>OX451737.1:435305510-437705510 GCA_948472305.1 Vicia faba | reverse complement strand
GGAGAGTGTGCTGACTTGTTGACTTACTCTCTGGGGAATTAAGATATGTGGTTATGTTCTTTAGCTGAACCTACCTTGATACCTTGGAGGACAGAACAATTAGATTGCTTAGACAACTCTTTATTGCCCCTGCTTCTAATGTTACCTGTAATTAATCCTTTGTTTCGTATGCAAATATTTATGAGTTAGCAAATTATTGTCAATGCATTTATCACAAATTGAACCTTGGACGTTCTTCGCAAAACAAAACAGAAAAGGAAAAACAATTGGCAATTTTAACTGAAAAATATATTTGTATTGATTTTTGAATGGCCTGTAAATAGGCGTTTTATGTACAAGAGGCTAACGTCCTAGTAAGAGAACACCGCCGAACAAGAGAGTTTATACAAATTTTGTACAAGAGAAAATAAAACAGCTGTGTGAAATGAATGATCCCACTGGGTTTCAACTCTGCTATTGCCTTTATATCTCCGAGCGTCTCATCACTTGATGACCTTAGTTGAAGATGAAGCTGACTGATCGATGCCGTTTGGACCTGATGCAGATACCGGATTCTGGATGCAAAGTGATCCAATGAGACACAGTATTACGCTTTATCCCTAATTTTTGCCTGGACCGCCCTTTCGGGTTTTCAGTCCACCGGGATACCCATTTTTGCCCAAGCCGCCTTTTCAGGTTTTCGACTTGCCGGGTGTACAGATTTTTTCATTTCATCCCTTCATTTTGCCCGAACCCTTTTGGTTCGCCGGGAAGCCCTAACTTTTGCCTAGGCATGTCAGCCTAGCGGGTCTTTTTCATGCGTAGTATCTTTTTACTATGTCTGCATTGGCTGGGTGAGGAAGGTCGTCACCATCCATGTTGGTTAATATCATTGCTCCTCCTGAGAACACATGCTTAACCACAAATGGCCCTTCGTACGTAGGGGTCCACTTGCCCATTGGATCACTCTAAGGAAGGATGATTCGCTTGATTACCAGATCCCCAACTTGATATTCTTGTGGTCTGACCTTTTTGTTAAATGCCCTGATCATTCGTTTCTGATACGTCTGACCATGACAGATAGCAACGAGTCTCTTTTCATCAATAAGATTTAACTGATCAAGTCGTGTCTGGATCCAATCATCTTCGTTCAGATTTGCATCCTTCATTATCCAGAGAGAGGGTATCTGCACTTCGATCGGTAAGACTGCCTCCATATCATAGACCAAGGAGAAGGGAGTTGCCCCGGTTGACGTCCTGGCTGAGGTACGCTACCCATGTAGAGCGAACGGTAACATCTCGTGCCAATCTTTATAGGTCACTGTCATCTTCTGCACGATTTTCTTAATGTTTTTATTTGCTGCTTCTACAGCCCCATTCATCTTCGGTCTGTAAGGAGAAGAGTTGTGGTGCTGTATCTTAAACTGCTCGCAGAGCTCAGTGATCATCTTGTTATTGAGATTGGTACCGTTGTCTGTAATGATCCTTTCTGGGACGCCGTATCGACAGATCAGGTTATGCCGAATGAACCGTGCCACAACAGTGTTGGTTACCGTAGCATAGGATGCTGCTTCGACCCACTTCGTGAAATAATCAATCGCTACCAGGATGAAGCGATGCCCGTTAGATGCTGTAGGTTTAATCTCGCCGATCATGTCTATTCCCCACATTGCAAATGGCCAAGGCGCAGTCAGAACATTCAGAGGAACTGGAGGAACATGCACCTTGTCTGCGTATATCTGGCATTTATGGCATGTCCGAGAGTGCTGGTAACAATCAGCTTCCATTATGGACCAGAAATACCCTGCCCGAAGGATCTTCTTTGCCATAGTGTGTCCACTGGAATATGTACCAAAGGTCCCTTCATGTAGCTCTTCCATGATCCTTTCTGCTTCAGTCTTATCCACACAACGCAGTAAGGTCGAATCATGGTTTTGCTTGTACAAGATGCCGTTGCTAAGGAAGAACTTTGCTGCGAACCTCCTCAGAAACTTCTTATCATTGACAAAGGCACCTTCAGGGTATTCCTGAGCTTCCAAATATCTCTTCACCTCATGGTACCAAGGCTTCTCAGTCACCAATTCAGTCTCGAGATCACAACAGTATGTCGGTTCGTCCAGTTTCCAGATGATGATCCGGGGAGCCTCATTATCCCATTTGACCTTGAACATAGAAGACATTGTAGCTAACGCGTCCGCCAGCTGATTCTCTTCTCTTGGAAAGTGTTCAAAGGTTATCTTCGTGAAGTGGGGGATCAAGGTCAACACACATTCTCCGTAAGGAATAAGATTCGGATGTTTCGTATCCCACTCTCCTTTGATCTGATTGATCACAAGAGCGGAATCTCCGAAGACACTCAGAAACTTGATCCTTAGGTCGATCGCAGCTTGAAGACCCATGATGCACGCCTCATACTCCTCCATGTTATTGGTACAGTTGAAACATAGCCGGGCAGTGAGTGGAGTATGAGTGCCTTGAGGGGATATTATCACAGCGCCGATACCGTTACCCAAAGCATTGGAGGCTCCTTCAAAGTGCATAGACCATCGGGATCCTTCCTCGGGTCCTTCATCCGGTCCAGGTACTTCACAATCAGTCACAATCATGATGCTTTCGTCCGGAAACTCGAAGTTCATTGACTGATAGTCGTCTACGGCCTGATGAGCCAAGTGGTCTGCCAATACACTTCCCTTGATGGCTTTCTGAGTCGTGTATTGAATGTCGTATTCCGTCAAGATCATTTGCCATCTTGCAATTCTCCCGGACAGAGCAGGCTTTTCGAATATGTACTTTATAGGATCCATCTTTGAGATCAACAAGGTAGTGTGAGTCAGCATATACTGTCTCAGCCGGCGAGCAGCCCATACCAAAGCGCAACAAGTTTTCTCAAGCAGTGAGTATCAGGTCTCACAGTCGGTAAACTTTTTGCTAAGGTAATAAATGGCATGCTCTTTTCGGCCAGACTCGTCATGCTGCCCCAGCACACACCCCATTGAGTTGTCAAGTACTGTCAGGTATAATATCAGAGGTCTCCCCTCAACCGGTGGCATAAGGATGGGTGGTTCTTGGAGATACTCTTTGATTCTATCAAAAGCAGCCTGACATTCATCGTTCCAACGTACTACCTAATCTTTCTTCAACAGCTTGAAGATTGGTTCACAGGTAGCAGTCAGGTGTGAGATAAATCGAGCAATGTAATTCAGGCGTCCTAAAAAGCCTCTGACCTCTTTCTCTGTCCTAGGAACTGGCATCTCTTGAATAGCTTTAACCTTGGCAGGGTCCACTTGAATACCCTTATCACTTACAACGAAGCCTAGCAACTTCCCAGATCTTACCCCGAAGGTGCACTTGTTCGGGTTCAACCTTAGCTTGTACAGTTTCAGCCGGTCAAACAATTTCTGCAGATGATCTAGGTGCTCTTCCTCAGTCTGGGACCTTGTGATCATGTCGTCAACATACACTTCTATCTCATGATGGATCATATCATGAAATAAAGTAACCATGGCACGTTGGTAGGTTTCCCCAGCGTTCTTCAGTCCAAAAGGCATGACCTTGTAACAGAAGTTGCCCCACTGAGTAACAAAGGTAGTCTTCTCCATGTCTTCAGGTGCCATCTTGATCTGATTGTAACCTGAAAAGCCATCCATGAAAGAGAACACCTTATGCTGAGAGGTATTATCCACAAGGACATCAATGTGGGGTAAGGGGAAGTCATCCTTGGGGCTGGCCCTGTTCAGATCCCTGTAATCGACACACATTCTGACCTTACCGTCTTTCTTAGGTACCGGCACCACATTAGCGACCCACTGAGGGTAAGAAGTCACTGCAAGGAACCCAGCATCAAACTGTTTCATAACCTCGGCTTTAATCTTCTCAGACATCTCTGGACGCATATGACAGACCTTTTGCTTAACCGGAGGGCAGTCTTCCTTAGTAGGCAAGTGATGGACTACGATGTCGGTATCTAACCCGGGCATGTCTTCGTAGGACCAGGCAAATATCTCCATATAATCATGTAGCATCTTAGTCAACCGTTGCTTCACGCTGAGCTCTAGGTTGGCACCAATCTTTACCTCTTTCCTGTCTGCTTCAGTACCCAAGTTTATTATTTCCACTGGCTCTTCATGTGGTTGAATTGCCCTCTCTTCTTGGAGTAACATTCTTGCAAGCTCGCCAGGAACTTCGCAATCATCTTCACCTTCGTCTTCGGCTAAGTTGATCGGATTTTCGAAGTCATAACTGGCAGTAGCAGAGTCGTTACCAGTGAGATCCAGAGTGGATTGGAACCTGTATGAGTGAGTGTGTGTAAATACAGCTGTTTTGAAATATATATAAAGGAAGGAAAGACAGAAAAGGAGCATAAGATTTGAAATGCGAGAAAACGTCCAAGATTTTCATTTATGATATATGAAATGACAATTTATATGCCCTCACAAATAAAACCACGGTGCCTCGGGTAAGACACCGGGCCATAAAGTTCTAATTGTTTATTACAAATAACAAAACAAAGAAGTTTATTACTGCGTAACAAAAGTAACAGGGGTATGGTCCTTAGCAATCCAATTGGTCAATCCGCCATCAGTTGTCGGGTAAATCCAGCTATTGAACTCAGCTTCATCCACTTGATTACCCTCCCCAACAGCATTCACTCATGGATTTGTAATGAGCACAGGAGGTCTTCTGGTCTTCGCCTTCCGCATAACTTTCTGACCCTCTGCAGTAAAACCCAATCCGAACTTGTCAGTTTTCTGTGTAAAGTCGGGAAGCCTGCACCAGTTAGTACATTCACCTTTCTGAACCACAGCCCGGGCATCCTTCAGGGAAGCCATCTTCAAAGGAACATCTTCTTCAACCGCTGTTTCTGCTGCTACTGAAATTGGAAGTACCTCCTCGAAATGCTGAAAGGGGGTCTCAATAAACTCCCCGTCCATCTCAATGTACCTGAAGGAATTCAAATGGCTCACCATATACTCTTCCTCTCCCTGCACAGTGACGATCTTCCCTCTGACAGGGTATTTCAGCTTCTGGTGCAAGGTAGAGGTCACTGCCCCAGCTTTATGGATCCAAGGTCGACCCAGTAGACAAGAGTAAGATGGACGGATATCCATCACATAAAAGGTAGAGTCAAACACCTGAGAGCCCACACGAATAGGAACGTCAACTTCTCCATGAACCATCCTCTTGGAACCATCAAAGGCTCTGACGATGATATTGCTAGGTTTCAGCTCTAGGCCTTCACAATCCAAACGGTCCAGGGCCTTCTTGGGTAGCACATTTAAGGAAGAACCAGTATCCACCAACATGTGCGCCAGAGTAATGCCCCTGCATTCAATAGAGACATGCAGGGCATCATTGTGGTCTCTTCCCTTCGCAGTCAGGTCAGCATCTGAGAAACCCAAGCCATTGTCTGCTGTCAGATTTGCTACGCAGTCAGTGAACTGAACTGCAGATGTTTCCTGTGGCACATGGGCCGTCTTGAGAAATGAGATTAAGGCCTTAGCATGGGCCTCGGAGCACAGCAATAAGGAGAGCATGGATATTTTGGAGGGCGTATGCCCCAGCTGTTCCACAACATTGAAGTCACTCTTCTTTATTATTTTCAGGATTTCTTCCATCTCTTGTTGGGAGGCCTCAGCATTTATAGGTATCGGTGCCTCCATCCGGGCAGGCTCATCTTCAATTCCTTTGCCCCGAGCATTGGATGACTCGGCAGCAGGGGAAACAACTTGGTCAAAAACAGGAACATGTACACTTGTAGGTGTTATTGTAAGGGGTCTTCGAGTAGCGGGCGGTGCAATGTCAGGCGAGAAGAGCCTGCCACTGCGGGTAACCTTGGCTGGACCAGTGATATCGCAGATACTGGCGCCAGTGTTGAACTCTTGTTTGATTCCATTCACATACACATCTGCCCCATAGTGCCAGGGGACAGCTTTATCAGATACGTAAGGGAGAGGCCCCGGAACAGTAATAACAACAGGTGCGACGGTCATGATTTGAACAGGCTTCCTTGGGAGAGCCTTGATTAGATTATTATAGATGGTAATAACAACAACTTCTTCTACCGGAACCAACTGAACATCGGACTTCTTGAATAGAATCTCTTTGCTGTCCATCAGGCTTTGGATGCCCAACTTCAGCAAAGGACAACCAGAGAGAGAAACAGCACAGAACAGGCAACCCTCACTGCAACCCGGAAATAAACCGGCCAGCAGTAGGTTCCTCTTGACAATCTTCAAAGGAGTAGCTACATCATCCACGAAAATAGCGTAAACATCTTCATCAACCGCATTTACTCCATGCTGGGGCATAGGAGCAGTTACCACATTCGGCCTCTCAGGCGCTTCAAACTGGATCTTTTTTGCATCGATAAGGTCTTGCACCTTATTCCTTAAAGCCCAACAGTCGTCAGTGGAATGCCCCGGGCTATCGGAGTGATAAGCGCAGCGAGCATTTGGATTATATTTCGGGGAGGCAGTGTTCACAACTTTAGGGGCCTCTCTGACAGTCACTAGGTTGGTGGATAGCAACTGTGGCAAGATCTGCGACAAAGTCATACTCAAACGGGTGAATTCTCTTCTAGGTCTTTCAGCCCTCTGAGGATTGGTTTGCCGAGGAGCGGCAGCAGGCTTAGCAATCATTACCGCACTGACAGATTGGCGGCGCTCAGATTTCTCTTGCCTTCTAGAGCCATATACAACACTAGCCTCCTTCTTGAAGGGTTTCTTCTCAGAACTAGACGATGCACCCTTCGGAATCTTACCAGACTTCAACCCAGCCTCAATTCTCTCTCCAGTCAGAATAAGATCAGTAAACCCTGCAGACGAGTTACCGATAAGATGGTTGAAAAACGGCCCAGATAAGGTCCCCAAGAACATGTCTACCAACTCCCGGTCAGTCAACGGAGGCTGCACCCTGCCAGCCAGATCCCTCCACTTCTGAGCGTACTCTTTAAAACCTTCGCTTGAACCTAACGACATACCCTGGAGTTGTTTACGTGTAGGGGAAAGGTCGGCATTATACTGATACTGCTTATAGAAAGCAGTAGCCAACTCCTCCCAGTTACGAACCTTGGTCCCATCCAGCTGATAGAACCATTCGAGATGAGTCCCTGAAAGACTCTCCTGGAAGAAGTGGATCCACAAATTCTTATCCACTGAGTACGGTTGAATCTTCCGAACATAGGACCTGAGATGTAGCTTGGGACAAGACGCCCCGTCGTACTTAGTGAAAGATGGTGCTTTGAACTTACGAGGAATGATCACACCAGTGGACAAACCCAAATCTCCGAAATCCAGCCCAGGCACTTGTTGGATCTCCATAGCATTCAACCTGTCTTCCAGCTGCTTGTATCTGTCTTCTGCAGGAGGATATTGCTCTTCATCAAAATCAGTCTCGTTGTCAGAGACTACCGGACTAGGACCTTTTTCCGCTTGAGGAGTACCCTTGCCTATGGAAGAACCAGCCTCTTCATTCTGCAGAGTATTGCCAAACCTTTGGCCCGTGTTGAAAAGAACAGTTCTTCTCTTCTTCTTATTTTCCTTCTTCAGGAGCAGAGCCTTCAGCTCTTCTTGGCCCTGAGCCAAACCCATGATTAATTCCTGAAATTGCGCATTCTGCGCCTGAAGAGCCTTGATGGACATCTCAGTTGATGATGAGTCAAGATTCATGATGCTGAAATAAACAGCGAAGAACGGTAAGCAACCTGAAAAGAAGAAAACCTGCTATGCACATGATGAATGGAATGCGTATGATTTATGTTTTCAAAGACAATCGGGACTCAACTTTGTAAACAAAAAAAGGAACACACTTCATTAGATTCAACTTTGAAACTGAAATTATTCAACAGGTTGCCCTTAGGCGTTACATGAAAGGAAATACTGAAAAGGGAAATAAAACTGTAAAAGAACATTCAGAGCTCCTTATTGATCCCATGGTCTCCTCTTCTCAGTACGGATGTAGTCATTCAGAGCTCGCTCATTCTCCAACTGCTTTGTCAGCTTCTGGATCTTCAACTCCTGCTCGTTGAACTTTTCCCGGTAAGAATCCCGTTCTTCTCGCAGTTGCGACCAAGACCTCTTTAATGTCTCATAATCAGTAGGTATCTGAGGAGGAAGGACAGTTGGAGGAACACCATCTTTGTCAGGACACTCAAGAATGACGGGTCTGACAGCTTCATACGGCATACCTAACTTCTGAGCACGGATGCGAACCCATTTGTAGTAGGCTTCCATAGGTAAAGAAGTCTTTGGCCCCAACTCCTGTGGGTCAGCTTTATGAACTTTGTCCCAAGCCTTGATGAACCTACGACGCAGCTCGTCACTATCCACCTGAAACTCAAAACTGATGTGAGGCACCAACATCTCATGAGGCCCTGCTCTTTTGGCTCTTCCAAACTGACGGAGCGCTAGACATGGATTGTAAGAGATTCCTCCTTGGGTACCAATCAGAGGAACATTAGGGTATTCCCCGCATCGATCAATAATAGCTATCTCATCCAAACCTCTGCAAGTCCAAATGATGTCTTTATCGGTGAGAGACATTAACCTATGAGCCCAACCTCTTCCTTCTTGGTTCTTCAGTACGAACTTAGGGAGGTGCGAAATAAACCACCTCACCAACAAAGGGATACAACACCATAGGGTTCCTCGTCTTCGGGTAGTACGAGCATGAAGTTGCTGCAAGATGTCACCCAAGAGAGTGGGCACAGGGTTCTGAGACATAAAGATCCTTATGGCAGTGACATTGATGAAGTTGTCAGGATTAGGAAACAAGACTAACCCATAAATTAGGAGAGCCAAGATGTCTTCATATGCCCTAAAGTCCAGGTCATTCCAGAAACTGTTAGCTTTACCAATCAGAAACTTGGCCAAGAAACCCTTGACTCCGCTTCTAGTTACCCAGTTGTCTGTTACCTCTTGATGTGTCAAGGGAAGAGCTGCAGCAACATCCTCAAGCCTGAGGGTCTTTTCCCAACCAGTAAAGGGAGTCTGATCCAAGATAGGGATACCAAGCAAATCAGAGAACTCTTCCAGGGTAGGGACCAGCTGGAAGTCTTGAAAGGTGAAGCACTGGTACAGAGGGTCATAGAACTGGGTCAGAACACTCATCAACTGTTGATCCCGCTTTGCAGTGACTAAACTGAGAAGAGAACCATGACTCTGAATGAAGGAAGTGGTATTTGGAATTCTGCTAACCAACTCTTCAAGCAACTCAGGTGAATGAACAAAGTTGAACCGGATAGTATTCCTTCGCACAGGCATCATGATGTCCTACAAAATAGAGCAAAGATGAAACCCTCTTGTCTTTGAAATGGTCAGTTCTTATGCAGGATGCATGCAATGCTCATGATGTTATGATGTTATGATAAAGCACACCGCAAATAGATACAAAGGCAAACATGGTAAGGCACACAAGTCACACAAGGCAAGCCCCTAAAGTTTAGGCCAGCATGAGGTCTAGGTACTACCCTCTTTCAGTTTGTTGGTTCATACCTGTCCTATCAAAGTAACCGGGTTCTTAGAGGATCCCAATATCATTGACTAACCTCAATCGGTCATAACTCCAGCATCGCAATCTTTTCTTGTGGCCAGAACCATCACGAGAGTTTAGCCTCAATGGGCGTAGCATACTGCTACTGTTCTAATGGCCAATTTGTGTCATTTAAGGTTCTAAGGTTGTTGGTGCTTAATGACTCCTCAGAAGACCCATATTCTCCTCGTTGCAACACAAGGGATATCGGTACAAACCAAGGTGCCACACCAACGTAGCCACTGTTTCACCCGTGTCGGTCTATGCCGGACAGGTCCCTCACAGCTTATGCTACCTAAACAGGGTATCCCCAGATCCGGGTTAGGATCTATATAACTCCCATGCAACCCACAAATTTAAAGCAGACAAGTCAATACAATTGAAAACACAGTTATGAACTAAACCCTAAGGTACACCTCACTTTATGTTTAAATCCCCACCAGAGTCGCCGGTTCTGTGATCAGTGGATCTGGAACTGACTGTTTTAACGTTGATTCGCGAAATGTCACGGAAGCAGGAGTCGCCACCGTCTTTTATTTTCTCCAAATGGAAAGGACAAAAGCACAGAAAAATTCCTTAAAGAGATTGCTCTCGGTTCGGGAGGTAGGTTATAGAAAGGGAAGGTGTTAGCACCCTTTCTATCCATGGTTATCCATGGGCTCTTAGATACTTGCTCATTTGTGTTTTCAACAATGGTTTGTTTGCTTTTCAACTGTGGGTTTTAAAAAAGTTTCTTTGAAAATTCCAGTTCGACTCTTGTATCGGTCCTCAAGAGTGTTTGAAAAATTGCTTTCGAAAGCTTTTGAAAATGTGTTGGTGTGAAAAGTATTTTGAACTTTGTTTGAAATTTAGAGCAAGTATCTAGAGTCGTCTACCTACCCTAAGGAATTCGTCTGTGTAAATGTCCTTTAAAGTAGTGCCATCCCACCATTGAGAGGTAGGTAGCACCACCGTTGGAGGTGTTCGGGTCAATTCGAGGTTCGGGACATGGTGATCACCAGAGCAATGGGAAGACACCTTAGAAGCTACCCTCATGCCAGGTTCCCGGATCATGAGGACTTACTAAGACATCCTCTACTCGACGATCACCTTTCGAGGCAAGGCAACAGTGAGGCGTACCCTAGGGGTGGTGTGTGATTTGTGTGTCAGATTCGTTTATTTTTGTCTTGTCATGGTATAGGTGATCTACGCGTTTGTTTTTATTCTTATCATTCATTCTTGCATGCATTTATTTAACAGTTAAGAAAGTTCGGAAAGATAAAAGTTCTAAACTATTACAAAGGCGCGAGTCCACATCGCCAAAATTTCCAGAACCCGATTTGACAGAAAAATAAAGAAATAAAGTAAAAGTGCGAAAGATAAGTATCTACACGGCTTTGGGAGAATTACATAAATAATTAAAAGAAAAAGAAATAAATACGCGAATTGAATTAAAATTAGGAACGAGGGCGTTGGACCCCTTTTTTAATGAAATTAAATTAAATGATTATTAAATTAATGAAATTAAAAAAAGAAAAAAAAGAAATTATTATTTTTTTGAGATTTTTTTGCATTTTATGATTTTTATGAGAATTAAATGAAAAGAATATTAACCCTAATTCTAGTTTTTATTTATTAAGAAAAAAAAAGTATTTAAAGTTAAACCTAGATTAATCTAATTATTTACATGCAACTTTGATTTATGAAAATAAATAATACTTAGTTATTAATAATGGTGAAAAAAGAATAAAAGTAATTAAAATAATTAAACCTAATTTCTACAAATTTCTAAGTTAATTAAGAAAATGCTTGAATTAAACCTAATTTAATAGCTACAATTAATGAATAATATTTATTTACAAAATATATTAATTAAATAAAATACTTATTTTTTGTCTTTTTCTGATTTTATATTGTTTTTTATATTTTTTTATGAAAATATTAAATTAAAGGAATTAATTAAAAACAATAATTGAAATAAATAAAAGAATGCAAAATATAAAAGATTGCAAACCTAGGGGGGGTCTGTCCCCAAATGAGAGGTATGATCCAATATTTCAGGCCCATTAACTTCTGGCCTGATTGACTTTTCAGCTAGCGCGCATATGTGTTGACTGAGGTTCACCATGGTCTTCAGATCTGGTCCCTTGGATTGGTATGATTGGCCAAGTGACAAGCTGGATTTGAGAGATGCATGGTGGTCTTCAAGGCATAATCTGCATGGGATTAGATTTGTAGAAAAAATATTGAAAGAGAGTGGGGACCTGGGATCGAACCCAGGTCTTGTGGTTCACCAATGTACACGCCTACCACTGGAGCTCTTAGTGCGCTTTGTATATAAAATAATACACAAATAACATAAGCGAAAATAAGGGTTAGTGGAATTCTAGCGCGAAAATTCAAACCAACCACTCACAGCTTGCCACAGAGTCATCGTCTTCCTCGTTTGTTTATTTCCTGAAAATAAGAGATGGTTAGCGGGGGTTTTGAACCCCCCCAAAATATGCCATATTCAATAATAGCGAATAGGCCATGTGGGTACAGAAATTAGGCGCGAGGGTTGATTTTGAACCGTCCAAGCATGCTGAGTTCATTCATGGTATTGGCATGTCCTAATTTTACAGTAGCTGGAAACGCCCAATTTGGAACTCAAGGAACCCTAGCCTGTATCAATGGTGGAATCGCGTATAGCACATGAAAACTCAATTGAATTATACAGTTAGCTTCAGAATTAGTCAATGAACATAAATCAAACATCACAAATTACTAAAGATGCATGAATCGAGATGCAAGAATGTAAAAAAAATTCTGTACAGGCCACCATCATTCTCACGTTTCTTGGTGTTAGGATGAATGGTTTTGATTTGAAAACCTTCCTTGAAGCCTCAGGAAGGTGATGGAACAAGTCTTTTTGCTTGAATCCTCTTGTAACCTAGTTTTCAGTATTTGACTTTCTTGAAAAAAAATGCAAACTTGTTGGTCAGGTTCTTGCGCAGCTGGGAGGTTTTTTGGAATAGGGTTGGCTTTGCACTTAAGTATGGAAGGATTAGGGTTGAGAAATTGATCAAAAAACCCATGAATTGAAGGAATCAATATTTGATTTTTATGCCATAATTTTCCAAATCTTTTTCATGCTATTTTGGCTTCAATCATATCCAATCACCTTTGATTCTTTCCTAACCTGATTTGCACGAAATCTTGGAGATATTTTATGCACAAAAAGATTTAAAACATTAGGTTTAGTATTTTCCACCTATTTATTTTAATTAAATGAATTATTAATAATTAAGAATCCAAATAAATAAATAAAAATGATAAAAAACTTCCCTTTGGGCCAAATGGTCGTGCACATGCCTTGGATGATGAATTGTGGAAGCAAAAGAGGCCCATCATCATACGGGTTCTCTCGAAAGAAATAAAGTCAAACGAATGTTGTTATTAGGGAAAGGAAGATTAGGCCACCTAGAAGACATCATCGGTACCAGCAATAGGTTGCTTCTGTGACTCCAGTCGTTAACGTAGCTCTAACCATTGTTGCCTATAAAAGACCATCTCCTTAGGGGAATCAAGGGCAAATTCAGAATAGAGAAGCCTTAGAATCTATTCCAATGAGCTATGCAGAGTTATTCTCGGCTTTGATTCAGGAGAAGTTGGTTGAAACCAGGACCCCCCTGCTATACCTTCACCTTTACCCTAGTATTATAAGGTAGACCAGACGTGCGCTTTTCATCAAGAAGCTCCAGGTCAGAACATCAAGAACTGTTATCCCTTGAAATCTGAAGTACAAAAGATGGTGAGATCTGGCCTCCTATCCTTTAAATATGTTGGCCCTAACGTGAAAGATAATCCTTTGCCTAAACATATAGGAGCAAATGTTGTAAACATGGTTGTTGGTTGTCCGGGCGACTTCCAGATTTTTGATATTAATCTGGTTAGAGGGGATCTGGTGAAGATGCATGCTGACTTATGTGAATTCATCTATTATACGCACGACCATGATGGTTGTAGTATTTGCAGTACGGATATCCAAGGATGTGATAAGATAAAAGCTGATCTTCAGGAAATGATGGACGAAGGCCTGATTCATATAATTAGGCCAAGGGAAGAGTACAAAGAATATGTGAATATGGTTTATGGATGTCCCGGTTATGATACGGTGGTAGAACCGGCTGTTAATACTGGTTTTGTGTTGGTGTTTGCAAATGTTGCGGTAAGCAAGAGTTGCCACCGTCTTTTCTTTTATCCAATAAAAGAAAGGGTGAAAAGAACAGAAAAAGTCCTTTTCGAGAGTTTTCTGAGTAAGGGGGTAGATTATGGAAAGGGAAGGTGTTAGCACCCTTTCCATCTGTGGTTTTTCACAGGCTCTTAGAGGTTTGCTCATTTTTAAAATACCTTTGTGCTTTGTGTTTGAAAATGTTTTAAAAACGCCTTAGTACGGTGAACTTTGTAATGTTTCTCGGGATAGTGGAGGAAGTATAAAAAGTGTTTTGAAATGTCTTTTGAAAAGTAGTTTTTGTGTAAGTGCAAAATGTTTGATCAAACTTCTAACAACTATATACTTTTATACTCGAAAAGGGTCATTTTTTCCTCTTTTCCTTTAGACAGTGCTATCCTACTATTAGTGAGTAGGTAGCCCTATCGTTGGATGTTTGAGGGACAATCGAAAGGGACATTACGGTCATGAAGGCAACTTGGCAAGAAATTTTAGTAACTTTCCTAAATTTCTAAGATCACTTTTAACCGAGGCAACATCGAGGGACTTGTGATCTTTCAAACTAGAGGACAGGCACTGAAGCTTCTCACGTTTCGAGAATTGTGACCATTTTCCGAAGGTAACCGAAGTGGGGTACCCTAGAGGTGTGCATGTGCAATTAATTTAGTTCAAGTATTTATCTTGTGTTATTAGGTTTGCTAATGTTAGATTATTAGTCTTTCCATACACGCCTAGTTACTAACAGTTAATATGTACAAAAAATAAAGTGCGAAAAGCGTAAATCTAGACTATTACATGGCTTTCAGGGAGGGGGTATTTACAATGTACAAACTATTGGGGGAAGAAAAATAAAGAAAGTGATAAAAAGTCCTATTTATAACTATTACAACTCAAATGACAGTTACATCAATAATGTAAAAATGTGAAAACAAAATAACGCGCGCGAAATAAAGAAACATCTAAGAAAACCTAAGAATTTAGCTAAGTAAAATAAAAATCTTTTTTTTGGTTTTTTATTTTATTTTAAGAAAATAATTAAATTAACTTAAGTCTAATTTTAATTTAAAAAGATAATTGCTAAATGAATTTAAAGCCTAATGCTAATATTTTTGTATTTTAATTTGAGAAAATAATTTAAACATAAATTAAACCCTAAGTTCTAACTTATTTTAATTAAAAATGTTAAAGTTAATTAATTAATTAATTTCAAAAATTAATTATTCTAAAAATAAAAATTAATCCTAAGTTTTGTTGATTTTTTTATTTCATTTAAAAAACTTACTGATTAAATAAAATAAACAAAATTAAAAGAATAAAAATAAAAACAAATGGAGATGGTAGAAACCACTGTCTTCTCTGGCGGCCTTCAACGTCAAACCTGTAAAAACGTGTTAAATTGAAAAAAGAAAAGGTCATATCCTGCATGAAATTTCACCCTGAGTCCGAATCTGGGGTCAAAACTGGCTAGAAACTAATGGAAAGAGAGTTACGATACAAATGCAAATTGCACGGTTAAAAATGGAAAACAACCATGCGTACGTCTGAGCTTGCATGTAAAGACTCATTTAAGTCCTAAACATCACCCTGATCACATCTAGCCACAAAACATTAGTAAACAATGCATGAGTATAAAATTTCGGATTCAAGAAGTTTTTCCAAATCGGAGATTGTGGTTTGGCCTCTTCTAGGCGTGTGATGGCTTGAATCAGGGCTGGGAATGAGTCCTGGGATCTTCAGGATTAAGATAGCACGCTTGGTTTGGATGGATGATGGCTGGAAATTCAGTTTTGAATTTCACAACTTTGAGAATTTTGGCAATTTTTGTGTGGTTCTTCTCAAGCAATTTTTTTGTGTCTGTTTGTCTTGGAAATAGCTTGTACTTATGGTGGAGAGGGAAGAGACAAGCTTTCATGGCAAGAATCTTCACCATAATGCCATGCTTTCATGTCAAAATTAAACAAACTTAATAGTTTCCAAAACTTGAAAATCTTGTCATTTTCATGCTTGAATGTACCTGGACACTTTGGCACGAAATTATGGGCTTCTAGGCAGGCCAAATCAATAGCCCAAAGGTCAAAGCCCATCTCCAAACATTTTGTACAATTTATTGTATATTTATTTGAAATAAATTAAAATAAATATGTAAAAAAATAAGTAGAAAATGCAAGGCCATGCAAAAATAAGATTAGATGTCCTCTATAAACTTTGTAAAATATTTGAACCTTAAAAAGTTAGGCCATTTACTCAAAATTTCAAATTTGCTCAATGCACCATTCTTGAAATTTCCAAAATTTTCCAAACTTGGGTAACCCATAACTTGCTCAATTTTCATCTCATGATGATGATCCTTGAATTTCTGGAAATCCCAAGATGTCTACTTAAATCCCTCTTTTGATTAATTTTACATTTGAAGATGTTGTCTTGATGTAAAAGGTATTGGAAAAAAGTGGCTTTTGTTGACTTTCTTAAAATGACGTGTAATATCTGAGCTTGTATCTTTCAAATGGTGCATTTCTTGGACTTGATGGCTGAATAGAAATTATGGGGAATTGGAGTCTCTTCAAAATGAGCTTTTATGGAAAAATTTCTGATAAAGTGTGAGAAAGTTATGCCTGGTCAAAGTTTGGTTGACTTCTCCTATAGAAACCCTAATTAGCAATTTTTGACTTTTGATGAATTAGGAGCATTTCATGAGGAATCATGATCAACCCTTGATCAAATGATGGATATCACTTCAACTGTTAATGTTGACCAAAAATCTTGAAGTTTGACTGTATATAGGCCATAGTTGACTTTTGACCTAATACAATTGATTTTCAGGCATTTGAGCAGTTGATTGAGAAAACTTGTTGTGCGAGGCATGCAATTTGGAATGGATAATATTGATGAAATATTAGGACCATGTCAAACATTTGAGACGATTGGAGCTCACACATCTTGATGAAAATTGAAACCCTAGTTAGAGGTTCATTGTCTTAGGAGGAGAATTTGTCTGGTCAATTCTTGGTCATCCTTGGGCAAGTTAGGGACCTCAATGGGCATGTGTTGAGTAAAAAGGGAGGGCAAATTTTGGGGTACAACAGCTGCCCCTGTTCAATCTCCTTGGACCTAAGGATATAAATTGGCTTTCTGCCTTTCGTGATCTGAAGGTGGAAGATGATTGAACACTAGAGTGCCCAGAAATTTGCACTCGTCCGAAGTGATATTGTTGGTGAATAATATTAAGAATGGGCTTACAGATGCCATTTGGAAAATATGACAGAAGACTGTCGGAGATGCGCTTAAAGATGCCATCTAAGGAATATGACAGAGAGTCGTCGGAGATGGGCTTAAAGATGCCATCCACAGAACATGATGGAGAGTCGTCGGAGATGGGCTTAGAGATGCCATCCAAAGTAGATGTTAACTTCATAAGAACTATCTTTGTGGGGATTCCTATTCCCGCTGTATGAGGAGGAGTCCGCCGGGGAATATTTTAGGGGAATAGAGTCTAGGAGATTCGGTTGTCCATTACTCTACTGGGGAGTTATCTCTTGATTGGAGAGACGAAAGTGAGTTGTTATCTAGTCTGGATCCCGACTTCACAACGACTTACTAGGGACAATAAGACTGACTCCTATCTGGTCGTATTCCATGCTTCACAGCGACCTATTAGGGAATATGAAATTAACTGCTATCTGGTCGGTTCTAGGCTTCGCAGTAATTGTAGACATTGAACTATTATCTGGTCGTATCCAGGCTCCAGTGGTTTGAAGAAATTAAGCTGTTATCTGGTCGGGTTCAGGCTTTAACTTGAATCTGAGGTATACTGTTATCTGGTCGAGTCCAGGTTTCGGTGTCATAGGTTATACTATCATCTGGCCGGGTCCAGGCTTTGTAGTAATTAATAAACTGCTATCTGGTCGGACTCCAGGCTTTACAGTATCTTTAACTGGATAAGAATCAGAAAATCTTAGTGTCGATTTAACTGAACTAGAGAAAGGTCTTGAATTATCTTTAACTAGTTAAGAATAAAAAAAATCTTAGGGTCGATTTGACTGAACCAGAGAAAGTATCTACTGGAAAAGAATCAGAATAAATCATTGGTCGATTTAAGCTGAACCAGCAGAGGTCTTGAGTTATCTTTAACTGGAATAGAATCATAGAAATCTTAGGGTCGATTTGACTGAACCAGAGAAAGTATCCACCAGAAATGAATCAAAATAAATCATTGGTCGATTTAAACTGAACCAGTAGAGGTATTGAGTTATCTTTAACTTAAATAGAATCAGAGAAATCTTAGGGTCGATTTGACTGAACCAAAGAAAGTATCCACCGGAACGGAATCAGATTAAACCATTGACCAGTTTAAATTGAACCAGCAGAAGTCTTGAATAAACTTTAACTGGAAAAGAATCAGAGTAAATCTTTGGAGTGATTTATCTGAACCAGAGAAAGTGTCTACCGGAACGGAATCAAAATAAACCATTTATCGATTTAAACTGAACCAGCAGTGGTCTTGAAAAAACTTTAACTGGAAAAGAATTTGAATAAATCTTTGGAGTGATTTATCTGAACCAGAGAAAGTGTCTACCAGAATGGAATCAGAATAAACCATTGATTGGTTTAAACTGAACCATCAGAGGTCTTGGATAATCTTTAACTGGAAAAGAATCAGAGTAAATCTTTGGGGCGATTTATCTGAACCATAGAAAGTGTCTAGCGGAACGAAATCAGAATAAACCATTGATCGGTTTAAACTGAACCAGCAGAGGTCTTGAATAAACTTTAACTAGAAAGGAATTAGAATAAATCTTTGGGGAGACTTATCTAAACCAGAGAAAGTGTCTACCGGAACGGAATCAGAATAAACCATTAATTAGTTTAAACTGAACCAACAGAAGTCTTGAATAAACTTTAACTGGAAAAGAATCAGAGTAAATCTTTGGAGCGGTTTATCTGAACCAGAGAAAGTGTCTATCGGAACAGAATCAGAATAAACCATTGATCTGTTTAAACTGAACCAACAGAGGTCTGAAGCAATTGTTCATCATGTAGCTAGTCATCCTGTTTTATTTCGGGAACTGATCTGCAATTTTTTCACAGATAGTTATCCTATCTGTTTTACGGTATTAATCTGGAACTTGAGAATGTTGGTCACAAAGATTAATCTTGGACCTTCTGTATAAGTTGGTAGTCTTTGACCTGAAAAGGTAAAACCAATTTCATGTGATGTCATGATGTATGAGTTGCATGATGCTCTTAAAATAAATGAGATTGTGATATATGCTTTTATGATGCATATGCTATGATGTTTGTAGAAACGATGTATGAATGTAATGTATGAACGTGCCAGTCATTCTACTACAATGTTGTTGAACTAGGGAAAATGAATCACTAATTGTTGTTGGGGATGAAGAATGTATGTCTTCATATTTGTTGAAGCTGAACTGTTTGGAGATGATCTTCCGTTGTTAGAGAAATAAACTCTGCCGAGGAAGGAAAGAATTGTGCACTGCTTGAGGATTTTGGGAAATCCTGTTGGGGAATCCTGAGAAGTTTGACGACTTTACTAGGGAAAAACTGATGTCGGTGCAGTAGTTGGAAGTTCATGTTCTGCCGGGGATACAAGAACACCTGACATCACTAGGTTGTAAGCTGAGGATATGGCAGCGACTTTTTAGTAAGATGCTCTTATCTCTGTACCTACTGGAGAAAGTACCTGCGGAGACTTTGTGGATGGTTTGAGTGTCATCCCAACTCCTGGGATACTTGGTAAATGTTGATCAGGGTGATAAGTCTTCTACTGATAGATAAATGACAAGATGACAGGACATAGTCGTACGCTTTTAATCCCTAACTTTTTCCTGAACCGCCCTTTCGGGTTTTTAGTCCACCGTGTGATACGGTGGGAGAACTGACTTGGGTGTTTTGCATTTTATCGCAAATCTTGCGGTTTAGCAAGAGTCACCACCGACTTTTCTTTTATCCAAAAGGAAAGGTGAAAAATCACAGGAAATACCTTTGAGATTATTTCTTCAGTTTGGGGGGTATATTATGAAAAGGGAAGGTATTAGAACCTTTTTCATTCATGGTTTTCCATGGGCTCTTAGTTACTTGCTAGATCACTTGCATTTGTTTAAAATTGTACTTTATGTGGTATTGAAAGTATTTTTGAAAATAAGCCATTGTTTAGGCAAACTTTTGTAATGATTCTCGTTCGTAAGAATGTAAACAAAGGTGTTGATCTTTTTGAAAATGTTTTCAAGTTGGAAAGATGTTTTGAAAGTGTTGGTGTTTGTTTTGAAAGTAGCAAGGATGTTTTTGTTTTGAAATGGAGCAAGCAACTAGGAACATCCTACCTACTCAAAAGTCTTTCATGTTCATTTCCTCTTTCCTTTGACATTGTTATCTTACCATTGATTTGGTAAGTAACCTTATCTTTGGATGTAACTGGGACGGGCGTGGGTCATCGTATAACCATGATTAGGAAGGTTGCAAGATATCTTAGCATCTTTCTTTAGGGACTAAGATCATTTTGAAAAGGCAACATAGATAGTGTCATCGAGGGACTATGATCTTGTATTTTTGCTTGTTTTTGCTAAGATACCTCACATGCATAATATGGCCATTTTTATAAGGCAACCAAGTGGAATTTACGCTAGGGGTGCTTGTGTGCAAGTGTATTGATTTTCATGTTTTGTTCAATCTTTTATTAGGGTTTTCTACTTGTTGATTTTATCTTCTCATACAAACCCAAATTACAAACATTTATATAAAGTGATAAATTGCGGAAAGAAAAATTGCTATGCTATTACATCATTAGGGGAGGGGGGTGTACAAATTTACAAATGGGGATTGCAAGAAAATTAAACCTAATTATCTATTACAACCATATTGAATATTGTACAAAATTAAAAAATAAAATGCAAGAATATAAATGAAAAAAAAGAAATGATTTTTGTTGTTTTTATGAAAGGGGTTTTTTGTCTTGACCTAATTTAAAAAATGATTAATTAAAATTAAATTAAATTAACTTAAACAAATTAAGAAAAGAAATTAACTTGAAAAAGGATTTTTAGGGTTTTTTTGTGAAAAGGCTTTAAATTAATGAAAATAAAATGAAGATTAATTAATTAAAATAAACCTAAGTTCTAAATTAGTTTTAACTAAGAAAATAAAATAACATACTAATTTATCCTAAGTCTAAAAATTAATTATTTAAGAAAAAAAGAAATTATTTTGTTTAAAAAAATGTTGTTTTTAATCTTTTTGTTTTATAGAGAAAATAAATATATAAGTATGACTAATAAATAAAAATATTTTTAGATTTTTATATGATTTATGAAAATAATAATAGTAATAATAATAACAATAGTATTAATAACAATAATAAATAAAATAAAAAATGAAATAAAAAGAAAAATAAGTCAAGGAGGTGGATTAGTAATGCAAGAGGTGTTGTGAAGAAAAAAAGGATTAGGCCCACGATAAAGCCCAGGCGCTGCCAAAAAAAGCACAAAAAGTCAGAAAATAGTGAAAGAAATAACAAAAGGTCACGCTGGGGCTTAAACCCAAGACCTAAGGGTGACATGCGCACACTTTAATCACTAGGGTGGTGATACATCCGTTAACTTGTGTGAAAGGATAAATACATAACACAAAACGTGTCATGATTACACTTCATCTTCAACCTCCAGCCAAAGGATCTGTAACTTCTTCATCTCAACAAAAATGAAAAGTTCAAACATGAAAGTTGTGGCATTTCTTCTCACGAATCCAACCATGTAAATAATTTAAGCTAACAGTCAAAGATGAATGAGAATTTTTCTGGCCCTAATTTAAAACCTAAAAATTTCAGAAAACTTCAACTCTTAAATTCTCTAAGCTCAGGCAATATAAATGCAAACTATGGATATGTACAGCTTCGTGCAATGGTATCTACATTTTATCTTCACAAATCAAAATCAAAGTATGCCTGTATAAAGAGATAGAAGTTTGAAAACTTACCTCTTGCAGCTGGAGTCGTGTATGGAGTTTGAGTAACCTTTGTGATGGCCTGATGATTTCTGTAGCTTGCTTGGACCTCCTTGAGTGTGTTCCAACTCCTACTTTGCTTTGAGGATGACTGAAACTCCAAACTCAAGTCAAGTTGCAAGCTTCAAATTTGGAAATGATGGATAATAATGGAAGAGTTACAGTCAAAGAACAGGAGTCTGGATCACTTTGATATGATGTATATTAAGTGTTTGGATGGTTAAAACTCAATATGTATGAGTGGATTTGGAGATGGCTATGTGAGGTTCAAAACTGTCAAGTTATGGAAGATTCTGAGTTGCAGAGTGCTTGGGAGTGTTTCTGGGTCTTAGCATTCGTGTGTTATATTGCAATAGACTTGTGTATATGTATGGAAAAGATTAGAGATCAAATGCACTCAAGGTTTCTAAGTTCTAGCCTTTTGGCTCTATGACTTGCTTTTGAAGAAAAGTGAGAAGACAAATCTCAAAGTGTTGTACAAGCATGTTCTGAGTTCAAAGAGGCTTTAGACACATTGCTTTTGGTTTATAGGGATTGTGTGCGTAGAAAGAACAAGTGTAAAGCTCAAGAAGTTGACAATTGCAAAAGTAGTGATTTATCAAAATGGAAATGGCAACTTTGTGCCATAAATGGAAATGTAACTTGGATAAAGGATCAAGTGCTTGGATTAAAGCTCTATCAGTTGTGTAAACATTTAATTATGGAGTGACAAACAAGTTTGAGGCCTTCAAAGCAAAGATTATGCAGCCTAGGCTTGGATTTGAATTTTTGTTCATCATGAAATGGCTTGTAAGTTAAGTTTGAAAACCCTAACTTCATCTCTTCGATTCTCCTTGCTCACAAATGATCTCAAGTAGTTATTGGACATTTTGGAAATCTTATAATGTGATCTACAACCCCTCTTTGAATCACTTTTGAAAATTCCCTGTAGAACTATATGAAAGAGTGCCATGAAGTTAGGTCAAAATCCTGACCAAAACTAGGGCAAAATTTCACTAAGTGTTCAATTTCAAGACCATGACTTTATGAATTAATAACTTGATATCCAAGAATTTTTAGGATAAGTTGTGTAAATAAATTTTGTAGATATCATGGATATCTACAACTTTCATGTTGAAAGTTTCTTTTGAATCATCTTGCATCATGGTGAAAAATTGGCTCAAAGTTATGAAAAAACATGAAGTTTTAAACACTTAGAAAAATTTCTAAGTTAGAAAACTTTGACTTTTCAAAATGAAATCTTGAATTTTTGATTTCTTGATGAATAAGTTTCATATTTTGACATGTTTTGATGAATTGTGATCTTTGACATTGGATTTTGACCAAAAAGTCAAAGTTTGACTTTTCAGTGTACATTTGACTTTTGATTAGTTGATTGAAAATTCACTATCAATCCAATTGATCTTGAGCAATGTTTTAGGTCATTCCATTAGGTAAAAATGATGCAATTGAACTCTTGAGATCATGCTTCAATCCAATTGATCATTTGCTAGGTTAAAAATCAGAAATTGCCCTTTCTCAATCAAAACCCTAATTTTGACCATTTTGCCCTTTTGATGATTTGATCAAATTTCTTGAGGAATTGTGGTTCAAACTTGATCAAATGATACATATGAGTTTATAATGTTGACGTGGATAAAAAATTATGAAGTTTGACTGTAAATTGGCCATAGTTGACTTTTTCCCCAATATAGTTGATTCTTAGGTCAACTGCTCAATTGACTGAGCAAAAGTGCGATCCAAGGCTTGAAACTTGACATGAGTAATATTGGGGGTCCATAATGATCCATGAAAGTCATATGAAGCATTGAAAGTTCAATTATCCTTGTGCAATCTCAAACCCTAATTTTGGTCATCAGTGCTTAAGAAGTTGTCTTGAGCTGATCAACCCTAATGCAATCTAAACCAAAAGAGATCTTTGTGAGAAAATATTTGATAAGTGAGAGGGAAAATTTTGGGTTACAACAGCTTCCCATGTTCAATCTTCTTAAACTTGAAGAGTTAGATTGGCGGATTTGCCATTCGTGACTTGAAGGTGGAAGATAATTGGACACTAGAGTGCCCAAAAATTTGCACTCGAGGATGTGATGGTTGATGGTATAGGGAATGGGCTTAAAGATGCCATTTGGAGGGGTGATGGAAAGTTGTTGGAGATGGGCTTGTAGATGCCATCCAGAAATGATTGTTGAACCGTATCTGTAAGCTGAAACTGGATGAGTATCAGAATGACGTCCGTGTCTGGAGCGTATCTGAACTGTATCTGAAAACTGAATCTGAATGAGTATCAGAATGTCGTCCGTGTCTAGAGCGTATTTGAACCATATCTGAAAGTTGAATCTGAATGAGTATCAGAATGGAATCCGTGTCTGGAGCGTGTCTGAACTGTATCTGAAAGCTGAATCTGAATGAGTATCAGAATGGCATCCGTGTCTGGAGCATATTTGAACTGTATCTGAAAGCTGAATCTGAATGAGTATCAGAATGGCGTCAGTGTCTGGAGCGTATTTGAACTGTATTTGAAAGCTGAATCTGAATGAGTATTAGAATGGCATCCGTGTTTGGAGCGTATCTGAACTATATCTGAAAAATTTCGTCAGAAGAAACCCGTGTAGGATTGATTCAGCTGGTCGTGTAGATAATTGTCCTGGCTTGTCTCAGGTATCAATCTCTGACATTTGTAAATTGTTGATGATATCCATCTGTTGACTGATATTTCCTGAAAATATGAAAGATTAGTTGTATGCAATGTCATGATGTATGAATATGCATTGTATATTGATGTTCTCAATAAAAACGAATGAGATTGTGTTGTATGCGTTCGTGTTGTCAATGTCATAAAGTAAGGATGCGATGTATGGGTATGTAAGCTATGTTGCTGTAACATTGTTGGATTAGGGGAAATAAATCCTTGACTGTTGTTGGGGCCATGGCGTGTAAGTCTTCATGTTTTGAAGTGTTGATGAGTTGATGAGCTCCTATTTGTTAGAGAAATAAACTCTGTTGTAAGGGGAATGCATCGTATGGCTTTATGAAATCCTGTTGGGGAACCCTGAGAAATTCGGCGACTTCTATCGGGGAGTGATAATTGGAAATTTTGTTTCGCTGGGGATACGAGAGAGCTTGGTATCATTAAGCTACACATTGTGGGGGATTTCAAGGAATATCCTAAAGATATTATCCTATTCTTTAAAGCCATTAGTGATTGTCTTCTATTTTTGCTGATTTGTAAACAATAATTGTGTTCAAATGCATATGTTCAAAAATAAATCATTGGACGTTTTTGTAAACAAAACACATAAATTAAAGAAAAACAGATCATTTTAATCTTTCAAAGGAGTATCTTTGTATTAACTTGAGTAAGTATTTTGTACAATGAGACGAACATCCTAGTAATAGAACGTCGTCGTAAAGTATGAACATTTGATACAAAGAAAAGATAGCTATGTGCAATAATCCCATGGGGTTCCAATTCTGCTATAGACATTGTGTCTCTGGGCGTCTTGTCCACTTGCTGCCTTGTCCGAAGTTGATTGAATTGATTAGAACCGTTGAGTTTGCCAGTTAAAGCCAAAGGTTGTCTGCTAGGTGATCCAACAGGATATAGTCGTACGCTTTGATTCCCTAACTTTTTCCTGGACCGCCCTTTCAGGTTTTCAGTCCACCGGGATACCCTTTTTTGCCCAAGTCACCCTTTAGGGTTTTCAACTTGCCGGGTGTACAATTTTTTTTTGTTTTTATCCCTAATTTTTGCCCGAACTTTTTTGGTTCGTCGGGATGCCCTTGTTTTACCTAGGTGTGACAACCTAGCGGGTCTCTTATGCATAGTATCTTTTGACTATGTCCGTGTTCATAGGGTGTGGAAGGTCGTCGCCATCCATAGTGGTCACAAACGATCCTTCGTATGTAGGAGTCCATTTGCCCCTGGGATCACCTTGCGGCAGTATGATGCGCTTGATCACTAAATCCCCAACTTGATATACTTGGCGTCTGACCTTTTTGTTGAAAGCCTTAATCATCCGTTTTTGATACATTTGACCATAACAGACAACAGTAATCCTTTTCTCATTAATTAAGTTCAGTTTCTCAAGTCGAGTTTGGATCCAATCATCTTCATTCAAACCTGCATCCCTCATAATTCTCAGAGAGGGGATCTGGACCTCAATAGGCAAGACAACCTCCATGCCGTATACCAGAGAGTAGGGTGTTGCCTCGGTTGATGTACATGTTGTGGTACGATAACCGTGGAGAGTGAATGGTAGCATCTCATGCCAGTCTTTGTACGTGACTGTTATTTTCTGTATGATCTTTTTGATGTTCTTATCTGCGACTTTGACAACACCATTCATCTTTGGCCGGTAAGGGGAAGAATTGTGGTGCTGGATCTTGAATTGCACACACATTGGGGTGATCATAGTGTTGTTGAGATTCGTACTATTGTCAGTGATGATTCTCTATGGGATACCGTACCGATAGATGAGATTCTGTTTGATGAACCGGACTACAACATTCTTGGTAACGGAAGCGAAAGAAGACGCCTCAACCCACTTCATGAAATAGTAAATGGCCACCAAGATGAAGTGGTGTCCATTAGAGGTTGTCGGCTTGATCTCACCAATCATATCGATGCCCCACATAGCAAAGGGCCAAGGAGCCGTCAAGACATTCAAGGGAAACAGAGGTATGTGCACCTTGTCAGCATAGATCTGACACTTATGACAAGTTCGAGAGTGTTGATAGCAATCTGCTTCTATGGTAGACCAGTAATAACCTGCCCGTAGGATTTTATTTGCCATCATATGCCCACTGGAATGGGTGCCAAAAGTGCCCTCATGTAGATCAACCATGATGTTTTCTGCCTCAACCTTGTCTATGCAACGGAGCAAAACAGAGTCATGGTTGCGTTTGTAGAGAATGCCATTACTAAAGAAGAACTTAGCAGAGAATCTCCTTAAGAACTTCTTATCATTGACTGAAGCTCCTTCTGGATATTCTTGAGACTCGAGATACCTCTTGACTTTGTGAAACCAAGGCCGGTCCACTAGTTCTTCAGTATTAATCTCGTGACAGTGAGCTGGTTCATCCATTCGTTCAATGGTGATCTGGGGAGCCTCGTTATCCCATTTAAGTTTAAACATGGATGACATTGTGGCTAGCGTGTCTGCTAGCTAATTTTCTTCTCGCGAGAAATGCTCGAAGGTAATCTTCTCAAAATGTGGGATCAATGTCAACACATGTTCTTTGTAGGGGATAAGGTTAGGGTGTTTGGTGTCCCATTCCCAATTGATCTGGATGATAACCAAAGCTGAATCTCCGAATACATTTAAGGATTTGATCCCCATATCTATGGCAGCTTTGAGACCAAAGATGCACGCTTCGTAGTTTGCCATGTTATTTGTACAATTGAAGCATAGTCTTGTTGTAAAGGGAGTATGACATCCTTCAGGAGATATGAGTACAACACATATACCATTGTCGAGTGCATTAGACGCCCCATCAAAAACCAGGGTCCATCGCGATCCTTGTTCAGGTCCGTCATATGGTCTAAATTCTTCGCAGTTATTTACCATCATGATGTCTTCATCTGAGAATTCGAACTTCATGGACTGGTAGTCATCTACAGCTTGATAAGCAAGGTGATCAGCTAGTACACTCCCTTTTATTACTTTTTGGGTAGTATACTGAATGTCATATTCCGTCAGGATCATCTGCCATCTTGCTATTCTCCCAGAAAGAGCAGGCTTCTCGAAGATGTATTTTATGGGATCCATTTTAGATATCAATAAGGTAGTATGGGTCAGCATATACTGTCTTAGCCGGTGAGCAGCCCATGCCAGAGTGCAACAAGTTTTCTCGAGCAGTAAATATCTTGTTTCACAGTCGGTAAACTTTTTGCTCAGGTAATAAATAGCATGCTCTTTTTGGCCAGACTCGTCATGCTGCCCCAGCACACACCCCATTGAATTTTCTAAAACAGTCAGATATATGATCAATGGTCTTCCCTCGACTGGTGGCATCAAAACAGGAGGTTCTTGCAGGTACTCTTTGATCTTGTCGAAGGCAGTTTGGCACTCATTATTCCATTTGACTACTTGATCTTTCTTCAGTAATTTGAAGATTGGTTCACAAGTAGCTGTCAGGTGAGAAATGAATCTAGAAATGTAGTTTAAACGTCCCAAGAATCCTCTGACTTCCTTCTCGGTGCAGGGAGAAGGAATTTATTGTATAGCTTTCACCTTGGCAGGATCAACTTTGATACCTTTACCGCTGACGACAAATCCTAGGAGTTTACAAGACCTCACCCCAAATGTGAATTTATTCGGGTTCAACCTCAGCTTGTATTTTTTTAGTCTCTCAAGCAATTTCTGTAAATGATCAAGATGTTCTTCTTCTGTTTTAGATCTGGCTATCATATTGTCCACATAGACCTCTATTTTTTGATGTATCATGTCGTGAAATAGAGCTACCATGGCACGTTGATAGGTTGCCCCAGCATTCTTCAACTCGAATGGCATAACCTTGTAACAGAATGTGCCCCATTGTGTGACAAATGTCATTTTCTCCATGTCCTCAGACGCCATTTTAATTTGGTTGTAACCTGAGAACCCGTTCATAAAGGAAAACACCTTATGCTGTGTTGTATTGTCAACCAAAATATTAAGGTGGGAAGTGGGAAAATATCCTTAGGGTTTGCCCTATTCAAATCTCTATAGTCCATGCATATTCGTACCTTGTCGTCCTTTTTAGGCACGGGAACAACATTGGTGACCATTACGGATAGGAGGTGACGACCAAGAATACGGTGTTGAATTGTTTCATGACTTCTGCTTTGATCTTTTCTGACATGTCTGGTTGTATGCGACAGACCTTCTGCTTTACCGGAGGTCAATCATCTTTTGTTGGTAGACGATGGACCACGATATCAGCATCCAATCATGGCATGTCTTCGTATGACCAGGCAAAGATCTCGACATAATCATGTAGCAACTGAATTAGACACTTCTTGACACTGGGTTCCAGATTGGCACCAACCTTGATTTCTTTCATGTCCTCTTCGGTACCTAGGTTAACTGTGTCTACTGGTTCTTCGTTGGGCTGAATGGTCATCTCTTCTTGTTGTAGGAACCTTGCTAGTTCCCCTGGCACTTCACAATCTTCCTCATCTTCGTCTTCGGCTTGGTAGATTATATTTTCAGAGTCACAAAAGGCCATAGTAGAATCGTTACCCATGGGATCCCGAGTGGATGTAGATCTGCATTTTGAATGTGAGTGTGTGTAAGAGTATAGCTATCTTTGAAAGAAATAAAAATGTAATAAATAAAGACAAAGAACACAAAGTTTGTATGCAAAAACGTCCATGATTCATTGAGGACATATGAAAATGAGATAACAACCCTTACAAATGAACCGTTGTGCCTCGGGTAAGACACAAGGTTTAAAAAGTCTAAATTTGTTCAATTATTACAGATCTGACAAAATTAAAAGACAATTACTGCTGGATAAAAGTAATTGGGAAAAAATATTTAGCTTCCCAGTAGCTGAGTCCTCCATTGACAGTTGGGAACATCCATTCCTCCAGGTCGTAGTTGTCCGCATCATCCTCTACCGCGTTGACTTCGTGGTTGCTGATCTTTAAAGGGGGTCCCCCGGTGCAAGCACGGCGTACAACTTTTTGGGCTCCTGAAGTGAAACCCAAACCAAATTTGTCAGACTTGTATGGGATATCCGGGAGTTGGCCCCAAATAGTGCACCCGCCTCCTCTATCACTGCCTTAGCATCCTTCAGGGAAGACATCTTTAGCGGAGGTCTTGTAATCTTCGGGTTTTGGGAAACAACTTTGGTTACTGCCACGGTTGGTGGGACCTCCACGAAATGATGAAATGGAGTTTCAATGAATTCCCCATCCAATTCCACATATCTGAAGGAGTTTCAATGGCTGACAATATATTCCTCTTCTCCATGGACAGTAATGATCTTCCCTTTGGTGGGATATTTCAGCATTTGATGTAATGTAGAGGTGACAGCACCAGGATTGTGAATCCACAGTCGACCCAATAAGCAGGAGTAGGAAGGGCGAATGTCTATCACGTAAAAAGTTGAATCAAAGGTTTGGGTTCCAACTTTTATGGAGATGTCCACCTCCCCATGCACCATTCTTTTTGGACCGTCGAAGGCCCTTACCACTATATTGTTGGGTTTTAAGGTCAAACATTCACAGTCAAGTCTATCAAGAGCCTTCTTGGGTAGCACATTCAAATACGAACCAGTATCCACCAAGACATGGGATAAAGTTTGGCTCGGCACTCGATAGAGACATGCAATGCCTCGTTGTGCTTCCTCCCTCTAGGTGTCAAGTCAGCATCAGAAAAGCTTAAACCATTGTCTGCGGTCAAGTTGGCCACACAGTCTTGGAACTGATCAGTAGAGGTTTCTTGTGGTACATGGGCAGTTTTAAGGAATTTCACCAAGGCCATTGCATGAGCCTCGGAACACAATAATAAAGCCAGCATGGAAATCTTGATGGAGTCTGCCCTAGCTTCTCGACTACGTTGTAGTCGCTTCTCTTTATAATCTTCAGAATTTCTTCCATCTCTTTTTTGGAGGTCTCGGGGATGGATATTGTTTGCGCCTTCATCCGGATAGGCTCAACCAGAATGCCTTTGCCCCGAGTCTCGGTCGACTCGGCGGTAGGAGTATCAGTAGGTGTAACTATAGGAATTGTAGTAGTAGTAGTGTCAGCAGGGGTAACCAAAGGGGTTGTTGTAGTAGTAGTGTTAGCAGGAACAGGAACAGGGATGATCACAAGACCGGTGACAGTCTTCGGAGGAGCAATCTCTGGAGAGAAAATTCTTCCGCTTCGAGTTATCTTGCTGGTTCCCGCAATATTACTGATGTCTGTGTTATCTTCCTAAAAAATTAAGTCTTCAATAACCATCCAATCTTGCTTGACACCGTGATAGTAAACATCGCCCCCATAATTCCATGGGACGTCTTATCTGATGAGTACGGTATTGGTCCAGGTATAGTAATTATTAGCGGAGCTACTTTAGGAACCGATGTAATCCTAACGGGTCTTTTGGTGGAGACCCTGGAAGGATTGGCGGAAATGTTTATTATTGAAACATCTTTGTAAGAAACAGTTGGAACAATAGTCTTTTCAAACAAAATCTCTTTGTCATCCATTAGGCGTTGAACACCTGATTTCAATAAATGACAACTAGTTGGTCGGGATAAACATAAGTGGCAGCCTTCATCACAACCCAGAAATAAACCGGCCTTCAATAGGTTCTTTTTTATGGTTAGGAGAGGAGTAACAAGTTCATCAACAGTAGAAACAAACATATTATCTTCGACAGCGTTAACACCACGGCCATGCTTGGGCATAGGAGCGATAATAACATTCGAGATCTCGGGAGCATCAAACTCAATTTCTTTGGCTTCAAGGAGGTCTTGTACTTTGTTTTTCAAAGTCCAACAGTTGTTAGTATCATGGTCGGGGCTTTCTGAATGGTATGTACAACAAGCATTAGGATGGTAGTGAGGAGATGTGGTGTTAGGATTCTTCAGAGCTTCTTTCATAGTTACCAGATTGGATCTCAACAAATGTGGTAGTATTTGAGATAGTGTCATATTAATCCGGGTAAATTTTCTTACTGGTCTTTCTGCTCTAGGATGATTGTTCCTTTGTTGAGTAGGCACAGACTTAGGGATCATGACAGCCACCGCCATTGGACGGCGTTCAGTTCTTTCTTGGTTCCTTTGAGGATACACAACACCAACCTCTTTCTTCCCTATAAATGGTTTTCTTACAGCGGTGGAGGATGCATCTTTCTGAATCTTCCCACTCTTAATCCCAGCTTCCACTCTTTCTCCGGTCAGGATTAATTCAGTGAAGCCTGCTGAGGAGCTTCCAATTAAATGATTAAAGAAAGGACCAGACAGGGTACCCAAAAACATGTCTACTAGTTCTCTTTCAGAAAGGGGAGGCTGGATTCTTCTCGCTAAGTCCCTCCATTTCTGAGCGTAGTCTTTGAAACCTTCATTTGAAACCATAACCATACTCTGGAGTTGAGTATGGGTAGGAGCAAGGTCTGTGTTATACTGATATTGTTTATAGAAAGCAGCGGCAAGGTCTTCCCATTTATGGATATTATCCCTTTCCAATTGATAGAACCAATCAAGTTGAGTTCCAGATAGACTGTCTTGGAAAAAATGGACCCATAAATCTCTGTCCGCAGTGTGAGGTTGTATCTTCCTCACATAGGATCGGAGATGCATTTTGGGGCATGAAACTCCGCCGTATTTAGCAAATATCGGTGCCTTGAATTTTGGTGAAATGATAATCCCAGACGCCAATGCCTAGCTCCTCAAAGTCTAGCCAAGGTACTTTCTGGATTTCCATTGCGCTTAATCATTCTTCCAGATGCTTGTACTTGTCGTCGGCCGGGGGATACTGTTCTTCAGAGTAATCCTCTTCCTCTTCATCTTTAGACTCTTGCTAGACAACTGCTTCCTTGCCTTTCCCATCTTGATTGTATTTTTCACCATATGACGCTGCAAAGTCTATGGTCCTTATTGCTTGTCCTTGGAATCTTCTTCCCATATTCAGAACTCTGGTTACTTTCTTTTTCTTCTTCTTTTCTTCAATCAACAAGGTTTTCAGATCTTCTTGTCCTTTGGCTAGAGTCAAGAACATCTGTTGAAACTGAGCATTATGTGCCTGGAGGTATTTCACTGTCTGCTCGAGATCCATCTTACTGAAATAAACAGTAGAAAGATGAGGAGACTTGTCGTAAGAAACCTGCTTATGTTATGATGAATGGTAAATGCATATGCAATGATTTCAAGGAACTTAGAGATTTAAAATTGCTTTAGACCAAAAAGAGAACACACGTTATATTAATAAATCAAAGCTTGAATACATCATGCCTTTTTTGGGCTTACAAAGCAGTACAAAAACTCTAAGATAAAAAAGTTGCATGCATCCTCTTTGGTGCGATGTAGGCATTCAGGCTCCGCTCCTCATAAAGTTGCTTAGTGAGTTCCAAAACCTTCTTCTCGCTGGCATAGAATTGGGCTTCTAAAGTGTCTTGCTCACCCTTAAGCTGTATCTAATCCCTTTGTAAGTCTTCAAGAGAGGTAGGCATGTCGGGATGTAGGATAGTGTATGGGACATCTCCTTCCACAACAGGCTCTATGATTACCGGGAGAATGGAGGGGTAAGGCATCATAAGACTTTGAGCACGAGCTCGTACCTATTTGAGGTAAGGCTCAAGAGGGATGGAATTTTTATGCCTCAATGTCTTGCTATCTACCTTGTTCAACATCCTCCAAGCTCGGATAAATCTTTGGCGATGACCTTGATCGTCATTCTCGTAGTCAAATACCAAACCTTAGATGAGCATCTTATGTGGGCCATCACTTCGGGCGTAACCAAACTGTCTTAAGGCTAAGAAGGGGTTATAGGTGATACCTCCCCTAATGCCAAGTAAAGGGACATTAGGGAATTCTCCATAACAGTCGACAATAGTAACATTCTCTATAGATTGGGAACACCAATAAATGTCTGAATGCTTGAGCGTCATCAACCTAGGTGACCACCTTGAACCTTGCTCGTTCTTCAATACAGATTTTGGAAGATGCGAAATAAACCATCTTGCCAAAAGAGGAGTACAACACATAAGGAAACCTCTTTTCCTCATAGTGCGAGTGTGAAAAGAATGTAGGATGTCCCCTAGCAAAGTAGGCAACGGGTTACGAGACATGACGATTTTGACGGCATTCACATCTATGAGTTAGTCACAATTTGGAAACAAAACCATCCCATAGATGAGGAGAGCCACAATTTCCTCAAAAGCTTTCAAATCCAAAGAGTTCAAACAGTTTTGGGCTTTCTCAAACAAGAACTTTGCTAGGAAACCCTTGACACCACTCCTTGTTTCCCAATTAGTTGTGATATCAGATGATTGCAAGTGTAGATCTTGAGCAATATCTTTTGGCTTTGGATCTCTTTCTGTACCGTTGAAAGGTAGTTGATTGAGAATGGGAATCCTCAAGAGTTGGGAGAATTCTTCCAAAGTTGGCACAAGTTGATAATCGGGAAATGTGAAGCAATGGTGTAAAGGATCAAAGAACTGAAAGAGCACCTTCATCATGTCTTCATCAGTGTTGGAGGTGACCAAGTTTAGTAGGCGACCATGTCTTTCGGTAAAAGGAGAATTTTCAGGAATCCTTGATGCTAGCTCTTTAAGTTGAGAAGGGATCCTTACAAGGTTGACTTGAATGGTTTTCCTGCGAATAAAATTCATGTCCTATAAAACAGAACAAAGATAAATCCCAAGATCCTTGAAATGGTTATTAGTATGAATATGATGTTATGATGTTTATGATGTTATATACAACACAAACAAAGCGAACAAGTCTTTAAGTTTAGGCTTGCATGGAGTCTTATAGGTAAGTACCCTCTTGAAGTTTAGTTGGCTCAAACCTATCCTAGTAATAGTAACCGGGTTCTAAGGAGCTCAATATCACTTATTTGTTTCTTTGGTCATTGTTTCAACATTAACCTCTTTAATAGCGACCGAAATATCCCAAAAATCCAAACCTCAATGAGTGTAGTATCGAGTATCTACCAACTTCGGACTGAACCAAAGTCGGTCATCTCACTACGTCCTAACGGACAAGTTGGTAAAGTAAAGGTTCTAAAAGTTCATTAGTGTTTCATGACATCACTCAGCGGCCCCGTATTCTCCTTGATTACTCATGGGCTACCGGTACCCAAAAATATGTCGGACTAATGTAGCTATTGCTTAGACAATGTCGTTATACCCCACACCGTTTCCATAACGTATTGCTACTTACCTATAAAGTATCCCAAATCCGGGTAGAGGATTCAAACCCAAACAAAGAACCATAATGTAAAGTACACAAGTCAAACAAAGAAAGCAAGTAAATATGATCTAACCCTAAGGTAACCCCACTTTTATAAATCTCCCCAACAGAGTTGTCAGTTCTATGATACGGTGGGAGAATTGACTTGGGTGTTTTGCGTTTTATCGCAAATCTTGCAGTTTAGCAAGAGTCGCCACCGACTTTTCTTTTATCCAAAAGGAAAGTTGAAAAAGCACATGAAAGACCTTTGAGATTATTTCTTGAGTTCGGGGGGTAGATTATGAAAAGGGAAGGTATTAGCACCCTTTTCATCCATGGTTTTCCATGGGCTCTTAGTTACTTGCTAGATCACTTGCTTTTGTTTGAAATTGTGCTTTATGTGGTTTTGAAAGTATTTTTGAAAAGAAGTCACTGTTTAGGCAAACTTTTGTAATGATTCTCGTTCGTAAGAATGTATACAAAGGTGTTGATATTTTTGAAAATGTTTTCAAGTTTGAAAGATGTTTTGAAAGTGTTGGTGTTTGTTTTGAAAGTAGCAAGTATGTTTTTGTTTTGAAATGGAGCAAGCAACTAGGAACATTCTACCTACTCAAAAGTATTTCATGTTCATTTCCTCTTTCCTTTGATATTGTTATCTTACCATTGATTTGGTAAGTAACCCTATCTTTGGATGTAACCGGGACGGGCGTGGGTCATCGTATAACCATGATTAGCAAGGTTGCAAGGTATCTTAGCATCTTTCTTTAGGGACTAAGATCATTTTGAAAAAGCAACATAGATAGCGTCATCGAGGGACTATGATCTTGTATTTTTGCTCGTTTTTGCTAAGATACCTCACATGAATAATATGGCCATTTTTATAAGGCAACCAAGTGGATTTTACCCTAGGGGTGCTTGTGTGTAAGTGTATTAATTTTCATGTTTTGTTTAATCTTTGATTAGGGTTTGCCACTTGTTGATTTTATCTTCTCATAAAAACCCTAATTACTAACATTTATATAAAGCGATAAATTGCGGAAAGTAAAATTGCTACGCTATTACATCATTAGAAGAGGGGGTGTACAAATTTACAAATGGGGATTGCAAGAAAATTAAACCTAATTATCTATTATAACCATATTGAATATTGTACAAAATTGAAAATAAAATGCAAGAATATAAATGGAAAAAAAATGATTTTTGTTGTTTTTAAGAAAGGGGTTTTTTGTCTTGACCTAATTAAAGAAAATGATTAATTAAAATTAAATAAAATTAACTTAAACTAATTAAGAAAAGAAATTAACTTGAAAAGGTATTTTTAGGGTTTTTTGTGAAAGGGCTTTAAATTAATGAAAATAAAATGAAGATTAATTAATTAAAATAAATCTAAGTTCTAAATTAATTTTAACTAAGAAAATAAAATAATATACTAATTTATCCTAAGTCTTAAAATTAACTATTTAAGAAAAAAAAGAAATTAATTTGTTTAAAAAATGTTTTTTTTTAATTTTTTTGTTTTATAGAGAAAATAAATATATAAGTATGACTAATAAATAAAAATATTTTTAGATTTTTATATGATTTATGAAAATAATAATAGTAATAATAATAATAACAATAGTATTAATAACAATAATAAATAAAATAAAAAAATGAAATAAAAATAAAAATAAGTTAGTGAGGTGGATTAGTAATGCAAGAGGTGTTGTGAAAAAAAAGGATTAGGCCCATAATAAAGCCCAGGCGCTGCCAAAAAAAGCACAAAAAGTCAGAAAATAGTGAAAGAAATAACAAAAGGTCACGCTGGGGCTTGAACTCAGGACCTAAGGTGACATGCGTGCGCTTTAACTACTGGGGTGGTGATACATCCGTTAACTTGTGTGAAAGGATAAATACATAACACAAAATGCACCCTGATTACACTTCATCTTCAACCTCCAGCCAAAGGATCTGTAACTTCTTCATCTCTCAACAAAGATGAAAAGTTCAAACATGAAAATTGTGGCATTTCTTCCCACGAATCCAACCATGTAAATAACTTAAGCTAACAGTCAAAGATGAATGAGAATTTTTTTGGCCCTAATTTAAAACTTAAATATTTCAGAAAACTTCAACTCTAAAATTCTCTAAGCTCAGGCCATATAAATGCAAACTATGGATATGTACAGCTTCGTGGCAATGATATCTACATTTTATCTTCACAAATCAAAATCAAATGATGCATGTATAAAGAGATAGAAGTTTGAAAACTTACCTCTTGCAGCTGGAGTCGTGTATGGAATTTGAGCAACCTTTGTGATGGCCTGATGATTTCTGTAGCTTGCCTGGACCTCCTTGAGTGTGTTCCAACTCCTACTTTGCTTTGAGGATGGCTCAAACTCCCAACTCAAGTCAAGTTGCAAGCTTCAAATTTGGAAATGGTGGATAGTGATGGAATAGTTACATTCAAGGAACATGGGTTTGGATCACTTTGATATGATGTACATTAAGTGTTTGGATGGTTAAAACTCAATACGCACGAGTGGATTTAGAGATGGCTATGTTAGGTTCAAAATTGTCAAGTTATGGAAGATTCTGAGTTGCAGAGTGCTTAGGAGTGTTTTGGGGTCTTAGAATTCATGTGTTATGTTTCAATAGACTTGTGTATATGTATGTAAAATGTTAGAGATCAAATGCACTCAAGGTTTCTGAGTTCCAACCTTTTGGCTCTATGACTTGCTTTTGAAGAAAAGTGAGAAGACAAATCTCAAAGTGTTGTACAAGCATGTTCTGAGTTCAAAGAGGCTTTAGACACACTGCTTTTGGTTTATAGGGGTTGTGTGTGCAGAAAGAACAAGTGCAAAGCTCAAGAAGTTGACAATTGCAAAAGTAGTGCTTTATCAAAATGGAAATGGGAACTTTGTGCCATAAATGGAAATGTAACTTGGATAAAGGCTCAAGTACTTGGATTAAAGCTCTATCAGCTGTGTAAACATTTAATTATGGAGTGACAAACAAGTTTGAGGCCTTCAAAGCAAAGATTATGCAGCCTAGGCTTGGATTTGAATTTTTGTTCATCATGAAATGGCTTGTAATTTAAGTTTGAAAACCCTAACTTCATATCTTCGATTCTCCTTGCTCACAAATGATCTCAAGGTGTTCTTGGACATTTTGGAAAGTTTGTAATGTGATATATAACCCCTCTTTGAATCACCTTTGAAAATTCCCTTTATAACTATATGAAAAAGTTCCATGAAGTTAGGTCAAAATCCTGACCAAAACTAGGGTAAAATTTTACTAAGTGTTCAATTTCAAGACCATGACTTTATGAATTAATAACTTAAGATCCAAGAATTTTTAGGAGAAGTTGTGTAAAGCAGTGTTGTAGATATCACGGATATCTACAACTTTCATGTTGAAAGTTTCTTTTGAATTATCTTGCATCATGGTGAAAAATTGGCTCAAAGTTATGAAAAAACATGAAGTTTTAAACACATAGAAAAATTTCTAATTTAGAAAACTTTGACTTTTCAAAATGAAATCTTTACTTTTTTATTTCTTGATGAATAAGTTTCATATTTTGACATTTTTTGATGAATTATGATCTTTGACATTGGATTTTGACCAAAAAGTCGAAGTTTGACTTTTCAGTGTACAATTGACTTTTGATCAGTTGACTGAAAATTCACTATCAATCCAATTGATCTTGAGTAATGTTTTAGGTCACGCCATTAGGTCAAAATGATGCAATTGAACTCTTGAGATCATGCTTCAAGCCAATTGATCATTTGCTAGGTCAAAAATCAGAAATGCCCTTTCTCAATCAAAACCCTAATTTTGACCATTTTGCCCTTTTGATGATTTCATCAAATTTCTTTAGGAATTGTGGTACAAACTTGATCAAATGATACATATGAGTTTATAATGTTGACGTGGATCAAAAATTATAAATTTTGACTGTAAATTGGCCATAGTTGATTTTTCCCCAATACAGTTGATTCTTAGGTCAACTGCTCAATTGACTGAGCAAAAGTGTGATCCAAGGCTTGAAATTTGACATGAGTAATCTTGGGGGTCCATAATGATCCATGAAAACCATATTAAGAATTTAAAGTTAAATTATCCTTGTGCAATCTTAAACCCTAATTTTGGTCATCAATGCTTAAGGAGGTGTCTTGAGCTGATAAACCCTAGTGCAGTCTTGAACCAAGAGAGATCTTTGTGAGAAAATATTTGATAAATGAGAGAGAAAATTTTGGGGTACAACACACCGGGATACCCTTTTTTTCCCAAGCCTCCTTTTCAGGTTTTCAACTTGCCGGGTGTACAATTTTTTTTGTATATATCCCTAATTTTTTCCCGAAATCTTTTGGTTCACATGGATGCCCTTAATTTTGCCTAGGCCTGTCAACCTAGCAGGTCTTTTTCATGTGTAGTATTTTCTGACTATGTCCGTGTTCATAAGATGTGGAGAGTTGTCACTGTCTAAGACAACAAGTCTTGTAGAAATGCTAGAAAATGTTTATGTGATCGCAAGTTCCCTTTCATATGTGGGAGCCTGTTTGCCTCTGGGGTTAGTCTGGTGCACTTGATGTTTGATCAAGTTTCTGATAGTATGGAATTTCCTAGGTATCTTTTCTAAGAACTGTCATGGAAGGATTCAAAGACATGATACTGACACCATCTGATACTCTGGCGCAGACAAGCAATTTGGTGGTACAAAAGGTTTTTGATCACAATGATTTTCTGCTGGAATCCCCAATCGATGTAACATGCCTCGAGTGTTTCAAATAGAGATCTTCCCCTGGCTATTCAGCACTTGTGAAATATTCTTTTGAATATTGACTTAACTGCCCCAGATTAATTAGACATCATGGCATGCCCCTTTGGTTGGAAGTGCTTTTCAATCCGAGACGATTCTGTCCATTGAGAGGATTTATGCTCGTTGAATATTCATTGTGTGAATTTCTTTGTTGTTAAACAAATAGTCATGTGCAAATAAATGGTGTTTAAATGATGCAAAGCTTATGTTTGTCTTGAATTTTTTTTAAATGCATTTTTTTAGTAAAACAAAATTTTACAAGCATGTGATATCGACTCAGGATGTATAGCAAACCTTACAGGAGTCAGGATACCTTTTGTAACAGTATGCTTTCAAACTAACCCATGTTTCAGCTAGGACTTTTAAGGGTTGTAACGTGGCCTGGTTCACGGTTTAAGAAACAAAGGATAAAGGCTCAAAATTTATTTGTACCCAACCCGTTCTTGGTGATGTTCTTCAGTCCTATGCTCAGTTAATTGTGCGTTTAACTCCCGCTTGAATTTTTGCTCTGATATTCCAGTGATGGTTCAAAAATTGAATGTTTATTTTGGGAAGGCAATCATTTTTGTAACCTTTATTTTTTGTTGAAGATTTGTAGGACCTCTTTTTTTTTATTTTGTTATCCCTTCCTTTGTCTGGACTGTTTCTTTTGCGATTGCAGTCAGCGGGATACCCCAATTTTTTCTTAAGTATCCTTTATAGGTTTTGACTTAGCGGGCTTTTATTTTGAAAAATAATGATTGCCTGCCTTGACGGTTATATGGAACCATCACCATATTTTGATTTGGAAGGACGTCTTTGATGCCATTCATTATGTATAAAGTGGAAGATTGCGACTGAATGTGCATTTGAATTAACCTAGAAAACTACCATGCCCGAGGTTAGGATTAAGGGTTTTAATTTGTGTGAAAAGAAAAACTCCTACTTCATAGGCTCAAAGGGGTTGACTAGGGATTATCTTCCTTATAACTCCATTATTTAGGATTTGAAACAACGCATGTACATCATCAGCGGGGTTTGTTCAAAAGCATATTGTAGAGGTTGTGGTATCGTTTTTGTCATCCTCCCTCTAAAGGCTTAGAGCTTTTTAATCAGGAGTTGAATATCACAAAAAGGAAGTAAAAACACAGTTTGAATATAATGAATACGAATGAATTAGTTCAAGACAAACATATGCAATGCATTGATGAAATAACAAAGTTTGACATGAAATAAGTGCTCGAACAATCAAAAGGAAATTACAAATTGAAAATTCTAATGAACAAAAAGCCTCTTTATTTGAACTTGTCACTTCAGATGGTTTGCCTTGGAGGGATGGCAGAAGAACTCAGCTTGACCATCTTGTGTAAACTCCAACACTCCTTCATTGATCAGGTCCTGAATCTTATTTTTCAATGCCCAACAGTTATTCGTATCATGTCCAGGGCGTCCAGCATGATAGGCACACCTTGCATCAGGACTGTAGTTAGGGGAAAAAGTCTTGGGGTTTGGATGAGGTCCTCTCATCGTAATCAGATTCATCTTCAATGTGTGCTGCAATGCTTGAGGCATTGTCATGTTGATTTTAGTAAACAGCCTCCTGGGCTTGTCTTGCTAATTACCCCGTGGCTATTGTTGAGGCCGTTGTTGAGCTCGTGATGTAGCAGCAAATTAGAAAGGTCCACTCTCCACCAAGCCAACTCCTTGTCTCGTCAGGGGCTGATTAACGACTTGATCCTCAGCCTCGGCCGTTTATTTCATATGGTTGCGACCGTCTTGATGAAGTTTGTTGATGAGGATTCTTAGCTCTTCTTGTCCCCGGGCTAGGATTTGGATAAGAACCATTTGACTGATCATCTGGGTTCTCATCCTTTCCATCTCAGCTTGCAGTTGTTCAATCTGGCCATCCTTGTTGTTGTCAGGATGTTTCTTGGTCATATTCTCAGCGAGGAGTGTTTTAATTCTTCCTGCACCTTGTATAGGTTTAGGAACATTTCCATGAACTGACTATCTTGAGTTTGGATATCTCTATCGTCTTGTTTGAGAGCCATTTTCCTTGCTGAAATAAACAGCGAGAAAATGAGCGACCTGTTATAAAATGGCGTGCATGCAATGTTTTCAAGGATCTCTCGGGGTAAACAAGAAGATATCAGAAGTTGAAATTTGCAGCTTTGATTGAAGAACTTTCGTATCGTTGAAGGTCCTTCTATGAGAGTCAAGATCACCATATCTAGTGGGTCATAGCCCCTGACTTAAATTGTTGTGTTATGGTCCTTTTGACGGCATTGGCTAGAGGAAAATACATCCCCTTGCCCCTTTCTAGACGTCCGGTTCATCATAACCTACATCACAAACCCTTGAGATCCTTAAAATGGTTAAGTAAATGCTATGGTATGATGTTATGATGTGTATGTTATGTATCAAGCAAAAGTGTAAGGTGATGAAGACAAATGAGTCTTGCAAGAAGTTCAGGTTGAAGACTATAAACAATCCCTGCAAAGAGTTCAAGTTGTTAGATGATGAAAGCAAACAAATCACATAAGTAGCCTTAGGTTTAGGCTTGCATGGGGTTTAATGTAAGTACCCTCTTGAATGTTCATTTGGTTCAACCTGTATTAGAAATAGTAACTGGGTTTTAAGAAATCTCAATATCACTGATCTTTCTTTATCAGTATTATTTCAGCCTAGCAATCTTTTCTTGCAGCCGAAACATCTCGAAAGTCCAATCTTAATGAGTGTAGCATCGAGTATCAACCGATTCCCAACTTTACACCGAGGTCGTCTATCTCACTAATTTCTAATGGCCAAGTTTGTTCAACTAAAGTTCTAAGGTTCGTTAGTGCTTCACGATACCACGCGGAGGCCCCATATTCTCCTCGATTCAACACAAGGGATACCGGTACCAACAAAAGTGTCACACCAACACAGTCATCGCTTAAACCATATCGGTCTACACCATACAATCTCCATGATTTATTGATGTTTACCTAAAAAGTGTCCCCAGATCCGGGTGTAGGATCTTTGCAAGAATACCCCAACAAACCCTTAAAAGTAAGGCAATAAAAGCAAACAAAGAAAACAATTTTGAAATGAACTAGACCCTAAGGTGTAGCGGTAGAAATGTTTAAGACTAAGCCATTGGATTGACTAGACTTATACAGATCAAAAATAAAAAATCGCCACCTTGCTTTATTGTTTCCAAAGGAATGGGAAAAGAGCGGTAACCAAAAAAGAGGGGGAAAGATTCTAGATAAGGGGTTGGTTATGCAAAGGGAATGTATTAGCACCCTAAACATCTATGGTACTCCGCATGAACCTCTTTAAAAAATCTGTATATTTTGGCTATAAAATGTTGTGTAAAAATAGATGGTGGAGGTGAGGAAAGAAATATATTTTTTATGACTTTTGCACCTGCCGCGGTTGCGAACCTTTCGTGCCTACGTACCACCTTTCGTGCAATAGGGGATCAGGGTACATGTAGTTCCTCTTTTAAAAAATTTAAACCACAAGTGTGTTGGTTAATTTTATGAGATAAGACATCATCATCATTGTCCATGTGGAAAACATACTTACTACCCACAACTTTGGAAAGGAGAATTTGCATCATCTCAAAGTGGAGGATATGGCTTGGATTTTTTTAAAAATCAACAAAACCTCACTCAACACCCAAGTGGAAAATATATCTCTTCACTACATATTGTAGAAGTATAGTTGTTTGCATCACTACAAGTATTGACAAGAGTCTAATCTTTTGAGAAAAGTTTTAAAATAAAAGTAAAAGTGGCAAAATGGTTTGAAATGAGATTGATAGACTTTTAGTCTTCTCATAAAAAATGTCAAGGTATTATTAAGTTGATTGAGGTTTATTCATGAAAATGTTTTGAAAAATGCATGGACCTAAGTCCAAGTTTATTATGAAAGTGGTTCAAGTTTAAAAACAATAAGAGTTTTCCAAAGGAGGAAGAAGATTTTTGAAATTAAAGAAGATGGGAGGAGGAGAAGAGACTATCCTAAAGCATAAGGTAAAAGCTAGGGATAAGAACCATCAAACCAACAAGAAGTCAATACTTGACATTATGAGTCAAGATAGAATTCTCATTCTTTGATTGAAACAAAGCAAGCAAAGATATTGTACCTCTTGAGAGAACCAAACTTCAAGTGTATTAAGTCTTCACAAAAATTGGGCAAAGTAACGACTGTATACGGGTGAATTCCATATTACAAACAAAGTATGTAATCACAATAACCTGCACAGAAACAAACAAACAACTCAATATCTTGAGGTAAACCTCAAGAACTCCAGACAAAAATATCAAATAAGGTCACAAGGTCTCCAACATAGGCCAAGATTTCTAATCCAAAATCCAAGAAGTCCAATACTCCATAATACCAAGGATAGTTACCAAATAGTCCAAGTATCATTAAAAAAATTTATGGTTCATTTTGATTATTAGGCGTATTAAAAAAGAAAACAAAAGCTCAAGTGAGCAAAATAAAAATGACAAGAAAGTAAATGCTCAAGTGAACAAAGATGAAAAATAAAAACACAAAATAAAGTCAATTATTAGTAATTAGTGGTTAGTTGGATGACCATCTTGAAACTTGCATTTGGAACTCATTAGAGGATTGGTAGAACCAAAGCCTCCACACAACAAGTTGTATTTGCTTTTTGTCAAGTATATCATCCATTTTGGAATCCTCAAAAGTAAAATTTAATGATCAACGATGTTTAAGTGATTCGCGTTTACCAAAAGTGATGTAGATCCATTAGAGAATTGGTAGAACCAAAGCCTCCATACAATGAATCTCAAGGTTATTGGATCAAATAGATCAAATTAACATACTTGGACTTGCAAACATAGGTTTGAACCACGAATGATCATTTATTCGAATCGGGACAAAATTTAGCACTATGTTAAGCAATCGTAAGTGGACTTATATAGAAGTCGCACCTATTTTAAGGTCGGTCAATAGCAATCTATGCATCATTTGTTTTGAGGCATGATATAGAGACCATGCTCCAATAACACTTAGTGCAATGAGAAAGGGATAAGATGAAGAGGGGTGGAAAAGAATATATAAACCATATTTGAATTAAAATTTAATCAAACTATTATTAAAATCATTCATCCATTTTTATGGAGTTAGACTCAACACCATAGATCCAATGATGTCAACAAAGTTTATGATAAAAAATTCAACCCAAGATCAGGTAGAAAATAATCACAAAATAATATTACATTTAATATATATATATATATATATATATATATATATATATATATATATATATATATATATATATATATATATATATATATATATATATATATATATATATATATATATATATATATATATATATATATATATATATATATATATATATATATATATATATATATATATATATATATATATATATATATATATATATATATATATATATATATATATATTAAAAAGGGTTTAAAAATAAATAAAAACGAAAATAAAGGAAAAAATATCAACTATATTCAAACTGATTCATAAAAAAGAAATAAGGTCATAGAAAAATCAGAAATAGACTCAAATATTTTAATAAAATTTTTGGTAATTTTTTAAACTCAAACTATTTTTAAAACTAAAAGAAATGAGAAAAATAAACAAAAAATGATAAAAAATAACAAATTCAGAAGTAAAAAATAAATGAGGTCACCAATATTTGTCACAATATCATTGGATCATTCCATTTTTTTTAGAATTTAAAAATACATAAAAGTATTTTTAAACATTTAAAACAATTCAAATAAAGTGAAAATTTATTAAAAAAATATCAAAACACAAAATAAAATTGTAAAAAATAAAAATCAGAAAGAGAAAAATCAAGAATATTTTTCATAATTTTTTCAGATTTTTTGGACTTAAAATGAATTTTCTATGATTTTCTGAAGTTTAAAACAATTAAATATAAAAATCAGAAAATAAAATAAAAACCAAAAAGATGTGGACCAATGGATGAGAGTCAAAACTCATTAGTAATCAAATTCAAGGGATCTGGTGCGCTGTGCATGTCATGGTCATTACTGAATAAAACACTGAATCAAATATAAATCAGATTTTTTTAAAAATACAAATGGCATGCCATCATTGGTTGGAAGATGACACGTTGCTCATCTTTAACCTCCAGCCAACGTGAAATACAGGTCTCTCAAACTATAAAATCAGAAGCTCAGACCTATGTCATTCGCTTCGTCTCATCAAGACGAAGAGAACCACACCTTCGCGAAAAATTTATATAAACTGTAGCTCAAGCAATTTGGAAGGGAAGTTTTTAAAAGGAATTTGAAAATTCATGGCCAAAACGTGTTTCCAGTTAAAAGAAAGTGTTGCGACTAGAACTAGGGCAATGAGAGCTTCACAAAGATATCAGAGTTTGGAAGAATTGGTGGAGAAATCTATCTATTGAAGTTCAGTTGCAGGGCTCTGTAAATGGACTTGGTCAGATCAATTCATAAGATTTCAAGGCTCAATTCTTCTTCTGTTAGCTTCAGGGAAGATCAAGGAATGTGAATTGATAGAAAAAATGGATTGAAAAAGGCTTGAACAATGATTTCGAAGTTGCAGAAAAGTGAGTTATGGAGCGAGTTTGGCAGGGTGATTTTGGTTGTTCAAGCTTGAGAAAATAAATGGGATAGCTCATGTATTTATAGGAGAAGCAAATGGGATCAAAAGAAAGGGTGAATGATGCATTTTGGAGGGAATTCGTGTGGAGTTGCAAACAAGAAAAGTGTGACTTCTATTTTAATCAAAACTCATCCAAACCTTGCGTTTTGATGTGCTAATCACTTATGGTGGTTCACTAAACATGTTTAGAAGCAAAAGCGCGCAGAAAAAATGTGTTTAGAAGCTAAATCAAGGGTTTCAAATTATGACTTTTGAAGAAACTTCAGTTTCAAGTTACCAAGTTCAAATTAATGGCATTCTCAGCTCAATGAGTCTTAGTGTATGGTTCTTGATGCTTTAGAAAGATGATATTACAAGCTTTGAAATGGGAAAAGAATGGAATCAAATGGATGTTTGAGCTGAAAGTTACAGTGAGTCAAAGTTAGGAAAAAGAGGTTGACTTTCCATACTTAGAAATATTTCAAGTTTTTTTCTTCAAAAGTGACCTATAATGTTTTGCATCCAAACATGGCCTTCCTCTTGGAATTTGTTCTTGACCAAAAAAGGTGGAATGAAATAGACATCTTGAATGATATTTTGAAACTTGAACCATTCAAGATATTTAAAAATTGAGAGATTTATGAATTATTGAAGTTGGCAATAAATCATGAAATGACCTATAATCCTTTGTATCCTTAGGGCATCTTCCATCCATTTTCTCACTTTGCACATAAAATAAGGAATAAAGTTCACATCCTCAAGATAATTTTGGAAAAATATTAGGCTCAAGGTGATAAAAATTGACCAAGTTATGATCATTTGAAATCACACATGGGAAGTTGGGGGTTCATCTAGAGGACTTGTAATCTTTCTTCATCATCAAGTTTCTTCCACATGGAAACTCCTTGAAAATTTTGAAGTGATTTGTTAATAACCCTTTGAAGATAAGTATGTTTTTGGAATCACTTAAAAATACAAAAAGATGAGCAAAATATACTTCTTTGAAGTTCAAAACCCTAGCTCATAGATCAAGAAAATGCTTTGAGGAACTTTGACAATTTTAAACAACCTTCTTGTACCAAAATGTTTGCTTTGTAGATAGAAGTTATTGAGGATGTTAATGAGAACTCATAGCAACCAAAACAACTTCCATATCTTGAGAATTGAGAGAAATATGCACTTGTGACCAATGGGAACAAGGCCTTGTCCAACCATGACAACTTCTTCAATCAACCCCTTGTACTTTTGAATCAATATTGATAACTTTGAAATATGGTGAACCAAATTAAACCTTTTTGTTCCATTTCTTCCAAAACAACTTCAATGGTGAGGTTTGAATTTCTCAAGCTTTATTGACTAGGGCATGGAAATAAACTCATGAACCCATGGATCAACTTGCTAAGCCACATTGCCTTTACCTACATTATTAACAAGTAAGACAAACCAACATTGCATTTTATTAATTAAAAGGAAAGTCAAAACAAAACATGCATGATCACAAAAGAAAAACAAGTCAAGGTGCTTGGTGATTCCTCAAAGAGCAAAGCTAAAGATAGGGAGGAGAGCCAAAATCCCTAATATGATCTTGTTGTGATTGAATCAATATGTTATGATGAAGGGATCTTAGGGGGGAAATTGGGGTACAACATAAGGTAAACCCCACTTTTTATTTTATCCTCTAGTAGAGTCGCCAGTTCTGTGATACGGTAGCAGAACCAACTGTTTAATACTGGTTTGCGTTTGTGTTTGCAAATGTTGCAGTAAGCAAGAGTCGCCACCATCTTTTCTTTTATCCAACAAAGGAAATGGTGAAAAGAACAGAAAAATACATTTTCGAGAGTTTTCTAAGTAAGGGGGTAGATTATGGAAAGGGAAGGTGTTAGCACCCTTTCCATCTGTGGTTTTTCACGGGCTCTTAGAGATTTGCTCATTTTTAAAATACCTTTGTGCTTTGTGTTTGAAAATGTTTTGAAAACTACTTAGTACGGCGAACTTTGTAATGTTTCTCGGGATAGTGGAGAAAGTATACAAAGTGTTTTGAAATTTCTTTTAAAAAGTAGTTTTTGTGTAAGTGAAAAATGTTTGAGAAAACTTCTAACAGCTATCTGATTTTATACTCGAAAAGGGTCGTTCTTTTCCTCTTTTCCTTTAGACAGTGCTATCCTACTATTAGTGAGTAGGTAGCCCTATCGCTAGATATTTGAGGGACAATCTAAAGGGACGTTACGGTCACGAAGGAAACTTGGCAAGAAATTTTAGTAATTGTCCTAAAGTTCTAAGATCACTTTTAACCGAGGCAACATCGAGAGGGTCATCGAGGGACTTGTGATCTTTCAAACTAGAGGACAACCACTAAAGCTTCTCACATTTCGAGAATTGTGACCATTTTCCGAAGGTAACCGAAGTGGGGTATCCTAGAGGTTCCCATGTGAAATTGATTTAGTTCAAGTATTTATCTTGTGTTATTAGGTTTGCTAATGTTTGATTATTAGTCTTTCCATACATGCCTAGTTACTAACAGTTAATATGTACAGAAAATAAAGTGCGGAAACCGTAAATCTAGACTATTACATGGCTTTCGGGAAGGAGGTATTTACAATGTACAAACAATTGGGGGGGGGGGGGGGGGGGGTGGAATAAAGAAAGCGATAAAAAGTCCTATTTATAACTATTACAACCCAAATAACAGTTACATCAATAATGTAAAAATGCGAAAACAAAATAATGCGCGCGAAATAAAGAAACGTCTAAGAAAACCTAAGATTTTAGCTAAGTAAAATAAAAATCTTTTTTTTTGGTTTTTGTTTATTTTAAGAAAATAATTAAATTAAATTAAATCTAATTTTAATTTAAAAAGTTAATAGTTAAATGAATTTAAAGCCTAATGCTAATATTTTTGTATTTTTATTTGAGAAAATAATTTAAACACAAATTAAAGCCTAAGTTCTAACTTATTTTAATTAAAAATATTAAAGTTAATTAATTAATTAATTTCATAAATTAATTATTCTAAAAAGAAAAACTAATCCTAAGTTTTGTTGATTTTTTTTATTTGATTTAAAAAAACTTACTGATTAAATAAAATAAACAAAATTAAAAGAATAAAAATAAAAACAAATGGAGATGGTAGAAACCACCGTCTTCTCCGGTGGCTTTCAACGTCAAACTTGTAAAAATGTGTTAAATTGAAAAAGAAAAGGCCATATCTTGCATGAAATTTTACCCTGAGTCTGAATCCGAGGTCAAAACTGGCTGGAAACTAATGGAAAGAGAGTTACAATACAAATGCAAATTACACGGTTAAAAATGGAAAACAACCATGCGTACGTCTAAGCTTGCATGTAAAGACTCATTTCAGTCCTAAACATCACCCTGATCACATCTAGCCACAAAACATTAGTAAATAATGCATGAATATAAAATTTCGGATGTAAGAAGTTTTACCAAATCGGAGATGTGGTTTGGCCTCTCCTGGGTGTGTGATGGTGTTGTACCCCAAAATTTGCCCTCCTTTTTTCACAAGAAATCACAACCTTAGGGTTTTCTCTGACTTTTAAGATTGGCTCAGGAATCGATCAAACAAACTTTTCTTTGGCAGTAAATCAAGAATCAGGGTTTCTCTCGCATTTCTCAGAAGAAATTGAATCCACAGAAATTCAGTTTACTGTTACATTGTTTTCTCACTTTTTCAAGTTTGCTAAAAGGTTAACTGATTGTTCTCAAGGCCTGATTATCTGGGATAAGAAATAGAAGCTGAGACTGTTATTTGGAATATCACGACATATATTTGTTAATGGAATGAAATGTTTTCCGGTTAATGAGATGCTTGCTGGTTTATTGGAATACAATGCGTATTGTGATTGGAATACTGATGCAAGGTTACGAGACTGCAAAGTTTTTGGATTACTTAGAATTTAAGTTATCTGGATTAGAATTGTTGAAATGCAGTTTCAATTATTTTGATTTGAGAATCTTAAATAATCAGTGAATACTTGAAGAAAGAATGGTAAGATAATTTGACAGTAGAAGGTTTTATTGGATTATCAGATGATCTCATAAAAAGTTTTCTTCATTCATTCCAAATGTTGTTACAAAAATAATTTATTATTTTGAATATTGTAAGTTTTACAACTTATAGTATTTAAAAAATAAATATTACAATTAATGGAAAAAGTCTATCAAATCTAAGCCCAAGCCTCTTAAGCTTCCATTGCTCCCATGCTCAAGGTCTCTTGCTTCCTCAGCTTCCTCTATCATCCAATTGATGCTCGCCTGAAAAAGACAAACGAAAAGAAGATTAGTACAGTTAATTGAAAAGAATTTTCAAATGAAAAAGAAAGAAAAAAAAAGTCATCATTAAAATTTGCCGTCTGGAATCAGAATGCTTATTTTTCATCACGTTTTATTTTTCTCTTTGCAAATCACAAGAAGATTGCTCTTCTTGGTTCACAAAGAGAAAATTAAAAATACAAATTGAAAAATGCAAGCATACAAAGCAAGCGGAGTTTCAAATGCAACAGGCGCCAAAATTGTCAAACATAAGCCAAACTATACCATTGCAACTCAACCAAAACAGGGCAGCAAACTAAGGCAAACATTGAACCAAACTGAGTTACAAAGTTACAAAGGCAAACATGCGCCAAACTGTAAAAGCATAGGCCTAAACTGTACAAGCAGCACAAGCAAAGAACCTGCTGTAACAAACAGCAAGCAAGGTCCCAAACTGAGCTACAAAACAAATTGCCCAAACTAAGTTATAAAACAAATTGGATGCAAACTGTACAAATATGGCAAGCAGCATGAAAGCAGAAAAATGCAGCAGGCAAAAGTAAACAGTAGGAGATAAACCAATTGACAAGTAAAAGACTTGTCACAGCCATCATCATTTTCCAGACAAAGGAAAAATTTTCAGAATATAATAAAAAAAGTAAAAATGCTTGTTTCATGGAGAGAGAAAGAGAGAAGGATATCACCTTTTGAAGTGTACAGTTTGGCAAGATGGCTGTCACAAGTGACAAGAAAGAAAAAGATATAAGACTATCAAATGACAGTTTGAAAAAGGAGAGAACATTGAGCCAAGCCCAAAGACTTAGAAGTCAAAGCCTGCCCTCTCAAGAAACCCTGTTAAAAAAGATCTCAACCTGTTATCAAAACAACCAAAGCTGTAACAAAACCAAAAATAGCCTAAACCTGCATAACAATCAATGGCCAAACTATAAACCAACTCCAAAACCCTGTTACCAAAGATCTCAACCTGTTATCAAAACAACCAAACTGTAACAAAAAAAAAACTGCCAACTGTTAAGAACAAACCACAAACAGCCTGAACCAACATAAACAAACATATCAAGCCAACAACCAAAAGCAAGCTTGCCAAACAAACCAAGCATGTTAACAAACTCTCCAACCTGCCAAACTATAAACCAACCTCTGTTATCAAAAACTAAGCCTGTTAACAGATCCCAAACCTGCACAAGCTCAACAACTAGCCTAGCAAACCTGCTATCAAAAATTCCAAAACCATTGCTAAACTGCAACTTCAAATTGCACAGCCTGTGCAAGCTTACCAAACTAGCCAAGCCAAAAACTAAACAACAGTTTCCAAGCCACAAAAATCAAGCCAAAACAGTAACAATCATCAACAAATCCATCAACAAAAAACAGTTTCAGAACAAGTTTCATCATTAACTGTCAAAGCCAAGAAGAGAGGAAAAGGGTTTTCAGAAGCAAAAAATTAGTTTCAGAACAAGCAATCCACATTCAGAACATTCAAGAACCAACACAGTTTCAGATTTCTCACATCATCATCAACCATCAACATTAATATTCAGAAAAGAGGAAAAGATTTCAGATTATCACATCCTCATCAATATCCACATTCAAGAGAAAGGAAGAGAGGTTCAGAAATAAAAAAATAAACAGAGTTTCAGAACGAGCTTCAGCATCATCATCAACAAATCAAGAAGAGAGGAAAAAGTTTCAGAGGCAAAGAAGTTTCAGAACAGCATCATCATTAACAAATCAAGAGAGAGGAAAAAGGTTACCAAAAGCAAGCTTGTCATCACCTCTTCCTCCGCCTCTAGCCGCCAAGGAAGCGTCGCCGGTCCAACCTCTCTCTCCCTCTATTTTACAGAAAATCCCCAAGGTACGTCTTTCTCAAATCCTCTTTGCTGCACCTCAAGCATGTAAACATCGTAGATTAAAAACAAAACTGGACAAGCATGTGAATCAAACAAACATAATCAATTGTAAAACTCAGAGAAGAACAAAACGTACCCTTTTGCAACAAAGACTTTGACCGTTGTGAGAGGATAGAGAGTGAGGGGGTGGCGCTCCGGTGGCTAGGGCGTAGAGGGAGTATCAAATTAGAACCATAGAGCGAGAAAGATGAAGAGCAAGAATGAGAGAGCGGCGCCGCTGTAAAGCCAAACAGAACAAACCCTAATTTGTCCCAACCCCTAAAATGTGAATAAACCTTTGACTTGGGCCTTCCCAAACCCCAAGTGCTTAAGCCCACAACGTTTTTAGCACGCACCCCCCTCCATTCTGACTTGTTTTTTTTGTTCTTCTTCATTTTTGTTTATTATGGGCCCAATTCCTAAATCCCAAGCCCATTCTGCCTTTTCTTAATTTCTTTTCTTTTGTTTAAAAAAATTTTTTGTTTGTTTATTAATTCACTTTATTATTTGTTTTCTTTTTTATGTTAATAATAAAACTAATAATAAAAAAAAACTTTGACTTTCTTACAAAAAATTAGTTTTATTAAATAATCTTGTTTTATTTGAAAATACTAAAAATAATAGAGATTTAGCTTTAATTAAATTTTCTTTCTTTAAAACTTTTTCTTTTCATAATTAATAAAACACAAAAGAATAAAATATTTAATCTTTCTTTTTTTAGAATATATTTTATTTATTTATTTTTTAAATACATGCATTTCATAATTTATTGATTCTCTTTATTTTTATGTTTTGTTATAGCTTTATATTTGAATTGTGACGATTCGATTTGGTTGTAACACATAATATTTGGACATTGTTATCCTTGTGAGATTCATCCCTATTTGTAAATAATTGTACCCCCATCCCCGGATACTTTTGTAATAGCTTAGAATTTTAATTATCGCACTTTATGCTTTCGAATATGCCATGACTAGAGATTAGGGTTTGTATGCGAAAATCTAAAATCAATCGCTAGATGACCTAATACAAGATCCAAATGCATGAAAATGACAAACACAATTCACACATGCACCTCTAGGGTAACCTCACTTGTTGCCTCGGAAATGCAATCATGTTCCTTGAATATGAGACACTCTAGCAAATGTCCCTTCAATAAACAAAGATCGTAGTCCCTCGATGACCCTCGATGTTGCATTCGATAAAACGATCTCGTCCCTTACAAAATTGCTAGAGCGTCTCACAAGTTGCTTTCAATGATTGTATGCAATGACCCGCGTCTGTCCCGTTTAACATCCTAACACAAGGTTGTTTACCAAATACAATGGTAAAACAACACTGTCAAAAGGGTTAAAAACATAGGAAATATCTTTGAGTAAAATAGGGTAGACAACTCTTAGTTACTTGATCAAAACTTGCAAAACATCCTTGCTATTTTCAAACACACTTCACAACACAACTTCAAAATATTTTCCAAAAACAACTTTCAAACAATGAAATATCTTTTCAAAAAGACAAACACCTTTGTATATATTCAAACAAGAATCATTACAAAGGTTGCCTAGACAAGGCCTCTTTTTCAAAGAATTTCCAAAACCACACACACAAAGCACCATTTCAAACAATTGAAAAGAAAAAGCAAGTGATCTAAAACCAGTAACTAAGAGCCCATGGAAAACCATGGATGAAAAGGGTGCTAGCACCTTCCCTTTTCATAATCTACCCCCCGAACCCGAGAAAACATCTCAAAGGTCTTTCCTGTGCTTTTTGACATTTCCTTAGGATAAAATAAAAATTCGGTGGCGACTCTTGCTAAACCGCACAATTGCAAACACAAACGCAAAACCTCAAGTCAGTTCTCCCACCGTATCACAGAACTGGCGACTCTGCTGGGGAAAATTCTAAAAGTGGGGTTACCTTAGGGTTTTAGATCACATTTGCATGCTTATCTTTTTTGCCTTGATTGCTTTACACTTGGTTCTATTGTTTGGGTTTGAAATCCTCTACCCGGATTTGGGAAACATTCATAGGTAAATAGCAATACATTATGGAAAATGTGCGGGGTATACTGACATGGTTGAAGCAATAGCTATATTAGTGCGACATATTTGTGGGTACATGTAGCCTTTGAGTTAATTAAAGAGAATACAGGGCCGCTGAGTGATGTCATGAAGCACTAATGGACTTTTAGAACCTTTACTTGACCAACTTGGCCTTTTTAGGGGTAGTGAGATGACCGACTTTGGTGCAGTCCGAAGTTGGTAGATACTCGATACTACACTCATTGAGGGTTATTTTCTTGGAATACTTCGGTCGCCAGTAAAGTGGATAAACTAAAACAATGAACACAGAAAATAATCCGGTGATATTGAGCTCCTTAGAACCCGATTACTATTTATAGGACAGGTTGAGCCAACAAACTTCAAGAGGGTACTTACCTATGAAACCCCATGCAAGCCTGAAACTAGGATCTTATGTGATTTGCTTGTATATATACTTGTGCATACATCATAAACATCATGAAGCATCATTTGCATCCACTAACCATTTCAAGGGTTTGGATCTTCATCTTTGTTCCTGTTTTGTAGGTCATGAAATCTCTTCACAGGAAAACAATTCAAGTCAATCTTGTGAGAATCCCTCCTCTACTCAAGGAGCTTACTTCTAAGATTCCCGAGAATTCTCCCTTCACTGAAAGACATGGTAGACTTCTCAACTTGGTCAACTCCAACATTGAAGAAGACATGGTGAAAGTTCTCTTCCAGTTATTTGACCCCCCTTCACCACTGTTTCACATTCCCTGATTACCAACTAGTACCTACTTTGAAGGAATTTTCTCAATTCCTGAGGATTCCTATTCTTCATCAACTATCCTACAACGGTATGGAAAAAGAACCAAAGCGTGAAGATGTTTCTCAAGCCTTACACTTGCAACCATCTGATATCAAAGGTCATTGGGAAACCATAAGTGGTGTCAAGGGTTTCTTGGCAAAGTTTCTGTTTGAGAAGGCACAAGACTGCTGGAATTCTTTAGATCTACAAGCTTTTGAGGAGATTGTAACACTTCTCATCTATGGGTTGGTCTTGTTCCCAAACCCTGATCAGCTTATAGATGTGAATGCTGTCAAGATTTTCATATCTCGGAATCATGTGCCCACATTGCTTGGGGACATCCTACACTCATTTTACACATGAACAATGAGGAAAAGAGGTGTTCTCATGTGTTGTACTCCTCTTCTAGCAAGGTGGTTTATTTCTCACCTTCCCCAGTTAGTCTTGAAGAATGAACAAGGCTTGAGGTGGTCACAACGGTTGATGACTCTTACATATTTTGATGTTCATTAGTGTTCTCGGTCCAGAGAAAATGTCATCATCATTGATCGTTGTGGGGAATTCCCTAATGTCCCGCTACTTGGCATTAGGGGAGGCATTACCTACAACCGCTGTTTATCTCTGAGGCAATTTGGGTAAGCCCGAAGGGATGGCCCTCATGATATGTTGATTCCTGACTTGGTTTTTGACTTCAACAATGATGCTCAAGGACTTCGACAAAGGTTTATCCGAGCATGGAGGATGCCCAACAAAGTGGATAGTAAGACACTGGGGCACAAGAATTCCATCCCCCTTGAGCCTTATCTCAAGTGGGTACGAACCCGCACCCAGAGTCTTATGATGCCTTACCCCCACATTCTCCCCGTGATCAAAGAGCTTGTTATGGAAGGAGAGGTTCCATACACCCTCCTACATCCCGACATGCCGACATCATTGGAAGAATTGCAAAAGAGTTGGATACAGCTCAAGGAAGAGCGGAACACTTTTGAAGTCAGCTTCTATGCCAGTGAGAAGAAGGTTTTGGAGCTTACCCGCCGACTTCACGAAGAGGAGACTCTTAACACTTACATCGCACCAAAAAAGGATGTGCAACGTCTTTTTATATTAAGAAGCTTTGTAATATTTTGCCCATGGGGCATTTATGTACTGACAAATTTCTTCTTATTAATATGACGTGTGTTCTTTTTGTCTGCAACAACTTTGAATTTCTGAATCCTTGGATGCATTACATGAATAAACATATCATTCATCATATGCATAAACAGGTCTTCACACCAGGTTTCCTTATCTTTCTGCTTTTATTTCAGCAAGATGGATATAGAGCAGACGGTTAAAGATCTGCAAGGACAGAATTCGCAATTCCAACAACTCCTCATGACCTTGGCAAAGGGTCAAGAGGACCTTAAAGCACTGTTAGAGGAGAAAGAAAAGGAAAAAGGAAAAAAGAAAAAGAAAAGAGTCGGGGTAGCTACTCTGGGAAGAAGATTTGAGAACGAAGCTAGAAGAGTCCTGGAGTTCCCCTCGATGTCTGATGAAGGGACCAGCAAAGGAAAAGGAGCTGCAGTACCTTCCGAGTCTGAGGCTGAAGAGGAAGAAGTTGAAGTGGATGAAGATTACTCTGAGCAACAGTACCCTTCTGCAGACGACAGGTATAAGAATCTGGAAGAGCAGTTGGCAGCCGTGGAGGTACAAAGGGTACCTGGATTGGATTTCGAAGAGCTGGGATTGGTTGCTAGGATCATCATTCCCCCTAAATTCAAAGTGCCTACATTCGCTAAATACGACGGTTTGTCTTGTCCAAATATGCATCTGCATTCTTATGTCAGAAAGATCCAACCTCACTCTTCTGATAAGGATCTGTGGGTCCACTTTTTTCAAGATAGTTTGTCAGGTACACAATTGGACTGGTTCTACCAGCTTGAGAGGGCTGTTGTACATAACTGGGAGGACTTGGTTGCTGCCTTCTACCGACAATATCAATACAACGCAGATTTAGCACCTACTCGTACTCAACTACAGAGTATGAGCATGGTCTCTAATGAAGGATTTAAGGAGTATGCCCAGAAGTGGCGGGATTTGGCTGGAAGGGTGCAACCACCATTGTCTGAAAGGGAACTTGTTGATATGTTTTTGGGGACCCTGTCTGGTCCATTCTTCAATCACCTAATAGGGAGCTCATCTGCAGGGTTCACTGAATTAATTCTGACAGGGGAAAGGGTCGAAGCTGGTATTAAGAGTGGTAAAATTCAGAAGGATGCATCTGCTTCCGCCGCTATCAAGAAGACCTTCCCAGCCAAGAAGGAAAGTTTTGCTGTTTACACCCAGAGAAATCGTGAAAGAGAGGAACGCCTGCCTACAGTGGGGGCCGTGTTAATTCAAAAGTCCGCATCAGATCAGCCTAGAAATATTCAACCGAGGAATGATCAACCCAGAACCTATCAGCAAAGGGTAGAAAGGCCACAACGGCAATATACCCCGATAAACATGACACCCACTCAGATCCTTCCACATCTCCTGAAATTAAACCTTGCTAATTTGAGAGAGGTACCGAAGAATACAAATACCACTTCTCCACATTATCAACCCAACGCAAAATGTGCTTATCATTCATATAGCATAGGGAACGACACCAACAACTGTTGGCCCCTCAAAAACAAGATCCAAGATTTAATAGATGCCAAGGAGGTAGAATTCGATGCGCCCGAAAAGTCGAATGTGATTTATGCCCCAATGCCGAAGCATGGTCACAATGTCCATGCTATTGAAGAGGATTTGTATGTTGCTGTTATTGATAGCTTAATGACTCCGTTGCCAATGATCAAGATGAATTTGTTGAAAGTCGGGATCTTCCCAAGCTGTGAAAAAGATTGTTACCTCTGTTTGACCTTGCAATCCGACTGTCCGCTATTGAAGTCAGGCATCCAACGCCTGATGGATAATCAAGAGATCCTCTTTCAGAAAACTCCTATCACTCATGTTACTCCAATCAATGATATTTTTATAATCACCATTTCCGACAATCTTTCCAAGACCTGCAAAAGGCCTGTTAAGATTACGCCTGATCCAAAGCTTGTACCGCTGAAGATTACCATGTCAGGGCCTATCCCATATAAGTCCAACAAGATGATACCATGGAATTATGGAGGAGAGATCTTCTACCATGGTGTTAAGCAGATCGAATCAATCCAAGAGAATTCCGATGAAGAAACTCCTGATATAGGAAATATTGCGGGGACGAGTAAGATAACTCGTAGAGGAAGGATCTTCTCTCCGGAGATTGCTCCTCCAAGGGCAGTCTTCGGACCCTCAAGTGATCGTGTGCCAGTCGATATATCTATGCGAAGTCCAGTGATTGGAGAATTTATTACTCCTGAAGTTGTACCCTCTGCTGTTACCACTGATAAAGGTAAGGGAATCCAAGAAGCGCCCGTCAGGACGAGGGCTCAGCCTTTGGTTATCCCCGAGACCACCCAAAAGGAGATGGAAGAAATCTTAAAGATAATGAAGAAGAGAGACTATGATATCGTAGAGCAACTGGGGCAAACCCCTTCAAAAATATCTATGCTGGCGCTATTACTCTGCTCCGAGGCTCATGCCAAAGCCTTGATTAAATTCATGAAGATGGTGCATGTGCCTCAAGAAACTTTTGCAGATCAATTTCAAGAGTGTGTAGCCAGCCTTACAGCCGACAATGGTCTGGGATTTTCTGATGCCGATCTAACGTCCAAGGGAAGAGAGCATAATGATGCGCTGCATGTTTCGGTAGAGTGCAGAGGGACCACACTTGCTTACATTCTGGTTGATACCGGATCATCTTTAAATGTCCTACCAAAGAAAGCATTGGACAGATTGGACTGTGAGGGTTTGACCTTAAAGCCCAGTAATATCATTGTTAGAGCCTTCGACGGTTCTAAGCGGATGGTTCACGGAGAAGTGGACATCCCAATCAAGGTGGGAACTGAAATTTTCAACTCTACTTTTTATGTGATGGACATCCGTCCTTCATATTCATGCTTGTTGGGAAGGCCATGGATCCACAACGCTGGGGCAGTCACATCTTCTCTACACCTGATGCTCAAGTACCCAGTCCAGGGTAAGATCATAATAGTTCATGGTGAGGATGAGTATATGATAAGCCGCCTTAACTCTTTCCGCTATGTGGAGTTAGATGGTGAATTCATAGAAACACATTTCTAACACTTTGAAGAGGTTTCTCCTGAAGTTGCGACGGCCAAGACAATAACTTCTGTTCCTGTAGTTACCAAGCCTGTGCCTCGGATGTTATCCATTAAAGATGCTGAGGTTGTGATCAAGGAAGGAGGAAGTACAGTGTGGGGTCAACTTCCATATTTTCCTCACAAGACAGATAAGTTCGTATTGGGTTTCACTGCTGCTAGTCAGAAGGCTGTGCGTCACTCCCGGGATGGAGGACCACTATTAAAGATCACTCATCACGGAGTTCATGCTTTGGAAGATGTTGAAGACGAGGGAAATTTTGAAGATTGGATCTTTCCAACCGTTGAAGAAGGGCTGAACAACTGGGATGCGAAAGACTTCATTCCTATTACTTTCATCAATCAGTAATTTATCTTTTGAACATTTTCAGTTGGTCTGTAATAATTATTAAACAATTCGTACACTCTTTTTGCCTTGTGCCTTACCCGGGGCATATAGGTCCATTTGTAAGGGCTTGATTTCTTCATTATCATATGCCATTTTTAATGAATCATGGACATTTTCATCTACAAACTTTTGTGTTCATTTTCCTTCTTTTTACATTTTATTTTGTTTAAAGGTGGCTATCCCTTACGCACACCCACACTCACAAATGCAGGTACCCATCCACTCCGGATTCCATGGTTACCAAGTATGCTAGGGCCTTCAGTGACTCTGAAGATCTGGTCAATCATGCCGAATACGAAGGTGATGAAGACTGTGAAGTGCCTGGAGAGTTGGCTAGACTTCTACAACAGGAAGAGAGGGCTATTCTGCCCCATGAAGAGCTGTTAGAGACTATTAACTTGGGTACTGCCGAAGACAGGAGAGAGGTTAAAATGGGTGTCAACCTAAAGCCAAATGTCAAAGAGCGCTTAGTTCAGCTGTTGAATGAATATGTTGAGATCTTTGCCTGGTCCTACGAAGACATGCCGGGAATAGATACAAATATTGTGGTTCACCGTCTCCCTACAAGAGAAGACTGTCCACCAATCAAATAGAAAGTTCGCCGAATGAGGCCCGACATGTCCGAAAAGATCAAAGCTGAGGTGATGAAGCAGTTTAATGCTGGCTTTCTGGCTGTTACTTCTTATCCACAATGGGTTGCTAACATTGTGCCTGTGCCTAAGAAGGACGGCAAAGTAAGAATATGCATGGATTACCGAGACTTAAACAGGGCTAGCCCTAAAGATGACTTTCCATTACCGCACATTGACATTTTGGTCGAAAACACAGCTCAACATAAGGTATTCTCTATCATGGATGGATTTTTAGGGTACAACCAGATCAAAATGGCCCCCAAAGACATGGAGAAGACTACTTTTGTTACACAGTGGGGTACCTTCTGCTATAAAGTAATGCCATTCGGACTGAAGAATGTCGGGGCAACCTATCAGTGAGCCATGGTAGCTTTGTTTCATGACATGATACATCATGAGATTTAAGTCTACGTAGACGACATGATAGCCTGTTCACAAACAGAAGAAGAACACCTCGATCATCTGCAAAAGCTGTTTGTCAGATTGAAGGAATATAAGCTCAGACTAAACCCTACCCAGTACACTTTCGAAGTCTGGTCTGGTAAACTCTTGGGATTCATCGTCAACAACAAAGGCATTGAGGTTGACCCTGCTAAAGTCGAAGCTATACGAGAAATGCTTTCCCCCTGCACTGAAAAGGAGGTCAGAGGTTTCTTAGGACGCCTAAACTACATTGCAAGGTTCATTTCTCACCTAACATCTACTTGTGAACCAATCTTCAAGTTCTTGAAGAAAGATCAGGTGGTTGAATGGAATGATGACTGCCAAGCTGCTTTTGATAAAATCAAGGAATATTTGCTAGAACCTTCTATCTTGATGCTACCCGTCGAAGGAAGGTCGTTAATCATGTATCTGACTGTTTTGGATAATTCAATGGGGTGCATACTGGGCCAACATGACGAGTCTGGTCGAAAAGAGCATGCCATTTATTACCTTAGCAAAAAGTTTATCGACTGTTAGACTCGCTATTCACTGCTCGAGAAAACTTGTTGCGCTTTGGTATGGGCTGCTCGCCGACTAAGGCAGTATATGTTCACACATACCACTCTGCTTATTTCTAAAGTGGATCCGATCAAGTACATATTTGAGAAGCCTGCTTTATCCGGAAGAATCGCTAGATGGCAAATGATCCTGACTGAGTATGATATCCAGTACACAAGCCAAAAAGCAATAAAGGGGAGTGTACTAGCTGACCATCTAGCTCATCAAGCCGTCGAATATTACCAATCTATGAGGTTCGACTTCCCTGACGAGGATATTATGACATTGGACAACCTTAAAGGTAACAGACCGTATGATGGACCTGAACAAGGATCCCGATGGACCCTGTACTTTGATGGTGCTTCAAATGCACTCGGAAACGGTATCGGTGCAGTACTTATCTCTCCAGAAGGTTGCCATACACCTTTCACTTCTAGACTCTGCTTCAACTGCACCAAAAACATGGCCGAGTATGAAGCTTGTATCTTTGGTCTCAAGGCTCCGATTGACTTAGGAATCAAGTCTTTGGTTGTGTTTGGAGACTCAGCTTTGGTTATCAGTCAAATCAAAGTAGAGCGGGACACTAAACATCCTAACCTCATCCCATACAAAGAACATGTCCTGACATTGCTACCTCATTTCGAGCAGGTTACCTTCGAACACTTCCCGCGAGAAGAAAATCAGCTAGCAGATGCTCTAGCTACAATTTCTTCCATGTTTAAACTTAACTGGGATAATGAGGCTCCCCAAATCACCATCGAGCGAATGGACGAACCTGCACACTGTCATGAGATTAATACCGAAGAAGTAGTGGAACAACCCTGGTTTCACGAAATCAAAAGGTATCTCGAGACTCAAGAATACCTTGAAGGAGCTTTAGTCAATGACAGAAAGTTCTTAAGGAGATTTGCTGCCAAGTTCTTCCTAAGCAATGGTATCCTATATAGGCGCAACCATGATTGCATTCTGATTCGTTGTGTGGACAAGGTTGAAGCTGAGCAGATCATGACTGAACTGCATAATGGCACATTCGGCACCCACTTGAGCGGACATACGATGGCTAAGAAGATCCTAAGGGCAGGCTACTACTGGTCTACCATGGAAGCTGACTGTCATCAATACGCCCACACTTGTCACAAATGCCAAGTCTATGCAGACAAGGTGCATATTCCTCCGGTACCTCTCAATGTCCTAACAGCTCCTTGGCCATTCGCAATGTGGGGTATCGACATGATTGGAGAGATCAAGCCTACAGCGTCCAATGGACACCGCTTCATTTTGGTGGCCATTGATTACTTTACCAAATGGGTCGAAGCAGCTTCCTTCGCCTCTGTTACAAAGAATGTGGTTGCCTGCTTCATCAAGCATAACCTCATTTGCTGGTACGGTATTCCTGACCGAATCATTACGGACAACGGTACAAACCTGAACAACACTATGATCACCGCTCTATGCGAGCAGTTCAAGATTTAACATCACAATTCATCTCCTTATCGGCCAAAGATTAACGGTGTTGTCGAAGCTGCGAACAAAAATATCAAGAAGATCATTCAAAAGATGACAGTCACCTACAAGGACTGGCATGAGATGTTACTGTTTGCTCTACACGGGTATCGTACCACGGCGCGAACATCAACTGAGGCAACACCCTTTTCTTTGGTATACGACATGGAAGTTGTTTTACCTATAGAAGTTCAGATTCCTTCCCTGAGAATCATGAAGGACGCTGGTTTGAGTGAAGACGATTAGATTTAGACCCGACTTGATCAACTTAACTTGATTGACGAGAAGCGACTTACTGCTTTTTGTCATGGTCAGACGTATCAAAAACGGATGATCAAGGCTTTCAACAAGAAATTCAGACGTCAGGTATATCAAGTCAGAGATCTTGTAATCAAACGGATCATCTTGCCGCAAAGTGATCCCAGGGGAAAGTGGACTCCTACCTACGAAGGACCATTTATGATCAAAAAAATCTTTTCTAGTGGGGCTATGATTCTGACCACCATGGACGGTGATGACCTGCCACACCCTGCAAACGCAGACATAGTCAAAAGATACTACGCATAAACGACCCGACAAGTTGAAAACCCGAAAGGGCGACTTGGGCAAAAATGGGAATCCCAGCGAATCGAAAACCCGAAAGGGCAGTTCGGGAAAAAATTAGGGATAAACAAAAAAATCTGTACACCCGGCAAGTTGAAAACCCGAAAGGGCGACTTGGGCAAAAAAGGGTTTCCCGATGGATCAAAAACCTGAAAGGGCGATCCAGACAAAAGTTAGGGAATTAAAGCGTATGACTATGTCTCGTGGATCACTTTAAGGACAATCTCTTCACGGACAGGCTCCAAGCGACTGATCAATCCAATCATCTGCGGACAAAGCAACGAATGGACAATATACTCAGAGTTGCGAAGGCTATAGCAGAATGGGAACCCCATAGAATTGTTACACATAGCCATCTTTCTTTGTATAAATTTTTCTCAACTTTATGACGACATTCTCTTACTGGGATGTCTGTCTCCTTTGTACAAAATACTTACACAAAGTTAATACAAAATTACTTCAAAGTACAGAAAAAATGGTTTGCCTTTTCTTTCTTTTTTTACACTTGTGTTTTATCTGAAAACATCCAATGATTTATTAAATGAGCATATGCATTTGAACATAATCACTGCTTACAAATAAAACGAAATGAGAAAGAATAATTACTGATAAGATGGAAGTGTAGGAAAGTGTCTTTAGGCTATTCCAGGAGAAATCTCCTGCAATACATCATCCAGACCCTAGGCAGAACTAAAGCTTTGAAATGCATATCCCCAACGGAGTTAAATTTCAAGGATCCCCATCAGAGTTGAGTATTCAAGTTCCCAACCAACAACGGAGCAAAACTTTGAACTACAAACCCTCAGTAAGAATGAAACTTTCTTCCCCAAGCGGAGTCAAACCTTCAACCAGTGAAGACCATCCAGTTTCCTCCCCTTCTCCCGGAGAGTCTCTTTTAAACTAGATAATTCCTCAGAAAGTTATTTCCCAATGAGGTCGCCAATCAAATCAGCGCGTCGCTAAGACCCCCAAGGGAGAGGAAACTTTGAGCTACCAATCCCCAGCATAAACCATTCAGTTTTCCCTTGATATCCTCAACAGAACAGAGTTTCTCATTCTTGCTTCCCCAGTAGATTGGCATACACCCAAGCTCCTGATATTCCCGACAGAATAAGGATTCTCATTCTCAAAGTTGCATACAACCTAAGCTCCTGAATTTCTTCTAAGCAGGAATAAGCTTTTCCCAGAGTCCTGAGCTTACTCTCCAGCATTATAAGCTATTTCCCACAGAGTTTTTACTCCCCAACAAAATCAAGATCCTCATCTTTGATTCTCCAGTAAAGTTTCCAGAGCCTTCTTTACCCTCAGCTTAAATTTGTCAGAGTTTTTAATCCCCTGCAGATCGAAGATTCTCGTTCTTGACTCCTCAGCACAAATTCCCCTAACAGAATGAAGATTCTCATTCTCATTTCCCCACAGAGTGTTCAGATATTCCCCAGCGGAGTTCTCCTCAAACAACAAAACAGGAATCCCCAGTAGATTGGCATACAACCCAAACTCCTGATTTCCCCAGTAGTATAACTTCTCCTCGCAGAGGTTGTCAAAAAGCTTGAAGACACACATACTCTTCAACAATGGTCCAGGATTTATTTTCCCCGACAGCGGTCAAAGATTTTATTATCTCCAGCTATCTAGGATTTACCTTCCCCGGCAAGACAGCTCATCAGCTTACATGCGCATACATTGCATTCATATATCATAAACATTGATATAACACATATATTACATCATACATTTCATGCAACATGACTTTGTGTTTCAGCTAATATTTTAGCCTTTTCAAGGATAAGTTTAGCAAGCTTCACTTCAAGGATCATGAAAACAGTTTACGAATGCTTCCCAACATGGATGTTAATCTATCGCTTGTTCAGATTCAGCTCATGAAAACAGTTTACGCATGCACCAAACATGGGTGTTAATCTATTGCTTATTCAACTTCAAGGATCATGAAAACAATTTACGGATGCTTCCCAACATGGATGTTAATCTATCGCTTGTTCAGATTCAGCTCATTGAAAACAGTTTACGGATGCACCAAACATGGGTGTTAATCTATTGCTTATTCAACTTCAAGGATCGTGAAAATAGTTTATGGATGCTTCCCAACATGGATGTTAATTTATCGCTTGTTCAGATTCAGCTCATTGAAAACAGTTTACGGATACTCCAAACACGGATGTTAATCTATTGCTTATTCAACTTCAAAGATTTCTGAAAACAGTTTACGGATGCTTCCCAACATGGATGTTAATCTATCGCTTGTTCAGATTCAACTTTCGAAAACAGTTTACGGATACTCCAAACACGGATGTTAATCTATCGCTTGTTCAGATTCAACTTCTGAAAACAGTTTACGGACGCTTCCAAACATGGATGCTAATCTATCGCTTGTTCATATTCAGCTCATGAAAACAGTTTACGAATTCTCCAAACACGGATGCTAATCTATTGCTTATTCAAACCCCCAGCTCAGAGACATTCCAAACATGGATACCTTTCTGATACTCATTCTTTCACCTACAACATACAGTTCAATAAACATTCTTGGATGGCATTTTTAAGCCCATCTCCGACAAGGTTCTGTCACATCTACAAAAGGCATATTTAAGCCCATTCCCTCAACTATTCTTTGACGAGTGCAAATTTATGGGCATTCTAGTGTCCAATCATCTTTTACCTTCGAGTCGCGAATGGAAAAATTGCCAATCTAACTCCTCAGGTTCAAGAAGATTGAACAGGGGCAGCTGTTGTACCCCAAAATTTTCCCTCCCTTTTTCACAAGAAATCACAACCTTAGGGTTTTCTCTGACTTTTAAGATTGGCTCAGGAATCGATCAAACAGACTTTTCTTTGGCAGTAAATCAAGAATCAGGGTTTCTCTCGCATTTCTCAGAAGAAATTGAATCCACAGAAATTCAGTTTACTGTTACATTGTTTTCTCACTTTTTCAAGTTTGCCGAAAGGTTAACTGATTGTTCTCAAGGCCTGATTATCTGGGATAAGAAATAGGAGCTGAGACTATTATTTGGAATATCACGACATCTATTTGTTAATGGATTGAAATGTTTGTCGGTTAATGAGATGCTTGTTGGTTTATTGGAATACAATGCGTATTGTGATTGGAATACTGATGCAAGGTTATGAGACTGCAAATTTTTTGGATTACTTAGAATTTAAGTTATCTGGATTAGAATTGTTGAAATGCAGTTTCAATTATTTTGATTTGAGAATCTTAAATAATCAGTGAAGACTTGAAGAAAGAATGGTAAGATTATTTGACAGTAGAAGGTTTTATTAGATTATCAGATGATCTCATAAAAAGTTTTCTTCATTCATTCCAAATGTTGTTACAAAAATAATTTATTATTTTGAATATTGTAAGTTTTACAACTTATAGTATTTAAAAAATAAATATTACAATTAATGGAAAAAGTCTATCTAATCTAAGCCCAAGCCTCCTAAGCTGCCATTGCTCCCATGCTCAAGGTCTCTTGCTTCCTCAGCTTCCTCTATCATCCAATTGATGCTCGCCTGAAAAAGACAAAGGAAAAGAAGATTAGTACAGTTAATTGAAAAGAATTTTCAAATGAAAAAGAAAGAAAAAAAAGTCATCATTAAAATTTTCCGTCTGGAATCAGAATGCTTATTTTTCATCACGTTTTATTTTTCTCTTTGCAAATCACAAGAAGATTGCTATTCTTGGTTCACAAAGAGAAAATTAAAAATACAAATTGAAAAATGCAAGCATACAAAGCAAGCTGAGTTTCAAATGAAACAGACGCCAAAACTGTCAAACATAAGCCAAACTATACCATTGCAACTCAACCAAAACAGGGCAGCAAACTAAGGCAAACATTGAACCAAACTGAGTTACAAAGTTACAAAGGCAAACAGGCGCCAAACTATCAAAGCATAGGCCAAACTGTACAAGCAGCACAAGCAAAGAACCTGTTGTAACAAACAGCAAGCAAGGTCCCAAAATGAGCTACAAAACAAATTGCCCAAACTGAGTTATAAAACAAATTGGATGCAAATTGTACAAATATGGCAAGCAGCATGAAAGTAGAAAAATGCAGCAGGCAAAAGTAAACAGCAGGAGATAAACCAATTGACAAGTAAAAGACTTGTCACAGCCATCATCATTTTCCAGACAAAGGCAAATTTTTCATAATATAATAAAAAAAAGCAAAAATGCTTGTTTCATGGAGAGAGAAAGAGAGAAGGATATCACCTTTTGAAGTGTACAGTTTGGCAAGAGGGATGTCACAAGTGACAAGCAAGAAAAAGATATAAGACTATCAAATGACAGTTTGAAAAAGGAGAGAACATTGAGCCAAGCCCAAAGACTTAGAAGTCAAAACCTGCCCTCTCAAAAAACCCTGTTAAAAAAGATCTAAACCTGTTATCAAAACAACCAAAACTGTAACAAAACCAAAAACAGCCTAAACCTACATAACAATCAATGGCCAAACTATAAACCAACTCCAAAACTCTGTTACCAAAGATCTCAACCTGTTATCAGAATAACCAAACTGTAACAAAAAAAACGGCCAACTGTTAAGAACAAACCACAAACAGCCTGAACCAACATAAACAAAAATATCAAGCCAACAACCAAAAGCAAGCTTGCCAAACAAACCAAGCCTGTTAACAAACTCTCCAACCTGCCAAACTATAAACCAACCTCTGTTATCAAAAACTAAGCCTGTTAACAGATCCCAAACCTGCACAAGCTCAACAAATAGCCTAGCAAACCTGCTATCAAAAATTCCAAAACCATTGCTAAACTGCAGCTTCAAATTACACAGCCTGTGCAAGCTTACCAAACTAGCCAAGCCAAAAACTACACAACAGTTTCCAAGCCACAAAAACCAAGCCAAAACGGTAACAATCATCAACAAATCCATCAACAAAAAACAGTTTCAGAACAAGTTTCATCATTAACTGTCAAAGCCAAGAAGAGAGGAAAAGGGTTTTCAGAAGCAAAAAATCAGTTTCAGAACAAGCAATCCACATTCAGAACATTCAAGAACCAACACAGTTTCAGATTTCTCACATCATCATCAACCATCAACATCAAAATTCAGAAGAGAGGAAAAGATTTCAGATTATCACATCATCATCAATATCAACATTCAAGAGAAAGGAAGAGAGGTTCAGAAATAACAAAAAAAACAGAGTTTCAGAACAAGCTTCAGCATCATCATCAACAAATCAAGAAGAGAGGAAAAAGTTTCAGAGGCGAAGAAGTTTCAGAACAGCATCATCATCAACAAATCAAGAGAGAGGAAAAAGGTTACCAAAAGCAAGCTTGTCATCGCCTCTTCCTCCGCCTCTAGACGCCAAGGAAGCGCCGCCAGTCCAACCTCTCTCTCCCTCTATTTTACAGAAAATCCCCAAGGTACGTCTTTCTCGAATCCTCTTTGCTGCACCTCAAGCATGTAAACATCGTAGATTAAAAACAAAACTGGATAAGCATGTGAATCAAACAAACATAATCAACTATAAAACTCAGAGAAGAACAAAACGTACCCTTTTGCAACAAAGCCTTTGACCGTTGTGAGAGGATAGAGAGTGAGGGGGTGCCGCTCTGGTGGCTAGGGCGTAGAGGGAGTATCAAATCAGAACCATAGAGCGAGAAAGATGAAGAGCAAGAACAAGAGAGCGGCGCCTCTGTAAAGCCAAACAGAACAAACCCTAATTTGTCCCAACCCCTAAAATGTGAACAAACCTTTGACTTGGGCCTTCCCAACCCCCAAGTGCTTAAGCCCACAACGTTTTTAGCGCGCACCCCCCTCCATTCTGACTTGTTTTTTTGTTCTTCTTCATTTTTGTTTATTATGGGCCCAGTTCCTAAATCCCAAGCCCATTCTGCCTTTTCTTAATTTCTTTTCTTTTGTTTAAAACAAATTTTGGTTTGTTTATTAATTTACTTTATTATTTGTTTTCTTTTTGAAGTTAATAATAAAACTAATAATAAAAAAAATAACTTTGACTTTCTTACAAAAAATTAGTTTTATTAAATAATCTTGTTTTATTTGAAAATACTAAAAATAATAGAGATTTAGCTTTAATTAAATTTTCTTTCTTTAAAACTTTTTCTTTTCATAATTAATAAAACACAAAAGAATAAAATACTTAATCTTTCTTTTTTTTAGAATATATTTTATTTATTTGTTTTTTAAATACATGCATTTCATAATTTATTGATTCTCTTTATTTTTATGTTTTGTTATAGCTTTATATTTGAATTGTGACGATTCGATTTGGTTGTAACACATAATATTTGGACATTGTTATCCTTGTGAGATTCATCCCTATTTGTAAATAATTGTACCCCCATCCCCGGACACTTTTGTAATAGCTTAGAATTTTAATTCTCGCACTTTATGCTTTCGAATATGCCATGACTAGAGATTAGGGTTTGTATGCGAAAATCTAAAATCAATCGCTAGATGACCTAATATAAGATCAAAATGCATGAAAATGAAAAACACAATTCACACATGCACATCTAGGGTAACCTCGCTTGTTGCCTCGGAAATGCAATCATGTTCCTCGAATATGAGACACTCTAGCAAATGTCCCTTTGATAAACAAATATCGTAGTCCCTCGATGACCCTCGATGTTGCCTTCGATAAAATGATCTCATCCCTTACAAAATTGCTAGAGCGTCTCACAAGTTGCTTTTAATGATTGTATGCGATGACTCGCGCCTGTTCCGTTTAACATCCTAACACAAGGTTGTTTACCAAATACAATGGTAAAACAACACTGTCAAAAGGGTTAAAAACTTCAAAACATTTTCCAAAAACAACTTTCAAACAATGAAATATCTTTTCAAAAAGACAAACACCTTTGTATATATTCAAACAAGAATCATTACAAAGGTTGCCTAGACAAGGCCTCTTTTTTAAAGCATTTCCAAAACCACACACACAAAGCACCATTTCAAACAATTGAAAAGAAAAAGCAAGTGATCTAAAACGAGTAACTAAGAGCCCATGGAAAACCATGGATGAAAAGGGTGCTAGCACCTTCCCTTTTCATAATCTACCCCCCGAACCCGAGAAAACGTCTCAAAGGTCTTTCCTATGCTTTTTAACCTTTCCTTAGGATAAAATAAAAAGTCGGCGACGACTCTTGCTAAACCGCACAATTGCGAACACAAACGCAAAACCTCAAGTCAGTTCTCCCACCGTATCACAAATGGCTTGAATGAGGGCTGGGAATGAGTCCTGGGATCTTCTGGAAGAAGATAGCACGCTTGGTTTGGATGCATGATGCTCTCAAAATAAATGAGATTGTGATATATGCTTTTGTGCTGCATATGTTATGATGTTTGTAGAAACGATGTATGAATGTAATGTATGAATGTGTCAGTCGTTCTACTGCAATGTTGTTGAACTAGGGAAAATGAATCCCTAATTGTTGTTAGGGATGAAGAATGTATGTCTTCAAATTTGTTGAAGTTGAACTGTTGGGAGATGATCTTCCGTTGTTAGATAAATAAACTCTGTTGGGGAAGGAAACCATTGTGCACTGCTTGAGGATTTTGTGAAATCCTGTTGGGGAATCCTGAGAAGTTTGACGACTTTACTGGGGAAAACCTGATGTCGGAGCAGTAGTTAGAAGTTCCTATTCTACCAGGGATACAAGAACACCTGACATCACTAGGTTGTAAGTTGAGGCTATGGCAGTGACTTTTTAGTAAGATGCTCGTGCCTCTGTACCTATTGGAGAAAGTACATGCGGAGACTTTGTGGATGGTTTGAGTGTCATCCCAACTTCTGTGGTGCTTGGTAAATGCTGATCAGGGTGATAAGTCTTATACTGATAGATAAATGACAAGATGGCGGGACATAGTCGTGCGCATTTAATACCTGACTTTTGCCTGAACCGTCCTTTCGGGTTTTCAGTCCACCGGGATACCCTTTTTTTCCCAAACCGCCTTTTCAAGTTTTTGACTTGCCGGGTGTACAATTGTTTTTGTATATATCCCTAATTTTTTCCCGAACTCTTTTGGTTCACCGGGATACTTGCCTAGGCCTGTCAACCTAGCGGGTCTTTTTCATGCATAGTATTTTCTGACTATGTCTGCTTTCATAGGATATGAAGAGTTGTCACTGTCTAAGACAAAAAGTGTTGTAGAAATGCCAGAAAATGTTTATGTGATCGCATGTGCCCTTTCATATGTTAGAGCCTGTTTGCCTCTGGGGTTAGTCCGGTGCACTTGATGTTTGATCAAGTTTCTGATAGTCTTGAATTTCCTAGGTATCTTTTCTAAGAACTGTCATGGAAAGATTCAAAGACATGATACTGACACCATCTGATACTCTGGCACAAACAAACAATTTGGTGGTACCAAAGGTTTTTGATCACAGTGATTTTCTACTGGAATCCCCGGTCGATGTAACATGCCCCGAGTGATTCAAATGGAGATCTGCCCCTGGCTATTCAGCACTTTTGAAATATTCTTTTGAATATTGACTTAACTGCCCCAGATTAAATAGGAACCATGGCTTGCCCCCTTGGTTGGAAGTGCTTTTCCATCCAAGACAATTTTGTCCATTGAGAGGATTTCTGTTCGTTGAATATCCATCATGTGAATTTCTATGTTGTTAAACAAATAGTCATGTGCAAACAAATGGTGTTTTAAGGATGCAAAGCTTATGTCTGTCTTGAATTTTTTGAAAATGCATTTTTTTAGTAAAACAAAATTTTACAAGCATGTGATATCGACTCGGGATGTATAGCAAACCTTACAGGAGTCGGGATACCTTTTGTAACAGTATGCTTTCGAACTAACCCACGCTTCAGCTAGGACTTTTAATGGTTGTAACATGGCCTGGTTCACGGTTTAAGAAACAAAGGATAAAGGCTCAAAATTTTTTTGTACCCAACCCGTTCTTGGTGATCTTCTTCAGTCATATGCTCAGTTAATTGTGCGTTTAACTCCCACTTGAGTTTTTGCTCTGATATTTCGATGATGGTTCAAAAATTGAATGTTTATTTTGGGAAGGCAATCATTTTTGTAACCTTTATTTTTTGTTAAGGATTTGTAGGACCTCTTTTATTTTATTTTTATCCCTTCCTTTGCCTGGACTGTTTCTTTTGCGATTGCAGTCAGCGGGATGCCCCAGTTTTTTTCTTAAGTCTCCTTTATAGGTTTTGACTTAGCGGACTTTTATTTTGAAAAATAATGATTGCCTTCCTTGACGATTAAATGGAACCATCACAATCTTTTGATCTGGAAGGACGTCTTTGATGCCATTCATTATGTATGAAGTGGAAGATTACGACTGAATGTGCATTTGAATTAACTGAGAAAACTACCCTGCCCGAGGTTATGATTAAGGGTTTTAATTTGTGTTAAAAGAAAAATGTCTACTTCATAGGCTCAAAGGGGTTGACTAGGGATTATCTTCCTTATAACTCCACTGTTTAGGATTTGAAACAACACATGTACATCATCAGTGGGGTCTGTTCAAAAGCATAATGTAGAGGTTGTGGTATCGTTTTCATCATCCTCCCTCTAAAGGCTTAGAGCTTTTTAATCAGGAGTTGAATATCATAAAAAGGAAGTAATAACACAGTTTGAATATAATGAATACGAATTAATTGATTCAAGACAAACATATGTAATCCATTGATAATGTGTGGAAAAATAAGGATTATATAGCCTCATTTAAGGATGCTCAACAGGTAGTGCATAATGGCCCTAGCAAGACGTGAGGGAAGATTGTTGATCCACCTGTGAATAAGAATAGAGTTGGTTTGGGATTCTCTGTGAAGAGTAATAAAGGTGAAATTAAGAAGTAGAAGTCTTCTTTGGGCAAATATCAAGATATCTTTCACAACAGAGGTTACCTTCATCCAACTATTCCTAGGATCAATGTTATTCCGGAAGGTGAATCAGAGCAAGAGATGCCGAACTATGTGACGCATAGAGTCAGAGTCAAAAATTAGATCAATATTGTTGTTCCCTCTTGAATTCATATTTCAAAGTATTTTTTTTAATCTTTTCATAAATCTATCACTCTGCCCAAGGTGAAAGTATTGATATTGTATGGGCATATATGTTGCTTTGATCATTAAAATCATTAATAAAAGTTGTCTTTGATTCCCAAATTGTGTCTTTATTTTCTGCTTTTTCTTGGAAAATGGTAATCAGAAAAAATCCTTTCAAAATAAGTAAAAACTATAAATGAATCTGCATAGTCACTTGCTATATGTGTCAGTTTCTAAAATCAATCATAAATCATATGTGCAGATTAATTAAAAAACCGTTGAGTACAATAACCATGCGCCATCTTCCAACTTTGAATATCATGTGTATGTGATCGAAGAAGAAGAAGAATATAATGAAATCCCAGAAGAGGTTTCACAATTTCTTGAGCGCGTGAAAAGTACCATTCAGCCATATAAAGAGTCGTTGGATACGATTGATTTGGGTAAAAAGGAAGATCCAAAAGAATTCAAGATGGGAGCATTCCTTCATCTCGACGTGAAGAGAAATTTGATTGAATTGTTGAAAGAGTATGTGGATATCTTTGCTTGGTCATACCAAGACATGCCGGGTTTGCATACTCATATTGTGGAACATCATTTGCCGCTAAATTCCCACCAATCAAGCAAAAATTGCGAAGAACTCACCCTGATATGGCAGTGAAAATTAAAGAAGAAGTTTTAAAGAAGATTAATGTTGGTTTTCTTATGACATCAATGTACCCTCAATGGATTGATAATATTGTTCCAGTACCAAAGAAAGACGGAAAAATTTTCATGTGCGTAGATTATAGAGATTTAAATAAAGCTAGTCCAAAAGATGACTTCCCATTGTCACATATTGATATGTTGGTTGACAGTACAAAAAATTTCAAAGTATTCTCGTTCATGGATGGATTTTTCGGATATAATCAAATCAGAATGGCTCTTAAGGACATGGAAAAAACAAGGTTTATCACACCCTGGGGAACATTCTGTTACAGAGTGATGCCCTTCGGGTTGAAGGACGCTGGTGCAACGTACCAGAGGGCTATGCCAACCCTATTTCATGACTTGATGCACAAGGAAATTGAGGTATACATTAATGATATGATTGCCAAATCCCATACTAAAGAAGGTCATATAGAAGATTTGTTGAAATTGTTTTAACGTTTAAGGAAGTACCATCTTCGCTTGAATCCAAATAAATGCACATTTGCTGTCCGATCAGGAAAATTGTTAGGTTTCATTGTCATCCAAAAAGGAATTGAAGTTGATCCTGATAAAGTTAAGGCAATTCAAGAAATTCCAGCCCCAAGAACTAAAAAGAAAGTTAGAGGCTTCCTCGGGCGTTTGAATTACATTTCCAGATTTATCTCTCATATGACTGTAATGTGTGAGCCGATCTTTAAGTTGTTAAAGAAAGATCAAGGTTGTGTGTGGACAGATGATTGCCAAAGGGCATTTGAAAGTATTAAAGAGTATCTGCTTGAACCTCCTATCTTGCTCCCTCCTGTTGAAGGAGGACCATTGATTATGTATCTGACAGTGTTAGATAATTCTATGGGCTATATTTTGGGACAACAAGATGAAACAGGGAGAAAAGAATATGCCATTTATCATCTCAGCAAGAATTTTACTGACTATGAGTCACGGTATTCCATGCTGGAAAAAACATGTTGTGCTCTGGCCTAGGCGGCAAAACAGTTGCGGAAATATGTGTTGAATCCTACTACTTGGTTGATTTTAAAAATAGATCCAATTAAGTATATTTTTGAAAATCCTGCTCTTACTGGAAAAACTTCCCGTTGGCAGATGTTGTTGTCTGAATATGATATTGAATATTGTACTCAAAAGGCTATAAAAAGTAGCGTGTTGGTATATTATCTTTCTCACAAACCGGTCGATGATTATCAGTCTGTTAAATATGATTTCCCTGATGAGGATGTGATGTTTTTGAAAATAAAAGATTGTGATAAACCTTTTCCCGGGGAAGGTTCTGATCCAGAATCCTGGTGGGGTATGGTGTTTTATGGAGCTGTAAATGCTTATGGAAAAGGAATTGGTGTTGTGATTATCACTCCTCATGGATCGTATATCCCTTTTACAGAAAGATTGGCATTTGATTGTACCAATAATATGGTAGAGTATGAAGCTTGTTTCATGGGTATCAAAGAAGCTATAGATCTCATAATCAAAATTCTAGATGTATATGGAGATTCAGCTTTGGTAATAAATCAGATTAAAGAATAATGGGATACTCGTCATGTTGGCTTGATTACCTACAAAGATTATGCTAGAAGATTATTATCCTTCTTTAATAAAGTTGAATTCCATCATATTCCCAGAGATGAGAACCAGATAGAAGATGCTTTAGCCACTTTGGCTTCTATGTATCAAGTAAATACTTGGAGTGATGTGCCTCGTATCATAGTGCGGCGTTTGGATAGACCGGCTCATGTGTTTGCAACAGAGGGAACGTCAGACAAAAAACCTTGGTATTATGATATCAAGCATTTTCTCCAGACTCAAGAATATCTAATTGGTGCATCAAATAAAGATAGAAAGATATTGAGAAGGTTGGCAGGCAGCTTTTTCCTTAATGAAGATGTGCTATACAAAAGAAATTATGACATGGTCTTGCTTAGATGCATGGATAGGCACGAAGTAAACATGTTGATGCATGAAATCCGTGAAGGTTCCTTTGCCACTCATGCCAATGGACATTCGATGGAAAAAATATGCTTAGGGAAGGTTACTATTGACTGACAATGAAATCTGACTGTTATAAATTTTCAAAGAAGTGCCATAAGTTCCAGATTTATGCTGACAAAATTCATGTGCCTCCGACACTTCTCAATGTTATTTCTTCCCCATGGCCTTTTTCTATGTGGGCTATTGATATGATTGGAATGATTGAACCCAAGGCATCGAATGGACATCGTTTTATCTTGGTGGCAACTGACTACTTCACCAAATGGGTGGAAGCAGCTTCATATGCCAATGTTACTAAGCAGGTGGTAGTACATTTTATCAAGAATAATCTTATATGTCGGTATGGTGTGCCAAGCAGGATTATCACTGACAATGGCTCGAATCTGAATAACAAGATGATGACAGAACTTTGTGAAGAATTAAATATTATCCATCATAATTTATCTCCTTACAGGCCAAAGATGAATTGGGGTGTTGAAGCTTCTAATAAAAACATCAAGAAGATCATCCAGAAATGGTTGTTACCTAAAAATATTGGCATGAGATACTCCCTTTTTCTTTGCATGGATATCGTGCATCCGTCTATACTTCAACAGGGGTAACCCCGTTCTCTCTTGTGTATGCTATGGAAGCAGTGCTCCCCGTTGAGGTTGAGATTCCCTCTTTACGTGTGATAATGGAAACCAAGTTGTCAGAGGCTGAATAGGTCCAGAACAAGTTTGACCAATTGAATTTGATTGAAGAAAATAGAATGAAGGCCTTGTGTCATGGTCAGTTATACTAGAAGAAAATGAAGAAAGTTTTTGATAAGAATGTCAAGCCTCGTGAATTCAAAGAAGGTAACCTCGTGCTCAGAAAGATCATGTCTTTTAACGCTTATTCTAGGGGTAAGTGGACTCCCAATTTTGAAGGATCGTATGTTGTCAAGAAAGCCTTCTATGGTGGTGCATTGATTCTTGAAACTATAGATGGCGAGGAGTTCCCACGTCCTATGAATGCTGACGCAGTCAATAAATACTTTGCCTAAATAAATAAAAGAATAACTCGCTAAGTTGAAAACCCGAAAGGGCGGCTTAGGCAAAAAAGAGTGTCTCAGTAGGCTGAAAACCTAAAAGGGCGGTCTAGGAAAAAATAAGAGACACAGACAAAATAAGTTTTTCCCGCTAGGTTGAAAACCCGCAAGGGTAGCCTAGGAAAAAGTTAGGGATTTTTTGGAAAGTAACTGCGTCAGACAAGACTTGATCATTGAAGCAACAATCTTCTTGAATCCTCACCACACTTCAACAAAAGTCGATGCTCAGGAGTTCAGAGTTGTTAGGGAGAGTAGTGGTCATTGTATTTCGATGTATCTTTTCCAATATATTACCATTTTCCAAACTTTGTAAACATCTATAGGGCCTCGCCATTCGCAGACTACCATTCAATTAATAAAGTTTGAGCTTTTATCCAATTCTATATAATTTTTATTTTATTCTTCTTACAAATACTCCATTTATTATTGATAGTAATTTTCAAAACAAAGAGATTTAATAATAAAATTGTTTTTTCAAAAGAATTTACAAATTACTTTTTACTTTAGATTTTTGTGATTCAATAAAAACAAAAATAGTGATTCCAAGGATGGACGAACTCTGAAGTTTTGGAAGTATTTATTCCCCCAGAAGGTTCTCCCAAGTCACTCTAGCTTATATGTGCATGATCTCGTTATGTTTCTCAAAAACTTGGAGATGATACTAATTGATGTATGGTACACTGTTGGATTTATAATTCCATTATCCCCAGTCTTGGTACACTTGTTTTCTTCCAGGATGATTAATTTGATTTCAGGTTTTGCATGGTTTGAAGCCTCCATCTTAAATCCCCATTTAAGGCAACTAGGCAAGGGCAGTATCTTTTCTAAGAAGTATTAAAATAGTTATCAAAATTTTGGGTTTTCTCCCGCCAAGTGTTGGGTTTGATTTAAAATCCCCATAATTTGGATCTCTTGTTGTATTATTTGACTTCTTAAATCTCCAAGTAAAGCTGAGATGGTGTTTCTCTCTGAAAGTTGTTATCCCCATGTGGTTTCATAATGCCTCACCGGGAAGTGTGTGCAATCATCACTCTTGGTATGGAAAAATGTATTCTAGGATCTACTAGATAATATGGTGTTGAACTCCCCATTGAAGTCAGCACAAGATCCACAGTTGATGTATCAACGATGTGGTTTTTATCTGCCCTAGTGAAGTCAGTATTATAATCCCCAACGAAAGTCTACACGTTGAAACATTGTTTTCCCCGTTGAAGTCTGTGTGATATTCTCCGGTGAATCCTGGAGGAGGATGTTATATCCATGTATCTGTTTTGATTTACTATTTTAACTTTATTATTATGTTTCTTCCCATATGAATTAAGCCGTGAAATAGGAATTTGTTTCCTCAGTTGGTGCTTCCTTTCTTGTGAAATTTTTCCTCCTGGATGTGATTTAGCCGAGTTTTGACTTTATCCAAGACTGGTTTTGTTTGGTTATTCCCAGGGTTGTATGTCTGTTTTGTTAGCATATACATGATAACATTGATACATTCATACATACGCCATGTATAGCTGAATTTAAAGTCCATTGCTCATTTGCATTCATTAATATTTTGTTGGAATATTACCATATTTTGCAGAGTTATGTTACCCTCTCTTCAATAGATTGTCAACCTTAAGCAAAAAGTGTATATCCTTTCAATTTCTCCACTGAGTTATCCCTTGTGGAATAATTTTTTCTTTAGCCTTCTTTTTCAGCTTATTATTTGGATGGAATATGATCTTTTTTTGAGTTTATTTCTCATCAGGAGCTATCTTTGTTGACTATTTCATTCCGGTTTATTTCTGGTTTGAATTTATGGTCCCCGACAACATTATTACTCTAATTTCTGCAGACTTTGAGCCCTGATTTGAGAATGTGCATTTACTTTTGCACGAGAAGACTTTACCTCCTCAGCAGGAATATATTGGCATTTCCCTAGGAAGTCATAATTCTTTTCCCAGCAGCATTATTGCAACTCCTTCTCATAACAGCAAATGGCAGGTCTCTTTATTTGAGCAACTTGTACTTCCCCAATAAGTCTGTTAGTTACAAGAGAAGATCAAGATTTGTTACTCCGATGAATGTTAGTCTCGTCATTATGGGAGATAGTTCTTTGTTGAGATTTGGTTTACTCCGATGAATGGTATTCTCGTCATTATGGGAGATAGTTCGTTGTTGATATTTGTTACTCCAATGGATGGTAGTCTCGTCATTATGGGAGATAATTCATTGTTGAGATTTTGTTTACTCCAATGGATGGTAGTCTTTTCATTATGGGAGATAGTTCATTGTTGAGATTTGTTACTCCAATGGATGGTAGTCTCGTTATTATGGGAGATAGTTCGTTGTTGAGATTTGTTACTCCAATGGATGGTAGTCTCGTCATTATGGGAGATAGTTCGTTGTTGAGATTTGTTACTCCAATGGATGGTAGTCTCGTCATTATGGGAGATTGTTTGTTGTTGAGATTTTGTTTACTCCAATGGATGGTAGTCTCGTCATTATGGGAGATAGTTTGTTGTTGAGATTTTATTTACTCCAATGGATGGTAGTCTCGTCATTACGGGAGATAGTTCATTGTTGAGATTTGTTACTCCAATGGATGGTAGTCTCGTCATTATGGGAGATAGTTCATTGTTGAGATTTGTTACTCCAATGGATGGTAGTCTCGTCATTATAGGAGATAGTTCATTGTTGAGATTTTTTTTACTTCGATGAATGGTAGTCTCGTCATTATGGGAGATAGTTCATTGTTGATATTTTGTTTACTCCAATTGATGGCAGTCTCATCATTATGGAAGATAGTTCATTGTTGAGATTTTTTACTCCAATGGATGGTAGTCTCGTCATTATGGCAGATAGTTCATTGTTGAGATTTGTTACTCTAATGGATGGTATTCTCGTCATTATGGGAGATAGTTCGTTGTTGATATTTTTTTTACTTCGATGAATGGTATTCTCGTCATTATGGGAGATAGTTTATTGTTGAGATTTTGTTTACTCCGATGAATGGTAGTCTCGTCATTATGGGAGATAGTTCATTGTTGAGATTTTTTTACTCCAATGGATGGTAGTCTCGTCATTATGGCAGATAGTTCATTGTTGAGATTTTTTACTCCAATGGATGGTAGTCTCATCATTATGGGAGATAGTTCATTGTTGAGATTTGTTAATCCAATGGATGGTAGTCTCGTCATTATGGGAGATAGTTCATTGTTGAGATTTTGTTTACTCCAATGGATGGTAGTCTCGTCATTATGGGAGATAGTCCGTCGTTGAGATTCGATTTGCTCGGAAGAATTCATATGTTTCCAGTTATAAGTACTGATGCTGGCCATTTGGTACTTACCCTAATATTGGTATTTGCTGGTATTATCCTACCATTTCTTTCCCCTTGTAGGTCGATGTTACCTTTTTTTCTATCATCTATTGAGTTGGTAGTTTACAGTTATCTGTCGATCAATGTTATCCTTTACTTTCTCTCCTAAATGTTTGAGTTATTGTTGCTTTATCCCCTCCTTGGGCCTTACCCCAATAGAGTCGAGTCTTTTGTTCACGAGTGATTTATTTTCCTGGTCGGGCTTTCTTTTGATCCTTGTTTTTATTTCCTGCTCCCCCAGTGGTGTTCTATGTCACCTTTGGATCCATTTATTTGCATTCATAATCATAAGCATTGCATGGCATCTTAGGGCAAAAAATAGGGCTTATTTTATATTTAAGTATCTTCTATAGCATCGACACGAAGATTTTAACCTTCGTATCTCCGGATAGAAAACACTTAAATAAGGGCAGCTGTTGTACCCTAATTATTGCCCCTAAGATTCCTTTATCATCTCATATCAACTCAATTATACCAAGATCACACTAGGGTTTGGTTCTTCTCCCTATATTTAGGTTTGCTCATGAGGAATCACTAAGTACCTTGATTTGTATATTGGGGTCATATATGTTTTGTATTGATTAACTTTTAGCTAACAAATACAATTAATGTTTGCTCTAATTGATGATCCTATAGGTGAGGGTACAACATATTTCATCAGGTGAATTCATAGGTTCATGAGTTTATTTCCATGCCTTCTTCAACAAAGCTTTATTGATATTCAAGCTTCATTATTGAGTATGCTCTAAAGTAATATCATGACAAGGTCTACTATGATACATCATTCCTCAATTTGTCAAAGAAAGTCAAAAGCTGCAAGGATTTATTGAAGAAGTTTTACCAAAATTGGACAAGTTCTTGGTTTCTGGATCACAAGTGCATAACTCTCTCAATTTTTAATATTTTTAAGAGGTTTTTGGTGCTATGGGTTATTATTATCATCCATAATAAATTATATTCACATGGAAAAAGTAATTATGCAAGAAAGTTTGCCAAAATTGAAAGGGGTTTCCAAGTCATTTTTGGTGTTCAGGAGCTAGGGTTTTGAACTTCTAAGGGCTATATCTTATTAATCTTTTGAGATTTTTGTGTGATTCCAAAGATATGCTTATCTCTAAAGGGTTATCAACAAATCACTTCAAAATTTTCAAGAAAATTTTGTGTGGAGGATTCCTAATGATTGAGAAAGATTATGTCCTCTAGATAGACCATCAAATTCCCTTATGTGACTTCAACAGATCATAACTTGGTCAAATTTTATCTCCTTGAGCCCATTAATTTTGCATATTGACCTTAAGGATGTAAACTTCAACTTTTCTATTGAGTGAAAAACTTGAAAATGGTTAGAAGATGCCTCAAAGACTCAAGAGATTATAGGTCACCTCATGAATTTTTACCAATTTCACAAGGCCATAAATTTTTCAATAATTGGTATTTTTGAGTGATTCAAGTTTCACAATACTCTTTGGGAAGTCTATTTAAAGCTAGCATAATTTTTCAAATATCAATTTTGGGAGAAGACCTTGTTTGAACTCAACACGTTATAAGTCACTTTTGAAGAAAAACTTAGAAGTTTTTCAAAGTACAAAAGTCAGTAACTTTTTCTCAACTTTGACTCATCACAACTCTTAGCTCAAGAATCTATTTGATCTCATTCTTGGCACATTGAAAAGATGGTGACCTTATCTTTCAAATGCATCAAGAATCAGATCCTAAGGTTCCTTAAATCATGCACACCGTGAATTCAAAGTCAGCTACTTGAAGTTAAATTTTCCTTCCAAGTCAGAATTTGAAATCCACATTGTGCCCTCTTAATACAAACTTCACATGCGTTTTTTCTTCTAATCATATTTAGAAACTTTACAAAAGCATTTAGCGTCATGAAACGCGGGTTTTGGATAAGTTTTGATGCTAAACAAGTCACACTTTTCTCATGCTTCAGGTTCACACTAATCCACTCAAAATGCTCTCTCATTCACACACTTAAGCATTGCCTCATTCTCTCCTATAAATAAGATGCATATTCCACCTATTTTCACAAGCATTTGATAGCCAATTGACCCCTGCTCAAATCCTACACGAACTCTAAATTTGAATTTCTGATTTCTCTAATTCTCACTCCAAAACACCAAAAGCTCCATTCAGTTAGATTCATTGAACTTCTCTGAAGCTAACCATACTCTTACCTCCAAGAATTGTGACCTATATTGATCTACAGAAGTCCAGTTTCTGAGCCATTTTTTGCTACTTCGTTCAGGTAGATTTCTTAATCAAATCGATCCAAATAAAAGACTAATCTACACTTTTCATACTTCTGATTCTCGTGCTTTTTACAATTTGTAATTTCATTGATATTTGAGTGACATATTCAAAAATTTCATGCTCGCTATTATTTCTGCTTTTTTCTCAATTCAAGCCTTGCTCAGATTATATAAATTTGGCGCGATGGTACCATTAGAATCGTCTTGAAGAGACGAATCTAATGGTACCGATCTGGTTTTCTAATTTTACAATTTATGGAATTCCATTTTAGGGTGGTTGGAGGTTGAAGACGATGACATGTCTTGTCTTCAACCAATGATGGTGTGCCTCGCTATTTTTTTGAAATAGATATGGTTTGTTTTCTTTACCATGCGTGTGTCTCAGGAGCTCTTGGATATGATTACTTTAGTGAGTCAGACTCCATCCAACGTGCCACATTTTAAGTTGTTTTTATTTAATAAAAAATGATCAAGTGTGATATCCAACAAAGTCTATGACATGCACAGCGCGCCAGATCCACTGGATTTGTTTGCTAATGTGTTTTGACAATGATCAGATGGTCCATATTTTTTTGGTTTGTTATTTTATTTTCTGATTTTTATTTTAATAGATTTGAACTTCAAAAAATCATTAAAAAACTCATTTCTGACTAAAAAAATCTGAAAAAATTCTTAAAAATATTTTGGCTTTTTCTCTTTCTGATTTTTATTTTTTCATGATTTGATATTTTTTATATTTTTTTCACTTTTATTAACTTGTTTTAATTGATTAAAAATATTTTTCTTGATTTTTAAATTATGAAAAAATTATAGAAAGGTCCTTTGGCCTTTTGGCAATTTTTGATAACCTTGTTTTATTTTTATTTCTGATTTTATTATTTTTCATAAATTTTGGTTTATTTTGCTTATTTTCTTCAAATTAAAAAAATAGTTTCTGACTTTAAAAAAATTTTGAAAAAATTTATCAACATTTATTAAATGATGTTTTACCTTTGACCTTTTTTGGGGTTTTTATTTGGTGTTTTAACATAATTTGTATATTTTACCATTTCTTTTCCTTTTATTTAATCATTTAAATATTGTTTTACTAAATATTATTTTATTATTTTTATTTTGTTCTGACTTGGATCTCACCTGGTGACAAATTCCTCAACCTCATTGAATCTTGGGTGTTGATAGGTTGAGAAATCAAATCCACCAAAATGGATGAATGATGATGATATTTGAAACCCTAATTACATACAATACATCCCCCCCCCCCCCCCCCCCCCCTTCAGCTTATCCCTTTCTTACATTGTGCTACATGTTGTTAGAGAATAATCTACATATCATCTTTCCAAATATATGTGTTGCACCCCAAAATTTGCCCCCCTTTTTCTCAAGACATTTTCTCACAAGTATTTTCAAAAGGAAAAGTTTACCAAAGTACAATTGGATTTTTGGCTTTCAGGCATCAAATCAAAGAAGAGCAAGTTTGCCTTGATTCATAAGCTTCGATTGGGCATCTAAAAATCCTTCGAGCAAGCTTTGTTTCACACACTTCGATTGGGCATTTGGCCTCCTTCAACGCAAGCTTGGTTCACAAGCTTCGATTGAGCATTTAGCCTCCTTCGATGCAAGCTTGGTTCACAAGCTTCGATTGAGCACTCGGCCTTCTTCGATCAAGTTTAATTCACAAAGCTTCGACTGAGCGTTGGATGCTTCAGGCTTGCTTTCGACTCACTAGGAAAATACTTCCTTCGTGCCTGGTTTAATTCAATGGGCAATGGCCTCCTTTATGCCCGCTTTGATCCAAAAAGCAATGGCCTCCCTCATGCTAAGCATCCACAAGGCATTGGCTTCCTTTGTGCTAGCTTTGACTGGGCATATGGCTCCCTTTGAAATGGTTTTCTTCGATTTACAAGCAGTAGCCTCCTGTAGGTTTTTTTTTATTCACAAAGCAGTGGCCCTCTGCATGCAAGCTTTGATTGAGCATTGTCTTCTTTGATCCACAAGATAAGTGCCTCCTTTGTGCTTGCTTTCAACGTACAAGGCAAAGGCTTCCTCTTCATGCCTGCCTTCGATTCACAAGGCGAGAAGTTCCTACATGCCTACTTCGATTCACAAAGCAGCGGTCTCCTACATGCTAAGCTTCGATTGGATAATGGCTATCTACATGCAAGCTTTGACTGTGCAATGTCTATCTTCAGGCCTACTCTGACTCCGCCTCTAAACCCTTCAACACACAGTTTTCTACACTTTGACACATAATATGGTCCATTCAAAGAAACATTCCAGAGGTCCATTTGAAGAAACATACAAGTGGTTCCTTCGAAAGACATACATTTGTCCATTCGAAGGATACACAAATGGTGCCTTCGAAGGACATACATTTTGTCCATTCGAAGGACACGCAAACGGTGCCTTCGAAGGAAATACAATTGTTCCATTCGAAAGACGCATAATTGTTGGAAACAAGTTTTGTTTTGCCTTTTGATGCGTCTGGTTCAAGATGCTTGCTGGCCAAAGTCCTACATGCTGCCAAGCCCAAGACTCCTGCACAATTACATTCGAAGTAAATGACAAAAGAAGCTTCGACTGTCCAGAATGAAGTGTTCAATTGGGCTAGTTGGGTATTTTCAGAGCCAATCAAAGAACAAGGCAAATATGGGCGCAATCGAAGAAGCCACAATAATGAAGCCTAGAGCCATCAAAAGGAGAAATTTAGAGCCAATCGAAGAACAAGGCGTAGAGGTATTCGAAGGATTCAGGGAGTAAAACATGTCCAGGTTCAACCCAAAATCCAAAAGGGTAGGAAATCATCAAAGATGGCAACCTGTTTAAGGCTTTCAATTCTGCCTTCAAAGTTGGGTTAATGGATGTCTCTTGCCATTTCCATTCACCATTATCCTCAATAAATATATGTCTAAATACACATTTCCAAGGGCGGGAAAAAAACAAAAAACCATTAGAACAAAAGAAGGACGAAACATTGCCACAGAAAGATCTTGCCTAAAACACACGTATAGCTTGCCTCACTAAAAACTCCATAAAACTTTGAAATTGTTTCAAGTTTTTTTTAGCACAGTTCATTCATCTTCGATCCAGTCCAAGCCATCTCCATCCAAACTAAGTGTTGTGATCATCTCAGTAAGGATCAAAGGGTAAGAATGGGTCGTTATTAACAGCAAAGTTGTTAAAGACGCCCACATATGCACCATTGGTCCCCATAATCATTTGAATTCACATTTGTTTTATTTTTTATATGTTTTGATGCATACCATTCATATTATTGTGTTACTCGTCCAAATATGCAGTTTATCATATAATCATTTTGTTGTGTTTGGATCAACGAAAGAGCAAGCAGTTCATAGGGTGAAGAAGGACGTGTGTAATCGAAAGGACCTGGGTTCGATACCCAGGTCATGTATTGTTGTTTTTTATAACATGTTTCTTACAGATCCAGTGTGATATGATCTTAGGTGTGCATCATATGCCATCAAATCCACGCCATCAAATCTCAACTGAACCAAATCCAAGCGCCTCAACGTGCAGGCCACGATGCACCTCCTGAAGGCCAGCAACATCAGATCCAACGCTAGCTTGGGTTATCTCCTGATTTGGGCCTAACAAAATCTAATTCACACCATCCCTTGCTTACTTGTGCTGCCTGTCCCTTTTTATATGTGTATTTTTATTCTTTTTCTTAGTTACTTTTATTTAACTATAAAAATCAGATTAAAAAAATCACAAAAAAAATAGATTTAGTTATTTTCTCTTAACTAATTTAATTTTCATAAATAAATTTAATTTAACTAAATCATGTTTTAGTATTTATTTCATAGTTAATTTGTAATTAGTTTAGACTTAGGTTTTAAATATTAAAACCAAACCACAAAAATACTAAAAATATTTTTCTTAATACTTAGGTTTTTTTTAGGACATTTGATTTTATTTCTAAACAATCTCTTCTCATTTTGTTTTCTATTTTTTATTTTGTTATTTAAATTCTAGAAAGAATGTATAGGTCGCACATTTGATTTTGTAATAGTTAGTTTATTTTTTCGCATTTTTTTCTAAATATTTTAACTGCTAATGGGATGTAATACCGTAGCTTTAAATTCCGCATTTTAAATTCCTGCAAATTATTAACTGCTAGATGTATGACTCATAGGATTGCATGACAAGATTAATAATCAAATGCTAACAAACCTAAACATCAAGATAAATAACTAACATAACACACTCTCACATGCGCACTTTTAAGGTACTCCCACTTTGGTTGCCTTCGGAAAAATAGTCACAATTCTCGAAACGTGAGAGATTTTAGTTGCTACCCTCCGGTTTTAAAAATATCATAAGTCCCTCGATGACCCTCTCGATGTTGCCTCGGTAAACAATTATCTTAAAACCCTAGGGTAGTTACTAAGGTTTCTTGCCCAGTTGCCTTTGTGACTATAAAACGTCCCTTCGAATGTCCCTCAAACATCGAAACGACTAGGGATACCTACTCACTAATAGTATGATAGAACTGTCTAAAGGAAAGGAGGAAGATAACGAATCTTTCGAGTAAAATAGATAGCTATTAGATGCTTGCTCAAACAAATTTTTACACTTACACAAAACAATTTTCAAAAACCTTTTTAAAAACGCTTTATCAACACTCTTGAGGACTGATACAAGAGTTATCATAAAGAAAATCGCCGCACTAAGGCATTTCAAAATACTTTTCAAAAACACAAGGTATTTCAAAAATGAGCTAAGCATCTAAGAGCCCGTAGAAAACTACGGATGGAAAGGGTGCTAACACCTTCCCGTTCCATAATCTACCCCCCTTACTCAAATTATCTCGAAAGGTCTTTTTATGTTCTTTTCACCCTTTCCTTTGTTGGATAAAAGAAAATTCAGTGGCGACTCTTGCTTACCGCAATAATTGTAAACACAAACGCAAAACCAGTATAACAGTCGGTTTTGCCACTGCATTACAGAACTGGCGACTCTGCTGGGGATTTATATAAAAAGTGGGGTTACCTTAGAGATTAGTACATTTTTAAATTGCTTTAAATTATGTGTTTGTATGCTTTATCTTTAAGGGTTTGTTTGGGTTTACTTGTAAAGATCCCACACCCGGATCTGGGGATTTTTTTTAGGTAAGCAGCAATAGATCATGGAGACTGTATAGCGTAAACTGATATGGTTGAAGCGATAGCTGCGTTAGTGTGACACATTAGTTGGTACCGGTATCCCTTGTGTTAAATCAAGGAAAATACATGGCCGATGTGTGGTGTCATAAAGCACTAACGGGCCTTATAACCTTAGTTGAACAAACTTGGATATTAGAAAGTAGTAAGATAGCCGGCCTCAGTATAAAGCTGAGGATTGGTTGATACTCGATGCTACACTCATTGAGATTGGACTTTCAAGATATTTCGTTCGCGAGAAAAGATCGCTTGAGCTGAAACAATGCTTGATAAAGAAAGATCAGTGATATTGAGACTCCTTAGAACCATGTTACTTTTCTAAGACAGGTTAAACCAACTAAACTTCAAGAGGGTACTCACCTATAAACCCCAGGAAAGCCTGAACCTAAGGCTACTTGTGTGACTTGTTTGATTTCATTGTCTAACAACTTGAACTCATTGCATGGCTTTGTTTGTACTCCTTACAGAACTTGTTTGTAGTCATTATCCAATAACTTGGATTTCCTGCAAGACATACCTGTCTTCATCACCTTACATTTTTGTTTGATGCACAACATACACATCATAGCATCCTACCATAGAATTTCCTTAACCATTTCAAGGATTTCAAGGGCCTGTGATGCAGGTTATGATAAACTAGATGTATAGCAAGGGGCAAGGGGATTTATCTTCCTCTAGCCAATGATGTCAAAAGACCAAAACATGACAGCTTGAGTCAGAGGCTATGACCCACTCGACATGGTGAGCTTAATTCTCATAGAAGGACATTCAACGATACGAAAGTTCTTCAATCAAAACTGCAGTTGGATTCTCACATTTTTTTCCGTGTTTACCCTGCAAGATCCTTGAAAATATTGCATGCATAATAAGTCTTCCAATACAGGTTTCTCATTTTCTCGTTGTTTATTTCAGCAAGGAAAATGGCTCTCAAACAGAACGACAGAGATCTCCAAACTCAATATGTTCAGTTCAAAGAAATGTTCCTAAACCTAGCCAAGGGGAAGAAAGAATTGAAAGCACTCCTCGCTGGGAACCTGACCAAGAAAAATCCTGATGACAACAAGGATGAATAAGTGGAACAACTGCAAGTTGAGATGGAAAGGATGATAATCCAGATGGGTAGTCAAATGGCTCTTATCCAAAATTTAGCTCGGGGATAAGAAGAGTTATGGATTCTCATCAGTAAACTTCATTAAGACGGATGCAACCGTATGAAGAAAACAGTCGAGGCTGGGGATCAAGTCGTTAATCAGCCCTTAATGAGACAAGAAGTTGACTTGGTAGAGAGTAGACCTTTCCAAATTGCTGCTACATCACGATCCCAACAACAACCTCGCCAACAACGACAGTGTAATCAGCATAAGCGGGATACATCCAATAGGCAATATACCGAACTCAACATGCCAATGTCGCAAGTCTTGCAACACATGTTAAAGTTGAAGTTGGTCATATTGAAGGATCCTCCTCGGAATCCTAATACTTCCCCTCTCAGTTACCATCCCAATGAAAGATGTGCATATCACTCCAACAGTCTGGGGCATGATACAGATCATTGTTGGATGTTGAAATATAAGATTCAAAATCTGATTGATAAAGGAGTGTTGGGATTTGCACAGGATGGTCAACTTGAATTTTTCTGTCATCCCTCCAAGACTCATCATCTGAAGTGACGAAGTTTAGGTAAAGAATTTTTTTTCATTCGGATTTTCATTTGTAATTTCTTTGTTTTGTTTAAACACTTATCTTTATGCCATACTTTGGTTACTTTCATTAATGCATTACATATGTTTGTCTTGATTTAATCCATGCGTTTTCACTATACTTAAATTGTGCTTTTACTTTCTGTTTGTGATATTCAACTCTTGATTAAAAGTTGTAAGCCTTTAGAGGGAAGATGACGAAAATGATACCATAATCTACAGTGTGCTTTTGAACAGACCTTGCTGACGATGTACAAGTGTTCCTTCAAATCCTAAACAGTGGAGTTATAAGGAAGATAATCCCTAGTCAACCCTTTTGAGCCTAAGAAGTCTGAGTTTTATTTTTCACACAAAATTGAAACCCTTAATCATAACCTGGGGCAGGGTAGTTTCTCAATTAATTCAAAGGTGCATTCAATCGCAAGCTTTCTCTTCATACACGACGAGTGGTGTTGAAGACGCCCTTCCAAAACAAAGATGGTGATGGTTCCACATAATCATTGAAACAGGCAGTCATTATATCTCAGAATAAAAGTCTGCTAAGTCAAAACCTATGAAGGAGACTTAAGAAGAAAAAACTATGGCATCCTGTTGACTGTAATCATAAAAGAAACAGTTCGGAAAAAAAGTAGGGATAATAAAATCAAAAAAAGTGGTCGTTACAAATCCTCAATAAAAAGAAAAAGTTAAAATTGACTGCCTTCTCGAAACAAACGTTCAATTTCTGAACCATCACCAGAATATCAGGGTCAAGATCCCAAAACTCAATTAGGATCTAAACGCACAATTAACTGAATATAGGATTGAATAACATCACGAAGAACGTGTTCGGTACAAATAAATTTTGAGCCTTTATCCTTTGTTTCTTAAACCGTGAACCAGACCATGTTACAACCCCTAAAAGTCCTAGTTGAAGCATGGGTTAGTTCGAAGGCATACTGTTACGAAAAGGTATCCTGAATCCTATAAGGTTTTCTATAAATCCTGAGTTGATATCACATTCTTATAAAATTTGTTTGTTTTACTAAAAAATGAATTTTTAAACTTCAAGACGGACATAAGCTTTGCATTTTTTTTAAAATACCATTGTTTGCATATGACAATTTGTTCAACAGCAGAGAAATTCACACAACGGATATTTGATGAACAAAAATCCTCTCAATGAACAAAATCACCTCAGATGGAAAGACATTTCCAGTAACAGGCCTTTCATAATCAAGAGGCATGGCATGGTGTCCATCTGATCTGGGGCAGTCAAGTCAAGATTCAAGGAATCTCTCAAAAGTGACAACTAGCCAGGAGCAGATCTCCATCTGAATCAGTTGGGGCATTGGACATGAATTCCAGCAAAGGGCCATGTGCGATCAAGTGAACATCTTTCTGGCAGTGCTGCAACACTTACTACTGTGGACAGTGACAATTTTCCGCACCCTGTGAACATGGACATAGTCGGAAAATACTACGCATGAACAAAGAACCGCTAGGTTGACTGGCCTAGGAAAATATAAGGACATCCCGGAGAACCAAAAGGGTTCGGGAAAAATTAGGGATATACATATGAAAAAATTTGTACACCTGACAAGTCGAAAACCTGAAAAGGTGGCTTGGGCAAAAAGGGGTATCCCGGTGGACTGGAAACACGAAAAGGGCGGTCCAGGAAAAAGTTAGGGATTAAAGCGTACGACTATGTCCTATCATCTTGTCACTTATCTATCAGTTGAAGACGTATCGCCCTGATCAGCATTCACCACGGGTTCTAGAAGTTGAGATACGTTCTCCAATAGGTACAAAGGTAGGGGCATCCTACTATAAAGTCACTTCCATATCCTCAGCATACAGGCTAATGATGTCAGGTGTTCTTATATCCCTGACGAAACAAGAATCCCCAATTACTGCCTCGATATCTTAAAGAATTCCCTAACCTGGGTCACAAGCTTTTCAGGATTCCCCAGTAGGATTTCATAAAAATCCCCAAGCAATCCATGGAGTTTCCCTTCCTCAATAGAGTTTATTTCTCTAATAACGGAAATTCATCTCCCAACATTTCAACTTCAACAAAATTTGAAGACTTACACTCTTCATCTCCAGCAACAGTCAGGGATTTATTTTCCCTGGTTCAACAAAACAGCAATAGAATGACTGACACAATAAATTACATTCATACACCATTTTAAAAGTGTCATAGCATATGTAACATGAATGCATATATCACAATCTCATTTATTTTGAGAGCATTATTTGCACTACATGCATCATGATATTGCATGCAGCTAATTCTTTACCGATTCAGGAAAGATCAGACGAATATCATCACCAATTTTAAACTAGTTCCAGATTAATACCTGAAACAAGACAGGACAACTATCTGTGAACGACTGATTATAGATTAATACCTGAAACCAGACAAGACAACTATCTACACGAGAATATTGAAGATTAATACCTGAAACAAGACGGGAAAACTATCTTTCTTTCTCTAAGGTCAGAGATTAATACCTGAAACCAGACAGGACAACTATCTCAACAACCAACAAAAACAAGTTCCAGATTAATACCTAAAACCAGAAAGGACAATTATTTGTGAGCGACTGATTATAGATTAATACCTGAAACCAGACAGGACAACTATCTACACAAGTAGATTAAAGATTAATACCCGAAACAAGATGGGAAAACTATCTTTCTTTCTCTAAGGTCAGAGATTAATACATGAAACCAGACAGGACAAATATCTCAACGACCAACAAATTTTTTTTTCAGATTAATACTTGAAACCAGACAGGACAACTATCTGTGAATGACTAATTATAGATTAATACCTGAAACCAGACATGACAACTATCTACACGAGCAGATTAAAGATTAAAACCTGAAACCAGACGAGAAAACTATCTTTATTTATCTTAGGTCAGAGATTAATACCTGAAACCAGACAGGATAACTATCTCAACAACCAATAAAAGAAAGTTCTGAATTAATACCTGAAACAAGACAGGAAAACTATCTGTGAACGGTTGATTGTAGATCAATTCCCGAAACTAGATGGGGAGACTATCTAAACGACCAAATGAAGAAATCTTACACAAGTTCCTTCTCTCCAAATGCAGTTTTACATGGGCTCATCCTGAAGCAATCCTACACAGGTTCCTTCTCTCTAGATACAGCTTTACACGGGCTCATCCTGAAGCGATCTTACACAGATTCCTTCACAATGTTCAAATGAAGTTTAACACGGACTCATCCTGAAGTAGCCCTACATAGGCTCCTTCTAATACAATTCCAGATAACAGTTAATTTCATTCTCCCCAGCAAGTTACTATGAAGCCTGGATTCCAATAAAAAAACAGCAAACTTTCATCTCTCCAGTCCAGAGATAACTCCTCAGTAGAGCCTTGGACAACTGAAGCTCCTAGAATCTATTACCCACAGAGTTTTTTCTCAAGCAGGAGAACAACAGAAATCAACCTTCCCCAGTGGAGTCCTCCTCAGACAACAGGAATAGGAATCCCCATAAAGAGACCTCTTATGAAGTCAGCATCTACTTTGGATGGCATCTGTAAGCCCATCTCCGACAAATCTCAGTCATCTTCTCTAAATTGCATCTTTAAGCCCATTCCTTACACAATCAACCATCACATCATGCGAGTGCAAATTTCTGGGCACTCTAGTGTTCAATCATCTTCCACCTTTAGATCACGAAAGGCAAACAAGCCAATCTAAATCTTCAGGTTCAAGAAGATTGAACAGGGGCAGCTGTTGTACCCCAAAATTCGCCCTACTTTTTCTCAAGACATTTTCTCACAAGGATTTTCAAAAGGGAAAGTTTGCACAAGTACAATTGGATTTTTGGCTTTCAGGCATTGTTGTACCCCAAAATTTTCCCTCTCATTTTACTCAGTACATATGTTCATGGAGATCCTCAACTTGCTCAAGGATACCCAAGAGTTGACCAGACAAACCCTCTCTTAAAGCAAGGAACCTCCAACTAGGGTTTCCATTTTCATCAAGATGGGTGAGCTCCAAAGGGCTCAAATCTTTTCCATAGTCCTAATATGTTCTCAATATCATCCATGTCAATTTGCATGCCTTACACAAGAAGTTTGCTCAGTCAACTGCTCAGATGCTTGGAAATCAACTATACTAGTTCAAAAGTCAACTATGACCCACATACAGTCAAACTTCAAGATTTTTGGTCAACATTAATATTTTGAAGTGATATCCATCATTTTATCAAGGGTTGATCATGATTCCTCAAGGAATTCTTTTAATTCATCAAAACTCAAACGTTGCTAAATTAGGGTTTCTCAAGAAAAGTCAACCAAACTTTGACCAAGAATAACATTCTCATACTTTATCAGAAATTTCTCATCCAAGGTTCATTTTGGAGAGAATCCAATTTCCTACAACTCATCTTCATCCCTCAAGTTCAAAAAATCCACTCATAAAAAAGATATGAATTTCTACATTATAGGTCCTTTTGAAAAGTCAACAAAAACACCTTTTAGGTCAAAGCTTCTTACATGAACATGGAAGACCCAATTGAGATGATACCAAAAGGGTTGTTTAGGGGACAAAATAAGCTTTCTAAAAAAATCCAAGAACACCTCTCTAGGGTTAAAATTTGAAGAGATATGCATTGTCAAAGTTATCCATTTTTGGGAAATTGCCAAAAGTCAAATGTGCTCAAAAGTGCATTTTTTGTCAAATGGGCCTAGCTTTTCATGATTGTATCTTGTTGAAGACATGGTCCACGACCCAAATCATCATCCATATTATTTTATCTATTTATTTATTTTATTTTGATTTTTATTATTTAAAAGTCAAATTAAATCAAATAAATGGAAAAAAAATATAAAAGATTGATTTTTTATCTAATTTTTGTTAGAATCAAATCTAATCAAGCTGGCATAATCAGATCAAATTGAATCAAGGAAAATTGAGATAAAAATAGCATGATTGGGATGGTTTTGGAAAGATATCATATAGCAAATAAATCACATTCAATTTCCATGATTCAAAAAGATTCAGTATATCTTTGTTGACCTAATACACTCTATTACATATACACAATGCAACCAAGGCAAAAGGACAAGGATTACAGTTGTGAGAGCTGAAGAATAAAACTCAAATTTTGGCAAAAAAGTGGTAGATCGTTTTCTCACATAGAGGGTGATTCAAAACATTCCAAAGCTTCTAAATGATTCTTGGATATATCCTGAAGCTAACACAATCAATTGCAAGCATTCCCTAGTCCAGAATCGCCCCATAGCCTTCACACGGTTTGCTCTTTGTTTCAAAATTGAATACGACAATTCTTGCATCATAAACATACTCTAATAATGTATTTGTGATTATTGACATATTTTCAACATGCTTGAATGATTTAATTGATGTTTTGATGCATATATTGATGATTGCCATGGCTAGGGTTTAAGAATCTGTTTTGGGGCTTCTCTGTACAGGTAAAATTAGGCCAAGAAAATGGTGCCATGGTACTCGTGAGATCAAGACGAGTTGATTGGTATAGCTAGAATTAATTTATCATGCGTTTTGTGAATTTTTGAAGCTTGCAGGGCTATGGCTATGGAGTTATGTCTGTAGGTAAAAGGTATTGGCCTAAGACGACACTTCTGGGAAGAAGATGAAGGCGTGGCAATCAAACACCGGTCCATTTGAAATCCATGCGTTTTTGGAGGAAACTATGTGGCTTGCCTTATATTGTATTTATCTTATTATATTAACAATTAAACAACGCAGCGCAGATGGCAATGGGTATGGGCATGTAAAGCAAATGACCTGGGTTCGATCCCAGGTCCAAACATTTTCTTATTTTCTAAATAATACCTTACAGATCCAGCGTGCCTCATAGCCTAGCGTCAATCGTGCGCCCCATATATCATCCCTGAGATCCATCATCATACAAATCTCACGCTCCAGCATTGAGAGACTACCATGAACCATCAGAGGAGAGAAGCACTGGACCAAACGCCAGACTCTGGGCCATCTTTGGGCCTAACAAAAAATTGGCAGCACCCCCCCTGATTGCTTAAACAGGCCCATTTCTCTTCTTTTTCTATTTTAATTCCTTTTATTATTTAATAATTATTTTCTTCTTTTTCAAATAACACCAAAAATCATGTTTTTTTATTTAATCAAAAAATCAAAAAAACATCAAAAATCATTTTTTTAAAATATTTTGTTAATTAATTAGTTTAATTAAATTAGGGTAATTTAATTATTTTTTTATTATAATTTAAAAAAATAAGAATTAGGGTTTAACGTTGTACATAACCTAATTTTTCTCAAAAAATAACCTAAATATTTTCTCAATTAGATTTTTAGGTTGTCCAATTATTTCTCGCATTTAATTCGCTGCGCGCGCTTTTAATTTTCCTTTTATTATTATTGTAATTGCTCCGAGTTTGTAATAGTAATTAGGGTTTTAAATTTTTGCATCTTTATTTACAGTCAAAATAATTATGTATCTACGATAGCCTTGTAATAGCCAGGACTTTAATTTCTCGCATTTTAATTTTTGCAAACTATAAGCTGTTAGATGTATGTTAATAGGATTGTATGGAAAGACAAATTGCAATTAATATGGTAGAAAACCCTAAATGTGCAAAGATAAATAAACTGGAAAAAAACACACTTACACATGCTCACTCCTAGGGTTTACTCCACTCCGGTTTCCTTCGGTAAACGGTCATGAAGTATAGGGAATGTTAGTGGTCGTCCTCTAGTCCCAAAAGATATAAAATGACCCATTCAGATGTTGCCTCGGAAAAAGATCTTTAAGGCTTTAGGGTGATTACTAAAATTTCCTAACATTGCTTTTGTGATCGTACTTGTCCCTTCGAACGTCCCTTAAAACTCCAACGACGGTGCTACCTATTCCTTAATAGTAGGATAGTGTTGTTTAAAGGAAAACGAACATACTTTTTCGAGTAGGTAGATTAGCTCCTAGGTACTTGCTCAAACAAAAATTTTCACACAAACACTTTTCAAAAATAGTTTTCGAAACAACTTCGTCACACTCTTGAGGACAGAAACAAGGGTTATGACGAAGTAAAACAAAACTTTTCAAAACAAGCACACACAAGCAATTTGAAGAATGAGCAAGTACCTAAGAGCCCATGGAAAACCATGGACGGAAAGGGTGCTAACACCTTCCCTTTCTATAATCTACCCCCCGTACTCAGAAACATCTCGAAAAGAGTTTTTTCTGTTCTTTTTCCTTTTCCTTTGTTGGATGAAATAAAAGTCGGTGGCGACTCTTGCTTACCACGACATTTGCGAATACAAAACACAAACCAGTACAACAGTCGGTTCTGCCACCGTATCACAGAACTGATGACTCTGCTGGGGATTTAAATAAGTGGGGTATACCTTAGGATCTAGGTCGTTTAATTGCTTGTCTTGATTGCTTTACTTTTAAGGGATTATTTAGGTTATTATGGATCCTACACCCGGATCGGGGAACACCTTTTAGGTAAGTAGCAATAAACTGTGAGGGAACTGTGCGGGGTATACCGACACGGTTGAAGCAGTAGCTACGTTGATGTGGCACTTTGGTTGGTACCGGCAACCCTTGAGTCAATCAGGGAGAGTACGGGGCCGCCGCATGGTGTCGTGAAGCATCAACTGACCTTAGAACCTTTAATTGCACAACTTAGCCAGTAGGACATAGCGAGATGGTCGGCTTTGGTGTATTCCCAAGTTCGACAGATACTCTATGCTACACTCATTGAGGTTTGACTCCTGAGTTTTGTTTGGTTACGAGTCAATCGCCTATTGAACGAAGTTGGGGGAAAGATCGGTGATATTGAGATCTCTTAGAACTCGGCTAATATTTATAGGACAGGTTGAAGCAATCCAACTTCAAGAGGGTATGACCTTAAAACTCATGCAGGCCTTAAACCTAAGGACTTGGTGTAACTTGCTTGTTGTTTGCTATACATGTGATTTTTTAGCATAATCATGACATCATAAGCATGGCATATTATAACTAACCATTTCAAGGATTTCCTAGGGCTCATTTTTTCTTTGTTTTGTAGGACATGGAATCCGCCCGTAGGAACACTATCCAGATTAACCTTGTGAAAATGCCTCTCCAACTAAAGGACCTGGCATTAAGGGTTCTTGAAAGTTCTCCATTCACTAAAAATCATGGTCGGTTGCTCAACTTGGTCACTGCAAAACCTGATGAAGAATTGTTAAAAGTGTTGTTTCAATTCTTTGATCCTGTGCACCATTGTTTCACCTTCCCGGATTACCAGTCAGTACCTACCATGGAGGAATTTTCTCAATTATTGGGGGTACCTATTCTTGATCAGTTACCTTTCAACGGTACGGAAGAACATCCAAATCCTGAAGAGATTGCTAGAGCTTTGTCCTTACAACAGTCTGACATAGTGACAAGTTGGGAGACTAGAGGAAGTGTCCAAGGAATCCCGGTTAAGTTTCTATTCGAGAAGGCTTACCATTTTTGGGATACCCTAAATTTACAAGCTTTCGAGGAGGTGTTGGCACTTCTCGTTTACGGGATGGTACTTTTCCCTAATGCGGATCAACTCGTAGATGTGAACACTATTAAGGTTTTTGTCTCATAATCCAGTGCCTACATTACTCGAGGATATTCTAAACTCTCTGCATGCTCACACTCTAAAGAGAATAGGGACCCTTCTGTATTGCACTCCTCTTTTGGCTAGGTGGTTTATTTCGCACCTACCCAGGTCTGTTTTTAAAAATGAACAGGGTTTGAAATGGTCTCGTAGGCTGATGTCCCTTACACACTCAGATATTCATTGGTGTTCACGGTTCTCGGAAGATGTTACCATCATCGATCGCTGTGGTGAATTCCCTAATGCCCCTCTCTTAGGCATTAGGGGACGAATCACTTACAACCCTTGTTTAGCACTGCATCAGTTTGGTTATGCGAGAAGAGATGGTCCTTATGATACGTTTATCGAAGGAATTGCCTTCAACTATGAGAATGATGCTCAGGGATACCGCAAAAGGTTCATAAAAGCTTGGGGCATGGTGCATAAAATTGATAGCAAGACGCTAGGGCACAAGAATTTCATTCCTCTTAAGCCTTATCTCCGATGGGTACGAGCTCGCGCCCAAAGTCTTATGATGCCTTACCCTGCTGTCCTACCAATAATTATGGAACCAGTCATTGAAGGAGATGCTACTTTCCTTGGTCATCATCCTGACATGCTGACTGATTATGAAGAGTTACAGAAGTCCTGGGTTCAACTTAAAGAGGAGCGGGACACGTTTGAAGCTCAGTTATATGCCAGCGAGAAGAAGGTCCTGGAGCTCACTAGGCTACTTCATGAAGAAAGGAACATAAACGCCTACATCGCACCAAAGAGGATGCGCTCCTGGGAGACCTAGTTTATTTTTTGTTGCTTTAAGTTTTGTTTTGTTTTATTGTAAGCCTAAATGGAATTCTTTGTAACAGTTCGAACTTATTAATGCAATTAACGTGTGTTCCTTTTGGTTAAAAAAATTTGAGCCTTTAAGAATCCTTGAAATCATTGCATACAAATCCCATCCATAACATTGCATAAACAAGTACCATTACATGCTTCTCATCTTCTTCGTTGTTTATTTCAGCAGAAATGTCTTCTGAACAAAGCATCAAAGATCTTTAGGCACAAAATGCCCAATTCCACCAGATGTTCATAAATCTGGCGAAAGGGCGGGAGGATCTGAAAGCCCTCATCCTGAAGGAGAAAACGAAAAAGAAGAAGGTCTCTGGTATTCTGAATATGGGAAGAAGGTTCAGGGGGCCGTTAAAGCAACCAGTCGATCTGACCTCTTCATCCAAGGAAGGGGAGAATCAAGAAAGAGAGACAAGGGAAAAGGACCTCAGTCCTGAAGTTTCTGACAATGATACAGACTATAATGATGAGCAGTATCATCCTACTGAGGATAGATGCAATCAGTTGGAAGATCGTCTGAGTGCTATGGAAGTCCAGAGGATACCTGGGTTGGATTTAGAAGAATTGGGATTGGTGTCAGGAGTGGTCATCCTGCAGAAGTTTAAGGCTTCAATTTTTGCAAAATATGATGGGGTGTCTTGCCCAAAACTCAATCTCTGTTCCTATGTAAGGAAGATCCAGCCCCACACTACTGATAGAAACTTGTGGGTCCACTTCTTTCAAGACAGTCTGTCAGGGACTCGGGTTGAATGGTTCTACCAACTAGAGAGAGCCAATGTCCAAAACTGGGAAGATATGGATGTTGCTTTTTATAAGCAGTATCAATATAACGCTGACCTTGCTTCTACTCGTACTCAACTCCAGAGTTTGTTCATGGGTCCAAGTGAAGGCTTTAATGACTATGCACGGAAGTGGAGAGACTTTCCTGGAAGAGTCCAACCCCCATTGTCTGATAGGGAGTTGGTCGATATGTTTCTAGGGACGCTATCTGGTCCATTCTTTAATCATTTGATCGGCAGCTTGTCAGCTGGTTTCACCGAGCTGATTCTAACTGGAGAGAGGGTAGAAGCTGGGATGTGGAGCGGTAAGATATAGAAATATGCCTCTTTGAGTTCGGTAAAGAAGCCTTTCACTGGTAAAAAGGAAGCTAGTGTTATCTATAGCCCAAGAGGTCAAAATAGAGCTGAACACCATCAGACAGTAAGTGTCGTAATGATACCTAGGCCCGCGGTTGCTCCACAATGCAACACTCAACAAAGGGTGGAAAGACCACAACGGCAGTTTACCCGGATTAACATGACATTGGATGAAGTGCTACCCCATATACTAAGATCCAACTTGGCAACCTTGAAAGAGGCTCCCAAGAATCTGAATACCACATCTCCTCAGTATAATCCAAATGCTCGGTGTGCCTATCATTCTGAGAGTCCTGGCCATGATGCCAATGACTATTGGGCTCTTATAAATAAGGTACAGGATCTGATCAAGGCCAAGGAAATTGAGTTCGATGCTCTGGAAAAGCCCAATGTCATAACTTCTCCCATGCCTAAGCACAATCGGGGAGTTAATGTCGTTGATACCGATCTGTTTGTGACCTTAGTTAATGAAGTTTCTACTCATCTTATGACGGTTAAGAAGAATTTGTTGTCGGCCGATTTATTTCCGGGTTGTGGTGAAGGTTGCCACATGTATTGATCTCTGTCCTCTGGTTGCCATTTGTTGAAGTCAGGTGTTCAGCGCCTGATGGACAGCAAAGAAACTTTGTTGGAGAAAATTCTGATTTCCATTGTCCCATTTGAAGATGTTGCTATTATGACCATTTCCTCCAATCCTTCCAAGGTCTCCTCGAGAAGACCTGTTAGGATTACATCCGCTCTAAGAGTCGCTCCATTAATAATCACCTCTCCTGGTCCTGTCCCATACGCCTCAGACAAAGTTGTCCCTTGGCATTATGGTGTCGATGTATACTATCATGGCATCAAACAAGATTTGAAGAATGAAGAGGCTGATCCTGATGTCGGTAACATTGTCGGGACCAGCAAGGTTACCAGAAGTGGAAGGGTTTTCTCTCCCTATATTTCCCCAAAGACTGTTAATAGGCCTGTTATTATTCTGTCTGTTATTCCTACTGGTACTTCAACTACTACTCTTGTGCTTACTCCAATTATCACTCCCATCGTCGAGTCATCTGGGACCCAAGGCAAAGAAGTTATAGGTGAGCCTTCCCGGACGGAGGCACCTAGAAAGATTGTTGTAGAAGCCTCTAAGCAATAGATAGAGGAAATATTGAAAATAATCAAAAAGAGCGACTACAATATGGTCGAGCAGCTGGGGAAGACCCCCTCAAAGATATCCATATTGTCCCTGCTATTATGCTCCGAGGCCCATGCAAAGGCTTTGATTGGATTCCTCAAGAATGTGCATGTGCCGCAAGAAACCTCCGCCGACAAATTCAAAGACTGTGTGGCCAGCCTGACTGCTGACAATGGGCTGGGTTTTTCAGATGCAGACTTGACACCAAAAGGGAGGAAGCATAATGATGCTCTGCATGTCTCGATCGAATGCAGGGGCACCACTATGGCTCATGTGCTAGTAGATATTGGGTCTTCGCAGAATGTTCTGCCCAAGAAGTCGCTGGATCAGTTGGATTGTGAAGGCTTGACCTTAAAGCCTAGTAACATTGTGGTAATGGATTTTGGTGGGTCAAAAATAATGGTGCATGGAGAGGTGGACATCCCTGTCAAGGTAGGCTCTCAAACCTTTGAGTCCACTTTCTATGTAATGGACATCCGGCCGTCATACTCTTGTTTGTTGGGTCGTCCTTGGATCCATGAAGCTGGGGCTGTTACTTCTACACTGCACCAAATGCTGAAGTATCCAGTAAAAGGAAAGATTGTTACTGTGCATGGTGAAGAGGAGTATATGGTGAGCCACCTCAACTCCTTCAGGTACATAGAGATGGACGGGGAATTCATAGAGACTCCTTTCTAGAACTTTGAAAAGGTCCCCCAGATCCTGGCATCGACTGAAACTACTACCAGCAACAAACCTCCTCTTAAGATGGCTTCTCTCAAAGACGCCAGAGCAGTGGTTGAAGAAGGTGGGTGTGCCAACTGGGGACAACTCCCTGATTTTACTCACAAAACTGACAAGTTTGGTTTGGGCTTTACTTCAGGGGCTCAAAGGGAGGTTCGACGCGCTCGGGCTGGAGGACATCCCCTACGCGTCAGCAATCGGGGAATTAATGCCATTGAAGACAGTGAGGAAGACTCTGACATTGACAACTGGATCTACCCAACTACCAACGGTGGGCCGAGTAACTGGACGGATAGGGACTTTATACCAGTTTCTTTTATTCCGCAGTAATTGTCTTACTTGTTTTGAGATTTGTAATAAACAATTTAAACTCTACAGCCTTGTGCCTTGCCCGAGGCACATTGGCTTTGTTTATGAGGGCTATTATTTGTCATTTCATATATCATCAATAAAACATTGGACGTTCCTTGCATACAAATTTTGCGCTATGTGTTTTTCTTTTCTGTTTTCACTTTATCAAAACAGCCATGCTCTTACACACACTCACATATCATACTGCAAATCCATATCCACTCTGAATCCCAATGATAACAGCTCTGCTAATGCCAGTTATGACTTCGAAAATCCGATCAACCAAGCCGAAGACGAAGGTGGGGATGATTGTGAGGTGCCTGGAGAACTTGCTAGGCTATTACAGCAGGTAGAAAGGGCTATACAGCCTCATGAAGAGCCAGTTGAGACGATAAACCTGGGCACGGAGGTAGACCGAAAATAAGTCAAGATCGGCGCAAATCTGGAAGTTAAGATCAAACAGCGGCTGATACAAATGTTGCATGACTATGTTGAGATCTTCGCCTGGTCATACGAAGACATGTCAGGTTTAGATACTGATATTGTGGTACATCGTCTGCCGACTAAGGAAGACTGTCTTCCAGTTAAACAGAAGGCCCGCCGTATGCGCCCTGAAATGTCATAGAAGATCAAGGCAGTGGTCATGAAGCAGTTCGACGTAGGGTTCTTAGTTGTCACCTCCTATCCACAGTGGGTTGCTAATGTCATTCTGGTACCTAAGAAGGATGGTAAGGTACGGATGTGTGTGGATTACAGAGATCTGAACAGGGCAAGCCCCAAGGATGACTTCCCACTTCCTTACATTGACGTTCTGGTTGACAACACCGTGCAGCACAACATCTTCTCCTTCATGGATGGTTTCTCTGGCTACAACCATATCAAGATGGATCCTGAAGACATGGAGAAGACAAACTTCGTCACATAGTGGGGCACCTTCTGTTAAAAGGTGATGCCTTTTGGGTTGAAGAATGCTGGGGCAACTTATCAGCGCGCCATGGTCGCTTTGTTCCATGATATGATCCACCATGAGATCGAGGTTTATGTTGATGACATGATAGCCAGGTCTCAAACCGAGGAAGAGCATCTTGATCATTTACAAAAGTTGTTTGACAGGTTAAAGACATACAAGCTGAGGTTGAATCCGAACAAGTGCACCTTCGGGGTAAGGTCTGGTAAGCTCATGGGTTTCATTGTCAGCGACAAAGGCATCCAAGTAGACCTTGCGAAGGTAAAGGCCATACAAGAAATGTCAGCTCCCCATACAGAGAAGGAAGTTAGAGGTTTTTTGGGACGCTTGAATTATATCTCCAGGTTTATTTCACATCTAACTGCTACTTGTGATCCCATCTTCAAGCTTCTGAAGAAAGATCAAGTGGTAAAGTGGAATGACGAATGTCAGACCGCTTTCAAAAGAATCAAGGAATACCTTCAAGAGCTACCAATTCTGATGCCTCCAGTTGAAGGAAGACCTTTGATTTTATACTTGACAGTGCTAGACGGTTCAATTGGGTGTGTGTTGGGGAAGCATGACGAGTCTGTCTGAAAAGAGCATGCCATTTATTACCTTAGCAAAAAGTTTACCGACTGTGAGATCCGATACTCATTGCTCGAGAAAACTTGCTACGCTTTGGCATGGGCTGCTCGCCGGCTGAGACAGTATATGTTGACTCACACCACCTTGTTGATATCAAAGATGGATCCAATCAAGTATATTTTCGAGAAGCCTGCTCTCTCCGGAAGGATATCAAGATGGAAGATGATCTTAACCGAGTACGACATCTAATACACAACCCAAAAAGCAATCAAGGGGAGTTTGTTGGCGGATCATTTGGTGCATCAGGCCGTGGATGACTACCAGTCCATGAATTTTGAGTTCCCGGATGAGAATATTATGCTGGTGACTAACTACGAAGAACTTGGACCGGATGAAGGACCCGGAGAGGGATCCCGATTGACTATGATTTTTTGACGGAGCTTCGAACTCACTCGGTAATGTAATCGGCGCTGTAATCATATCTCCTGAGGGTTGTCATACTCCTTTCACTACTCGGCTATGTTTCAACTACACTAACAACATGGCAGAGTATGAAGCTTGTATCATGGGTCTCAAGGCCGCTATTGACCTCAAGATAAAGTTCATGGACGTTTTCGGGGATTCAGCCTTGGTAATAAGTCAGATCAAAGGCGAATGGGATACGAAGCATCTGAATCTCATCCCATACAAAGATCATGTGCTGACATTGCTCCCACACTTCGAGGAGGTAACTTTTAAACATTTCCCGCGAAAGGAGAACCAGTTAGCGGATGCGCAAGCTACCATGTCTTCTATGTTCAAAGTCAGGTGGGACAATGAAGCTCCCTGAATCACCATTGAGAGGTTGGATGAACCAGCGCACTATTGTGATATTGATACCGAAGAGGTGGCAGACAAACCCTGGTTTCACAAAGTCAAGAGGTATCTTGAGACTCAAGAGTATCCCGAAGGGGCATCTGTCAGTGATAAGAAGTTTCTGAGAAGGTTCGCTGCAAAATTCTTCCTCAGTAATGGAATCCTCTACAAGAGCAATCATGACTCTACCTTACTATGGTGTGTAGACAAGAGCGAAGCAGAGAGGATTATGACAGATCTACATGAAGGTACCTTCGGAACCCATTACAGTGGACATACAATGGCTAAGAAGATCCTACGGGCAGGATATTACTGGTCCACTATGGAAGCAGATTGTTATTAGCACTCCCGAACTTGTCATAAGTTCCAAATCTACACTGATAAGGTACATGTGCCTCCGGTTCCCTTGAACGTCTTGACAGCTCCGTTGCCCTTTGCAATGTGGGGCATTGACATGATCGGAGAAATCAGGCCCACTGCTTCCAATGGACATCGCTTCATTCTAGTGGCCATTGATTACTTCACGAAGTGGGTTGAGGCGGCCTATTTTGCTATTATGACCAAGAATGTTGTGGTGCGGTTTACCGACATAATCTAATATGTCGGTATGGTGTGCCAGAGAGAATTATTACTGACAATGGTACGAATCTCAACAACACAATGATCACCGAGCTCTGTAAATAATTCAAGATACAACATCATAACTCTTCTCCCTATTGGCGGAAGATGAATGGTGTTGTTGAAGCGGCTAATAAGAACATCAAGAAAATTGTACAGAAGATGACAGTGACATACAAAGACTGGTGTGATACGGTGGGAGAACTGACTGTGGTTTTGCATTTGTTTTCGCAAATGTTTCGGTTGAGCAAGAGTCGCCACCGACTTTTTATTTTATCCTAAGGAAAGGTTAAAAAGCACAGCAAAAACCTTTGAGATGTTTTCTTGGGTTCGGGGAGTAGATTATAGAAAGGGAAGGTATTAGCACCCTTTCTATCCATGGTTATCCATGGGCTCTTAGTTACTTGCTTAGATCACTTTCCTTTTGTTTTCAATTGTTTGAAATGGTGCTTTGTGTGTGTGGTTTTGAAAATGTTTTGAAAAGAAGCCAATGTGGTGGCAACCTTTGTAATGATCCATGTTGGGATGTATACAAAGATGTATGTCTTTTGAAAAGGTTTTCATTTGTTTTCGAAAGTTTGTTTTGAAAGTGTTGTGAGGTGTGGTTTTAGAAAATAGGCAAGTGTTTTGTTTTTGCAAGTTTGATTCAAGTAACTAAGAGGTTATCTACTCCTAAATTTCTCAAAGTTTATTGCTATGTTTTAACCCTTTTAACAAGTTTGTTCCACCATTGTATTTGGTGGACAATCTCATGTTAGGATGTGAAAGGGACGGGCGCGGGTCATCGTTTAGACCATAATTGCAATGGTGCCAAGTATCTTTGGGCAATTTTCCTTAAGGGACTTGATCATTTGTTTAGGCAACATTTTGAAAGCGTCATCGAGGGACTATGATCGTTTGATTGTTTTGTTTTGCCCAAAGAGACCTAACATGCAATATGGCCCATTTATTGAAGGCAACAAGTGGAATACCCTAGGGGGTGCAAGTGTGATTTGTGTGTCCATTTTCATGCTTGTTTATCTTGAGATTAGGTCAAACTATTTTCGTTGTTTTTTCGCATACAAACCCTAATTCTAACATGGTATAATTAGAAAGCAATAAAGCGCGAAAAATAAATTTACTAAGCTATTACAACACCATATATGGGAAGGGGGGTACAAATGTTCAAATGGGGATTTTGACAAGGAATTTAAACCTAAACTATTACATCAATATTGAATTATTTACAAGATAATTTAATTGCACAAATTAAATAAAATAAGAATAAATATGCAAGATGCAAAAATGGTTTTTGTATATATGAAAAAAAGTATTTTTATATGTCAAAATAAACAAAAATAAAAGTATTATTTTTTGGAGTATTTTCATGTTTAGGGCAAAACCCTAATTTTATTAAATAAAATGTATTATTCATTTATTATGCATAATATTTATTTATTACAAAAAATAAAATAAAATGAAAATGAAGTATATTTGTGAAAAGGGTATTTTTATGTTAAATATTTAACAAGAAAATAAAAGTGTGTATATTTTGTAATTTAAACCTAAATATATTAATATCTATATAAATATTTGTATTATTTACTAAATATATATTATATATACATAATAATAATATTTAATATTTTAAAAAAAAGTATTTTTTTTTATATAAAATATTTTCAGAAGATAAAACAAAATAAAAATGAAAATAAAAATGTGTTTGTATATTTTTAGCATTCTTTAATAAAAATGTTTATATATTTACTTCTATACAAAAACTAATCTAAACAAATAAATACCTAATAAATAGGAAAATGGTGAGAAAAATATTTTTCATTTTTTTAGTATCATAAGAAAAAATAAATAAGTCAAACCAAAAAAGAAAAAATCAAAAAGTCATAAAAATAAGCAAAATGGGCTCAGGGGGTGTAAAAGTAATAAAAGGGTGCAAAAAGAAATGTCAAACAGGCCCAGCGCAGAACCAGGTCATCTTCAACCTCAGAACATCTTTTGTTCAAGCAAACACGCGTTTCCTATCTCCCAATTCCTGGACTTTTAAGCAAAACTTTCAACATGAAAAATGTAGAGCATGAGAAGACGAATCCAGGGATATAAAGAATTTGACTTAACTCTCTAAGATGAGAGAGAATTTCTTCTCCCCCAATTCCTGACCTAGTTTTTCATCAATGTTCAGACTCAAAATTCTCTAAGCATACATAATATAAATGAAATCTAATCACATGGGAATGTTCAGGGCTATGATTGTGACATGTTTCCTTCACAAACCTAAAGCTAACAATGCCTATACTGAGAGATAGAACTTCATGAATATACCTGTTCAGTTGGAATCGTGTCTTGCAATGGAGGAGTTTTCAGGGCAAGATGATGATTTGTACAGCTTCCTTGATGTGTGAGGATGCTATTCCAAGCTTTACTTTGACTTGAAACCTTTTGAATCGTGCTATAGAACTTCAACTGCAAAACAAGAAAATGAAAATGGTGATGATGCCTGGGAGTGTTACAGGTCGTGTCTTAGGTTTTGGTTAGCTTGCATTAATGGTAGGGAAGGTGTTTGAACTGGTTTGGGCAAGAATGTATGAAAGGATTGAGCTAGGGAACTCAATCTGCAGCAAGCCCTGTTTTTGTGCAGTTCAAAGGTGATTCTGAGTTTGTGAAGGTATTGAGGATCTTAGGGTCGTGCTTCAGCTTAGGATGAATGTTTGGAATGTGCTTGATAACTTTCTCTAAGCCTTGGTTAACTGATATGAGAGTTGGTATGTCATATGCAATGTTTCTTACACTTTAAGCTAGCAATGGTCAAGTTGTGTTTCTAGCCTGTACAGGCCCCCATACTATGCTGCTAAACTTCCCCTTGATCAGTGTGATTAACCCATAAACTTGTGCCAATTATATTTCCTTTGTACCTTCTTGATTTACCAATTGACATAAAGTGTAACTTTTGCAAAAATGGATATAATGCTTTTTCCAATTTGGGATTAAACCTTTAGGCAATGCTTGAACACATAGAACATGGTCTTGGCACAAAGGATTGGCATTAAATTTATGAGTGTAATTGAGATAAAAGACCTGTAATCAAGTTGTGCAAGCTGAGATTGAAATGCATAGTGTTATGAACATGTAACTTGGCCAATTCAAAAGTGAGTTTTTCCCATATTGCAAAATTCGATTCTCTCTAACCATGAGGTTGTTTGATGAGTTCTTGGACATTTTGGAAAGCTTGGAATGTGTACTACAATCCATCTTTGAAGTGCAAATTGAAATTACAAGTGGAAGTGTATGGAAATTGGTCTTGAAGTTAGGTAAAAAACTTGCCTAAAATAGGTCAAATTTTCACTAAGTTAAGAATGGTTTGGTACCCTTGTTCTAAAAATTGTAACTTGAGATACAAGCTTCTTTTGGGAAAACTTTGTGAATAAAAGTTGTAGATTATGCAATAGGCTACAACTTTCATGTTTTGACTTTTGCTTGAATCCAAATGAATCTTGGTGAGAAAGTGGGGCAAAGTTAGGAAAAAATTAGGGTTTTTCATAACTTAGAAAAATTCTAAGTTATGAAAAATCTCCATTTCAAACCCTAATTTTCATTTCTTGATTTCTTGATGGACAAGTTTCATGATTTGGCATGTTTTAATGAAAAATGAATCTTGACACTTGATTTTGACCAAAAAGTCAAAGTTTGACTTTTCAGTATACAGTCAAAATTGATCAATTGACTGGGAAATTCAACTGTCAATCTTGTGTATTTGGGATCTTTTGAACTTGTTGAGCATGTCAAGATAATTTCATGGGGTCCTTGAGTCCATATGTGAGCTTGTTTTGCCATTGGCTAGGTCAAACAGTCAAAAATTGCCTTTGTGCAGTCAAAACCCTAAAAATAACCATTTTGCCCTTTTGATGATCTGATCAAATTTCTTGTGGAATTGTGATCCAAACTTGATCAAATGGTCCATGTGAGTTCATAATGTTGATGTGGGTCAAATTTCATGAGATTTGGCTGTCAATTGGCCACAGTTGACTTTTTCCCCAATACAGTTGATTTCTAGGTCAAATGTCCAATTGACTGGGCAAAATCTGGAACCAAGACTTGAAACTTGGTATGGATAAACTTGGGAGTCCAACATGAAGCATGAAAGTCATCTTAGGCATTTTAGGTCAAAATATCTTTGTGCAATCACAAACCCTAATTTGGGTCAACAGTGCAAGGAGAAGTCTTGAGCAGAGGAAACCCTAACTGGATCTTGATCTTCAAGGGTCTTGTGATGAGAAAATGTTGAGGAAATGGGAGGGCAAATTTTGGGGTACAACAGTTGACCCTGTTCAATCTCCTTGAACCTGAAGAGTTAGATTGGCAAGTTTGCCTTTCGTGACTCGAGGGTAAAAGGAGATTGGACACTAGAGTGCCCGGAAATTTGCACTCGCATGTTGAAGTATCAGCAATGTGATGTCGGGAATGGGCTTACAGATGCCATTTGGAGAGATGGTGAATAGGGAGATGGGCTTATAGATGCCATCTGGAGATGCGACAGAACCTTGTCGGGAATGGGCTTATAGATGCCATTTGGAAGTGTTGATCGCATAAGAGATTCCTTAGCGAGAACTTGTGTATTTGAGAAAGACAGATGTTTTCCTGGCTTGTTACAGGTGTTTGATCTTCAATCTCCTCATGCAGATATGCCCTGGCTAGATGCAGGTGTCGAATCTACAATCGGTTGCTCACAGATGTGCCCTGGCTGGATATAGGAATCGAATCCGGAAATAGTCGTCAACAGATATGCCCTGGCTGGATACAGGAATCGAATCTTCGAACTCTTCAGACGTGCCCTGGCTAGATACAGGAATCGAGTCTGGAAATGTGGTCAACAGATATGCCCTGGCTGGATACAGGAATCGAGTCTAGAAATGTGGTCAACAGATATGCCCTGGCTGGATACAGGAGTCGAATCTGGAATTGTGATAGTTGATAGATATGCCCTGGCTAGATACAGGAATCGAATCTTTGAACTCTTCAGACGTGCCCTGGCTAGATACAGGAATCGAGTCTGGAAACTGATTACTCACAGATGTGCCCTGGCTAGATACAGGAATCGAATCTGGAATTGTGACAGTTGAAGGATATGCCCTGGCTAGATACAGGAATCGAATCTTTGAACTCTTCAGACGTGCTTTGGCTAGATACAGGAATCGAGTCTGGAAACTGATTACTCACAGATGTGCCCTGGCAAGATACAGGAATCGAATCTGGAATTGTGACAGTTGAAGGTAGTTGTCTTTGGGATTGTCTTTTTCCCTGAAAAGGCAAAAACATAAGTTGTATGCAATGTCATGATGTATGATATGCATGATGTCATGATGTTCAACATGAGATAGTGTTGTATGCACTTTATCATGTATGTAAGCAAGATGTGTGAAAATGTGAAATGTTTATGAATGTATTTTCGTCTTAGGAAAATAAATCCTTGACGACCAGCCGGGGAATTGCTCTGTGGAAGAGATACTTTGCTGAAGTTTTGATGAGAGGCCTGTTGAGGACTTCAATGATGGATTCCGCTGGGGATAATGATGATAAACTCCGCTGGGGAATACCAGAGATAAACTCCGCTGGGGATACCAAAGATAAACTCCACTGGGGATTGAAAGAACTTTGCCGAGGGCGATCTTCCGTGGCAATTAGCTGAGGATAACCCAGTTATAAGCCCTTGTGAGGAATAACTTTGAATAAAGCTCGGGAGAGACGTCCGTATTCTGCAGGGGATAAGCTTCCGGAATCTACTAGAGATAAGCTTCAAGATCTGCTGGGGATAAGAATTCCATCTTCCTGGGGAAACTTTTGGAATTGCACTGGGGTATTGATATTCTGCCGGGGAATATTGCTATCTTGTCTTACTCTGTGGGGAGTTGAGAGAACTTGGTCACATTCTTGAGTTAAATCTACCTTGGTACCTTGGCGGACAAAGCAACCAGACTGCATCAGACAACTTTACATTGCCCCTGTTTCTGATGTCACCTGTAATTAGTCTTTTGCAAGTATTTATGAATTAGCAATTTAATGTCAAATGCATATATAAAAAATGAACATTGGACGTTCTTCGCAAGACAAAACAGGAAAAGGAAAAACAATTGGCAATTTGTATGGAAAAGTGAATTTGTATTGATTTTGAAATTTTCCTGTGAATAGGCGTTTTTGTACAAGAGGCTGACATCCTAGTAAGAGAATGTCGCCGAATAACATAGAATTTACAATTTTGAAAAGGAAACAAAACAGTTATGTGAACAATCCCACTGGGTTCTAACTCCGCTATCGCCTTTATGTCTTCAAGTGTCTCATCACTTTGCTGCTTGGTTGAAGATGAAGCTGATTGATCGATGCCGAGATCTGAGCCAGATAGTTGATGCCGAATTCTGGATGCAAGGTGATCCAATGAGACATAGTGTTACGCTTTATCCCTAACTTTTGCCTGGACCGCCCTTTTGGGTTTTTAGTCCACCGGGATACCGATTTTTGCCCAAGCCGCCTTATCAGGTTTTCGACTTGCCGGGTGTACAGATTTTTTTTATTTCATCCCTTATTTTTGCCCGAACCCTTTTGGTTCGCCGGGAAGCCCTTATTTTTGCCTAGGTATGTCAACCTAGCGGGTCTTTTATTCATGCGTAGTATCTTTTCACTATGTCTGCATTGGCGGGGTGAGGAAGGTCGTCACCATCCATGGTGGTTAGGATCATGGCTCCTCCTGAGAACACATGTTTAACCACAAATGACCCTTCGTATGTAGGGGTCCATTTGCCCCGGGATCACTTTGAGGAAGAATGATGTGTTTGATTACCAGGTCCCCAACTTGATACTCTTGTGGTCTGACTTTCTTGTTAAATGCCCTGATCATCCGTTTTTTATACGTCTGACCATGACAGATAGCGGTAAGTCTCTTTTCGTCAATCAGGTTTAATTGATCAAGTCGAGTCTGGATCCAGTCATCTTCACTCAAGTCTGCATCCTTCATTATTCGGAGAGAGGGTATCTGGACTTCAATTGGCAAGACTGCATCCATGCCATAGACCAAGGAGAAAGGAGTTGCCCCGGTTGACGTCCTTGCTGAGGTACGGTACCCATGAAGAGCGAACGGTAACATCTCGTGCCAATCTTTATAGGTCACTGTCATCTTCTGCACAATTTTCTTGATATTCTTATTAGCTGCCTCTACAGCCCCATTCATCTTCGGCCGGTGAGGAGAAAAGTTATGGTGTTGTATTTTGAATTGCTCGCAGAGCTCAGTGATCATCTTGTTATTGAGATTGGTACCATTGTCCGTAATGATTCTTTCCGGGACGCTGTACCGAAAGATCAGGTTATGCCGGATGAAACGTGCCACGACGCTCTTGGTTACCGTTGCGTAGGAAGCTGCCTCAACCCACTTCGTGAAGTAATCGATTGCTACCAAGATGAAGCGATGCCCATTGGATGCCGTCGGTCGGATCTCCCCGATCATATCAATGCCCCACATTGCAAAAGGCTAAGGTGCCGTCAGGATGTTCAGAGGAACTGGAGGGATGTGCACCTTGTCGGCATAGATCTGGCATTTGTGACAAGTTCGAGAGTGATGGTAACAATCGGCTTCCATTGTGGACCAGAAATATGCTGCCCGAAGGATTTTCTTTTCCATGGTGTGTCCACTGGAATGTGTTCCGAATGTACCTTCATGCAGTTCTATCATGATCTTCTCTGCTTCAGCCTTATCCACACAACGCAGTAGAGTTGAATCATGATTCTGTTTGTAGAGAATGTTGTTGCTGAGGAAGAATTTTTCCGCAAACCTCCTCATGAACTTCTTGTCATTGACAGATCCACCTTCAGGGTATTCCTGAGCTTCCAAGTACCTCTTCACCTCATGATACCAGGGTTTTTCAGTCACCTTTTCGGCCTCAAGATCGCAGCAGTATGCCGGTTTGTCCAACTTCCAGATAATGATCCGGGGAGCCTCATTGTCCCATTTAACTTTGAACATTGAATACATCGTAGCTAGTGCGTCCGCTAGCTGATTCCCCTCTCTTGGGAAGTGCTCAAAAGTTATCTCTTCAAAGTGGGGAAGCAAGGTCAACACATACTCCTTGTAAGGAATAAGATTTGGGTGTTTCGTATCCCACTCGCCTTTGATCTGATTGATCACGAGAGCGGAATCTCCGAAGACACTCAGTAATTTGATCCTTAAGTCGATTGCAGCTTGCAGACCCATGATACATGCCTCATATTCTGCCATGTTGTTGGTGCAGTTGAAACATAATCGGGCGGTGAGTGGAGTATGAGTTCCTTTGGGAGATATGATTACAGCGCCGACGCCGTTACCCAAAGCATTGGAGGCTCCGTCAAAATGCATAGACCATCGGGATCCTTCCTCAGGTCCTTCATCCGGTCCAGGTACTTCACAGTCAGTTACCACCATGATATCTTCGTCCGGAAAATCAAAGTTCAATGATTGGTAATCGTCCACAGGTTGGTGTGCCAAATGATCTGCAAGTACACTTCCTTTAATTGCTTTCTGAGTTGTATACTGGATATCATATTCTGTCAAGATCATTTGCCATCTTGCTATTCTTCCAGACAGAGCAGGCTTTTCGAATATGTACTTGATGGGATCCATCTTTGAAATCAAAAGAGTAGTGTGAGTCAGCATATACTGTCTCAGCCAGCGAGCAGCCCATACTAGAGCGTAGCAAGTTTTCTCGAGCAGCGAGTAACGAGACTCACAGTCGGTAAACTTTTTTCTCAAGTAATAAATAGCGTGCTCTTTTCGGCCAGACTCGTCATGTTGCCCCAGCACACACCCCATTGAATTGTCAAGTACTGTTAAGTATAGTATCAGAGGTCTTCCTTCCACTGGTGGTATAAGAATGGGTGGCTCTTGGAGATACTCCTTTATCTTTTCAAAGGCAGCCTGACATTCATCGTTCCAACGTACTACTTGATCTTTCTTCATTAATTTGAAGATTGGCTCACAAGTAGCAGTCAGATGTGAGATGAATCGGGCAATGTAATTCAGTCGTCCCAGAAAGCCTCTGACTTCTTTCTCTGTCCTTGGAGTTGGCATCTCTTGTATGGCTTTTACCTTGGCAGGGTCCACCTGAATACCTTTATCGCTTACAATGAAACCTAGCAATTTTCCGGACCTTACCCCAAAGGTGCATTTGTTGGGATTCAACCTCAGCTTGTATAACTTCAATCGGTCAAACAGCTTCCTCAGATGATCAAGGTGTTCTTCCTCAGTTTGGGACCTCGCAATCATGTCATCAACATATACCTCAATCTCATGATGGATCTGTTTATCGTGGTTATTGGTAAACAACCGCTGATCCTCCAAATGGTTACTTATTTGGTTACTCGCAGGATCGATCAGATTGATCCTAAGACATAGGTTAATTTTGAGGTTTTGATTAAATTGGATAATGGTTAAATGACAATAAAATAAAGAGACTTTAAGTAAATTGCATGAAGAAGTAGGCTTGGTAAAATAAATGAAGGCTTGAAGTAAAGGACTTCGACAGGGAAAGTAAAGAAGAAAGCAAGTAAAGTTTCTGGAAAAGTAAATGACTTTGATTAATAAAAGTGGTGTTTCACACATACATTCTCAACAATTCTTTCTCACACGCTGGGTACTCGAATCTATATGAGTGACTTTGTATATAATTGTGAACACACGCGAGAAACTGCGTGAACTACTACTATTTATACTAAAACATCCCAAGTAACCGTCGGGCAGTTACACTGCTTCGAGATGATCCCACTTGGAACGTTCTCAACGTTCGACGCTCCAGATCTTTGCACGTTGCACTTGGTAACCGCTGGAAACCGTTTTCCCTCCAAATGCTTGAATTTCAAACCGTTCCACTCTGAACCATCGAACACCTTCGTCGAGAAGCATCTTCGACGAGAAACACCTTCGACGTCGAAGGCAACCAACTTCTCCCTTGGAAGAAATCTTCTAAGCACAGTGTCATCTTTCGATGGGCATTTCGACAGACCCAGCTGATCGAAAACAACCTTCAGCTTTAATGGTTGATATTAATGAAACAAGGGTGTCGAATTTAAGAGCCAACAAATTGCCCCCCAAGAATGCCTTATTTCGACTCTGAAAGAAAAAGGCATTCTTTGAAATGCCATTCGACACCTGTCTTTTCATTCTTAGTCACAAATTAAATTGTGCACTTTTTGTTGTCTTCTACCAACCACTGACAATCCCAAGGAAAAACCATCATTCATCCGTACCTAAGACGTCACTTCAGTACGGCGTGCAGTGCGCCAAACGTCATTTCACAAATTGTCATCATGACAATTCCCAAAAACGAGGGCGCACGCTTCACCCTTCCATTTCTGCAGAACGGCTACAACAACAGGGAGACGCCACATGTCCCACTACCTTCTGCAACATTAAATGGCATTTAATGTCCTCGAATTTGGGGATTTCCTCCACTACTATAAATAGCAGTAAGTACCCATTGTGGGACTTTTTACGCTACCTTGCTTTCAGAATTCCCCATTTGCATACAAACTCTTGTCAACTTTTGCAAACCTCTTGTTCTTCACTTCGTCTTCAACCTCGTTACCAACAATGGCATCTGGTTCTTCCAACGCTCCTAGCGCCAACACTCCCTCTGGAAATGTCAAACCTAGGGTTTTCTCCACCGCTCCAGTAGTGACTCCCACGGGCCAACGAAGGGTCCCTGAGCCTTTGGACATTGCTGTACGTGATGCTTATTCACGCCACCTCATGATTCCGGTTGGATATTCCAACCAAATCTTTGCTATGTCTGGCCCATTGTACCCAAGCATTGTTGAGGCCATGAAGATCAAAAGTTACTTTCCAGTACTTGAGAGACTCAAACCGGTTGGATGCTCCAAGAAAGATGCAGAGGATAATGAAGATCCTGCTAAAGAGAAAATCGACCTCCGTTTCTTCAACAAAGGTGTTAGGGCTTTCAGGTCTGGCCCTAGCCTTACTCCTGATTATAGTGCTTGGTTGGAAAAAATGGAGAAACGCCAGGCTTCGATCTGGAAAGACATGGGGATATTCGACCTGGTTATGCTGTCGAAGACAGGTCTTAACTATTCCCCAGAGATGTTGATAGCTTCTCTACTCTTCTGGGACTACACCCATTTCACCTTCCATCTTCCCTGTGGAATGCTGACTCCCACACTCTTCGACGTGGCCGCCATCACTGGCCTTCGACCCACTGGGGACTACTTCAACCCGGAGGAAATGTCGGAGGATCAGATTGGATTCTCTGCCACAAAACCAACCTACACCACCTTCATCAATCACTACCACGATAGGTCGACAGATGCTGTGTCGGATGTCGAACATATTGCGTTTCTAGCCTTATGGCTGACACGCTTTGTGTTTTGCTCCAAGTCCTTACAGGTGACCAAGAAGATGGTCACTCTCGCCACTCAACTCCACCATGGCCAAAATATCTGTTTGGCAGAATTGATTTTGGCGAGTCTGTATGAGTCGATTAGCAACGGAGCGACTCTTCTGAAGATCATCGAGAATAGAGCCAGTCTTCTGCTTGCTGGACCTTTTTGGCTGCTTCAATTGTGGCTCAATGCCACCTTCGAGTCTTTCTTGCCTAAGAATATTCAAATAAATGAGCAGGCTCCAGAAATAGCAAACAGACGCGTCGAAGGCACCAAATTGGCTCTGTTGACTCCAATGGAAGATGGGCTGGAGCTTCAACAAACTTTTACAAACTTCGTCCTGATGTTTGCTAAAAGGAAAGAGTTTGCTTCGACCATGGCTCCGTTTGCTCGACGAAAAGTTGGCCCAGAGTGGTTCACAAGGCCACATCCCAGGACGTCGAGTGGTCCTCAGGTCGATGAACATACAACAGTGTGGGAGGCATTTCTCACACCAAGAATAATGCCCCTTCGATTCAGGAGCTCTAAGACTCACCTGAGTCTGATCGCGTATCAACCAAACCTGGTGTCTCGCCAGTTTGGTATTATCCAAACACTACCTTCTCCAATTTTTCCCAGGGAGAAGTCTATGTTATACTTCTGCAACGACTATACTGAAGAAGCTGCCACTAAGCATATCGGCAGATATGCTGGTTGAACAGTTCTTTCATTGTTTGACTATCAGCTGAACTTTCTCTGCTCACCATCCTTCGAGGAGTGGTGGAAAAGTTACTACGCTGAGGAGTTTTTCGACGAGAAGGACTTCGTGGATGAGCTTCAGAAATCTTTTGTCCTTGTCTTGGACAAAATAAAGAAATGTAAGTTCATCTTTCCAAATTACTTTGTCTTTCTCTTTCGACTGCTAGCCTGTTAATTATTTTGTCTACTTTCAGTTGTTCGAAAGCCTGCAGCCAAGAAGGCTGCAGAAGGCCAACAGGGAGGAGGCCCCTTAACAAAACCTCCTCCACCGGCGAAGACTATAGTGCCGGCGAAGACCACAACAAACCAACAGGGGGAAGGCCCTTCGAAAAAGCCTTCTGCATCGGTAACCAGACTTTCATTATTTTCTTCTGGCCTTAATTTTTTTGACTTTTGATGCAACTGCTAAATCGAACTCCAATTGGTTTTTTAGGCACCTTCGCCCAAGAAACGGCCAGCACTGACGGTCGAATCCGGGAGCGACGAAGAAGATGATTCTCCCCCTGCTCCTCTAAAAAGGCGAAAGCTGAAGAAGGACGTTCCTCTTCCTGAGGCTCGAACAATTAGAATAAAGGTTGCTTGGAGAAAGCCCAGGCCACCTCCAATAATCATTGAGGAGCCAACGGAGGAGGAATTAAACGTTCTTCTCAATAAACCTGTCGAAAGCGACAATTCCAGCCCTGGGGCTGAAGCTACTTTACAGGTAATCTCTTTGATCTCTTTGTAACTCAGGTGTCGATACCTACGTTCGACTATGTCTCTTTCGAATTTAGAAGATTCTTCTTCTTCTCTTTTCAGGACACCACTGAAAGCTCAGCGCCAAGGACTTCTGAAACATTGGAGTCTGCTGAACTCAGCAGGCCACAAGAAAAAGACTTGGCGAACGATGAAGCCAATACTGAAATAAATGAAGCCAATGCTGAGACAGTAGAAAAACCAGCAGAAGATCCACAAACAGAAGAGCAACAGCCAAAAGAGATTCAGGTGGTGGATCTGTCGGAAGAGAATCGTGACGAAGGGGACCGCGGTGACGCTGGCGAAAAGGATCAAGGTGACGCTGGCGAAAAGGATCAAGGTGACGCTGGCAAAGGGAACCATGATGACGCTGGTACTGCCGCAGTCCGAGTCGAAGAGAGTCAAGTCGAGGCAAATGCTACTCAACAGCCTCAAACCCAAGACAATGTTGTTGCAAAGGCTGTTACCTCAACAAAGCATAGGTCGAAAGAGGACTTAGAACTCTTGAAGCAAACTGATCCTGTTAGCTATCTGAACGCCATCATCGAGAGCAAAAGTTCGTCTGATGCTAGTCAGGAGGTTCCTACTCTGTCGGGGAAGTCCACTGAAACTTCTCCTCTCGATGAGGCTTTGACGAAGGTTAAGGCTCAGTTTTTCAAGAAGGACTTGATGAAAGCTTTGGAGGGGGACCCTACTGCTCCATCATACTTGAGGGATGTTTTGAATGCCGTAGACTTGTTAGCTGTGCCTCCAGAAGTTTCAGGCTTTATCATGGAGTTACACTCCATTATTGATCAAGTCTCAGCAGATTATCGGCGACAAAGGGGATTTAATAGCCAGCTTGAAGTGTTATATGGCAAAAGCTCTTCTGCATGGACTGTTGTAGCAGAGATAACTTCTCTAATTGCGGAGTTGTCGAAGCAAAAAGCATCTAAACAAGAAGAAGTTGATGCCATCGATCGAGAGAATGCTTCCCTCAAGGCGCAAATCGAAGAAATAGAGGCTAAGATAAATGCCAATACTAAGCGCAAGGAGGAACTTCTCTCGACTGTTCCAGACACCGAAAGTCAAGCTGAGATCACACAAGGCTTAGAATTTGCTGAGAGAGCTCAAGCCTTCGACGATCAAATTTCCAAGCTTGCGCAGGCGAATGCCTTGTGCAACAAAAGATTGGAGCTGCAGCAAACCAAATACCTTCGACTCAAGGACTCCATTCCCTTCTGATTGATTCAGCCTTTTAACCATATTTTGTAATATGTATTCGACAACATTGCCATTTTGGCTAATTTATAAAAAGTTTCCATTTTGGCTTCTTTATGGTTAATTTAGTCGTTACTTGTTATTTATTTTTATCTCTTGGAGTGTAGGTTTGTACTTTTTCAAATATTTACCATTTACTCTCAAGAGCCTTTTATCTTCACCTAGCTCTTCGACTTCATAGGCTCCACCAGAAAAAGTCTGGATAACTCTGAATGGTCCTTCCCATTTGGGTGACCATTTTCCCATGCTTCGATCCCTTCGATCCATGGGAAGAATCACCTTCCAAACTAGTTCTTCAGGCGAAAATGCCTTAGGTTTCACCTTTTTATTATAAGAGTCTTCTACTCTTTTCTTCTGAAGCCTGAGTAGGTCAAGAGCGTGCAATCTTTCTTCGTCTAAATCCACTAGTTCGTCTAACATCATATCCCAATAAATTTCAGAGGGAATATCATAATGTCTCTGAACCCTTGCAGATTGAAGACAAATTTCTGCTGGCAACACTGCGTCATGGCCAAAAGTTAGCCTATATGGTGTTGTACCTATGGCTTCTTTTGGGGACGTTCGACAAGCCCACAAAATCTGGTCTAACGTCTTATGCCAATTTTTTGGCTTCTTCCCAACATGCTTTTTTATCAAGCCAATCACTACTTTGTTCGCTGCTTCGACTTGACCATTTGCCTGTGCGTAATAAGGCGTTGATGTTAGGAGTTTGAAACCTGTTTCCTGAGCGAATTCCTGCATCTTTAGACCAGTGAAAACTGATCCTTGATCAGTTGTTATAGTCTCAGGGATTCCATACCTAAAGATAATGTTCTTTTGAATAAATTCAATGACATTTTCTTGGTCTACATTGACTAAAGGGATAGCTTCTATCCACTTAGTAAAATAATCAATGCCTACCAATATATACTTCTGACTCTTTGATGATGCTGGTCGAATCTCTCCAATGAGGTCCAACGCCCATCCTCTAAAGGGCCAAGGTTTCACTATCGAGTGAAGTTCGCTTGCTGGTACATGTTGGATGCCTGTATGGACTTGACATTCTTGGCAACCTTTAGCGAACTCGACACAATCTTTCAACATAGTGGGCCAGTATAGTCCTTGTCGAAACAACAACCACTTCATCTTATGGCCTACTTGGTGAGCCCCACATGCTCCAGCGTGCGTAGTCGAAAGGGCTATGTATGCCTCAGTTTCACTTAAACATTTTAGCAATACCCCTTCAGGCGTCTTCTTGAATAACTCATTACCCATGAGTACATAACTCAACACCCTGTACTTTGTTTTCCGTTCTGTCGAAGCTCCTGGATTTTGAAGATAATCCACAATGGGCTTCCTCCAATCTTGCTCTGACAAATTATCTATGAACGAAATTTCGAAGTTACTTTGATCAGCATATCCTAGTCTTGTCGATTCCAAGTCTATTGGTGATAGACAAGTTGCTTTTATCTTTTCTCGAACTTTGATTGCTCTTTGTAATCTCGTTTTTGAAATCTTGTACCCAGATGCAATTTGTGCCAAATCGTTGGCTATTTGATTTTCCACTCTGGGTATGTGTCGAATATTGACCATTTCAAATTTTTTCAATAAACGATTTGCTATCACAAAGTACATAATGAGATTTTCTCTTATGCATTTATATTCTTTTGTGACTTGCTTAATGACTAACTCTGAGTCTCCCATTATTTCGACTCGAGTTGCCCCCAATTCCAACAATATTTCAAGGCCAGTAATTAGAGCTTCATACTCAGCCTCATTGTTCGAACAAGAACCTGATATCTTGTACTTGAATGTTGTTGGAATTTTTTCTGGAGAAATGATCAAGACTCCTACTCCTGTTCCATCTTTATGGCTGGAACCATCGAAGTAGAATTTCCAAGGTTCTATCTCCACATAATTAATATCCTCAACTTGAATTGAGTGGTCGACTATAAAGTCTACAACCACTTGTCCTTTCACTGCCTTAAGAGGCATAAAGGTCAAGGAGTATTCAGTTAATGCTAATGCCCACTTGCCAATTCGACTGTGCAAGATAGGTTTCGACAACATGTACTTGAAAACATCAAAATGAGACGAAACATACACATCAACTGGTTTTATATATTGCTTGAGTTTTGTACAAGAGAAATACAGACATAGACACAATTTTTCAACTTCGCTATATCTAGTTTCTGCATCGTTCAAAACTCTACTAAGATAGTAAATGGGTCTTTCGACTCCATTCTCATCTTCTTGGGCTAACATGCTTCCCAAAGTTTTGTCGGATGCAGCTATGTACAATCTCATACTCCTATTGCTACAAGGAGGCACCAAAATAGGTGGCTTAGTGAGGTACCCTTTGATTTTGTCGAAGGCTTCTTGTTGCTCTTGCCCCCATTCGAACCCCTCTTTATTCAGTCGAAGTAAGGGTGAAAAAGCTTGGGCTTTCCCACTTAGGTTAGATATAAATCTCCTTAAGAAATTTATCTTGCCTAACAGAGATTGCAGTTCCTTCTTATTCGATGGCGCTTTCGCTTCCAGAATAGCCTTCGTCTTGTTCTGGTTGATTTCGATTCCTTTCTTGTGGACAACGAAGCCCAAGAAATCTCCAGCTTTCACACAGAACGCACACTTCAAAGGGTTCATCTGCAGACCATGTTCTCTCATTCTTTCGAACGATTGTCGAAGGTGGTCAATATGATTCTTCCTGGAAACAGATTTTATAACAATGTCATCAATATATACTTGCATAAAAGTGTTAATAAAATCATGGAAGATAGAATTCATCGCTCGCTGGTATGTTTCCCCAGCGTTCTTTAGGCCAAAAGGCATCACTACCCATTCGTAAGTGCCTAGGGCCCCGGGGCATCGAAAAGCTGTTTTCGACACATCCTCTTCAGCAATGAATATTTGATTATATCCTGAATAACCATCGAGCATACTCAGGTATTCATAGCCAGCGGCAGAATCGACTAGCATTTCCGCCACAGGCATAGGATATTCATCTTTGGGCGTAGCAGCATTCAAATCTCTAAAATCTATGCACACCCTTAATGTACCATTTTTCTTAATTACTGGCACAATGTTTGCAATCCATTCGACATACCTTGTAACGCGTATGAATTTGCACTTCAGCAGTCTTTCGACTTCCGTTTTGATCTTCGACAGTATTTCTGGAGCGAAGCGTCTTGGACTTTGCTTAATTGGCTTCTTCCCAGGTTTGATTGGCAACTAAAGTTCTACCAATCCTCTGTCGAGACCAGGCATTTCGTCGTAATCCCTTGCAAAACAGTCCTTGAACTCTTTCAACAATCGGATTGCTTCCAACCTAAGTTCTGGGTCAATTTTGGCGCTGATGTAAGTTGGCTTTTTCTCTGACCCTTCGCCTAAGTTGATTTCTTCTAAAGGATCTTGCGCTAACATTTTAATGTTGTTCGCCAAGGGGTCCTTTTCGAAGCCCAAAGGCTCATCGTCATAGATGGCGTCGAGCCTCTGTTCCTGCATTCCTTCTGGCATGATATCAGAGGGTTCTGGATCGAAATCCTTTCCTGGACCTGCAGCAGATAACTGTTGATCATTGGCCTGTGTGGCCATGTACTTTACTTCGGCTTCGAGAGCCGTTATCATCTTTGTTTCGGCTACATAAGCCAAAATTCGCTTCAAAGACAGTGACTCAGTCATTATCACTGAATTCACTTCCACAACCAGTTGGTTGGATATCAGTTAACCCACTGAAGTCTATGTGGGACAAGTCTTCTCTGTCCCATTGAAAACCATGCTCAGGGTGCAGGTATAGGGAACAAAAAGTATTTGGCGCTGGCGCCAAGTCGAAGTCAGGTGTTGGACATGGCCCTATGTGAGCCAAGTTCTTGTCGAAATCTGCCAGCCCTAGGTGATTCACTTCACCCAGGTAATAGCTTTGATCTGCCTCTATGTTTTCGACCATCCCATCTGGACACCATAGCAGCAACCTCTGGTGCATTGATGATGGCACAGCTCCAACACCATGAATCCATTCACGGCCCAACAAAAGATTGTAGTTAGGTTTGGCCGATATGACCATAAACATTGTTGGTCGAAGGATAGATCCTACCTTGATATCCAGTTGGATCACTCCCATAGTGGTCCCTATGCCGCCCTCATAGTTCGACAGGACCATGTTGTGAGGCTTGATGTCCTCATCCCTTTTGCCAACTTTCCTTAGCATAAAGTGAGGAATAATGTTGATGGTTGCCCCACAATCCACCAAGATTTTATTCACTGTAGTTTCTTCGAGTTTAGCCCTTATAAATAAAGGCTTGAGGTGATTTTTCATCGCCTCTGTAGGTGGTTCGAAGAACCCATTTTGTTCCTCAGTAGTGCCATTGTCCATGACGAAATAGCACACTGGCCTATGTTTGGCCATTTCTTGCTCCACTTCCCAGTCACTTGTTTCGACCTCCACCTGTCGGTTGAATTCTCTGGGCAGCACTGAGACTATATTCACCATTATGTCCAAAGTATCATCAGACTCAGAACCATCTTCGTCCTCGACTTCACCTTGGTTAGGCCAAACTAGCCTGTTGGTTACTGGCTCTCTTTCCAGAGGTTTCCTTTGCTTCCTTAGAGGAACATTTGAACTGGTTTCTGCCTTTGGTTCATTGGCAGCCTCCCTCTCAGCTTTTCGTATCCTTTGGTATCTCCTCCATTGAGATCGAGACATGGGATTTTTCCCTTTGTAGTTGCTTGACACTTGTGCAACTTTAGGTGCAGCAACTTGAGGCTCTTTCTTTTGTGTTAAAGATGAACCCCTTGGGACGTCGAAAGAGTGCCATCTCTCCTCACTTGGCCTCTTTCGACTAGATGTTTTGTACCAGGTATCTACTGGCACATTAGTTGGAGGCCTGAAAGTCAATGGCCTCTTTTCTTGGTTTGAACCTCTTTGGGAGGCTCTTCTGGGGTCAGGTCGAAGATCAACATTTTCCCTTCTCTTATTTGCTTCTCTTACGCCTTGAATATGCTCAGCAGCTTTTTTGTCAAAGATCGAACTGCATCTTGGACACAGCATCACCTCTGACTTCTTTTTCTGGCATCTTTGCAGGAAATCTGCCGGATTTTCATTTTCCCGAGGGAAAGCAGTCTTGTTAGCTTGTTCTTGCCTCATGGCCTCTTCTGATGCTTTTGGGTCAGAGAGTTCGACCATGTTGACATTCATTGTATCTTTGTTGGCAAGAGTCAACTGCTTCATTTGAATCTCCAAATTCTCCGTCTGGCCTTGAACTGTGGCCAAGTGAGAACTGGGTTTTGGTCCAGTTTTTTGTGCTTCAACGGTCTCCAGCTTTGGGCTTTCGACCACTTTCTGAACCGCTTCAATTGTCTTTCTGGATAAATTCCCAGAAAAACTGCCAAAGATTGGCATGTTGATGTGGTCCTTTGAGACTTCGACCATTGTGATTCCTGGCCTCTTCGACTGGCTCCTGGATTCCTCGATCACGTTCACCTCTGAAGGCTCAGCATAGTGGGCTTCAGCCTGCAACGGATTTGAGTCGACAACCATGGGGGTCTTGTCAGCAAACTTCAACCTCCCTTCTTCGATAGCGTCTTGCACAAGATTCCTGAAAAGAAAACATTGAGAAGTTTTATGGCCCAAAAAATTATGATATTTGCAAAAACCTCTCTTCTTTCTTTGATCAAGAGGAGGCACTTTTACCCATGGGGGTACTATCATTTGGCCATCTTTTACAAGCAAGTCAAAGATCTCATCACATTTTGTAATTTCAAAACTATAAGTCTTTTTGGGGAACCTATCGTTGGCCCTTTCTGGACCAATGGGATTTTTTCCACTTGAGGGGACTAACAGTTTGCAAGAGTATGGTGGCCCTTGTTTTAGTTCCGCTAAATCGACTTCTCCTTCTTCGACAGTTATAGTATCGTCGAAGGGTTATGGATCTTCGTCATCCATCTCAACATACGCTATCCTCTCTCCCTTATGAGCTTTCGTTGCCTTTGCTTTTTCAGCTTTGAGGCGTTCTACCTGTCGAACTCTATCGGCCAGTTGGGCCATGTCTCTCAGGTATTGAGTGTCTAACTTCTTCCTAATGGAATAATCTAAACCGCCTGCGGCTATTTCGACTAACTCATGTTCCGGCACTTGTGTAAAACATCTCGCCTTGAGCAACCTAAACCTATTTAGATATTCGTCTATAGGTTCAGTGAAACGTCTCTTTACACTGGCCAATTCTTTCAGGCTTATCTTGGTTTGCCCCATGTAGAATTGTTCATGGAACAATCTTTCCAACTGGGTCCAATGATGGATCGAATTGGGGGGGAGAGTTGTAAACCAAGTAAAAGCGTTCTTTGTTAAAGAACTTGGGAAGTACTTAATCCTCAGGTTTTCGTTATTCGAAATATCTCCTGCTTCGATCAAGTATCTCGCCACATGTTCGACAGTAGATTCTGTCGTGTCCCCAGAGAACTTAGTGAATTTGGGGACTTTACATCTAGGAGGTAAGTCTGTTTGTAACACGTATTCTGACAATGGGGATGTAAAGTTGGGCCTTCGAAAGCCCATGTTCATCCCATTTTGAGTCATGATCCTTTCGATCATGGTTGCCAGATTATTTTCCAAACCCATGTTTTGGTATTGGATATGCTGAACTACTTCGTCAGCATTTTGGTTTCTGTTAACTAACCTTACCTCTGGGGTTATTACCCTAGGTTCCTCGACAGGTTGCTCCAATCGTGCCCTAAGGTTTTCTTCGACAGGCTGTTGGACTTGGTTGATGGTGGTTTCTTCCTCTAAGAATACACCCTGGTTTCCCCTTATTTGCGCCCTTTGGGGCTGTCGAATAGGTTGGGGTACTCCAAAGAAATCAGCCAAACGCGTCATTTGAGTTGTCATCCGCTGATTCGATTGAGTAGTGTTTTGTATTAGAGGGTTCAGCACTGTACTTAAAGTTTGTGCCAACATTTGCACCATATCATGGTTGCTTTCGTCCATTTGTTGCATCAAGACTGCTGTCGAGGCATTTGTAAGGCCATGTGCTACTTGGGACGTTCCTCCTAAGAGTTGGGTCCTATTTCTATTCGCCATACCTACTCCCGAACCTTGGAGTGGCGAAGAGGCACTCACTAAAGGGTCTGAAAAAGTGGACGCAGCATTCGTCAGGCTAGCCAAGTCAGAAATTGGCATGCCATAGAGTGGTTCTCGATTATGACCGCCTGTCATAAATCCTGGGGGAACAAAGGGCCTTGTGCCTAAATTTCCCCTTAGTGGGGGAGTTCCCAAAGGCACTCTGGGGCCTGTGAACGGAGGTAATGGCCCCGTTGCTGTGACCGTTACTGCTGGTGTTGAACCAGCGGTTATCGCTTCACTTACGGTCGGGATAACCGTTGCTCCCACATTCGTTTGTGGGATCTCATTATTGTTTGGCGGATTCGCCATCTCTTCCCTTCTTCTAGCGGTATTGTTATCGTTAGTGTATATTCTACCACTTCTCAATAACATACAACACTCCTCGAAAAAGATGAGATTATGTTCAAAAATCAACACACGGTCCCACCGGGTGTGCCAATTTGTTTACCGTGGTTATTGGTAAAAAACCGCTGATCCTCCAAATGGTTACTTATTTGGTTACTCGCAGGATCGATCAGATTGATCCTAAGACATAGGTTGATTTTGAGGTTTTGATTAAATTGGATAATGGTTAAATGACAATAAAATAAAGAGACTTTAAGTAAATTGCATGAAGAAGTAGGCTTGGTAAAATAAATGAAGGCTTGAAGTAAAGGACTTCGACAGGGAAAGTAAAGAAGAAAGCAAGTAAAGTTTCTGGAAAAGTAAATGACTTTGATTAATAAAAGTGGTGTTTCACACATACATTCTCAACAATTCTTTCTCACACGCTGGGTACTCGAATCTATATGAGTGACTTTGTATATAATTGTGAACACACGCGAGAAACTGCGTGAACTACTACTATTTATACTAAAACATCCCAAGTAACCGTCGGGCAGTTACACTGCTTCGAGATGATCCCACTTGGCACGTTCTCAACGTTCGACGCTCCAGATCTTTGCACGTTGCACTTGGTAACCGCTGGAAACCGTTTTCCCTCCAAATGCTTGAATTTCAAAACGTTCCACTCTGAACCATCGAACACCTTCGTCGAGAAGCATCTTCGACGAGAAACACCTTCAACGTCGAAGGCAACCAACTTCTCCCTTGGAAGAAATCTTCTAAGCACAGTGTCATCTTTCGATGGGCATTTCGACAGACCCAGCTGATCGAAAACAACCTTCAGCTTTAATGGCTGATATTAATGAAACAAGGGTGTCGAATTTAAGAGCCAACAGGATCATATCATGAAATAAAGCAACCATGGCACGTTGGTAGGTTGCCCCAGCATTTTTCAACCCGAATGGCATGACCTTGTAGCAGAAGGTGCCCCACTGCGTCACAAAGGTAGTATTTTCCATATCTTCCGGAGCCATCTTGATCTGATTATACCCTGAAAAACCATCCATGAAGGAGAACACCTTGTGTTGAGCAGTATTGTCAACAAGGACGTCGATGTGAGGTAAGGGGAAGTCATCCTTGGGGCTTGCCCTGTTTAGATCCCTGTAGTCGACACACATTCTGACTTTACCGTCCTTCTTCGGCACTGGCACCACATTGGCAACCCACTGAGGGTAAGAAGTTACTGCTAGAAACCCGGCATCGAATTGCTTCATAACCTCAGCCTTGATCTTTTCGGACATCTCTGGGCGCATACGGAGGACCTTTTGCTTTACCGGAGGGCAGTCTTCCTTGGTTGGCAGGTGATGAACTACAATGTCGGCATCTAAACCAGGAATGTCCTCGTAGGACCAAGCAAATATCTCCATGTAATCATGTAGCATCTGGATCAATCGTTGCTTCACGCTGAGCTCTAGATTGGAACCAATCTTGACCTCTTTCCTATTTGTCTCAGTACCCAGGTTCACTGTTTCCACCGGCTCTTCATGCGGCTGAATGGCCCTCTCTTCTTGAAGTAGCAGTCTTGCGAGTTCACCAGGCACTTCGCAATCATCTTCACCTTCGTCTTCGGCCAAGTTGATCGGATTCTCGAAGTCATAATTGGTGGTAGCAGAGTTGTTACCAGTGATATCCAGAGTGGATTGAAACCTGTATGAGTGAGTGTGTGTAAATATAGCTGTTTTGCAATATATAACACAAAGAAAAAGAGCACAAGATTTGAAATGCAACAAACGTCCAATGTTTTGATTGATGATATATGGAAATGTCATACAAAAAGCCCTCACAAATGGAGCTACGATGCCCCGGGTAGGACACCGAGCCAATAAAAGTTTCAACATATTTGTTTGTTACAAATTGAAAATCAAAAGAATTAATTACTGCGTGACAAATGTGATAGGTGTAAAATCCTTTGCCGTCCAGTTGCTTGGTCCGTTGCTGGTGGTTGGATAGATCCAACTATCAAACTCTGCTTCCTCTACGTCCTCCTCGATAGCATTCACCCTTGGGTTGGAGATAAACACCGGAGCCTTTCTGATCTTGTACTTGCGCACTGCCCTCTGAGCCTCTTCAGTAAAGCCCAGCCCAAACTTATCATTCTTTTGAGTGAAGTCAGGAAGCTGACCCCAGTTTGCACATTTGCCTTTCTTGATTACAGCCCGGGCATCCTTCAAGGACGCCATCTTCAACGGAAAGTCTTCTTCAACCACTGTTTCAGCTGATGCCAACGTTGGAGGTACCTCCTCGAAATGCTGAAAGGGGGTTTCAATAAACTCCCCGTCCATCTCGATATACCGGAATGAATTCAAATGACTAACCATGTATTCCTCCTCACCCTGCACAGTAACAATCTTCCCTTTGACAGGGTATTTGAGCTTTTGGTGTAGAGTGGATGTTACTGCCCCAGCCTTGTGAATCCAGGGTCGACCCAACAAGCAGGAATAAGATGGACGAATATCCATTACATAGAACGTTGAGTCGAAAACCTGGGAACCCACACGAATAGGAATGTCTACTTCACCGTGCACCATCCTCTTAGAACCGTCAAAGGCTCTAACAATGATGTTACTAGGCTTCAATTCCAGACCCTCACAATCCAAGCGATCCAATGCCTTCTTGGGCAAAACATTCAGGGAAGAACCGGTATCCACCAACACGTGTGTGAGAGTAGTGCCCCTGTATTCTATAGAGACATGCAGGGCATCATTGTGATTTTTCCCTTTGGCAGTAAGGTCAGCATCTGAGAACCCCAAACCATTGTCAGCTGTCAAATTAGCCACACAATCGGTGAATTGATCCGCGGAGGTCTCTTGCGGCACATGGGCCGTTTTCAGAAATGAAATCAGGGCTTTTGCATGGGCCTCTGAGCATAGCAGCAACGATAGCATAGAGATTTTGGAGGGGGTATGCCCCAACTGTTCAACAACATTAAAGTCACTCTTTTTGATGATTTTAAGGATTTCCTCCATTTCTTGTTGGGAGGCTTCAACAACAGTCTTTTTTGGTGCCTCCGTCCTGGCAGGCAAATCGGTAGCAACTTCTTTGCCCCGAGTATCAGAGGACTCGGCGGCAGTAGTAGACACAGGAACTTGATTCGGAACATGCACACTTGCGGGTGTGATGGTAAGAGGTTTTCAGATAACTGGCGGTGCAATGTCAGGCGAGAAGAGCCTGCCACTGCGGGTAATCTTGGCGGGACCAGTGATGTTACTGATACTGGTATTGGTGTTGAACTCCTGCTTCACCCCAAGCACATACACTCGGCCCCATAATTCCATGGGACCGCTTTATCAGACTCATAGGGGAGAGGCCCCGGAACAGTAATAGTAATGGGTGCAACAGACATAATTTGGACTGGCTTCCTCGGGGGAGCTTTGGTAGGATTGTAAATTGTGACAACAGATACTTCTTCAGCGGAAACAAATGGAATAGCAGTTTTCTTGAACATAATTTCTTTGCTGTCCATCAGGCTTTGGATGCCTGACTTCAGCAATGGACAACCGGTAGGGATAACAGCACACGGGAGGCAACCCTCGCTACAACCCGGAAATAAACCAGCTAGTAGTAAGTTCCTCTTAACAGTCAATAGAGGGGTAGCAACATCATTCACCGAAACAGCATATAAATCTTCCTCAATGGCATTTACTCTATGTTGGGGCATAGGAGCAGTTACAACATTTGGCCTCTCGGGCGCCTCAAACTGAATTTCCTTTGCGTCGATAAGATCTTGCACTTTATTTCTCAAGGCCCAGCAATCATCAGTAGTATGCTCGGGGCTATCGGAATGATAAGCACAACGGGCGTTTGGGTTATACTTAGGAGATGCAGTATTCATGACCTTCGGCGCTTCTTTGACGGTCACCAAGTTGGTTGATAACAGTTGTGGTAAGATTTGTGACAAGGTCATACTCATTCGAGTATACTGCCTCTTGGGCCTTTCACTTCTTTGTTGATTGTACTGCTGAGGAGCAGCAACAGGTTTTGAAATGACCAAAGCATTGATGGCTTGGCGACTTTCTGGCTTGACTTGTCTTCTAGGACCATAGACGGCACTTGCTTCTTTCTTAAACGGCCTCTTCTCAGTACTTGGGGAGGCAGCTTTTTGTATCTTTCCTGACCTGATGCCAGCTTCTATTCTTTCTCCCGTCAGAATCAAATCCGTAAACCCAGCGGAGGAGTTACCAACCAAATGATTGAAAAATGGACCAGACAAAGTCCCTAGAAACATATCAACCAGCTCACGATCAGTCAATGGAGGCTGCACCCTGCCAGCCAAATCTCTCCATTTTTGTGCATATTCTTTGAACCCTTCGCCCGTTCCTAGAGACATACCCTGAAGTTGGGTACGCGTAGGAGCGAGATCAGAATTGTATTGATATTTTCTGTAGAATGCGGTTGCCAAATCTTCCCAGTGTCGGATGCTAGTTCCATCTAGTTGGTAGAACCACTCAAGCTGTGACCCCGAAAGGCTATCTTGGAAGAAATGAATCCAAAGGTTCTTATCTGCCGTGTAAGGTTGGATCTTCCTTACGTACGACCTTAGATGCAGCTTTGGACAGGAAGCCCCTTCGTATTTGGCAAAGGCAGGCGCCTTAAACTTGTGTGGGATTACTACCCCAGAAGATAACCCCAAATCTCCGAAATCCAGTCCCGGTACATTCTGAATCTCCATGGCGCTCAAGCGGTCCTCTAATTGCTTGTATTTGTCAGCAGCAGGTGGGTATTGTTCGTCATTGTAGTCCGTCTCATTGTCAGAGACTGCAGGACTAGGAGCTCCTCCCCCTTGGGGACTGTTTTTCTCAGCATAAGAAGTAGTTGGATCAGCCTCATTATGGAGTGTGTTCCCAAATCTGCGTCTGGTGTTGAACAATGCAGTCCTCTTTTTCTTCTTCTTCTTCAGGAGTAGAGTCTTCAACTCTTGCTGACCTTGGGCCAGGCTCAGGACCATCTGTTGAAACTGGGCACTTTGGGCCTGAAGGGCCTTGATTGCTTGCTCACTGGATGAGTCTGGATTCATGATGACTGTTCAAATAAACAGCGAAGAAGATTAAGCAACCTGTGAAAAAGGGTACCTGTTATGCATATGGTGCAATGAGATGTGTATGTTTTATGTTTTCAAAGACAAACAAGATTCAACTTTGTAGACAAAAGGAAAACACACTTCATTAGATTCAAATTTTAAATTGTTCAACAACTTTCCCTTAGGCATTACAGGAATGAAAAATACTGAAAAGGAAATAAAAGTTGTAAAAGGAAATATCCAAAGCCCATCAGTGCTCCCATGGCCTCCTCTTCTCAGTGTGGATGTAGTTATTCAGGACCCGCTCCTCCTCCAACTGCTTAGTCAGCCTCTGGATCTTCTGTTCCTGCTCGTTGAACTTTTCCCGATAAAAATCCCGTTCTTCCTTTAGCTGCGCCCAAGATCTCTTCATTGTGTCAAAATCAGTGGGTATCTGAGGAGGGAGGATAGTTGGAGGAACCCCATCTTCATCAGGAGATTCGAGAATGATAGGTCTGACAGCTTCGTACGGCATACCTAACTTCTGAGCACGGATGCGGACCCATTTGCAATAGGGTTCCATTGGTAGAGAAGTCTTTGGTCCTAACTCATGTGGGTCAGCTTTGTGAATTCTGTCCCAAGCCTTAATGAATCCATGGCGTAGTTTGTCACTGTCTGCCTGAAACTCAAAATGGAAGTGAGGAACCAACATTTCATGAGGCCCTACTCTTCTGGCTCTTCCAAACTGGCGGAGAGCTAAGCATGGATTATAAGAGATTCCTCCTTGAATACCAATCAACGGAACATTAGGGTATTCTCCGCAACGATCAATGACAGCTACCTCATCCAAACCTCTGAGAGTCCAAGTGATGTCATTATCAGTGAGAGACATTAGCCTATGAGCCCAACCCTTTCCTTCTTAATTCTTCAGCACGAATTTAGGAAGGTGCGAGATAAACCACCTCACTAGCAAAGGAGCACAACACCACGGAGTTCCCCGTTTTCGGGCAGTACGAGCATAGAGTTGTTGCAGGATATCACCCAAAAGAGTGGGTACAGGATTCCGAGATATGAAGATCCTTATGGCATGGATACTGATAAAGGTGTCAGGATTGGGAAACAATACCAGACCATAGATCAAAAGAGCCAGAATATCTTCGTACGCCTTGAAGTCCAAGTCATTCCAGAAATCATTAGCTTTGCCAACCAGAAATTTGACCAAAAAGCCCTTAACCCCACTCCTAGTTTCCCAGTTAGCCAATACCTCTTCTTTGGTCAAGGGGAGAACTGCAGCAACCTCTTCAGGCCTAGGAGTCTTTTCCAAACCAGTGAATGGAGTTTTCTCCAAGACAGGGATCCCAAGCAAATAAGAGAATTCTTCCAGGGTAGGAACCAGCTGGAAGTCTTGAAAGGTGAAACAATGATACAGGGGGTCATAAAACTGGGTCAGAACACTTATCAGTTGTTGGTCCCATTTTGCAGTGATCAAGCCAAGGAGAGAACCATGCCTGTTGATGAAGGAAGAAGTGTTTGGAATCCTACCAACCAAATCCTTGAGCAAAGTGGGTGGTTGAACAAAGTTGAGCCGGATAGTATTCCTACGCACGGGCATCATGATGTCCTACAAAACAGAGCAAAGATGAAACTTTTTTGTCTTTGAAATGGGTTAGTCCTTTATACAGGATGCATGCGATGGTATGATGGCATGATGTTATGATGAAGCACACCACAAGTATTCACATAGGCAAGCATGATAAGGCACACAAATCACACAAGACAACCCTTAGGTTTCAGGCCAGCATGAAGTTTAGGTATTACCCTCTTTTGGTTTCGTTGGTTAAAACCTGTCCTATCAAAAGTAACCGGGTTCTAGAGGATCTCAAATCATTGACTACCCTCAATTGGTCATAACTCCAGCATCGCAATCTTTTCTTGCGGCCAGAACCATCGCGAGAGTTTAGCCTCAATGAGTGTAGCATACTGCTACTGTTCTAATGGCCAAGTTTGGTTAATTTAGGGTTCTAAGGTCGGTTGGTGTTTAATGACTCCTTAGAAGACCTATATTCTCCTCATTTCAACACAAGGGATATAGGTACAGACCAAGGTGCCACACCAACGTAGCCACTGCTTCACCCATGTCGGTCTATGCCGGACAGGTCCCTCACATATTATGCTACCTAAAAGGGTATTCCCCAGATCCGGGTTAGGATCTATGAAACTCCGATGCAAAAACCCACAAATATAAAAGCAAACAAGGCAAACAATTGAAAACAAAGGTGATCTAAGCCCTAAGGTTACTCCACTTTTAAATTTATCCCCAGCAGAGTTGCCAGTTCTGTGATACGGTGGGAGAACTGACTGTGGTTTTGTGTTTGTTTTTGCAAATGTTTCGGTTGAGCAAGAGTCGCCACCGACTATTTATTTTATCCTAAGGAAAGGTTAAAAAGCACAGCAAAAACCTTTGAGATGTTTTCTTGGGTTCGGGGAGTAGATTATAGAAAGGGAAGGTATTAGCACCCTTTCTATCCATGGTTATCCATGGGCTCTTAGTTACTTGCTTAGATCACTTGCCTTTTGTTTTCAATTGTTTGAAATGGTGCTTTGTGTGTGTGGTTTTGAAAATGTTTTGAAAAGAAGCCAATGTGGTGGCAACCTTTGTAATGATCCATGTTGGGATGTATACAAAGATGTATGTCTTTTGAAAAGGTTTTCATTTGTTTTCGAAAGTTTGTTTTGAAAGTGTTGTGAGGTGTGGTTTTAGAAAATAGGCAAGTGTTTTGTTTTTGCAAGTTTGATTCAAGTAACTAAGAGGTTATCTACTCCTAAATTTCTCAAAGTTTATTGCTATGTTTTAACCCTTTTAACAAGTTTGTTCCACCATTGTATTTGGTGGACAATCTCATGTTAGGATGTGAAAGGGACGGGCGCGGGTCATCGTTTAGACCATAATTGCAATGGTGCCAAGTATCTTTGGGCAATTTTCCTTAAGGGACTTGATCATTTGTTTAGGCAACATTTTGAAAGCATCATCGAGGGACTATGATCGTTTGATTGTTTTGTTTTGCCCAAAGAGACCTAACATGCAATATGGCCCATTTATTGAAGGCAACAAGTGGAATACCCTAGGGGGTGCAAGTGTGATTTGTGTGTCCATTTTCATGCTTGTTTATCTTGAGATTAGGTCAAACTATTTTCGTTGTTTTTTCGCATACAAACCCTAATTCTAACATGGTATAATTAGAAAGCAATAAAGCGCGAAAAATAAATTTACTAAGCTATTACAACACCATATATGGGAAGGGGGGTACAAATGTTCAAATGGGGATTTTGACAAGGAATTTAAACCTAAACTATTACATCAATATTGAATTATTTACAAGATAATTTAATTGCACAAATTAAATAAAATAAGAATAAATATGCAAGATGCAAAAATGGTTTTTGTATATATGAAAAAAAGTATTTTTATATGTCAAAATAAACAAAAATAAAAGTATTATTTTTTGGAGTATTTTCATGTTTAGGGCAAAACCCTAATTTTATTAAATAAAATGTATTATTCATTTATTATGCATAATATTTATTTATTACAAAAAATAAAATAAAATGAAAATGAAGTATATTTGTGAAAAGGGTATTTTTATATTAAATATTTAACAAGAAAATAAAAGTGTGTATATTTTGTAATTTTAACCTAAATATATTAATATCTATATAAATATTTGTATTATTTACTAAATATATATTATATATACATAATAATAATATTTAATATTTTAAAAAAAAAGTATTTTTTTTTATATAAAATATTTTCAGAAGATAAAACAAAATAAAAATGAAAATAAAAATGTGTTTGTATATTTTTAGCATTCTTTAATAAAAATGTTTATATATTTACTTCTATACAAAAACTAATCTAAACAAATAAATACCTAATAAATAGGAAAATGGTGAGAAAAATATTTTTCATTTTTTTAATATCATAAGAAAAAATAAATAAGTCAAACCAAAAAAGAAAAAATCAAAAAGTCATAAAAATAAGCAAAATGGGCTCAGGGGGTGTAAAAGTAATAAAAGGGTGCAAAAAGAAATGTCAAACAGGCCCAGCCCTGAACCAGGTCATCTTCAACCTCAGAACATCTTTTGTTCAAGCAAACACGCGTTTCCTATCTCCCAATTCCTGGACTTTTAAGCAAAACTTTCAACATGAAAAATGTAGAGCATGAGAAGACGAATCCAGGGATATAAAGAATTTGACTTAACTCTCTAAGATGAGGGAGAATTTCTTCTCCCCCAATTCCTGACCTAGTTTTTCATCAATGTTCAGACTCAAAATTCTCTAAGCATACATAATATAAATGAAATCTAATCACATGGGCATGTTCAGGGCTATGATTGTGACATGTTTCCTTCACAAACTTAAAGCTAACAATGCCTATACTGAGAGATAGAACTTCATGAATATACATGTTCAGTTGGAATCGTGCCTTGCAATGGAGGAGCTTTCAGGGCAAGATGATGATTTGTACAGCTTCCTTGAAGTGTGAGGATGCTATTCCAAGCTTTACTTTGTCTTGAAACCTTTTGAATCGTGCTATAGAACTTCAACTGCAAAACAAGAAAATGAAAATGGTGATGATGCCTGGGAGTGTTACAGGTCGTGTCTTAGGTTTTGGTTAGCTTGCATTGATGGTAGGGAAGGTATTTGAACTGGTTTGGGCAAGAATGTATGAAAGGATTGAGCTAGGGAACTCAATCTGCAGCAAGCCTTGTTTTTGTGTAGTTCAAAGGTGATTCTGAGTTTGTGAAGGTATTGAGGATCTTAGGGTCGTGCTTCAGCTTAGGATGAATGTTTGGAATGTGCTTGATAACTTTCTCTAAGCCTTGGTTAACTGATATGAGAGTTGGTATGTCATATGCAATGTTTCTTACACTTTAAGCTAGCAATGGTCAAGTTGTATTTCTAGCCTGTACAGGCCCCCATACTATGCTGCTAAACTTCCCCTTGATCAGTGTGATTAACCCATAAACTTGTGCCAATTAGATTTCCTTTGTACCTTCTTGATTTACCAATTGACATAAAGTGTAACTTTTGTAAAAATGGATATAATGCTTTTTCCAATTTGGGATTAAACCTTTAGGCAATGCTTGAACACATAGAACATGGTCTTGGCACAAAGGATTGGCATTAAATTTATGAGTGTAATTGAGATAAAAGACCTGTAATCAAGTTGTGCAAGCTGAGATTGAAATGCATAGTGTTATGAACATGTAACTTGGCCAATTCAAAAGTGAGTTTTTCCCATATTGCAAAATTCGATTCTCTCTAACCATGAGGTTATTTGATGAGTTCTTGGACATTTTGGAAGGCTTGGAATGTGTACTATAATCCATCTTTGAAGTGAAAATTGAAATTCCAAGTGGAAGTGTATGGAAAATGGTCTTGAATTTAGGTAAAAAAACTTGCCTAAAATAGGTCAAATTTTCACTAAGTTAAGAATGGTTTGGTACCCTTGTTCCAAAAATTGTAACTTGAGATACAAGCTTCTTTTGGGAAAACTTTGTGAATCAAAGTTGTGGATTATGCAATAGGCTACAACTTTCATGTTTTGACGTTTGCTTGAATCCAAATGAATCTTGGTGAGAAAGTGGGGCAAAGTTAGGAAAAAATTAGGGTTTTTCATAACTTAGAAAAATTCTAAGTTATGAAAAATCTCCATTTCAAACCCTAATTTGCATTTCTTGATTTCTTGATGGACAAGTTTCATGATTTGGCATGTTTTAATGAAAAATGAATCTTGACACTTGATTTTGACCAAAAAGTCAAAGTTTGACTTTTCAGTATACAGTCAAAATTGATCAATTGACTGGGAAATTCAACTGTCAATCTTGTGTATTTGGGATCTTTTGAACTTGTTGAGCATGTCAAGATAATTTCATGGGGTCCTTGAGTCCATATGTGAGCTTGGTTTGCCATTGGCTAGGTCAAACAGTCAAAAATTGCCTTTGTGCAGTCAAAACCCTAAAAATGACCATTTTGCCCTTTTGATGATCTGATCAAATTTCTTGTGGAATTGTGATCCAAACTTGATCAAATGGTCCATGTGAGTTCATAATGTTGATGTGGGTCAAATTTCATGAGATTTGGCTGTCAATTGGCCACAGTTGACTTTTTCCCCAATACAGTTGATTTCTAGGTCAACTGTCCAATTGACTGGGCAAAATCTGGAATCAAGACTTGAAACTTGGTATGGATAAACTTGGGAGTCCAACATGAAGCATGAAAGTCATCTTAGGCATTTTAGGTCAAAATATCTTTGTGCAATCACAAACCCTAATTTGGGTCAACAGTGCAAGGAGAAGTCTTGAGCAGAGGAAACCCTAACTGGATCTTGATCTTCAAGGGTCTTGTGATGAGAAAATGTTGAGGAAATGGGAGGGCAAATTTTGGGGTACAACAACTGGCATGAAATGTTACCATTTGATCTTCATGAATACCGTATCTCACCACAAACGTCGACAGGGGCAACACCCTACTCTCTGGTATATGGCATGGAGGCAGTCCTACCCATCGAAGTCCAGATACCTTCTCTCAGGATTATGAAGGATGCGGGTTTGAACGAAGACGACTGGATCCAAACTCGACTTGATCAGCTAAATCTAATCGACGAGAAGAGACTTACCGCTATCTGTCATGGTCAGACGTATCAAAAGCGAATGATCAGGGCTTTTAACAATAAAGTCAGACGTCAAGAATATCAAGTTGGGGATCTAGTGATCAAGCGTATCATATTGCCGCAAGGTGATCCCAGGGGCAAATGGACCCCCACATACGAAGGGCCATTTTTGGTTAAAAACATTTTCTCGGGTGGAGCTATGATTCTAACCACCATGGACGGTGACGACCTTCTTCACCCTGTCGATGCAGACATAGTGAAAAGATACTACGCCTAATTAAAAGACCCGCTAGGTTGACTGGCCTAGGCAAAAATAAGGGTTTCCCGGCGAACCAAAAGGGTTCGGGCAAAAATAAGGGATGAAAATGGAAAAATCTGTACACCTGGCAAGCCGAAAACCTGAAAGGGTGACTTAGGCAAAAAAGGGTATCCCGGTGGACTGAAAACCCGAAAGGGAAGTCTAGGAAAAAGTTAGGGATGTAAAGCGTATCACTATGTCCCATTGGATCATCTTGCGACCAGCCTTCGATATCGACTATCAAGCTCGGACAGCACCAATCAATCTAATCAACTTTCGGCCAAGTAGCAAAGTGATGAGACGCTCGAAGACATAAGGGCAATAGCAGAGTTGGAACTCAATGGGATTGTTGCACATAGCTGTTTTCTTTTGCACAAAATTGTATAGCTTCTATTTTTACGGCGGCGTTCTCTTACTAGAGCGTCAGCCTCCTTGTACGAAAACGCCTATTACAGGCCTGTTGTACCCCAAATTTTGACCTAAGATACCATCTCCCATCTGCATCATTACATTGCAAGCGTTTTGATCTATTGATTTTAAAATTCATAACTTTTTCAAGTCGAGAGCTGTTTATTTTTGAACGCTAAGTTTATTAATTGATCAGACAATGTTTATTAATTATTTATTATCTTAAATTTAAATAATTGGAATTTTCTTTTCAATTATTATATAATTTAAAGATTTTTAAATAATAAAATAAATATTTGAAAAGAAGGTTATTAATTAAGCAAACAATGTTTATTGAATTATTTATTATTCTAAGTTTAAATAATTGAAATTTTATTTTCATTTATTATAATTTAGAAGAATTATAAATAATGAAATAATTAATTGAAGAGAAGTTAATTGATCAATGATATTTATTTAATTATTTATCATTCTAAATTTAAATAATTGGATTTGATTTTCAGTTATTACATAATTTAAAGAATTATAAATGATAAAATAAATAATTGGAAAGAAGAAAAGAATTAACTGAAATAATAGAATTTTATTCATCTTTATTCTAATTATTACAATTGTTGTTTTAAATACTGTATTATGTACAAAGTATTTACAATTGACAATTACATAAAAAGTTTAAAGTAAAATAAAAACTATTCTAATTTTTCCTAAATTCTAAATCTTCATCTTCTATCCAATGCTTCCTTGTTTGCTCATTTAATTTTACCTGCAAAAGAATTAAAAGAAAAGTCAGAAAGAAATAAATATATAATTAAAAGCAAAAAATTAATTAGTGTTCATCATTAAAAGCAAACGGCTGGAATCAGTTGTTTTAACCTTTTTGCAAATCACGGGATTTCTCCCGGTTCACAAAAAGGGATGAATTTTTATTGATAAAAATGAATGCATAATTTAAAAACATGCACAAATTCATTTTTGTCAAAATTGCATTTTTCAAAGTAAGACTGCATAATTCAAAACATATACATAAATTCTTTTTGTCAAAACTGCATTGTCAAATGCATAGTACAGCAAATTGTAAACCAAGTTACATTTTCAACACAAAAGCAAAATGCAACGTAAACTGCCAAACATGGGGGAAGAAGCCAAAAAAAATAGGCTCCCATGCTGTAACAAAGAGTAGACAAAGAGAAAATGTGCAGTTAAAACCAAATGTGCAAGCATAATGCATTTCTATTCTCATCATTTTCCAGCATTGTGCTTTTTCAGAACAAGTAAAGTACACAACATTTTAATGTTTCATTTGTACTTAAGAGAGAGAAGAGAGGAAGAGTGTTTTTACAGGTTTTTGGCTTAGGCAGGAATTGGATAGCAAACAAATCAGCAGCAATATAGTAGAGAGAAGATAAGCATGAAAAAGGGATAGAAACAAACTGATGTAGCAGCATATGTGCAGAGAGAAGGCAGAAGTATAGTAAAATATACAACCTGTAACGTAAACCTCAAGGGAGGAAGGCCAGCAACTGATATAACATTACCAAACCCCTTCAAAACATGGAGAGAGTTCACAACCTGTAGAAAAGCTTTCAAAAAACGAAAACTGTCAAATACAAAAACCATTTTCTCCAAGCCTCAATCAAATATGGCCTAAACCATAAAACCTGTTATCTATCAAAGTCCAAACCTGCTTAAGTTTTGAACCAGCATAAACAAATATGGCCTAAACCATAAAACCTGTGAGCCATTTCAAAACCTGCTATCTCAAACCAAAAACCAGTTCAACTGTTTCCAAAACCAGCATAAACACCATCAAACCTTAAACCATGGCCTAAACCAGTAAAACCAATATGAACCTAAAACCATAACTTGTTCAACCTGGTTACCCGCCTAAAACCCTCATACCAACCAACATTCAAAGCCAAAAATCAGAAAAACCAGAACAATGCAAACCTACATGAAACTGTCCAAACCATAAGGCCTCAGAAGTAATCATCATTGGCCATTTAAGCATACAGAAGCAAAGCAAAAGGAAGAAGAAGGAAAGCCAAATCAAAACGAAAATGTTCCAACAACAAATGTTCAAGGGAACGCGAAAAGCATCAGAATATTCATCATAGGCCAACAATACAAAGGCAACAGAATCACAGTGAAGAAGAAGAGAAAAAGTATACAATGAAGGCAACTCAGAGGCAAATTCAAGGCAACTAAGAGAAGAGGAAAGATACAAATACAGAGTACCAGGCAACTGAAGCAAGCATCACGCATTTTCTTCCGCCCTTGGCCTCCTACGCACACCAACCTCCCTCCTCCATCTCCAAGGGTAACTTTTTCTCTTTCTCTCAAAAATACCTCAAATAATAACCATTAATTTCGAAGTCAGAATCACGAAATGGATGAAAATCATAGCATGCAAATCGTAACCAAACACTAACGAATAAGAAAACAAAATTTACCGTGAATCTGTTGCCCAAGCATCTTATTGGAGGGAAGAGGGAGATCAAGGTACCGGTGGCCATGGACAAAGGCAAGTCAGAAGCGAGCAACGCGGAGAAGACGAAGACGAAGAATGAACAAGCGAACGGCGCAAAAACCCTAATCCCTTTCTCTCAAAACTAAAACACGTTTAACCCTAAAAACAAATTATGAAACATGATGGACTTAACCCCGCTTCCACCTAAGCCCAAACGAATTCTCATACACCCCCTTTTCTGCTTGTTTCTGTTTGGGACTCTTAAAACGCCTAAGCCCATAAATTGCTTGTTTACCCCCCCTTTTTAATTATGGATACTTTTTTCTATCTTTGTTTTCTTTAGCCCTTTTTTAGAGTTTATTAATTTAGTTAATTAGACTTAATTAATAAGAGGTGTATTTTTAATTAAAACAAATTTTAAATAATTGGATCAATTTTATTAGTTTAAACTTTAGGATTAATTTAATAAGTTTAGTATTCCCTTTTTTTAATTAGATTTAAATTATTAGCTTTTAAGTTGTAATTTAGTTTAATTAACTCTTCAAAATAACATTTTATATTAATATCAAAAACATAAAAAATAGAAATATATAAAAGTCTTAAAAAAACATTTTATTTTTTCTTAATTAATTCTCATGCTTTTGTCCATATTAAAAATGCAAAAAAATTAAAACTATTAAAACATTTTCTTTTCATTAATATTAAACAAAAATATAAAAATGCATGTTCACATCATTTAGCCTTTTATTTAATTGTTGTATATCATTTATCTATCTAATTTTCTGTTTAATTATTTTGTCGTTATTTGATTATCCTGTTTACGTCTAAATCCAAGGGAAAAATGATTAAATTTGTTGACTTTATGTCCTCAAGTCCAATCACGCGAACATTTTCATTTCATTAAAACTTAAGACAATTTTTCCCCAAATATTCAATCTTTTCAAAACTCATACCTTTTAAGCCAAAACTTCGACATTAGGTCGTCGTATCTTCAAAAACCCGTCCGTACCCCTTTTCGGCCAAAACATTTTATTTTTAAATCAAACAAACATTTTAATAAACAGATATTTCAAAAGGTTCCTATAGAGTACTATAGATACATTGGGTGCTAATACCTTCCCACTGTATAACCAACCCCCGAACCATAGATCTCTTTTCAAAAAATGCCTTGTATTTTTATTACTTTTAAAAAGTATTATTTTACATTGCATATTTAGGGTTTTATTTCGCTCTTTTCCCTTTTCCCTTGGAAATAATAAAGCGCGGTGGCGACTCTTGCTTTTGCGAGACGAATTAATCAATAATTCGATCTCCGATTTACCCCGCTACATTTTTTATCGCTACAGAATTGGCGACTCTGCTGGGGATAGATTGACCTCTTGCTGGTCCATCCCTAAGTGGGTTAAGCCTAATTTGTCTTATCTGTTTTATTATTATTTGATTTGTTTGATTATGTGTTTAATTTGGGGTTGTTTGGGTTTTTTGCAAAGGACGAATCCTATACCCGGATTAAGTTACACTTAAGAATAGGACGGGCGGTACAGTCATGTTAACTTTGAGGGAGTAATCCCGAAGAAGGAGGCATGAGATCCCCCACTCAATGGAAGGCCCTCTTGAACTTAATATTTGTTTACCGAGTAATCGGGAAGACATTATTATTTTCGACCTAGGAGCCCGAGAAATTGAGAACCGTAGAACCCTAACCCATCTTGGCCTTTTTAGGTGTAGCGCGGAGACTATAACGGAGTAATTCGGAAGTAGTTGTTACGCGATGCTACGCTCGGATGAGTTTCTCTTGAGAATATTTCTAATTATTGAGTAATCAAGACGTTGGTAATATCCGAAGGAGGAATGTAGACTCTGGGAACTCTTAGAACCTTGTCTTACAGGTGTGATTGAACCGTTAGTACATACCTTGGGGTGGGCTTTACCCTCGACTCCATGCTCGAAACGTTGAACCTTTAAACCCCATGTTTGTGAACTTGTGTGTAACTGTTGCATTATCATTCATTCATGCATCCATAAACATTTTTGTAAGAAAACTTGTTTTTCAAGGAACTTAGGAATGATTTTTGCAGACACCTCAGGTATTATTATTATGGAATTTGGAAGGAGAAACACTCGAAGTTTTAGTTTTAAGGAGCCCGAGATTGAAGAACTGAAGAGTTTGTTTCCTGAGATCGAGAACCCGACGGATTTTCAGAAAAAGTATGGGTCCATTATACCTCTCATGAAGCGCAAGATGAAGGAAGGCATCCTTAATACGTTGGTCCAATTCTACGATCCTTTGTACCGATGTTTTACCTTTCCGGATTACCAATTGATGCCCACCTTAGAAGAATACTCCTACATACTTGGTTTGCCGATCACCGACTGTGTTCCCTTTTTCTGGATTAGAAGAGGAGTCCAAATCTCACGAGATAGCGACCATCACCCACTTGAAGAAATCGGAGATAGAGGAGAACATGACTACAAAAGGAGGAATCCGAGGCTTGTCTGCGCAATTTCTGTTGAAGAAAGCTCGTCATTTCGCCGAGATAAAAGATATTATTGCCTTTGAAGACGTCTTTGCTTTACTCGCTTATGGTCTATTCTTGTTCCCTAACGTTGATAAGTTTGTGGATATCAACGCCATCAGAATCTTCTTGATTGGAAATCCGGTCCCTACGTTGCTAGGAGATACCTATTACTCCATCCATCTTCGAAACTCTTATCAAGGAGGGATGATTATTTGTTATGCACCATTGCTGTATCAGTGGTATGTTTCTCATCTACCTAGGTTTGAAGTTTTCTGGGATCTCGAGAAGGAGCCGCGATGGGCGCCAAAAATTATGGCTCTCACTCATTTCAACATTGATTAGTACAAACGAGTTTACTATGACGTGAAGATAATCGATAGCTGTGGTGCTTTCCCTAACGTGCCTCTTCTTGGTACGAAAGGTGGAATTAACTATAACCCTGTTCTCGCGCGCCGTCAGTTTGGATATCCAATGAGGGACAAGCCAAACAACATCCATGTGAGTGGTTTCTTTCTGCAGGAAGGACAAGATCACCAGGCAGCTAAGAGGGATATCGAAGGAGCTTGGCGCCACATCCATAGGAAAGGGAGAGATATGTTAGGACATAGGGGTGCCGTTTCTTTGGAGCCTTACCTACAATGGGTCCGCGCTAGGGCTTGTACTCTCAAGATGCCCTATAAACCTGAGAAACCTTTATTCCCTACCGTTGCCTCATCATCTGTTGATATCCCTATCGAGAATATGGGAGAATACCAAGGAAATCTGGCTAGGATGAGGTCCGAGAGAGATGCTTGGAAAGAAAAGTATAACATGTCTGAATATGAGAATCGGGTCCTGACTCGACAGCTAAAGGAAAAGGAGGATTTACTCTTTATTCAAGACGGCTGGTTCATTGATCACGATGAGAAACTTCGTCAAAAGGATGCTTTACTGAAGAAGTATGCTAGTGAAAGGAAGAGAAAGAAGGAAGGTTCGGTAAGCGTTGCTCTTGTTCCTAATCCGCAAAAGGAAATCATTGATCGACTGGTAGCTGAGAAGGAAGAGATGGAAGACTTTTATGAACAGAAGATCAAGAAGCTCCGGTTACAGCTGGCATTTGGTCCTTCATCTGATGATTCTGAGTGACCTTTAGTTTTTAGTTTTATTTTATTGATGTCATTTTGTAAAACTTTGTAAAAGGGCTTCATGTTCCGAAGTTGTAATTTACTGCTTTATTATGGGCTTCATGTTCCAAAGTTGTAGTTTACTGCTTTTATTATTGGGTTGTTATCCCAAAGTTGTAATTTATCGTTTTATTGTTCCAAAGTTGTAAGTTGTAATTTACCACTTTTGATTAATGAAGTGAGTTTTTGTTGTTCCAAATTCCTTTACCATTGATGTGTGCAAAATTATTGAAGGTCCTTGAAAAACTATTAAAATGAATCGTCATTTGCATCACATATCATGCATCATTCAACATTCCACTTCACATGTTTTCTAGAGTCTTATCCTTGTTTCTTTTTCCACTCTAAAGGGTTGTCAAACTGTCTCATCGATACGATACTCGAGCCAATCGTCAGAGAAAGATGGAAGATCTGGAACAGGAAAACCATGAGCTTCGTGAGGAGGTCGCTACCCTTCGTGTCGGTATGGAAAAGTTAACTGCGCTAGTGGAAAGTTTGGTGGCTGTTCAGAATCAGCCATCGACTACAGCGGCTGAGATTCAGACTTTAACTACTGTGGTTTCCGAGATTGTCACCATTCCAACATCCGTGACTCAAATCAACCCTCCGCTTCAACATCAGATGCCAAAAGGTTTCCCGTGGGGAATGCCTTACAACTTTGTGCCAGAGGGGTATCAGCCTGCCGTACAACCTTTGTTTCAACCTACTTTGTCTCTTCCTCAGCCAGAGACAACTGCCATGTCGTCGGTAATCCCGTCTGTAACACCTTTTCCGCAACCGGTAATGACAATTGTCGCTCCTGTGGTTCAATCCGTGCCATACTTGAATGAACCTACTTATCCTGCCGAGCCTGCTGAAAGTTTGGGTCTTTTTGATAGAATGGAAGAATTTCAAGACCAATTCCAAGAAATGCAGAAGGAGCTCAGAGCGTTAAAGGGGAAGGATTTGTTTGGGAAGAACACTCATGACCTTTGTTTAGTTCCGAATGTCAAGATTCCAGCAAAATTCAAAGTGCCAGACTTTGAAAGATATAAGGGTGATTCGTGTCCTCGAAGTCATTTGACTATGTACGTGAGGAAGATGTCTACGTATTCTGATGATTATGACTTGTTGATTCATTATTTTCAAGACAGTTTGACGGGTGCTGTTCTAAAGTGGTATATGGGTTTAGACAGTATTCGGATCCGCAACTTCAACGATCTTAGCGAAGCCTTTGTCCACCAGTATAAGTACAACGTTGACATGGCACCGGACAGGGATCAACTCCGGGCGATGTCGCAGAGGGACAAAGAATCTTTTAAGGAATACGCCCAGAGGTGGCGTGAAATTGCTGCTCAAATTTATCCACCTCTTGAGGAGAAAGAAATGACGAAGATATTTTTGAAGACTTTAGGTTCCTTTTACTATGAAAGAATGATCGCCAGCACACCCAGTGACTTCACCGAAATGGTAAGCATGGGCATGCGGTTGGAGGAAGGGATTCGTGAAGGGCGTTTGATTAAAGAAGGAAGTCCGTCTAGCAGTACTAAGAAGTTTGGAAGTGTTTTCCCGAAAAGAAAAGAACAGGATGTCAGTGCATTGTTCCCAGGGAGACCGAGGAGAGGTTACTCTCACGTTGCGGCAGTCACTACGGCTGTCCGCCCAGCTTTGATGACCCCAGCTCATCAAACCCCACCAACTCAACAACGGCCATTTCAGCAGCAGCCTCGACAACAGGCTTATCCATTCAACAACCAGAACCGTTCACCAAGAAAACCTCAATTCGATGCCATTCCTATGACTTATACTGAATTGTTCCCTGCTCTTATCAGAAAGAATCTCATAACAACGAAGCCTCCTCCTATCGCACAAAATAGTACTTCTCCGTGGTACAAGGCGGATCAGTTTTGTGAATATCATCAAGGGTCGCCAGGGCACAACCTTGAGAATTGTTTTGCTTTGAAGGCGGATGTGCAGAGATTGATTAAGAATGGTATCTTGTCTTTCAAGGATGTTAATCCAAATGTTAGAGATAATCATTTGCCTCGACATGGGGCAGCTTCAGTGAATATGGTGGAAGGTTGTCCGGGAAAGTTTCGAGTTTTTCAAGTTGAACACATAAGAGAGTCGTTGATCAGGTTACATCAGAGTTTGAGAAGACTTGCCTTTGTTAGGCATCAGCATGATTATGATGTTTGTGAATTTTGTTCAAGAGAGGTTGATTTCCCTATTGTGAAGGAGGACATTCAAAAGTTATTAGACCAGAGGGTTATCACTATTACATATGACAGAAATCCGGAGGATGAAGTGAATGTTATAATACCACAATTCAATTTGCCTGAATCAGTAGAGATCGTTTACGACAGTCAGACTGCACCTATTGATCCTTTGATCATTTACCCACCTGGTCCTGTGCCTTACAACTCAGACCAAGCTATACCGTATAAGTATAATGCCACAATGATTGATAATGGGGTAGAAGTCCCTATACCAACAAGACCGTCTTTTGTTAACATTGCTGATGTGAGTAGAGTTACGAGAAGTGGACGTGTTTTTGCAGTAGTACCTTTGAAGAGACCAGAAGTTCAAGTCAGGAGGCCCATACCGGCAGAAATTCCAGTGAGAAATGTTGAACCAAGGGTTGAGATAGGCCGATCCAATGAACCTATCCCTCGCCCTGAGGATGATGAGATTCTGAAGCTTATCAAGAGAAGTGAATATAAGATTGTGGACCAACTTTTGCAAACTCCTTCCAAGATTTCTTTGCTTGCTTTACTGAGAGATTCTGGTGCCCATAGAGAAGCTTTGATGAAGGTCTTGGACCAGGAGTTCGTGGATCATGATGTGACGGTTGACCAATTTGATGGAATTGTGGGAAATATTACTTCATGTAACAATCTTGGTTTCAGTGATGAAGAACTTCCGGAGGAGGGAAGGAACCATAATATGGCTTTGCATATCTCAATAAGTTGTGGAAATGATACCTTATCAAGTGTGTTGGTAGATACAGGTTCGTCGTTAAATGTAATGCCCAAGACTACATTGTCTCGACTCTCATATCAAGGTGCTTCCATGAGACCTAGTGGAGTAATTGTCAAAGCGTTTGATGGTTCTAGGAAGACTGTCATTGGTGAAGTAGATCTTCCTATAGTAATTGGTCCTCATACTTTTCAGATCACTTTTCAAGTAATGGATATTCGTGCCGCCTACAGTTGCTTATTGGGTCGTCCATGGATCCATGATGCAGGGGCAGTCACTTCCACGCTCCATCAGAGACTGAAGTTTGTAAGGCATGGAAAGTTGGTAATGATTGGTGGAGAGCAGGCTATGGTGGTAAGCCATTTGTCATCTTTCTCTTTTATTGATGCTGACGAGGATGTTGGAACCCAATTCCAAGCTCTATCTGTTGCTAATAGTGAAGTGAAGAAGCAAGGGGCATCTATTTCTTCTTTTGAGGATGCGCGACGAGTGGTTGAAAGTGGTTCGGCTGAAGGTTGGGGCCAGGTGTTGACTTTGCCCGAGAACAAGTCTGGAGAAGGTCTTGGTTTTCGTCCCGTGTCTGCAAGAGTCAAGCAGGAGGTGGTTACTCGTCTGATACAAGAGGTTTTCTGAAGTGCAGGTTTTATCCACCCGACTCCTCCTGAAGTTGATGCTATAATAGGAGACGATTCTGAAGAGGATTTACCCGATTTTGTAACGCATGGAGTGGCTTGCCAGAACTGGATTGCTGTTGATGTTCCTGTTGTGATGCACATTTCTGAGTAATGTTTTGTTTTATTTTTTGAAAAAAATTTGCTCTGCCCAAGGCGAAAAATATTTGTGTCGGGCTATGATGAAAATAATTCCTTTTGCTCTGCCCAAGGCAAAAGAGAAATGTCTGGGCTCTTTGTTTCAAGTATTTCCCTTTAATGAATGAAAATGTTGTTTTGTCCACTACTGTTCTTATTTTTCACTTTTCTGGGAAATAGTAATGAAAATTAATTGGTAGTAATAGGAAAATATAATAATATTTTGTTTCATTTATACAACATTCATATTAATCGATTTCTAAAATAAAGCATAATCATATGTGCAGATTAATCCATGACTTAACCATTGAAAACAATGATCCTATGCCCTCTCCCAACTTTGAATTCCCTGTGTTCAGAGCCGAAGAAGAGGATAGTGAAGAGATTCCTGTTGAAATTTCCCGTTTGCTTGAGCACGATGAAAAGATTATTCAACCGTTTGAAGAACCTATAGAGATGATCAATCTGGGTGATGAAGAAGATAGAAAGGAAGTCAAGGTCGGAGCATTGCTTATCCCAGAAGTCAAAGAGAAAATGTTGGAGCTTCTCAAAGAGTATGTTGATGTGTTTGCTTGGTCCTACCAAGATATGCCAGGTTTGGACAACAGTATTGTGGAGCATCGTTTACCGTTGAGGCCTGAGTGTCTGCCGATTAAGCAGAAGTTGAGAAGGACTCGTCCCGATATGGCTGACAAGATCAAAGAAGAAGTTCAAAAACAGATTAATGCAGGTTTCCTTGTTACATCGGTCTATCCTCAATGGTTAGCCAATATAGTGCCTGTTGCTAAGAAAGATGGCAAAGCCCGGATGTGTGTAGACTGTAGAGATCTGAATAGAGCTAGCCCAAAGGATGACTTCCCATTACCTCACATTGACGTATTGGTCGACAGTACCGCAAAGTTCAAAGTCTTTTCTTTCATGGATGGTTTCTCTGGTTACAATCAAATCAAGATGGCACCGGAAGATATGGAGAAGACAGCTTTCATTACACCGTGGGGAAATTTTTGTTATCGGGTTATGCCGTTTGGTTTGAGGAATGCTGGTGCGACATACCAAAGGGCCATGACTGCTTTGTTCCATGACATGATGCATAAAGAGATATAAGTGTATGTAGATGACATGATTGCCAAATCACAAACTGAAGAGGATCACTTGGAACATTTATTGAAGTTATTCCAGCGTTTGAGAAAGTATAAACTCCTTCTGAATCCCAACAAGTGCACTTTTGGTGTTCGTTTTGGAAGACTTCTGGGTTTCATTGTCAGTCAGAAAGGTATTGAGGTAGATCCTGATAAAGTCAAAGCTATTCGGGAAATGCCCGCACCCAAGACGGAAAAACAAGTAAGAGGATTCCTTGGGAGACTGAACTATATTTCTAGATTTATATCTCATATGACTGCCACCTGTGGGCCGATTTTCAAGCTTCTCCGAAAGAACCAAGGATGTGTATGGACGGAAGATTGTCAGAGAGCTTTTGATAGCATCAAAGAATATTTGCTTGAACCTCCCATTTTGATTCCTCCGGTGGAAGGAAGACCTTTGATTATGTACCTGACTATATTGGAAGATTCCATGGGATGTGTGCTTGGTCAACAAGATGAGACTGGAAGAAAGGAACATGCTGTATATTATCTGAGTAAGAAATTCACAGACTGTGAGTCTCGATACTCATTGCTTGAGAAGACCTGTTGTCCTTTAGCTTGGGCTGCTCGCCGTCTGCGCCAGTATATGATTAACCACACCACTTGGTTGATCTCCAAAATGGATCCGATCAAGTATATCTTTGAGAAGCCCGCCTTATCTGGAAGAATAGCTCGTTGGCAGATGTTGTTATCCGAATATGACATTGAGTATCACACTCAGAAAGCAGTCAAAGGGAGTATTTTAGCCGATCATTTGGCTCACCAACCAATTGACGATTATCAATCCATCAAGTTTGATTTCCCAGATGAAGATGTTATGTACTTGAAGGCTAAAGATTGTGAGGAGCCGTTACCTGAAGAAGGACCTGATCCTGAATCGCATTGGGGTCTGATATTTGACGGAGCTGTGAACTCTTATGGAAATGGAATTGGGGCAATCATCGTCACTCCCCGAGGCACTCATATCCCGTTCACGGCGAGATTGAAGTTTGACTGCACGAACAACATGGCTGAATATGAGGCATGTATTATGGGTCTCGAAGAAGCAGTGGACCTAAGGATTAAGATTCTTAATATTTACAGAGATTCGGCATTGGTAATTAATCAAATCAAAGGAGAATGGGAGACTCGTCATCCTGGTTTGATCCCTTACAGAGATTATGCTAGAAGATTGTTAACTTTCTTCAACAAGGTGGAATTACATCATATCCCTAGAGATGAGAACCAAATGGCTGACGCTTTAGCTACTTTGTCTTCAATGTTTCAAGTGAATGGTTGGAACGATGTGCCTACAATCCGGGTTATGCGCCTCGACAGACCTGCTCATGTGTTCTCAGTAGAAGAGGTCACCGACGACAAACCATGGTTCTATGACATTAAACGTGTTCTTCAAACTCAAGAGTACCCGCCTGGGGCATCCAATAAAGATAGGAAGACATTGAGAAGATTAGCAAGCAGTTTCTTCCTCAATGAAGAAGTATTGTATAAGAGGAATTACGACATGGTCTTGCTCAGATGTGTAGACAGACATGAAGCAGACATGCTGATGCAAGAAGTATATGAAGGATCCTTTGGCACTCATGCCAACGGACATGCAATGGCTAGAAAGATGTTGAGAGTTGGTTACTATTGGATGACAATGGAATCTGATTGCTGCAAATATGTGAAGAAATGTCATAAATGCCAGATTTATGCGGACAAGATGCATGTGCCACCGACTCTCCTCAATGTTATCTCTTCACCTTGGCCTTTCTCTATGTGGGGCATTGATATGATTGGAATGTTTGAACCCAAAGCTTCAAATGGTCATCGTTTCATCTTGGTAGTGATCGATTATTTTACTAAATGGGTGGAAGCAGCATCTTATGCTAATGTAACCAGACAGGTGGTAGTCAGATTTATCAAAAATCAAATCATTTGTCGATACGGCATCCCGAGCAAAATCATCACTGATAATGGTTCGAATTTGAATAACAAGATGATGAGATAACTTTGTGAAGAGTTCAAGATCGAACATCATAATTCTTCTCCTTACAGGCCGAAGATGAATGGGGCTGTTGAAGCTGCTAACAAGAACATCAAGAAGATTGTCCAGAAGATGGTGGTAACTTATAAAGATTGGCATGAAATGCTTCCGTTTGCTCTGCATGGATACCGTACTTCAGTTCGAACTTCAACAGGCGCAACCCCATTTTCCCTAGTTTACGGTATGGAAGCCGTACTCCCTGTGGAGGTTGAGATTTCGTCTCTGAGAGTGTTGATGGAAGCTAAACTTTCTGAGGCTGAATGGTGTCAAAGTAGATATGATCAGTTGAATTTAATTGAAGAAAAGAGATTGACAGCATTGTGTCACAGTCAATTGTATCAGCAGAGGTTGAAGAAGGCTTTTGATAAGAAGGTTCGACCGCGCGAGTTCAGAGAAGGTGACCTTGTGCTCAAGAAGATATTATCTTTCCAACCTGATTCTAGGGGCAAGTGGGCTCCGAATTTTGAAGGACCGTATGTCGTTAAGAAAGTTTTCTCTGGAGGTGCTTTGATTCTCACCAATATGGACGGTGAAGAGCTCTCGCGTCCCTTGAACGCTGATGCAGTCAAGAAGTATTTCGCTTAGGTTTGAGTTGTCAGTTTGCTAAGTTGAAAACCCAAAGAGGCGGCTTAGGCAAGCTTTTGATCAGACCAGCCTTGGCATTTGAACACATTTCGGAATTCTAAGTTGTTAGGGAGAATAGTGATCATTGTTTTTTGTGTAACCTTTTTCTTTCATGTACTATTTCCCAAACTTTTGTAAACCGTTGGAGTCGCATTGTTAGCGAACTACCATCTTATTAATGAAATTTGAGCATTTACCATTTGTGGGCAAAATTTTAATTTTTACGGAAATATTTGAAACGAAGTATTTAAAGTATTCTTATTTTTAAAATGTGTCGTGAATCATGAAAGGAATATTAACAGTTGTTCCGAGGATGGTCAAGCCATGAAATGCAAAACAGTACAGTAATTTATCCTTGCATGATGAACATGTTCCGTTTCAAAATCGTCATGAGGCGTTGGTTGTGTTAAACTTGCGTTTCTCGTGGTACTAAGTTTGGTGACTCCCCGGCTGTTCCAGTTAAGCGTTGTTTTGGCTACCTTTATTTAAGCAATTTCTGAAGTGTGGTACGCTTTGTCTCATGCCAGTGGTCTATTGGTGTTAGAAAATTGGTTTTGATACTTTTCTCCTCAGAAGATTTGAACCTTGTGGCGTGTTACGCTCCGACGTTGCTTTGGAATTCCAATTCCAGTTATTTTCCGTCTTTTTTAAGATTGGCCGAGTATCTATTATGTCGTGACATCTTATTGTCTTCAAGATATTCCGTCTGTTCGTTTCGTCAACATAACATTCATTTATTCATTTACACTTACATCAGTACGCATATTCACATTTGCCGTTGATTTTTGGTTGTACTTTGTTTATTCAAACAGCGTACATGTTTCTTTCCAAGTAGAAGGTTAGCTTAGGCAGAAAATGTGCTTCCTTTCTAAATTCCCCAACTGAGCTAATCCTCGTAGATGATTTTTGATTTAGCTTACCTTGTCCATGTCTGGATAGGATGAATCCCCAATCGAGTTACTTTCTCATTGGGTGGAGTCTTGTTTGACTGTTTTCTCCCTAGTTATTCCTGGATGAAGTTGTTGTCTCTTGCGTAGGCTATCTCATGATTTTCCCCAGTGAAGTCGCGACCTAGACGAATGGTGCATTTATTTTGCACATTTAAGTATGTGATCTCTTCGGGAAGGATTGATTCATGATTCTCTTTGACGAAGATTTTATTCTCTGCCAGTGTCATCGCAATTTCCTTCTGAGTTATTTTGGAAAACGACAAGCGGCAGCTCTTCACGAGCAACTTGTGCGTTATTATTATTATTGGAAAACGACAAGCGGCGGCTCTTCACGAGCAACTTGTGCGTTATTATTATTTTTGGAAAACGACAAGCGGCAGCTCTTCACGAGCAACTTGTGCGTTATTATTATTTTTGGAAAACGACAAGCGGCAGCTCTTCACGAGCAACTTGTGCGTTATTATTATTATTGGAAAACGACAAGCGGCGGTCTCTTCATGAGCAACTTGTACGTTATAGACACCGTTGGAAAACGACAAGCGGCAGCTCTTCACGAGCAACTTGTGCGTTATTATTATTTTCGGAAAACGACAAGCGGCAGCTCTTCACGAGCAACTTGTGCGTTATTATTATTTTTGGAAAACGATAAGCGGAGGTCTCTTCATGAGCAACTTGTACGTTATAGACATCGTTGGAAAACGACAAGCGGCAGCTCTTCACGAGCAACTTGTGCGTTATTATCATCTTTGGAAAACGGCAAGCGGCAGTCTCTTTATTTGAGCAACTTGTACGTTATTATTTTTCTGGAATACAGCAAGTGGCAGCTTCTTTATTTGAGCAGCTTGTATGTTATTGGTATTTTCTGGAATACAGCAAGTGGCAGCTTCTTTATTTGAGCAGCTTGTATGTTATTGGTATTTTTTTTTTGGAAGACAGCAAGTGGTGGCTTCTTTATTTGAGCAGCTTGTATGTTATTGACATCCCTGGACGACAGCAAGTGGCAGCCTCTTTATTTGAGCAGCTTGTATGTCATAATATTTTTGGGAAGACAGCAAGTGACAGCTTCTTTATTTGAGCAGCTTGTGTATCTACAACCATATTATATCTCAGCATTAATCGGTATATCTCCGGAAATCTCGCAGAGAAGCTTGTCATGAATCATTACCTTCAGAAGTCGGTACTCCATCATCAGCAAATTTACTCTCTGTCTATCTTTGACCTTGAGTTATGAGCTCGCCGATGTTATTTTTTGGGTCAATAATCCGTTTTATGGCCTATGCAAGATGCCTTCTTTGTTAGGGTCAGAGGTCGTATTCCCTCAATTTTATTCGTCGTCAAGAGTCTGTCATTTGAAGTCGATGGCTCGTTTCCCCAGTAGTGTATAATCCACGTCTCTGTGTTTTGTTGGTGTTTGATTCCTCCAGCATTGTCTTGTTTCATACAATAATCTTCTCTGTGAATTCAATCACTACATTCATATCGAACATAATGGCGGTATCTTAGGGCAAAAATTTGCGTATTATGTATTTAAGTACCTTCAATCTCGTCGAAACGAAGATTTTAATCTTCATATCTCCGGATAGAAGAAACTTAAATAGGGGCAGCTGTTGTACCCCAAATTTTGACCTAAGATACCATCTCCCATCTGCATCATTATATTGCAAGCGTTTTGATCTATTGATTTTAAAATTCATAACTTTTTAAAGTCGAGAGCTGTTTATTTTTGAACGCTAAGTTTATTAATTGATCAGACAATGTTTATTAATTATTTATTATCTTAAATTTAAATAATTGGAATTTTCTTTTCAATTATTATATAATTTAAAGATTTTTAAATAATAAAATAAATATTTGAAAAGAAGGTTATTAATTAAGCAAACAATGTTTATTGAATTATTTATTATTCTAAGTTTAAATAATTGAAATTTTATTTTCATTTATTATAATTTAGAAGAATTATAAATAATGAAATAATTAATTGAAGAGAAGTTAATTGATCAATGATATTTATTTAATTATTTATCATTCTAAATTTAAATAATTGGATTTGATTTTCAGTTATTACATAATTTAAAGAATTATAAATGATAAAATAAATAATTGGAAAGAAGAAAAGAATTAACTGAAATAATAGAATTTTATTCATCTTTATTCTAATTATTACAATTGTTGTTTTAAATACTGTATTATGTACAAAGTATTTACAATTGACAATTACATAAAAAGTTTAAAGTAAAATAAAAACTATTCTAATTTTTCCTAAATTCTAAATCTTCATCTTCTATCCAATGCTTCCTTGTTTGCTCATTTAATTTTACCTGCAAAAGAATTAAAAGAAAAGTCAGAAAGAAATAAATATATAATTAAAAGCAAAAAATTAATTAGCGTTCATCATTAAAAGCAAACGGCTGGAATCAGTTTTTTTACCCTTTTTGCAAATCACGGGATTTTTCCCGGTTCACAAAAAGGGATGAATTTTTATTGATAAAAATGAATGCACAATTTAAAAACATGCACAAATTCATTTTTGTCAAAATTGCATTTTTCAAAGTAAGACTGCATAATTCAAAACATATGCATAAATTCTTTTTGTCAAAACTGCATTGTCAAATGCATAGTACAGCAAATTGTAAACCAAGTTACATTTTCAACACAAAAGCAAAATGCAACGTAAACTGCCAAACATGGGGGAAGAAGCCAAAAAAAATAGGCTCCCATGCTGTAACAAAGAGTAGACAAAGAGAAAATGTGCAGTTAAAACCAAATGTGCAAGCATAATGCATTTCTATTCTCATCATTTTCCAGCATTGTGCTTTTTCAGAACAAGTAAAGTACACAACATTTTAATGTTTCATTTGTACTTAAGAGAGAGAAGAGAGGAAGAGTGTTTTTACAGGTTTTTCGCTTAGGCAGGAATTGGATAGCAAACAAATCAGCAGCAATACAGTAGAGAGAAGATAAGCATGAAAAAGGGATAGAAAACAAACTGATGTAGCAGCATATGTGCAGAGAGAAGGCAGAAGTATAGTAAAATATACAACCTGTAACGTAAACCTCAAGGGAGGAAGGCCAGCAACTGATATAACATTACCAAACCCCTTCAAAACATGGAGAGAGTTCACAACCTGTAGAAAAGCTTTCAAAAAACGAAAACTGTCAAATACAAAAACCATTTTCTCCAAGCCTCAATCAAATATGGCCTAAACCATAAAACCTGTTATCTATCAAAGTCCAAACCTGCTTAAGTTTTGAACCAGCATAAACAAATATGGCCTAAACCATAAAACCTGTGAGCCATTTCAAAACCTGCTATCTCAAACCAAAAACCAGTTCAACTGTTTCCAAAACCAGCATAAACACCATCAAACCTTAAACCATGGCCTAAACCAGTAAAACCAATATGAACCTAAAACCATAACTTGTTCAACCTGGTTACCCGCCTAAAACCCTCATACCAACCAACATTCAAAGCCAAAAATCAGAAAAACCAGAACAATGCAAACCTACATGAAACTGTCCAAACCATAAGGCCTCAGAAGTAATCATCATTGGCCATTTAAGCATACAGAAGCAAAGCAAAAGGAAGAAGAAGGAAAGCCAAATCAAAACGAAAATGTTCCAACAACAATGTTCAAGGCAACGCGAAAAGCATCAGAATATTCATCATAGGCCAACAATACAAAGGCAACAGAATCACAGTGAAGAATAAGAGAAAAAGTATACAACGAAGGCAACTCAGAGGCAAATTCAAGGCAACTAAGAGAAGAGGAAAGATACAAATACAGAGTACCAGGCAACTGAAGCAAGCATCACGCATTTTCTTCCGCCCTTGGCCTCCTACGCACACCCAACCTCCCTCCTCCGTCTCCAAGGGTAACTTTTTCTCTTTCTCTCAAAAATACCTCAAATAATAACCATTAATTTCGAAGTCAGAATCACGAAATGGATGAAAATCATAGCATGCAAATCGTAACCAAACACTAACGAATAAGAAAACGAAATTTACCGTGAATCTGTTGCCCAAGCATCTTATTGGAGGGAAGAGGGAGATCAAGGTACAGGTGGCCATGGACAAAGGCAAGTCAGAAGCGAGCAACGCGAAGAAGACGAAGACGAAGAATGAACAAGCGAACGGCGCAAAAACCCTAATCCATTTCTCTCAAAACTAAAACACGTTTAACCCTAAAAACAAATTATGAAACATGATGGACTTAACCCCACTTCCACCTAAGCCCAAACGAATTCTCATACACCCCCTTTTCTGCTTGTTTCTGTTTGGGACTCTTAAAACGCCTAAGCCCCTAAATTGCTTGTTTACCCCCCCTTTTTAATTCTGGATACTTTTTTCTATCTTTGTTTTGTTTAGCCCTTTTTTAGAGTTTATTAATTTAGTTAATTAGACTTAATTAATAAGAGGTGTATTTTTAATTAAAACAAATTTTAAATAATTGGATCAATTTTATTAGTTTAAACTTTAGGATTAATTTAATAAGTTTAGTATTCCCTTTTTTTAATTAGATTTAAATTATTAGCTTTTAAGTTGTAATTTAGTTTAATTAACTCTTCAAAATAACATTTTATATTAATATCAAAAACATAAAAAATAGAAACATATAAAAGTCTTAAAAAAACATTTTATTTTTTCTTAATTAATTCTCATGCTTTTGTCCATATTAAAAATGCAAAAAAATGAAAACTATTAAAACATTTTCTTTTCATTAATATTAAACAAAAATATAAAAATGCATGTTCACATCATTTAGCCTTTTATTTAATTGTTGTATATCATTTATCTATCTAATTTTCTGTTTAATTATTTTGTCGTTATTTGATTATCCTGTTTACGTCTAAATCCAAGGGAAAAATGATTAAATTTGTTGACTTCATGTCCTCAAGTCCAATCACGCGAACATTTGCATTTCATTAAAACTTAAGACAATTTTTCCCCAAATATTCAATCTTTTCAAAACTCATACCTTTTAAGCCAAAACTTCGACATTAGGTCGTCGTATCTTCAAAAACCCGTCCGTACCCCTTTTCGGCCAAAACATTTTATTTTTAAATCAAACAAACATTTTAATAAACAGATATTTCAAAAGGTTCCTATAGAGTACTATAGATACATTGGGTGCTAATACCTTCCCACTGTATAACCAACCCCCGAACCATAGATCTCTTTTCAAAAAACGCCTTGTATTTTTATTACTTTTAAAAAGTATTATTTTACATTGCATATTTAGGGTTTTATTTCGCTCTTTTCCCTTTTCCCTTGGAAATAATAAAGCGCGGTGGCGACTCTTGCTTTTGCGAGACGAATTAATCAATAATTCGATCTCCGATTTACCCCGCTACATTTTTTATCGCTACAAGGCCAACTTCAAAAATCAATACAAAATCATTTTCACAAGAAACTTTGAGTTTTCTCTTTTTCTGTTTTGTTTTGCAAGAATTTCCAATGATTTGTTCTTGACATATGCATTTGAATATGATTGTTGCTCATAAATATTTACATAAGAAACAAAAAGATAATTACTCGTAATTCCAGAAACAGGGGTAAAAACAAGAAGTGGCAAACCCGACAGTTACTCTGCCCAGCAGTTACCGGGACAGAGACAGCTTTGGAGCATAATCATCAGTACATACACTCCCCACAGAGTAAAAGTATTCAAAAGCATTGATGTCGGCTTTCCAGAAATAGGAAGTAATCTCCCCAGCCAGGGTCATTCAAAAACCTGACAGCTATATCCCCCAGCCGAATTTCATAATCGCGAGAGGGTTAGTAAATTTTATCTTTCAAGCAGAGTTTATTTCTCTGGATACAGAAGCTCAATCCCCGACAGAGCTCATTACTTCAGCTACAGAAATTCACTTTCCAAGTTGTTCCCCGCAGAGTTATTCACAAACAGAATCTCTCCCAGTCAGAATATTCATAAATAACAGAGAGTAAATCTCCAGCATAGTCATTTTCGTTCACCATCCCCGGCGGAAGTAGAAGAACCACAATTCTCTACAATAGTCAGGAATGCTATACTCTCCCGCAGCAGTCAGGGATTTATTTTCCCAGACTCGGACATACCCCAATAGCATTTCATGTACATACATCACGACATGCGCATACATATCATATATAGCATAATCTCATTTATTTTGAGAACATCATCTCACAAGGAATTTCATGCATTGCATATAATTAACCCTGGTATCTTTTCAGGAAATACAATCATCTTCAACAAATCCAGCAGGTATACAAGTCACGTCTGCAGACGACTAACGGAAACTCAATTCCCGAAACCAAACGGGTCAACTAATCTACACTTTCATTTTGAAGTAACCCTACTATCCAGGTTCCTTCTCATAGCCCTACTATCCAGGCTTTCATTTTGAAGTAACCCTACTATCCAGGTTCCTTCTCATAAGCCCTATTATCCAGGATTTCATCTCGAAGTAACCCTATGACCCAAGTTCCTTCTCATAGCCCTACTATCCAGGCTTTCATCCCGAAGTAACCCTACTATCCAGGTTCCTTCTCATAGCCCTACTATCCAGGCTTTCATTTCGAAGTAGCCCTACTATCCAGGTTCCTTCTCATTGCCCTACTATCCAGGCTTTCATTTCGAAGTAACCCTATGACCCAGGTTCCTTCTCATAGCCCTACTATCCAGGCTTTCATTGCGAAGCAACCCTACTATCCAGGTTCCTTCTCATAAGCCCTACTATCCAGGCTTTCATCCTGAAGTAACCCTACTATCCAGGTTCCTTCTCATAGCCATACTACCCATGCTTTCATCCCTAAGTAACCCTACGACCCAGGTTCCTTCTCATAGCCCTACTATCCAGGCTTTCATCCCGAAGTAACCCAAATATCCAGGTTCCTTCTCATAGCCCTACTATTCAGGCTCTCATTTCTAAGTAATCCTACGACCCAGGTTCCTTCTCATAGCCCTACTATCCAGGTTCCTTCTCATAGCCCTACTATCCAGGTTTTCATCCCGAAGTAACCCTACTATCCAGGTTCCTTCTCATAGCCCTACTATCCAAGCTTTCACCTCGAAGAAACCCTATTATCCAAGTTCTTTCTCATAGCCCTACTATTCAGGCTTTCACCTCGAAGCAACCCTACTATCCAGGCTCCTTCTCTCTTATCTCCAGATAACAGTTTACAATGCTGTAAGACCTGGACCCGACCAGTTACGGTCGAGTTCACCTTTCCCCAGTAAGTCACTGTGCAGCCTGGACCCTGACCAGATATGCAGTTCACTTCCACCTCCTCAATCAATAATTAATTCCCCAGTAGAATTATGGACAACCGAAGCTCCTATACTCTATCTCTGAAGACACAAATCAACTTTCCTCGGTGAAGTCCTCCTCAGCAACAGGTACAAAGTTTCTCGCAAAGGAATCTCTTATGCGATTAATATCTTTTTCGGATGGCATCTTCAAGCCCATCTCCGACAATTCTCTGTCGACTTCCAAATTGCATCTGTAAGCTCATTCCTGATATCACCAATCAGTATTTCTTCATGCGAGTGCAAATTTTTGGGCACTCTAGTGTTCAATCATCTTCTACCTTCAGATCACGAAAGGAAGACCAAGCCAATCTACATCCTCAGGTTTAAGAAGATCGAACAGGGGCAGCTGTTGTACCCCAAAATTTTCCCTCTCATTTTACTCAGTACATATGTTCATGGAGATCCTCAACTTGCTCAAGGATACCCAAGAGTTGACCAGACAAACCCTCTCCTAAAGCAAGGAACCTCCAACTAGGGTTTCCATTTTCATCAAGATGGGTGAGATACAAAGGCCTAAAATCTTTTCCATAGTCCTAATATGTTCTCAAGGTCATCCATTTCAAGTTGCATGCCTTACACAAGAAGTTTTCTCAGTCAACTGCTCAGATGCTTGGAAATCAACTATACTAGGTCAAAAGTCAATTGTGACCCACATACAGTCAAACTTAAAGATTTTTGGTCAACATAAACATTTTGAAGTGATATCCATAATTTTATTAAGGGTTGATCATTATTCCTCAAGGAATTCTCCTAATTCATCAAAACTCAAAAGTTGCTAAATTAGGGTTTCTTAGGAAAAGTCAACCAAATTTTGACCAAGCATAACTTTCTCATACTTTATCAGAAATTTCTCATCCAAGGCTCATTTTGGAGAGAATCAAATTTCCTACAACTCATCTTCAGACCTCAAGTTCAAAAAAATGCACTCATAAAAATATATGAATTTCTACATTATAGGTCCTTTTGAAAAGTCAACAAAAACACTTTTTGGGTCAAAGCTTCTTACATGAACATGGAAGACCCAATTGATATGAGACCAAAAGGGTTGTTTAAGGGAAATCCTAAGCTTTCTAAAAAGTCCATTAACACCTCTCTAGGGTTAATATTGGAAGAGAAATGCATTTTCAAAGTTGGCCATTTTTGGGAAATTGCCAAAAGTCAAATGTGCTCAAAAGTGCATTTTTTTTGTCAAATGGGCCTAGCTTTTCATGATTCTATCTTGTCGAAGACATGGTCCACGACCCAAATCATCATCCACATATTATTCGCTCTATTTATTTATTTTATTTTGATTTTTATTATTTAAAAGTCAAATTAAATCAAATAAATGGCAAAAAATATAAAAGATTGATTTTTTTATCTGATTTTTGTTAGAATCAAATCTAATCAAGATGGCCTAATCAGATCAAATCGAATCAAGGAAAATTGAGGGGAAAAAATAGCATGATTAGGATGGTTTTGGAAAGATATCATATAGCAAACAAATCACATTAAATTTCCATGATTCAAAAAGATTCAGTATGTTTTTGTTGACCTAATACACTCTATTACATATACACAACACAGCCAAGGCAAAAGGACAAGGATTGTAGTCGTGAGAGCTGAAGAACAAAACTCAAATTTTGGCAAAAAATTGGTAGATCATTTTCTCACATAGAGGGTGATTCAAAAAATTCCAAAGCTTCTAAAAATGATTCCTGGATATCTACTGAATCTAACACGATCAATTGCAAGCATTCCCTAGTCCAGAATCGCCCCATAGCCTTCACACGGTTTGCTCTTTGTTTGAAAATTGAATACGATAATTCTTGCATCATAAACATATTCTAATAATGTATTTATGATTATTGACATATTTTCAACATGCTTGAATGATTTAATTGACGTTTTGATTCATATATTGATGATTGTAATGGTTAGGGTTTAAGAAGCCGTTTTAGAGCTTCTCTGTACAAGTAAAATTAGGCCAGGAAAATGGTGTCATGATACTCGTGAGATCAAGATGAGTTGATTGGTATAGCTAGAATTAATTTATCATGTGTTTTGTGAATTTTTGAAGCTTGTGGGGCTATGACTATGGAGTTCTGTCTGTAGGTAAAAGGTATTGGCCAAAGACGACACTTCTGGGAAGAAGATGAAAGCATGGCAATCAACCACTGTTCCATTTAAAATTCGCGTGTTTTTGGAGGAAACTATGTGGCTTACCTTATATTGTATTTATCTTATTATATTAACAATTAAACAATGCAACGCAAATGGCAAGGGGTATGGGCATGTGAAGCAAAGGACCTGGGTTCGATCTCAGGTCCAAACATTTTCTTATTTTCTGAATAATTCCTTACAGATCCAGCGTGCCTCATAGCCTAGCGTCCACTGTGCACCCCAGATCTCATCCCTGAGATCCATCATCATACAAATCTCACGCTCCAGCATTGAGAGACTACCATGAACCATCATAGGAGAGAAGCATTGGACCAAACGCCAGACCCTGGGCCATCTTTGGGCCTAACAAGAAATTGGCAGCACACCCCCCTGATTGCTTAAACAGATCCATTTCTCTTCTTTTTCTATTTTAATTCCTTTTATTATTTATTAATTATTTTCTTCTTTTCAAATAACACCAAAAATCAGGTTTTTTTATTTAATCAAAAAATCATAAAAACATCAAAAATCATTTTTTTTAAATATTTTGTTAATTAATTAGTTTAATTAAATTAGGGTAATTTAATTCTTTTTTTTATTATCATTTAAAATAATTAGAATTAGGGTTTAACATTGTACATAAGCTAATTTTCTCAAAAAATAACCTAAATATTTTCTCAATTAGATTTTTAGGTTTTCCGATTATTTCTCGCATTTAATTCACCGCGCGCGCTTTTAGTTTTCCTTTTTTTATTATTGTAACTGCTCTGAGTTTGTAATAGTAATTAGGGTTTTAAATTTCCGCATCTTTATTTACAGTCAAAATAATTATGTATCTGTGAAAGCCTTGTAACAGCCAGGACTTTAATTTCTCACATTTTAATTTCCGCAAACTATAAGCTGTTAGATGTATGTTAATAGGATTGTATGGAAAGACAAATTGCAATTAATACGGTAGAAAACCCTAAATGTGCAAAGATAAATAAACTGGAAAAAAACACACTTGCACGTGCTCACTCCTAGGGTTTACTCCACTCCGGTTGCCTTTGGTAAACGGTCATGAAGTATAGGGAATGTTAGTGGTCGTCCTCTAGTCCCAAAAGATCTAAAATGACCCATTCGGATGTTGTCTCGGAAAAAGATCTTTAAGGCTTTAGGGTGATTACTAAAATTTTCTAACATTACTTTTGCGATCGTACTTGTCCCTTCGAACGTCCCTTAAAGCTCCAACAACGGTGCTACCTATTCCTTAATAGTAGGATAGCATGGTCTAAAGGAAAACGAACAGACTTTTTTCGAGTAGGTAGATTAGCTCCTATGTACTTGCTCAAACAAAATTTTTCACACAAACACTTTTCAAAAACAGTTTTCGAAACAACTTCGTCACACTGTTGAGGACCGAAATAAGGGTTATCACGAAGTAAAACAAAACTTTTCAAAACAAGCACACACAAGCAATTTGAAGAATGAGCAAGTACCTAAGAGCCCATGGAAAACCATGGATAGAAAGGGTGCTAACACCTTCCCTTTCTATAATCTACCCCCCGTACTCAGAAACATCTCGAAAAAGGTTTTTTCTGTTCTTTTTCCTTTTCCTTTGTTGGATGAAATAAAAGTCGGTGCTGACTCTTGCTTACCGCGACATTTGTGTATACAAAATGTAAACCAGTACAACAGTTGGTTCTGCCATCGTATCACAGGCATCAAATCAAAGAAGAGCATGTTTAACTTGATTCATAAGCTTCGATTGGGCATCTAAAAATCCTTCGAGCAAGCTTTGTTTGACAAGCTTCGATTAGAAATTTGGCCTCCTTTGACGCAAGCTTGGTTTATAAGCTTCGATTGAGCATTTGGCCTCCTTTGATGCAAGCTTGGTTCACAAGCTTCGATTGAGCACTCGTCCTTCTTCGATCAAGTTTAATTCATAAAGCTTTGATTGAGCGTTGGCTGCTTCAGGATTGCTTTTGATTCACTAGGCAAATACTTCCTTCGTGTCTGGTTCTATTCAATGGGAAATGGCCTCCAATATGCCTGCTTTGATCTACAAAGCAATGGCCTCCCTCATGCTAAGCATCCAAAAGGCATTGGCTTCCTTTGTGCTAGCTTCGACTGGGAAAATGGCTCCCTTTGAAATGGTTTGCTTCAATTCACAAGCAGTAGCCTCCTGCAGGTTTGTTTTGATTCACAAAGCAGTGGCCCCCTACATGCAAGCCTCAATTGAGCATTGGATTCTTACGTGTCTACTTTGATCCACAAGACAAGTGCCTCCTCTATGCTTGCTTTCGACGCACAAGGCAAAGGCTTCCCCTTCATGTCTGCCTTCGATTCACAAGGCGAGAACTTCCTACATGCCTGCTTCGGTTCACAAAGCAGTGGTCTCCTACATGCTAAGCTTCGATTGGATAATGGCTATCTGCATGCAAGCTTCGACTGGGAAATGTCTATCTTCAGGCCTACTCTGACTCCATCTCTAAACCCTTCAGCACATAGTTTTCTACACTTTGACACATGATATGGTCCATTCTAAGAAACACTCCAAAGGTCCATTCGAAGAAACATACAGGTGGTGCCTTCGAAGGACATACATTTGGTCCATTCGAAGGATACACAAATGGTTCCTTCGAAGGACATTCATTTGGTCCATTCGAAGGACACGCAAATGGTGCCTTTGAAGGACATACAATTGGTCCATTCGAAAGACACACAATTGTTGGAAACAACTTTTGTTTTGCCTTTTGATGAGTCTGGTTCAAGATGCTTGCTGGCAAAAGTCCTACATGCTTCCAAGCCCAAGCCTCATGCACAATTACATTCGAAGGAAATGACAAAAGAAGCATCAACTGGCCAGAATGAAGTGTTCGATTGGGCTAGTTGGGTATTTTTAGAGCCCATCGAAGAACAAGGAAAATAGGGGTTCAATCAAAGAAGCCACAATAATGAAGCCCAGAGCCATCAAAAGGAGAAATTCAGAGCCAATTGAAGAACAAGGCGTAGAGGTATTCGAAGGAGTCAGGGAGTAAAACATGTCCTGGTTCATCCTAAAATCCAAAAGGGTAGGAAATCATCAAAGATGGCAAACTGTTTAAGGATTTCGATTCTGCCTTCATAGTTGGGTTAATGGTTGTCTCTTGCCATTTCCATTCACCATTATCCCCTATAAATACAGGTCTAAAGACACATTTCCAGGGGCAGAAAAAAAACAAAAAACCATTAGAACAAAAGAAGGACGAAACATTTCCACAGAAAGATCTTGCCTAAACACACATATAGCTTGCCTCACTAAAAACTCCCTAAAACTTTGAAATTGTTTCAAGTTTTTTTGAGCACAGTTCATTCACCTTAGATCCAGTCCAAGCCATCTCCATCCAAACCAAGCGTTGTGATCATCTCAGTAAGGCTCAAAGGGTAAGAATGGGTCATTATTTACAGCAAAGTTGTTAAAGACACCCACATATGCACCACTGGTCCCCATAATCATTTGAATTCACATTTTTTATTTTTTATATGTTATGATGCATACCATTCATATTATTGTGTTACTTAGGTCCAAATATGCAGTTTATCATATAATCACTTTGTTGTGTTTGGATCAATGAAAGAGCAAGCAGTTCATAGGGTGAAGAAGGACGTGTGTAATCTAAAGGACAAGGGTTCAATACCCAGGTCATGTATTGTTGTTTTTTCTAACATGTTTCTTACAGATCCAGTATGATATGTGTTATACCCCAAAATTTGCCCTCCCATTTTTCATAAGAAAAGCACAACCCTAGGGTTTCTCAAATATTCAAGACTGGCTCAAGAATCGATCAGACAGATTTTCTCCTATGGCAGTAAATCAGGAATTAGGGTTTTTATCGCATTTCTCAGAAGAAATTGAGTTCTCAGAAATTCAATTGATTTTTACCTGTTTTTCATGCTCTCTCAAATTTACTGGAAAAAAAGGAAGTGTTTATTTGATCCAGGTTAACCAGATAATTTGCATTTTTCAAAACATATTTTTGTTTAGCGAATAAATATTTGCTTGTTTATTGTAATACGTAGTGCGTGTTTTGATTGGAGTACAGTTGCAAGGTTACAAGATTACAGAGTTATTGGATTACTTGGAGTTTAAGTTATCTGGATTGGAATTATTGGAATGCAGTTTCAGTTATTTTAATCAGGAATCTTAAAGAATCAGTGAAGACACAAAGAGAGAATTACAAGTTACTAACAGTAATGGATTATATTGGATATCAGATTATCTCATAAAGACTTTTTTCATTTATTTCAGATGTTGATACAAAAATAATTTAGTATCCAAATGTTGTAGGTTTTACAACTTATCGTACTTGAAAAATAAATTAATACAACTGATTAAAAATCTCTCTAAATTACAAAGAATTGAATCTAAGCCTAAGGATGACTAAGCTTCCATTGCTCCCATGCTCGCCAAAGAATTTCTTGCTTCCTCTGCTTTGCCACCTTCCAGTTTGCGCTCACATGAATGAAAGACAGAAAAATAATTAGCACAGTTGATTGAGCATAAGCAAGAATTTTTCAAAAAAAGAAAGAAAAATGTTCATCATTAAAGTTTACCGTTTGGAATCAAAGGGCTATTTTCAATTCATCACGTTTTTATTTTTCTCTTTGCAAATCACAAGAAAAAGAAAAATGCAAGGTGTCCAAGTAAAAGAGAATGCAAAGCAAATGGTCCAACTTCAACATGTTGTCCAAACAATGCAACAAGGCAAACTAAACAAAGTCAAACTAAATTGGACAATGCAGCAATACAAGCAAACTAGACAGTAGCAACAGCAGTGCAAGCAATACAAGCAAACTAAACAAGGCAGCATAGCAATAAGGATGTAACAGTACAAACTAAACAAAGTACAATGCAGCATGGCAAGTACAAATAGCAGACAAAGAAGAATGCAGTATGGTAAACCAAACAACAAGCAAAGGGCTTGTTGCAATAGCTGTTCATCATTTTCCAAGAAATTTGGGCAAACTTTTCAGAAAAAGTGAAAAAAGCATTTTTGCTTTTATCATTGAGAGAGGAGAGAGAGGAGAGATATCACCTAAATTATGGGAAAGGTACAGATTGGCCATCCTGCCCACAGGCTTTCAAAGAGAGAAACCAAGATATAACACAAAAAAAAAACATTGGATAAAAGGGTAGAATTCCAACAACAGAAAAAAGATACACAAAACCTGCATAGCAAGTTCAAATACACAAAACCTGCATAGCAAGTTCAAATACACAAAAAACCTGCATAGCAAGTTCCAGCAACCAAAACAAGCATAATCTGTAAACCAAAACCCAAAACCTGCAGAACCATTCTCAAACAGGGCCAGAACCAACAGCAAAATCCCAAAACTGAGAAAAAACTGCATAGCAAAACAAAAACACAACAACCAGTTTCCAAGCCTGTTAAAACACTCAAGTCTACCCACAACTGTAACAACAGCAAAAACTGCAGAAAAAATCCAAACCTGCATAACCAAGTATCAAAATCACCTGCATAATACCCCCAAAATACACAAAAACCTGCTATCAAGAACAAACAGCCCAAATCTGCATAACTCAGTCCAACACCCTCATCAACCCAAAATAAAACAACAAGAACATTCAAGTGTCAAAACTTCCAACTCATTCCAAAAACCCTTCAACCTGTAACACAGTCAAAACAGTAAAACCAAAATTGTAACAAGCAGAATAAACCTCCAAAACTACCAAAACTAGCTCAAACATCCAAAAAACTTGAACTCATTTCAAAGCCTGCAACATTTTCAAAAGCATCAAAGCTGCAAAACCGTTTCAACAACAAGACATAACAATTTTCAAACAACCTTCAGCAATACCAACAATCATCAAACAGTCTAAACAAAACTGTCAAAAATCAGTATTCAAGTCTCAGAAGCAATCAGCACCATCATCAATCATTATCCAACAAAGTCAGAAGTGAAACACCATCATCATTCAAGTTCAAAAGAGAGGAAAGAAACAACAAAGTCAAAAGTGAAGCATCATCATCATTCAAGTTCAAGAGAGAGGAAAGAATCAACAAAGTCAAAAGAAAAGCATCACCGTCATCATTCAAGGTTCAAGGGACAAAAAGAGATTACCAGAGCTCACGCATCCATCATCATTTCTTCCCTCCCCTCGTGTCCAGCTACCAAGGTGCATTCTCATCCCAATCTCAATATCCATTTCCATTTCTCAAAAGTCCCAAAGGTACGTTTCCTTTCAAACCATTTCCTGCACCTCAGTAAGTAATGAAATTGATTAACAAGCAAAACATGAACGAAACATACAAAAGAATCAACGAAACTGTTAAGCAAAAGCAGAACTGTACCTTTTCACAAAAACTTTGAGAATCGTTTAAAGGATTGAGAGTGGGAGATGCGCCGGCAACGGAAACGGGGAAGGGAAGATCAGAGAGAGCCCTTCGAGCATGATTTTGACTTTAGATTTTCATAGAAAATGTGAATTGTGGTGAGATGAGGAGAGATTAGTTTGTTTCAACCATAAGCTTAAGATGTTGTGAGTAACAGAGTGAGAGAGATGAACTAGAAAGGGACGATAGCGCCACTGAGAGCAACGGCGCCGGTCTGTACAAACCCTAATTAATCTGTTTCCCCTAAATCAGAAATTATGCAAGCTTAGGATATTGGGCCAATTCTCGCCACAAACCCTAAAGCCCACACGTTCACTAATCATCCCCCCCCCCCCCTTTTGAGTTTTTTTGTTTCAGCAAAAATAATAATCTTTTCTTTGGGCCTAGCACCTTTAATTTCCATTAAGCCCATTTTCATTTGTTTTTTTATCTAATTTAATTTGTTTTCTTTTCTTTTCTTTTCTTTTAGTTAATAATATACTAATGTTGATTTTTTTAAAAACTTCATTTTGTAAACTTAATTTGATTTTTTTTAATTAGTTTTCTTTTATCATTTTCATTTTATTAATTTTCTTACACTTAATAAAAACACTAAAAAAACATTTAATTTAATTTAGTTTCTTTCTTTTAAGATAGCTCATAATTAATAAAAATACATAGAAGAATAATAACAATAAAATTTTTAATCTTTTTTTTTAGAATAGATTTTTATTTATCCCTTTTCAAGTAAATACATACATTTCATACTTTATTGATTTTATTTTCGTAAGTTGTCCTAGCTTTATATTGAATCGCACAATAATTAGATTTGGTTGTAATATTTGGACATTGTTATTTTTTATGTGACTCATCCCCATTGTAATAATTGTACCCCCATCCCCGGATAATTTTGTAATAGCTTAGACTTTTTAATTACCGCAATTTATTGCTTTCTATATACTGTGTAGTAATTAGGCATGTATGGCAAGATTCAAAAATCAATCGCTAGACGATCTAATCCAAGAATAAATAACTTGAAATCAACACACTTCTCACACGTGCACCTCTAGGGTAACCTTGCTTGTTGCCTCGGAAATACAATCATGTCCCTCGAATATGCGACACTCTAGCAAATGACCCTTCGATAAACAAAGATCATAGTCCCTCGATGACCCTCGACGTTGCCTTCGATAAAACGATCTCGCCCCCTTACAAAATTGCTAGAGCGTCACACAAGTTGTTTTCGATGATTGTAATATTGACCCACGCTTGTCCCGTTTAACATCCAAATACAAGGTTGTTTACCAAATACAATGGTAAAACAACAATGTAAAAGGGTTAAAAATGTGTAGGAAAGATCTTTGAATGGGGTAGAGAACTCCTAGTTACTTGATCAAATTTGCAAACATACTTTCTAATTTCAAAACACACAATTTCAAAACATTTTCCCAAATCAAACTTTCAAACATTGAAACATCTTTTCAAAAGACAAACACCTTTGTAAAACATTCAGACAAGAATTGTTACAAAAGGTTGCCTAGACAAGGCCTCTTTTCAAAACATTTTCAAAACCACACACAAAGCACCATATCAAACAATTTGAAAAGCAAAAGCAAGTGATCTAAAACAAATAACTAAGAGCCCATGGAAAACCATGGATGAAAAGGGTGTTAACACCTTCCCTTTTCATAATCTACCCCCCGAACCCAAGAAAACATCTCAAAGGTCTTTCCTGTGCTTTTTGACCTTTCCTTTGGATAAAATAAAAAGTCGGTAACGACTCTTGCTAACCACACAAGTGCGAACGAAACGCAAAACCTCTAGTCAGTTCTCCCACCACATCACAGAACTGGCGAATCTGCTGGGGAATATTTATAAAAGTGGGGTTACCTTAGGGTTTTAGATCACCTTTACATGCTTATCTTGTTTGAATTATGTGCTTTACATTTTTGGTTCCTTGTTTGGGTTTGTTTTAAATCCTACACCCGGATTTGGGGACACCTTTTAGGTAAGTAGCAATAGACTGTGAGGGAACTGTGCGGGGTATACCGACATGGTTGAAGCAGTAGCTATATTGATGTGGCACTTTGGTTGGTACCGGTAACCCTTGAGTTGAATCAAGGAGAGTACGGGGCCGCCGCATGGTGTCGTGAAGCATCAACCGACTTTAGAACCTTACTTGACCAACTTGGCCTTTTAAGATGTAGTGAGATGACTGGCTTTGGTGCAGTCCGAAGTTGGTAGATACTCGATACTACACTCATTGAGGGTTGTTTCCTTGGAATATTTCGGTCGCCTGTAAGAGGTTAAATTGAAACAATGAACAAGGAAACCATTCAGTGATATTGAGCTCCTTAGAACCCGGTTACTATTTCTAGGACAGGTTGAGCCAACTAGACTTCAAGAGGGTACTTACCTACAAGCTCCATGCAAGCCTAAACCTAAGGACTTGTCTGCTTTATGTGAATATGACTATTTGTATAAACTTGCTTACTCCACATATCTGTACATAACATCATAACATCATACCATAGCATTTTCAATAACCATTTCAAGGATCTCGAGGGTTTTTGATGCAGGGTCACGTTGAACCAGACGTCTACCAGAAGACAAGAGGATTCATTTTTCCTCTAAACAAACACCGTCAAAGATCAAGTACAATAACTTAAGTCAAGGGCTATGACCCACTTGACATGGTGAGCTTGATTCTCGTGGAAAGACATCCACTGATACAAATTTATCCAATCAAAGATATTCGTTTTCTAACATTTTCTGATGTTTACCCCGCGAGATCCTTGAAAACATGCATCCACATATCATGCATCGTATCATGACATGTTTCCCCCTTTCAGGTCTCCTTATCTTCCTACTGTTATTTTCAGTAGAGATGGCTCTAGAGAAGACTATCAAAGACATCCAGGCCCAAAACGCTCAACTTCAAGAGATGTTCTTGAACCTATCCAAGGGGCAAGAAGAGGTGAAAGCTCTCCTCATAAGGGGCATGGTCATAGGGAATCCAGGGGGCATCAGGAATGATCAGTTGGAAGGACTACAGATTGAGATGGCAACAATGAAAATCCAGATGATGGGACAACTGGTGGGCCAGATGGCTCTCATCCAAAACCTGGCACAAGGACAAGAGGAACTAAAGGTCCTCATCAACAAGCTTCATCTAGGAGAACGTAACCAAATGGAGAAAACGACTAAGGTTGAAGATCAAGTCATCATTCAGTCTCCCTTGAGACAAGAAGTCGAGGGAAAGCTTCCCCAGTTTGCTTCAGGGTCACAAGCCTAACAACGACCTCACCAACGTTAGCAGGGTAATCGGCGTAAGAAAAATACATCTGGAAGGCGCTTCACTGAGATTAACATGCCATTATCTCAAGTACTGCAACGCCTGTTGGAGGTCAAGCTGACTGTATTAAGGGATCCTCCTTGGAATCCCAATACCTCTGCTCCTAGCTATCATCCCAATGCATTATGTGCATACCACTCCAATAATTCTGGACATGATACGAATGACTGTTGGGCTTTGAAAAATAAGACCCAAGACTTGATTGACAGAGGAGTTTTGGAGTTCACACAAGATGGCCAGATGAAAATCTTCCACTGAAGGCTCTCCACCTAAAGTGACAAGTTCAGACAAAGAGGCTTTTGTTTCATTTGAATTTTCAAGTTGTAATTTCTTTTGTTATTCAAACAATTATCTATTAATGTCAAACTCTGTTTCATTAATGCATTGCATATGTTTGTCTTGAATTCATCTTTTCGTTTTCACTATTTTTAAATTATGCTTTTATTCATCTTATGACACAAACCTTTAGAGGGAGGATGACGAAAACAATGCCATAATCTCATACAGTATGCTTTTGGACAGACCTTACTGACGATGTACAGGCGTTTCTTTCAAATCCTAAACACTGGAGTTATAAGGAAGATAATCCCTAGTCAACCCCTTCGAGCCAAAGAAGTAGAAGTTTTCTGTTTTAACACAAATTGAAACCTTTAATCAAAACCTGGGGCAGGGTAGTCTCTCAGTTAATTCAAATGCGCGATAAAGTCGCAAACTCTCATCTTATAATACAATGAATGACATCAAAAACATTCCTTTGGAATCAAAAAGACGGTGATGGTTCCTTATCACATAGGCAGTCATTATCTCTGAAAAAGAAAAGCCCACTAAGTCAAAACCTACAAAGAAGGTTTAAGAAAACTGGGGCATCCCGCTGACTGTAATCTCAAAAATAGGAACAGTCAGGCAAAAATTAGGGATAATAAACTGAAAGAAAGAGGTCACTACAAATCCTCAACAAAAATAATGTTGCAAAAATGACTACCTTCCAACAAATTCAACTTGTGTGAACCATCACCAAAATGTCGTCCCAGACTCATTTGGAGTTCAAACGCACGATTAACTAAGTTTAGGACTGAAGAACATCACGAAGAGCGGGTGGGTACAAATATACTTTGAGCCTTTATCCTTTGTTTCTTAAATCGTGAACCAAGCCACGTTACAACCTTTCAAAAGTCCTAATTGAAGCATGGGTTAGTTCGAAAGCATACTGTTACAAAAGGTATCCTGACTCCTGTAAGGCTTTGCTCTAAATCTTGAGTTGAATTTTTCTTATAAAAAGTTTTCTGCTAAAAAAGGCATTTTTCTAAATTTCAAGACAAGCATAAACTTTGCATTAGTTGAATATCGTTGTTTGCATATGGTTATTTGTTTGACAACGAGGAAATTCACACAGTGAATATCCGATGAACGAAAGTTATCTCAGTGAACAAAATCACTTCAAGTGGGATGACACTTCCATTACAAAAATATCCTATCAACGAAGGGACATGACATGTCATTGTCCATTACACATGGGGCAGTCCATTCAAGATTTCAAGAAATCTCTCAAAGTGCAGAATAACCTGGGGCAAGCCTCTGTCCCCGTCACTTGGGGCATTGAACGTCAATCCCAACAAAGGTTTGCATACAGTCGAACATTTCATGGCAAAGCCATAAACACTCGTTACTTGGGGCAGTGACAAATCTCTCTAAAATCCTTCTCATAAGAGGACTCCCAGCCAGAGTTTCAATAACCTCTTCCCAGCTAAGTCAACCTCAAGAATTCCTGAGAATTTTTTCCCATCGAAGTCGCCAGAATTTTCACTATCGAAAACAAAGAATTCAACTCTTTTCTCCAGCACCAATTCCGGATTTATTTTTCTCAGCGAGAGATCATCTTGAAAACATTGCACATTCGTACATCAGGATATCATACAACGCAATCTCATTTATTTTGAGAACATCATTGTTTGATATATGTCATGCAACTAACCTTTACCTTTCATTAAAGATGCAGTCAAATTCTCACAAAATTCAAGCCATGAAGCCTGGATTTTGACCAGATATTGGTACAAGACACTGTGAAGCCTGGATTTTGACCAGATAACAGTGAGGTACACTGTGAAGCTTGGATTTTGACCAAATAGCAATTTACTCGGCCAATTACTTTGAAGCCTGGATTCAACCGGATATTAGTAGGCCCCAAAATCAAAGGGAAGTCCGGAGGCGACCAGATAACCATTTGATTTTCTTCTGAAGCCTGGATTTTGACCAGATAGGAAGTAAGGTATCATGAAGCTTGGATTTTGACCAGATAATGGTACAAGACACTATGAAGGCTGGAGATCAACCACATAACGGTTAATCCCCGACAGAATGAAGATTCTCATTCTCAAAGTGGCATACAACTCGAGCTCCTGATATCCCCGACAGAATGAAGATTCTCATTCTCAAAGTGGCATACAACTCGAGCTCCTGATATCCCCGACAGAATGAAGATTATCATTCTCAAAGTGGCATACAACCCGAGCTCCTGATATCCCCGACAGAATGAAGATTCTCATTCTCAAAGTGGCATACAACCCGAGCTCCTAATATCCCCGACAGAATGAAGATTCTCATTCTCAAAGTGGCATACAACCCGAGCTCCTAATATCCCCGACAGAATGAAGATTCTCATTCTCAAAGTGGCATACAACCTAAGCTCCTGATATCCCCGACAGAATGAAGATTCTCATTCTCAAAGTGACATACAACCCAAGCTCCTGATATCTCCAACAAAATGAAGATTCTCATTCTTAAAGTGGCATACAACCTAAACTCCTGAACTTTTTCCAAACAGGAATAAACTTTTCCCGAGAGTCCTGAGCTTACTCTCCAGCAGGATAGCTTACTCTCCAGCAGTATAGTTACTCCCCACAGAGTTTTTACTCCCCAACAGAATGTAGATTCTCATTCTCAATTCCCCAGTGAAGTTGCCAGAGCCTTCATGACTCCCCAGCACGAGTTTGTCAGAATTTTTAATCCCCTACAGATCAAAGATTCTCTTTCTCACTTCTCTAGTGAAGCCCCCAAGGAATTCAATTTCCCCAGAAGAGTGAAGATTCTCATTCTTAGTTCTCCGCAGAAGCCATCAAAGTCTTCCTTATTCTCCAGCAGATCAAGGTTTTCTTTCATCTAATCCCCAGTAGAGGTTATCAAAGTTTACCTCCCCAGCCGAGTAAGCAGACTTGAAGGATCCCTGTCCCCAGGAAAGTCATGAAGGATTCTCACATCCCCACAGAAGTTGTCAAAGTTCTTGTCTCATCCCCACAAGTTGCCAAGGATTTTCTATCCCCAACAGTGCTCCAAGGATTCCTCATCTTCAGTAATCAAAGATCTTGAATCTCCAACAGCGGTGAAGGGTTTATTTTCCCCGGCAGCAGTCAAAGATTTTATTATCTCCAGCTATCAAGGATTTATTTTCCTCAACACTTGGCATTTCTCTTACAACAGATTTTGTCAAAGACTTGAAGGATCCCTATATCCCCAGGGAAGTCATGAAGGATTCTCTATCCCCAAGCAGTCAGCAAGGATTTCTTATCTTCAGCAATCAAAGATTTTGAATCTCCAGCAGTGGTCATGGATGTTATTTTCCCCGGCAGCAGTCAAAGATTTTATTATCTCCGGCTATCAAGGATTTATTTTCCTCAGCAAGACGGCAAATCAGCTTACATGCGCATACATTACATTCATATATCATAAACATTGATAAAACACATATATTGCATCATACATTTCATGCAACATAACTTTGTGTTTCAGCTAATATTTTTACCCTTTTCAGGATAAGATTAACAAGCTACCAATATGCAATCAGAAAACAGTTTATGGATGCTCCAAACACGGATGCTATTCTATTTTCTTGTTCAGATTCAAAGTTTGAAAACAGCTTAGGGATGCTCCAGACACGGATGCTTTTCTTTTGCTTATTCAGTTTTAAAGTATCAAAAAATAGTTTATGGATGCTCCAGACACGGATGCTATTCTATTTTCTTGTTCAGATTCAAAGTTTGAAAACAGCTTAGGGATGCTCCAGACACGAATACTTTTCTTTTGCTTTTTCAGTTTCAAAGGATCAGAAAACAGTTTATGGATGCTCCAGACACTGATGCTTTTCTATCGCTTATTCAAATACAAGATTCAGAAAACAGCTCAGAGATGCTCCGGACACGGATGCTATTCTACTGCTTATTCAGATCCCCAGCTCAAAGACGTTCCAGACACGGATAACTTTCTAATACTCATTCTTTCGACTTACAACATACAATTCAACAAACATTCTTGGATGACATCTTTAAGCCCATCTCCGACAGGATTCTGTCACATCTCCAAATGGCATCTTTAAGCCTATTCCCTCAACTATACTTTGACGAGTGCAAATTTATAGGCACTCTAGTGTCCAATCATCTTTTACCTTCGAGTCACGAACGGCAAAAATCGCCGATCTAACTCTTCAGGTTCAAGAAGATTGAACAGGGGCAGCTATTGTACCCCAAAATTTGCCCTCCTATTTTTCATAAGAAAAGCACAACCCTAGGGTTTCTCAAATATTCAAGACTGGCCCAGGAATCGATCAGACAGATTTTCTCCTATGGCAATAAATCAGGAATTGGGGTTTTTCTCGCATTTCTCAGAAGAAATTGAGTTCTCAGAAATTCAATTGATTTTTACCTGTTTTTCATGCTCTCTCAAATTTACTGGAAAAAAGGCATTGTTTATTTGATCCAGGTTAACCAGATAATTTGCATTTTTCAAAACATTTGCTCGTTTAGGGAATAAATATTTGCTTGTTTATTGAAATACACAGTGCGTGTTTTGATTGGAGTACAGTTGCAAGGTTACAATATTACAGAGTTATTGGATTACTTGGAGTTTAAGTCATCTGGATTGGAATTATTGGAATGCAGTTTCAGTTATTTTAATCAGGAATCTTAAAGAATCAGTGAAGACACAAAGAGAGAATTACAAGTTACTAACAGTAATGGATTATATTGGATATCAGATTATCTCATAAAGACTTTTTTCATTTATTTCAGATGTTGATACAAAAACAATTTATTATTCAAATGATGTAGGTTTTACAACTTATCGTACTTGAAAAATAAATTAATACAATTGATTGAAAATCTCTCTAAATTACAAAGAATTGAATCTAAGCCTAAGGATGACTAAGCTTTCATTGCTCCCATGCTCGCCAAAGAATTTCTTGCTTTATCTGCTTTGCCACCTTCCAGTTTGCGCTCACATGAAAGAAAGACAGAAAAATAATTAGCACAGTTGATTGAGCATAAGCAAGAATTTTCAAAAAAAGAAAGAAAAATGTTCATCATTAAAGTTTGTCGTTTGGAATCAGAGGGCTATTTTCAATTCATCACATTTTTATTTTTCTCTTTGCAAATCACAAGAAGATCACTCTTCTTGGTTCACAAAAAGAAAAATAAAAATGCAAGATGTCCAAGTAAAAGAGAATGCAAAGCAAATGGTCCGAATGCAGCATGTTATCCAAACAATGTAACAAGGCAAACTAAACAAAGCCAAACTAAATTGGACAATGCAGCAATACAAGCAAACTAGACAGTAGCAACAGCAGTGCAAGCAATACAAGCAAACTAAACAAGGCAGCATAGCAATAAGGATGTAACAGTACAAACTAAACAAAGTATAATGCAGCATGGCAAGTACAAATAGCAGGCAAAGAAGAATGCAGTATGGTAAACCAAACAACAAGCAAAGGGCTTGTTGCAATAGTTGTTCATCATTTTCCAAGAAATTTGGGCAAACTTTTCAGAAAAAGTGAAAAAAGCATTTTTGCTTTTATCATTGAGAGAGGAGAGATATCACCTAAATTGTGGGAAAGATACAGATTGGCCATCCTGCCCACAGGCTGTCAAAGAGAGAAACCAAGATATAACAGGAAAAAAAACATTGGATAAAAGGGCAGAATTCCAACAATAGAAAAAAGATACACAAAACCTGCATAGCAAGTTCAAATACACAAAACCTACATAGCAAGTTCAAATACACAAAAAACCTACATAGCAAGTTCCAGCAACCAAAACAAGCATAATCTGTAAACCAAAACCCAAAACCTGCAGAACCATTCTCAAACAGGGCCAGAACCAACAGCAAAATCCCAAAACTGAGAAAAAACTGCATAGCAAAACAAAAACACAACAACCAGTTTCCAAGCCTGTTAAAACTCTCAAGTCTACCCACAACTGTAACAACAGCAAAAACTGCAGAAAAAAATCCAAACTTACATAACCAAGTATCAAAATCACCTGCATAATACCCCAAAATACACAAAAACCTGCTATCAAGAACAAACAGCCCAAATCTGCATAACTCAGTCTAACACCCTCATCAACCCAAAATAAAACAACAAGAACATTCAAGTGTCAAAACTTCCAACTCATTCCAAAAACCCTTCAACCTGTAACCCAGTCAAAACAGTAAAACGAAAACTGTAACAAGCAGAATAAACCTCGAAAACTACCAAAACTAGCTCAAACATCCAAAAAACTTGAACTCATTTTAAAGCCTGCAACATTTTCAAAAGCATCAAAGCTGCAAAACCGTTTCAACAGCAAGACATAACAATTTTCAAACAACCTTCAGCAATACCAACAATCATCAAACAGTCTAAACAAAACTGTCAAAAATCAGTATTCAAGTCTCAGAAGCAATCAACATCATCATCAATCATTATCCAACAAAGTCAGAAGTGAAACACCATCATCATTCAAGTTCAAGAGAGAGGAAAGAAACAACAAAGTCAAAAGTTAAGCATCATCATAATTCAAGTTCAAGAGAGAGGAAAGAATCAACAAAGTCAGAAGAAAAGCATCACCATCATTATTCAAGGTTCAAGGGACAAAAAGATATTACCAGAGCTCACGCATCCATCATCATTTCTTCCCTCCCCTCGTGTCCAGCTACCAAGGTGCATCCTCATCCCAATCTCAATATCCATTTCCATTTCGCAAAAGTCCCAAAGGTACGTTTCCTTTCAAACCATTTCCTGCACCTCAGTAAGTAATGAAATTGATTAACAAGCAAAACATGAACGAAACATACAAAAGAATCAACGAAACTGTTAAGCCAAAGCATAACTGTACCTTTTCACAAAAACTTTGAGAATCGTTTAAAGGGTTGAGAGTGGGAGATGCGCCGGCAACGGAAATGGGGAAGGGAAGATCAGAGAGAGCCCTTCGAGCATGATTTTGACTTTAGATTTTCATAGAAAATACGAATTATGGTGAGATGAGGAGAGATTAGTTTGTTTCAGCCATAAGCTTAAGATGTTGTGAGTAACAGAGTGAGAGAGATGAACTAGAAAGGGACGATAGCGCCACTGAGAGCAACGGTGCCGCTCTATACAAACCCTAATTAATCCGTTTCCCCTAAATCAGAAATTATGCAAGCTTAGGATATTAGGCCAATTCTGGCCACAAACCCTAAAGCCCACACGTTCACTAATCACCCCCTCCTCTCAAGTTGAGTGATTATGCTCGGATGCAGTTGAAAATTTGGCACATTCACCGGTTGGTTTACAATTGTCAACCTACCACCCGGTGCATTTGACCCAACATAGTCACCAAGGAGTCTCTCAGGTGCTGGTGGATCTTTAGCCATTGGTATTTCTTCCTCTGACTCTGACTCTGACTCTGTATGAACTGAGATTTCTTCTTCATCGGATTCTAGTCTGTTTAATCGTGCTTGTCTACATCTTGCGTGAAAATATTTTTCGATTACTACGTCAAAAGGAAAATTAGTCGATGGTTCTCCTCGCATAAAAATATCAAACGCAGGTTAGTAGTAACATAAAAAAAATAATAACAATAAAACTTAAAGTAAAAGTTTAGTTGACGAGCAACAAAATTTCAATTTAACTAAACTTAGAACTCTATATTTTGGCAGTCCTCGGCAACGGTGCCAAAAACATGATCCAAAAAATAGTAAGTGTACTGTGATACGGGGGAAGAACCGACTGTTAATATTGGTTTTTACGTTGGAGTTTGCAAATGTTGCGGTAAGCAAGAGTCGCCACTGACTTTTCTTTTATCCAAATTAAGGAAATGGTGAAAAGAACAGAAAAATACCTTTTCGAGAGTTTTCTGAGTAAGGGGGTAGATTATGGAAAGGGAAGGTGTTAGCACCCTTTCCATCTGTAGTTATCTACGGGCTCTTAGAGGTTTTCCCATTTTGAAATACCTTTATGCTTTGTGTGTTTGAAGATGTTTTGAAAATGCCTTAGTATGGCGAACTTTGTAATGTTTCTCGGGATAGTGGAGAAAGTATACAAAATGTTTTGAAAAATGTTTTTGAAAAGTAGTATTTGTGTAAGTTCAAAATGTTTTGAGCAAACTTCTACCAACTATCTAATTTGTACTCGAAAAAGGTAGTTCTTTTCCTCATATCCTTTAGACAGTGTTATTCTACTATTAGTGAGTAGATATCCCTACCGTTGGATGTATGAGGGACAATTGAAGGGATGATTTAAAGTCACAAAGGTAACTGGGCAAGAAGCTTTAGTAACTATCCTAAGGTTCTAAGATTATATTTTTACCGAGGCAACTTCGAGAGGATCATCGAGGGACTTATGATCTTTTGGGAACCAGAGGGTAGCCACTAAAACATCTCACGTTTCGAGAGTTGTGACTATTTTCCAAAGGCAACCGAAGTGGGTGTATCCTAGAGGTGTATATGTGCAAGTGTGTTGCGTTTGGTTATTTTGTCTTGTGTTAAGTTTGCCAATTGTTTAATTATTAAGCTCTTGTCATGCATTTCTATTAACATACATCTAACAGTTAATATATGTACAAGAATTTAAATGCAGAAATTAAATCTACACTATTACATGGCTTTGTGAGAGGTACATTAGAAAAATACGGAAAGTAAAGTCCTAGTTACTATTACAAACTGAGTAGCAGTTACAATAAGATGAAAAAATGCGAAAATAAATAAATGCGCAAACAAATTAAAATGGACGTCTAAATCTTAAGGAAAAGAAATATTTTTGTTTTTTTTATTTATAAAAGAAAATAAAACTTAAGTCTATTTAATTTTAAATTAAGGAAAAGGTTAAAATAATTAATTAGTTAATTAACAAAATTTAATTTGATTAATAAAATACTAGCCTAATGTTTTTTTGTTATTTTGATTTAATGGTTAGTTTAACAAGAGAAATAATGAAAACAAAAATAAAGATACAAAGGGGGCATCCTTCGATCCAGAGAGAAAAGGGGACTTTTTCGATCCAGAAGGGAAGCCGCCTTTCGATCCAGGGAAAGATGGGATTTTCGATCCAGGAGGGATGTTGCCTTTTGATTCTGTGAAGGGTGTTACCCTTCAATCCAGTGACAGGATGTGGCTTTCAATCCAGAGGGCGTTGCTGGAAGGGCCTGATGAATCACCTGTGAGGGCACTGAATCTGCAAAGATATGTTAGCAAAACAAAAATGCAAGACCTGGGTATCGAAACCCAGGTTCTTCGATCTTGTGTGCGTTGGGTCTATTCAAGCTATATCTGCAGCAAGTGTTAGAAACAAAGCAAAATGCAGACCTGGGTGTCAAACCCAGGTCCTTAATCTTGAATACGGATCAAATGAACTACAAATGCTAATATGTCATGCAAGTGTAAGTTTGATCTTTTTACCCATTCTTACCAACGGTGATGTATGAATTTGTGGTTTCAGGCGTGGGTAGCCTTGTTTAAAGATTGCTTCGATTTGGCACTTATGGATATGGGGATACTTGCTTAAGGGTTGGGGATGATTGGAAAAGTTTCAGGAAACCTCCAAGAATATGTTCTTAATTTCGTGTGACTCTCTCTCCGGTTGTGTCCAGCCCCATTTGATCTGGCTAGTGTATTCTTTATATAGAGGGGATGGAGGGGACAAGAGAATAAAGGTTTAAACAACCATAAACAAGTGTTTTCAAAGCCATGAATAATGTTTTATAACTTTGCCAAAGTCATGGAAACTTGTCTCTTTTTCAAATTTGAATGAACCTGGACACCTTTGGCTTTCGAATACCTTCAGTCCCTGCCCTTCGATTGGCCTCAAGTTGCCTCCTTCAACTGGCTTTTGTTTCACCCTTATAGTTCCTTCGATTGAGTCTGTCAACCTCAATTCGAATTGCTCAGGTCTTGATTCAAATTGTATAAGGCCTCAACGTCCTGACTTCTTCGATCAGTCCTTAAGATTGCTTTCTTCGATTTCCTTGACCTTACTCAAATAGCCCAATCGAAAGACTTTACTCTGGCTAGTCGAAGCTACCTTTGACAGGAATATACTTGTATAGGGGCTTGGGCTTGGCAATATGCAGGATTTTAGCCAGCAAGCATCTTGGACAAAAACTTACCACAAAGCCAACTTGTCTTCAATAATCATGTGTCCTTCGAATGAACCAGTGAATGCTTCTTAGAAGGGACCATATGAATATGCCTTTAAAGGGACTATCATGCGTGTCAAAGTGTGAAAAACTGTTTCAAAGGGGACCCTTGCCCAGTCGAAACTGGCACAAAGGCAGCCAATACCTTGTGGGCGCTAGCATGAGGCAGGTCAAAGCAAGCGTAAAAGAGGTCATTGCCTAGTGACTCAGAATATACATGCAGGAGGCCACTGTTTGTGGATCGAAGGCCATTTGTAGGGGATTCTCGCCTAAATGAAACTTGGACCAATGCTTGCTCTAAAGGTTTTTAGGAGCCCAGTCAGAGCTTGCCATTATGCCAATTGAAGGACACTGCTCTGATGTGCCAATCGAAGGCCACATCTCTGATGTGCCAATCAAAGGACACTGCTCTGATGTGCCAATCGAAGGGCACTGCTCTGATGTGCCAATTGAAGGACACTGCTCTGATGTGCCAATCGAAGGACATTATTCATATGCCAATCGAAATACATTGTTGGCATGCCAATCGAAAGACCCTTTGCTATCATTCAAAAATTTCATTTTTCTTTAGGTAAGCATTTGTAACCAACCATGTAAAAGAAACCTTGGGAAACATGAGAGGGAAAATTTTAGGGTACAACATGTACTATTTTTCCTTTTGTAGTATAACAGGGAAATTCCCTGAATATTGATCTCAAGGTCTGCGTATAAATATCGAGTTCAATGCGTGGTTCAATTAAGCAAAAACTATAAAGGAGTTTTGTTTTATGCTTATCAATTAATCGATAAGTAAAAATAAGCAGAATATTAAATTGGCTTTTTAACAGTTATGAGGACCATGCTAGAGTAAATTGTTTGATTTGCCTTGTAACAACCTTGAATCCTTATTTCATCAACAAGTTTTAAATACTCAACTACCAGATCTTTAGTTTATTTTTCCTTAAAACCTTAAAAGAAAACCTTTGATCATTCCCTAGAGATTTATGATGAACTCAAGCCTTTGTTTTATCAAGAATTAACCAGTAACTATAGGGTATCCCTAGTCTTATGTGATATCTACTATAGTTTAATCGCACAAAAATCTTAACAACGGCGATCCAGCCCTAATTGTTAATCACAAATCAATCCCTATTGGTCCGACAAGGAAAACCTTAAAAATATTGAACGATTAAATTGATTATGAAAAACAAATGTATTACTGAAAATAACGAATCAAAGTTGTTTACAATGTCAAATCAGGGACATCCCCTAGCATTGGGGGGATTAGCTACTCATATTATTCAAAATAATTACAAGATAAAAATTAGACATTACAAGTATTTGGATAACTTCAATCTTCAATTGCTTTCGCTCATGAAAATATTCTGCCCTCCAATGACCTTGGTCTCTCCAATCTTCGATCGTGTAAAACTTCTTCGCTTTATCCAAAAGTCCTCTAATTCCTCTTCAAAACTCATCTAAATAGAAAACATTCACTCAGATCGGTTGGAAATACTCAAAACGCCCCCCACAGCTCAACCCATGGATAAAATATTTAAAAAATTAGGAAATCAGCGTCACATGCTAACACGGGTCGTGTCAGCCAACACAGACGTCTGTGTTGCTCTTATGTAATTTTAAATCTTGATTTTTGGTCCCAGGCCTCTTGACATGGGCACCCGTGTAGGACCACTGACTTTTGTTGTGCCTTTGCTGCTTGCCTGACACGGCCAGTGACAGCTGACACGGGCGGCCGTGTCAGATCTCCTGGAGTATACAGAAAACTTTTCTAAATTCTTACGATTTTTCCTGGTTTTCCTCTGATTCTTCTTGAATGCTTACCTGAATCTAAAAACACTAAAAAGACATAACCAAAGCATAAAATGAGGAAAAGGGGAACTAAAGCGCTTAAAAAAATCACACAATTACTAGAATTAATGGTAAACAAAGGTGTAAAAAACACTTATCAAAGGAGCACACATAAAAGGATCTTTAGGCATGTACTACATGTAGCCGAATTGACGCATGACGCGCTCAGGAAGATGAGGAGTCGTTTGATGTGACCCGCAAGCCAACCATTCCAAGTATAAGACAATGTCATCAGAGGGAATCGTCTCACAATGATCGATTTATGTATGGAAGTGTATATTTTTAAAGACCAAGCGCCAATATACACCCTGAACGACTTTATCGCATGGTTCCCTCCGAGCGGCTCGAATACATAAGCGTGCAACTTATCCTTTGTATAAGTCGACTCAAGTGACCAACTGGAGATGCGTGTGAAGTGTTGTAGGATCTAGGCCTGAAAAACAAGAATCATTAGTTAGTAACGGTGTTGCAATAATTTAATGAAAATGAGACACAAGCACTAAAAGACCAATGAAAGTTACCGTCAAAAGTGTGATATTTCTTATCAATTGCTTCGTCTTTAACATACAACCTTCAGATAACTTAGAGTACAAGTAGACCAAACAAGCGGATCCTCAGTTGTACTCATGGATTTGCTCAAAGTATTTAAAGTACTGCAGATACATGACATCCACATAAGTGGAACTTTTGTCCATAAAAATGGCAGTTCCAACCAAATACAACATGTATGCTCTCATAGAATAGACTTTGTGCTGCCCTACCTACTCGACATCACTATCATCCTGTTGCGCTCACGATATCCCATTATCAAACACCTTTTGCAAATAGTTAAACCTAGCATGGGCCTCGTGGGTCTTGTCAAGCTCTTTCATATCACTCTCTAGTTCAACTCCTAAGTATTCTACCATCAACTACAGTGCCTATTCTTTGTCACACTTCTCATGATCTAAACATCTCCCCCTAATCGGAAGATGAAACAGACACGCGACATTGTCTACTATGATAGACACCTCACCATGTGGTAGATGGAAGGATGACGTCTTTTCATGTCATCTCTCTACAAAAGCATTAATCATACCATGATTAATTGTAGTATAACAAGTCTTGCCCAAATCACGTAACCCTGATGGCTGCAAAATTTCCTGAAACCACAGCTCATTAGGCTCTTCCAGGCGAGTGATCTTCTGCATATGATTGATGATTTTTAGCAGATCATGTTCCTTCATACAAGGTTTCATAAGAATGATTGAAACAAACAAAAGTTAATAATAAAACAAACATAGTTTTAAATGAATAATTACAACTAAATTTGACCTCTTCGTTCCAGATATGTTTGATAACATGGTTTGAGTAAAGAGACAGTAGTGATAAGTCTGACAGACCTCCTCGAAAACTCTGAGGTGTCGCACGTGCGAACTCATCCGCCTGGGCCTGTGATGTATCAGGTGCTGGCTAGGACTAGAATGCATGTGATGCCTTAGGTGCCTCCTGAAACTGTGATGCCTCGAGTGTCGCTGGTGTAGCCTAGGACTAGGGTACCTCATGTGTCATATGGGATTGTGATGGCTCTCCTGCCTCAGTTACCTGAATAGGTGAACTCATGTGTCTACGTGAAGATGGATGAGAGATATTAGCAGGGGACCCTCATCTACTACAGGAGGATGAAGAAGAAGGCGGAGAGACATAAGCCCCGAAATGTGACGCCACCTCCGCATTAACCTGTCTAAAGGTAGAAAGAGTCTGGGATGGTTGGCTTGTTTCCCTCCAAACAGATGCATGTTGTGCAATCCTACTGTGTCTCTATCTAGATTGTTTGCCAGCCATAACTCCTATAAAGAGACAAGACAAGCGTTACACAATGATTCATGTACAAAAAAGGGAAACATAGTATAGGCAGATTGCTTACGGAGATGCATCTCCGGTTAAGTGGTAAACGTTGAAAATTTTCGGAGATGCATCTTTGGAAATTTCCGCAACTTCAAAGCTCTGCCAATGGCGGAATACAAACCAATAAAACCTCAAAAAAAATTATTGATCGTAAAAACTACCTAACTAAATCGTTCCTCAGTAGTTCTAAGCTATCAAACACACAAAAAATCAATTTCAAAACCTACAACTCAACTTCTACACAATTTTACGTTAACTCAATAATTAACTTTAAAAAAAAACTTACAATTTCTCTCTTCAAGTTGATTCTTGTTGCTCAATGATGTTTGAATACTGAAGTTTGATGAAGATTGAGTGTGCTATGAATGAGTTTTAGATAACGGGGGTTGGTGAGTGTTTGTAGAAATGGTTTTTTGAAAGAGTATGAGTAACTGGGGGAGAGGAAGGGGATCTGACGTGTATTTGAACGAATAGCATTCGGAAATGTGTCTATGTTAGTATGTAGGAGATGCATCTCTGAAAAAATTCCGCGTGAAAATTAGGCCTGGGAAATTTATGTCCTGAAGTTGGATTCGTCCAGAGATACATCTACATAAGATTTACGTAGATATATCTCTGACAAATTATTTTCACTGATTCAAGACATTGTTCTACAATGTATAAAATTTTGGTGCGTCTAAAAATATCTTCGAAATTTAAAAGCCTAAATATATTTTCGCACAGTACACTAGAAAAGCATAAAGTGCATTAAGAAAATAGTCTATATTACACTTACATTCTTTCAAGAATCCATAATCCGTAATTGTCATTTCATTACAGGCTGGTGAAACTCGTGAGTTTGAGTTTGACAACTTAAAGCAAAAATCAACACCGTAAATTAAGCCAAGCCACTGGAAAAATCAATAAACTAAAACATGAACTTTTGGCAGCTGACCAATTTCACAACAAATTAAATGACTCATTTGGTTTCTTACCCTTGAACCTATTAATGAGGATCTAAGGAAAATGATAAATTGGGCATAATCTTTGTCTGATAGTGACACGTGAGTTGGGTGTAGAGGTTATGTGATATGTTGTTTGGTGCTACTAAGTTTGTTTCCATAGCATAGCATAAACCAAATGAATGAAGCTACGAGTGTACTTCTTCCATCACATGGCTCCCTGTTCGAGTACTACCATTAATCATCTCACCTTCAACTTTATACCTGTTCTCCACTACCACTTTTAATAATACACAAGGTTATAATATTTAATTTTTTTATAATACACAATGTTATGTTTCTAGACTTACTACATGATAAATTTTAAAAAATCCAATTTTTTACACTTGGGCTGAACTATGTGTCTCAATTAGTCAACTCCAAAAAAAACAGTAACCACTAAACCGAACAAAGTACTAGAATATCATTGTTACTATTATTATAAGGGAGTGGATCTATGTACCACTGAAAAAGCCAAAAGGACACAAATAACAAAGATAAAAGTAAAGGGGGTGAGGGTAGAAATACAATGGAGAAGTTTGACCAAGTCAAAATGAGAAATGGCTCCAACTCCAAATCAAATCGCAACTTCCAAAGTATCTTGGTTAGTTGCTTCTTTAAGAAAAAATTAAAGCGGGAGATAGGGTAGAAATACAGCAAGGGCTCCACTAACTAGGGTATGTACAGAGTTGGGGGCCCAAGGTACCCACCAAAATCCAATCACAAAACTAAACTATGATTCACATTAAAGTTGGATATCAAAAACTTCTCAAAAACAACCAATTTATTATCAAAAAATGTATAAATAGAACGAAATGAATAACTTATATTATTTCAAACATATAATGATCATATTTTACAAAGGAGGAATCTACCCTACATGAAGAAACACAATGCCCTGGTTTTATTATTACAACTGGTAATAATTATTATATTATCAATAAATAATAATTAATAAAATGCAATTCCCTAAACTGCTATTCTTTCACTACTTGATAAACTAGATGATAGTTGGACAAAAAAAAACTCAAACCATATTCTAAAAGCTAAAAAATTTCTTACTCAAGAACTGGACTTTGTTATTGAAACTGAATTTAACTTAACTACCACACCATTGAATTTTATCTCTTTAAAACAAATTATCATGTAAAACTTTCACAAACAAGTTCCTACTACTACTTTCTTTAACATTGAGATTAAATATGTCATCCTTTGTTTAGAGAACAAAAGTCAATATGTCCACTCTTGAGGTAGACGAATTTCACAGCTGGCTGCTTCTTCCCGGAGAGCAATTAATCTTTGCTGCTTCAAAAGTGCATTTCTTCTAGCCAACAATAAATCTAAAACAAAAAAAAAAACACAAATTAGTTCAAAAAAACTATAACAAACTCCAAATATTACTTTCACAAAACTAATTAAACCTCTTACCAAAATCGTTGGTGAAACAATTTGTGAATCGATTTTGAGCAGCAACATTCATGTCACCAATGTTCAAGTTCAAACCGTTTACCTTCTTAACCGGTTGCATAACTGGTCCACAACCTATCAACAAAACACAACATACATAATAAGGTACAATATCAAAGAAAACCTCGAAAAGAGATGAAAGGGGTAAAATAGGAAATAAATAATCTACCAGTTCTCTTGTGGGAAGCTGAAGGGGTAGAACTAGTAGTCTCATAATGACGAGGTAAAAATACACCGGTTCCACCAGAAGGCTTTTTCACAGAAGATCCACCCGGAACCGGAACCCGGAACCCGGATCCAGCATATTGTTGTACCCGTTGGTTTTGAGGATGAAGTTGAAAAGACATGGGGACGTTACATCTTCCAGTTTCGTAACCAAGTTCACGCCTTCTGTTCTGAAGTAGTGACTGTCGTTGATGAACCAACCAATTAGGTTCCGTTTCCCAAACGGAACCACACTCTTGCTTCTGTTTCACTTCTTGCTGAACCTTCACAACAAAAAATAAAATAAATAAATTAGACACTTGCTTTAATAAATAAAAATTTGAAAATTATAAAAAAATAAAATAAAAAAAGTAAAGATGGATTTGATGTTTGAAAGTTTGAACAAGCTCTCACCAAGTTAGCATGGGTGGGACCAACTAGGTTGTTCATTTTCAACCTAGCAACTTGTCCTGCAGCAGCATAAATAACTTCCCACGGATCAGTTAACGGCGCCGTTACAGGAGACGGAACACGAGAGTTTCCGTTTGGGCTACCGTTATTGCTTCCACTTGACCAGCTGCCGATTCCGCTCAGAATGGACTGAGGCGACCCGGCCACGTCACGAGTTTTTGGCGAATGATGAACTGTTGCTTGGGGTTTGTTCCAAGCGTTGATAGGTGCGGTGTTGAGTTTGTTCCGAGTTTCGTTGAGTGTTGACTGACTGAGTCGTTGAGTTAGCCCCGCGAAGAAGCTTTCTTCTTCGTCGCTGCTCTCAGTTGACTCGGTTGAGCTTGAGCCTGCTACGGATTCCACCGCCGGGGAAGATAGTTCGAACTCGTAGGGGAACTCGGAGGGGAAGCCGAACGCGGCGTCTGACTCAGGTGGAGACCAGAGTGGTTGTTTTGCCATCGAGATTTTGTGTGACGGTTCGGAGAAGGTGAGGATGTTTGGGGAGTTTTTTGTGACGGTTCGGAGAAGCTGAGGATGTTAAGAGGCCAAGAGAGAGAGATTAGTTAGTGGGTGTGTGAGGAAAGGAAGCAGGGAGTTTGGAGGAAAGAATGTTGAAGACAATCTGCTTTTATTAAGGTTTCACAAGCTAGATTAAGGCACTACATATTTTTAAATTATTTTTATTTTAATAATTAATAATATTAATAATTTAGTTTTATTATTATTATTATTATTACTAGTATGATATGAAAAGATAATGGTATTGGTATTTTTGGAAGGTGAAAATAAATAAATATGAGGGTGAGCAGTTCATGAGAACAACTGGAAGAATGGCCCAGTGGTTGGAGAGACATTTGTCCCTATTATTGCATGCATAACCCACCTGCCATTTGTCCCCTCCACACCCTCTTTTTTAATTATATTCACTTTTATATTTTTATTTAATTTAATATACAAATGAACATTCAAGCACTATTTAAGATTTTTTTTAATTTTAATTCTTGAATATAAATTTTGACGAGGTTGGTCCTGTTTCTCGCAGTTTGTCGCAAGGCGTTTTTGATATATTTGTAGAATATGCTATTTATTATAAGAAAATTTTTTAATTTAAATATCGATATGAATTTATAAAAAATCTCATATTTGATATATTTAGATATCCGTAAAAAAAAGTGTTATGAATTTTTTGATTGACTTAAAAAAATTAACTTTTAAGTGAGTCAATGTTTTAATATATAAGTGAATAGGAGAAAAATATAGATGTGTAAATTTAATTAATATTTTTTTACTGTAATTTTATGGGAACACAGACGTTATCAACATTGTTTTAAATTTCGATAATTAATATATTTTCATATGAAAAATAATATAAATATTCAAGTACAATAATATTGTATCACTTAGGATAATTAATTAATGTAGTTTATAAAATGATTGGGACTCTAGTGTAATTTGTTGTTTCTTTGTCTATTATTTTTATATAATTTTAATTTTAATTTTTTATATATATCATTGTTGAAGTATATTAGAATAAGTTTTTGAGGAATATTTATTTTTTACGGCTACTAGTGGCTCTACTCTAGTAGATTTAAAATCAAAATTTTGGATTTGTGTATTAATAAAGGATCTTGTGTTCCATTATCCGTCGTACATGGAGGACTGGTCCTACTCTCCAGTCTTATGTTCTTCCTCTAGTTGTTTTTTTAAGTATGAATTTATTACATTTTGGCGTTTGGCAAGATTTACTATGCCAAGATTTACAATTTTAGGTAATATCTATACTATACATATGACCCTTATTTTGAATTTTCTAATTAATGTTTTTATCTTTTAAATAGTAATGAATCTGCCGCCGATACTGCCTTTTATTTTTCAAGTAATTTGATGCAAATTCAAAATTTCGGTGGAGTGGGGTCGAGGGTGATTTGGACAATATTCTAATTAAACAAAGATTGACTTTATTTTTTGTTTGCTGGCTAAATTAATTAAAATTAGATTCAAGATGATACCTTCACTGTGCCTGCATATGGAAATGATTCCCTTTGCACCTTTACTCATTTTATAGAAAATATTATTAATCATGATTAGTGACTATGCACTTATCAGCGTGTTGTTTAATTTACTTAATATTTGAATTGAACAAGTAATTCTCTCCACGATAATATGATTTTAAATATAATGATATTTTTTTGGTTTGTGAGTTGTTACATGTATATAGTTTATCCTTTGACCTTGTGTATTAAGTTTGCTTGTAGAATAGGCAAATTATACTACTTATTATTTGAAGCACAAGAGATAAGAATGAGCATTTTACATCATTGGGAAAAATCATATCTTATGCTATTTGATTCGTAATATGTTAGCACAATGATTTTCGCTTTTTCCATACTGCAAGGATCCAAGCAACCGTTCCTATTTGAATGCTCCAAAATTGAATGCCATTACATAATAAAAATAGCTCATTTAACATATTATGTTTCATAAATGCCTTTACATTTTATGGGTCATATGCCAAAATTAAGAATGAGAAAAAAATTGAGTTAAGAAAAATTGGTTGTGCGCTGTTGGGAAACCCATCTGAAGAGGAATACGTGGAGAAAGGTTTTTCTAGCTTTGAAACTAACTATATAGGTGGTACTGAGAATGGAAACGAGACTCAAGTCTCCCTATCTATCGGGAAATCGAACAATCCAGTCAATTTCAAGACAGTTGAGTATAGATGCACTCAGAAGTTGAGTATAAAAAATAAATAAAAAACAACATAAGTAGTTGGTTGAATATCAAAGACAAGGGACATAACAAGCACTATAGGATACTATGATTGAAGACATACAAAAAGGTCATTACAAGACTTTTTGTTGTGCTTCTCGCCTCCTTAGTGAGGCATTTTTGTGAGTTTCTCTCGTCTTCTTTTTACTTGGACTGAAATATTAGGGACAATGTTTGATTTAAAGTTGAGATTTATTTACATTTGTGTTTGTTGTGTGTTTTTGTATTTTTGTTTGAATAAAGATGCATATATCACTACTAAAACACCTAAAAATTGAACCGTTAAATTTTTTTCTTTTGAAAAAACTCTTAACTTTTGAAACAATCGACTGAACGTCAACTGATAATGAAATCAATGAAGTCGCCATCAAACTTTTTTTATCCCACGGGAAGGGAAAGGAAAATCTCGAGTAAACTTGAGAAGGGCGAAATCAAGGTCAAACGACCGAGAGATCGAGTAAGGGGGTCTGTTACGCGAGAGAAACGTATTAGCACCCCACACGCCCGTAGTATTTTATGGTATCCACTCTTGTTATTCTAATCTAATGGGTGTTGTCAAATATAATGCTTAAGAACTAAAAGAAAATGCAAAGAGAGAATGCATGGAAAAGAAAAGAAAATAATGTAGGGAAAATAAAGTTGTACTCATTCGGGCCCTAACCCAATGCCTACGTATCCCTTGTAAGGAATTAAAGTTGTCGTAGTTCAGCTCACTTATTTTGACGGGTTTGTATTTTTTATTTGAATAATGTTAGATTCGATCGTTCCACTGCGGCTTGACCTTTTGGAGACTTACGACCTCTAGTGGAAAGGAACTAACGTGCTCTTAGAAGGGAAAAGTCGATTGGCAAAAAGAAAGGAATTGGTTGGTGTTTTTTTACCTTAAAAAAGGATTTGAAAGTTTTAGATGTTTTACGCATTTGCCGAGAAAAAGAAGATTTTTGTTTTAGATGCAAAGGATGCAAAAGAAAACAAAACATCTAAGGGAGACTATCTAAATCTAATCCTTAATGTTATCATACAATGATTGATCTTAAAGTTGAGTTTTAAAGGGAAATATATATCCTATGTTGACATGCATGGATAACAATCCTAACGTCTATCTCAAATCATCATCTATAGATGAATCAAGAAGTCCTAAAGGAGCATAGCAAGGGTTTATCACCTAAGACTATGTCTATCTCGAATCATCATCTATAGATGAATCGAGAGCTCCTAAGGGAACATGTCGAGGGTATATCATCTCAAAACATGCACACAAAAATAAAATCAAGTAAGCAAGTCAATAGGCTCAAGAGAGTTAGCTCAAGAGAGCACACACAATGTGTCATGAGTAGTGCACGCTAACCCATGTCAAATGCCTAACAAAGGTATTAAGGATTAAGGTAGGAAAACAATTCAACAATCAAAAGGCTCAAGAGAGCACACCTAGAGAAATTCTATCTAGGCTAGCATACCAAAGAAAGTCTAACAAAAATATCATATGGGGAACATGCAATGAGAGCGAAGTCATGATCTCAATTTCTAAATTGAGTGACTCATCGATCAACAAAAAAGTAAAGGAAAGCGATAAAATCCTATAGAGAGCATACATTGAGAGCGAAGTCGTGATCTCAATTTCTAAATTGAGTGACTCATCGATCAACAAGAAACAAAGGAAAGCGATAAAATTCTATAGGGAGCATATACTGAGAGTGAAGTCATGATCTTAATTTCTAAATTGAGTGACTCATCAATCAACAACCAAGGAAGTAAACACAAGCACAACACATATAGTAAATAAAATATGGAATGCCTGCTACAGGTCTTTAAACAACGGCTTTGTTGCTATGGGGCTCCTAGAACTATCTAAAAAACTGTAGAGTGAAAGAAACAAAAAGGAGGCAGTGCAATACCAAACAGATAATAATTCGTAGCAAGTAAGCAAAAATAAGAAAGCCGAAGAACTTTGAGTAGACTAGCATCATCAAGCAAAGCAAGTCAGAAATCGGATGTCCGACATAAGCCTCAAAGCAAACGGTATGAAAATAAATCACAAAAATGATGTGCACCAGACACCATCACAAAAGTCATCCTACATAAAATGCAATCCAGATAAAAACACAACAAATATGTGTATTCATCGAGTCAAGAGGATCAAAGGATAAACTTGTCTGAATCGCATCTGTATCTCGCAAGTAAAGTGAAACAGGAATCAAATAGGATATCGAATTCATGTTCCCCCAAATAAAGTGGGACACGAATTAATATCATCATGAGAATCCTTTAGTATGAGTCATTGCACAACCAACACACATGTCAAAAATAACAAGGAAAAACTAAACCAAAAGAGAAAACATAAGGAAAAATGAAACAAAATAAAAAAGGAAATTGTTGTTTTTTGGCCTGGGAACCCGGTTACCAAGATTTGGGTAACCGATTATCCTAACTCAAAAATTTGGGAAAATAGCTACTGACTTGAGGTAACCGGTTACCATGATTGGGTAACCGGTTATCCAAGCCAAAAAAGTTGGGAAATGCTACTGTAAGTGGGGTAACCAGTTACCATAACTGGGTAACCGGTTACCTTCGGGAAGAAAGCAGTTTTTTAACAGTTTTTTGAGATTTGGCTCATGGTTTGTGCAAGCTTTTGATTCTATTGCAAGGCAAGATCATAGTTCAAGCATTTTATCAAACACATGTCATGTTCAAATTCAACACATGATTTTGCATAATTGAAAGCATATATTCCAACAACATATGATTGATATAAGATCAACAATTAGGCTTCATGCAACATCAACAATTTGACTCACCAATTAAGAACTTTCATGAAAAATCACTTAAGTCAAATAAGCACTTAATTCAACTATCCAATTCTGGATTTAAACATGATTGTCAAAATCAATTCACAATTCTAGCACTAGATCTAAGTTCTCAATTCAAAACTCAACCTAGATTCAATTCATGCTTGATCAAAAAATTGCTTCTCAAATAATCACTTATTTCAAAAGTGCTTAATTCAAGAAAATTCACTGATAGAAATGAATAGGAGGCTTAGGTATAGAGATCACAATGAAAGGATCGAATATCATAGAAGAATTACTCTTGATCTTGACTTTGGATTCTTGATAAAATTATTGTTGTTTTCTTGATCAAAAGGTAGAGAAAACTTTAATTTGATCCTTGAGAATTGAGAGAATTGTTAGCTTGAGTTTTTGAGAATTTGTGAATTATGAGAGCCTCCTCCTTGAAAATTCATATTTCAAGATTATATACATGGGCCAATTGGGCCTTGGATGAGAAATTGAATTGGGCCTCCATTTGAAAGTGTAAACTTGGTACGTACAAAAAGTGTCATGTCATCATCCATACAAAATATTGAACTGACTCCAAAATGAAAAATGAAGATCATCAAATTTGTGACGCGTTACCAAAAGATGGGCTCAATCGGATAAACAGAGAGGAATTTATGGATTTTTGAAGTTTCACCGACACTGTCAGGCAAAATAATTTCTTGTGCAGTATTTCTATTGCATCACACACGGAACGGACAAAAAATGGAAGCCTTTGGGTCACCGTTTGATTTTGGCATCTGAAGAGAAAATGTAGTAGACGAAATTTATGAACCAACGTGTGATATGGTGGGAGAACTGACTTGGTTTTGCGTTTGATCACAAATGTTGCGGATAGCAAGAGTCACCACTGACTTTTCTTTTATCCAATAAAGAAAGGGTGAAAAGAACAGGAAATACCTTGAAGATTTTGAGTTTGGGGGGTAGGTTATGAAAAGGGAAGGTGTTAGCATCCTTTTCACACATAGTTATCTACGGGCTCTTAGTCTCTATCTCACTTTTGAAAATTTGCCTTGTATATGTGATTTGTTTGAAAATATTTTGAAAAGCCAATGTTAGGCTGACTTTGTAATGATTCTTGTATCTGTCTTCGAGCATGCGTACAAAGTGTTTTGAAAATACTTTGAAAGTGTTTGTGTGAAATGTTTTGTTTTGAAGAGCTTTGTGAGAAAGTGATTAAAAGTTCTACCCTACTCAATCTTGTTCTTGTAATTTTCCTCATCCTTTAGATAATGTTATCCTTACCATTAGTTAGTAGGGAGCCATATCGTTGGATGTGTAGGGACGGGCGAGGGTCATCGTACAATCATCGAAGGCAACTGGTAAGGACGCTTTAGCAATTTTCGTAAGGGACTAGATCATTTATTAAAAGGCAGCGTCGAAGGGTCATCGATGGACTATGATCTTTTGATTCGAGGGACTTTGCTAAAGCGTCCCCACTTTCGAGGGACATGACTGTTTAATTGAAAGGCAATAAGAGAGGTTACCCTATAGGTGTGAGTGTGTGAGGTGTGTTGTTTTCAATTATTTTATCTTTGAGATTAGGTTTTTCTATCGTCATATTTTTTTATCTTGTCATACAAACTCTAATTACTAAGCAATAGCAGCAAATATAGAAAATTGTAAAGGTGCGGAAAGTAAAGGCAGGAATGTAAACCATAAACTATTACATCGCTTCGGGGAAGATACATAATAGTAAAGTGGAAAGTAAAATTAACAATTGCTACATCCCAGAGAACAGTTACATAATAAAAAAAAGCGGCAAAAACAAACTACGCTATTGACAATTGTGAAAATAAAATAAGAATAAGAAAGATGAAAAATAAAATGTTTTTGGAGGTTTTTTATGAAAAAAGGTTTTTTGATGATTAATAAACCTAAAAAAGGTCTAATTAATTTTAATTAAAAAAATATTAATTAAAATAATTAAAAAAAATTAATGATAAAAACCTAAAACCTAATTAATTTTAGGGTTTGTAAAAGAAAAAAGTTTTGTTTCATGGTTAGGTGGATTTAGGGTTTAAGAGAAAAGAGAAAAAAAGGTTAGAAAATAAGAAAAGAACATAAAATGCCAAGGATCAAACCCACACCCTAGTATAGTAATGCCTTAATGCGCGTGTCCTTTCCACTGGGATGGCTGTACATCCGATGATATAAATGAAAATAAATCATTATATAATAAAACAAAATAACTGGACCGGAGAAGCGTCAGAGCGCTAACTCCAATCGTCTTCTTCGGCGACTATGTTTCTTCCAACCTGCAAAGCAACCATTGTTAGAGATCCAAAGGGACCCTACCCCCTAAATCAAGCCTTGTGAGTTCAATAGGAGTGTTATTTTTGGTTTATTCATGCTAGGTTGTGAGGTATATCAAAAATAACATGGATCGGTGTGAGCATGGTGATGCGTAATTCTGGTAGCACGGGGCTCACGCGTTGGGTTTTCTCTGTAGTTCTTTTGGAAGTGAATGGAACAGATGGTTTATCGTGAAAGAAGTTGTAACTAGGGTTTACAAGTTGCCCTAGTTTTTGAGAATTTTAGAGATTTTTGGACAGGTTTCTTTGTGTAAGGGTTCGTGACTTTTGATGTCTGAATGGAGAGGATATATAGCTTGAAATTAGGTCAACCAAAGAATGGGCTTGGACCTTTGTAAGAAGCATTGGTCTTATGTTATTTAACTTTGAATTTAAATTAATAAACACCAAAATAAATAGAATAAAAATCCATGGGGTGTATGAAGTGATTCAGAGGTTCACTATAAGTTTAAAAACACGTTTGGACCTTGAAACATCAGCCCACTAGCCCAAAAATTCAAGTTTGCTCACTTTTGGTTTCATGCATTTGCTCAAAATTTCCCAACTTAAACCAATCATAACTCTCTCAATTTTTATCAATAGAATGTGATCTTTGACTTTTTGGAAATAATAAGATGTCCTCTTAAATCTCTATTTTGATCATTTTTGCATTTGAATACTTTATCTTGATGTAAGTTGCCTTGACAAAGAATGTCTTTTTGTTGACTTTTGAAATGACCTATAATATATTGGCTCATATCTCTCAAATGAAGTATGTTTTGGACTTGAGCTTAGAGAGACAAAGTTTTATAGAATTTAATTTCATTCACAATGAGCTTTGGTTGAGAAAAATATGATGAAGTATGTGAAAGTTGTGATTGGTCAAAGGTTAGTTGACTTCTCCTTCTAAAAACCCTAATTTGATAACTTTTGACTTTTGATGAATCTTGAGTTTCCTTGGTGAATCATGATCAACCCTTGATCAAATGATTAATATGACTTCAAAACCTTGATGTTGACCAAAAATCTTGAGGTTTGACTATATGTTGACCATAGTTGACTTTTTGTCCAATACAATTGATTTTCAGTCATTTGAGCCATTGACTGAGCAAACTTGTGATGTAAGGCTTGAAACTTAGTATGAGCATTCTTGGAAATATATAAGAAACCATGAAATCCACTTGAGGCCTTAGAAACCTAATCTTCCTTGTGAAAATTGAAACCCTAGTTGTGGGTCAATTGCTTTTGAGGAGAATTTGTTTGATCAATTCCTTAGCAGCTTTGAGCAATTGAAAACCCTAGGAACATGAGGAGATAACTTGAAGAAAAATGGGAGGGTAAATTTTAAGGTACAATATCTGCCCCTGTTCAATCTTCTTAAACCTGAAAAGTTAGATTGGCATGTCCACCATTCGTGATCTGAAGGTGAAAGAGGATTAAACACTTAAGTGCCGCAAAATTTGCACTCGCATGTGCACGAAGTAACACTTTTGGTTGCTAATATTGCTTGAATGGGCTTAAAGATTCTATTCAGAGAGGTGACAAAGTGTCGTCGAATATGGGCTTATAGATGCCATCAAAGTAACTATTGATAGGAATATCAGAATGAGTCTACACTTGACTGTATCTGAAGAATGCTTTTCATAATGAATCTCTGAAGAAAAAGCTTGTCGGATTTGGTCTCTGAAGGAATTGCTTGTCATATTTAGTCTCTAAGGGAAATGCTTGTCATGTAGATAGTCTCCCTGTCCTGCTTCGAGAATTGATCTACGATTTGTTTTTGTTGGTAAATCCGTCCTGTTTCGGGAATTCATACCACCTGGTCATGTCGATAGTTGCTTCGTCCTGTTTCGGGAATTAATCTTTGGATGGTTATGCAGATAGTTGCCCTGTCTTGTTTCGGGAATTAATTTGTGCCTGTTCTTATAGATAGTTTCCCCGTCTTGTTTCTGGAATTAATATGGGACTTGCCTCTTGTGAAGAAGTGAAAAACATAAGAAGGGGGGGTTGAATTGTAAAACTGAAAATCAATGCAATGAACAAGATATTTTTATCCTGGTTTGTTTGATCTCAAACTACTCCAGTCCACCCGTCAAGGTGATTTCGCCTCTCTCTAACGAGGTCTTAATCCACTATATTCAACTGAATATTACAAACTGCTTTAACACCTGCTAAAGCCTTCTTGATGCAAACCACAACCCGGTTTGTCAAGGAAACACTTTCTTACAAAGAAGATAAATCTAGGTGTGAATGTTTTCTACAAAACTGTATCACAACTGTGATGTATACACAACTTAAGCTTATGAAACTAGATTGCTAAACAATGATTGAATAGAGAGATATGTAGCGTTTAGCAAACTGAGAGAAGGAAGAATATGATCAGCTTTTAGGCGTGTAAAATGTTGGAGAGCATTAGCCAATTCAATCTTCATAGTCTTGTTTATATAGCACTGAGATTGTTGAACGTTGGAGCAATATTCTTGATTCAATGCTAATAACAAACTTTCCTTATTGAGCAGATCTTGTCTGGAATGAGGCCGTTGGTAATAATTTGCTTTCAATGCACAGTACCGTTGCATACTTAATGCATGTTCTGGCTTGGCTCATTCTGACTCTGCTTAGCTGCTGATGAACTGTTGTTTTTCTTTATCAGAGTGTTGAGCGCAGTTCTGTTCATCAAGCTTCAGCATACACGTGAGTTGATCTTCTGATTCTGGTATTCTGATATAGCAACTTCTGATGCTGATGTCAAGAACCAATATTCTGATGCTGATTAAGTGTGCTCTTGCTGATACCTATCAGAGTTTCTGCAAGGCAGAACGTAATATTTTTAGGTAGCAAATAGTTCATACATGAATCATATAAATAATATATATTTTCATTTTGTTATCATCAAAACTTAAACATAGGGTAGTAGATTCAAACTTTGTTCTAACAATCTCCCCCTTTTTGATGATGACAAAAACTAGATATTTTTAAATTGAAAATAACGTGAAAAATTATCAGAGGTAACTAAATGATAAGATGTATCAGAGTAAGAGGTTATCAAAGATAAGGGATAAGAGTTGAGAGATACTCCCCCTGAGTTTATTACTTCCCTTTTTGATTCCAAGAGTTTTTCAGGATCAGATCTTTTTGCCTTTCTTTGAACATCAGAGTCTTTGACTATCAGAAGCTTTAGATCAGCATATCAGAGCAGAGCTTCAGATCAGTGTATCAGAGCTTTTCTTGTCAGAGCTTTGCTTTGGGTCAGAGTATCAGAGCGGGTCAGAGTATCGGAGCTTTAGTCTTCAGAGTATCATGGAGCTTTCTTGTACCTGTAGACTTAAGCAAAACAGAGAACATATTCAAGTATATCAGAGTTAGAATGTTCGAGAATTTCTGTCTTGGTAATCCGTTATTATTTAAAATATCATTCTTGTTCTCCCCCTTTTGTCAGCAATCAAAAAGTGTAAGTGATGTGCTAAAACATTTAATGCAGAAAAAAACTTGTCATATTAAAAGGTTCAGAATTAAACAAAACATTACAACAGATAATCAAGGAAAACATGAAAATGACATGAATGGCTTTGATCTGATCAGCAGTCTCATTCTGCTTGTGTACCATGCTGACAACAGTGTCAATCTTGATATCCTGCACATCCATCCTTTCTTTCATCTTCTGGTCATTTTCATCCATCCTCTGCTGCAGACGCATGTCATTCAACTTTAGTTCTTCCAGAGTCTGCCTGTCCAAGGCAGCTTGAGAAACATCAGAAGCAGGGAGCTTCTGAGAGCTTTCTGCAACATCTTTTGCTTGACTTGCTTCAGCTTGAATGGTCTTGTCTTCTTCTGGTTGCACCTTTGAAGCTGGCTGTTTCTCAGACCATGGCTCACTATCCAGAGGGAGCACGTCTTCCTGAGGCAGCTGACTTTCAACTTCCTTCAGCAGCTTGCTGAAGTTCTGTTGTGCCTGCTCATAGTTGATATCCTGCAACTTGAGGGCTTCAGCACGTACCCAAATTCTGAATTGTGACCAGAGCTGGTCAGAGGCAGCTGGGTCAATCATTCCAGGACAGACTTGCTTCAGAGAAGCAATCCACTGCTGCAAACCTGTTTCAAAATTCATAATACCAGAGCCAACATCTGGTTGTTTTGGTTTTGGAATGGCTATTTTATGTTTCAGATCAGCAAGACGATCAAGGATTGTTAAGTCTATGACGGTCCTGTTGGGGTTTTCGGTGGTTTGCTTGGGAGCTGTTTGTTTTGGAGATGGAGTGGGAGAATCAGAAATAATGATTGGAATGTTTGGTGTTTTGGGAGTATTTGGTGGTGTAGATTCTGGTGAGGATGGCAACTGGGCCATTGTGACTATTGTTCCACATGGCAGCTGGATTGCCAGAGGTGATGGTTGAGGTGAATGAGGTTCAGAAGGTGGAGGAGTTGGAGTTTCAGAGTGATGAAACTCAGGTTAAGGAGAGGGAGAAGGAATTGCTGGTTGTGGAGAAGTTGTTGGAATTTCTGGTTGTTCAGGGATAAGAGGTTCTTCTTGAATGGATGAGAGAGGTTGTTGTTGTTCTGGTTGTGGAGAAGGGACAATTTGTGGTTCAGAGTTTGGATTGATGGAGGAGTGATCAGAAGTGTGTTGATCAATGTCAGACAGCACTTTGTCAATTGCTGATGTTGTTGAGATTGTTGGTTTGGGATGTTTGGTTCTGGGTCTTCTGAGTTGTAATGCCTCAGAAGGGTCATCTTCTGGTTCAGTTTCATCTATTGTTGGGATGGGGATTGAGATTCTATGAGAGGTTGGAGGTGGAATTGATGCTGGAATAGTAGAAGAATTTAAAACAGAAGCAGCAGATAAATTACCTCTTTTCTTGGGTGTCTGCTGGGATGATCCTTCTGAAGGTGCCTTCCTTTTCTTCGTCTTCTTCAGAGTCACTTCTGGTTGAGATTGGTGCAGATCTTTGATCTTCAGATTGGGATCTGTACCATCAGCTTTGCACGCGTTCAGATATCTGAGAACTACCACTGGCTTGGATTTTATCTCAGAAAATAAAGGAAAGTCACTCAGTGGGACTCTTCTGCTGGAGATATCAGCAATAGGAGTAGCGTTGGGTTCCTTTTTTATATTCTCTATCAACTTCATTTTCTTCAAGTTCTTCGCGTTCAGAGGCTTCCCAACCGTTGGTTCAATGGTGCTTAACTCTTGAGCTTCTATCAGATGCTCTATCAGCCTATTCTCCGTCAGAATATCTGATATCAACCTTCCAAAGGGTATCCAATCCCTCTTTGTTCTTTCTTCTTCCCTGGTTTCCTTCACGCTTGTTCTGAGGTGATTGAACAGAAGATGAGCCAAGTTGATTTTTACCTTCTGATTGATAAAGTAGATCAGAAACTGCTGATCTATATTTATGTAATCAGGGGAACTAGTTGGCTTTCTATGGTTAAAACACCCCAGAATTATCTTCGCCCAAACTCTGTGATGATCCTTCAGATCTTTGATTTTGCTGCTGGGCACCCCATGGGTGAAAATCCTTCTTGCTATGACGCCCACGTCAGCACATCTCTCAGCCATATCAATACAGCGGACGCCACCGCCATTGTAACCAATTAACCTTGCTATGTGATCCTCAGTGATCACAATCTTCTTCCCCATAATGTAGGAGGTGACTTGATGCGTTGAAGCCGTAGCATGAATCCAAAACTCCTTGACTAACATAGGGAATGTTGGTCCAACCAACCTGTCAAAATACCTTTCCCATTTATGTGCCCTAACTTCTTCTGTTAAGTCAAAACCGTTTTCCTTCAGACTTCCAAAATCAATGATCAATTCAGATAACACTTCAAGATTCTTCACAGGAGTGAGGAGAGTTCTGAATGGCACTTGATACTGTTCAGATGATGCTTTCTTCTGAGAACCTGCAGAAGCACTGCTGGAGGTTTCCATGTTCACACTTAGGGATTTTGAGAAAAACTGAGAAAAAAGTTTGAAATAGATGAACACAGAAAAATGCAGAGAATGCTTGAGAAATAGTGAGAAACTGTAAAAGATGAAAATGAGAGGTTAACGTGTTTAAATAGGGTTCAGAATATTTTGAAAGAGTAAAAGTTTTTAAGAAAGAGAAATAAAATCATGATTACGTTTTAAAAGCATGATTACTTTCATTTAATGCTTGCTGATTTTGGGGGATTTGAGAAAGATACTTAGAAACGATTACCAGACATGTGTCTCAATGCACCCAATCAGCGTTTTGCCTTCTCAGAAGCGTGCACGCGTTCTGCTTCAGAGATTTGCTGATGATTGGATGACACTTGTTTGATGTAGTGATCAACACGTTTGTCTTTGAGCTTAGACTCTCAGATCTTTAGACTTGCATCTGATACAATCTGCATGTTCTATCTTTCTGAAAAGGGATTGATCAGAAGTCCACAGTAAAACAAATATATTCTGAAGATAAATATATGGAATTAAAACATTTTCACTCTGGGCAGACTTTCATGCTGAGATGTTTCAGAATGAAATTAAACCTATCTTCAGAAAGGGGTTTAGTGAAGATATCAGTCCATTGATGGTCTGTATCTATAAATTTTAAATTCAAAATTCCTTTTTGAATATAGTCCCTAATGAAGTGATGTTTTATTTCTATATGCTTAGCTCTAGAATGTAAAATGGGATTCTTACTTAAGCAAATAGCAGAAGTATTATCACAGAGTATAGGAATGTTACTCTCAAAAATCTAGAAGTCTTCAAGCTGACTTTTCATCCAGAGCATTTGTGTGCTACATCCTGCTGCTGCTATGTACTCAGCTTCTGTTGTTGATAGCGCAATTGTTGATTGCCTTTTGCTGGACCAAGAGATCAGATTTTCTCTCAGAAACTGGCAGCTTCCAGAAGTACTTTTACGCTCCACTCTGTCTCCAGCAAAGTCAGCATCACAGTAGCCTACTAAACTGTAATCACTAGATTTTCTATAAAACAAACCCAGATTAGTAGTACCTTTCAGATACTTGAAAATTCGCTTAACAGCTGTTAAGTGAGATTCTCTAGGATCTGATTGGAATCTAGCACAAATACAAACGCTGAATAATATATCAGGTCTTGAAGCAGTCAGATAAAGGAGAGAACCAATCATACCTCTGTAGACTTTCTGTTCTACATTTTTGCTTACCTCTTCTCTTTCCAGAATGCACGTGGGATGCATTGGAATCTTTGATGGCTTACATTCTGAGAGGTCAAATTTCTTCAGAAGATCTCTGATGTATTTGCTCTGATGAATGTAAGTTCCCTCTGGAGTTTGATTGATCTGAATTCCTAGAAAGAATTTCAGTTCCCCCATGAGGCTCATCTCAAATTCTGCCTGCATACACTTAGCAAATTTTCTTCCAAGAGAAGGATTAGTAGAACCAAAAATAATATCATCAACGTAAATTTGACAGACTAAGATGTCATTCTTAATTGATTTACAGAATAAGGTAGTGTCCACCTTCCCTCTGGTGAATTCATTTTCTAACAGAAAGTTACTTAGCCTTTCATACCAAGCTCTGGGAGCTTGTTTCAGACCATATAGTGACTTCTTTAGTTTGAAAACATGTTCTGGATGTTTTGTATTTTCAAAACCAGGGGGTTGGTGCACATAAACCTCTTCTTCTATATAACCGTTTAAGAATGCACTCTTGACATCCATCTGATACAGAGTGATGCCTCTATTAACAACAAATGAAATTAAAAGTCTGATAGATTCTAACCTGGCGAATGGAGCAAAGGTTTCTGTATAGTCTATCCCCTCTTGCTGACTATAACCTTGTGCAACCAGTCGTGCCTTGTTTCTGATGACTTCACCTTGTTCATTTAGCTTGTTTCTGAAGACCCATCTTGTTCCAATGACGTTGAATCCTTTTGGTCTGGGAACAAGATCCCATACGTCATTTCTGGTGAATTGATTCAGCTCTTCTTGCATTGCCAGAATCCAGTCATTATCCAGAAGTGCTTCATCAATAGAAGAAGGTTCAATCAGAGACACAAGTCCCATGAGGGTTTCTTCAGAGTTTCTGAAGCTTGCTCTTGTTCAGATTGGATCTTCCTTTCTTCCTAAGATAGTCTCTTCTGGGTGATCCAAGCTACTTCTGGGTACTCTCTTCTGAGGTTGATCAGCAGCTGCTGTAGGATTGCTTGCAGTGCTCCTTTCAGATATTGAAGGAGTGTCTGTGTTGAGAGCTTCTGATGACTTGTCTTCAGAACCTGTAAATTCAATTTCCATACCTGCAAAAACTTCATTCTGCTTTGACTTTTCAGAGTCAAGCTTATCATCAAAACGAACACTGATTGGTTCTTCCATAATCTGTGTTTCTGTATTGTATACTCTGTACCCTCTTAAGCGTTCAGAGTATCCTAACATAATACACTTCTGTGCTTTAGAGTCAAACTTGTTCAAATAATTCTTTGTATTTAACATAAAACAGGTACATCCAAATGGATGAAAATATGAAATGTTGGGCTTTCTGTTCTTCCACAATTCATATGGAGTCTTTTCCAGAATAGGTCTTATTGAGATTCTATTCTGAATGTAGCACGCTGTGTTTATTGCCTCTGCCCAGAAGGTCTTAGCAACATTTGTCTCATTGATCATGGTTCTGGCCATTTCTTGCAATGTTCTGTTCTTTCGTTCTACAACTCCATTTTGTTGGGGAGTTCTAGGACAAGAGAAATCATGCAGAATGCCTCTGTCATTAAAGAATGACTCAAAATCTTTGTTTTCAAATTCTCCACCATGATCACTTCTGACTTTAACGATTCTAAGATCCTTTTCATTCTAAACTTGGTTACAGAAGGTAACAAACACAGAGTGTGACTCGTCCTTGTGTCTTAAGAACTTTACCCATGTCCATCTGCTATAGTCATCTACGATTACTAACCCATACTTCTTGCCACTGACTGAAGCAGTTTTAACTGGTCCAAATAAGTCAATGTGCAGAAGTTCTAATGGCTTAGAGGTAGAAACAACATTTTTAGATTTAAAAGAAGGTTTTGCAAACTTGCCTTTCTGACATGCTTCACACAGAGCATCTGAATTGAACTTCAAATTAGGAAGTCCTCTGACCAGATTGAGTTTGTTAATCTGAGATATTCTTCTCATACTAACATGCCCCAATCTTCTGTGCTAGATCCACTGCTCGTTGTTAACAGACAGAAGGCACTTTACATTCTGACTTTTTAGTTCAGAAAGTTTGATTTTGTAAATGTTGTTTTTCCTCTTACCATTAAACAGGATAGTCCCATCTTTCTGACTAACAGCTTTACATGATTTTTGATTAAAGATTATATCATAACCGTTATCACTTAATTGACTTATGGATAACAAATTATGCATTAATCCATCTACTAGCAAAACATTATTAATAGAGGGAAGATTTCCATTACCTACAGTTCCAGAGCCAATTATCTTTCCCCTCTGATTGCCTCCAAAGCCAACGTGGCCTCCAGGCTTAAGTTCCAGGCTTTGGAACATATGCCTTCTTCCCGTCATGTGTCGCGAGCAGCCAGAGTCCAGGTACCATGACTGGTGTTTCTGACTTGCTGCTAAAGATATCTGCAACATGTATTATTTTATCCTTAGGTACCCAGATTTTCTTGGGTCCTGATTTGTTAGATTTACCAAAACTCTGGTTGAATTTTGGTTTCACAGAGTATTAACTGCTAGTGTATTTAATATCATGTGTGTGACCATACACAAAATGTGAATTCAGAGGAGTGTGTTTAATGGTTAAGTCCATGACATTCTTTGGTGTAGGAACCTTACCTTGGTATCCTATTCCTTTCCTGCCGTTTCTGCTAACTCCATAGATCATTGAAGCCATTTTGCTTCTATCTATGCTTTTAGCAAGGAACTTCTGGAAACTGTGATCATACTCCTTGATGATCTCATCAGCGTTGCTGGGAGTTTCAGAAATTGGTTCCTTCTGAGAGTTTTGTAAAGTATTTTCTAATTTTGAAATCTTATTTCTCAGCTCAGAATTCTCCAATTTGAGACTCTCAGTCTTATTAGAGTCATATTCAAGATTCCTTTTCAGGTCTCTGAATTTAACTCTAATTTGCTGATACCTTTCCAGGATTTCATTAAGGCTTTCAGCAAGTTCAGCCTTGGTAAAATTAACAGCAAAGTTAGGAAATACCTCTTCAGTGTCTGATTCAGAAGCTTCACTATCTTCTGAAATGTTAGCCATGAGAGCTATGTTTGCCCTTTCATCATCTGATTCTGAGTCAGCTTCAGACGAGTCAGAGTCATCCCATGTAGCCATGAGACTTTTCTTCTTTTCTCTTCCAAATTTCTTTTTGGGCTTTTCCCTCTGAAGCTTTGGACAGTCACTCTTGTAGTGTCCTTGCTCATTGCACTCATAGCAGATGATGTCCTTGGTGTTTGGCTTTTTGCTACTTGAGGAGCCTTCAGATCTTCTGTATCCAGAGGAAGACTCTGTCCTTTTGTATCTAGAAGAGGACTCGTTCTGATCAGATCTTCTGGGATTCCTGAACTTCCTTTGTCTTTGCTTCCACAGTTGATTTACTTTTCTGGAGAGGAGGGAGAGTTCGTCTTCTTCTGATGAGGATCCATCAGATGTTTCTTCAACTGCCTACAAAACTTTAGACTCAGATTTTTTGTTAGATTTTAATGCTAAAGGCTTACCTTACTTCCGAGGCTCGTCAGCTTCTAGCTCTGTCTCATGACTTCTGAGGGAGCTGATAAGTTCCTCCAGAGTGATTTTGTTGAGATCTTTTGCAAGCTACAGAGATCTAACCATTGGTCTCCACTGCTTGGGTAAACTTATGATGATTTTCTTGACATGGTCAGCAGTAGAGTATCCTTTGTCCAGAACCTTGAGACCAGCTACCAGAATCTGGAATCTTGAGAACATTGTTTCAATGGATTCAGATTCCTCCATTTTGAACGCCTCATACTTCTGAATGAGCGCCAGAGCTTTAGTTTCTTTGACCTGAACGTTGCCCTCATGCGTCATTCTGAGTGAGTCAAAAATGTTCTTTGCTGTGTCTCTGTTGGAGATCTTTTCATATTCAGTATAGGAGATGGCGCTGAGAAGGATGGTTCTGGCCTTGTGGTGATTCTTGAAGTCACGCTTTTGTTGGTCAGACATTGTTTTTCTATCAATCTTTTGACCACTTGCATTCACAGGGTGCGTGTATCCATCTGTCACCATATCCCACAGATCAGCATCATGTGCCAGAAAGAAGCTTTCAATTCTGTCTTTCCAGTAATCAAAGTTTTCTCCATCAAAGACTGGAGGTTTGCCGTTGAATCTGTCTCTGTCCTCATGGTTGTCATTGCTGGTGTGAGAATAGTTTCCTGCCATTGTGTTTTTCTGACGCTGGATCTTGTACTGACACGGTTAGGTGTTTTAGCTCAGAACCAGGCGCTCTGATGCCAATTGAAGAAGTGAAAAACACAAGTAGGGGGGGTTGAATTGTAAAACTGAAAATCAATGCAATGAACAAGATATTTTTATCCTGGTTCGTTTGATCTCAAACTACTCCAGTCCACCCATCAAGGTGATTTCGCCTCTCTCCAACGAGGTCTTAATCCACTATATTCAACTGAATATTACAAACTGCTTTAACACCTTCTAAAGCCTTCTTGATGCAAACCACAACCCGGTTTGTCAAGGAAACACTTTCTTACAAAGAAGATAAATCTAGGTGTGAATGTTGTCTACAAAACTGTATCACAACTGTGATGTATACACAACTTAAGCTTATGAAACTAGATTGCTAAACAATGATTGAATAGAGAGATATGTAGCGTTTAGCAAACTGAGAGAAGGAAGAATATGATCAGCTTTTAGGCGTGTAAAATGTTGGAGAGCATTAGCCAATTCAATCTTCATAGTCTTGTTTATATAGCACTGAGATTGTTGAACGTTGGAGCAATATTCTTGATTCAATGCTAATAACAAACTTTCCTTATTGAGCAGATCTTGTCTGGAATGAGGCCGTTGGTAATAATTTGCTTTCAATGCACAGTACCGTTGCATACTTAATGCATGTTCTGGCTTGGCTCATTCTGACTCTGCTTAGCTGCTGATGAACTGTTGTTTTTCTTTATCAGAGTGTTGAGCGCAGTTCTGTTCATCAAGCTTCAGCATACACGTGAGTTGATCTTCTGATTCTGGTATTCTGATATAGCAACTTCTGATGCTGATGTCAAGAACCAATATTCTGATGTTGATTAAGTGTGCTCTTGCTGATACCTATCAGAGTTTCTGCAAGGCAGAACGTAATATTTTTAGGTAGCAAATAGTTCATACATGAATCATATAAATAATATATCTTTTCATTTTGTTATCATCAAAACTTAAACATAGGGTAGTAGATTCAAACTTTGTTCTAACATCTTGTTGGTAAACCTGTCCTGTTTCAGGAATTCATACCGCCTGGTCGTATAGATAGTTACTCCGTCTTGTTTCGGGAATTAACCTCTGACTTTCTTTCTTATTGGTAAACCCGTCCTGCTTCGGGAATTCATACCACTTGGTTATAAAGATAGTTACCCCGTCTTGTTTCGAGAATTAATTTGTGACCTGTCTAAAAATTGTTGATGATATTCGTCTGTTTGTAGAATTTACCTGAAAAGACAAAGTTAGTCTTTATGCAATCTCATGATGTATGTGATGCATTGCGTAATGATGTCCTCAAAGTAAATGAAAGTGTTACATGCGTTTCGTATGTATATGCTATGATATTTGTAAATGATTTATGGATGTAAGATGTCGTTGAAGCGTATTGGTAGATTCGTATAACATCTTTGGCAGGGAAAATAAATCCATGACTTTTGATAGGGGTGAAGAATATGAATCTTTAATCTTGTTTAGAATGTCTTCGTCGGGGATTCCTGCTTTCTGTTTTGAGGATACTCCGCTTGAGACATTCGACTTCTGCTTGGGGATAGAAGGTTTCATGAACATTTGTCGTTCATCACTCTACTGGGGAATTTAGTTCTTATATACCCTGACTAGGGATAAAAGAGATAGTTAACCTTATGAGGCGCTGTCTGGCCGAGTTTCTGATATAGACACCAACTCTTCTGGGGAGGACAGAGTTAAATGATATCTGGCCCGATTTCAGATTTTGTAGCAACTCTCAGGGGATAACAACCTTGATTGTACTTTGCTGGAGAAAAGATTCTTGCCGAGGATTTACAGTAATCAGAGAAATGGAATTTGTTGGGGAAATAAACCCTGTCGGGGAAATAAATCCTGCTGGAGAAGAGAATTTTTCAGGGGATTCTACAGTGTTAAAGAAATAAACTCCGTTGGAGGATTAAATTCCTGTGAACTGTGCTGAGGGAATCATTTCTGATGGGAATTGATATTTCATAGATGTGCTAGGGAAGCTTCCACCGTATGCCGGGGAAATGATCAAACTTCCTTATCTGCTGGAGGACCTACTAGGGGAGATGATCATGTGATCTGCTGGAAGATGCCCAAATTCATGTATGAAGAAATATTAGATTTGCTGGGGAATGTATCTCCATCGGGGATGAGCTTGTGAAGACAGACTCTGCGGGGATTCCTCTATGGGGAATTGATAACTTGAACATTATCCCAACTCCTAGAGTCTTTAGTAAATGCTTGTTCCTGTTTTTATGCACATATTTGTTAACAATAATCATATTCATATGTATATGTTCATTCAATTTAGTCATTGGACGTTTTTTGCAAACAAAACAGAGAGAGTAAAACAAATTTTAATTTTGAATTATATTTGTATTGAAAGTTTGCTTATAAACAGGAAATTTTATAAAAAGAGGCAAAGATCCTAGTAAGAGGAAATCATCGTAAAACGAAAAGAGTACAAAGTAAAACAAATAAAAACAGCTATGTGGAAACAATCCCATCGAGTTTCAACTCTGCTATTGCCCCTATGTCTTCAAGCATCTCATCCCTTGCTATCGGAAGAAGTTGATTGAATTGATCTTGTACCATTGAACTTGACGTGGATAATAAAGCTTGTTATATGTAGATGATCCAGCAGGACATAGTCGTACGCTTTAATCCCTAACTTTTGCCTGGACCGCCCTTTCGGGTTTTCAGTCCATCGGGATACCTTTTTTTCCCAAGCCACCTTTTCAGGTTTTCGACTTACCAGGTGTACAAATGTTCATATATATCCCTAATTTTTGCCCGAACCCTTTTGGTTCGCCGGGATGCCCTTATTTTTTCCTAGGCGAGTCAACCTAGCGGATCATTTTCATGCGTAGTATTTTTTAAATATGTCTGCATTCACAGGGTGCGGAAAATCTTCACCGTCCATGGTGGTAAGTATCATAGCACCGCCAGAAAATATCTTCTTGATTACAAATGGACCTTCGTATGTGGGAGTCCATTTTCCACTGGGGTCACCTTGCGGTAGGATGATGCGCTTTATTACCAAGTCACCAGCCTGATATGCACGATGTTTGACTCTATTATTGAAGGATTTGATCATACGCTTCTGATACATCTGTCCATGACAAACAACCACGATTCTTTTCTCATCAATCAGATTTATCTGGTCCATCCTAGTCTGAATCCACTCGTCTTCATCTAAATCTGTGTCTTTCATAATCCTTAGAGAAGGATTCTAGACTTCGACAGGTAGGACAACTTTCATACCGTAGACTAGAGAAAATGGGGTTGTCTCAGTTGATGTACGTATTGAAGTGTGATAGCCATGAAGAGAAAATGGTAACATTTCATGCCAATCTTTGTATGTCACTGTCATCTTCTGTATAATCTTCTTGAACTACATGTAGATTTCTATGATCATAGTGTTGTTAAGATTGATACCATTATCCGTGATAATCCTTTCAGGGATGCCATACTGACAGATAAGGTTATGCTTGATGAACCGAGCCACAACATTCTTAGTAACAAAGGCAAATGAGGTTGCTTTAACCCACTTGGTGAAATAATCAATGGCGACGAGAATGAAACGATGCTTATTGTAAGCGGTAGGCTTGATTTCTTCAATCATATCGATGCCCCACATTGCAAACGGTAAAGGGGCAGTCAAGACATTCAGAGGAACTGGAGGCACGTGTACTTTGTCGGCGTAGATCTGGCATTTGTAGCAAGTTCTAGTATGACGATGGCAATCAATTTCCATGGTAGACCTATAATAAACTGCTCTTATAATTTTATTAGTCATCGTATGCCCATTGGAGTGAGTACCAAAGATGCCTTCATGCATATCTTCCATAATCTTTCCAATTTCTTTCTTGTCCATACAACGAAGCAGGGTCAAATCATGGTTTCGTTTGTATAAAATTTTGTTGCTCAAAAATAACTTGGTAGATAACCTCCATAGTAATTTCTTGTCATTTATAGATTCCCCTTCAGGATATTCCTAAGCCTCGAGGTATCTTTTCACTTCATGGTATCAAGGCTTCCCTTCTACTTCGTCAGTATCAACTTCATAGCAATATGCTGGTTCATCTAGCTTTTTAATAGTGATTCGAGGAGCTTCATTATCCCATCAGACTTTAAACATAGATGACATGGTAGCCAATGCGTTTGCCAACTGATTCTCTTCTAGTGGGATATTCTCAAAAATGATCTCCTCGAAGTACAAAATTAATGTCAACACATGCTCTCGATAAGGGATGAGATTTGGATGCTTCGTATCCCATTCTCTCTTAATCGAACTGATCACTAAGGCTGAGTCCCCGTACACGTCCAAGAACTTGATTCTCATGTCAATAGCAGCTTTAATACCCATGATGCATGCTTCATACCCGACCATGTTGTTGGTACAGTCAAAGCACAATCTTGTGGTGAAGGGCGTATGGCAACCCATGGAAGAGATAATCATATCACTGATTTCGTTGTTAAGCGCATTAGAAGCTCCATCGAAAACCATAGTCCATCGGGATCTTAGCTCAGGTCCTTCATATGGTCCAGGTTCTTCACAATCTGTAACTAGCATGATATTCTCATCCGGGAACTCGAAATTCAAAGATTGGTAGTCATCTACAGCTCTATGAGCCAATGATCTGTCAATACACTTCCTTTGATTGCCTTCTGAGTGGTGTACTGAATGTCGTATTTTGTCAAGACCATTTTCCATCTTGCTATTCTTCCGGATATAGCGGGCTTCTGGAATATGTATTTTATAGGATTCATCTTAGAGATCAACAAAGTGGTATGAGTCAACATATACTGTCTTAGTCGGCAAGTAGTCCATGTCAAAGCGCAACAAGTTTTCTCGAGCAGTGAGTATCTTGTTTCACAATCGGTAAACTTTTTGCTAAAGTAGTATATTGCATGCACTTTTCGACCAGACTCTTCATAATGCCCCGATACACACCCCATTGAATTATCTAACACTGTTAAGTACATGATAAGAGGTCTTCCTTCAGCTGGAGGCATCAAAATCATAGGTTCTTGGAGGTGCTCCTTGATTTTGTCAAAAGCGATCGGGCAATCGCCGTTCCATTTCACTACCCGACCTTTCTTCAATAACTTGAAGATTGGCTCACAAGTAACGGTTAAATGTGAAATAAATCTGGCAATATAATTTAATCATCCCAAGAAACCTTTGAATTCTCAGTACGAGGAGCATGCATTTCTTTAATGGATTTGACCTTGGCGAGATCAACTTCAATACCTTTACCATTGACAATGAAACCCATGAGTTTACAAGATCTCACCCCAAAAGTGAACTTGTTCGGATTTAGTCTCAGCTTGTACTTCTTCAGTCTCTCAAACAACTTGTGTAGATGATCAAGATGTTCTTCTTCAGTCTGAGACCTGGCTATCATGTCATCAATGTAAACCTATATCTCGTGATGAATTGTGCCATGGAACAGAGCTACCATAGCATGCTGATATGTTGCGTCGGTGTTCTTCAAATTGAAAGGTATAACCTTGTAACAAAAAGTGCCCCACTGTATGACAAAAGTAGTTTTCTCCATATCTTCAGGTACCATCTTGATCTAATTATAACCTGATAAACCATCCATGAAGGAGAATACTTTGTGTTGAGTGGTGTTGTCAACTAGAACATCAATAAGTGGAAGCGGAAAGTCATCCTCGGGGCTTTCCCTGCTCAGATCCCTACAGTCTGCACACCTACGCATTTTTCCATCTTTCTTTGGTACCGGAACCACTTAGGGCAGGCCACCTCATATCATATTGTGCCATAAACATTCTGGTCTTCCATTCAGCATAGATCCTCTTAGAGATCCTCCAGATAGAGGCATTCCTCGTTCGTACTCACAAAGATGCTCAAACAAAATTCTGTCATACAAGATAATAATAATCAGGCTAAAAGCATCATAAACAGTCACCCTGACCTGGCCAATATGCAAATCCGCCTTCATCTACTACAAACAATTTCAAATCTGATTCCTCAAGTTAGTTCAGAAAGTTTAAAGTTACCGTTTAACTTGGCACGCGCAAGTGCACATTCCCAGTGGAGTAAACCGAGGAATTCGCGGATGTCCATGTCCATCTTTTTATCCACAAGTGATTTAAGAGGTAATTCCCCAGTGTGACGTAAATTTGGGGCATGTATTCTAAGAGATCCACATGGTGTTCATTATCCATTCCTTGGCATATTCAGTCCTACAATCCTCTCAGTGGTTCAGGATGTAGGGAAGTCGGGCCAGAGTATCTCTTCCCCAACAATAAAATTCAGGATTCAGTGGCGTACCGGTAGACTCGCTTCATCAGAAATCTAATCTTCAGCGGAGTCATCAATAATCATCGGTATCATGAGCTTCCCGGTGCAAATTCTTATCAGTATCCCTAGTGATCCTTGGTGTTGCAGGTTTCCAGCGCCGATATGTATTGGCATCCCTGGTGATGATCAATAGTTTCCAACGAGCCTCCATTTATCCCCATGAAGTCTATTTCTTTGTATTGCATGTAGTTATCATTTCATAACATTGCATCTTCAAAAGCACGTAGCCGATCCATCAGAATGGATCTTTGTGGCAAAAGAAATTCAAACATGCATACGAAGCATAAGCCAGATCGGGTACCTTACATGAAAGACATGAATCATTCAAAGACAATAATACATCCCCATAAGAGGATATCACTCTCAAATCTTTGGCTAACATCATTCGTTACATCATGATACCCAGCTAGCGGTGTCAGTTTTCCCAAACACTCATCCGTGTCAGCTTCCCAAACACTTGCTTGTGTCAGTTTTCTAAACACTCGTCCGTGTCAATTTTCTAAACACTTGTTCGTGTCAGCTTTTCCAAACACTCGTTAGTGTCTATTTTCCTCCCTAATTCCCAGCAAAATCAATACACCAAATTCTAAACCCAGTTCTTGTCTGATAATTAATTTTAATCCCAATTCTCGTCTGGTAATCAGTTCCCATCTAACAATCAATTCTAAACCCAGTTCTCGTCTGGTAGTCAATTCTTGACTGGCAATTAGTTCAAATCTTGGTTCTCATTTGGTAGTCAGTTCATGTTTGATGATCGATTTTAAACCCAGTTCTCGTCTGGTAGTCAGTTCCCGTCTGACAATTAATTCAAATCTCAGTTCTCGTTTGGTAGGCAGTTCCCATCTAACAATCAATTCTAAACCCAATTCTCGTCTGGTAGTTAGATCCCGTCTAACGATCGATTCTAAAACCCAGTCCTCGTCTGGTAGTCAGTTCCCGTCTGACAATCAATTCTAAACCCAATTCTCATCTGGTAGTCAGTTCCCGTTTGACAATCAATTCTAAAACCCAGTTCTCGTCTGGTAGTCGGTTCTCGTCTTACAATTAATTCAAATTCCGGTTCTCGTCTGTGTCAATCTCCTAAACACTTGTCTATGTCAGTTCTCTAAACACTCGTATATGTCAATTCTCCAAACACTCGTATGTGTCAATTCTCCAAACACTTGTCTGTGTTAGCTTTCCAAACACCCGTCTGTGTCAAACACTCATCCGTGTAATATTTCTCTTGATACTCATCCGTATGTTCTTTTGATACCTGTCCGTATTGATTAAAAACACTCGTTCGTGTTTAACCTTTCTTTGATACCCGTCTGTATCTTCTTTCGATACTCGTCTGTATTGATTTAAACACTTGTCTGTGTTAAACGTTCTTTGATACTCGTCTGTATCTTCTTTTGATACTCACCCGTATTGATTCAAACAATCATCCGTGTAATCATTTTTTGGATAATCGTCTGTATCTTCTTTTGATACTTGTCTGTATTGATTAAAACACTCGCCCGTGTTTAACCTTTCTTAGATACTCATCCATATTGATTAAAACACTCATTCATATTTAACCTTTCTTCGATACTCGTCCGTATTGACTCAAACACTCGTTCGTGTTAAACATTTTATTGATACTCGTCCGTATATTCTTTTGATACTCGTCCATATTGATTCAAACACTCGTCCGTGTTAAACATTTTCTTGATACTCGTTCGTAACTTCTTTCGATACTCATCTGTATTGATTCAAACACTCGTCCGTGTTAAAAATTTTCTTTGATACTCGTCCGTATCTTCTTTCGATACTCGTCCGTATTGATTCAAACTCTCGTCCGAATTAAACCTTTCTTTGATACCTGCCCGTATCTTCTTTCGATACTCATCCGTATTAATTTAAACACTCGCCCGTGTAATTATTTCTTTAATACTCATCCGTATCTTCTTCCGATACTCGTCTGTATTGATTCAAACACTCGTCTGTGTTACCCTTTCCTTGATACTCGTCTGTATCTCCTTTGATACTCGCATGTGTCCTGTTCTGATACTCTCCAGTAATGTTTCGAAGACACGTCTGTGTTAATCTGTCATGGGTCCCCGATGAAGTCTTTCCTCCATCACTTGTCGTGTTATTTTCAGAGGCTCGTCGTGTCATTTACCTTCGCTCGTCGTGTCATTTACCTTCACTCGTCATGTCTGTTTCTAAACACTCATCGTGTTATATTCAGATGCTCATTGTGTCATTTACCTTCACTCGTCGTGTCGGTTTTCAAGCACTCGTCGTGTCGGTTTCTAAACATTCCTCGTGTCCTCTTCTAAACACTTGTTGTGTCAATTTCTAAACACCCGTCGTGTTATCTTCAGACGCTCATTGTGTCATTTACCTTCGCTCGTCGTGTCAGTTTCTAAACACTCGTAGTGTTATCTTCAGACGCACATCGTGTCATTTACCTTCACTCGTCGTGTTATCTTCAGACGCTCATCATGTCATTTACCTTCGCTCGTCCTGTTAGTTTCTAAACACTCGTCATGTTATCTTCAGACGCTCTTCATGTCATATACCTTCACTCTTTGTGTCGGTTTCTAAACACTCGTCGTGTTATCTTCAGACGCTCATCGTGTCATTTAACTTTGCTCGTCGTGTTGGTTTCTAAACACTCATCGTGTGTTATTCTAAACACTCGTCGTGTGAATTTCTAAACACTCATCCTGGTCAACTTCTAAACACTCCTCATGTCAGTTTTCAAGCACTCGTCGTGTCAGTTTTCAAGCACTCGTCGTGTCGGTTTTTTAAACACCCGTCGTGTCCTCTTCTAAAGACTCATTGTGTCAATTTCTAAACACTTGTCGGTGTCAACTTCTAAAAACTCGTCGTGTTAGTTTTCAAGCACTCTTCATGTCGGTTTCTAAACACTCGTTGTGTCCTCTTCTAAACACTCATCATGTCAATTTCTAAACACTCCTCATCGTCAACTTCTAAACACTCGTCGTGTCAGTTTTCAAGCACTTTTTGCGTTGGTTTCTAAACCCCGTTTCGGTGTCGTTGCCATGTTATGAGCAATCACCTTCCAGGTTCATCCATAAACCCTTTTGTAACGCGGTGGGAGAACTGACTTGGTTGTTTTGCGTTGTATCGCAAATGTTGCGGTTAGCAAGAGTCGCCACCGACTTTTCTTTTATCCAAAATGAAAGGCTGAAAAGAACAGGAAAGACCTTTGAGATGTTTTCTTGATTTCGGGGGGTAGATTATGAAAAGGGAAGGTATTAGCACCCTTTTCATCAGTAGTTATCTATGGGCTCTTAGTTGCTTGCTAGATCACTTGCTTTTGTTTGAAAATATGCTTTGTGTGGTTTTTTGAAAGTGTTTTGAAAAGGCGTCATTGTTTAGGCAAACTTTGTAATAATTCTCGTTCGTAAGAATGTATACAAAGTGTTGATCTTTTGAAAAATGTTTCAAGTTTGAAAGATGTTTTGAAAGTGTTGGTGTTTGTTTTGAAAATAGCAAGGATGTTTTGGTTTGAAAATTTTTAAAGAGATTTTGAAAAGGTGTCTTCTTTGTAATGGCTCACGTTTCTATAAAAACGTGTACAAAGTGTTTGTCTTTTGAAAATGTTTCAAATCAGGTGTTGGTGTATAAAATGTTTTTGTTGTGAGCAAGCGAGCAACTAGGAGCGATCTACCTACTCAGAAGGTCATAAATGTTCTTTTCCTCCTCCTTTAGATGTTGTTATCTTACCATTGTTTTGGTAAGGAGCCCCATTGTTGAATGTGAAGGGACGGGCGTGGGACGTTTGTATTGAAGTAGTGAAAAACACAAGAAGGGGGGGGGGGGGGGGGGGGGTTGAATTGTAAAACTGAAATCTAATGCAATGAACAAGATATTTTTATCCTGGTTCGTTTGATCTCAAACTACTCCAGTCCACCCGTCAAGGTGATTTCGCCTCTCTCCAACGAGGTCTTAATCCACTATATTCAACTGAATATTACAGACTGCTTTAACAACTGCTAAAGCCTTCTTGATGCAAACCACAACCCGGTTTGTCAAGGAAACACTTTCTTACAAAGAAATCAAATCTAAGTGTGTGAATGTTTTCTACAAAAACTGTATCATAACTGTGATGTATACACAAATTAAAGCTTAGAAACTAGATTGCTAAACAATGATAGAATATCAGAATGTGTAGTGTTTAGCAAAACTGAGAGAAAGAAGATTTTGATCAGCTTTTATGCGTGTAAAGATTTGGAGAGCATTAGCCATTTCAATCTTCAAAGTCTTGTTTATATAGCACTGAGATGTTGAACGTTGGATGCAATATTCTTGATTCAATGCTATTAACAAACTTTCCTTATCGAGCAGATCTTGTCTGGAATGAGGCCGTTGGTATTAATTTGCTTTCAATGCACAGTACCGTTGCTTACTTAATGCAAGTTCTGGTTTGGCTCATTCTGATTCTGCTTCGCTGCTGATGAACAGTTGTGTTTCTTTATCAGAGTATTGAGCGCAGTCTTGTTCATCAGGCTTCAGCATATACGTGAGTTGATCATCTGATTCTGACATTCTGATATGGCAACTTCTGATGCTGGTGTCAGGAACCAAATTCTGATGCTGATTAGATGTGATCTTGCTTATATCAATCAGAGTATCTGCAAGTCAGAACATAATAATTTTAGGCAGCAGATAGTTCATACATGAATCATATACATAATATATCTTTTCACTTTGTTATCATAAAAACTTAAATATAGGGTAGTAGATTCAAACTTTGTTCTAACAATCTCCCCCTTTTTGATGATGACAAAAACTAGATATTTTTAAATGAAAATAATGTGAAAAGGTATCAGAGAGATGCATCAGCGTAAGAGGTAATAAGATAAGGAGTAAAAAGATATCAGAGTTGAGAGATACTCCCCCTGAGTTTATTACTTCCCTTTGATTACAAGTGTTCTTCAGGATCAGATCTTTTTGCCTTTCTTTGAACATCAGAGTATCAGAGTCTTTGACTATCAGAAGCTTTGGATCAGCATATCAGAGCAGAGCTTCAGATCAGCGTATCAGAGCTTTTCTTGTCAGAGCTTTGCTTTGGATCAGAGTCTCAGAGCGGATCAGAGCTTCATAGTGATCAGAGCTTCATAGCTTTTGGTCTTCAGAGTGTCCAGGAGCTTCCTTGTACCTGTAGACTTTAAGCAAAACAGAAAAAACATTTTCAAGTAATAGAGTTAGAATGTTTGAGAATTTTTGTCTTAGTTAACCGTTATTGTTTAAAATATCATTCTTGTTCTCCCCCTTTTTGTCAGCAATCAAAAAGTGTACGTGAGTGCTAAAACAGTTAAGATCAGAAAAACTTGTCATATTGAAAGGTTCAGAATCAAAACATGAAAATAGTACAAAACATATTCAAATAGTACATCAGAAAATCAAAGAAAACATGAAAAAGACATGAATAAAAAAAAGACTAAGGTTGGGGAGGTAAGCGTGTGAACAGGTTCTCCAGCATGGCTTTGATCTGGTCAGCAGTCTCATTCTTCTTGTGCACCATGCTGACAACAGTGTCAATCTTGCTATCCTGCACATCCATTCTTTCTTTCATCTTCTGGTCGTTTTCATCCATCCTCTGCTGCAGACGCATGTCATTCAGCTTTAGTTCTTCCAGAGTCTGCCTGTCCAAGGCAGCTTGAGAAGCATCAGAAGCAGGAAGCTTCTGAGAGCTTTCTGCAACATCTTCTGCTTGACTTTCTTCAGCTCGAATGGTCTTGTCTTCTTCTGGTTGCACCTTTGAAGCTAGATGTTTCTCAGACTAAGGTTCACTATCCAGAGGGAGCACGTCTTCTTTCAGAAGCTGACTTCCAACTTCATTCAGAAGCTTGCTGAAATTCTGTTGTGCCTGCTCATAGTTGATATCCTGCAACTTGAGGGCTTCAACACGTACCCAAAGTCTGAATTGTGACCAGAGCTGATCAGAAGCAGCTGGGTCAATCATTCCAGGACAGACTTACTTCAAAGAAGCAATCCATTGCTGCATACCTGTTTCAAAATTCATAATACCAGAGCCAACATCTGGTTGTTTTGGTTTTGGGATGGCAATTTTATGTTTCATATCAGCAAGATGGTCAAGACTGGTTAAGTCTATGAAGGTCCTGCTGGGGTTTTCAGAGGTTTTCTTGGCAGCAGTTTGTTTTGGAGATAGAGTTTCAGAATCAGAAATTATGATTGGACTGGGTGGTGTTTTGGGAGTATTTGGTGGTGTAGATTCTGGTGAGGATGGCAATTGTGCTAAGGTGATTGTTGTTCCACCTGGCAGCTGGATTGCCAACGGTGATGGTTGAGGTGAATGAGGTTCAGATGGTTGAGGAGAAGGAGTTTCAGAGTGATGAAACTCTGGTTGAGGTGATGGTGGATTAATTTCTGGTTGAGGAGAGGGAGACAGAATTGCTGGTTGAGGAGAAGTTGTTGGAATTTCTGGTTGTTCAGGGATAAGGGGTTCTTCTGGAATGGGTGAAAGAGGTTGTTGTTGTTCTGGTTCTTCAGCAGATTGCTGTTGTTCTGGTTGTGGAGGAGGGACAATTTGTGGTTCAGAGTTTAGATTGGTGGAGTGATCAGAAGTGTGTTGATCAATGTCAGACAACACTTTGTCAATAGCTGATGTTGTTGAGATTGTTGGTTTGGGATGTTTGGTTCTGGGTCTTCTGAGTTTTAATGCCTCAGAAGGGTCATCTTCTGGTACAGTTTCATCTATTGTAGGGATGGGGATTGAGATTCTATGAGAGGTTTGAGGAGGAATAGATGCTGGAATAGTAGAAGAATTTAAAACAGAAGCAGCAGATAAATTACCTCTTTTCTTGGGTGTCTGCTGGGATGATCCTTCTGAAGGTGCCTTCCTCTTCTTCGTCTTCTTCAGAGTCACTTCTTGCTGAGGTTGATGCAGAGCTTTGATAATCAGATTTGGATCTGTACCATCTGCCTTGCACGCATCCAAGTATCTGAGAACCACCTCTGGTTTAGATTCTATCTCAGAAAATAAAGGAAAGTCACTCAGAGGAACTCTTCTGCTGGTGATATCAGCAATAGGAGTAGCTCTGGGTTCCTTTTGGATATTCTCTATCAACTTCATCTTCTTCAAGTTCTTTGCGTTCAGAGGTTTCCCAATTGTTGGTTCAATGGTGCTTAGCTCTTGAGCTTCTATCAGATGCTCTATCTTCCTATTCTCTGTCAGAATATCTGATATCAACCTTCCAAAGGGTATCCAATCCATCTTGGTTCTTTCTTCTTCCCTGGTTTCCTTCACACTTGTTCTGAGGTGGTTGAACAGAAAATGAGCCAAATTGATTTTTACCTTCTGATCAATAAAGTAGATCAGAAACTGCTGATCCACATTTATGTAATCAGGTGAACTGGTTGGCTTCCTATGGTTGAAGCACCCCAGAATTATCTTAGCCCAAACTCTGTAATGATCCTTCAGATCTTTGATCTTGCTGCTGGGCACCCCATGGGTGAAAATCCTTGCAGCTATCACGCCCATATCAGCACATCTTTCAGCCATGTCCACACAACGGACGCCACCGCCACTGTAACCGATTAACCTTGCAATGTGATCCTCAGTGATCACAATCTTCTTCCCCATAACGAAGGAGGTGACTAGATGTGTTGAAGCCTTGGCATGAATCCAGAATTCCTTGACTAACATAGGGAATGTTGGTCCAACCAACCTGTCAAAATACCTTTCCCACTTCTGTGCCCTAACTTCTTCAGTTAGGTCAAAACCGTTCTCCTTCAAGCTTCGAAAATCAATGATCAATTCAGATAACACTTCAAGATTCTTCACAGGAGTGAGGAGTGTTCTGAATGGCACTTGATATTGTTCAGATGATGCTTTCTTCTGAGGACCTGCTGAAGCACTGCTGGAGGTTGCCATGTTCACACTAAAAGGATTTTGAGAAGAAACTGAGAAAAAGGGTTTTGCAAGAGATGAACACAAAAAAAATTCAGAGAAATGCTTTGAGTATTAGTGAGAAACTGTAAAGAATTTAGAATGAGCGGTTTATGTGATTAAATAGAGTTTCAGAATATTTTGAAAAAATAAACATTTTTTAAGAAAGAGAAAAATCATGATTGCATTTTAAAAGCATGATTACTTTTCATTAAATGCTTGCTGATTTTGGGGGATTTGAGAAAGATACTTAAAAACGGTTACCAGACATGTGTCTCAATGCACCCAATCAGCGCTTTGCCTTCTCAGAAGCGTGCACGCGTTCTGCTTCATAGATTTGCTGATGATTGGATGACACTTTTTTGATGTAGTGATCAGCACGTCTGTGTTTGAGTTTAGACTCTCAGATCTTTAGACTTGCATCTGATACAATCTGCATGTTCTATCTTTCTGAAAGAAGATTGATCAGAAGTTCACAGTAAAACAATTACATTCTGAAGGTAAATATATGGAATTAAAACATTTTCACTCTGGACAGACTTTCATGCTGAGATGTTTTAGAATGAAATTAAACCTATCTTCTGAAAGGGGTTTAGTAAAGATATCAGCCCATTGATGGTCTGTATCTATAAATTTTAAGTTCAAAATTCCTTTCTGAATATAGTCCCTAATGAAGTGATGTTTTATTTCTATATGTTTAGCTCTAGAATGTAAAATGGGATTCTTACTTAAGCAAATAGCAGAAGTATTATCACAGAGTATAGGAATGTTACTCTCAAAAATCTGGAAGTCTTCAAGCTGACTTTTCATCCAGAGCATTTGTGTGCTACATCCTGCTGCTGCTATGTACTCAGCTTCTGCTGTTGATAGCGCAATTGTTGATTGCCTTTTGCTGGACCAAGAGATCAGATTTTCTCCCAGAAACTGGCAGCTTCCAGAAGTACTTTTACGTTCCACTCTGTCTCCAGCAAAATCAGCATCGCAGTAGCCTACTAAGCTGTAATCACTAGATTTTCTATAAAACAAACCCAGATTAGTAGTACCTTTCAGATACTTGAAAATTCGCTTAACAGCTGTTAAGTGAGATTCTCTAGGATCTGATTGGAATCTAGCACAAATACAAACACTGAATAATATGTCAGGTCTTGAAGCAGTCAGATAGAGGAGAGAACCAATCATACCTCTGTAGACTTTCTGTTCTACATTTTTGCTTACCTCTTCTCTTTCCAGAATGCACGTGGGATGCATTGGAATCTTTGATGGCTTACATTCTGAGAGGTCAAATTTCTTCAGAAGATCTCTGATGTATTTGCTCTGATGAATGTAAGTTCCCTCTGGAGTTTGATTGATCTGAATTCCTAGAAAGAATTTCAGTTCCCCCATGAGGCTCATCTCAAATTCTGCTTGCATACACTTAGCAAATTTTCTTCCAAGAGAAGGATTAGTAGAACCAAAAATAATATCATCAACATAAATTTGACATACTAAGATGTCATTCTTAACTGAGTTACAGAATAGAGTAGTGTCCACTTTCCCTCTGGTGAATTCATTTTCTAACAGAAAGTTACTTAGCCTTTCATACCAAGCTCTGGGAGCTTGTTTCAGACCATATAGTGACTTCTTTAGTTTGAAAACATGTTCTGGATGTTTTGTATTTTCAAAACCAGGGGGTTGGTGTACATAAACTTCTTCTTCTATATAGCCATTTAAGAATGCACTTTTGACATCCATCTGATATAGAGTGATGCCTCTATTAACAGCAAATGAAATTAAAAGTCTGATAGATTCTAACCTGGCGACTGGGGCAAAGGTTTATGTATAGTCTATCCCCTCTTGCTGACTATAACCTTGTGCAACCAGTCGTGCCTTGTTTCTGATGACTTCACCTTGTTCATTTAGCTTGTTTCTGAACACCCATCTTGTTCCAATGACGTTGAATCCTTTTGGTCTGGGAACGAGATCCCATACGTCGTTTCTGGTGAATTGATTCAGCTCTACTTGCATTGCCAGAATCCAGTCATTATCCAGAAGTGCTTCATTAATAGAAGAAGGTTCAATCAGAGACACAAGTCCCATGAGAGTTTCTTCAGAGTTTCTGAAGCTTGCTCTTGTTCTGATTAGATCTTCCTTTCTTCCTAAGATAGTCTCTTCTGGGTGATCCAAGCTGCTTCTGGGTAATCTCTTCTGAGGTTGATCAGCAGCTGTTGTAGGATTGCTAGCAGTGCTCCTTTCAGACGTTGAAGAAGTGTCTGTGTTGAGAGCTTCTGATGACTTGTCTTCAGAACCTGTAAATTCAATTTCCATACCTGCAAAAACTTCATTCTGCTTTGACTTTTCAGAGTCAAGCTTATCATCAAAACGAACACTGATTGATTCTTCCACAATCTGTGTTTCTGTATTGTATACTCTGTACCCTCTTGAGCGTTCAGAGTATCCTAACATAATACACTTCTGTGCTTTAGAGTCAAACTTGTTCAAATAATTCTTTGTGTTTAATATAAAGCAAGTACATCCAAATGGATGAAAATATGAAATGTTGGGCTTTCTGTTCTTCCACAATTCATATGGAGTCTTTTCCAGAATAGGTCTTATTGAGATTCTATTCTGAATGTAGCACGCTGTGTTTATTGCCTCTGCCCAGAAGGTCTTAGCAACGTTTGTTTCATTGATCATGGTTCTGGCCATTTCTTGCAATGTTCTGTTCTTTCGTTCTACAACTCCATTTTGTTGGGGAGTTCTAGGACAAGAGAAATCATGCAGAATGCCTCTGTCATTAAAGAATGACTCAAAATCTTTGTTTTCAAATTCTCCACCATGATCACTTCTGACTTTAACGATTCTAAGATCCTTTTCATTCTGAACTTGGTTACAGAAGGTAACAAACACAGAGTATGACTCGTCCTTGTGTCTTAAGAACTTTACCCATGTCCATCTGCTATAGTCATCTACGATTACTAACCCATACTTCTTGCCACTGACTGAAGCAGTTTTAACTGGTCCAAATAAGTCAATGTGCAGAAGTTCTAATGGCTTAGAGGTAGAAACAACATTTTTGGATTTAAAAGAAGGTTTTGCAAACTTGCCTTTCTGACATGCTTCACACAGAGCATCTGAATTGAACTTCAAATTAGGAAGTCCTCTAACCAGATTGAGTTTGTTAATCTGAGATATTCTTCTCATACTAACATGCCCCAATCTTCTGTGCCAGATCCACTGCTCGTTGTTAACACACATAAGGCATTTTACATTCTGACTCTTTAGTTCAGAAAGTTTGATTTTGTAAATGTTGTTTTTCCTCTTACCATTAAACAGGATAGTCCCATCTTTCTGACTAACAGCTTTACATGATTTTTGATTAAAGATTATATCATAACCGTTATCACTTAATTGACTTATGGATAACAGATTATGCATTAATCCATCTACTAGCAGAACATTATTAATAGAGGGAAGATTTCCTTTACCTACAGTTCCAGAGCCAATTATCTTTCCCCTCTGATTGCCTCCAAAGCCAACGTGGCCTCCTGGCTTAAGTTCCATGCTTTGGAACATATGCCTTCTTCCCGTCATGTGTCGTGAGCAGCCAGAGTCCAGGTACCATGACTGGTGTTTCTGACTTGCTGCTAAAGATATCTGCAACATGTATTATTTTATCCTTAGGTACCCAGATTTTCTTGGGTCCTGATTTGTTAGTTTTACCAAAACTCTGGTTGAATTTTGGTTTCAGAGAGTGCTTACTGCTAGTGTATTTAATATCATGTGTGTGACCATACACAAAGTGTGAATTCAGAGGAGTGTGTTTAATGGTTAAGTCCATGACATTCTTTGGTGTAGGAACCTTACCTTGGTATCCTATTCCTTTCCTGCCGTTTCTGCTAACTCCATAGATCATTGAAGCCATTTTGCTTCTATCTATGCTTTTAGCTAGGAACTTCTGGAAACTGTGATCATACTCCTTGATGATCTCATCAGCGTTGCTGGGAGTTTCAGAAATTGGTTCCTTCTGAGAGTTTTGTAAAGTGTTTTCTAATTTTGAAATCTTATTTCTCAGCTCAGAATTCTCCAATTTGAGACTCTCAGTCTTATTAGAGTCAGATTCAAGATTCCTTTTCAGGTCTCTGAATTTAACTCTAATTTGCTGATACCGTTCCAGAATCTCATTGAGGCTTTCAGCAAGTTCAGCCTTTGTAAAGTTAACAGCAAAGTTAGGAAATACCTCTTCAGTATCTGATTCTGAGTCTGATTCAGAAGCTTCACTATCTTCTGAGATGTTAGCCATGAGAGCTATGTTTGCCCTCTCATCATCTGATTCTGAGTCAGCTTCAGACGAGTCAGAGTCATCCCATGTAGCCATGAGACTTTTCTTCTTCTCTCTTCCAAACTTCTTTTTGGGCTTTTCCCTCTGAAGCTTTGGGCAGTCACTCTTATAGTGTCCTTGCTCATTGCACTCATAGCAGATGATGTCCTTGGTGTTTGGCTTTTTGCTACTGGAGGAGCCTTCAGATCTTCTGTATCCAGAGGAAGAATCTGTCCTTCTGTATCTGGAAGAAGACTCGTTCTGATCAGATCTTCTGGGATTCCTGAACTTCCTTTGTCTTTGCTTCCACAGTTGATTTACTCTTCTGGAGAGGAGGGAGAGTTCGTCTTCTTCTGATGAGGATCCATCAGATGTTTCTTCAACTGCCTGCAAAACTTTAGACTCAAATTTTTTGTTAGATTTTAATGCTAAAGGCTTACCTTGCTTCTGAGGCTCATCAGCTTCTAGCTCTATCTCATGACTTCTGAGGGAGCTGATAAGTTCCTCCAGAGTGATTTTGTTGAGATCTTTAGCTAGCTTCAGAGCTGTAACCATTGGTCTCCACTGCTTGGGTAAGCTTCTGATGATTTTCTTGACATGGTCAGCAGTAGAGTATCCTTTGTCCAGAACCTTGAGACCAGCTACCAGAATCTGGAATCTTGAGAACATTGTTTCAATGGATTCAGATTCTTCCATTTTGAACGCCTCATACTTCTGAATAAGCGCCAGAGCTTTAGTTTCTTTAACCTGAACGTTGCCCTCATGCGTCATTCTGAGTGAGTCAAAAATGTTCTTTGCTGTGTCTCTGTTGGAGATCTTTTCATATTCAGTATAGGAGATGGCGTTGAGAAGGATGGTTCTGGCCTTGTGGTGATTCTTGAAGTCACGCTTTTGTTGGTCAGACATTGTTTTTCTATCAATCTTCTGACCGCTTGCATTCACAGGGTGCGTGTATCCATCTGTCACCATATCCCACAGATCAGCATCATGTGCCAGAAAGAAGCTTTCAATTCTGTCTTTCCAGTAATCAAAGTTTTCTCCATCAAAGACTGGAGGTTTGCCGCTGAATCTGTCTCTGTCCTCATTGTTGTCATTGCTGATGTGAGAGTTGTTTCCTGCCATTGTGTTTTTCTGACGCTGGATCTTGTACTGACACGGTTAAGTGTTTTAGCTCAGAACCAGGTGCTCTGATGCCAATTGAAGTAGTGAAAAACACAAGAAGGGGGGGGGGTTGAATTGTAAAACTGAAATCTAATGCAATGAACAAGATATTTTTATCCTGGTTCGTTTGATCTCAAACTACTCCAGTCCACCCGTCAAGGTGATTTCGCCTCTCTCCAACGAGGTCTTAATCCACTATATTCAACTGAATATTACAGACTGCTTTAACAACTGCTAAAGCCTTCTTGATGCAAACCACAACCCGGTTTGTCAAGGAAACACTTTCTTACAAAGAAATCAAATCTAAGTGTGTGAATGTTTTCTACAAAAACTGTATCACAACTGTGATGTATACACAAATTAAAGCTTAGAAACTAGATTGCTAAACAATGATAGAATATCAGAATGTGTAGTGTTTAGCAAAACTGAGAGAAAGAAGATTTTGATCAGCTTTTATGCGTGTAAAGATTTGGAGAGCATTAGCCATTTCAATCTTCAAAGTCTTGTTTATATAGCACTGAGATGTTGAACGTTGGATGCAATATTCTTGATTCAATGCTATTAACAAACTTTCCTTATCGAGCAGATCTTGTCTGGAATGTGGCCGTTGGTATTAATTTGCTTTCAATGCACAGTACCGTTGCTTACTTAATGCAAGTTCTGGTTTGGCTCATTCTGATTCTGCTTCGCTGCTGATGAACAGTTGTGTTTCTTTATCAGAGTATTGAGCGCAGTCTTGTTCATCAGGCTTCAGCATATACGTGAGTTGATCATCTGATTCTGACATTCTGATATGGCAACTTCTGATGCTGGTGTCAGGAACCAAATTCTGATGCTGATTAGATGTGATCTTGCTTATATCAATCAGAGTATCTGCAAGTCAGAACATAATAATTTTAGGCAGCAGATAGTTCATACATGAATCATATACATAATATATCTTTTCACTTTGTTATCATCAAAACTTAAATATAGGGTAGTAGATTCAAACTTTGTTCTAACATGTATAGTCATAGAAGGCAACCTATGGGACATTTTAGCAATGTCATTTAGGGACTAGATCGTTTACCGAAGGCAACATCGAGGGTCATCGAGGGACTACGATATTTTATCGAGGGTCTTTGCTAAAATGCCCATATTTGAGGGACATAACTATTTTTCATTAAGCAACAAGTGAGATTACCCTAAGGGTGCATGTGTAAATAGTGTATTTGATTGTATGCATTTAGTCTTTGACTAGGGTGGTCTACTTGTTGGTTTTATCTTGCCATACACCCTAATTACTAACATTTATGAAAGCGATAAATTGCGGAAAGTAAAGATTCTACGCTATTACAATCATTAGGGGGATGGGGTGTACAAATTTACAAACGGGGATTGCAAGAAATTAAAGTCCTAATTATCTATTACAACCATATTTAAATAATGTATAAGAATTGAAATGGACTTGTTTTGTTTTTGTTAAGAAAAGAAAAAAATTGGCTTAAGAAAATATTTTTGATCTTTTGGTTTAAAAAGAGATAAGATAAAGTATGTGAATATAAAAATGTTTTTTTTGGTGTTTTTGGTTATTAAAAGCTAAAATGAGATAAATAAAAGAAAAGGGAGTCAAAATCAGCACGTTGCTGAAACGAGAAGGAACAAAAGTTCTGACTCTAATACGCTACAAAAGAGAAAATGTTAGTAGGAAAGTAGAGGGTCAGAAGTTCTGGGCCTGGGTACACCAAGTTCTGAGGTTGCTGGGAATAAAGTAAAACCTATAAGTTTTGATTGTTGAAGGGGTTCAGAAGCTGTAGTGTAGTTGGGAACCTAGAAGTTCATATATCACTGGCAAGTCAGAAGTTCTGGCTATTTGAGAGAGTAAGGTGATAATGTTGTTGGGTAAGGTTGTCTAGAAATTCTGATCTAGGAGTATTGTCTGACAGATAAATGGGTGAAAATGTCAATAAATAAACCTAAAAAAAGATGCTCCTGGGGTTAGAACCCAGGACCCTTAGTACTAATATCTTATACGCAAGCTTTATACCACTGGGGTGGCTATACATCTGGTATTAGAAACAAAAGCATAAACATGTATCATAAAGTAAACAATGATGATAAATTCCATCTCTTTCTCCATGCCATTCAGAGCATCTGCAACTTAGCCATTTCTCAACAAAACAAAAAAAAATGCACACATAGCATTTATGACAAGTTTCCATCATGGTTTCAGAAACATAAAAAAATATCAAGACTTTAAATCAGAAACAAGCATGTATCTACTAATCCTAATTTCCTTAGGAAGTTCTGAATTGATATTCTCCCCACTTAGGCAGAAAGTGTATGTAACCTCAGAATATGTACAACATCATAATCAGGATGTCTATATTGTATTTTGAACATGCAAATCTAATAATGCCCAAGTAATATGACGAGGGTCAGCAGAAGCTTACCTTGCAGCTGGAAAATGTTCTATGAGCTGGAGCCTGGTTCTGACTGCTTGTAATGTTCTGATCAGCTTCCTCATGTGCTCAGCAGGCTGGAATAACCTTTATCTTGGGCTATAAATGATTGGAAAATTCTGGAACAGTCAAGGACCAAAGTTCTGACTTTTTGAGAACGTGTTACAGTCTGAAAACAGGAGTTAGGATGGTTTCTAAATGTATATCAGAAGCTGTATGGATGGTTTGGTCGAGAAACACTTGAGAAAAATTGGAGTTTGAATGCAAGAATAAAAAACTAGCAGGTTTTGTATTTGTGTTTGCAGTTTCGGATTTTTGGAAATTTTAGCAAGGTTTCAAGGCTTTTTCTTCTCAATTTTCCGACCCCCTTCACAATTGCCAATGAAGTTCAATTTATAGGCAAGAACTTTGTAGCTTGGAGAAGTCAAAAGTACCAACATCATGCTAGCGTGCTGGCTTGTTCTTGAAGCAAGATAAACAAGTATGGTGGTTATCAGCTTTTAGTCGTGCCTAAGCTGGATTTATAAGCATGAATTAAGGAAAAGTACCCTCAGAGGCAAAATCCAAGCATGGGCCCATCATTATCTTGTACAAAAGTTTACTCTTCAAGGACAACAATGGTACTTCTATCTCACATGTGGGGAAATCCTTTGGATAAAAACTCAAAAGTGGTTGTGAGCATTAAATGATGATGAGATTTATCAAACCAGAAATCCTGCACTATGAGATTATGCATCATAGCTTAATTATGGGCCAGAAGTTCAGCATCAACGCAACTTAGAACAAACGTCCAACTTCTGATCCTTGAATCTCTTTGCTTCAGCATGTTCTGAGCGAATTCTCAGACTTTCCAGAAAGCTTATGACATGCTTTGTAAGCCCTTTTTGAATTACTCTTGCAACTTCTGATTGAACCTATATGAAAACTGGCCCAGAAGTTGTAAACAAATTTTGATTTGAAAATGCTCATAATTTACTAAGTGTTTTAAGTTTCAGGGACGTGACTTTGAAGATGTATAACTTGAAATCTCAGTATTTCTAGAAGAAGTTATGTTCTGCAATATTTTAGGTGTTATTGAGATCTAAAACTCTTGTGTTAGAAGTTCTTCCAGAATCAGCTTGCATCATGGTGAAAATCTGGCCAGAAGTTCTGAACTTGTCATATTTCTTAAACACTTAGAAAAATTCTAAGTATTTAGAATTTTGACTTTTTCAACATGAATCTTGACTTATGATTTTCTTGATGAAACAAACTTCATGACTTGATAAAATATGATTCTTGAAACTTGATTTTGATCTAAAAGTCAAAATTTGACTTTTCAGTATGCAAATGGCCATTTTACCCTTGTGAATGACTTTCTTGGAAAATTTGTAATTCAAGGCTTGAAATTGGATGGAAGCAAACCCTAGGGTCCAGGATGATTCTTTGAGAAATGAGAGGGCAAATTTTGGGGTACAACAGCTGCCCCTGTTCAATCTTCTTACGCTTGAAGAGTTAGATTGGTGAATCTGCCATTCGTGACTTGAAGGTGGAAGATGATTGAACACTAGAGTGCCCATAAATTTGCACTTGATGATGTCATGGTTGACTGTGCAGGGAATGGGCTTAAAAGATTCCATCCGAAGGTGATTGTTGATGGAAACTAGACTAAGTCTAAACTTGACTTCAACTGGAAAAGAATCAGAATAAATCTTGGAGTGATTCATCTGAACCAGGAGAAATGTCTACCAGAAAGAATCAGGATAAACCATTGAGAGATTTAAACTGAACCAGGAGAAATGTCTACCGGAAAGAATCAGGATAAACCATTGAGAGATTTAAACTGAACCAGTAGAGGTCTTGAATTTTCTTTAACTGAAAAGAATCAGAATAAATCTTGGATCGATTTATATGAACCAGAGAAAAAGTCTACGGGAAAGAATCAGGATAAACCGTTGAGAAATTTAAACTGAACCAGTAGAGGTCTTGAATTTTCTTTAACTGGAAAGAATCAGAGTAGATCTTTGAGCGATTTATTTGAACTAGAGAAATTTTCTACGGGAAAGAATCAGGATGAACCGTTGAGAGATTTAAACTAAACCAGTAGAGGTCCTGCATTATCTTTGACTGGAAAGAAATAGAGTATATCTTTGAGCGATTTATTTGAACCAGAGAAAAAAGTCTACGGGAAAGAATCATGATAAACCGTTGAGAGATTTAAACTGAACCAGTAGAGGTCCTGCATTATCTTTGACTGAATAAGAATCAGAAAAATCTTAGGATCGATTTAACTGAACCAGACAAAAGTCTCAGAATATCTTCAACTGGAATAAGAATCAGGGAGATGTTAGTGTCGATCTGACTGAACCAGAGAAGGTCTTTAGTTAACTTTGACCGGATAAGAATCAGAAAAATCTTAGGATCGATTTAACTGAACCAGACAAAAGTCTTGGAATATCTTCAACTAGAATAAGAATCAGGGAGATCTTAGTGTCGATCTGACTGAACCAGAGAAGGTCTTGGATTAACTCTGACTGGATAAGAATCAGAAAAATCTTAGGATCGATTTAACTGAACCAGACAAAAGTCTTGGGACATCTTCAATTGGAATAAGAATCAGAGAGATCTTAGTGTCGATCTGACTGAACCAGAGAAGGTCTTGAATTAACTTTGACTAGATAAGAATTAGAAAAATCTTAGGATCGATTTAACTGAACCAGACGAAAGTCTTGGAATATCTTCAACTGGAATAAGAATCAAAGAGATCTTAGTGTCAATCTGACTAAACCAAAGAAGGTCTTTAGTTAACTTTGACCGGATAAGAATCAGAAAAATCTTAGGATCGATTTAACTGAACCAGACAAAAGTCTTGGAATATCTTCAACTGGAATAAGAATCAGGGAGATCTTAGTGTCGATCTAACTGAACCAGAGAAGGTCTTGGATTAACTTTGACTGGATAAGAATCAGAAAAATCTTAGGATCGATTTAACTGAACCAGACAAAAGTCTTGGGACATCTTCAACTAGAATAAGAATCAGAGAGATCTTAGTGTCGATCTGACTGAACCAGAGAAGGTCTTGAATTAACTTTGACTAGATAAGAATCAAAAAAATATTAGGATCGATTTAAATGAACTAGACGAAAGTCTTGGAATATCTTCAACTGGAATAAGAATCAGGGAGATCTTAGTGTCGATCTGACTGAACCAGAGAAGGTCTTGTGAGGAAATCTTTCTGAGGAAAATCCTAAAATAACCCTTCGTTAGACGTAGCTTTTGAGAAGACTACCAGGTCACATAAGTAGTCAACAGTGTTTGTTAATTTGATCTTTTCCCTAAAAAAGGCAAAGAGTTAGTCATATGCAATGTCATGATGGATGAAATGTATTATGGTGATGTTCTCAAAATAAATGAGGTTATGCTGTATGCGATGTGTATGCGCGTGCCACGATGTATGAACATGGGATGCTATTGCGATATTTCCCAATCTGGGAAAATAAATCCCTAACTGCTGCTGGAGAGTATAAGGAGGCTGAATCCTTTATTTTCGTTGGGGATGATGAATTAATATAATTTGCCGGGGATTTCCTCTTTCTGTTTGGGGATGTTCTGTCGGGGATTGACTTTGCTTGAGAATAACTTTGTGGAGGGAGATGCTTTATTGGAAGATTTTGCTGATGTAGAGAAATAAACTCTGTTGGGGAATGAACTTCCGCAGTCTGAGAAATAAACTCTAACCGGGTAGAGGTTTTATAAACTGTTTAAGGTTATAAAGCTCGGCTGGGGAACATAGATTTCAGCTCTCTGAAGGAACTTGGCTGGAGGAAGTAATTCCTGTTTGGGGAAGAAGAGGTCAAAACTTTGGTTATTTCTACTCTGTGGGGAACATAGGTGTCACGGGGTTATATGTAGCAGTGACTTCGTCTCAGAATATCTCAGCCCCTGTACCTGCCGGAGAAAGTACCTGTGGAGACTTTATGGATGGTTTGAGTGTCATCCATACTCATGGGGTGCTTGGTAAATGTCGATCAGGATAACAAGTCTTCTACTAATAGACAAGTGACAAGATGACAGGAAATGGTCGTACGCTTTAATCCCCAACTTTTTCCTGGACCGCCCTTTCGGGTTTTTAGTCCATCGGGATACCCTTTCCTGCCCAAGCCACCTTTTAAGGTTTTTGAATTGTCGGGTGCATAATTTTTGTATATATCCCTAATTTTTGCATGAACTCTTTTTTGTTCGCCAGGATGCCCTTTTTTTTGCCTAGGCCTGTCAACCTAGCGGGTCTTTTTCATGCGTAGTCTTTTGTGACTATGTCCATGTTCACCGGGTGCGGAGAATTGTCACTGGCCTTAGTAGTAAGTGTTGTCACACTTCCAAAAGGTGTTTGTTTGATCGTACAGGATTCGTTGATGGAATTCATGTCTGTGATACGGTGGGAGAACTGCCTTGAGGTTTTGCGTTTGTGTTCGCACTTGTGCGGTTTAGCAAGAGTCGCCACTGACTTTATTTTATCCTAAGGAAAGGTCAAAAAGCACAGGAAAGACCTTTGAGATGTTTCCTTGGGTTCGGGGGGTAGATTATGAAAAGGGAAGGTGCAAGCACCCTTTTCATCCATGGTTATCCATTGGCTCTTAGTTACTTGTTTAGATCACTTACCTTTGCTTTTCAATTGTTTGAAATGGTGCTTTGTGTGTGGTTTTGAAAAATGCTTTGAAAAAAGAAGCCTTGTCTAGGCAACCTTTGCAATGATTCTTGTTTGAATATATACAAAGGTGTGTGTCTTTTTGAAAAGATATTTCAATGTTTTGAAAGTTTGTTTTGAAATTGTGTTATGAGGTGTGTTTGAAAATGGCAAGGATGTTTTGCAAGCTTTTTGATCAAGTAACTAAGAGTTGTCTACCCTATTTTACTCAAAGATCTTTCTTATGTTTTCAATCCTTTTGACAGTGATATTTCACCATTGTATTTGGTGAATAACCTTGTGTTAGGATGTTAAACGGGACAGACGCGGGTCATCGTGTACAATCATTGAAGGCAACTTGTGAGACGCTCTAGCAATTTTGTAAGGGACGAGATCATTTTATCAAAGGCAACATCGAGGGTCATCGAGGGACTACGATCTTTGTTTATCAAAGGGGCATTTACTAGAGCGTCTCATACTCGAGGGATATGATTGCATTTTCCGAGGCAACAAGCGAGGTTACCCTAGAGGTGCAAGTGTGAATTGTGTATTGATTTTCATGCATTTATTCTTGGATTAGGTCATCTAGCGATTGATTTTGAATCTTCGCATACAAACCCTAATTACTATACAGTATATTGAACGCAATAAATTGCGGGAATTTAAAGTCTAAGTTATTACAAAAGAGTATCCGGGGATGGGCGTACAATTATTTACAAATGGGGATGAGTCTCATAATAATGTCCACATATTATGCGTTACAACCAAATCGAACTGTTGCAATTCAATGTGAAAATTATAACGAATTAAGGAAAATAAGAAAAATCAGTAAATTATGAGATGTATGTATTTATTTACAAATAAACAAATAAATTTTTTAACCTAATAAAGATTTAAGTATGATTATTATTTTATGTTTTATTAATTAGTGTAACAATTATTAATAAAGAAAAATACAAATTAGTTTAAGAAAATAAATACTACTAGTATTTTTATTAACAAGATAAAAACAAATTATTCTAAAATGAAACAAAAAAAAAAGGGTTAGTATTTGTTAAATCAAAAAGAAATTAAGTTAAAGTAAAACAAGGATGATGGGCTAGAGATATGCATTATTAGGCCCACAATTAAAAGGAGTGAAACAAACAAAATGCAAATGGAGGGGGGTGCATTGGCCAAAATGTTGTGGGCTATTTGCAAAGTTTGGGGTGGGTTAGGCCCAAGACAAGTTGGTACAACATTTTGTTAGGGTTTCACTCAGTTTTAGGGTTTGTAGTTTTGGCCATAGCGGCACCGTTTCTCTCATCTCTTCTTCTTCTCCGTTTATACTTTCGCTTCTCAGGCCCTAAGCATCGATTCTTTCTAACCTTGAGTCGTCGGAGCGCCTCCCTCTCTCGCTCTCTTCCTCCTCACAGTGGCCCAAGGTTGTGGTTTGAACGGTACGAATTGTTATCTTTATCTTTTAGGGTTTCACAGTTATGTTCATTAGTTTGAGTCTTGCATGCATGTTTTAATCTATGGCTTTTGATATTTGATGTGTAGTAAAAAAGGGTTGAGAACAACTTACCTTGGGGAAGATTGAGAGGAAAAGGGAGGGAGCGAAGAGGGATTGGTGGCGCTTCTGGTGGCCGGAGCTGAGGATGGAGATGATGGTAGCGCTTTGGCTTCTGGTATTTTTTGTTATTCTTTTGATTTGTTTGATGATGATGACTTTCTGAGAACTTTTGCCTTTGACTGTTGATGTTTGATGATGATGACTTTCTGAGAACTTTATGTTGTTTTGCTTCTAAAAACTCTTCCTCTTTCTTCTTGGCCCTGATTGTTTGATGATGATGATTCTGAAAACGGTTTTGTTTTGATTTTCGTTGATGCTGAATATGCTTCTGAAACCTTAGGTTGTTTTGCTTCTAAAGACTCTTCCTCTTTCTTCTTGGCCCTGATTGTTTGATGATTAATGATTCTGAAAAAAACTAGATTTGTTTTGCTTTGAGTTTGTTACTTTGTTTCTGTTGATGATGATAAAAAGGAAATCTAAAACTTGTTGTTGGCTTCTGAATCTCTTCCTTTCTTGGTTTTGGTATTGATGATGAAAGTATCTCTGAGATGGTTTTGGAACTTTTGTTGTTTTTTTTTTTTTAAGATGATGAAATGTTATGGAAGCTGTTTTGTTTGCTTCTGACTTTTGTTACAGGCTAAAAGTATCCAAAAGAAATTTCTACTGTCAAATATCTTCCAATCTTTCCCTTTGCCTCTTCACTTTTATTTAAGATTCCTGATTAAACAATGGCTGAAATTGCATTCCACTATTTCCAATGCAGATGACTTAAAATCCAAGTAATCCATAAAAACTCTGCAATCTCTTTGCATCAGTATTCCAAACAACATACGCATTGTGCATTCTAAACAAGCAAGCATTTCCATTAACTGACAAACATTTCACTCCACTAACAAGCAGATGCCTTAATGTTCTAAACAAAAGTCTCAGCTCTTATCCCAGTAATTAGGTTTTGAGAAACAACCAGTAAACTTGAACAAGCGTGAAAACAATGTAACAATTTAACTGAATTTCTGAGGATTCAATTTCTTCTGAGAAATGCGAGAGAAAACCCTAATTCTGGATTTTCTGCTAAAGAAAAGTCGGTTTGATCGATTCTTGAGCTAATCTTAAAAATCAGAGAAAACCCTGGGATTGTAATGTTCTTGTGAAAAAGGGAAGGCAAATTTTGGGGTACAACAGTTGCCCTTGTTCAATCTTCTTGAACCTGAAGAGTTAGATTGGCAATTTTGTCGTTCGCGACTCGAAGGTTAAAGATGATTGGACACTAGAGTGCCCATAAATTTGCACTCGTCAAAGCATAGTTGAGGGAATGGGCTTAAAGATGCCATTTGGAGATGTGACAAAATCTTGTCAGAGATGGGCTTAAAGATGCCATCCAATAATGTTTATTGAACTGTATTTTGTAGGTGAAGGAATGAGTATCAGAAAGGTATCCATGTTTGGAACGTCTCTGAGCTGGGGGTCTGAATAAGCAATAGATTAACATTCGTGTCGGGAGGCATCCGTAAATTGTTTTCAGAAATCCTTGAAGTTTGAAACTTGCTAAACTTATCCTGCGACGGGTAAAATATTAGCTGAAACACAAAGTTATGTTGTATGATGCAATGTATGTGTTATATCAATGCTTATGATATATGAATGTAATGAATGCACATGTAAGCTGATTAGTCGTCTTGCTGAGGAAGATAAATCCTGGATAGCTGGAGATAATAAAATCTTTGACCGCTGTCGAGGAAAATAAATCCTTGACTGCTGCTGGGGATTGAAAATCCTTTGACCGTTGAAAATGAGAAGTCCTGGGACCACTGTTGAAGAGTATGCGTGTCTCAAACTTTTTGACAACCTGTGCGGGGAGAAGTTATATTGCTGGGGAAAGTCAGGAGTTTGGGTTGTATGCCAATCTACTGGGGATTCCTGTTTTGAGGAGATCTTCACCGGGGAATATATGAAAACTCTGTGAGGAATTGAGAATGAGAGTCTTCATTCTGCTTGGGGAATTGGTGTTGAGGAGCCAAGAACGAGAATCTTTGATCTGCAGGGGATTTGAAATTCTGACAAATTCATGCTGAGAGTAAAGAAAGCTCCGGAGAATCAAGGATGAGAGTCTTGATTTTGTTGGGGAGTAAGAACTCTGTGGGGAATAGCCATACTGTTGCGGAGTGGCTATCCTGTTGGAGAGTAAAACTCAGGTCTCTGGGAAAAGCTTATTCCTGTTTGGAAGAAGTTCGGGAGTTAAGATCATGTGCCGCTTTGAGAATGCGAATCTTCATTCTATCGGGAATATCAGGAACTCAAGTTGTATACCACTTTGAGAATGAGAATCTTCATTCTGTCGGGAATATCGGGAATCTAGGTTATATGCCACTTTGAGAATGAGAATCTTCATTTTGTCGGGAATATCAGGAATTCAGGTTATATACCACTTTGAGAGTCTTCATTCTGTCGGGAATATCCGGTTATACGCCACTTTGAGAATGAGAGTCTTTATTCTGTCGGGAATATTAGGAGGTTAGGAGTATGCCAATCTACTAGGGAAGCAAAAATGAGAATCTTCATTCAGGCGTTTGGGTCAGGAGGTTGGGAGTATGCCAATCTACTGGGGTAGAAAGAATGAGAATCTTCATTCAGGCGTTTGGGGTAGGAGGTTGGGAGTATGCCAATCTTCTGAGGTTTCAAGGATGAGAATCTTCATTCTGTTAACGGTATCAGGAGCTTGGGAGTATACCAATCTTCTGAGGTTTTAAGGATGAGAATCTTCATTCTGTTAAGGGTATCAGGAGCTTGGGAGTATACCAATCTTCTGAGTTTCAAGGATGAGAATCTTCATTCTGTTAAGGGTATCAGGAGCTTGGGAGTATACCAATCTTTTGAGGTTTCAAGGATGAGAATCTTCATTCTGTTAAGGGTATCAGGAGCTTGGGAGTATACCAATCTCTTGAGGTTTCAAGGATGAGAATCTTCATTCTGTTAAGGGTATCAAGAGCTTGGGAGTATACCAATCTCTTGAGGTTTAAAGGATGAGAATCTTCATTCTTGAGAGAAACAGAATTAGGAGCTTCATTTGTCCATTATTCTATTGGTGGGTTGTTTCTGTTGAGATTTAGGAACTCGTCCGGAACTTGACTGAAGTAAATCTTTGTCGCTTGAATTTGATTGTACCTTTCCTGAATGGTAAGGGTTAGTGGCATATATCAAACAATGATGTTCTCAAAATAAATGAGATTGCATTGCATGATGTCCTGATGCACTGAGGTGTAATATTTTTCAAGACGACCTTTCACTGGGGAAAATAAATCCCAAACTGGTGAAGGAGAAAGGAGTTGGATTCTTCATCAGAATAACTCGCTGAGAGATTTATTTGAAATATCAAAACCCGGAACAACTTCCACTGGCATAAGAATCAGGGAGATCTTAGTGTCGATCTGACTGAACCAGAGAGGGTCTTGGGTTAACTCTGATTCAACCGGATGATGGAGGAATCTCTGACGACTGTAACTTTAATAGGTGATGAAGGAATTTTTGACGACCGTAACTTCCAATAGGTGATGAAGGAATCTTCGACGATCGTAACTTCCAACAGGTGATGAATGAATTTTTGACGACCGTAACTTCCAACAGGTGATGAAGGAATCTTCGATGATCGTAACTTCCAACAGGTGATGAAGGAAATTTTGACGACCGTAACTTCCAACAGGTGATGAAGGAATCTTCGACGATCGTAACTTCCAACAGGTGATGAAGGAATCTTCGACGATTGTAACTTCCAATAGGTGATGAAGGAATCTTTACCTGCCGATCAATCCGTGTATGTCATGAATGTTGTTGAAATGTAAATTCGTTTTGGAGAATAAGTCTTCGACAAGTGTTGGGGAAATAAACCCATGACTGCTGGTCTGCTAGAGAGGTGATAAACTTCTCGAGGATGCTTGAATTTCTTTTCAGAAAGATTTCAGAGAGATTCGTCATTGCCCCTAGTATCAAATGTTTGTGGCACTGCCAGGAAACTTGGATTGTATGTAACCCCTTTGATGAGATTGACGTTTAATGCCCCAAGTGATGGTGAGGGAGACTTGGCCCAGGTTAATCTGCAATTGAGAGATTTCTTGAAATCTTGACTGGACTGCCCCATGTTTACTGGGCTTTGAAAGATTTGTTGAAATCTTGACTGGACTGCCTCAGGTTTACTGGACAATACCATACCAAGTCCCCCTTTTGTTGATAGGAGATTTTTGCAACGGGAGTGTCATCCTACTTGAAGTGATTTTATTCACCGAGAGAGCTTTCGTTCATCCGAACATTCACTGTATGAATTTCTTCGCCGTCAAACAAATAAACATGTGCAGACAACGATATTCAAATAATGCAAAGTTCATGCTTGTCTCGAAGTTTTGAAAAAAATGCGTTTTTAGCAGAAAACTTTTTATAAGACAAATTCAACACAAGATTTAGAGCAAAGCCTTACAGGAGTCAGGATACCTTTTGTAACAGTATGCTTTCGAACTAACCCATGCTTCAATTAGGACTTTTTGAAGGGTTGTAACGTGGCTTGGTTCACGGTTTAAGAAACAAAGGATAAAAGCCCAAAGTATATTTGTACCCACCCGCTCTTCGTGATGTTCTTCAGTCCTAAACTCAGTTAATTGTGCGTCGAACTCTATTCGAGTTTGGAATGATGTTTTGGTGATGGTCCACACAAGTTGAACTTTATGGGAAGGCAGTCATTTTTGCAACATTTTTCATGTTGTTGAGGATTTATAATGACCTCTTTCTTTTGATTCATTATCCCTAATTTTTTCCTGACTGTTCTTGTTTTCGAGATTACAGTCAGCGGGATGCCCTAGCTTTCTTAAGCCTCCTTTGTAGGTTTTGACTCAGTGGGATTTTCTTTTTTGAGAGATAATGATTGCCTATGAGATAAGGAACCATCAGTGTCTTTTTGTTCCAAAGGAATGTTTTTGATGTCATTCGTTGTATTACGAACTGAGAGTTTGCGACTTCAATGCACATCTTTTGAATTAACTGAGATACTACCCTGCCCCAGGTTTAAAGGTTTCAATTTGTGTTTAAAACAGAAAACTTCTACTTCTTTGGCTCGAAGGGGTTGACTAGGGATTATCTTCCTTATAACTCCAGTGTTTAGGATTTGAAAGAAATGCTTGTACATCGTCAGCAAGGTCTATTCAAAAGCATACTGTATGAGATTATGGCATTGTTTCGTCATCCTCCCTCTAAAGGCTTGTAGCTTTTGCAAGAGTTAAATGTCATAAAGAAAGTAGAAAGCATAATTCAAGAATAGTTAAAACGAATGGATGAATTCAAGACAAACATATGTAATGCATTAATGAAACAGAGTTTGACATCAACAGATAATTGTTCGAATAACAAAAGAAATTACAACTTGAAAATTCAAATGAAACAAAAGTCTCTTAGTTCGAACTTGTCATTTCAGGTGGAGAACCCTCAGCGGAAGATTTTCATCTCGCCATCCGGCATGAATTTCAGTACTCCTCTGTCAATCAAATCTTGGATCTTGTTTTTCAAAGCCCAACAGTCGTCGGTGTCATGTCCAGGACTATAGGAGTGGTATACACAAAATGCGTCGGGGTGATAACCAGGAGCAAAGGTATTGGGATTCCGAAGAGGATCCTTTAAAGCAACCAAATTGAACTCCAACAAGCGTTTCAGTATTAGAGATGATGGTATGTCAGTCTCAGTGAAATGTCTTCCAGATGTATTTTGCTTACGCCGATTACTCCGTTGACGCTGGCGAGGTTGTTGTTTGGCTTGTGACCCTGAAGCAAGCTGGGGAGCCTTTCCCTTGTCTTCTTGTCTCAAAGGAGGTTGAATGATGACTTGATCTTCAACCCTAGTTGTTTTCCCCACTTGGTTATCTTGAAGCAGTTTGTTGACGAGGACCCTGAGCTCCTCTTGTCTTTGAGCCAGGTCTTGAATGAGAGCCATCTGGCCCACCAGCTGTCCCATCATCTAGATCTTCATTGTTTCTAGCTCAATCTGTAGCCCTTCCAATTGATCATTCCTGATGTCGCCTGGATTCCCTAGGACCATGCCCCTTGTGAGGAGAGTTTCACTTCTTCTTGCCCCTGGGACAGGTTCAAGAACATTTCTTGAAGTTGAGCGTTTTGAGCCTGGATATCTTTGACAGTCCTCTCTAGAGCCATCTCTACTGAAATAAACAGTAGTAGAATAAGGAAACCTGAAAAGGAAAACCTATTATGATACAATGCATGATATGTGGATGCATGTTTTCAAGAATCTCTCGAGGTAAACACAAGAAAATATTAGAGATTGAACTTTGATCAACATCTTTGATTAGAGAATTTTTGTATTGGTGGATGTCTTTTCCACGAGAATCAAGCTTACCATGTCGAGTGGGTCATAGCCCTCGATTCAAGTTGTTGTACTTGATCTTCAACGGCGTGTGTTTAGAGGAAAATGAAACCTCTTGCCCTCTGGTAGACGTCTGGTTCAACGTGACCCTGCATCAAAGACCTTTGAGATCCTTGAAATGGTTATTGAAAATGCTATGGTATGATGTTATGATGTTATGTACAAGTATGCAAAAGTAAGCAAGTGTATATACAAATGATCACATTCACACAAAGCAGACAAGTCCTTAGGTTTAGGCTTGCATGGGGTTTGTAGGTAAGTACCCTCTTGAAGTTAGTTGGCTCAACCTGTCCTATAAATAGTAACCGGGTTCTAAGGAGCTCAATATCACTGGATTATTTTCTGTGTTCATTGTTTTGGTTTAGCCACTTAACTGGCGACCAAAATATTCCAAGAAAAAAATCCTCAATGAGTGTAGTATCGAGTATCTACCAACTTCGGACTGCACCAAAGCCGATCATCTCACTACCCCTAATAAGGCCAAGATGGTCAAGTAAGGTTCTAAAAGTTCATTAGTGCTTCATGACATCACTCAACGGCCTCGTATTCTCTTTGATTGACTTAAAGGCTACCGGTACTCACAAATATGTCGCACTAACGTAGCCACTGCTTCAACCATGTCAGTATACCCCGCACAGTTCCCTCACAATTTATTGCTACTTACCTAAAAGGTGTCCCCAAATCCGGGTGTAGGATTTAAAATAAACCCAAGCAAGGAACCAAAAAGTAAAGCAATAAAAGCAATAAAGGTAAGCATGTAAAGGTGATCTAAACCCTAAGGTAACCCCACTTTTATTTATTTTCCCCAGCAGAGTCGCCAGTTCTGTGATACGGTGGGAGAACTGACTTGAGGTTTTGCGTTTGGGTTCGCACTTGTGCGGTTTAGCAAGAGTCGCCACCGACTTTTTATTTTATCCTAAGGAAAGGTCAAAAAGCACAGGAAAGACCTTTGAGATGTTTTCTTGGGTTCGGGGGGTATATTATGAAAAGGGAAGGTTCAAGCACCCTTTTCATCCATGGTTATCCATGGGCTCTTAGTTACTTGTTTAGATCACCTGCCTTTGCTTTTCAATTGTTTGAATTGGTGCTTTGTGTGTGGTTTTGAAAAATGCTTTGAAAAAGAAGCCTTGTCTAGGCAAACTTTGCAATGATTTTTGTTTGAATATATACAAAGGTGTGTGTCTTTTTGAAAAGATATTTCAATGTTTTGAAAGTTTGTTATGAAATTGTGTTGTGAGGTGTGTTTGAAAATGGCAAGGATGTTTTGCAAGCTTTTTGATCAAGTAACTAAGAGTTGTCTACCCTATTTTACTCAAAGATCTTTCTTATGTTTTCAATCCTTTTGACAGTGTTATTTCACCATTGTATTTGGTGAATAACCTTATGTTAGGATGTTAAACGGGACAGGCGCGAGTCATCGTGTACAATCATTGAAGGCAACTTGTGAGACGCTCTAGCAATTTTGTAAGGGACGAGATCGTTTTATCGAAGGCAACATCGAGGGTCATCGAGGGACTACGATCTTTGTTTATCGAAGGGGCATTTGCTAGAGTGTCTCATACTCGAGGGATATGATTGCATTTTCCGAGGCAACAAGAGAGGTTACCCTAGAGGTGCAAGTGTGAATTGTGTATTGATTTTCATGCATTTATTCTTGGATTAGGTTATCTAGCGATTGATTTTGAATCTTCGCATATAAACCCTAATTACTATACAGTATATTGAAATCAATAAATTGCGGGAATTTAAAGTCTAAGTTATTACAAAAGAGTATCCGGGGATGGGGGTTCAATTATTTACAAATGGGGATGAGTCTCATAATAATGTCCATATATTATGCATTACAACCAAATCGAACTGTCGCAATTCAATGTAAAAATTATAACGAATTAAGGAAAATAAGAAAAATCAGTAAATTATGAGATGCATGTATTTATTTACAAATAAACAAATAAATTTTTTAACCTAATAAAGATTTAAGTATGATTATTATTTTATGTTTTATTAATTAGTGTAACAATTATTAATAAAGAAAAAGACAAATTAGTTTAAGAAAATAAATACTACTAGTATTTTTATTAACAAGATAAAAACAAATTATTCTAAAATGAAACAAAAAAAAGGGTTAGTATTTGTTAAATCAAAAAGAAATGAAGTTAAAGTAAAACAAGGATGATGGGCTAGAGATATGCATTGTTAGGCCCACAATTAAAAGGAGCGAAACAGACAGAATGCAAATGGAGGGGGTGCATTGGCCAAAATGTTATGGGCTATTTGCAAAGTTTGGGGAGGGTTAGGCCCAAGACAAGTTGGTACAATGTTTTGTTAGGGTTTCACTCAGTTTTAGGGTTTGTGAGTTTTGGCCATAGCGGCGCCGTTTCTCTCATCTCTTCTTCTTCTCCGTTTCATCTTTCTCTTCTCAGGCCCTAAGCATTGATTCTTTCTAACCTTGAGCCACCGGAGCGCCGCCCTCTCTCGCTCTCTTCCTCCTCATAGTGGCCCATAGTTGTGGTTTGAACGGTACGAATTGTTATCTTTATCTTTTAGGGTTTTACAGTTATGTTCATTAGTTTGAGTCCTGCATGCATGTTTTAATCTATGGCTTTTGATGTTTGATGTGCAGTAAAAAAGGGTTGAGAACAACTTACCTTGGGGAAGATTGAGAGGAAAAGGGAGGGAGCAAAGAGGGATTGGTGGCGCTTCTGGTGGCCGGAGCTGAGGATGGAGATGATGGTAGCGCTTTGGCTTCTGGTATTTTTTGTTGTTCTTTTGATTTGTTTGATGATGATGACTTTCTGAGAACTTTTGCCTTTGACTGTTGATGTTTGATGATGATGACTTTCTGAGAACTTTATGTTGTTTTGCTTCTAAAAACTCTTCCTCTTTCTTCTTGGCCCTGATTGTTTGATGATGATGATTCTGAAAACGGTTTTACTTTGATTTTCGTTGATGATGAATATGCTTCTGAAACCTTAGGTTGTTTTGCTTCTAAAGACTCTTCCTCTTTCTTCTTGGCCCTGATTGTTTGATGATTAATGATTCGTTTTGCTTTGAGTTTGTTGCTTTGTTTCTGTTGATGATGATAAAAAGGAAATCTGAAACTTGTTGTTGGCTTCTGAATATCTTCCTTTCTTGGTTTTGGTATTGATGATGAAAGTATCTCTGAGATGGTTTTGGAACTTTTTTTTTTTTGAAGATGATGAAATGTTCTGGAAGCTGTTTTGTTTGCTTCTGACTTTTGTTACAGGTTGTGTAATTTGCAGTTTGAGATGTAGGTTATTTTTGTTTGGCCTATGAGCAGGTTTTGCTATAGCTTGCAGTTTGAAATGTAGGCTTGGTTTGGCTATGGTTTTGTTTGGCCTGTGAGCAAGTTTTGCTATAGCTTGCAGTTTTGCAAGCAAGTTTGCAGTTTTGCAAGCAAGCTTGCAGTTTGTTGTTGTTATGCAGGTTTTTTGGTTTTGAGATGCAGACTGAGTTTGTGCAGGCAGGTTTGCAAGCTTGCTGGTTCTTTAGTTTGGTTGTGGTGTTTTCTGCAGGTTTGCAGTATGGAAAGCAGGTTTGTTGACTTGAGCAAGCAGATTTTTTGGTTTTTGAGATGCAGGCTGAGTTTGTGGTTTTTGCAAGCAGGTCTGTAGCTTGCAGATTGGGGACTATAGGTTCTAATGTTCTCCTCCTCCTGGACTGTTATACAGTCTATCTTTTTATATCTTTTTGCTTTCTTTACTGTCTTTGACAGCCTGCCTCAGCAAAAACTGCAAACCTCTTCATTAGGTCCTCTCTTTCTCTCTCTCTCATAAGCACTTTTGCTTATTTTAATATATCTTTCTGAAAAGTTTGCTGGCTAGAAAGTGATGATGGCTAGGACAAGCTCTTGCATGTGAATTGGTTTTTCTCTGCATTGTGTACTTTGTTTACATATTTTCTGCATTGTGTACTTTGTTGCTTTTGCTAGTTGCCATACTTGACAATTCTGCATTCAGTTTGGTTAATGCATTGTTTAGTTAGCTTGCCATGCTTGCTTATGTTTGCCTTGCTGACTTGGTTTGACTACTGCAGTTTTGTATGGCATGCAGTACACTTTGCTTCTAGTTGGCTTGTAACTCAGTTTGCTTATGCTGACTTGCTTATGTTTGCCTTGCAATTTGCTTTGTTACTGCAGTTTTGTATAGCATGGCCCATGTTTTTGCATTTGAACCAATTGTATGCTTGCATTTTATATCTTTTATTTTTCTCTCTGTGAACCGAGAAGAGCGATCTTCTTGTGATTTGCAGAGGGGAAAATAAAATATGATGAACATAGCATTCTGATTCCGGCCGGCAAACTTTAATGATGATTTCTTTTCTTCTGCTTGAAAATTCTTTTCAGTTAATTATGCTAATTTCTTTCCTTTCTTCTTTTTCAGGTGAATGCATCATGGGCAATAGAGGAAGCAAAAAATCTTAGGAGATTAGGCTTAGAAATAGATAGATTTTTCATTTGTTGTAAACCAATATTATTTTAAATACTGTAAGTTGTAATTTTACAATATTCAAATAAATTTTGTAACAACATTTGAAATGAATAAAAAGTTTTTATCCAAAAGAAATTTCTATTGTCAAATATCTTCCAATCTTTCCCTTTGCCTCTTCACTTTTATTTAAGATTCCTGATTAAACAATGACTGAAATTGCATTCCACCATTTCCAATACAGATGACTTAAAATCCAAGTAATCCATAAAAACTCTGTAATCTCTTTGCATCAGTATTCCAAACAACATACGCGTTGTGCATTCTAAACAAGCAAGCATTTCCATTAACTGACAAACATTTCACTCCACTAACAAGCAGATTCCTTAATGTTACAAACAAAAGTCTCAGCTCTTATCCCAGATAATTAGGTTTTGAGAAACAACCAGTAAACTTGAACAAGCTTGAAAACAATGTAACCGTTTAACCGAATTTATGAGGATTCAATTTCTTCTGAGAAATGCGAGAGAAAACCCTAATTCTGGATTGTCTGCTAAAGAAAAGTCTGTTTGATCGATTCTTGAGCTAATCTTAAAAATCAGAGAAAACCCTAGGATTGTAATGTTCTTGTGAAAAAGGGAAGGCAAATTTTGGGGTACAACAATGTCCAATGCCCCAAGTGATTCAAATGGAGTTCCGCCCCTGGTTATTTGGAATTTTTGAGAGATTCCTTAAACCTTGACTTGATTGCCCCATATCCGCTGGACACCATGCAATGCCCCTTGATTATGAATGGCCTATCACTGAAATGTCTTTCCATCTGAGGTGATTCTATCCACTGAGAAGATTTTTGTTCATCGAATATCCATCGTGCGAATTTCTCTATTGTTGAACAAATAGTCATTTGCAAATAATGGTATTTTAAGATTGCAAAGCTTATGTCTGTCTCGAAGTTTGAAAATTCATTTTTTAGTAAAACGAACAAATTTTGTAAAAGTGTGATGTCAACTCAGGATTTATAGCGAACCCTACAGAAGTCATGATACCTTTTGTAACAGTATGCTTTCGAACTAACCCATGCTTCAGCTAGGACTTTTAAGGGTTATAACTTGGCCTGGTTCACAGTTTAAGAAACAAAGGATAAGGCTCAAAGTGTATTTGTATCCGCCCATTCTTCATGATGTTCTTCAGTCCTAAACTTAGCTAATTGTGCGTTTGAACTCCGATTGAGTCTGGAATGACGTTTTGGTGATGGTTCAGACAAGTTAAGTTTATCAAAAGGCAGTCATTTTTGCAACATTTTTCATGTTATTGAGGATTTGTAGTAACCTCTTTCTTTCGATTTGTTATCCCTAATTTTTGCCTGATTGTTCTTGTTTTGAGATTACAGTCAGCGGGATGCCCCCGTTTTTCTTAAGTCTCCTTCGTAGGTTTTGACTTAGTGGACTTTTCCTTTTTGAGAGATAATGACTGCCTATTTGGTAGGGAACCATCATTGTCTTTTGATTCCAGAGGAATGTTTTTGATGTCATTCTTTGTATTACGAGATGAGAGTTTGCGGCTAAACGCCCGTTTGAAATAACTGAAAGACTATCCTGCCCCAGGTTTTGATTTAAAGGTTTCAATTTATGTGAAAAAGAAAATTCCTACTTCTTTGGCTCGAAGGGGCTGACTAGGGATTATCTTCCTTATAACTCCAGCATTTAGGATTTGAAATAACGTCTGTACATCGTTAGCAAGGTTTGTTCAAAAGCATACTGTATGAGATTATGGCATTGTTTTCATCATCCTCCCTCTAAAGGCTTGTAACTTTTAGCAACAGTTAAAAGTCATAAAGAGAGTAAAAAGCATAGTTTAAATATAGTGAAAACGAATGGACGAATTCAAGACAAACATATGCAATGCATTAATGAAACAAAGTTTGACATTAATAGATAAGTGTTTGAACAAGCAAAAAAAATTACAACTGAAAATTCAAATGAACAAAAGCCTCTTTGTCTGAACTTGTCACTTTAGGTGGTGAGCCTTTGTGGGACGGCAGAAGAATTTAGTTTGGCCATCTTGTGTGAAATCCAACATTCCTTCATCGATTAGGTTTTGAATCTTGTACTTTAGTGCTCAACAATCGTTTGTATCATGCCCATGACTATTGGAATGATAGGCACACCTGACATCGGGATTGTAGCTGGGAGAAATTTTTTTGGGATTTGGATGAGGTCTTATTGGCGTAATCAAATTCATCCTCAACATGTGTTGCAAAGCTTGAGACAGTGGTATGTTGATGTTGGTAAACTGTCTTTTGGGCTCGCTTTGACTTTGCTGATTTTCTGGTTGATGTTGACAAAGTCGTTGTTGGGCTCGTGACGTGGCAGCAGATTGGGAAGGTCTTTCGGCTTCTTGTCTCATGGGAGGCTGAGCAGTGACTTGATTTCCAATTTTGGCAATTTGCCTCATACGGTTGCAACCGTCTTGACGAAGTTGGTTGACAAGAACTTTCAGCTCCCCTTATCCTTGAGCCAAATTTTGGATAAGAGCCATCTGGCCCACCAGTTGTCCCATCAATTGGACCTTCATTATGGCTATCTCAGTTTGTATCCTCTCCAGCTGGTTATCCTTGTTGTCCTCCGGATTTCCTATGATTATGCCCCTGGTGAAGAGTGGCTTGACCTCTTCTTGTCCCTTGGATAGGTTCAAGAACATCTCTTGAAGTTAAGCGTTTTGAATCTGGATGTCCTTGATGGTTTGTTCTAGGGCCATCTCTATTGAAATAAACAGTAGGAAGATAAGGAGACCTATATGGGAGAAACCTGTCATGATATGATGGATGATATATGGATGCATGTTTTCAAGGATCTCGCCGGGTTAGTAGTCACTTACAACTTTGATTGGAGAACCTTGTATTGAGTGATGTCCTTCCACGAGAATTAAGCTCACCATATCAAGTGGGTTGTATCCCTTGACTCAAGTTATTTACTTGATCCTTGACGGTGTTTGGTTAAAGGAAAATAAATCCTCTTTCCCCTTGATAGACGTATGGTTCAATGTAACCATGCATCAAAAGCCCTCGAGATCCTTGAAATGGTTATTGAAAATGTTATGGCATGATGTTATGATGTTATGTACAAGTATGCGAAGTAAGCAAGTTTATATACAAATAATCATGTTCACACAAAGCAGACAAGTCCTTAGGTTTAGGCTTGCACGGAGTTTGTAGGTAAGTACCCTCTTGAAGCTAGACTTGTTCAACCTGTCCTATAAATAGTAACCAGGTTCTAAGGGATCTCAATATCACTGACCTTTCCCACAAGCTTCGTTCAATAGACGATTGACTAGGAGCCAAACAAAACTCAAGAGTCAAGTCTCAATGAGTGTAGCATCGAGTATCAACTAATTTTAAGCTTTACACCAAAACCGACTATCTCACTACTTCCTAATGGCCAAGTTGGTCAGGTAAGCTTCTAAGGTCAGTTAGTGCTTCATGACACTGCTCAGCGGCCCCGTATTCTCCTCGTTTCAACACAAGGGATACTGGTACCAACAAATGCGTCACACTAACGTAGCTATTGCTTAGACCATTTCGGTATACCCCGCACAGTTTCCATAATCTATTGCTACTTACCTAAAAAGTGCCCCAGATCTGGGTAGAGGATCAAAACAAACCCAAACAAGGAACCAATAAATGTAAAGCAATCAAAGCAAATAAAGGAAGTAGGTAAAGGTGATCTAGCCCTAAGGTAACCCCACTTTTAAAATAATCCCCAGCAGAGTCGCCAGTTCTGTGATACGGTGGGAGAACTGACTCAGGATGTTTTGCGTTTGATAACAAATGTTGCAGTTATCAAGAGTTGCCACCGACTTTTCTTTTATCCAAAAGGAAAGGCTGAAAAGAACAGGAAAGACCTTTGAGATGTTTTCTTGAGTTCGGTGGGTAGATTATGAAAAGGGAAGGTATTAGAACCCTTTTCATCCGTAGTTATCTACGGACTCTTAGTTGCTTGCTAGATCACTTGCTTTTATTTGAATGTGTTCTTGTGGTGTGGTTTTCGAAAGTATTTTGAAAAATATCTTTGTAATGGTTCTTGTTTCTATAAGAACACGCACAAAGTGTTGTTTCGAAAATAGCTCAAAGTGGTGTTTGTGGAATGTGTTTTTTAAAGAGATTTTGAAAAGGTGTCTTCTTTGTAATGGCTCTCGTTTCTATAAGAACGCATACAAAGTGTTTGTGTTTTGAAAATGTTTCAAAGAGGTATTAATGTATAAATTTTTTGTTGTGAGCAAGCAAGCAACTAGGAGCGATCTACCTACTCATAAGGTCTTAAATGTTCTTTTCCTCCTCCTTTAGATGTTGCTATCTTACCATTGATTTGGTAAGAAGCTCCATTGTTGGATGTGAAGGGATGGGCACGGGGCGTTTTGTATAGTCATAGAAGGCAACTTATGGGACGTTTTAGTAATGTCGTTTAGGGACTAGATCGTTTACCGAAGGCAACATCGAGGGACTACGATCTTTTATTGAGGGTCTTTGCTAAAACTCCCATATCCTAGGGCCATGACTAATTTCCGATAGGCAACAAGTGAGATTACCCTAAGGGTGCATGTGTGAATAGTGTGTTTGGTTGCATGCATTTTAGTCTTTGATTTTTAGGTTGTCTACTTGTCGATTTCATGTCTTTCCATACACACCCTAATTATTAACAATATGAAAGCAATAAAAGTGCGAAAAAGTAAAGTCCTACACTATTACATCATTAAGGGGATGGGGTGTACAAATTTACAAATGGGGATTGCAAGAAATTAAAGTCCTAATTATCTATTACAACCATATTGAAATAATGTACAAGAATTGAAATTGACTTGTTTTGTTTTTTTTGTTAAGAAATTAGTTTACTTAAGAAAATATTTTGATCTTTTTTGTTCTAAAATAAATAAAATAAAACATGTGAATATGAAATATTTTTGGTGTTTTTGGTTATTAAAAGCAAAAATAAGACAAGTGAGAGAAAAAGGGGTCAGAATCAACACGTCTCCGAAACAAGAAGGAACAAAAGTTCTGACTCTGATACGCTGCAAAAGAGAAAATGTTAGTGAGAAAGTGGAGGGTCAGAAGTTCTGGGCCGGGGTACACCAAGTTCTGAGGTTGAGAGGTTCAGAAGCTATAGCGTTGCCGGGAACCTAGAAGTTTATATATCTCTGGCAAGTCAGAAGTTCTGACTATTTGAGATAGTGAGGTGATAATGCTGTTGGGTAAGGTTGTCTAGAAATTCTGATATAGGAGTATCGTCTGATAGATAAATGGGTAAAAATGTCAATAAATAAACCTAAAAAAAGATGCTCCTGGGGTTAGAACCCAGGACCCTTAATACTAATGTCTTATACGCATGTTTTCTACCACTGGGGTGGCTATCCTTCCGGTATTAGAAGCAAAAACATAAACATGTATCATAAAGTAAACTCTGATGATAAATTCTATCTCTTTCTCCACGCCATTCAGAGCATCTGCAGCTTAGTCATTTCTCAAAAAAACAAAAAAATGCACACATAACATTTACGGCAGGTTTCCATCATGGTTTCAGAAACATAAAAAAAATCAAGACTTTAAATCAGAAACAAGCATGTATCTGCTAATCCTAATTTCCTTAGGAAGTTCTGAACTGATATTCTCCCCACTTAGGAAGAAAGTGTATGTAACCTCAGAATATGTACAACATCAGAATCAGGATGTCTACATTGTATTTTGAACATGCAAATATAACAATACCCAAGTAATATGACGAGGGTCACCAGAAGCTTACCTTGCAGCTAGAAAATGTTCTATGAGCTGGAGCCTGGTTCTGACTACTTATAATGTTCTGATCAGCTTCCTCACGTGCTCAGCAGGCTGGAACAACCTTTATCTTGGGCTATGAATGACTGGAAAATTCTGGAATAGTCAAGGAGCAAAGTTCTGACTTTTTGAGAATGTGTTACAGTCTGAAAACAGGAGTTAGGATGGTTTCTAAATGTATATCAGAAGCTGTATGGGTGGTTTGGTCAAGAAACACTTGAGGAAAATTGGAGTTTGAACGCAAGAATAAAAAACTAGTAGGTTTTGTATTTGTGTTTGCAGTTTCGGATTTCTGGAAATTTTAGCAAGGTTTCAAGGCTTTTTCTTCTCAATTTTTTGACCCCTTTCACAGTTGCCAATGAAGATCAATTTATAGGCAAGAACTTTGTAGCTTGGAGAAGTCAAAAGTACCAACATCATGCTAGCTTGCTGGCTTGTTCTTGAAGAAAGATAAACAAGTATGGTGGTTAGCAGCTTTTAGCCGTGCCTAAGCTGGATTTGTAAGTATGAATTAAGGAAAAGTACCCTCAGAGGCAAAAGCCAAGCATGGGCCCATCATAAACTTGTACAAAAGTTTGCTTTTCAAGGTCAGCAATGGTACTTCTATCTCACACGTGGGGAAATCCTTTGGATAAAAACTCAAAAGTGGTTGTGAGCATTAAATGGTGATGAGATTTATCAAACCATAAATCCTGTGCTATGAGATTGTGCATCATAGCTTAATTCAGGGCCAGAAGTTCAGCATCAGTGCAACTTAGAACAAACATCCAACTTCTGATCCTTGAATCTCTTTGCTCCAGCATGTTCTGAGTGAATTCTCAGAGTTTCCAGAAAGCTTATGACATGCCTTGTAAATACTCTTTGAATTGATCTTGCAACTTCTGATTGAACCTATGTGAAAACTGGCCCAGAAGTTCTAACCAAGTCCTGTTTTGGAAAGGTCCAGAATTTGCTGAATGTTTTAGTTTCAATGTCGTGTCTTTGAAGATGTATAACTTGAAGTCCCAATATTTTTAGTAGAAGTTCTGTTATGAAATGTTTTAGATATCATTGAAATCTATAACTCTTGTGTTAGAAGTTCTTCCAGAATCAACTTGCATTATGGTGATAATCTGGCCAGAAGTTATGAGTTTATCATATTTCTTAAACACTTGGAAAAATTTCTAAGTATTTAGATGTTTGACTTTTTTCAACATAAATCTTGACTTTTGAATTTCTTGATGAAATAAAATTCATATTTCAACATGTCTTGATGAAATATGACTCTCGAAACTTGATTTTTTGATCCAAAAGTCAAAGTTTGACTTTTCAGTGTGCAAATGACCACTTTGCCCTTGTGAATGACTTTCTTGGAAAATTTGTAATTCAAGGCTTGAAATTGGATGGAAGCAAACCTGAGGGTCCAGGATGATCCTTTGAGAAATGAGAGGGAAATTTTTGGGGTACAACACCTTCTCATCAAGAAAAAATATCTTTCCCCGGCAGATATCACAAGAATATAAAAATAATGATAACCCACTTATACTTTCTTTCAGAACAAATTTTTGGAATTGGTATTTAATCATCTTCTACCTTGAACGTTCGAAAGGCTCGCGCCCATCACAAATAAGGGAAGCTGTAATACCCAAAATTTGTCCTACCCTTTCAGTTTTATCTGGTTTATACATCTCGTACTTTTCTCATGTGCATAGCATCCATTAGGTCATCTAACACATCATGCATTTGCTCAAAATTTCCCAACTTGCACCAATCATAACTCTCTCAATTTTTATCATATGAAGGTGATCTTTGACTTTTTGGAAATCCCAAGGTGTCCTCTTAAATATCTATTTTGATCATTTTTGCATTTGAATATTTTATCTTGATGAAAGTTGCCTTGACAAAAAGTGTCTTTTTGTTGACTTTTGAAATGACCTATAATGTATTGGCTCATATCTCTCAAATGAAGTATTTTTTAGACTTGAGCTTAGAGAGACAAAGTTATATAGAATTTAATTTCGTTCACAATTATCCTTGGTTGAGGAAAATATGATGAAGTATGTGAAAGTTGTGATTGGTCAAAGGTTAGTTGACTTCTCCTTCTGAAAACCCTAATTTGATAACTTTTTACTTTTGATGAATCTTGAGTTTTCTTGATAAATCATGATCAACCCTTGATAAAATGATGAATATGACTTCAAAACCTTTATTTTGACCAAAAATATTAAGGTTTGACTGTATGTTGACCATAATTGACTTTTTGTCCAATATAGTTGATTTTTAGTCATTTGAGCCATTGACTGGGCAAAATTGTGATGTAAGGCTTGAAACTTGGTATGAGCATTCTTGGAAATATATAAGAAACCATGAAATCCACTTGAGGCCTTAGAAACCTAATCTTCCTTGTGAAAAGTGAAACCCTAGTTGTGGGTCAATTGCTTAGGAGGAGAATTTGTTTGATCAATTCCTGAGCAGCTTTAAGCAATTGAAAACCCTAGGAACATGAGATAACTTGAAGAAAAATGGGAGGATAAATTTTAAGGTACAATAGCTGCCCATGTTAAATATTCTTAAACCTTAAGAGTTAGACTGGCATGTCCACCATTCGTAATCTGAAGGCGAAAGAGGATTGAACACTTAAGTACCCCGAAATTTTCACTCGCATGTGCATGAAGTAACACTTTTGGTTGCTAATATTGCTTGAATGGGCTTAAAGATTCCATTCAGAGAGGTGACAGAGTGTCTTCGGAGATGGGCTTATAGATGCCATCAATGTAACTGTTGATAGGAATATCAGAATGAGTCTACACTTGACTGTATCTGAAGAATGCTTTTCAGAATGAATCTCTGAAGAAAAAGCTTGTCGGATTTGGTCTCTGAAGGAATTGCTTGTCAGATTTAGTCTCTAAGGGAAATGCTTGTCATGTAGATAGTCTCCACGTCCTTCTTCGATAATTGATCTGGAATTTGTTTTTGTTGGTAAATCCGTCCTGTTTCGGGAATTCATACCACCTGGTCATGTCGCTAGTTGCCCCATCATGTTTCGGGAATTAATCTTTGACTGGTTATGCAGATAGTTTCCCCGTCTTATTTCAGGAAATAATTTGTGCCTCGTCTTATAGATAGTTGCCCCGTCTTGTTTCTAGAATTAATCTGGGACTTGCCTCTTGTTGGTAAACCCGTTCTGTTTCAGGAATTCATACTGCCTGGTCGTATAGATAGTTGCTCCATCTTGTTTCAGGAATTCACCTCTGACTTGCTTTCTTATTGGTAAACTCGTATTGCTTCAGAAATTCGTACCGCTTGGTTATAAAGATAGTTACCCCGTCTTGTTTCGAGAATTAATTTGTGACCTGTCTAAAAATTGCTAATGATATTCGTTTGTTTGTAGACTTTACCTGAAAAGACAAAGTTAGTCTTTATGCAATGTCATGATGTATGTGATGCATTGCGTAATGATGTCCTCAAAGTAAATGAAAGTGTTATATGCGTTTCGTGTGTATATGCTATGATATTTGTAAATGATTTATGGATGTAAGATGTCGTTGAAGCGTATTGGTAGCTTCATATACATCTTTGTCTAGGAAAATAAATCCATGACTTTTGATGGGGATGAATAATATGAATCTTCAATCTTGTTTAGAATGTCTTCGCCGGGGATTCATGCTTTCTGTTTTGAGGATACTCCGCTAGAGATATTCGACTTCTGCTTGGTGATAGAAGATTTCATGAACATTGGTTGTTCATCACTCTACTGGGGAATTTAGTTCTTATATACCCTGACTAGGGATAAAAGAGATAGATAACCTTCTGAGGTGCTGTCTGATCGAGTTTCTTATATGGACACCAACTCTTCTGGGGAGGACAAAGTTAAATGATATCTGGCCCAATTTCAGATTCTGTAGCAACTATCCAGGGATAGCAACCTTGACTATACTTTGCTGGAGAAGAGAGTCTTGTCGGGGAAATGTAGTAATCAGAGAAATGGACTTTATTGGGGAAATAAACCTTGTTGGGGAAATAAACCCTGCATGGGAAATAAACCTTGCTGAAGAAGAGAATTCTACAGGGGATTCTACAATGTTAGAGAAATAAACTCCGTTGGAGGATTAAATTCCTGTGAACTGTGCTGAGGGAATCATTTCTGATGGGAATTGATATTTCATAGATGTGCTAGGGAAGCTTCCACCGTATGCCGGGGAAATGATCAAACTTCCTTATCTGCTGGAGGACCTACTAGGGGAGATGATCATGTGATCTGCTGGAAGATGCCCAAATTCCTGTCTGAAGAAATATTAGATTTGCTGGGGAATGTATCTCCATCAGGGATGAGCTTGTGAAGACAAACTCTGCGGGGATTCCTCTATGGGGAATTGATAACTTGAACATTATCCCAACTCCTAGAGTCTTTAGTAAATGCTTGTTCCTGTTTTTATGCACATATTTGTTAACAATAATCATATTCATATGTATATGTTCATTCAATTTAGTCATTGGACGTTTTTTGCAAACAAAACAGAGAGTAAAACAAATTTGAATTTTGAATTATATTTGTATTGAAAGTTTGCTTATAAATAGGAAATTTTGTAAAAAGAGACAAAGATCCTAGTAAGAGGAAATCATCGTAAAACAAAAAGAGTACAAAGTAAAACAGATAAAAACAACTATGTGGAAACAATCCCATCGAGTTTCAACTCTGCTATTGCCCCTATGTCTTCAAGCATCTCATCCCTTGCTATCGGAAGAAGTTGATTAAATTGATCTTGTACCATTGAACTTGACGTGGATAATAAAGCTTGTTATATGTAGATGATCCAACAGGACATAGTCGTACGCTTTAATCCCTAACTTTTGCCTGGACCGCCCTTTCGGGTTTTCAGTCCATCGGGATACCTTTTTTCCCAGGCCACCTTTTTAGGTTTACGACTTATCAGGTGTACAAATGTTCATATATATCCCTAATTTTTTCCCGAACCGTTTTGATTCGCCGGGATGCCATTATTCTTTCCTAGGCGAGTCAACCTAGCGAATCATTTTCATGCGTAGTTTTTTTTAAATATGTTCGCGTTCATAGGGTGCGAAAAATCTTCACCGTCCATGGTGGTAAGTATCATAGCACCGCCAAAAAATATCTTCTTGATTACAAATGGACCTTCATATGTGGGAGTCCATTTACCCCTAGGATCACCTTACGGTAGGATGATGCGCTTTATTACCAAGTCACCAGCCTGATATGCACGATGTTTGACTCTATTGTTGAAGGCTTTGATCATATGCTTCTGATACATCTGCCCATGATAAACATCCACAAGTCTTTTCTCATAAATCAGATTTATCTGGTCCAACCTAGTCTGAATCCACTCATCTTCGTCTAAATCTGCGTCTTTCATAATCCTTAGAGAAGGAATCTAGACTTCGACAGGTAAGACAACTTCCATACCATAGACTAGAGAAAATGAGGTTGCCCCAGTTGATGTCCGTATTGAAGTGTGATAGCCATGAAAAGAAAATGGTAAGATTTCATGCCAATCTTTGTATGTCATCATCATCTTCTGTATAATCTTCTTGATGTTCTTGTAGGCGGCTTCCACTGTGCCATTCATCTTTGGTCAGTACGGAGAAGAGTTGTGGTGTTTTATCTTGAACTACATGTAGAGTTTTATGATTATAATGTTGTTAAGATTGGTACTATTGTCCGTACTAATCCTTTCAGGGATGCTGTGATGCCGTGGGAGAACTGTCTTGAGGTTTTGCGTTTGTGTTTGCAAATGTTTCGGTTTAGCAAGAGTCGCCACCGACTTTTTATTTTATCCAAAGGAAAGGTCAAAAAGCACAGGAAAGACCTTTGAGATGTTTTCTTGGGTTCGGGGGGTAGATTATGAAAAGGGAAGGTGCAAGCACCCTTTTCATCCATGGTTTTCCATGGGCTCTTAGTTACTTGTTTAGATCACTTGCTTTTGCTTTTCAATTGTTTGAAATGGTGCTTTGTGCGTGGTTTTGAAAATGTTTTGAAAAGAGGCCTTTGTCTAGGAAACCTTTGTAACAATTCTTGTTTGAATGTTTTACAAAGGTGTCTGTCTTTCGAAAAAATGTTTCAATGTTTTGAAAGTTTTGTTTTGGGAAATTGTTTTGAAATTGTGTTGTGATGTTTGAAAATAGCAAGGATGTTTGCAAATTTGATCAAGTAACTAGGAGCATCTACCCTACCAACTCAAAAGTCTTTTCTACACATTTTTAACCCTTTTGACATTGTTGCTTTACCATTGCATTTGGTAAACAACCTTGTGTTTGGATGTTAAACGGGACAGGCGCGGGTCATCGTTACAATCATTGAAAGCAACTTGTGCGACACTCTAACAATTTTGTAAGGGGCGAGATCGTTTTATCAAAGGCAACATCGAGGGTCATCGAGGGACTACGATCTTTGTTTATCGAAGGGTCATTTGCTAGAGTGTCGCATATTCGAGGGACATGATTGTATTTCCGAGGCAACAAGCGAGGTTATCCTAGAGGTGCACGTGTGAGAAGTGTGTTGGTTTCAAGTTATTTATTCTTGGATTAGGTCATCTAGCGATTGATTTTTTAATCTTGCCATACATGCCTAATTACTACATAGTATATGGAAAGCAATAAATTGCGGGAATTAAAAATTCTAAGCTATTACAAAATGTTCGGGAATGGGGGTACAATTGTTACAAATGGGGATGAATAAAAAATAACAATGTCCAAATATCAAATATTACAACCAAATCGAATTGCTGTATGATTTAATACAAAGATATGATAATTTATGAAATAAAGTATGAAATGCAATGTATTTACTTGAAAAGAGAGAAGTAAAATCTATTCTAAAAAGAAAGATTAAAACTAAAAAAAAATAAGATCTTTATTATCACTTGTGATCGGTGGATCTGGAACTGACTGTTTAACGCTGGTTCGCGAAATGTCGCGGAAGCAAGAGTCGCCACCGTCTTTTATTTTCTCCAAATGGAAAGGACAAAAGCACAGAAAAATTCCTTATAGAGATTGCTCTCGGTTCGGGAGGTAGATTATAGAAAGGGAAGGTGTTAGCACCCTTTCTATCCATGGTTATCCATGGGCTCTTAGGTACTTGCTCATTATGTTTTCAAAAATGGTTTGTTTGCTTTTCAACTATGGGTTTTAAAAAGTTTCTTTGAAAATTTCAGTTCGACTCTTGTATCAGTCCTCAAGAGTGTTTGAAAAGTTGCTTTCGAAAGCTTTTGAAAAAGTGTCGGTGTGAAAAGTATTTTTTTGATTTGTTTTGAAATTAGAGCAAGTATCTAGAGTCGTCTACCTACCCTAAGGAATTCGTCTGTGTAGATGTCCTTTAAAGTAGCGCCATCCCACCATTGAGAGGTAGGTAGCACCACCATTGGAGGTGTTCGGGTCAATTCGAGGGTTCGGGACATGGTGATCACCGGAGCAATAGGAAGACACCTTAGAAGCTACCCTCATGCCAGGTTCCTGGATCATGAGGACTTACTAAAACGTCCTCTACTCGACGATCACCTTTCGAGGGGCAAGGCAACAATGAGGCGTACCCTAGGGGTGGTGTGTGATTTGTGTGTCGTTTTCAGATATTTTTGTCTTGTCATGTATTGGTGAGCTACGCTTTGTTTTTATTTTGACATTCATTCTTTCATGCAATAATTAACAGTTTAAAAGTTGCGGGAACATAAAAATCCTACGCTATTACAAAGGCGCGGGTCCACATCGCCAAATTAATCCAAGACCCGATTTGAAATAAAAATAAAGATGCGAAAAAGATAAATGTCCTATTAAGCTATTACATCGCTTTGGGAGAATTACATGAAAAAGGAAATAAAATAAAAATGCGAGAATAAGTAAAATCGGGAATGCGAGGGCGTTGGACCCTTTTTAGGAAATTAAATTATAATTAACAAATTAGATTGAGTTAAATGAGAAAAGGAATTATTTTTGAGTTTTTCGTATTTATGGACTTTTAGTAAGGGTTAATGGAATTTAAACATAATTCTAACTATTTTTAATTTATTAAGAAAAATATGTTAAAATTGAATCTAAAATTAACCTAATTAATTAATACAATTTTATTTACAAAAATAAATAATTAATTATTAGTAATGATAAAAGAAAAGAAAAGAGATAAAAGTCTTTTAAAACCCTAATTCTACAAATTTTTTTAGTTTGTTAGAAAAAAAACATTAAAGTTAAATCTAAATTTAAAACTAAATTAATTAATAAGATTTTTTTCAAAATAACATTAAATAAAATATATTTTTTATTTTATGACTTTCTGATTTTTATTATTTTTTATGTTATGAAAATATTGATTTAAAGAATTAAATTAAAACTAAATTAAACAAGAAAAATAGAAAAATAAAAAGAGTGAAAGAAAGCAAACAATGGGGGGTTTGTAGGCCCATTTGGAGGTATGCTGGTAGCAATCAGGCCCATTTATGGAAGGCCTCTTTTGACCTTTTCAAGGCGCGTGTGTACGCGTTGACTGGTGAGTATGATGTTTATCAGATCTGGGCCCTTGGATGGACGTTCTGGGACATGTGGCGTGCTTGGATATTGAGTGTATGGTGAACCCTGGGGTTGAAGCTGCATGGGATTATATTGAAACAAAATATATTAAGGAAGTGAGGGGACCTGGGAATCGAACCCAGGTCCCAGAGTGTACCAAACCAAATGCCTTGCCACTGAGCCATTCACGCGCTTTGGATATAATATAGAAAACAAATAACATAATGCAAAACAAGGGTTAGTGGGTAATTTTCGCGCGAAATTCAAACGCACCACTCGTTGGCCTACACATCACCTTCTTCTCCAATTGTTTGCTGTACCTGAAAAAAAACAAACTGAATAGCGGGGGTTTTAAACCCCCACTAAATGGCAAGCATAAAAATAACGATTAGCACCCTGTTGATCATAAATTGATCGCGAGCTATGGGAACGATTCACGTGAAGCTTCTGAATCCAATAGCCTTGGTCTCGTGGTCTAATTTTTCTGGACGAGGAAACCCCTAATTTTGCAACTCTGAAACCCTAGAAAGCTTCAATGGTGATTTGGCATATAGGCAATAAAAACTCAATTAAACAATATGGTTAGCTTTAGAAGGATCATATTAGCATAAAACAACAATTAAAATGTATGAAAGATGCCCAGAAACTTAAACACGATTATGCATATTTTCATGAAAAGTGTGACATGGTTCTACCGTTTCTTGATGTTATGGGCGTGGAAAAGTATTCAGTCAGGTTCAGTGATGCCTTAGGAAACTTTTGGGATGGTTCTTTGGCCTTGAAACGCCTTGGAATGGTGTTTTCAGTTTTGAAAATTTGAACAAAAAATACAAACTTTGTTCTTGAGATGAGGCGCAACATTCAGGTCTTGAGCTTTAGGGTTTGCATCAGTATATGTATGGGAACGGATTAGGGTTGAAATTTGGATCCAAAACCCTTTGCATTGATGTATGGAATATTTGATTTTCATGCATATTTTTTCAAATCTTTTCCATGTGATTTTGATTCCAATCATGGCCAATCTTTCCAATTTTGTTGTGCACGAATCTTTAGTCTTTAAGGAGAGCAAATGCTGTATAAAAAAGATTCACATACATTTGTTTTAGTATTTTTTCATATTTTATTTAATTAAATGAATTATTAGTGATTAAAAATTCAAATAAAATAATAAAAATGATGAAATAAATCCCCTTTGGGCCAAATGGTCGTGCATAGCCTTTGAATGATGAATCTTGGAAGAAAATGTGGCCCATTAGCAAATTTGAGGCATTTGAAGTAAAGTTGACTTTTCAAAATTCCCAAAAATTTCCCAATTTCCACAAGGTATATCTTGCTCAATTTTTAAGCTTTGATCATGTTCTTGGACATTTTGGAAAGGTCTTGAAGTCCTCTAACCAATGCCTTTTGTCCCATGTCATTTTGATTTACCAATCTCAAGTTATGGTCTTTGACTTAAAGTCCCTTTTTGTTGACTTTTGAAAATGACCTATAATGTTGAAATTGATAACTTTTTGTGAGAGCATTTCTTGGACTTGAAGTGTGAAGAGGAGTTGTAGGAAATGTCTTTCTCTTCAAAATTAGCTTTGGATGGAATTTTTATGATAAACCATGTGGAAGTTATGCCTTGGTCAAGTTACAGTTGACTTTTTCAACTGTCCAAATATGGAAACTTTTGCATCTTGAGACTTTTTGAGCCATGCCTTGAAAATCATAATCAAGAATTGATCAAATGATGTTTGTGGCTTCAAAATAAGATGTTGATCAAAAATTTGGACTTTTGACTGTCAAATGACCATTTTGCCCCTGCAGTTGACTGTAGAGCAATTAGGGTTTTTGACTGTGCAATTTTGTGCTGTGAGTCTTGAAACTTGGCATGAGGATGCTTGACCATATTTGTAGGCATGTGGGACTTGATTGGACCCTTGAAAACTTTAATTTCTTTGTTAGAACCAAAACCCTAGTTTTTGACTGTTAGGAGGTCCTTGAACTGTGCAACCCTTGGGGAGATTTTGAAGCATGCTCTTTGCAAATCTTGAAGAATATGGGAGGGAAAATTTTGGGGTACAACAGTTGCCCCTGTTCAATCTTCTTAAACCTGAGGATGCAGATTGGCTGACGTGCCTTTCGTAATCCGTAGGTGGAAGATGATTGAACACTAGAGTGCCCAAAAATTTGCGCTCACATAGTAGTGTGATGTGGGGAATGGGCTTACAGATGCCATTTGGATATTGATGGATAGGATGATGGGCTTATAGATGCCATGTTGAGAGGTGATGGATAGGTGGATGGGCTTATAGATGCCATCTGGATGTCGATCGCATAAGAGATTCCTTAGCGAGAACTTGCGTACCTGAAAAGAAAATGAGTACCTGGCCTGTTACAGGAGCTGGTCTTCAAACTCTTTACATAGATGCGCCCTGACTGGTTACAGGAATTAGGTCTGGAGCTTCAAAAGGTGATGAATGAACCAGAGATAGTTACTACCTCAACGGGACGGTGAGAGAAACTTGGACGATTACTACCTCAACAGGAACGCTGAGAGAACCTTGGACGATTACTACCTCAACCGGGACGCTGAGAGAATCTTGGGCGACTTCAACCTCAACAGTAACGCTGAGAGAATCTTGGGCGACTTCAACCTCAACAGTAACGATGAGAGAATCTTGGGCGACTTCAACCTCAACAGTAACGCTGAGAGAATCTTGGGCGACTTCAACCTCAATAGTAACGATGAGAGAATCATAGGCGACTTCAACCTCAACAGTAATGCTGAGAGAATCTTTGGTGTCTTCTACTGAGTCTTCATCAGGAAAATCTTTTAGGGATCGATTTAACTGGACTAGAGAAGGCCTTTGACTGGATAAGAAACAGAAAAATCTTAGGGTCGATTTAACTGAACCGGTCAAGGTCTTGAAGTCTTCAACTGGATAAGAAACTGGGAGATCTTAGGGTCGATCTGACTGAACCAGAGAAGGCCTTTGACTGGATAAGAAACAGAAAAATCTTAGGGTCGATTTAACTGAACCGGTCAAGGTCTTGAAATCTTCAACTGGATAAGAAACAGGGAGATCTTAGGGTCGATCTGACTGAACCAGAGAAGGCCTTTGACTGGATAAGAAACAGGAAAATCTTAGGGTCGATTTAACTGAACCAGACTAAAGTCTTGAAATATAGCTGAGAACTTAACGGGATTTTTCCTGAAAGGTAAAGGTCAGTCATATGCAAGGTATGATATGAATCAAGCGATGATGTTCTCAATATAAATGAGATTTGTAAGATATGATGCGTATATGCATGCTATAGTGTATGAAAATGTGATGTTTATGAATGTATCTTTTTGTCTTAGGAAAATAGATCCTTTACGGGTGTCGGGAAGTCACTCCTGGGCTGATGTTGAAGAATAGATCTTTGCTTCCGCTGGGGATGATAGTTGCAAGAATACCGGTAGGAGAAGATAACTCCGTTGGGGAATAAACTTGGCAAATGGAATATTCTGCGGGGAAAAAAGTATTCTAGTGATCTTGCTGGGGAGTAATACTCTGCGGGGAGAGAGATGTACTTTGGTGGAATGTTGATGGTAACTCCGCCGGGGATACCATTGTTGCGTTGGAAGTGTTAATAGACTTCGCTGGGGACAAGAAGGCTTTGCCAAGGACGATCTTTCCGTGGCTTTTGGCTGAGGATAACCCAGTTATATCCTGGTAGGGAAATAACTCTTTGAATAAAGCCGGGAGATGCGTTCATGCTCTACGAGGATAAGCTTCCAGAATCTACTGGGGATAAGCTTACTGCTTGGGGAGATGAGTTCCAACCTTCCTGGGGAAACTGGATTGGACTCTCCTGGGGAAAATTGGCACTATATTGGGGAATTGACTCCATTGAATGTTTGATCTGCCGCCGGGGAACAATCTTTAGGCCAAGATTGCCGGGGATGCTTGTTAAGAATATCCGTATACTGCTGGGGAATGTTGAGATCTGCTGGAGGATGCCTAACTTCCTTAAGGCTGATAACAGCTTTGCTTGGGGAGAGTGCATTGATTTGCGGGCTCACTCTCTGGGGAATTAAAATATTCTGGTTATGTTCTTCGGCCGAACTCACCTTGGTACCTTGGAGGATAGAACAATTAGATTGCTTAGACAACTCTTTATTGCCCCTGTTTCTAATTTTACTTATAATTAATCCTTTGTTTCGTGTGCAAATATTCATGAGTTAGCAAATTATCGTCAATGCATATATCACAAATTGAACCTTGGACGTTCTTCGCAAAACAAAACAGAAAAGGAAAAACAATTGGCAATTTTAACTGAAAAGTGATTTTTGTATTGATTTTGAGTTTGCCTGTAAATAGGCGTTTATGTACAAGAGGCTGACGTCCTAGTAAGAGAACGCCGCCGAACAAAAGAATTTATACAAATTTGTACAAGAGAAAATAAAACAGCTGTGTGAAATGAATGATCCACTGGGTTTCAACTCTGCTATTTCCTTTATAACTCCGAGCGTCTCATCACTTGATGACCTTAGTTGGAGATGAAGCTGATTGATCAATGCCGTCTGAACCTGATGCTGATACCGGATTCTGGATGCAAAGTGATCCAATGAGACATAGTATTACGCTTTATCCCTAACTTTTGCCTGGACCGCCCTTTCGGGTTTTCAGTCCACCGGGATACCCATTTTTTCCCAAGCCGCCTTTTCAGGTTTTCGACTTGCCGGGTGTACAGATTTTTTCATTTCATCCCTTCATTTTGCCCGAACCCTTTTGGTTCGCCGGGAAGCCCTAATTTTTGCCTAGGTATGTCAACCTAGCGGGTCTTTATTTCATGCGTAGTATCTTTTTACTATGTCTGCATTAGCGGGGTGAGGAAGGTCGTCACCATCCATGTTGGTTAGAATCATGGCTCCTCTTGAGAACACATGTTTAACCACAAATGGCCCTTCGTACGTAGGGGTCCATTTGCCCCTTGGATCACTCTGGGGAAGGATGATTCGCTTGATTACCAGATCCCCAACTTGATATTCTTGTGGTCTGACCTTTTTGTTAAATGCCCTGATCATCCGTTTTTGGTACGTCTGACCGTGACAAATAGCAGCAAGTCTCTTTTCGTCAATTAAGTTTAGCTGATCAAGTCGTGTCTGGATCCAATCATCTTCACTCAGGTCTGCATCCTTCATTATTCGGAGAGAGGGTATCTGCACTTCAATTGGTAATACTGCCTCCATACCGTAGACCAAGGAGAAAGGAGTTACCCCGGTTGACGTCCTGGCTGAGGTACAGTACCCATGTAGAGCGAACGGAAACATCTCGTGCCAATCTTTATAAGTCACTGTCATCTTCTGCACGATTTTCTTGATATTTTTATTTGCTGCTTCTACAGCCCCATTCATCTTCGGTCTGTAAGGAGAAGAGTTGTGGTGCTGTATCTTAAACTGCTCGCAGAGCTCAGTGATCATCTTGTTATTGAGATTGGTACCGTTGTCTGTAATGATCCTTTCTGGGACGCCGTATCGACAGATCAGGTTATGCCGAATAAACCGTGCCACAACGTTCTTGGTTACCGTAGCGTAGGAAGCCGCTTCAACCCACTTCGTGAAGTAATCAATCGCTACTAGGATGAAGTGATGCCCATTGGATGCCGTAGGTTTAATCTCACCGATCATATCTATGCCCCACATTGCAAACGGCCAAGGCGCAGTCAAAACATTTAGAGGAACTGGAGGAACATGCACCTTGTCTGCATAAATCTGGCATTTGTGACATGTCCGAGAGTGTTGGTAGCAGTCAGCTTCCATGGTGGACCAGAAATACCTTGCCCGAAGGATCTTCTTTGCCATAGTGTGTCCACTGGAATGTGTTCCGAAGGTCCCTTCATGTAACTCTTCCATGATCCTTTCTGCTTCTGTCTTGTCCACACAATGCAGTAAGGTCGAATCATGGTTTCGTTTATACAGGATGTCGTTGCTAAGGAAGAACTTCGCTGTGAATCTTCTCAGAAACTTCTTATCATTGACAGACGCACCTTCAGGGTATTCCTGAGCTTCCAAATATCTCTTCACCTCATGGTACCAAGGTTTCTCATTCACCAATTCAGTTTCAAGATCACAACAGTATGCCGGTTCGTCCAGTTTCCAGATGATGATCCGGGGAGCCTCATTGTCCCATTTGACTTTGAACATGGAAGACATCGTAGCTAACGCGTCCGCTAACTGATTCTCCTCTCTTGGGAAATGTTCAAAGGTTATCTTGGTGAAGTGGGGGCTCAATGTCAATACACATTCTCTATAAGGAATCAGGTTCAGATGTTTCGTATCCCACTCTCCTTTGATCTGATTGATCACGAGAGCGGAATCTCCGAAGACACTCAGAAACTTGATCCTTAAGTCAATCGCGGATTGGAGACCCATGATGCACGCCTCATACTCCGCCATGTTGTTGGTGCAGTTGAAACATAGCCGGGCAGTGAGTGGAGTATAAGTGCCTTGAGGAGATATGATTACAGTGCCAATGCCGTTACCTAAAGCATTGGAGGCTCCGTCAAAGTGCATAGACCATCGGGATCCTTCCTCAGGTCCTTCATCCGGTCCAGGTGCTTCACAATCAGTCACTATCATGATGCTCTCGTCCGGAAAATCGAAGTTCATTGATTGATAGTCGTCTACTGCCTGATGTGCCAAGTGGTCTGCCAATACACTTCCCTTGATGGCTTTCTGGGTTGTGTACTGGATGTCGTATTCTGTCAAGATCATTTTCCATCTTGCTATTCTCCCAGACAGAGCAGGCTTTTCAAATATGTACTTTATTGGATCCATCTTTGAGATCAACAAGGTAGTGTGAGTGAGCATATACTGTCTCAGCCGGCGAGCAGCCCATACCAAAGCGCAGCAAGTTTTCTCAAGCAGTGAGTATCGGGTCTCACAGTCGGTAAACTTTTTGCTAAGGTAATAAATGGCATGCTCTTTTCGGCCAGACTCGTCATGCTGCCCCATCACACACCCCATTGAATTGTCAAGCACTGTTAGGTATAATATCAGAGGTCTCCCTTCAACCGGTGGCATAAGGATGGGTGGCTCTTGGAGATACTCTTTGATTCTGTCAAAAGTGGCCTAACATTCATCATTCCAGCGTACTACCTGATCTTTCTTCAGCAGCTTGAAGATTGGCTCACAGGTAGCAGTTAGGTGCGAGATGAAGCGAGCAATGTAATTCAGGCGTCCTAAGAAGCCTCTGACCTCTTTCTCTGTCTTAGGAACTGGCATCTCTTGAATAGCTTTAACCTTAGCAGGGTCCACTTGAATACCCTTGTCACTTACCACGAAGCCTAGCAACTTCCCAGATCTGACCCCGAAGGTGCACTTGTTCGGGTTCAACCTCAGCTTGTATAACTTCAGACGGTCAAACAGTTTCTGCAGATGATCAAGGTGTTCCTCCTCAGTCTGGGACCTTGCGATCATGTCGTCAACAAACACTTCTATCTCATGATGGATCATGTCATGAAATAAAGCAACCATGGCCCGTTGGTAGGTTGCCCCAGCATTTTTCAGTCCAAAAGGCATGACCTTATAGCAGAAGGTGCCCCACTGAGTAACAAAGGTAGTCTTTTCCATGTCTTCAGGTGCCATCTTGATCTGATTATACCCTGAAAAACCATCCATGAAAGAGAACACCTTGTGCTGAGAAGTATTGTCAACCAGGACATCAATGTGAGGTAGAGGGAAGTCATCCTTGGGGCTGGCCCTGTTCAGATCCCTGTAATCGACACGCATTCTAACCTTTCCATCCTTCTTTGGTACCGGCACCACATTAGCAACCCACTGAGAGTAAGAAGTCACTGCAAGAAACCCAACATCAAAATGTTTCATAACCTCGGCTTTGATCTTCTCAGACATCTCTGGACGCATACGGCGGATCTTTTGCTTAACCAGAGGGCAGTCTTCCTTAGTAGGCAAATGATGGACCACAATGTCGGTATCCAACCCGGGCATGTCTTCGTAGGACCAGGCAAAGATCTCCACATAATCATGTAGCATCTGAGTCAACCGTTGCTTCACGCTGAGCTCTAGGTTGGCACCAATCTTAACCTCCTTCCTGTCTGTCTCAGTACCCAAATTTATTGTTTCCACTGGCTCTTCGTGTGGTTGAATTGCCCTCTCTTCCTGGAGTAACATTCTTGCAAGCTCGCCAGGCACTTCGCAATCATCTTCACCTTCGTCTTCGGCTAAGTTGATCGGATTTTCGGTCATAACTGGCAGTAGCAGAGTCGTTACCAGTGAGATCCAGAGTGGATTGAAACCTGTATGAGTGAGTGTGTGTAAATACAGCTGTTTTGCAATATATAAAGAAAGGAAAGAAAGAAAAGGAGCATAAGATTTGAAATGCGAGAAAACGTCCAAGGTCTTTATTCATGATATATGAAATGACAATTAATATACCCTCACAAATGAAGCCACGGTGCCCCGGGTAAGACACCGGGCCATAGAGTTTTAATTGTTTATTATAAATAAAAAAATCAAAGGAGTTTATTACTGCGTAACAAAAGTAACAGGAGTATGATCTTTAGCAATCCAATTGGTCAATCCACCATCAGTCGTCGGGTAGATCCAGCTTTCAAACTCTGACTCTTCCACCTCATCTTCATCCCCAATGGCATTCACTCCTGGGTTGGTAATGAGCACAGGAGGTCTTCTGATCTTTGCCTTGCGTACAGCCTTCTGACCCTCTGCAGTGAAACCCAGTCCAAACTTGTCAGTTTTTTGTGTAAAATCAGGGAGCCTGCCCCAGTTAGCACATTCACCTTTCTTGATCACAACCCGGGCATCCTTCAAGGAAGCCATCTTCAAAGGAACATCCTCTTCGACCACTGTTTCCGCTGCTGCCAATGTTGGAGGTACCTCTTCAAAATGTTGAAAGGGGGTTTCAATGAACTCCCCGTCCATCTCAATATACCTGAAGGAATTCAAATGGCTCACCATATACTCCTCCTCTCCCTGCACAGTGACAATCTTCCCTCTGACGGGGTACTTGAGTTTCTGGTGTAGGGTAGAGGTCACCGCCCCAGCTTTGTGGATCCAAGGTCGACCCAATAAACAAGAATACGATGGACGGATATCCATCACATAGAAAGTAGAGTCGAATACTTGAGAACCCACACGAATAGGAATGTCTACCTCTCCATGGACCATCCTCTTAGAACCGTCAAAGGCTCTGACAATGATATTGCTAGGTTTCAGTTCCAGGCCCTCACAATCCAACCGGTCTAAGGCCTTCTTGGGTAGCACATTTAGGGAAGAACCGGTGTCTACCAACACGTGCGCAAGAGTAGTGCCCCTGCATTCAATAGAGACATGCAGGGCGTCATTGTGGTCCTTTCCCTTAGCAGTAAGGTCAGCATCCGAGAAACCCAAACCGTTGTCTGCTGTCAGATTTGCTACGCAATCAGTAAACTGGACTGCAGATGTCTCCTGTGGCACATGGGCCGTCTTGAGGAATGAAATCAAGGCCTTAGCATGGGCCTCTGAGCACAGCAGCATGGAGAGCATGGAGATCTTGGAGGGGGTATGCCCCAGCTGTTCAACAACATTAAAATCACTCTTCTTGATTATCTTCAGAATTTCCTCCATCTCTTGTTGGGAGGCCTCAGCAGTCACAGATTTTGGTGCCTCCATCCGGGCAGGCTCGTCTTCAATCCCTTTACCCCGAGCATTAGATGACTCGGCAGCAGGGGAAACAACTTGATCAGAAACGGGAACAGGTACATTTGCAGGTGTTATAGTGAGGGGTCTTCGAATAGCGGGTGGCGCAATGTCAGGCGAGAAGAGCCTGCCACTGCGGGTAACTTTTGCTGGACCAGTGATATTGCTGATGCTGGTGCCAGTGTTGAACTCTTGTTTGATTCCATGTACATACACGTCTGCCCCATAGTGCCAGGGGACAGCCTTATCAGATTCGTAGGGGAGAGGCCCCGGAACAGTAAAAACAACGGGCGCGACAGTCATGATTTTAACCGGCTTCCTCGGGAGAGCCTTGATCGGATTATTGAAGATTGTAACAACAGAAACTTCTTCCACCGGAACAAACTGAACATCAGTCTTCTTGAACAGAATCTCTTTGCTGTCCATCAGGCTTTGGATGCCTAACTTCAGCAAAGGACAACCGGAAAGGGAAACAGCGCAGAAAATGCAACTTTCACTACAACCCGGAAATAAACCGGCCAGCAGTAAGTTCCTCTTAACAGTCATCAAGGGAGTAGCTACATCATTCACAGAAACGGCATATACCTCTTCATCAACGGCATTCACTCCATGCTGGGGCATAGGAGCAGTCACCACATTTGGCCTCTCAGGCGCTTCAAATTGTATCTCTTTTGCGTCAATAAGGTCTTGCACCTTATTCCTTAAGGCCCAACAGTCATCAGTGGAATGTCCCAGGCTATCGGAGTGATAAGCACATCGGGCATTTGGATTGTATTTGGGGGAGGCAGTATTCACAACCTTCGGGGCCTCCCTGACAGTCACTAAGTTGGTGGACAGCAACTGCGGCAAGATTTGTGATAGAGTCATACTTAGACGGGTAAACTCTCTTCTGGGTCTTTCACCCCTTTGCTGATTGGTTTGCCGAGGAGCGGCAGCAGGCTTAGCAATCATCACCGCGTCGACAGATTGGTGGCGTTCAGGTTTCTCTTGTCTTCTAGACCCATATACAGCATTGGCATCCTTCTTAAAGGGTTTCTTCTCTGAATTTGACGATGTACCCTTCTGAATTTTACCAGACTTCATTCCAGCCTCTATTCTCTCTCCAGTCAGAATAAGATCAGTAAACCCTGCAGACGAGTTACCAATAAGATGGTTGAAAAATGGCCCAGATAGGGTCCCCAAGAACATGTCTACCAACTCCCGGTCAGTCAACGGAGGCTGCACCCTGCCAGCCAGATCCCTCCACTTCTGTGCATACTCTTTGAAACCTTCGCTTGACCCTAGCGACATACCCTGGAGTTGGGTACGTGTAGGGGCAAGGTCGGCATTATATTGATACTGCTTATAAAAAGCAGTAGCCAACTCCTCCCAGTTACGAACCTTGGTCCCATCCAGCTGATAGAACCATTCGAGATGAGTCCCTGAAAGACTCTCCTGGAAGAAGTGGATCCACAAATTCTTATCCACTGAGTACGGTTGAATCTTCCGCACATAGGATCTGAGGTGTAGCTTGGGACAAGACGCCCCGTCATACTTGGTAAAAGATGGTGCCTTAAACTTGTGAGGAATGATCACACCAGTAGATAAGCCAAAGTCTCTGAAATCCAGCCCAGGCACTTGTTGGATCTCCATTGCATTCAGTCTGTCTTCCAACTGCTTATACCGATCTTCAGCCGGAGGATATTGTTCCTCGTTAAAGTCAGTCTCGTTGTCAGAGACTACCGGACTAGGACCTTTTCCCCCTTGGGGACTGCTCTTGCCTATAGAAGAACCAGCCTCTTCATTCTGCAGAGTGTTGCCAAACCTTCGGCCCGAGTTGAAAAGAACAGTTATCTTCTTCTTCTTCAGGAGTAAAGCCTTCAGCTCTTCCTGGCCTTGAGCCAAACCCATGATCAGTTCCTGAAATTGCGCATTCTGCGCCTGAAGAGCTTTGATAGACATCTCGGTTGATGATGAGTCAGGGTTCATGATGCTGAAATAAACAGCGAAGAACAGTAAGAAACCTGAAAAGAAGAAAACCTGCTATGCACATGATGAATGGAATGCGTATGATTTATGTTTTCAAAGACAATCGGGAATCAACTTTGTAAACAAAAAGGAACACACTTCATTAGATTCAACTTTGAAACTTAAATTGTTCAACAGGTTGCCCTTAGGCGTTACATAAAAGGGAAATACTGCAAAGGGAAATAAAACTGTAAAAGAACATCCGGAGCTCCTTATTGATCCCATGGTCTCCTCTTCTCAGTACGGATGTAGTCATTCAGAGCTCGCTCATTCTCCAACTGCTTTGTTAGCTTCTGGATCTTCAATTCCTGCTCATTGAACTTTTCCCGGTAAGAATCCCGTTCTTCTCGCAGTTGCGACCAAGACCTCTTCAATGTCTCATAATCAGTAGGTATCTGAGGAGGGAGGACAGTTGGAGGAACCCCATCTTTGTCAGGATACTCAAGAATGATGGGTCTGACAGCTTCGTATGGCATACCTAACTTCTGAGCACGGATGCGAACCCATTTGTAATAGGCTTCCATGGGTAGAGAAGTCTTTGGCCCTAACTCTTGTGGGTTAGCTTTATGAAATTTGTCCCAAGCCTTGATGAACCTACGACGCAGCTCGTCACTATCCACCTGAAACTCAAAACTGATGTGAGGCACCAACATCTCATGAGGCCCTGCTCTTCTGGCCCTTCCAAACTGACGGAGGGCTAGACATGGATTGTAAGAGATTCCCCCTTGAGTACCAATCAAAGGAACATTAGGATATTCCCCGCAGCGATCAATAACAGCTATCTCATCCAAACCTCTGAAAGTCCAAATGATGTCCTTGTCAGTGAGAGACATTAACCTATGAGCCCAACCTCTTCCTTCTTGGTTCTTCAGCACGAACTTAGGGAGGTGCAAAATAAACCACCTCACCAACAAAGGGATACAACACCACAGGGTTCCTCGTCTTCGGGCAGTACGGGCACAAAGTTGTTGCAGGATGTCACCCAAGAGAGTGGGCACAGGATTCTGAGACATAAAGATCCTTATGGCAGTGACATTGATGAAGTTGTCAGGATTAGGAAACAAGACTAGCCCATAGATTAAGAGAGCTAGGATGTCTTCATATGCCCTAAAGTCCAAGTCATTCCAGAAACTGTTAGCTTTACCAACCAGAAACTTGGCCAAGAAACCCTTAACTCCGCTTCTAGTCACCCAGTTGTCCATTACTTCTTGATGTGTCAAAGGAAGAGCTGCAGCAACCTCCTCAAGCCTGAGGGTCTTTTCCCAACCAGTGTAGGGAGTCTGATCTAAGATAGGGATTCCAAGAAAATCAGAGAACTCTTCCAGGGTAGGGACCAGCTGGAAGTCTTGAAAGGTGAAGCACTGGTACAGAGGGTCATAGAACTGGGTCAGGACACTCATCAACTGTTGATCCCGCTTTGCAGTGACTAAACTGAGAAGAGAACCATGCCTTTGGATGAAGGAAGTGGTATTTGGAATCCTGCTAACCAACTCTTCAAGCATCTCAGGTGGGTGAACAAAGTTGAACCAGATAGTATTCCTTCGCACAGGCATCATGATGTCCTACAAAACAGAGCAAAGGTGAAACCCTCTTGTCTTTGAAATGGCCAGTCCTTATGCAGGATGCATGCAATGCTCATGATGTTATGATGTTATGATAAAGCACACCACAAATATTTACAAAGGCAAACATGGTAAGGCACACAAGTCACACAAGACAAGCCCCTAAAGTTTAGGCCAACATGAGGTCTAGGTATTACCCTCTTTCAGTTTGTTGGTTCATACCTGTCCTATCAAAGTAACCAGGTTCTTAGAGGATCCCAATATCATTGACTACCCTCAATCGGTCATAACTCCAGCATCACAATCTTTTCTTGCGGCTAGAACCATCACGAGAGTTTAGCCTCAATGGGCGTAGCATACTGCTACTGTTCTAATGGCCAAGTTGTGTCATTTAAGGTTCTAAGGTCTGTTGGTGCTTAATGACTTCTCAGAAGACCCATATTCTCCTCGTTGCGACACAAGGGATATCGGTACAGACCAAGGTGCCACACCAATGTAGCCACTGCTTCATCCGTGTCGGTCTACGCCGGACAGGTCCCTCACAACTTATGCTACCTAAACAGGGTATCCCCAGATCCGGGTTAGGATCTATGTAACTCCCATGCAACCCACAATTTAAAGCAAGCAAATCAATACAATTGAAAACACAATTATGAACTATCCTAAGGTACACCTCACTTTAAGTTTAGGTCCCCAACAGAGTCGCCAGTTCTGTGATCGGTGGATCTGGAACTGACTGTTTAACGCTGGTTCGCGAAATGTCGCGGAAGCAAGAGTCGCCACCGTCTTTTATTTTCTCCAAATGGAAAGGACAAAAGCACAAAAAAATTCCTTATAGAGATTGCTCTCGGTTCGGGAGGTAGATTATAGAAAGGGAAGGTGTTAGCACCCTTTCTATCCATGGTTATCCATGGGCTCTTAGGTACTTGCTCATTGTGTTTTCAAAAATGGTTTGTTTGCTTTTCAACTATGGGTTTTAAAAAGTTTCTTTGAAAATTTCAGTTCGACTCTTGTATCAGTCCTCAAGAGTGTTTGAAAAGTTGCTTTCGAAAGCTTTTGAAAAAGTGTCGGTGTGAAAAGTATTTTTTTGATTTGTTTTGAAATTAGAGCAAGTATCTAGAGTCGTCTACCTACCCTAAGGAATTCGTCTGTGTAGATGTCCTTTAAAGTAGCGCCATCCCACCATTGAGAGGTAGGTAGCACCACCATTGGAGGTGTTCGGGTCAATTCGAGGGTTCGGGACATGGTGATCACCGGAGCAATGGGAAGACACCTTAGAAGCTACCCTCATGCCAGGTTCCTGGATCATGAGGACTTACTAAAATGTCCTCTACTCGACGATCACCTTTCGAGGGGCAAGGCAACAATGAGGCGTACCCTAGGGGTGGTGTGTGATTTGTGTGTCGTTTTCAGATATTTTTGTCTTGTCATGTATTGGTGAGCTACGCTTTGTTTTTATTTTGACATTCATTCTTTCATGCAATAATTAACAGTTTAAAAGTTGCGGGAACATAAAAATCCTACGCTATTACAAAGGCGCGGGTCCACATCGCCAAATTAATCCAGGACCCGATTTGAAATAAAAATAAAGATGCGAAAAAGATAAATGTCCTATTAAGCTATTACATCGCTTTGGGAGAATTACATGAAAAAGGAAATAAAATAAAAATGCGAGAATAAGTAAAATCGGGAATGCGAGGGCGTTGGACCCTTTTTAGGAAATTAAATTATAATTAACAAATTAGATTGAGTTAAATGAGAAAAGGAATTATTTTTGAGTTTTTCGTATTTATGGACTTTTAGTAAGGGTTAATGGAATTTAAACCTAATTCTAACTATTTTTAATTTATTAAGAAAAATATGTTAAAATTGAATCTAAAATTAACCTAATTAATTAATACAATTTTATTTACAAAAATAAATAATTAATTATTAGTAATGATAAAAGAAAAGAAAAGAGATAAAAGTCTTTTAAAACCCTAATTCTACAAATTTTTTTAGTTTGTTAGAAAAAAAACATTAAAGTTAAATCTAAATTTAAAACTACATTAATTAATAAGATTTTTTTCAAAATAACATTAAATAAAATATATTTTTTATTTTATGACTTTCTGATTTTTATTATTTTTTATGTTATGAAAATATTGATTTAAAGAATTAAATTAAAACTAAATTAAACAAGACAAAATAGAAAAATAAAAAGAGTGAAAGAAAGCAAACAATGGGGGGTTTGTAGGCCCATTTAGAGGTATGCTGGTAGCAATCAGGCCCATTTATGGAAGGCCTCTTTTGACCTTTTCAAGGCGCGTGTGTACGCGTTGACTGGTGAGTATGATGTTCATCAGATCTGGGCCCTTGGATGGACGTTCTGGGACATGTGGCGTGCTTGGATATTGAGTGTATGGTGAACCCTGGGGTTGAAGCTGCATGGGATTATATTGAAACAAAATATATTAAGGAAGTGAGGGGACCTGGGAATCGAACCCAGGTCCCAGAGTGTACCAAACCAAATGCCTTGCCACTGAGCCATTCACGCGCTTTGGATATAATATAGAAAACAAATAACATAATGCAAAACAAGGGTTAGTGGGTAATTTTCGCGCGAAATTCAAACGCACCACTCATTGGCCTACACATCACCTTCTTCTCCAATTGTTTGCTGTACCTGAAAAAAAACAAACTGAATAGCGGGGGTTTTAAACCCCCACTAAATGGCAAGCATAAAAATAACGATTAGCACCCTGTTGATCATAAATTGATCGCGAGCTATGGGAACGATTCACGTGAAGCTTCTGAATCCAATAGCCTTGGTCTCGTGGTCTAATTTTTCTGGACGAGGAAACCCCTAATTTTGCAACTCTGAAACCCTAGAAAGCTTCAATGGTGATTTGGCATATAGGCAATAAAAACTCAATTAAACAATATGGTTAGCTTTAGAAGGATCATATTAGCATAAAACAACAATTAAAATGTATGAAAGATACCCAGAAACTTAAACACGATTATGCATATTTTCATGAAAAGTGTGACATGGTTCTACCGTTTCTTGATGTTATGGGCGTGGAAAAGTATTCAGTCAGGTTCAGTGATGCCTTAGGAAACTTTTGGGATGGTTCTTTGGCCTTGAAACGCCTTGGAATGGTGTTTTCAGTTTTGAAAATTTGAACAAAAAATACAAACTTTGTTCTTGAGATGAGGCGCAACATTCAGGTCTTGAGCTTTAGGGTTTGCATCAGTATATGTATGGGAACGGATTAGGGTTGAAATTTGGATCCAAAACCCTTTGCATTGATGTATGGAATATTTGATTTTCATGCATATTTTTTCAAATCTTTTCCATGTGATTTTGATTCCAATCATGGCCAATCTTTCCAATTTTGTTGTGCACGAATCTTTAGTCTTTAAGGAGAGCAAATGCTGTATAAAAAAGATTCACATACATTTGTTTTAGTATTTTTTCATATTTTATTTAATTAAATGAATTATTAGTGATTAAAAATTCAAATAAAATAATAAAAATGATGAAATAAATCCCCTTTGGGCCAAATGGTCGTGCATAGCCTTTGAATGATGAATCTTGGAAGAAAATGTGGCCCATTAGCAAATTTGAGGCATTTGAAGTAAAGTTGACTTTTCAAAATTCCCAAAAATTTCCCAACTTCCACAAGGCATATCTTGCTCAATTTTTAAGCTTTGATCATGTTCTTGGACATTTTGGAAAGGTCTTGAAGTACTCTAACCAATGCCTTTGGTCCCATGTCATTTTGATTTACCAATATCAAGTTATGGTCTTTGACTTAAAGTCCCTTTTTGTTGACTTTTGAAAATGACCTATAATGTTGAAATTGATAACTTTTTGTGAGAGCATTTCTTGGACTTGAAGTGTGAAGAGGAGTTGTAGGAAATGTCTTTCTCTTCAAAATGAGCTTTGGATGTAATTTTTATGATAAACCATGTGGAAGTTATGCCTTGGTCAAGTTACAGTTGACTTTTTCAACTGTCCAAATATGGAAACTTTTGCATCTTGAGACTTTTTGAGCCATGCCTTGAAAATCATAATCAAGAATTGATCAAATGATGTTTGTGGCTTCAAAATAAGATGTTGATAAAAAATTTGGACTTTTGACTGTCAAATGACCATTTTGCCCCTGTAGTTGACTGTAGAGCAATTAGGGTTTTTGACTGTGCAATTTTGTGCTGTGAGTCTTGAAACTTGGCATGAGGATGCTTGACCATATTTGTAGGCATGTGGGACTTGATTGGACCCTTGAAAACTTTAATTTCTTTGTTAGAACCAAAACCCTAGTTTTTGACTGTTAGGAGGTCCTTGAACTGTGCAACCCTTGGGGAGATTTTGAAGCATGCTCTTTGCAAATCTTGAAGAATATGGGAGGGCAAATTTTGGGGTACAACATCACTCTTTTGTATTTTTTTAATAATTTTGAAAGAAACGTTTAAAGAAAGAAAATTAACTAAACTAATTCTTTTGGTATTTTATTAAATGTAACAAATTAGTAAAAATAAGTTTTTATTAAAAGAGAAAATGGAAAAAGAAAGTTAATCACCTTAAAAAAACTAAACCAAATTAATAAAATGAATTTTAAAAAAAAACATTAGTATCTATTGACAAAAAGAAAACAAATTAGATTAAAAATGAATGAAAAAATGGGCTTAAGATTTTGGATGTGTGAGGCCCAAATAAAAAGAAACAAAGCTAGAAATGGGGGGGGGGGGGGGGGGTGAGCCAGTATGCGTGTGTGGGCCTTGAGGCTTGCCAAAGAAATGGACCAAAACCTTAAACTTGCAAAATGTTTGATTAGGGTAAATGTTAATTAGGGTTTATGAAAAATTAGGGTTTGTGAACCCGTTTCCCAGCGGCGCCGTCGTCCCTTTCTAGTTCATCTCTCTCACTCTGTTACTCACAACATCTTAAGCTTATGGCCGAAACAAACTAATCTCTCCTCATCTCACCATAATTCACGTTTTCTATGAAAATCTAAAGTCAAAATCATGCTCGAAGGGCTCTCTCTGATCTTCCCTTCCCCGTTTCTGTTGCCGGCGCATCTCCCACTCTCACTTCCTAACCAAGTGCTAGCTACATGTTTTTGCAAGGTATGGTTTGCTTTTATCTTAACAGTTCATTGGTTTTTGAATGTTGTTGTTCATGTTTCTTTTATGTTAATCAAGCTTGATACTCATTGAGATGCAGGAAAGGGTTTGAGGAGAAACATACCTTTGGAACTTTTGAGAAATGGAAATGGATGTTGAGATTGGGATGATGATGCACCTTGGTAGCTAGAAACTAAAGAGGGAGAAATGATGAGGTGAAGCTTTTCTGGTGACTTTTCTTTCCCTTGAACTTGAATGATGGTGATGTTATACTTCTGACTTTGTTATTTCTTTCCTCTCTCTTGAACTTGAATGATGATGGTGTTTCACTTCTGACTTTGTTGGATAATGATTGATGATGATGATGTTTCTGACTTCTGATTTGTAAGTTTGCTATTTTTGGATTATGAACTTGTTGGGATGGTTTTTGTTGTAAATGATGATTTTTGTTAACAGTTTGGTTTGAACTAGGTTGGAATTGTATGTTTTGGAAGCTTGAGAATTGGTTTTGATGATGCTTCTGTTGGGACTTGTGATTTTTTCTGTTTCTCTTTATTTTGGATAGTTTGGTGAGTTATGCAGGTTTGTTGGCTTTTTAGTTGTTATGCAAGTTTGGCTGCTTGTTCTTGATAACAGGTTTTTGGTTGTTGTGATGGAAAATGATGATTTTGTTGTTGTACAGTTTTGGCTAGGCTTGTTTGAAACTGGTTATGCAGTTTTGAAATGTTTTGTTAAAGTGGAAATTTGGTTTGGCCCTGTTTGAAAATGGTTCTGCAGGTTTTGGGTTTGATTTCTTATGGTTTCAATTTTGGAGTTTTGGCTGTTTTTGGTTTGATAACAGGTTTGGAGGTTGTTTGTTTGACAGTTTGAAAAATGGTTTGGTTATGATTTCACAGTTTGAGGTTTTTGATGTTGTACAACTTTGGTTATGCAAGCTTTGATGCTTTTGAAAATGTTGCAGGCTGTTGGAAGGGTTTTGAATGTTTTGCAGTTTGGATCTTTGTGTATGTTTTTGTAGACAGTTTGCAGGTTTGGGTGTTTTTGTGGTTTGAGTTGTTGAAGGTTGTTGGCTTTGCTTGTTTGGTTTTACAATTTGCAGGCTTTTGATTTGTTGGGTAGGTTTTTTAGGTTTGGAATATTGGTTATGTTGAAAATGGTTATGAAACTAGCTTGGGATTTTGACAGTGCAGGTTTGATCAGTTAACAGGTTGGGAGTTTTGGGAGTTTTTTGAGAACTGGTTGGAGTTTTGGTATTGTTACAGTTGTGGGTTTAACAGGTTTCACAGTTTGGAAAATGGTTTTGAACTTTGAATGTTCACTAGGTTTGATGGACTTTTGAAATGAGTTGTATGTTTTTTTGTTGGTGTTTGAATTGAGATACAGGTTTGGCTGTTTGTGAGAGTTGGTTCACAGGTTTTGAGGTTTGTTGTTGTTGAACTTGCTTTGCAGGTTTTGTGTATTTGACTTCTATTGTTGGAATTCTGAGTCTTTATCCAATGTTTTTTTTCTGTTATATCTTGGTTGCTTTTCTCTTTTACAGCCTGTGGGTAGGATGGCCAATATGTACCTTTCCAACAATTTAGGTGATATCTCCCCTCTCTCTCCTCTCTCAATGATAAAAGCAAAAATGCTTTTTCACCTTTTCTGAAAAGTTTGCCCAAAATTTGGAAAATGATGAAAAGCTATATGAAACAAGCCCCTTGCTTGTTATTTTGATTTACCATACTGCTTTTCTTTCTTCTTGCCTGCTGTTGCTTGTACTTTTTTCTGCTATTTGTATGCTACTTTGCCATGCTGCTGTGCTTGTTCAGTTACTTGACATTTACTGCTTGCATTTTGTTGCAGTCTGTACTGCTATGCTACTGTCTAGTCTGCTTGTATTGCTGCATTTTGTTGCAGTATGTACTGCTATGCTATTGTCTTAATTGCTTGGCATGCTGCATTGTTTAGTTACTTTGTTGCAGTCTGTACTGTTCAGTTTGGCTTTGTTTAGTTTGCCCTGTTTGTGCTGTTTGGACAACATGCTGCAGTTTGGCGCCTTGTTTGCATTGTTTGGCCTTGTTTAGTTTGCCTTGTTGCATTGTTTGGACAACATGCTGCAGTTTGGAATATGTTGCATTTGGACCATTTGCTTTGCATTCTTTAATTTGGACAACTTGCATTTTTCTTTTTCTTTTTGTGAACCAAGAAGAGTAATCTTCTTGTGATTTGCAAAGGGAGAAATAAAAACGCGATGAATTGAAAAATAGCCCTCTGATTCCAAACGGCAAACTTTAATGATGAACATTTTTCTTTCTTTTTGAAAATTCTTGCTTATGCTCAAATAACTGTACTTATCAATTTTCTTTCTTTTCATGTGAGCGCAAACTAGATGGTGGCAAAGCAGAGGAAGTAAGAAGTTCTTTGTAGCAAGCATGGAAGCAATGGAAGCTTAGTCATCCTTAGGCTTAGATTCAATTCTTTGTAACTTAGAGAGAAATACTCAAACAATTGTACCAATTTACTTTCAAAATACAATAAGTTGCACAACTTAAAGCGTTTAAATAATAAACTGTATTGTAACAATTTTTGAAATAAATGAAAAAAGTCTTTATGAGATAATCTGATATCCAATAAAATCCATTACTGTTAGTAACTTGTAATTCTCTCTTTGTGTCTTCACTGATTCTTAAATATTCCCTGATCAAGATAATTGAACTGCATTCCAATAATTCCAATCAAGATAACTTAAACTCCAAATAATCCAATAACTCTGTAGTCTTGTAACCTTGCAACTGTATTCCACGCACTGTGTATTCCAATAAACAAGTAAATGTTTATTCCCTAAACAAGCAACTGTTTTGAAAAATGAAAATTATCTGGTTAACCTGGATCAAATAAACACTGCCCTTTTTTTCAGTAAATTTGAAATAGCATGAAAACATATGACAGTCAATTGAATTTCTGAGAATTCGATTCTTTTGGGAAATGCAAGAAAAACCCTAATTCCTAAAATTAGGTTTATTGGTGAAAAAGTTTCATGTTTTGACACATCTTGATGAAAAATGACCCTTGGCATTTGATTTTGACCAAAAAGTCAAAGTTTGACTTTTCAGTGTACAGTTGATTTTTAGGTCAGTTGACTGGAAAATTCATCTGTCAATCCAATGCTTTTGAGATATTTTGAACCTTGTGATTAGGTCAAGATGATGCCATTGAGTCCTTGAATCCATGATTGAATCCAATTTTCCATTGGCTAGGTTAAAAATCAGAGATTGCCCTTCTGCAGTCAAAACCCTAAAAATGACCATTTTACCCTTTTGATGATTTAATCAAATTTCTTGAGGAGTTGTGGTCCAAACTTGATAGAATGGTTTATATGAGTCTATAATGTTGAAGTGGATAAAAAATTATGAGGTTTGACTGTAAATTATCCACATTTGACTTTTTCCCCAATACAGTTGATTTCTAGGTCAACTGTCCAATTGACTGGGCAAAAATTTGATTCAAAGCTTGAAACTTGATATGAGCAATATTAGAGGTCCAACATGAAGTCTGAAAGTCACATTGAGCATTGAAAGTCCAAAAATCCTTGTGCAAACTCAAACTCTAATTTCAGGTCAACAGTGCATGGAGATGTCTTGAGTAGATCAAACCCTAGCTTGGTCTTGAGTTCAAAGAGTCTTGTGATGGGAAATCTTGATAAAATGAGAGGGCAAATTTTGGGGTACAACAGATTCCATATAGACATATAAGGTTATGCTTGATAAATCGAGCCACAACATTCTTAGTAACAGAGGAAAATTAGGCTGCTTCAACCCACTTGGTGAAATAATCAATGGCGACGAGGATGAAACGATGTCCATTGGAAGTGGTAGGCTTGATTTCTCCGATCACATCGATGCCCCACATCATAAACGGTAAAGGGGCAGTCAAGACATTCAGAGGAACTGGAGGCACGTGTACTTTGTCGGTGTAGATCTGACATTTGTGGCAAGTTCTAGAATGACGATGGCAATCAATTTCCATGGTCGACTGTGATACGTTGGGAGAACTGACTTGAGGGTTTTGCGTTTGATCGCAAATGTTGCGGTTAGAAAGAGTCGCCACCGACTTTTATTTTATCCAAAAGGAAAGGTGAAAAAGCACAGGAAGACCTTTGAGATTATTTCTTGAGTTCGGGGGGTAGATTATGAAAAGGGAAGGTATTAGCACCCTTTTCATCCATGGTTTTCCATGGGCTCTTAGTTACTTGCTAGATCACTTGCTTTTGTTTCAAATTGTGCTTTGTGTGGTTTTTGAAAGTATTTTGTAAAGAGGCCATTGTTTAGGCAAACTTTGTAATGATTCTTGTTCGTAAGAATGTATACAAAGATGTTTGATCTTTTGAAAATGTTTTCAAGTTTGTAAGATGTTTTAAAGTGTAGGTGTTTGTTTTGAAAATAGCAAGGATGTTTGTTTTGAAATGGAGCAAGTAATTAGGAACAATCTACCTACTCAAATGTCTTTCTTGTTCATTTTCTTTTCCTTTGACATTGTTGTCTTACCATTGATTTGGTAAGCAACCCTATCTTTGGATTTAAACGGGACGAGCGTGGGTGTGATACGGTGGGAGAACTGACTTGAGGTTTTACGTTTGTGTTCGCAAATGTTGCGGTTTAGCAAGAGTCGCCACCGACTTTTATTTTATCCAAAAAGGAAAGGTAAAAAAGTACAGGAAATACCTTTGAGATTGTTTTTGGGTTCGGGGGGTAGATTATGAAAAGGGAAGGTGCTAGCACCCTTTTCATCCATGGTTTTCCATGGGCTCTTAGTTACTTGTTTTAGATCACTTGCTTTGATTTTTCAATTGTTTGAAATGGTGCTTTGCGTGGTTTTGAAAGTATTTTGAAAAGAGGCCTTTGTTTAGGCAATCTTTGTAATGATTCTTGTTTGTAAGAATGTATACAAAGATGTTTGTATTTTGAAAAATGTTTCAATGTTTGAAAGTTTGTTTGGAAATTGTTTTGAAAATGTGTGTGTGTTTGAAAATTGCAAGGATGGTTTTTGAAATGATCAAGTAACTAGAAGCATTCTACCCTACTCAAAAGTCTTTCTTATACATTTTTATTCCTTTGATATTGTTAACCTACCATTGTTTTGGTAGATAACCCTATCTTTGGATGTTAAACGGGACGGGCGTGGGTCATTGTATGACCATGATAGTAATGGTGCCAAGTATCTTAGCAAGTTTGAGGGACTAAGATCATCTTTGTTTAGGCAACCAAGATAGCGTCATCGAGGGACTATGATCTTTTTGTTTGTATTGTTTTGCCAAGATACCTAGCATGTATACCATGGCCATGTTTTAAGGCAACCAAGTGGGTGAAACCCTAGAGGTGCTTGTGTGAGATGTGTTGTCATTTTTCATGCATTTTTGTCTTGTATTAGGTCATGCTATTTGTTTGATTTTGTCTCATCATACAAACCCTAGTTTTTACTAAACATGGATATAATGCGATAAATTGCGTAAAGTAAATCTAAGCTATTACAACAATATTATGGGAAGGGGGGTACAAGTTTTGAATGGGGATATTTGCACAAAAAAAAAACCCTAATTTACTATTACAACCCAATTGAATTTATTGTACAAATAAATAAATAAACAATTATTTAAATATGCAATAAAATGTAAATATGCAAGAAAAATGTTTTGGAATTGTTTTATGTATGAGAAAATAATATTATCAAAGTCATAAAAATAAGAAAAAAAATAATGTTATTATTTTTGAAAGGGGAAACCCTAATTTTTTTTATTAAAATAAAAATATATGTTTTCTAATATTCTTGTGCATTTTTGTTTAAGAATAATAATAATAATATTATGTATAAATATTAAAAATTAAAATATGTGAGAAAATAACATTTTATGTGTATAATGTAATAAAATAAAATATTTAAGTATTTTAATATTATTTACAAATTTATTTAAGAAAATAAATTCTATTAAACCTAATAAACTATTTTTATGCCAAAAAATAATAAAAATAATAAAATAAAAATGCAAAAAAATAAGAAAATATTTTTATAATTTTATAATGTTCAGAAAATAAATAAATGCAAGTCAAAATAAAATATATGCAAAAAATATAAAAAATAAAAGAAAATGCAAAGGGGGGGGTGCAGAAGCAAAAATGGTGGTGCAAAAAGTAGCAGGCCCAAGGCCCTGGCCCAGGACAGCTTCGTCCCTGACCTCCAGACAGCAACGCGCGCGCCCTGTGCTTCAACCTGTAACTCTTGCATACGTGCATAAAAAAAAAATCTTGCAACATGAAACTTGTAGCATGTTAACTCACGATTCCAAGAAAATTCTTGGGGCAAAACTTTGTTGCGGAAACGAAACTTCACTGGGGATAAGAAACTTCACAGGGGATAAGAAGAGCCTAATCATACATGGGCTCTGTCCAAATAGAAGAAAACCAAAAATTCCCCTCTTGACAATCATTAAGCTCTTTACATGTGTTCAATGTGTAAACTCTTTTTTGATGTTAAACAACTGTTTTGCATACAGAAAGATGTTTATTTTGGGAATGACGGACCTGATGCGATGATTATTTAAGCCCTGAAATTTAAAACCTTAACAAAGTGTCGCATATCTGTTGTGAATGAATCACTGACTAGAGTGCAAAAAATTTAAAACTTTTTTTTCTTTTTGAAAAACGAGTCATGATTCGGGTGATAAGATACCAACATGAATATGCAGCGCATATTTGGGAGTTTAGGAAATGTTATACTGTTGTAGTATGCTTTCAAGTTAAACCCTAGTTTCAGTTAGGACTTTTAGAGGTTGTAACGTGGCCTGGTTTGAGGTTCTTTTGAAAAAAAGGTTTTTCGAGGCTCGAGTTATTTGGTGCCCACCCCCTTCGTGATATTCTCATGTCCTAAGTTCAGCTGTCTTATCACAAGCATTCACCTTTCAAAAGGATTTATAATGGTTGAGCGATCACGAAAAATTCTCCAACATGATTGTCACTTAAATTTCACTGCTTTAGTTTTTGATATTATTGTTCCTCTTCTTTTGATAAAAATCTTATTTGACCAATCTCTCTTTTTTTGACCTTTTAGGCTCTCTTTTCCCTAACTTTTGCCTGGAAAAATCTTTTTTTGAATTTCTCTTTTTTTTCTCTTTTTTTTTAGTCCAGCGGGACGCCTGAACTTTTGCCTAAGCGATTTGTTTTCAAGTTTCAACTTAGCGGGGCTTTTTGTTTCTTTCTTATTCATACTTTCCTCTTTGAACAAGTCAACATGATTTTAGGTCTTTAAACTTTTTCTTTTCTTTCTTTTTTCTTTCCCGTTTTGAAGAAAACAAATGACGCGGTCCTTGGTCGGCGAGAGATATCCATTATTGTATCGATTCGATCTCGACCTCAGGGCTTTGTGAGGAAATGAACATCGTGGTTTAGACACGCATTTCCCCCTTTTTTCCATGATGTGAAAGATAAAATGTAGTGATCCTTAGAGGGGTCATTCCTTCTAAAATTTGAATGCTTGGGCAAATCAACTGAACATCTACCCTGCCCCTGGTTAAAACGTTTTTTTTTTTAGCGGAAAAGAAACTCCTACTTCGAAGGCTCAGAGAGGTTAACGAGGGTCTAACTCCCTTATATCTCCGGTGTTTGGGAAATTGAAACAATGCCTGTATATCGTCAACGAGGTTCTACTCAAAAGCATACCACTACAATCATCATTTTTTTGCTAAACTCCTTCCTCCAAACTCTTGGCTAAGCAAAAGAATTAGCCCAGTTGGTATCAAAATGCCCAAAAAAAATCGATTTAAAGAGTGATACTGGATGAATTAAGTAAAATGAAACAATGTTTTCAGGGAAAAAATATTCAACGCATCAACATTGAAACTCGGTTATAAACAAAATCCTATAATGCAAACAATGCTAAAACAATCAATCAAGATAACACATGAAAGTGCGGCAAAGAAGCGTAATAAAAGCCATAAAGGGGGAAGGAATGTTTCCAACTAGGCTCGCTGATCTCGTAGACTTGTCGCAACCTTGATATTACCTTGACCCACGAACTTTTCCAACAGCACGGAGCGGTGAAACAAAATGGCAAGGCAAACGCCCACAGAGTGAAAGAAAGATTCATCAAACATGGAACCAAACATGCCCCTTGCGCAGTAGTGGCTGTGTTTATTATCCGCATTTCAAACGATCAATTAACCATGACTTATATCACCATATCCGTGTAAGGTTCACGAAGTTTATATGCTCATGCTTATCAAAAATGTTGGATGTTTTTGCGAACAAAATAGTGAAAAAGGAGAAAAGAAACGCATACACATACTTGAAAGATGATATTCTATTGATTTTGAGAAATCAGCCTGTGAAAAAGGCGTTTACATTTAGAAGTAAGTAATTAAAAAATCAAAACAAACAAGTATTTACAAATGGCAATGTAAATGTGAATATCCATCAAGTCCCAACTCTGCTATGACTCTTATGACTCTCATCTTCCTGCTTTCAGACAGATCATTCTTGGATTAGTCTCGAGCTTATGCCAGGCGATAGATCAAAGGAAATAAGCAAAGGAACCCATGCTGAGCGTAGTCATTTGCTTTAAGTCCCTAACTTTTGCCTGAATCGCCCTTTCGGGTTTTTGATTCACCAGGACACCCTTTTTTTGCCTAAACCGCCCTTTCGGGTTTTCAGTTTAGCGGGTTTTTATTATTTTTTTTATGCAAAGTATTTTTAAACTATGCCAGCATTCACATGGAGAGGGAAGTTCTCTCCATCCATAGTCGTGAGCATCATTGCTTCTCCATAGAAAACTTTTCTGACCACAAAAGGACCTTCATAAGTCGGAGCCCACTTGCCCATGGGATCTCCCTGGGGGAGAATTATCCTTTTTAGCACAAGGTCACCTAGCTTGTAACACTGAGGCCGTACCCTCTTATCAAAAGCTTTCCTCATCCTTTGCTGATATACCTGACCGTGACATACAACCGTAAACCTCTTCTCGTTAATAAGTTCCAACTGATCCAGCCGATTCTGTACCCATTCACTTTCATCCAGCTCTACATCTCTCATGACCCTAAGAGAAGGAATCTCGACTTCTACTGGCAATACTGCTTCCATGCTGTAAACCAATGAAAATGGGGTTGCCCCAGTCGAAGTACGCACCGTGGTACGATAACCATGCAAAGCAAAAGGCAGCATCTCATGCCAATCTTTATAGGTTACCACCATCTTCTGCACAATTTTCTTGATATTTTTATTGGCCGCTTCGACAGCACCGTTCATCTTTGATCTATATGAGAACGAATTATGATGCTTGATTTTGAAGGACTCACAAAGCTCCTTCATCATTTTGTTGTTCAAATTAGACCCATTGTCGGTAATGATCTTCTCAAGCACTCCATAGCGGCAGATAATATTGTGCTTAATGAACTGAGTTACCACCTGCTTGGTGACATTGGCATAGGATGCAGCTTCGACCCATTTTGTAAAATAATTGATGGTAACCAGAATGAAACAATGCCTGTTGGATGCAGTCGGTTCAATCTTGCCGATCATATCAATTCCCCACATCGCAAACGGCCAAGGGGAGGTCAGGACATTTAAAGGTATTGGTGGCACATGCACTTTATTAGCATAGACTTGACATTTGTGGCAAACCCGTGCATGATTGTAACAGTCGGTCTCCATGGTGGACCAATAATAACCTGCTCGCAAAATCTTTTTAGCCATGGTGTGCCCGTTGGAATGGGTCCCAAAATCACCTTCATGTATCTCTTCAATGATTCTAACTGCTTCTTTCTTGTCAACACATCTGAGCAGTAAACCGTCATGATGCCTTCTATACAACAGACCACCGCTGAGAATGAACTTAGCTGAAAATCTTCTCATGAACTTATTGTCTGTAACGGATTCCCCTTCAGGGTATTCTTGTGTTTCAAGATATCTCTTAACGTCATAAAACCAAGGGTTACCATCTGGTTCCAAACTGGCCTCAAAACAGAAAGCTGGCTCACTCAAACTTCTGACAGTAATGGAAGGTGCCTCATTAGCCCACTTAACCTTGAACATGGAGGACAAAGTTGCCAGTGCATCAGCTAAATTGTTTTCTTCTCTGGGAATGTGCTCAAACGTGATCTCTTCGAAGTACGGAATCAACTTCATAACATGCTCACGATACAAAATTAGGTTTTGATGGCGAGTCTCCCAAGTTCCATTAATCTGGACGATAACAAGATTGGAATCCCCGTAAACTTTAAAAAATTTGATGCGCAGGTCGATCGCCACTTCAATGCCATAAATTCAAGCCTCATATTCGGCCATGTTGTTAGTGCAATCGAAACAAATACGAGCCGTGAAAGTAATGTGGTATCCCTCAGGGGAAGTGATAATAGCTCTTACACCGTTGCCCATGGCATTGGAGGCACCATCAAAAACAAGTTTCCAACATGATCCTGGCTCGAGTCCTTCGTCTGGGTCTGGCATATTACAATCCTGAATATACATAATTTCCTCGTCTAGAAAATCAAACTTCATCGGTTCATAATCGTTCATGGGCTGATGAGCAAGATGGTCGGCCATTACACTGCCCTTAATTGCTTTTTGAGTAGTGTATTGGATATCATATTCGGTGAGTATCATCTGCCATCGGGCTACCCTGCCTGTAAGAGCTGGCTTCTCAAAAATGTACTTGATTGGATCCATTTTGGATATCAAGTAAGTGGTATGAGTTAACATGTATTGCCTCAAGCATTTGGCGGCCCAAGCAAGCGTGCAACAAGTCTTTTCCAGCAATGAGTACCTTGACTCGCATTCCGTAAACTTCTTACTCAAGTAGTAAATAGCCTGCTTTTTCTTCCCTGTTTCGTCATGCTGACCGAGGACACAACCCATTGAGCTCTCCAACACAGTTAGATACATGATTAGTGGCCTTCCTTCCACTGGCGGCATGAGTATCGGAGGTTCTTGCAAATATTCTTTTATTTTGTCAAAGTCCTTCTGACAATCCTCATTCCATTTCACCGTCTAACTTTTCTTCAACAACTTGAACAAAGGTTCACAGGTGGCTGTGAGATGAGAAATAAATCTGGAAATGTAGTTTATCCTTCCCAAGAAACCACGTACTTCCTTCTCTGTCCTTGGCTCAGGCATTTCCTGTATCGCTTTTACCTTGGCCGGGTCTACCACAATACCTTTTTCACTTACGATAAAACCCAACAGCTTGCCAGATCTTACCCCGAAGGTGCACTTATTCAGATTCAACCTCAGCAAGAACTGCCTCAGCCTCTCGAACAATTTTTCCAGATGAACCAGATGTTCCTCTTCCGTGTCAGACTTAGAAATCATATCATCTACATATACCTCAATCTCTTTGTGAATCAAGTCATGAAAGAGAGTGACCATGGCGCGCTGATATGTTGTGTCGACATTTTTCAAACCAAACGGCATCACTTTATAGCAGAAGGTTCCCCAAGGCGTGATGAATGTCGTCTTCTCCATATCCTCCGGAGCCATCTTAATTTGATTGTAACCCGAAAATCCATCCATGAACGAGAACACTTTAGAATGAGCGGTATTATCGACCAACACATCAATATGCGGGAGAGGGAAATCATCTTTAGGGCTGGCCCTGTTCAAGTCCCTATAATCCACACACATCCTGACTTTACCATCCTTCTTGGGCACAAGCACAATATTTGCAATCCATGGTGAATAATTGACAACCTTTAAGAAATTCACGTCCAACTGCTTCTGGACTTCCTCTTTGATCTTCTTGGACATCTCAGGATGAGTTCTTCGGAGCTTTTGCTTGACAGGGGAACAACCTTCTTTGAGCGGTAATCGATGCACCACTATGTCTGTATCCAACCCAGGCATATCCTCATAAGACCAAGCGAAGATATCAGAATACTTACGGAGTAGCTCAATCAATCTGACCTTTACGCTTTCCTCGAGATCTGCCCCTATCTTGACTTCTCTTCTTACCTCTTCTGTGCCAATATTCACCACCTCAATCGAATCCTGATTTGGCTGGATAACCTTCTCTTCTTGTTTCAACAGTCTTGCTAATTCCTCAAGAAGATCGCAATCCTCATATGCTTCTTCTTCAGCTTGATAAATAGGAGTATCAAAGTCATAATGAGCCATAGCAGAGTTGTTATCAGGAATTACAACTTGCCCTTAGGCATTACAGGAATGAAAAATACTGGAAAGGAAATAAAAGCTATAAAAGGAAATATCCAAAGCCTATCAGTGCTCCCATGGCCTCCTCTTCTCAGTGTTGATGTAGTTATTCAAGACCCGCTCTTCCTCCAATTGCTTAGTCAGCCTTTGAATCTTCCGTTCCTGCTCGTTGAACTTTTCCCGATAGAAATCCCGTTCTTCCTTTAGCTGCACCCAAGATCTCTTCATTGTGTCAAAATCAGTAGGTATCTGAGGAGGGAGGACAGTTGGAGGAACCCCATCTTCATCAGGAGATTCAAGAATGATCGGTCTGACAGCTTCGTACGGCATACCTAACTTCTGAGCACGGATGCGGACCCATTTGCAATAGGGTTCCATTGGTAGAGAAGTCTTTGGTCTCAACTCATGTGGGTCAGCTTTGTGAATTCTGTCCCAAGCTCTAATGAATCCATGGCGCAGTTTGTCACTGTCTTCCTGAAACTCAAAATGGAAGTGAGGAACCAACATTTCATGAGGCCCAACTCTTCTGGCTCTTCCAAACTGACAGAGAGCTAAGCATGGATTATAAGAGATTCCTCCTTGGATACCAATCAACGGAACATTAGGGTACTCTCCGCAACGATCAATGACAGCTACCTCATCCAAACCTCTGAGGGTCCAAGTGATGTCATTATTAGTGAGAGACATTAACCTCCGAGCCCAACCCTTTCCTTCTTCATTCTTCAGCACGAACTTAGGAAGGTGCGAAATAAACCACCTCACTAGCAAAGGAGCACAACACCACGGAGTTCCCCGTTTTCGGGCAGTACGAGCATAGAGTTGTTGCAAGATATCACCCAAAAGAGTGGGTACAGGATTCCGAGACATGAAGATCCTTATGGCATGGATACTGATGAAGGTGTCAGGATTGGGAAACAATACCAGACCATAGATCAAAAGAGCCAGAATATCCTCGTACGCCTTGAAGTCCAAGTCATTCCAGAAATCATTAGCCTTGCCAACCAGAAATTTGACCAAAAAGCCCTTGACTCCACTTCTAGTTTCCCAGTTAGCCAATACCTCTTCTTTGGTCAAGGGGAGAGCTGCAGCAACCTCTTCAGGCCTAGGAGTCCTTTCCAAACCAGTGAATGGAGTCTGATCCAAGACAGGGATCCCAAGCAAATAAGAGAATTCTTCCAGGGTAGGAACCAGCTGGAAGTCTTGAAAGGTGAAACAATGATACATGGGGTCATAAAACTGGGTCAGAACACTTATCAGTTGTTGGTCCCATTTTGCAGTGATCAAGCCAAGGAGAGAACCATGCCTGTTGATGAAGGAAGAAGTGTTTGGAATCCTACCAACCAAATCCTTGAGCAAAGTTTGAGGTTGAACAAAGTTGAGCCGGATAGTATTCCTACGTACGGGCATCATGATGTCCTACAAAACAGAGCAAAGATGAAACCTTTTTGTCTTTGAAATGGGTTAGTCCTTTATACAGGATGCATGCAATGGTATGATGGCATGATGCTATGATGAAGCACACCACAAGTATTCACATAGGCAAGCATGGTAAGGCACACAAGTCACACAAGACAACCCTTAAGTTTCAGGCCAGCATGAAGTTTAGGTGTTACCCTCTTTTGGTTTCGTTGGTTAAAACCTGTCCTATCAAAAGTAACCGGGTTCTAGAGAATCTCAAATCATTGGCTACCCTCAATCGGTCATAAATCCAGCATCGCAATCTTTTCTTGCGGCCAGAACCATCACGAGAGTTTAGCCTCAATGAGTGTAGCATACTGCTACTGTCCTAATAACCAAGTTGGTCAATTTAGGGTTCTAAGGTCGGTTGGTGTTTAATGACTCCTTAGAAGACCTATATTCTCCCCGTTGCAACACAAGGGATATAGGTACAGACCAAGGTGCCACACCAATGTAGCCACTGCTTCACCCATGTCGGTCTACGCCGGACAGGTCCCTCACAGATTATGCTACCTAAAAAGGGTATTCCCCAGATCCGGGTTAGGATCTATGAAACTCCGATGCAAAGCCCACAATTATAAAAGCAAACAAGGCAAACAATTGAAAACAAGGGCGATCTAGGCCCTAAGGTTACTCCACTTTTAAGTTATCCCCAGCAGAGTCGCCAGTTTTGTGATACGGTGGGAGAACTGACTATGGTTTTGCGTTTGTTTTCGCAAATGTTTCGGTTGAGCAAGAGTCGCCACCGACTTTTTATTTTATCCTAAGGAAAGGTTAAAAAGCACAGTAAAAACCTTTTGAGATGTTTTCTTGGGTTCGGGGAGTAGATTATAGAAAGGAAAGGTATTAGCACCCTTTCTATCCATGGTTATCCATGGGCTCTTAGTTACTTGCTTAAATCACTTGCCTCTTGTTTTCAATTGTTTGAAATGGTGCTTGTGTGTGGGTTTGAAAATGTTTTGAAAAGAAGCCAATGTGGTGGCAACCTTTGTAATGATCCATGTTGGAATGTATACAAAGGTGTATGTCTTTTGAAAAGGTTTTCATTTGTTTTTGAAAGTTGTTTTTGAAAGTGTTGTGAGGTGTGGTTTTAGAAAATAGGCAAGTGTTTTGTTTTTTGCAAGTTTGATTCAAGTAACTAAGAGGTTATCTACTCCTAAATTTCTCAAAGATTATTGCTATGTTTCAACCCTTTTGACAAGTTTGTTCCACCATTGTATTTGGTGGACAATCTCATGTTAGGATGTGAAAGGGACGGGTGCGGGTCATCGTTTAGACCATAATTGCAATGGTGCCAAGTATCTTTGGGCAATTTTTCTTTAAGGGACTTGATCATTTGTTTAGGCAACTTTTTTGAAAGCGTCATCGAGGGACTATGATCATTTGATTGTTTGTTTTGCCCAAAGAGACCTAACATGCAATATGGCCCAATTTTGAAAGGCAACAAGTGGAGTACCCTAGGGGGGTGCAAGTGTGATTTGTGTGTCCATTTTCATGCTTGTTTATCTTGAAATTAGGTCAAACTATTTTTGTCGTTTTTGATTCGCATACAAACCCTAATTCTAACATGGCATAATTAGAAAGCAATAAAGTGCGAAAAATAAATTTACTAAGCTATTACAACACCATATATGGGAAGGGGGGTACAAATGTTCAAATGGGGATTTTGACAAGGAATTTAAACCTAAGCTATTACATCAATATTGCATTATTTACAAGATGATTAATTTGCATAAATTAAATAAAATAAGAATAAATATGCAAGATGCAAAAAATATTTTTTTTGTATATATGAAAAAGAGTATTTTTATGTGTCAAAATAAACAAAAAGAAAAGTATTATTTTTGGGAGTTTTTTCATGTTTAGGGTTAAACCCTAATTCTACTAAATAAAATGCATTATTTATTTATTATGTACAAGTATTTATTTATTGTATACAAAAATAAAATAAAATGAAGTATATTTGTCAAAAGGTATTTTTATATTAAATATTAAATAAAAATAAAAATGTGTATATTTTTGTATTTTTTCCTAAATATACTAATAAATATGTATGCATTATTATTATTTACTAAATATATATTATATGTACAAAAATAATAATATTTAATATTTATAAAAAAAAGTATATTTTGTATAAAATATTTTCAGAAGATAAAATAAAATAAAAAATGAAAAATAAATGTGTTTACATTATTTTTTTATATTTTAAGTAAAAAATGGTTTTATGTGTTTATTTTATGTACAAAAACTAAAAGAAACCAAATAAATGCCTAATAAATTCAAAAATGGTGAGAAAAATATTTTTGATATTTTTAATATTGTTAGAAAAAATCAATGAGTCAGGACAAAAAAGAAAATGTCAAAAAATCATAAAAATAAGCAAAATGGGATTGAGGGGTGTAAAAGTAACAAAAGGGTGCAAATAGAAAAGTCAACTCAGGCCCAGCCCAAGAAGACTTTGTCTTCAACCTCAGACCTGTATGAACAACCAGAACACGCGTTTTCCATCTCTTGATTCCTGGACTTTCAAGCAAAACTCACAACATGAAAAATGTAGAGCATGAGAAGACGAATCCAACCATGTAAAGAACTTGACTTAACTCTCTAAGATGAGGGAGAATTTCTTCTCCCCCAATTTCTGACCTAGTTTTTATGCCATGTTCAGACTCAAAATTCTTGCAGCACACATAATATAAATGAAATCTAATTACATGGGCATGTTCAGGGCTATGAATGTGACATATTCTCTTCACAAACCTAAAGCTAACAATGCCTAATAAGAGAGATACAAGTTCATGAACTTACCTGTTCAGTTGAAGTTATATCTGGAAATGGAGAAGCTTTCAGTGCAAGGTGATGATTGGTATAGCTTCCTTGATGTCCAGGGATGCTATTCCAAGCTTTACTTTGTCTTGAAACCTTTTGAATCGTGCTATAGCACTTCACCTGCAAATCAGAAAAGTGAAAATGGCCAAAAGGATTAGAGGAGTTACAGGTTACTTCTAATGCTTTGGATAGTTTGGATTGATGGTAGGGAAGGTGTTTGAAGTGGTTTGGGCAAGAATGCTTGAAAGGATTAAGAGTTGGAACTCAATCTGCAGAGGTTGCTCTGTTTTTGCAGTTTGAGAGTGATTTTGGAAATGGGGAGGTATTGGTGGTCTTAGGGTCGTGCTTCAGCTTGTGTTTGATGTTTAGAATGTGTGTGATAACTTTCTCTAAAGCCTGGTTTGCAGGAATGGAAGTTGGTATATGTTATGCTATCTTTCTTCACACTTAAGCAAGCAAAGGCCACTTGATGTTTCTAGCCTGTACAGGCCCTCACACTATGCTGCATACATTGGCCTTGATCAGTGCAATTTGCTCATAAACTTGTGCCAAGAAGATTTGGACTGTACCACTTGGATTTGCAAAATGGACATAAAGTTCTACTTTTTCAAAATGGAAATAATGCTTTTTCTAATTAAGGGTTAATTCTCCATGTAATGTCCAAATGCATAGAACAACATCTTGGCACAATGGTTTTGCATTGAATTATTGAGTGAAAATGGGATTAGAGGCCTGCAATGTAGCTTAAGCATGCTGAATTCAAAATGGCACCAATGTATGAACATGTCTTGGCCAAGAACAAAAGTGACTTTTTCCCATTTTGCAAAATTCGATTCTCCCTAACCATGAGGTTGTTTGAGAAGTTCTTGGATATTTTGGAAATATTGGAATGTGTACTACAATCCATCTTTGAAATGCAAATTGAAATTCCAAGTGGAAGTGTATGAAAAATGGTCTTGAAGTTAGGTAAAAAACTTGTCCAAAATAGGTCAAATTTTCACTAAGTTAAGAATGATTTGGTACCCTTGTTCCAAAAATTGTAACTTGAGATACAAGCTTCTTTTGGGAAAACTTTGTGAATCAAAGTTGTAGATTTTGCAACAAGCTACAACTTTCATGTTTTGACCTTTGCTTGAATCCAAATGAATCTTGGTGAGAAAGTGGGGCAAAGTTGGGAAAAAATTAGGGTTTTCCATAACTTAGAAAAATTCTAAGTTATGAAAAATTTCCATTTCAAACCCTAATTTTCATTTCTTGATTTCTTGGTGAACAAGTTTCATGATTTGGCATGTTTTGATGAAAAATGAATCTTGACTCTTGATTTTGACCAAAAAGTCAAAGTTTGACTTTTCAGTATACAGTCAAAATTGATCAATTGACTGGGAAATTCAACTATCAATCTTGTGTATTTGGGATCCTTTGAACTTGTTGAGCATGTAAAGATAATTCCATGGGGTCCTTGAGTCCATATGTGAGCTTGGTTTGCCATTGGCTAGGTCAAACAGTCAAAAATTGCCTTTGTGCAGTCAAAACCCTAAAAATGACCATTTTGCCCTTTTGATGATCTGATCAAATTTCTTGTGGAATTGTGATCCAAACTTGATAAAATGGTCCATGTGAGTTCATAATGTTGATGTGGGTCAATTTTCATGAGATTTGACTGTCAATTGGCCACAGTTGACTTTTTCCCCAATACAGTTGATTTCTAGGTCAACTGTCCAATTGACTGGGCAAAATTTGGAATCAAGACTTGAAACTTGGTGTGGATAAACTTGGGAGTCCAACATGAAGCATGAAAGTCATCTTAGGCATTTTAGCTCAAAATATCTTTGTGCAAGCACAAACCCTAATTTGGGTCAACAGTGCAAGGAGAAGTCTTGAGCAGAGGAAACCCTAACTGGGTCTTGATTTTCAAGGGTCTTGTGATGAGAAAATGTTGAGGAAATGGGAGGGCAAATTTTGGGGTACAACAAAGTACATCTGCACGAATGACATTTTGGCGTTCTTAGTGACAGTGTGTGAAAAGCGAAACATTGCCATTTAAAAATGAAAAGAAAAGAAAAAAGAAGCAAAATTTTGAATGCAAAAACGTCCTTTATTTCATGATAAAATTGAAAAATAAACATGGTGGCCCTACACAAATGATCCACTACGCCTTGGGCAGAGCGTAGGAATTATGATATGATAATAAAAGAAAACAAGAAAATTACTCCTCAGCGCTCGAAACTTGGATAACATCCACAGAAGTCCAATTGTTGAGTGTCTGGCCTGGAATACTCAGACGAATCCAATCTTCGATATTGTAGCCATTAACCCTATCATCGCCAACTGCATTGACGTGTCCTTCTTGAGTAGCACAAGGGCGGGAAAACTTCACAGGAGTAGATAAACTAGATACTCTGGGAGTTGTACTCTGTTGACCTGGGCTAAAACCAAGACACAATTTGTCAAGCTTTGGAGTAATGTCCAGCACCTGACCCCAACCTTCAGGGTTACCATTTTCCACCACAGCTCTCGCATCCTTGAGAGATGACATAACAGTTTCCAGTTTCTTTTTCTGCTATGGAGGAGGAAGATTGACGGCATGAACTGTCTCAAACGTCTGAAACAGAGTCTCATGTATCTCGCCTACAACTTCAACATAGCGGAATGATGTCAAATGACTTACGATGTACTCTTCCTCGCCGCACACAGTTATCACCTTTCCCTCTGCAGGATACTTGAGTTTCTGATGAAGAGTAGAAGTGACTTCCCTTGCTCTATGAATCCACGGACACCCCAACAAACAAAAATACGCTGGCTGTATGTCCATCACAAAAAACATAGCTATGAATGTGCAAGGACCAACCTTGATCGGTAGTTCCATTTCCCCAAACACTGACCTTCGAGACCCATCAAACGCCTTCACCATCAAATCACTAGGGCACAACTCTAGTCCAGAATAATCAACTTCATCAATGCTGACTTAGGCAATACATTCAAAGATGATCTTGTATCCACCAAAACTCGGGATAAAGTAGTGCCCCTGCACTCCATTGAAATATGCAACGCTTTGTTATGGTCTGGCCCCTCCGGAGGAAGATCAAAATCTGTGAATCCCAAACCATTCTCGGCAGATATGTTAGCGCAAACATTCTCAAACTGATTGACTGTTATCTCATGTGGCACAAACACATTCTTTAACAACTTCATCAAAGCATTTGTGTGAGGTTCTGAATAAATCAACAGAGACAAGATAGACATCTTAGAAGGAGTATGGCTCAGATGGTCAATTATGCTATAATCACTTTTTCTGATAATTCGCATTAACTCTTCAACCTCATCGGGAGCTGAAGAAGCTTCTGGTATCGGAATTGGTTGAGTCATTTTGGCTGGCGTAACCCTGGGATTACCAATCGTTACCTGTTGTTTTCCTTTTTCTCTTGTGGAAGTATCTGCCGCATCTTGCATATTGGAAGGACCAAATACTCTCCCGCTTCTAGGCATTTAACCCACACCAGAAAAGTTATGAACTTCCTCTTCATTATCCTCAACATGTTCTTCCTCAGACACACGGGTACTAACCTCCTGCTTCACCCCTTGGTAATAAACATCGGCACCGTAATGCCATGGGATGGCCTTCTCACTAGTATACAGCATGGGGCCAGGTACCGTGATCATCAAAGGAGGCACCCTAGATGGGGCAGGAATGCGCGCATGGGTGTAAGGAATATATATTACATCAACATCCTCTTCGGTGACCTTACGGTAGCTCGGTTTTCTATCGAACTGCAGGGAACCCTCCTTTATCATCAACTGGATACCGGCTTTTAAATCATCACAGCCCTTCTGCTGTTCTCTACACTTGGCACACTCTGAAGTACAACCTGGGAAAATAGAATTGTCAAGCAAATACCTCTTAACATAGCTCAACAGAGTAGTTACTTGTTCCACATCCATGATTAAATTCAACATTTCACCATTATCATCAATCATATTAACAACACCCCCTCCATGCCTAGGCATTGGGTTCTGAGTAACATTCGGACCAGTCACTGGAGTAAACTCGATTGCCTTAGCATCCAATAAGTCTTGTACCTTGTACTTCAACACAAAACAATTTTCAGTAGAATAACCAACTCCGCCTGAATGGAATTCGCATCTTGCATTAGCATCATAGTTAACAGGGAGTCTAGCGGGTGGCAGTGGCATATTTCTCAAACTGATCAGCTTTAAATCAAGCAGGTGGTGGAGTGCTTCAGTAAGAGTTATTGAAAAGGGATCAAATTTCCTTGGCTGTCTCTGTTGTTGATTATTATACTGACGGGGAGCATCCTGTTGCCTTTGTTGCTGCACTGCATTCGGTCTCTGCTGCGGAGGAGCATTAACAGGAATAGAAACAACATTGATTTGTTGGTGCTGAAGATCCTCTCTTCTTCCTCTATGGGAGTAAACCGCACTTGCGTCGCCTTCCCTTTTCTTAGGGTAAGTGTTGAAAGGTTTCTTACTACCCCCTGATGAGCCACTGGAACCTCCAATCTGAATCTTCCCCAATTTCAAACCTACCTTAATTCTTTCACCAGCAATAACCAAGTCTGCAAACCCTGCTGAAGTGCTTCCGATCATGTGCTCATAGAATGGCCCTTGTAGGTTACTCATAAACATATGAATAAGTTCTCTATCCATGAGTGGAGGTTGAACCCTCACAACCAACTCACGCCACTTCTGAGCGTATTCCTTGAAAGACTCTTTTGGTCCCTGTGACATATTCTGTAACTGAGTGCGATTAGGCGCCATATTCACATTGTACTGATAATGTTTGACAAAAGCCCGAGCAAGATCATTCCAGCAACAAATTTGAGTTTTCTCCAACTTCATGTACCACTCTAGGGATGCCCCAAACAGGCTATCCTGGAAAAAGTGAATCAAAAGCCCCTGATCATCAGTATGCACTGACATCTTTCAGAAATAAGCAGTGGCATGAGTAATAGGACATGATGTTCCGTTGTACTTTTCAAATGTTTGAGGCTTGAACTTCGGAGGAACTTTCACCCCAGACACCAACCCTAGATCATTAGCATTCATACCAAGGTCTCCTTGCCCTTCCACAACCTTCAAACGCTCTTCCAATAAACGATACTTCATATCCTCAATCTGAACCCCCGACTCTGAACACCGCACAGAAAATTGATCCTCATCCTGGTCAAAGTCATAATCCTGTTCCTGATAATTCCTTACACTGTCCTGATTAACTGTTATGTTCCCCACAAGACAAGGTCCAGGAGACGGAGGAAACTGCCCTGCGTTGCTCATAAAAGGGTTTCCCAGCATCCCGTGAAAATTTCCAGCAGGCTGATCTTGCACATCCCCCAATCCTACAAAAATGTCCTGATATAGCCCTTGATTTCCACCATCCCCTGGATAGCGGCGCTGGTTGTTGACGATGGCAGCTAGTTCCTCCTGTCACTGATTCACATTTGTGATGACCTCCATGAACTGAGTCATCTGAGTAGCCATCTGGGCCCTCATTTCAGCGAGTTCAGCTTGAACCTGTTCCATCTGTCTTGGCAAATTGTTTCTGGTGGAATACCGATGAGTAGTCGTCTTGAATTCTGAATAAGAAAAGCAGCGGAATAAGAAAATCGTCTTGAGATAACCTGTAATGTTATGAAATGCATGATGTGCATGATATGTTTGCCATCTCCAGGTATTCAAGAGCCCTTTTATTCATCAGTCACGGCGTGCGACCATACAATCAAAAAAGAAAGGACAATAAGATGAACACTTCAATTTTTTTTTTACAAACAAAAGAAATGATCTTCGGGTGACCTCGGACAATCAAGAGCATAGTGGTAAACAATTAAATACATGTCTTAACAATAAAGCAAAAAGAACTGAATAATAACAAAAAAACAAATGGTCCCTTCCAACAATTCTGGGTGTGACCAAATACACCAAAAGTAAATAACAGAACTAAATCTCCGGAACTAAACATGCTTCAAGATGTTGACAGTACTCTTCAAGTCTGACTTTCTCCTTCAAAAGTTAAGATGCGACTATTTTACTTTCTTGGTACCGATCTTCCACGACACGCCTCTGGGCTACCTTCTTCTTAAGCTGAGTATCTTTGTCTTTGAGCTATTTCTCTAAGTTCTGAATCTTCTTCCTGTAGCTATTTTCAGATTCCTGAAGCTTTCGACACTCTTGCCGGGTCTTACTCAACTCTTCTTCCATTTCAGCATGAGACCTCTTCCTGAAACTGGTTGCATCATAAGTTTCCCCTTGAGCTTCTTTGAGTTTGCGAGCTAAGTCGGCCCTTTCTTGATCTGCCCAATAAAGTTTCATCCCCGCCTTACGGTCTTTTGCACGAAGCTGAATGTTCTCAATATGAACCTGGGTGAACATCTCGGTTGATACCGTGTTACTCAGAACAATAGGAGGTTGTTCATATAGAGGATCCGACCTTGAAAATGGTAACCGTAAGATCTTAACCCTGGCTTTAACCCATTCCAGGTAAGGAACCCTAGCAATATGAACCTTCTTGCCCGAAGTAGTTCTATCCTTCTTGTGAATTCCCTTCCAAGCACTTGTCACTCTTTTTAACATCACAAGATCACTTCCTCTAGCGAAATACACTGATTCAGAAACCTCCTCAACCTTTAGAGGTCCATCCATTGCATATCCCAATTGACGATAAGCAAGCACAGGATTATAGTTGACACACCCCTTAGTCCCTATGAGGGGAACATTAGGGAAATCTCCACAACTAGTGACAACACTTCGTATTTCCCCCATGTCATAATTCCACCGGATATCAAATGAAGTAAGGTTGACAAGCCTTGATGACCATCAGAGAGAATGTATGGTATCCACAAAAGGGCCACTTACCGGTAGATGCAACTTAAGCCATTGATACAACATTGAATGACATAAACTTACATTACCACCTTTCCTATGCCTGGAATGAATGGTATAAAGAGTATCTGCCAAGAGTGTCGGTATCGGGTTCCTATTTCTAAAAACACAAATAGCCGTCAAATCCGCAAAATTTCTCTTGTGAGGGAAGAGGACGATCCATATATCATGAGAGCAAACAGAGAGTTGAAGTCATTCCAATTCCCTTTCTTTGCCCAGTCTTCAACATTCTTCACTAGAAAGTCCAAATAAAACCCTGTAGTACCCTCACTGGACTTCCAACTGTCTTTCACCTCTTTCCAACTCAAATGAAGAATTTCGGCAATAACTTCGAACTTCAGCTTTTCCGGCACTTGGACAAAAGGAACTTCATTGGTCAGCTTGATATTAAGTAGGTACGCGTACTCTTCTAGGGTGGGAACCAGTTGATAATATTGAAAAGTAAAACACCGTAATTCCTTGTCATAGAACTGGAAGAGAGTGATCAAAGCCATTGGGTCAACTGGAGTGTTAAGGACTAGTAACAAATTGCCATAACTTTTGTTGAAATTATTCAGAACATCACCCTTCAGATAAGAACTCAACCTCTTCAACTCGGCCACATCAATGGTAGGAATCTGATAAGAGAAAGTATGTTTGGTGAGCTCTTTAACACGAACTGAATCAAACTCATCTGGAGGGAGGCCAGCCATTTCTGATGGAAAGAAGACTCTTGAATGGCCTTGGAAAATGATATGCGTATTCTAGTTATTTTTTTATAAATTATATTTTTTAGAAATAAATATGCTATGATGCAACAAGACAGGATCAAAGTTTCACACTGGATCATGGCTGGACCATTACAGAACAACACCACTCAAGATCAAAAGAGAATCCCGAAGCTTCAAAATTAACATGGGAACCTGAGTCACCTTCGCAACACAAAGTCACCAAAAGTACCTGTACCTGTAAGAAAAGTTTTCCCGCCCCTCTCACGGGTGTAGTCTAGGTCAAGGTAAGGTTAAAAGCCAAATCAGAGTATGAGAGCTCGAATGTTGGTATCATCATACGATAACACCTATCCTAACTACCTCCGAAGTCATGGGTCTCATGGTCAGGTCTATAAAGCATCTGCCTCATAGCTGCCATGGCCACTCTATTCCTAGTTCCTATGGAATTCACTCATAGCCTGGGTACGAGGCCTTTTACCTCATGGAAGAACCCACCCACCAAGAAATCCAAAATCCAAATAGTCCAGCCAAATCCAGTATGCAAAAAGTAAAGCACACATAGGATGCAATGCAAACAGATAAATATGCAAAGCGGTAAAAATAAACACCAAAAAAGAAAACAAACAAGAGCTAGGATCGACTCCAGGATGGACCAGCAAAAGGTCAACCTATCCCCAGTGAAGTAGCCATCTGAAACACGCGGCCGGAACCTGTCATCTGGATGTTAATGAAACATCAATGAAGTCGCCACCAAACGTCTTTTATCCCGCCGAAAGGGAAAGGTAAACATCGAGAAAACCTGAAAAGTGAGAAATCATGGCCTTTCGACCGAGAGATCGGGTAAGGGAGTCTGTTACGCGAGGGGAAGGTGTTAGCACCCCACGCGCCCGTAGTACTCTATGGTATCTACTCTCGTTGTCTAATCTAATGGGTGTGGTCAAATCCTATGTCTATGGTTTACAACTGAAAAGGGAATGCATGCAAAAGGAAAAGAGAAAATAATGTAGGGAAAATAAAAAATTGTTATGCTCGATTGGGCCCTACCCCAATGCCTATGTATCCCTTTTAAGGAATCAGAGCAGCCATAGTTCGGCTTACATATTTTAGTTGGTTTGTGTTTTTTTAGTTAAGACAACAAAAACAGTCAAGATGGCAAAACATCAAATAAAACAACAAACAAATGAGATGGTAAAACATCGGCTAAATAATAACAAAGTAACATGTCAAAGATGGTGAAACATCAAATGATAAAACAATCACACCTAATAATGACATTGAGAGTCAAAGTAGGATAACAAACATGTGCTATGACGAAACATCGGCTTCAAACAAATGTGCGATGGCGAAACATCGGCGAAAAGATAACAAAGTCATGGCAAAGATGGCGAGACATCAATAACACTGATGACAAAACATCACACCTAACAATGATATTGAGAATCAAAGTAGGATAATAAACATGTGCGATGGCGAAACATCGGTTTCAAGATAACAAGATATCATGGCAAAGATGGCGAAACATCAATAAAACGGATGACAAAACATCACACCTAACAATGATATTGAGAATCAAAGTAGGATAACAAACATGTGCGATGGAGAAACATTGACTTCAAGATAACAAGATATCATGGCAAAGATGGCGAAACATCAATAAAATGGATGGAAAAACATCACACCAAACAATGATATTAAGAATCAAAGTAGGATAACAAACATGTGCGATGGTGAAACATCGACTTCAAGATAATAAGATATCACGGCAAAGATAGCGAAACATCACACCTAACAATGATATTGAGAATCAAAGTAGGATAACAAACATGTGCGATGGCGAAACATCGGCCAAAACAGGTTTAAAAACAAAACCAAGAGGCGCACAAACAAATAATATTGATTTGTATCTTTTACCTTGAAGAAGGATTTGAGTTTATTAGAAGTGTTTTATGATTTTCCAAGAAAACAATTTTTGTTTTAAGATGCAAGATGCAAAGAAAGGGAAAATAACTAAGGGAAACTAGCCTAGCATTATCGCTAGTGTTATCATACAATGGTTGACCCTAAGGTTGAGGATAAAGGAAAATCCTACCCTATGTTAGCATACATGGATTCCTACCTTAATCAACATGTTAAAGGAAGCTTAACAAAACTATCCTATAGAGAAAATACAATGAGAGCGAAGTCGTGATCTCAATTTCTAAATTGAGTGACTCATCGATCACCAATTAAAGAAGAAAAGCAATAAACATCCTATAGGGAACATGCAATGAGAGCGAAGTCGTGATCTCAATTTCTAAATTGAGTTACTCATTGATCACCAATTAAAGAAGAAAAGCAATAAACATCCTATAGGGAACATGCAATGAGAGCGAAGTCGTGATCTCAATTTCTAAATTGAGTGACTCATCGATCAACAGCAAACACAACATATGTATTAGACAAAAAAAAACCAGAGGGCCTCCTGACATATATCAGCAACAGAGGTCCCATCATTCAATCAGAGAGCCATGCAAAATGAAAATGGAAGAAAGGAAATAGTGTAATACCAAATGGATAACTATCCGTAGTAACTGAGCAAGAATAAAAAGAAACCCAGAGAACTTCAAGCAAGCTGGCATCAGTAGACAAATCGAGTCAGAAATTACACCATCAGGATGTAAGTAATTTATCAGATATGAACAAATCCCATGGGCAATGTATAGCATTCACAATCAAATGTATATATCCTGCATGGAATATCAAACATGCCAAATACAACAGCAGTGCCAATATAATAAGTTGTGTTTCACAAATAAAGTGAAACACAAAAGCCTCAAGCCAAAAGTGGGAACTTTCTCAGAGTACCTCGCACATTCGACAACCAAGTTAGTATTCCATAAGGTGAATGATCACTCATACAAGGGATGGATTCAACATGATTAAGTGAGAATATCATGATAACAATTATCAGATATTAGACATGATAGACAAAAAGGAACAGGCATATGCATAATTTGGCCAAAAGAATCAGAGGGATGTTGCTCCTTTCTATCACCATATTGAATTGATAATTGAATATCAATCAAGGATCATGGGAGCTTGGAAAGAATACAATCACAACTTCATGGAGGTCAGGGGAAAACATATTTCAATCACGCTCAACTAATTCAATCACAACTTCATGAACACAATAGAAGATGAAACCTACATAATGCATTAGAGGGTTCAAACATTCAAACATGAGGCATTTAAATGAAATGGCTTGAGTTAACATGGACAATCAGAATCAACATGATCATTAGTTCATCAATTATAGGCCTCACTTAAGTTCATTGGCCATCAAACAAATTGCAACAAGATATGCAAACATCAATTGGGTGCCTTCACTTCAAAATTATATCAAAAAAAGAAATAAGGGTCCATAATTCACACTAAAAAACTATTAGCATCTTTGAAAGGTATAGAAGTCAGAATGTAAGCCCTAAGTTCATGAATGATTGAGGAGGAGACCAAATGAAGTCCAAAGTTCAAGACTAGTTGGTAAAATTACCAAACTAGACAAGTTTTCAAAATAATTTGTGAAAAAAGGTCAAACCAAGTCAAAAAAAAATCAAGATAAATGGTTTTCAAATTCTCAATACATTCATGAACTCTAATCAAGACTTGAATTCTATTGAAAATCCAGGGCATAGTGGTTTTGAAAATGAAACTTACACCATAAGCAACAAAACCCTAAATTTTGACTTTTAATCTTAACTATTGATTTAATAAGATCAAAACTCAAACAAATTAAACCAAAGTCATACCCATCACCAAGAAACCCTAAATGTCAGAAAATATATTTTTTACTTTTTTTTTTGAATTAAAGAAAAATCAAAAATGAAATTAAATTCAAACAAATAGTCAATTAGCAAATATTGACATATCAAGGTAATATTTAAATCAAAAATTCAGAAAAATACCCAACCAAAAATATATTCAAATATTAGAACTAAAAACACACATCCCTGATTTTTTTGTAAATTTTTTGAATTAAAGGAAATATTAAAATAAAAAAAACAAACAATTAACAATTAAACTAGTATTTAAATGGCAAAATGCAAACCCTAGCCAAAAATCAACAAAAGGTCAAAAATGAAATTATATTCTGACTTCATGACTAAAAACAAGCCTACATGATTTTTTTTTGAATTTTTTGGATTAAAGGAAATATTAAATTAAAAATCAAACAAACAAATATTACAAATGACCTTTGAAATTAAATTTTAAATCAAAAATAGAAAAAAATGATGAACCAAAATCAGAGTCAATTTTTACATTATTTTGTGAGTCTAAAACAATTCTTGTGGATTTTTTAGATCAAAGGGATTATTAAAATAAAAATAAATTTTGATCAATCAATTAACTAAACCTATGAATTTTTTTAACCAATCAAAACATTTAAAAAAATCCAAAAAAAATATGGCAAATTCTAGAAAATAACATTGGCTTATGGTAATTTTTTCATGATTTTTGAAAGTGTTTTGATCAGAAAATAAAATCAAACAAAATGCCTAATAAAAAAAAATTCAAATAAGCCAAAAATTCAAACGGACCAATGAGAAAGCGCCACCACATCATCTTCAACCTTTGCACACCTCAAAAACGTGCGCAACTCTCAGGTTTAGGGCTCATGTTCAGATCAGCATAACATACTCAATTTCACACCATTTTTCATGAAATCAAGGGCAATTTAAAGCTAGCATGACAAGGAATCCATAGCAACTCAAATTAAACAACATCATCAAGTATAGATCCAGTACGAAGCTCATGAAAACTCAAGAAAACAATATGTACGCAGAGTTTCAGAAACTTCAAAATACGATTCAAGCTCAAATCAAACACAAAATATACATCAGACCTATTTGTCTGGCCAGCTAATACACCATGGATATGAAATAATTCATCAAATCATGCTAAACAAGGCAAATCGAAGTTCAAAGATCTCACCTCAATGAGAAACTGGAAACCTTGATTCCTTAGTTCCAGAAGCTAACAAACTCCATGGTCTTGATCTACACACTTCAAGGAATATGAATCCACATGAAATTTGATGAATGCGCGAAGAAGATGAGAGAATCGAAGAAAACTTCAGTAACAGCAAAAAAAGTTCAGATATGGTTTTGTGATGAATGAAGCGCGTCCCCTGCGAAATGAGGCTTGCAATGCATTATATAGTGTGAGTAGAGAAGGTTAGAAAAGGAATTTGGTCTTCCAAGTTGTCCAAGGGCTTGATTGGAAAATTTTGGCAAAAATGAAGTGTGCACAGAATTAGCTATTTTGCTCGTTCATTCTTTGGCTTCCTATGCATTTTGTGGGCTAAATAATCTCAGAAATAGATCCTCAAGGTTCCAGGTCATGATCATTTGAAATGAGAGCTGTATGGATCAATTTGCCAAATTGAGCAAGTTTATCATTTTTGTAACCAAGCATCCACTATGGTCCATGGAGCATGAAATAGCTGGCATTATGTGCCTTAGAAAGTCATAAATAGGTCATGGGATGGATTAGGAACAAAGAGAATGGCTGAAACTTGAGTTTTCATGAATTGGCCATTTTGCATATTTGTCAAATTTCAATAAAATGCTTCAAAATTCCAAAGCCCATAACTTACTCATGCTTTTGAATTTTGACACAAATGAGAACAATTTGGGAAGGTGTTGAAAAGATCTACAAACCCTTAGTTTAAAGTTTTTGCAAATTAATCCATTAAGGTTCTCAAAATTTGGCTTGAAATTCATTAATTTTGGAAAATGACCCATAATTTTGTGACTTCAAGAGACCATAACTCCTGATTCCTTGCCAATTTGGACATGAGACCAAAAGGAGGTGAAATATCATTCTCTTAGCTTTCCAAGCATATTTCATTTTCATTTTCTTGATCAAAGGTGAATAAAATATGAATTTTTGAAATTAAGTCCTTATTTTCCAAAATTAGAAACTTTTAGGGTTTCTTCAAGAACAAGTTTCAACCCAAACCTCAATCTCTTCGATCCAATGACCAAAATGGACTTGAAATATGAAAAGTACATCCTTGAATTGATGGTTGGCCAAAAATTCACTTGGTCAACCTTGACTTTGACTGATTTTGACCAAAATGACCATTTTGCCCCTCTGAATCAATTGATCCACTTCCCTTCAAAACTGATGATCAAAAATTCAAACATATGATCTTCCAAGTTTATAAAGGCCATGTGAAAAGTTTCACCTCAAAATTCTCAGGAAATCCTGATAAAAACTCAAACCCTAGTTTTGGTCAACACCTAAAGAGACTGATGAATCATCTCCAAAACTTCAAATCCTCTGGGCATCATGACCAATTCCTTGTGCAAAGACTTTTCAAATGCCAATGAGATATTGTAGCTCCCAAAATCAAGACTTGTACATTGACCAATAGCCTTAATCAAACAAAAAACCCTAATTTGCCTGGTGAATCAAAGGGGTGATTCCCTTTTATAATCAAACACAAACTCCAATCCTCTAGGAATCCAAAGAGATGAATAAAGCATCTTGAGATATACAATAACTTTGGAGTTTGAAAGATTCAGATGTTTATATGATAAGATTCTACTTGAGCAATTTGTCAATGCAATCAACCTTCAAAGCTTGAGGAAAACTTGATAACCAAAGTAGTTTGATCCTATCACAATGTATGAATGCAATGCAATATGATATTCATGATGAAACATAAGCCTAAATCAAGAGGGTAAATTTTTGGGTGCAACAAGATCCCTTAGAACCCGGTCACTATTTATAGGACAGGTTGAACCAATCCAAACTTCAAGAGGGTATCACCTTAAAACCCGTGCACGCCTTAAACAAAAGGTCTTGGTGTGATTTGCTTGTGCTTGCTATATCTGTGATTTCTTAGCATAATCATGACATCATAACATCATGCCACAACATTTCCTTAACCATTTAAAGGATCTCAAGGGTTTGTGATGCAGGTTTTGATAAATCAGACGTATAACAAGGGGCAAGTGGATTTATTTTCCTCTAGCCAATGTCGTCAAAAGACTAAAACATGACAACTTGAGTCAGGGGCTATGACCCACTCGATATGGTGAGCTTGACTCTTGTAGAAGGATGCTCAATGATGCGAAGTTCTTCAATCAAGGCTGCAGTCAACTCATAACATCTCTTTGTGTTTACCCCGTGATATCCTTGAAAACATTGCATACATATATCATACATATCATTGCATAAACAAGTTTCATAGCAGGTTTATCATCCTCTTCGTTGTTTATTTCAGCAATGGCTCTCGAACAAACAGTGAAGGATATACAAACTCAAAATGCACAATTTCAATAGATGATCATGGATCTGGCTAAGGGGAAAGAGGAATTGGAAGCCCTGATTGTGAAAAAGAAGACTAAAGAGCCAATGAAGACAGCTGGTGTGGTAAATCTGGGAAAGAGGTTCAAAGGACCGCTAAGGAAAGTGGTTGAGCTGACATCTTCAACAAAAGAAGGAGATAAACAAGAAGGGGAGCCAAGAGAGGAAGACCCCAGTCGAAGGGAATCTGATAATGAGACTGACTACAATGAAGAGCATAATCCTCCTGATGATAAATACAAATAGTTGGAGCATCGTCTCAATTCTATGGAGATTTAGCAAATACCTGGCTTGGACTTTGAAGAATTAGGGCTGGTTTCTAGTGTGATCATCCCACCAAAATTCAAGGTCCCCACGTTCGCTAAATATGACGGTGTCTCCTGCCTTAAGTTGCACTTAAGGTTCTATGTCAGGAAGATCCAGCCTCACACTACTGACCAGAAGTTATGGATCCATTTCTTCCGGGAAAGTTTAGATGGCACGCAACTGGAGTGGTTCTACCAACTAGAAAGAACAGACATTTATACCTGGGAAGACTTGGCTGCTGCTTTCTACAAGCAGTACCAATACAATGCTGACCTCGCTCCAACTCGTACATAACTTTAAAGCATGTCTATGGGTTCTAGCGAAGGCTTCAAAGAATATGCCCAGAAATGGAGGGATCTAGCTGGTAGGGTACAACCTCCTTTGAATGATCGGGAAATGGTAGATATGTTCATGGGCACTCTGACAGGCCCGTTCTTTAATCTGCTGATTGGGAGTTCCTCATCTGGATTCACAGAGATGGTTCTGACTGGAGAAAGGATCGAAAATGGTATCAAGAGTGGGAAGATTCCGATGGATGCATCTTCTAATGCTGAGAAGAAGCCATTTGCTGGTAAGAGGGAAGCCAATGTTGTGTATGGCCAGAAGGGTCGTAATAAGGCAGACGACCACAATCAATCTGTGGGGGTAATACTGGTCTCTAATCCCACGTCTATGCAACGACACTAACAGGGGAACCAACATAAAGAGGTCATACCTAAGAGACAAATCACCAGAATCAACATGTCACTAGCTTAAGTGTTACAACACATGTTGAAAGCAGGATTGATTACGTTAAAGGCTCCTATGCAAAATCCCAATACTTCTGCTCCTAGTTACCTCCCCGTAAAAGGTGTGCATACCATTCTGATAGTCCCGGACATGATACAAATGGCTGCTGGACTCTTAAGAACAAAATTCAGGATATGATTGATGCCAAAGAGATTGAATTTGACCCTCTAGAGACTCACAAAGTGATCAATTCTCCTAGGCCAAATCATTGAGAGCGTCCAGTTCATTTTTTATTTTTCATTTGTCATTTCATTTGTTGTTCAAACAATTACTATTATGTCGAACTTTGGTTTTCCCATTAATGCATCGCATATGTTTGTCTTGAATGATTTCATTGTCGTTTTATTTAAACTGTTTTCTTTCTTCCTTTACATGATATTCGACTCTCGATTAAAAAGCTATAAGCCTTTAGAGGGAGGATGCCGAAAATCATACCACTATCTCACACAGTGTGATTTTGAATAGACCTTGCTGACGATGTACATGCGTTGTTTCAAATCCCAAACAATGAAGTTATAAGGAAGATAATACCTAGTCAACCCCTTTGAGCCAAAGAAGTAGGAGTTTTTCTTTTCACACAAATTAAAACCCTTAATCATAACCTGGGGCAGGGTAGTTTTCTCAGTTAATTCAGATGCACATTCAGTCATAATATTCTACTTCATACATAATGAATGGCAACAAAGACGTCCTTCCAAATCAGAAGATGGTGATGGTTCCGCATAATCATTAACAACGGCAGTCATTATCTCTCAAAATAAAAGCCCACTAAGTCAAAACCTATGAAGGAGACTTAAGAAAAAAACTAGGGTATCCCGCTGACTGTAATCACAAAAGAAACAGTTCAGGAAAAAAAGGGATAACGAAAACAAAAAAAAAGAGGTTACTACAAATCCTCGACACAAAAAAAAAGATTACAAAATGACTGCCTCTTCCAAATAAACTTTCAGTATCCGAACCATCATCGGAACATCAAGGACAAGATGCCAGACTCAATTGGGATCTGAATGCATAATTAGCTGAGCATAGGATCGAAGAACATCATGAAGAACAGGTGGGTACAAATAAAATTTGAGCCTTTATCTTTTGTTTCTTAAACCGTGAACCAGGCCACGCTACAACCCTTAAAAGTCCTAACTGAAACATAGGTTAGTTCAGAAGCATACTGTTACAAAAGGTATCCTGACTCCTGTAGGACTTGCTATAAATCCTGAGTTGATATCACTCTCTTGCAAAATTTGTTTTACTAAAAAATGAATTCTCAAAAACTTCGAGACAAGCATAAACCTTGCATTATTTGAATATCGTTGTTTGCATATAGTTATCTGTTCGACAATAGAGAAATTCACATGACGAATATCTAGTGAATAAAAACTTTCTCAATAAAAAGGTTCACCTCAAGTGGAAAAACACTTCTGACCAAGGGGCACGGCATGATCATTGTCCATCATCTGAGGCAGTCAAGTCAAGATTCAAGGAATCTCTCAAAAATGCCAAATAGCCAGGGGCAGATCTCCATCTGAATCACTTGGGGCATTAAACATGAATTCCAGCAACGAATCACGTACAATCAAGCGAAATCAATGTTCCTCAGCGGATTTCTTCTCAAAAGCAATTGAGCAGGAATTCCCAATGGAAACATTCTAAATAAACCAAGTCCTCTTCTAGAAACGGTTCAGGTACAATCCCAGAGATGGATGTTATCCTAGTACTTATTCCAGATTTCTCTTCTAGAAACAGTTCAGGTATGACCCAGAGACAAATGTTATCCTGATACTTATTCAGATTCTTTTCAAGTACAGTTCAGATACGATCCAGAGACGGATGTCATTCTGACACTCATTCAATACATGTTTTAAGTACAGTTCAGATACGATCCAAAGACGGATGTCATTCTGACACTCATTCAACACATGTTTCAAGTACAGTTCAGATACGATCCAGATACGGATATCATTCTGACACTCATTCAACACATGTTTCAAGTAAAGTTCATATATGATCCAGAGACGGATGTCATTTTGACACTCATTCAACACGTGTTTCAAGTACAGTTCAAATACGATCCAGAGACGAATGTTATTCTGACACTCATTCAACACATGTTTCAAGTACATTTAAAATACGATCCAGAGATGAATGTCATTCTGACACTCATTCAACACATGTTTCAAGTACATTTCAGATACGATCTAGAGACAGATGTCATTCTGACACTCATTCAACACATGTTTCAAGTACAGTTCAGATACGATCCAGAGTCGAATGTCATTATGACACTCATTCAACACATGTTTCAAGTACAGTTCAGATACGATCAAGAGACAAATGTCATTCTGACACTCATTCAACACATGTTTCAAGTACGATTTAGATACGATCCAGAGACATATGTCATTTTGACACTCATTCAACACATGTTTCAAGTACAGTTCATATACGATCCAGAGACGGATGTCATTGTGAAACTCATTCAACACATGTTTCAAGTACAGTTTAGATACGATCCAGAGACGGATGTCATTATGACACTCATTCAATACATGTTCAAGTACAATCACGACATATATCCATCCACAAAATCTCCGTAGGTACTTTCTCTAGCAGGTACAGGGGAGGAAACATCCTGATGCAAAGTCACCATTACATATGACCCCGTGATGTCTAAGTTCCCCACAGAGTAGAAACAACCAAAGTTTTGATCCCTTCTTCCCCAAACAGGAGTTACTTCCTCCAATAAAGTGCCTTCAGAGAGCTGAAATCTATATTCCCTAGCCGAGCTTTATAATCTTAAACGGTTTATAAAACCTCCTCCTGAGTAGAGTTTATTTCTCAAAATGCGGAAGATCATTCCCCAATAGAGTTTATTTCTCTACATCGGAAAAATCTTCCAACAAAGCATCCTCCCTCCACAAAGTTATTCTCAAGCAGAGTCAATCCCCGGCAGAATATCCTCAAACAGAAAGAGGAAATCCCCGGCAAATCTTCCATTCGTCATCCTCATCGGGAATGAAAGTATTCACTTCCCAATACTCTTCAGCAGCAATCCAGGATTTACTTTCCCAGACTAAGAAATATCGCAATAGAATCCCATGTTCATACATCATGGCATGTGCATACACATCGCATACAGCATAATCTCATTTATTTTGAGAACATCATCACAATGCATTTCATACATCATGACATTGCATACAACTAACTCTTTACCTTTTTCACGGAAAGATCAAATCAGCAAACATCGTTGACTACTTATGTGACCTGGTAGTCTTCTTAAAAGATACGTCTAACAAAAGACTATTTCAGCATTTTCCTCAGAAAGACGTTCTCAAAAGACCTTCTTTGGTTCAGTTGAATCGATCCTAAGATTCTTCTGATTTCCATTCTAGTCAAAGTTAATTAAAGACCTTCTCTGGTTCAGTCAGATCGACACTAAGATCTCTCTAATTTCTATTTCGGTTGATGATATTCCAAGACTTTTGTCTGGTTCAGTTGGATCGATACTAAGATTCTTCTGATTTCCATTCCAGTCAAATTTTATTAAAGACCTCCTCTGGTTCAGTCAGATCGACACTAAGATCTCTCTGATTTCTATTCCAGTTGAAGATATTCCAAGAATTTTATCTGGTTCAGTTGAATCGATACTAAGATCCTTCTGATTTCCATTCCAGTCAAATTTAATTAAAGACCTTTCTCTAGTTCAGTTAAATCGATACTAAGATTTTTCTGATTTCTATTCTAGTTTAAGAAACTGCAAAACCTGGAGTATGACCAGATGATAGTTTAATCTCATTTCCCCAGTAAGTCCCTGTGAAGCCTGGTATATGACCAGATAGCGGTCAGCCTTATTATCCTCAACAAGTCACCGTAAAGCTTGGATCCCGACTAGATAACAGTTTAATCTCATTCCCCCAGTGGATTCCTCCTCAGACAACAAGAATAGGAATCCCCAAAAAGAGACCTCTTATGAAGTCAGAATCTACTCTGGATGGCATATTTAAGCCTATCTCCGATGACTCTCCGTCATATTCTCTGGATGGCATCTTTAAATCCATCTCTGACGATCTTCCGTCATCTTCTCCAAATGGCATCTATAAGCCCATTCCCGATATTATCTACACAGTCAAGTATCATTTCAGACGAGTGCAAATTTCTGGGCACTTTAGTGTTCAATCATCTTCCACCTTCAGATCATGAAAGGCAGACCAACCAATCTACATCCTCAGGTTTAAGAAGATTGAACAGGGGCAACTATTGTACCCCAAAATTTACCCTCTTTATTTCGACCTTTTTGGCTTACATTTCATTATTACATACATGATATCATTGGTTTTATGGTTATGTAATCAAGGTATATTTAGCAAGCTTATTCAGGTTACAAGTGACGTTTATTTCACCAATGGATGTTCTGAGAGTATTTTTTATGCTGAAGATCGGTTCGCCGTTTCATAATGATTCGAGGTTCAAAGATTCACAAGTCCAACTCGGCACGTCATATTCAGGTGTTCTTTCGCCAAGATATCCTTGATAACATATTCTCAAATTCAGGTTTAGCTCGAGAGCCAATTCTTTAAAGGAGGTCTCCGAATGTGCGATTTTGCTCGAAGAAATGTGGTAAAAAAGTGTGATGAAAGTGCAGTTTTTACACACTAAAAAATTCATAACTTAATATCGTGGCTTGTTTTGAACCTGTTCTGGTGGCCAAAATTCCGTCTTGATGTTATCTACTTTTTCATCTCTCACTTCCGAAAGCCAATTTCGATCAGAAGGTCTTCAAAAATGCGGATTTATCAAGTATTTTTGTACATAAAATTTGTGACAGAAGTTTATTTGTGTCATGTTCAGAAAATAATAACTTGGGCAATTTTCATTGTATTGAGCTGGTTCCGATGCCAAAATTTCAAAAATTAAGTTGGATATGTTTTCGCAGGAGGTATCGAGTTCGAACGGTATACAAAAGGCCTTAGTTTTTTGCCAAGAGTGCGCGTGACGCGCCGAAAATCCTGAATGCTGAATATTATTTCATCTGGGTTGAAACTTTGAAAATTCATAACTCAGTCAATTTTTATCGGATCTGGCCCATATTTTTACACAAGGTCAGTGACTCAGAGATCTACAACTTTTATTCCAAAGTCGAGACCGGGTTCTGCTCCGACCAATACAAGTTTTTTATTGAAGAACGTGTCAGAGTTGACACTGGAGCCCAAAATAAGTTTGTCTGAGGCGAAACTTCAAAAATTCATAACTAATTCACCATTTATCCGATTGATCCCATTTTCGTACAAAAGTTTTTTCTCGATGTCGGTTACATTTTGTTTTCACATTTCAACTTCAAAAATTGCACTTAAGTCCTTCCGATTTAGCCTGGAATGTGACAGACTCAAGTGAATAAAAATTTGCACTATTGCTTATGGTTATTGGAGGCCCAATTGCACATTCAAAGCCCATATCTTTGCTCTAATTTCCATTATATAATCCCATTCTTTTCACACAAATAAGACACGATGAAAAAAAACCTTTTCCACAACCCTGTCAAAATATCAAATACTTTTAAGAACCCTAAAAATCTTGAAATCCTTGTTAGAAACCCCATCTCACTACAAACAAGTCATCCTTGTTACAAACTCCATCTCACTACTTCTCCAGTAAGGGTAAGACTGGTTTGATCTCCATGATCAAAAGGGTGTAGAAGCATTCATACATGCCATATCGGTTTCAACATTACAAAATGTCATATATTTATTTTCTTTGTATTTCATGGTATACTGATTTGTTTAATGTGTCCATGAGATTCAACACTAAGGGTTTGACCATTATGGTCTCATACAGGTTTATTACAAAACAATGAGGCCGGATCATAATAACCACCAATTCACGGTAAGGCAGACATCATGAGGAGGTTAAGGGCATGAGTTCCACACCCACCTGTAGCGGTGAAAATCGGAGATCAAGCTATTAATTAACTTGACTCGCAAAAGCAAGAGTTGCCACCGCGCTTTATTATTTCCAAGGGAAAAGGGAAAAGAGAGAAATAAAACCCTAAAATATGCAATGTAAAATAATACTTAAAAGTAATGAAAATACAATGCGTTTTTGAAAGAGATCGAAGTTCGGGGGTTGGTTATGCAATGGGAAGGTATTAGCACCCAATGCATCTATAGTATCCTATAGGAACCTTTTGAAATATCTGTTTATTAAAATTGTTTGTTTGATTAAAATAGTTTGTTTGGCAAAAAATGGGCGTGGACGAGATTTTGAAAATATGACGACCTAATATCGAAGTTTTGACTTAAAAGGTGTGAGTTTGAAAATTGAGTTTTTTGTCTTAATAAATTAAAAAAAAAATTAAAAGGAAAATATTTTTATGTATTTTTATGTTAATATAAAAAAAGAGTTAATATTAAAAATGATGAGAAAGAAAATAAATGAAAGATAGAAACAACATACTACTGCAAGCAGAACAAACAGGGATCAGAAGTTCTGAAGCCAGACGCGTGGTGATTCAGAAGGAAGCGTCAGAAGTTCTGGACTGATACACTCTGAGGTCCTGCAAGACATGTTAGAGGGAAAACACAGAAGTTCTGGGTGGTATTCAGACAGTGGGCCACAAGTCAGAAGTTCTGTATTACACTAAAACAATGAGCAAACGTCAGCAGTTCAGTGCATTATCAACATGTAAAAATCAGAAACTCTGAGTGTTTGAAAATAGTGAGTGGAAACATCAGAAGTTCTATGTATTTGACATGTAAGAAGAACTCAGAAGTTCTGTGTTGTGTTAGAATAATGTGTGAATCATCAGAAGTTCTATATGTGCTTAAAGATGTGAGTGAACATCAGAAGTTCTGTATTGTGCTAAGCCAGTGAGTGAACATCAGAAGTTCCGTGTGTTTAAACAGTGAGGAGAACTCAGAAGCTCCGTGTTGTGCTAAAACTGTAAGTGAACATCAGAAGTTCTATGCTATATTTCAACTCTTAATCAGCACATCAGCAATTTATTCAGTTTTCAACAAACAGCAAATCAGAAGGATAAAAAAGCACAACAGTTTATAGAAGTTCTAATCCTAAATCTGAATCTAGCCCTAATCAAGAAGTTCTGATGCACAGTTTTTCTACTTAAACAATGATATGTACAACATTAATACTATGATATTTACATGTTATTTATGTTCAGAATGAAAAACAAGCAAAGTCAGAAAGACTTACCTTGAACCTGGAACGTGGGCTTGGAGCTTTGAGCTGCTACCTTTGGATGTTCTGAGTCAGCAAGAGAAACATAAGAGGAAATGTCAAGCTCTTTGATTCAAAAGGAAGAACAAAGGTTTGGTTTTCTGTTTGGGATTTCTGGATTTTTTATGAAGGTTTCAACTTCCTTTTCTCTCAATCTCTCTTTCCAAAGCCAGCCAGCCAGTCTTCAAAAAACCCACCCTTTGAACGTGTGATAGAGCAAAGTATTTATAGATGGGTTTGTTGTGGTTTTTGGGGGAAAAAAAAATGGGATTCAAACCCTTTTGGTATACTGTTCCAATGCTTTTTGATCACAGTTTTCGTATGCTAATTTGATGCAAGTATGGGGTTTGAGAAAGTACAGGTGTGGATTGTGTCAGCAGCTGACTGTAGCACTGTACCTATAGCAGGGCAGCAGGTTACTTAAACGAGGTTTTGGAATTTAGTGATGTTCTGATCACAGAAGATTAGAAGCATAACCTCTATGTGCTGAAGAGTCACGTTCTCATGGAAGATTTTATTCTGAACCACATTTGCAACTTCTGACTGCACTTGCATGGAGGCTGAAGAGCCATGTTCTGATTGAAGGCTATATTCTGAACCAAATTTGCAACTTCTGACTGCACTTATTGAAGAGGCTGGCTCAGAAGTTCTGATTGAAGGTTATGTTATGAACCAAATTTGCAACTTCTTACTGCACTTGCTGAAGAGGCTGGCTCAGAAGTTCTGATTGAAGGTTATATTCTGAACCAAATTTGGAACTTCTGACTGCACTTGCTGAAGAGGCTAGCTCAGAAGTTCTGATTGAAGGTTATATTCTGAACCAAATTTGCAACTTCTGACTGCACTTGCTGAAGGCTGGCTCAGAAGTTCTGAAGTATCACATACTCTTAACACTTAGAAAATTTTCTAAATGTTTAGAAAATTTGATTTTTCCAAAGTAACTTTTGACTCCTGATTTTTTTGATGAACCAATCTCATGTCTTGATGAAATAAAATTGTTGAAACTTGATTTGATCTGAAAGTCAAAGTTTGACTTTTCAGTGTTTGATTAGAAGTTAGTGATACATAGGCTAAGAATGTTCAAAATACTTGACAATTTCTGCATAGTCAATGCTCGAAGGTGAGAAGTTAAAATCGATCCTACTTCGTGACCTTGACTTTTGTATAAAAATGCAAACAATAAAAATGGGATCTTAGGTAAAAAATTTGGGTATGACAGCTGCCCCTATTTAAGTTTCTTCTATCCGGAGATATGAAGATTGGAATCTTTATTTCGACAAGATTGAAGGGACTTAAATATAGAATACACAATTTTTGGCCTTAAAATACCGCAATCATGTTTATGATATGATATGAATGTAATATTTTGAATTAATGAGAAATGATGCTGTATGAGATAAACTACTACTGGAGAAACCAAGCACATTATACAGTAATCCCACAGGGGAAGAGATTATAACTCCACTGGGGAAACAAAGTCATAAACTTCAAATGAGAGACTCTTATTTAGAGAATAACTTTGAGGTAAGAAATGAATGATTTACATCAGTATTGAGACTGGAAAAGAAATGATTGACATCAGTACTGAGACTAGAAAAGGAAATGGTTGACATCAGTACTGTGACTAGAAATAAACATCTCTAACTTATGAATTTCACCAAGAACGGTAACACATTTCATCTTTAACCAAGATATCGCTTGAAAAGGATAAAATACAAACTTCCCCACGGGAATTTTCCGAAGAGATGCCGTTTGCTGAATAAACATTATTGTTGGGGATACACAAGCTGCTCAAATAAAGAAGCTACCACTTGTTATCTTTCAAAGGTGTAAATAACATATAAGTTGCTCATGAAGAGACCGCCGCTTTTTGTTTTTTTCAAAGGTAACAATAACACACAAATTGCTCATGAAGAGACCGCCGCTTGCTATTTTTTCAAAAGTATCAATAACACATAAGTTGCTCATGAAGAGACCGCCGCTTGCTATTTTTTCAAAGGTATCAATAACACACAAGTTGTTCATGAAGAGTCTGCCTCTTGCTGTTTTTCAAAGGTATCAATAACACACAAGTTGCTCATGAAGAGACCGCGGCTTGCTGTTTTTTTCAAAAGTATCAATAACACACAAGTTGCTTATGAATAGACTGCCGCTTGCTGTTTTTTTTCAAAAGTATCAATAACACACAAGTTGCTCATGAAGAGACCGCCGCTTGCCGTTTTTCAAAGGTATCAATAACACACAAGTTGCTCATGAAGAGACCGTCGCTTGTTGTTTTCAAAGGTGACAATAACACATAAGTTACTCATGAAGAGACAGCCGCTTGTTGTTTTTCAAAGATATTAATAACATACAAGTTGCTCATGAAGAGACCGCTTCTTGTTGTTTTTTCAAAAGTATCAATAACACACAAGTTGCTCATGAAGAGACCGCCGCTTGTTGTTTTCAAAGGTATCAATAACACACAAGTTGCTCATGAAGAGACCGCCGCTTGTTGTTTTCAAAGGTGAAAATAACACACAAGTTGCTCATGAAGAGACCACCGCTTATTATTTTTCAAAGATATTAATAAAATACAAGTTGCTCATGAAGAGACCACCACTTGCTGTTTTTCAAAGGTAACAATAACATACAAGTTGCTCATGAAGAGACCGCCGCTTGCTGTTTTTCAAAGATATCAATAACACACAAGTTGCTCATGAAGAGAACGCCGCTTGTTGTTTTTCAAAGATATTAATAACATACAAGTTTCTCATGAAGAGACCACCGCTTGCTGTTTTTTCAAAAGTATCAATAACACACAAGTTGCTCATGAAGAGACCGCCGCTTGCTGTTTTTTTTCAAAAGTATCAATAACACACAAGTTGCTCATGAAGAGACCGTCGCTTGCTGTTTTTCAAAGGTATCAATAACACATAAGTTTCTCATGAAGAGAATTCTGCTTGTTGTTTTAAAAGGTGACCATAACACACAAGTTGCTCATTAAGAGACCGCCGCTTGTTATTTTTCAAAGATATTAATAACATACAAGTTGCTCATGAAGAGACCGCCGCTTGATGTTTTTTCAAAAGTATCAATAACACACAAGTTGCTCATGAAGAAACCCCTGCTTGTTGTTTTCAAAGGTGACAATAACACACAAGTTGCTCATGAAGAGACCGCCGCTTGTTGTTTTTCAAAGATATTAATAACATACAAGTTGTTCATGAAGAGACCGCCGCTTGCTGTTTTTCAAAGGTAACAATAACACACAAGTTGCTCATGAAGAGATCGCCGCTTGCCGTTTTTCAAAGGTATCAATAACACACAAGTTGCTCATGAAGAGACCACCGCTTATTGTTTTTCAAAGATATTAATAACATACAAGTTGCTCATGAAGAGACCGCCACTTGCTATTTTTTCAAAAGTATCAATAACACACAAGTTGCTCATGAAGAGACCGCCGCTTGTTATTTTCAACAGTGACAATAACACACAAGTTGCTCATAAAGAGACTGCCGCTTGTTGTTTTTCAAAGATATTAATAACATACAAGTTGCTCATGAAGAGACCGCCGCTTGCTGTTTTTTCAAAGGTAACAATAACACACAAGTTGCTCATGAAGAGACTGCTGCTTGCTGTTTTATCAATATTCCAAAAGGATATTGTGGTAACACTACTAGGGAATAAAGTTCTTCTTCAAAGGGAACCATGAATATGTTCTTCCTGAGGATATCAAGTATATTAATGCGCAAAATAAATGCGCTCTTCATCCAGGTTTCACAGCCTAGAGAACACCACGGGGTAGCCTATGCAAGAGACAAAGCTCAATCCAGGAATAAAACGGAGAGAAAACAATCAAACAAGACTCCACCCAATGAGGAAATAACTCAATTGGGGATTCATCCTATCCAGAGATGGACAAGGAAGTCTAAGCAAAATTATTCCATGAGGATTAGCTCAGTAGGGAATTAGAAAGGAGGAGCACTTTCTGCTTAAGTTGACACTCTATTTGGAAAGAGCAAATACACTATTTGAATAGACATAACCAAGGTATACGAACCCAATAACATCAGCAAATAAAAATGTGCGTGCATGATGCAAGTGTGGATGAATAAATGAATGTCATGTATATGATTGACAAAATAGATAGAAAAGATAAACTGGAGATGATAAGACATCACATTACAACTCGACACTCGGCTAATCTCAACAAGATGGGAACATTACTGGAGATAGAGCAAAAGCCACCATTGGAGTAAAGTCCTTTTACAAGGCTTAAATCTCTCTGGAGAGGAAGGTATTTTTCGGTAGAAAACCCAAAAGTCTAGTCTTCTATCGTCAACAATCCATTAAAAGGATAACAACACGAACAATGCTTCAGCTGGAAAGAGTCTTGCTTAGCTGGAGATACTGGGAACACCGCCCTTTGATAATGTGTACAAAACATATCACATATCTTGATGAATCTGGATTGCCCCTGGAACTAATTTTGTATGCCCCAAGTTTACTGCTGATAAGCTGTGTGATGCACGACAATTCTTGCGAATAACTTCACTTCTAAAATGTCCCAAGAAATCATCTCAAGAGGATTTTACAAAAGACCTGGCATCCTCAATGCTCTAGTGTCTTCAAACTCTTAGAGAGATTCGTCGATTCTTGACGTGATTGTCCCAGATTGACTGTACTTGGCACAACAAAGTCTTAAAATTTTACCCCAAAAGGGTAAACAAGTTGGGAAAGCATTAACTGGGAGAAGCAACATGTCCGTGCTTAAGGTCTTCAAGTGACATGCCCCTGGATATGATTTTCTTGAAATGATTCGCCAATTACTCAATAGAGTTTCAGGCCTTAAAAGAATAAACTCATCGCTAGTGCTTATATGTGAGCTTCCTTGATATCAAACAAATGTTTTGCAGTTTAGAAAAAGTTTATTATGAGAATGAAAATTCTAATGCAACAGTTATGTAAGTCTTGAAGATTTTGAAAAGATATCACACAAACTTTGCGAGTTAGAGCAACATTTATTTTTGTATAGCAAAAGCATATGATACCAACATAACTATTTAGAAAACATTCATGGGAGTCAGGTACACTATCTCATCGAAGTAAGCTTTCAAAATAACCTTGCCTCAATTAGGACTTTTGAAGGGTGTAACGTGGTCTGGTTCATGGTTTTTAGAAAAAAGATTTTTTAAGGCTCAAAATTTATAGGTGCCCACCCATTCTTCGTGATGTTCTCCAACCCTATGTTTAGTTAATTCAACATGAGTGTTCACCTCTCAAAAGGATTTTGTGACGGTTAAGGAAACGACGAGGCTTTCGAAGTAGCAACCACCCTTATGTCTTCGCGTTTGTAGTCACCAATTTGTTCTTTGCTGAGGATTTTTCTTTATATTCCTTTCTTTGAAATTTTTATTTTCCCTAACTTTTGCCTAAACTAATTCCTTTGAATTGATAGTCCAGCGGGATGCCCTAATTTTTGCTTAAGCCGCACGTTTTCAAGTTTTCGACTTAGCAGGCTTCTTCTTTTTTTTCTTGATTTTTGATTTTTGAACAAAACATGTGACATTAGCTCGTCTATACTTGTTGAGAGGATTGTGACTTCCTCGTTTATTGATGAATGAGGGATAACACTGTGGTTCCAAATCTTCTGGATTCATTATACATGAAGGATAGCCCTCGTAGTTTTCTCTTCAGAAATATCTTCCTTATGAATTTTGAACACTTAATCAGATTAACTGAAAACTACCCTGCCCCAGGTTAAAATTTGAGGGTTTTTTCGTATAGAAAAGAAACTCCTACTTCAAGGCTCAAAAGGGGTTAGCAAGGGATTATCATCCTTATATCTCCGGTGTTTATAGATTTGAAACAATGCCTATACATCGTCAGCAAGATTTTATTCAAAAAAAATCATACAACTAGAGATTTTGTGTTTTTTGGATCATCTTCCTCCCTTTGATATCTGCCTAGGCAAGAGAATGGGAAATAAGTTGGTATCATAACGCAAAAAGAAATTTAAAATTTGAAAACAAATACAAGTGAAACGAATGAATTTCTTCAAGACAAACATACTCATTTTATTAAGATAATCATTCAAATGCAAACACGTTCTTACATGCAAACAGTGCAATGATACATAAGAAAAATTACAAATGAACAAGCAAGAAAAATGCTAATTAAACTAAGAAGACTCTCTTCTTAGAAAATTTATTATCAAACTTCTTCACACCATTAGCTAAGCTACCATCTTCATATAAACATCCCTTTCGGACATCTTCTTCTAGACGCACTCCCACATTCACCTTGTCAGGAAAGTCATTAGGTGCATTAACCATCACCTTCTCATGAGAGAATGATTTTAGAGTTTCATTGAAGACTTTTACCATCGCTTCTTCCTTCCTAGAAGGATTGACTTGGGCGGCAACCAAAATTTCAACCAAACCAGTTAAGTGCTCCATAATAGCTTTCAAACTAGTCATCTCTCTGTGGAGTCCATAAACCTCTTGCTTGATATTCTCATTGTTCTCTTAGCGCGAGTGTTATACTGGTGAGACCAAAGGAAAAATTAAGACTTGGAAATGATTTTTAAAAGTGAAACAAAAAATGTATAATGATGTATGATATGCAAAAGAGAGTTTTTATTTGACTTTCAAGGAACTCAAGATATTAAGTTGTAAACATAAAAGTATGAAGATAGAAGATGAATTTTAAATTGGATCAAAGCATTGATCAAGTTATCATCAAGATCAATTATCCATTTTGGTGGATTAGGTTTTCGCCCCATCAACACCCAAAATCCATTGATCTTGATGAAACTTGTGATGTTTACAAAGAAAGACTTCCAAATTCCTTGAAAATCGAGTGAAAAGGGTTTTATGGATGCATGAAGGAATGGATATGCAACAACCACAAGCAAGGTCATAAACAAAGTCGAAAGGTTCAACGTCACGAGCATGGAGTCAAAGTTAAAAATCATCCCCAAGGTATGTACTAAAGGTTTAATCACACCTGTAAAACAAGGTTCTAAAAGTTCCCAGAGTCTACATTCCTCTTTGGATATTACCAACGTTCCGATTACTCAGTAATTAGCAATATTCTCAAGAGAAACTCGTCTGAGTGCAGCATCGCGTGACAACTACTTCTGGATTACTCCGTTATAGTCTCCGCACTACACCTAAGAGGCCAAGATGGGTTAGGGTTCTACGGTTCTCAACTTCTCTGGCTCCCAGGTCGAAAGCAATAATGTCTTCCTGATTACTCGGTAAATAAATATTGCGTTCAAAAGGGCTTCCACTGAGTGAGGGATTTCATGCCTCCTTCTTCGGGATTACTCCCTCAAAGTTAACATGACTATACCGCCCGTCCTATTCCTAAGTGTAACTTAGTCCGGGTATAGGACTTGTCCTTTGAAAATATTATCAACACCCAAATAATCACAATATATCACATATAATCAAACAAACAAGTAACAATAAATAAAAAACAAATATGACAAATTAGGCTTAACCCACTTAGGGATGGACCAGCAAGAGGTCAATCTGTCCCCAGCAGAGTCGCCAATTCTGTAGCGGTGAAAATCGGAGATTAAGCTATTAATTAACTTGACTCGCAAAAGCAAGAGTCGCCACCACGCTTTATTATTTCCAAGGGAAAAGGGAAAAGAGCGAAATAAAACCCTAAAATATGCAATGTAAAATAATACTTAAAAGTAATGAAAATACATTGCGTGTTTGAAAGAGATCGAAGTTCAAGGGTTGGTTATGCAATGGGAAAGTATTAGCACCCAATGCATCTATAGTATCCTATAGGAACCTTTTGAAATATTTGTTTATTAAAATTGTTTGTTTGATTAAAATAGTTTGTTTGGCTAAAAATGGGTGTGGACGAGATTTTGAAAATACGACGACCTAATGTTGAAGTTTTGACTTAAAAGGTGTGAGTTTGAAAATTGAGTTTTTTGTCTTTGTAAATTAAAAAAAAAAGAATAAATTAAAAGGAAAATATTTTTATGTCTTTTTATGTTAATATAAAAAAAGAGTTAATATAAAAAATGATGAGAAAGAAAATAAATGAAAGATAGAAACAACGTACTACTGCAAGCAGAACAAATAGGGATCAGAAGTTCTGAAGCCAGGCGCGTGGTGATTCAGAAGGAAGCATCAGAAGTTCTGGATTGATACACTCTGAGGTCCTGCAAGACATGTTAGAGGGAAAACACAGAAGTTCTGGGTGGTATTCAGACAGTGGGCCACAAGTCAGAAGTTATGTATTACACTAAAACAGTGAGCAAACGTCAGCAGTTCAATGCGTTATCAACATGTAAAATTCAGAAACTCTGAGTGTTTGAAAACAATGAGTGGAAACATCAGAAGTTCTGTGTATTTGACATGTAAGAAGAACTCAGAAGTTCTGTGCTATGTTAGAACAGTGTGTGAACATCAGAAGTTCTGTGTATTTGACATGTAAGAAGAACTCAGAAGTTCTGTGCTATGTTAGAACAGTGTGTGAACATCAGAAGTTCTGTATGTGCTTAAAGCTGTGAGTGAACATCAGAAGTTCTGTATTGTGCTAAGCCAGTGAGTGAACATCAGAAGTTTAATGTGTTTAAACAGTGAGGAGAACTCAAAAGTTCTGTGTTGTGATAAAACTGTAAGTGAACATCAAAAGTTTTATGCCATATTTCAACTCTTAATCAACACATCAGCAATTTATTTAGTTCTCAACAAACAACAAATCATAAGGATAAAAAAGCACAACAGTTTATAGAAGTTCTAATCCTAAATCTGAATCTAGCCCTAATCAAGATGTTTTGATCCACAATTTTTCTACTTAAACAATGATATGTACAACATTAATACTATGATATTTACATGTTATTGATGTTCAGAATGAAAAACAAGCAAAGTAAGAAAGACTTACCTTGAACCTGGAACGTGGGCTTGAAGCTTTGAGATGCTACCTTTGGATGTTCTGAGTCAGCAAGAGAAATGGAAGAGGAAATGTCAAGCTCTTTGAATGAAAAGGAAGAACAAAGATTTTGTTTTCTGTTTGGGATTTCTGGATTTTTTATGAAGGTTTCAACTTCCTTTTCTCTCAATCTCTCTTTCCAAAGCCAGCCAACGTCTCTTCAAAAAACCCACCCTTTGAACGTGTGATAGAGCAAAGTATTTATAGATGGGTTTGTTGTGATTTTGGGGGGAAAAACAAATGGGATTCAAACCCTTTTGGTATACTGTTCCAATTCTTTTTTATCACAGTTTTCGTATGCTAATTTGATGCAAGTATGGGGTTTGAGAAAGTACAGGCGTGGACTGGGTTAGCAGCTGACTTCATCACTATACCTGTAGCGGGGCAGTAGGTTACTTAAACGAGGTTTTGGAATTTAGTGATGTTCTGATCACAGAAGATCAGAAGCGTAACCTCTATGTGCTGAAGAGTCACGTTCTGATGGAAGATTGTGTTCTGAACCACATTTGCAACTTCTGACTGCACTTGCATGGAGGCTGAAGAGCCATGTTCTGATTGAAGGCTATGTTCTGAACCAAATTTGAAACTTCTGACTGCACTTGCTGAAGAGGCTGTCTCAGAAGTTCTGATTGAAGGTTATGTCCTGAACCAAATTTGCAACTTCTTACTGCACTTGCTGAAGAGGCTGGCTCAGAAGTTCTGATTGAAGGTTATGTTCTGAACCAAATTTTCAACTTATGACTGCACTTGCTGAAGAGGCTGGCTCAGAAGTTCTGATTGAAGGTTATGTTCTGAACCAAATTTGCAACTTCTGACTGCACTTGCTGAAGGATGGCTCAGAAGTTCTGAAGTATCACATACTCTTAACACTTAGAAAATTTTCTAAATGTTTAGAAAATTTGATTTTTCCAAAGTAACTTCTGACTCCTGATTTTTTTGATGAACCAATCTCATGTCTTGATGAAATAAAATTGTTGAAACTTGATTTGATCTGAAAGTCAAAGTTTGACTTTTCAGTGTGCTTTTGACCATTTTGCCCTTGCAGATGAGTTTCTTGAAAAATTGCAGTTCAAGGCTTGGAATTGGATGGAAGCAAACTTGATCTTTCTTCGCATTCCAAAGCATCTTGATGCACATGTGAACCAGTGATGATGAAATCTTGACTGTGCTTTGGGGATTTTTAGAAGAAGCTTGAGGCCACTTGGTGAACAAGGAGTGGAAATAAACACACGATTCCCTTGATGAATCAGTCTTCAAGAATCAACGATCAACTGTACTTCTGGCTTGAGAGATTCTGAACCCTAATCGAGGCATGACGCCTAATGCTCTTGATTCAGATCTGTTTCCTGCAAATGAAATCAAAGAAACGAAAAAACACACACTTCGTGTTTGATTGGAAGTTAGTGATACATAGGCTAAGAATGTTCAAAATACTTGACAATTTCTGCATAGTCAATGCTCAAAGGTGAGAAGTTAAAATCGACCGTACTTCGTGACCTTGACTTTTGTATAAAAATGCAAACAATAAAAATGGGATCTTAGGTCAAAAATTAGGGTATGACAGCACTCCTATTGGTTTTGGTCTTCTTCCTTTCTATTTATCCTTTTACCTATTTTCATTCTTTCTATTTAAAATATTTTTCATAAAACCTAACATTTTTCAAAAACCTTTGATTTTTCATAATAAACTTGAAATATTAATTTTAGGTTTTTTTTAAAATTTAATTTTAGGTTTTAAATTAATTTTTGATTCAACATCCACCCCTGACATTTTTATTTTTTTGTATTTTCTAACCCTATTTTCCATTGATGCTTCTTCCTCTATCTATTTTTTAGCAAACTTAATCCTTTTTTATTAATCATTACACATAAGCTTTTTTGAAACCTTTTTTTAATTAAAATTAAATAGGTTTTAGGTTTTTTTTAATTAACCTTTTTTTCAAAATTAACCTTTTTGTATTAATTAAAATTAATTAGGTTTTAGGTATTTTAATTAACTTTTTTCAAAATTAACATTTTTTATTAATTAAAATTAATTAGGTTTTAAGTACTTTAATTAATTTTCTTCAAAATTAACATTTTTTAATCTAAAATTAATTAGGTTTTTTAGGTTTATTTAATTAATTATCATAAATCATTTTTTCATAAAATATCACCAAAATATTTTCTTTTCTATTTTCATCTTATTTTAATTTTCCTGGATAAAGTGTATATGGCGCGTTCAACTCTAATAGCGTAACTTTATTTTTCTCGCATTTTTTTATCATTATCATGTAATTGCTTCCGGGATGTAATAGTTTTAGGATTTCTTTTCCGCACTCTTCACTATTATGTAAGTGCCCCAAAGCTTTGTAATAGCCTAGGTTTACATTTCCGCCTTTATCTTCAGCTACTATATTTTATGCAATGCTTAGATTAATATGATTGTATGGAAAGATAAAAATGAACGATAAAAAACCCTAATTGCAAGATAAATAACCAAACTGAATCATTTGCACAATCGCACCTCTAGGGTAACCTCACTTGTTGCCTTCGGAAAAACAATTGTCATGTCCCTCGAACGTAGGGATACCCTTAGCAAAGACCCTCAGTTAAAGTCATCATAAAGATTATAGTCCCTTAATGTCCCTCGAGTTTCCTACGAGAAATGATCTTGTCCCTTGATGTTGCCTATATGATGACAGTCCCTTCGAAATACTAAGGTATCTCTACATGTTGCCTCCAATGACCATAAACGTCTCTTCTGATAGTCCCTCAACATCCGACGGTAGGGCTACCTACTTACTAATAGTAGATAGCACTGTCTAAAGGGTAGGAGGAAAAGAATACCCTTTTTTCGAGTAGGTAGATAACTCTTAAGTACTTGCTCAAATCTTTTTTTTACACTTACACACTTTCAAACTTCTTTTCAAAAACTCTTTATCACACTCTTGAGGACTGATACAAGGGTTATCATAAAGCTAACAAAATCTTTCGAAAAACACAAACACGAAAACAGTTTTAAAAAATGAGCAAGTACCTAAGAGCCTGTGGAAAACCACAGATGGAAAGGGTGCTAACACCTTCCCTTTCCATAATTTACCCTCCTTACTCAAAAACTCTCAAAAAAGGTCTTTTTCTATTCTTTTCACCCTTTCTTTTGTTGGATAAAAGAAAAGTCGGTGACAACTCTTGCTTACCGCGACATTTGTGAACAAAAAATGTAAACCAGTATTAATAGTCAGTTCTGCCACCGTATCACACCAGGCCATTCATATGCATCATGGGCTAAGCTGGTCATCACCATCAGATCATCATAACATCAGATCCAACGCTCTAGATCTGAGCGTTCATGATAGACCCTCAAGGACCAATACCACTGAACTATGCGCATGAGTCTGGGCTAGCAATTTGGGCCTGGATAGTTTCAAATGAACACCCCCCAGTTTTTCTTTCTCACCCCCTCAGGCCCATTTCTTTTAATTTCTTTATTCTTTTTATTTAGTTTATATTTTTGTTTATTCATTTAAAAAAATTCATAAAATCATAAAATCATCAAAAAATAGGATTTAGGGTTTTTTTTAGAAAAAAAATAATTTTTGAAAATTAATTTAATTAAATTTTAACTCTTTTTATTTAATTTAAAATTAGTTAGAAATTAGGTTAAATTTCTAAAATTATTTTCATAAAATACCAAAAAATATTTTTAATAGGCAATTGGATTTTAGGGTTTCAAACGTAGGCCAGTCTTAATTTTTGCGCGCTATTATTTTTCCATGCGATTATTTTTTTATTATTTATGTAACTGCGCCCGGTTTGTAATAGTTAATTAGGGTTTTCAATTTTCGCATTTTACTTTTCAGTCATTTTTTATGTACCTACACCAAAGCCTTGTAATAGTTGTAGGAATTTTATTTCTCGCTTTATATTTCTTATATGCTTGTATATTAACTGTTAGTAAATTAGGCGTGCATGACAAGAATCAAATAATCATTAGGTCATTAACTTCAAGATAAAATATCTGAAAAAGGTACGTTGTTGCACACTTGCACCCCTAGGGTATAACCTCACTTTAGTTGCCTCGGAAAACAATGGTCATGTCCCTCGAACGTAGGGATATCTTAGCAAAGACCCTCAGTTTAAAAGTCATCATAAAAGATCATGGTCCCTTAATGTCCCTCGAGTTTCCTATAAGAAATGATCTTGTCCCTCGATGTTGCCTATATGATGACAGTCCCTTCGAAGTGCTAAGGTATCTCTACATGTTGCCTCCGGTGACCATAAACGTCCCTTTCGATAGTCCCTCAACATCCGACGATAGGGCTACCTACTCACTAATAGTAGGATAGCACTATCTAAAGGAAATGAGGAAAATAACGCCCTTTTTTCGAGTAGGTAGAAAGTTCTTAAGTAATTGCTCAAACCAGATTCTTTTTACACTTACACACTTTTTAAATTTCTTTTTCAAAAACACTTTATCACACTCTTGAGGACTGATACAAGGGTTACCATAAAGCAAAAAAATCTTTCAAAACACACAAACACTAAAACATTTTTCAAAAATGAGCAAGTACCTAAGAGCCTGTGGAAAACCACGGATGGAAAGGGTGCTAACACCTTCCCTTTCCATAATCTACCCCCCTTACTCAGAAACTCTCGAAAAATGTATTTTTCTGTTCTTTTCATCCTTTCCTTTGTTGGATATAAGAAAAGTTGGTGGCGACTCTTGCTTACCGCGACATTTGCAAACAAAAAATGCAAACCAGTATAATAGTCAGTTCTTCCACCGTATTACAGAACTGGAGGTTCTGCTGGGGAAGAATAATAACATGGGGTTTACCTTAGGGTCTAGTTCATTTCTAATTTCTAATTTGTTTTCCTTGTCTGTTTTGATTGCTTTATTTTTAAGGGTATTGTTTGGGTTACTATAGATCCTACACCCGAATATGGGGAAACCTTTTAGGTAAGTAGCAATAGATCATGGAAACTGTGCAGGGTATACCGACACGGTTGAAGCGATGGCTACATTGATGCGACAATTTGGTTGGTACCGGTAGCCCTTGAGTTAATCAAGGAGAATATGGGGCCGTTGTGTGGTGTCATGAAGCGTCAACTGACCTTAGAACCTTTAATTGAACAACTTGGCCATTAGGACGTAGTGAGTTGGCTGTCTTTGGTGTATTCCCAAAGTCGGAAGATACTCGATGCTACACTCAATGATATTTGACTCCCGAGTTTTGTTTGGTTGTAAGTCAGTTGTTTATCGGAATGAAACTTGTGGGAAAGATCAGTGATATTGAGATCCCTTAGAACCCGATTACTATTTATAGGACAAGTTGAACCAATCTAAACTTCAAGAGGGTATGACCTTAAAACCCATGCAAGACTTAAACCTAAGGTCTTTGTGTGATTTGCTTGTGCTTTCTATATCTGTGATTTCTTAGCATAATCATGACATAATAACATGGTATATCATACTAACCGTTTCAAGGATTTTCTAGGGCTTATCTTTGTCTTGTTTTGTAGGACATGACATCCGCTCGCAAGAACACTATCCAAGTCAAGCTTGTGAAAGTACCTCCTCAACTCAAGGAGTTAGTATCAAGGATTCCTGAAATCTCTCCCTTCACTGAAAGACATGGCCGACTTCTCAACTTGGTCACTTCAAACCCTAATGAAGAAATGTTAAAGGTGCTCTTTCAGTTCTTTGACCCGTTGCACCACTGCTTCACTTTTCCTGATTACCAGTTAGTGCCTACTATGGAGGAGTTTTCTCAGTTATTAGGGATACCTATCCTTGATCAGTTACCATTCAGCGGTATGGAAAGAGACCCGAAGCCTGAAGAGATTTCTCAAGCTCTGTCTTTACAGCGGTCTGATGTAGTGGCAAATTGGGTAACCAGAAGAGGTATCCAAGGATTTCCAGTTAAGTTTCTACTTGAGAAAGCTCACTATTTTTAGGATAACTTGGTTTTATAAGCTTTTAATGAAGTGTTGGCCATTCTCATCTATGGGATGGTACTATTCCCTAACACGGACCAACTCGTAGATGTGAATGCGGTTAAGGTATTTCTGTCTCATAATCCGGTGCCTACTTTACTCGGGGATATTATACACTTTCTGCATACTCGCACTCTAAAGAGAAGAGGGACCCTTCTGTGTTGTACTCCATTATTGGCTAGGTGGTTTATTTCGCACCTACCTCGGTCTATTTTGAGAAATGAGCAGGGTATGAGATGGTCTCACAAGTTGATGTCCCTTACACATTCGGATATTCATTGGTGTTCTCGGTCCTTGGAGAGTATCACGATCATTGATCGCTGTAGGGAATTCCCTAATGTCCCTCTCTTAGGCATTGGGGGAGGAATCACTTATAATCCTTGTTTGGCGTTGCGAAATTTGGTTATGCTAGAAGGGATGGTCCTCACGACACACTCGTCCAAGGAATCACATTTGACTATGAGAATGATGTTTAGGGTTATCGTAAGAGGTTCATTCGAGCTTGGGGCATGATAAACATAGTTGATAGCAAGACACTGGGGCACATGAATTCCATCCCTCTTGAGCCTTACCTCAAATGGGTGCGAGCTCGTGCTAAATGTCTTATGATGCCTTACCCCGCCATCTTACCTGTAATTATGGAGCCAATTGCTGAGGGAGACACTCCTTACGTCATTCTTCATCCTGACATGCCAACTGATTTTGAGGAGCTACGGAAATCCTGGATCCAACTCAAATAAGAATGGGATACCTTCGAAACCCAATTCTACGCCAGCGAGAAGAAGGTTTTGGAGCTCACCAGGTTACTTCACAAAGAGAAAAGTATAAATGCTTACATTGCACCAAAGAGGATGCGCCTGTGGGAAGCTTGAGTCTTCCTTTGCTTGGAGAGTTTTATTTTTGCTTTGTTACCTCCTTTGTAAGCCCAAGAGGCATCGTTGTGATCGTTAAAACTTATTATTGCAATTAAAGTTTGTTCTTTTTCTGTTTAAGCAATTTTAATTCTTAGAAATCCTTGAAAACATTGCATACATATATCATACATATCATTGCATAAGCAGGTTTCAAAGCGGGTTTCTCATCTTCTTCGCTGTTTATTTCAGCAATGGCTCTAGAACAAACAATGAAGGATCTACATAATCAGAATGCTCAGTTTCAACAGATGATCATGGCTCTGGCCAAGGGGAAAGAGGAACTGAAAGCCCTGATTGTTAAAGAGAAGACTAAGAAACCAAGGAAGATGGTTGGTTTGGTGAATCTGGGAAGGAGGTTCAAAGGACCACTAAGGCAAGTGGTTGAGCTAACATCTTCGTCAAAAGAAGGAGATAATCAAGAAGGGGAGACAAGATAGGAAGACCCTAGTCCAAGGGAATTTGATAATGAGACCGACTATAATGAAGAGCAGTACCCTCCGGCCGACGAAAAATACAAACAACTGGAAGAGCGTCTAAGTGAAATGGAAATCCAGAAGGTTCCAGGGCTGGATTTTGAAGAGCTGGGTTTGGTTTCTAGGGTTGTCATCCCGCAGAAGTTCAAGGTGCCAGTGTTTGCTAAATACGATGGGGTTTCATGTCCCAAGATGCACCTCCGATCTTATGCGAGGAAGATCCAGCCTCACACTGCTGACAAGGATTTATGGGTCCACTTCTTTCAAGATAGCCTATCCAGAACTCAACTAGAATTGTTCTACCAACTGGAAGGGACCAACATTCGTAATTGGGAAGACCTGGCTACTACTTTCTACAAGCAGTATCAGTATAATGCAAACCTTGCTCCCACCCGTACACAACTCCAAAGTATGTCTATGGGTTAGAGCGAGGGCTTTAAGGACTATGCTCAGAAGTGGAGGGACTTAGCAGGAAGAGTCCAACCCCCCTGTTTGATAGGGAGTTAGTGGATATGTTTTTGGGTACCCTATCTGGTCCATTTTTCAATCATCTGATTGGAAGTTCCTCAGCTGGTTTTACTGAGCTGATCTTGACGGGAGAAAGAATAGAAGCTGGGATTAGAAGTGGAAAGATTTAGAAGGATGCCTCTTCAAGTGTGGGAAAGAGACCTTTCGTAGGGAAAAAAGAGGTCAGTGCTATGTACAATCAACGAAATCAGAGCAGAACCGAGCGCCGTCCAGCAGTAGGGGCTGTTATGATCTCTAAACCAGAACCTACTCAACAAAGGAGCAACTATCCTAGAGCAGAAAGGCCTGTAAGACAATTTACCCGGATAAATATGAATTTATCTCAAGTTTTGCAACAATTATTGAAATCCAATCTGGTAACTCTGAGGGAAGCTCCGAAGAATCCTAATACTGCCTCTCCCCGCTACAATCCAAATGCTCGATGCGCCTACCATTATGAGACTCTGGGGCATGACACGAACGACTGTTGGGCTTTGAAGAACAAGGTGCAGGATCTGATCGAGGCAAAGGAGATTGAATTCGATGCTCTGGAAACTCCCAATGTCATAACTGCACCCATGCCCAAGCATGGCTTGGGAATCAATGCTATTGATGTTGTCTCCGCCGCAGAAGATGCTGACAGTAGCTATGACGTGGATAGATGGATCTTCTCTACTACCAATGGTGGACCCAGTAACTGGATGACAAAAGACTTTGTACCAATTACTTTTATTCAGAAGTAATTGTCTTTCTTGTTTTTGGATATGTAATAAACAATATAAAATCTATGGCCATGTGTCTTACCCGGGGCACAATGGTTTATTTGTGAGGGTTATCATGTTTCAATTTCATATGGCATTAATAAAGCATTGGATGTTTTGCATAAAATTTTATGCTTTCTGTTTTTCTCTTCTGCTTTTTACTTTGTCTATACATCTATGCTCTTACACACACTCACGTATCAAACTGCAGATCCATATCCACTATGGATCCCATTGATAACAATTCTGCTATTGCCGGTGATGACTTTGAAAATCCGATCAACCAAGCCGAGGACGAAGGTGAGGAAGATTGTGAGGTACCCGGAGAACTTATTAGGATGTTACAACAGGAAGAAAGGGCCATACAACCTCATGAAGATCCAGTTGAGACAATAAAATTGGGCACAAAAGAGGACAGGAAAGAAGTCAAGATAGGTGAAATTTGGAGCATAATGTCAAACAGCGGTTGATACGAATGTTGCATGACTATGTCGAGATCTTTTCCTGGTCATATGAAGACATGCCATGGCTAGACACGGATATTGTGGTTCATTGTCTGCCAACTAAAGAAGATTTCCCTCCAGTAAAGTAGAAGGTCTGTCGTATGCGCCCTGAAATGTCAGAGAAGATTAAAGCATATGTTATGAAACAGTTCAACGCGAGGTTCTTAGCTATCACCTCTTATCTCCAATGGGTTGCTAACGTAGTCCCGGTGCCTAAAAAGGATGGCAAGGTATGAATGTGTGTGGACTACCGAGATTTGAACAGGGCAAGCCCCAAGGATGACTTTCCGCTTCCCCACATTGACGTTCTGGTTGACAACACCACGCAGCACAAGATCTTTTCCTTCATGGACGGTTTCTCTGGTTACAATCAGATCAAGATGGCAACCGAAGACATGGAGAAGAGAGCCTCCGTCACATAATGGGGCACTTTCTGTTACAAGGTGATTCCGTTTGGGTTGAAGAACATCGGGGCAACCTATCAGCGAGCCATGGTAGCTTTGTTCCATGACATGATTCACCATGAGATATAGGTATATGTTGATGACATGATAGCCAGGTCTCAAAATGAGGAGGAGCACCTTGATCATCTACAAAAGCTATTTGATAGGTTGAAGACGTACAAGCTGAGGCTAAATCCGAACAAGTGCACCTTCGGGGTAAGGTCTGGCAAACTTCTAGGTTTCATTGTCAGTGAAAAAGGTATTCAGGTAGACCCTGCAAAGGTGAAGGCTATACAAGAGATGCCTCCTCTTTGCACTGAGAAGGAAGTTAGAGGTTTCTTGGGACGCCTGAATTATATTTCCAGGTTCATTTCCCATATAACTGCTACTTGCGAGCCAATCTTCAAACTCCTGAAGAAAGATCAAGTGGTAAAGTGGAATAACGAATTCCAGATTGCCTTCGAGAGAATTAAGGAATACCTTCAAGAGCCTCCAATTTTGATGCCTCCTATTAAAGGAAGACCTTTAATAATGTACTTAACAGTGTTATATAATTCAATGAGGTGTGTCCTGGGGCAGCATGACGAGTCCGGTCGAAAAGAGCATGCAATATACTACCTTAGCAAAAAGTTTACCGACTGTGAAACAAGATACTCACTACTCGAGAAAACTTGCTGCACTTTGGCATGGGCTGCTCGCCGACTAAGACAATATATGTTGACCCACACTACTTTGTTGATATCTAAGATGGACCCGATCAAGTACATCTTCGAGAAACCCGCTCTCTCCAGAAGAATAGCAAGATGGAAAATGATCCTGGCCGAATATGATATCCAATACACGACCCAGAAGGAAATACAAGGAAGTGTACTAGTTGATCATTTCGCTCATCAGGCTGTGGATGACTACCAGTCCATGAATTTTGAGTTCCTGGACGAGAACATTATGTTGGTGACTGACTGTGAAGAACCTGGACCGGATGAAGGACCTGAGGAAGGATCCCAATGGACTATGGTTTTCGATGGAGCTTCCAATGCACTCGACAACAACATCGGTTTTGTAATCATATCTCCTGAGGGCTGTCACACTCCCTTCACCGCCAAATTATGTTTCAACTGTACCAACAACATGGCGGAGTATGAAGCATGCATCATGGGTCTCAAAGCTGCTATTGACCCGAGGATCAATTTCTTGAGCGTTTTCAGGAATTCAGCCTTGGTAATAAGTCAAATAAAAGGAGAGTGGGACACAAAGCACCCAAACCTCACCCCTTACAAAGAACATGTGCTGGCATTGCTTCCACACTTTGAAGAAGTTACCTTTGAACAATTTCCACGAGAAGAGAACCAGTTAGCAGACGCGCTAGCTACCATGTCATCTATGTTCAAGGTCAGATGGGACAACGAGGCTCCTCAGATCACTATTGAGAGGTTGGATGAACCAGCATACTGCTATGAGATTGACACTGAAGAAGTAGCAGACAAACCTTGGTTCCATGAAGTGAAAAGGTATCTCGAGGCTCAAGAATATCCCGAGGAGGCATCTGTCAATGATAAGAAGTTTCTGACAAGGTTCTCTGCAAAGTTCTTCCTCAATAATGGAATCCTCTACAAGCACAACCATGACTCTACTTTACTTCGGTGTGTAGACAAAAGCAAAACAGAAAGGATTATGGAAGATTTACACGAAGGTACCTTTGGCACCGACTCTAGTGGACATACCATGGCTAAAAAGATCCTACGGGCAGGATACTATTGGTCCACTATGGAAGCAAATTGTTATCAGTATTCCCGAACTTGTCACAAATGCCAGATCTATGCTGATATAGTGCATGTACCTCCGGTTCCCTTGAATGTCTTGACAGCTCCTTGGCCCTTTGCAATGTGGGGAATTGACATGATCAGAGAGATTAGACCTACCGCTTCCAATGGGCATCAATTCATCCTAGTAGCCGTTGATTACTTCACGAAGTGGGTTGAGGCTACCTCTTTTGCTACTGTTACCAAGAATGCTGTGGCGTGGTTTATCAAGCATAACTTGATTTGTCGGTATGGTATGCCAGAGAGAATCATCACCAATAATGGTATAAATCTCAACAATACAATGATCACCGAACTCTGTAAACAACTCAAGATCCAACATCATAATTCTTCCACTTACCGGCCTAAGATGAATGGCGCTGTAGAGGCTGTTAACAAGAATATTAAGAAAATCATACATAAGATGTCGATAACATACAAAGACTGGCATGAGATGTTACCATTTTCTCTTCATGGTTACCACACCTCAACATGTACGTCAATAGGGGCAACGCCTTATTCTCTAGTATATGGAATGGAGGTTGTCCTACCTATTGAGGTCCATATTCCTTCTTTAAGGATCATGAAGGATGCGGGTTTGAACGAAGATGATTGGATCCAGACTCGACTTGATCAACTGAATCTGATTGATGAGAAAAGACTTACTATTGTCTGTCATGGTCAAATGTATCAAAAATGGATGATCAAGGCTTTCAACAAAAAGGTTAGACGTCCAGTATATCAAGTGGGTGATCTAGTAATCAAGTGCATCATACTGTCACAAGGTGATCCCAGGGAAAAATGGACTCCCACATATGAAGGGCCATTTGTAATCAAAAGCATATTTTCTGGTGGAGCCATGATTCTGACCATCATGGATGGTGATGACCTTCCTAACCCCGTAAATGCAGACATAGTGAAAAGATACTGCGCGTAAATAAAGACCCACTAGGTTGACTGGCCTAGGAAAAAATAAGGGCATCCCAGCGAATCAAAAGTGTTCGGGAAAAAAATTAGGGATAGATACAAAAATTTTACACCCGGAAAGTTGAAAACCTGAAAAGGCGGCTTGGGCAAAAAGGGGTATCCCGGTGGACTGGAAACCCGAAAGGGCGGTCCAGGCAAAACTTAGGGATTTGAAGCGTACAAATATGTTCCATTGGATCACCTTGCGACCAGACTTATGTATCAGCTATCAAGCTTAAACGGTACCAATCAATCCAGTCAGCTTCAGACAAGTAGCAAAGTGATGAGATGCTCAAGGACATAGGGGCAATAGCAGAATTGAAACTCAATGGGACTATTAGACATATCTGTTTTCTCTTTGTACACTATTTTATGTAGTTTTCATTTCTTACGACGATGTTCTCCTACTAGAACATCAGTCTCTTTGTACAGAATGCATGTTATAGGCGAACTTCAGAAATCAATACAAATCATTTTTTTGAAAGTACAAAACTATTTGTTTTTATTTTTCTGCTTTGTTTTGCAAAAACACCCAGTGATTTATTTTTGACATATGCATTTAAATATGATTACTGTTCACAAATACTTGCATAATAAAATAGAAAGACAGTTGCTAATGACTTTAAGAAACAGGACAAAGTCTAAAAAGCCATTTGTAGTCCCGACAGTTACTCCTTCCAGCAGGTATAGGGGAAAAGACATTTTGAGACAAAGTCACCATTACATACGACCCCGCGATGTCTATGTTCCCCACAGAGTAGAAACAACTAGAATTTTGATCTCTTCTTCCCCAAACAGGAATTATCTCCTCCAACAAATTTCCTTTAGAGAGTTGAAATTTGTTTTCCTCAATCGAGTTTTATAATTTCAAACAGTTCATAAAACCTCCTCCCGGGTAGAGTTTATTTCTCCAACTGTGGAAGCTTTTTCACCAACAAAGTTTATTTCTCTACATCGGTAAAACCTTCCAACAAAGCATTATCTCTCTCCACAGAGTCAATCCTCGACAGAATATTCTCAAACAGAAAGAGGAAATCCCCAGCGAATCATCTCCATTCATCATCCCCAGCGGAAATGAAGGATTCAATTTCCCAATACTCTTCAGCAACAGTCTGGGATTTACTTTCCAGACTAAAAAAATATCGCAATAGCATCCCATTATCATACATCATGGAATGCGCATACATCATAATCTCATTTATTTTGAGAACCTCATCATAATGCATTTCGTACATCATGACATTGCACACGACTAACTCTTTACCGCTTTCAGGAAAGATCAAATCAACAAACATCGTTGACTACTTATATGACCTAGTAATCTTCTCAAAAGCTACGTCTAACGAAAGGCTATTTCCGCATTTCCTCAGAAAAATGTCCTCACGAGACCTTCTCTGGTTCAGTTAGATCGATACTAAGATCTCTCTGATTTCTATTCCAGTTGAAGATATTCCAAGACTTTTGTCTGGTTCAGCCGAATCGATACTAAGATTCTTCTGATTTCCATTCCAGTCAAAGTTAATTCAAGACCTTCTCTGGTTCAGTTAGATGAACACCAAGATCTCTCTGATTCCTATTCCAGTTGAAGATATTTCAAGACCCTTGTCTGGTTCAGTTAAATCGATGCTAAGATTCTTTTGATTTCCATTCTAGTTAAAGTTAATTCAAGACCTTCTCTGGATCAGTTAGATCAATACTAAGATCTCTCTGATTTCTATTCCAGTTGAAGAAACTGCAAATCCTGGATTCCGACCAGATAGCAGTTCACCATACTGTGAAGCCTGGACCCGACCAGATAACAATTAACATCATGGATGAAGCCTGAAACCCTACTAGATAATTGTCAATCAACAACTCAAGACACTATGAAGCCTGGAATCCGACCAGATAACAGTATAAGACACTGTGAAGCATGGAATCTGACCAGATAACAATATAAGGTGCTATGAAGCCTGGAGTAGGACCAGATAACAGTTTACTCTGTCAATTACTATGAAGCCTGGACTCGACCAGATAGTAGTATACCTCAAATTCAAGTTGAAGCCTAGATCCAATTGGATAACACCTTAATTTCTTCAAATCACTGATGCCTGGACACGACCAGATAACAGTTCAAGTCACTGAAGCCTGGATTCCGACCAGATAACAGTTTAAGAAACTGCAAAGCCTAGAGTACGACCAGATAACAGTTTAATCTCATTTCCCCAGTAAGTCATTGTGAAGCCTGGAATACGACCGAATAGCAGTCGGCCTTATTATCCTCAGCAAGTCACTATGAAGTCTGATCCTGACCAGATAGCAGTTCACTTTCGTCTCTTCAATCAAGAGATGACTCCACAGTAGAGTAAAGACCAACATTCCTCAACGGAGTCCTCCTCAACAACAGGAATAGGGATTCCCACAAAGGAATATCTCATGAAATCAACATTTTTCCGGATGGCATCTTTAAGCCCATCTCCGACGACTCTCCGTCATATTCTCTGGATGGCATCTTTAAGCCCATCTCCGACGATCTTCCATCAACTTCTCCAAATGGAATCTATAAGCCCATTCCCGATATTATCTACACAGTCCATTATCATTTCAGACGAGTGCAAATTTCTGGGCACTCTAGTGTTCAATCATCTTCCACCTTTGGATCACGAAAGGCAGACCAACCAATCTACATCCTCAGGTTTAAGAAGATTGAATAGGGGCATATGTTGTACCCCAAAATTTTCTCTCTCATTTCACTCAAGACATGCCCATGGAGGTCCTTAACTTGCCCTAGGATGACTAAGAATTGACCAAACAAATTCTCCTCCTAAGGAAAAAAACCTCAACTAGGGTTTCGATTTTAAGCAAGATATTAGATTCCCAAGGATCCCAAATGCTCTCCATTGTCCTAATATGTCCTTAAGATCAACCATGCCAAATTTCATGCCTTGCACAACAAGTTTGCTCAGTCAACTGCTCAAATGCCTGGAAATCAACTATACTAGGTCAAAAGTCAACTATAGCCCAAATACAGCCATACTTCAAATTTTTTTGTCAACATCAACATTTTGAAGTAATATCCATGATTTGATAAAGGTTTGATCATGATTCCTCAAGAAATGCTCCTAACTCATCAAAGGTCAAAAATGGCAAATTACGGTTTCTATAGGAAAAGTCAACCAAACTTTGACCAGTCATAACTTTCTCATAATTTATCAGAATTTTTTCCACCAAGGCTAATTTTGAAGAGAATCCAATTCCCTACAACTTATCTTCATCACTCAAGTTCAAGAAATGCCTCAATCAAAAGATACAAGCTCATACATTATAGTTCCTTTCAAAAAGTCAACAAAACGACCTTTTGGGTCAAAGCTCCTCACATGAACATGGAAGTTCCAATTGAGATGAAACCAAAAGGGTTGTTTAGAGGACATGCTAAGATCTCTAAAAAGTCCAGGAACACCCTCTTAGGGTTAAAATTGAGAGAGATATGCATTTCTAAAGTTGACTAATTTTTGAAAAAATGCATGAAGCCAATATTGACCAAACTTGATTTTTTTTCCAAATGGGCCCATGTTTTCATGATTGAAACTTGTTTTTAACATGGCCCACGACCCTTGAGCTCAGTAAGAAATTATCTTATTATTTATACCATTTATTTTGATATTTTATCCATTAAAATTCCAAATTAAATAAAGTAAATAATAAAAATAATGAAAGATTTGATTGTGAATCTATTTCTTATCAAATGATGGACAAAACATGTTGTCATATCAAAAGAAAAACGTGCAAACCAAGATGGGAAAGGATGTCTAAAATAGGAAAGATTTTCAAGTGGATATTTGGAACAAATTTTGCACTCAATGCCATGGATATTTTTCTTTATTTGTAACCTTAATATGATTCACTATATGTATACAACAAGTCCAGACCTAATACACACGTGAAAGCTGGCTCTACAAACCCTAAAAAAATTTCCAATTTTTCTCAAAGAGAGGTACAAATTATATCATACGATCCAGACATCTTTAATCCATTCCAGGCACTCCATCTTCATCCTAAGGTTCCCAGGAAGACAAATCAGTCCTCACACACGCCTGAAACACCCTGAGATTGCCCAACTGAGTCTCAATTTTTTTGGTAAAATCTTGGATCTCAAACTTTCACAATAGGCCATATAAATTTTGTTTGAGTTTATATTCGTGTTGCTAATGATGTTTGCTGGCTTTTTGATGTATTACATGAGACCATAGGGCCTGGAATCACACTGCGCCATGGATGACCGCCGTTAGGGTTTTAGATTCGAACCCTATAATGTAGGAGGAATTAGCCATTTTTGAGGCCATATTCGTGATCAGGGGATGTTTTTAAGTCAATCTGCATATTTGGTTTTTTGGTTTGCTCATATTTTCAGGTGACCCCACCGGAGAAGACGGTGGAAACCACCGACTCTGGTGGTTGGAATGACCGTTCTTCAGTCAAGCAGTTGGCGTGGCAGGAGGACAACATCTCATTGGTTGGATTCAAATCACTCTCCCTCTCTCCGCGTCTTATTGGACCATTTAAAATACAGGGACCCCACTTGTTGGCGCGTGTTTGACAACTCAGCAGTTGTCCTTGTTGTACATTATATGATTTTGTTTTGTTTATATGCCTGCTTGATCCAGCAGCGCAGATGGCAAAAGCATAAGGGTGCAAAGGGAGAGACCTGTGTTCGACTCCCAGGTCTTGAAGTTATTTTTTCTAATGAGTCTCAGTCATATCCAGTGTAGCCAGGCCATTCATATGCATCATGGGCTAAGCTGGTCATCACCATGAGATCATCACAACATCAGATCCAACACCCTAGATCTGAGCGTTCATGATAGACCCTCACGGGACCAATACCACTGAACCATGCGCAGGAGTCTGGGCTAGCAATTTGGGCTTGGATAGTTTCAAATGAACACCCCCCAGTTTTGCTTTCTCACCCCCTCAGGCCCATTTCTTTTAATTTCTTTATTATTTTTATTTAGTTTATATTTTGTTTATTCATTTTAAAAAAAAAAAATCGTAAAATCAGAAAATCATCAAAAAATAGGATTTAGAGTTTTTTTTAGAAAAGAATAATTTTTGCAAATTAATTTAATTAAATTTTAACTATTTTTCTTTAATTGAAAATTAGTTAGAAATTAGGTTAAATTTCTAATTTTTTTTCATAAAATACCAAAAAATATTTTTAATAGGCAATTGGATTTTAGGGTTTCAAACATAGGCCAATCTTAATTTTTGCGCGCTATTATTTTTCCATACGATTATTTTATTATTATTTATGTAACTGCGCCCAGTTTGTAATAATTAATTAGGATTTTCAATTTTCGCATTTTACTTTTCAGTCATTATTTATGTATCTACACCAAAGCCTTTTAATAGTTATAGGAATTTTATTTCTCACTTTATATTTCTTATATGCTTGTATATGAACTGTTAGTAAATTAGGCGTGCATGACAAGAATCAAATAATCATTAGGTCATTAACTTCAAGATAAAATATCTGAAAAAAGGTACACTGTTGCACACTTTCACCCCTAGGGTATAATCTCACTTTAGTTGCCTCGAAAAACAATGGCCATGTCCCTCGAACATAGGGATATCTTAGCAAAGACCCTTAGTTTAAAAGTCATTATAAAAGATCATGGTCCCTTAATCTCCCTCGAGTTGCCTACGAGAAATGATCTTGTCCCTCGACGTTGCCTATATAATGACAGTCCCTTCGAAATGTAAGGTATCTCTACATGTTGCCTCCGATGACGATAAACGTCCCTTTCGATAGTCCCTCAACATCCGACGATAGGGCTACCTACTCACTGATAGTAGGATAGCACTATCTAAAGGAAATGAGGAAAAGAACACCCTTTTTCGAGTAGGTAGACAGTTCTTAAGTACTTGCTCAAATCAGATTCTTTTTACACTTACACACTTTTCAAATTTCTTTTTCAAAAACACTTTATCACACTCTTGAGGACTGATACAAGGGTTACCATAAAGAAAACAAAATCTTTCAAAACACACAAACACGAAAACATTTTTCAAAAATGAGCAAGTACCTAGGAGCCAGTGGAAAACCACAGATGGAAAGGGTGCTAACACCTTCCCTTTCCATAATCTACCCCCTTACTTAGAAACTCTAGAAAAAGGTCTTTTTCTGTTCTTTTCACCCTTTCCTTTGTTGGGTAAAGAAAAGTCGGTGGTGACTCTTACTTACCTTACTTACCGCGATATTTGCGAACAAAAAACGCAAACCAGTATAACAGTCGGTTCTGCCACCGTATCACAGGTAGGTTTGTTCCATGACATGATACATCAGGAGATAGAGGTTTACGTCGATGACATGATAGCCAGATCTCAAACTGAAGAAGAATATCTCGACCATCTACACAAACTATTTGAGAGATTGAAGAAGTACAAGCTGAGATTGAATCCAAACAAGTGTACCTTTAGGGTAAGATTCGTTAAACTCCTAGGTTTCGTCGTTAGTGGTAAAGGTATTGAGGTTGATCCTAATAAGGTCAAAGCCATTCAGGAAATTCCAGCTCCCCGTACTGAGAAGGAAGTCAGAGGTTTCCTGGGACGATTAAACTATATTGCCAAATTCATTTCTCATTTGACCGCTACTTGTGAGCCGATCATCAAGTTGCTGAAGAAAGATCAAGTAGTAAAGTGGAATGAAGAGTGTCAGATAGCTTCCAACAAAGTCAAGAAGTTCCTCCAGGAGCCTCCAATTATGATGCCATCATATGAAGGAAGACCTTTGATCATGTACCTAACAGTGTTAGAGAACTCAATGGGGTGTGTACTGGGGAAACATGACGAGTCTGGTCGAAAAGAGCGTGTAATATACTACCTTAGCAAAAAGTTTACCGACTGTGAAACAAGATACTCACTGCTCGAGAAAACTTGCTGCACTTTGGCACGGGTTGCTCGCAGACTAAGACAATATATGTTGATTCATACAACCTTGTTGATCTCTCAGATGGATCCAATAAAAACATATTCGAGATACCCGCTCTCTCTGGAAGGATAGCCAGATGGAAAATGGTCTTAACAAAATATGACATTCAGTACACCATTCAGAAGGAAATCAAAGGAAGTTTACTGGAATATCATTTGGCTCATCAAGTTGTAGATGACTATCAATCTATGAATTTCGAGTTCCCGAATGAGAAAATCATGCTAGTTACAGATTATGAATAACCTGGACCGTATGAAGGACCTGAGCCAGAATCCCGATGGACTATGGTTTTTGATGGAACTTCCAACGCACTTGGTAATGTAATTGGTGATGTGATTATCTCTCCAAAGGGTTGCCATACACCCTTATCCGCCAGATTATACTTTGACTGTACCAACAACATGGTCGAGTACGAAGCATGCATCATGGGTATCAAGGTTGCTGTTGATACGAGAGTCAAATTCTTTAATGTGTATGGGGACTCAACCCTAGTGATCAGTCAGATTAAGTGAGAATGGGATATGAAACATCCAAATCTCATTCCTTATCTAGAGCATGTATTGACATTAAATTTGTACTTCGAGGAGATCACTTTTGAAGATATTCCACGAGAATAGAATCATGTAGAAGACGCATTAGCTACCATGTCATCCATGTTCAAAGTCAGATGGGACAATGAAGCTTCTCGAATTACTATCGAGAGATTGGACGAACCTGCACATTGCTATGAAGTTGACACTGATGGAGTAGAGGAAAAGCCTTGGTTTTATGAAGTAAAAAGATGCCTCGAGGCCCAAGAGTATCCCGAGGGGGCATCTATCAATGACAAGAAATTTCTATGGAGGTTCTCTGCCATGTTCTTTCTGAGCAATGGAATTTTGTACAAGCGCAATCACGATTCAACTTTGCTTCGTTGTGTAGACAAGAAGGAAGCATAGAAGATTATGGAAGATATGAATGAAGGTACCTTTATTACTCATTCCAGTGGGCACACGATGGCTAAGAAAATTCTGAGGGCAGGTTATTATTGGTTGACTATGGAAACTGATTGCCATCATCATTCTAGAACCTGTCATAAATTCCAGATTTATGCTGACAAAGTACATGTGCCTCTGGTTCCTCTGAATGTCTTAACTGCTCCTTGGCCGTTTGCAATGTGGGACATTGATATGTTTGGAGAGATTAAGCCTACGACTTCTAATGGGCATCATTTCATCCTTGTTGCTATTGATTACTACATAAAGTGGGTTAAAGCAGCATCGTTTGCCTCTATTACCAAGAATGTTGTGGCTCGGTTCATTAAGAGTAATCTTATCTGTCGGTATGGCATCCCCGAAAGGATCACCATGGATAATGGTACCAATATAAACAACACTATGCTCATGGAACTCTGCATGCAGTTCAAGATTAAGCACCACAATTCTTCTCCATATCGACCAAAGATGAATGGCGCAGTGGAAGCCGCCAACAAGAACATTAAGAAGATCTTGCAGAAGATGACAGTGACATACAAAGATTGGCATGAGATGTTACCATTTTCTCTTCATGGCTATCATACTTCGGTACACACATCAACTGGGGCAACCCCATTCTCTCTAGTCTATGGTATGGAGGATGTCTTACCTGTCGAAGTCCAAATTCCTTCTCTAAGGATTATGAAAGACACTGGTTTAGACAAAGACAAGTGGATTCGGACTAGGCTGGATCAGATAAACTTGATCGACGAGAAAAGGCTTGCGGCTGTTAGCCATGGTCAGATATACCAGAAGCGCATGATCAAAGCCTTCAACAAGAAAGTAAAACATCAGGTATACCAGGTTGGCGACTTGGTAATAAAACACATCATCTTACCATAAGGTGATCCCAGGGGAAAGTGGACGCCCATATGCGAAGGGCCATTTGTGATCAAGAAGATATTTTATGGCAGTGCTATGATACTGACCACCATGGACGGTGAAGACTTACTGCACCCTGTGAACACAAACTTAGTCAAAAAATACTACGCATGAAAGAGAACTGCTAGGTTGACTGGCCTAGGAAAAAATAAGGGCATCCCAGCGAACCAAAAGGGTTTGGGAAAAAATTAGGGATATATATAAAAATTTGTACACCCGACAAGTCGAAAACCTGTAAAGGCGGCTTGGGCAAAAAAGGGTATCCTGGTGGACTGAAAACCTGAAAGGGCGGTCAAGGAAAAAGTTAGGGATTAATGCGCATGACTATGTCCCGTTGTACCATCTACTTATAAAAATATTTGTTATCAATGTCAAGTTCAAATGATACAGATCAATTCAATCTACTTCTTCCAACAATAAGGGATGAGATGCTCGAAGACATAGGGGAAATAGCGGAGTTGAAACTCGATTGGATCATTTCCACATATCTGTTTTTCCTTGTTTGTATTTTACGACGATTTTCTCTTACTAGGATCTCTGTCTCTTTGTACAAAATTGTCTGTTTATAGGCAAATTATCAATACAAATATAATTCAAAATTCAAATTTACTTTCTCTGTTTTGTTTGCAAAAACATCCAATGACTAAATTGAGTGAACATATGCATATGAATATGATTACTCTTAATAAATATGTGAGCAAAAGCAGGGTTAGCATTTACTAAAGACTCTAGGAGTTGGTTTAACGTTTAAGTAGTCCACAAATCCCCACAGGGAAATCCCCACAGAGCTACCTTTACAAGATCATTCTCAACATAGATATATTCCTCAACGAGTCTAGTATGCCTTCAGATAGAAATTGAGGCATCTTCCAGTAGTTCACATGATCATATCCCCCAGTAGGTCCCCTAGCGTATAAGGAAGTTTGATTATTTCCCCAGCATACGATGGAAACTTCCTCAGCACAGCCTAGGAAATTCCAATTCCCATCAAAAATGATTCCCTCAGCACAGTTTACAGGAATTTAATTCTCCAGTGGAGTTTATCTCTCAAAACTGTAAAATCCCTGACAAAATTCTAATCTCCAGCAGAGTTTATTTCCCAAACAAGATTTATTTTCCCAGCATGCTTTATTTCCCCAACATGGTTTACTTCCCAAACCAAGGTTTTCTTCGATTCTTGCAGTTCCCCGACATGATTCTCTTCCCAGGTCAGATGTCATTCAACTTTGTCCTCCCCAGAAGAGTTGACATACACACGTCAGAGGAGTATCCATCTCTTTTATCCCTAATCAACATGCGTAATAATCAAATCCTTCAAGAGAATGTTGAACGACCAATTTTCCTGAAATTCTTCCATCCCCAAGCAGAAATCGAACGTCCCCAACAAAATATCCTGAAACGGAAAGTAAGAATCCCCAGCAAAGACGCTCTAGGAAAAATTGAAGGTTCATATTCTTCACCCCTAGCAACAATCAGGAATTTACTTTTCCCAATCAAAGATGTTATACGAAGCTATCGCCGTCGTCAATAACATCTCATATCTATACATCATTTACAAAACATCATAACATATGCATACGAAACACATACGACACTCTAATTTATTTTGAGAACATCATTACACAATGCATTACATACATCATGATATTTCATAAAACTAACTTTGTTTCTTTCAGGTTAGTCTGCAAACAGACGGATATCATCAAGCAATTTTCAAATAGGTCAAAGGTTAATTCCTGAAATAGGACGAGGCAACTATCTATATGACCAGGCGATAGAATTCTAAAAACAGGACGGGTTTACCAATAAAAAATAGGTCAGAGATTAGTTCTTGAAACAGGATGGGGCAACTATCTATATGTCTAAGCGGTATGAATTCCCGAAACAGGACGAGTTTACCAATAAAAAGTAGGTCAAAAATTAATTCCCGAAACAGGATGGGGAAACTATCTATATCTCCAGGCAAATATTAAATTCCCTAAACAGGACAGGGCAACTATCTATATGACCAGGTGGTATGAATTCCCGAAACAGGTCGAGTTTACCAACAAAAGCATATTATAGATCAATTCCCGAAGTTGGACGGGGCAATTATCTACATGACTAAGCATTCCCCTCAGAGACTAAATCTGATAAGCATTTTCCTTATAGACTAAATCTGATAAGTATTTTCCTTAAAGATCTAGTCTGAAAAGCATTCTTTAGATACAGTCAAGCGTAGACTCATTCTGATACTCCTATCAACAGTTACACTAGATGGAATCTATAATCCCATCTCCGAAAACACTCTATCTTCTCCTCAAATGGCATCTTTAATGACATTCAAGCAATATTATCAACTAAGTATTACTCTATGCACATGCGAGTGCAAATTTTGGGCACTTAAGTGTTCAATCCTCTTCCGCCTTCAGATCACGAATGGCAGATGTAATACGGTGGGAGAACTGACTTTTGGGTTTTGCGTTTTATCGCAAATGTTACGAATAGCAAGAGTAGCCACCGACTTTTCTTTTATCCAATAAAGGAAAGGGTGAAAAGAACAGGAAAGACCTTTCGAGAATTTTTTGAGTAAGCGAGGTAGGTTATGAAAAGGGAAGGTGTTAGAACCCTTTTCGTCTGTAGTTCTCTATGTGCTCTTAGTTGATAGCTCATTTTGAAAATGCTTTTTGTGTAAGTGTATTTTGAAAATATTTTGAAAAGATGCCTTAGTGCGATCATTTATTTGTAATGATTCTCATATCGTTGAGAATGCATACAAAGTGTTTTGTCTTTGAAAATATTTAGAAAAGAGAGTGTATGTGTGAGAAATTATTTTGTTTTGTGAGCAAGAAACTATATGTAGGTGTTTAGTTATTGGCATGCATTTTTGGTAAAACCAGGTGTGTGAATGTCATGACTAATGTCATAACATTCTGATTTATTAGGTACTGGTTTATTAGGTACCTTTGCAGAAAAATAGTGGTATACAGGTACTGATGTTTATGAGTGTGTATCTGAGCATTTTGCAAAATGATCACATTTACCAAAATCAGTAAACAGGAATTCAGATGTCATAACAAATGTTAAGACATCCTGTTCTGAACTAACAGTTATGCAGTTTGGTTAATTCTGAGATTTTTCAGGAAAATGACTCAGTCTTTCCAGAACAGAATCTCTCGTGGACTTGGGGTTAACCTAGCTCAACCCTAACCTGGTTGATAAAGTCCTGTGACCAAGTCTTAAGGTCAAACGGAATTAACTCTAGCTTTTTGTGGAAACCCTAACTGAAGAAGCAGCTGCTATATATTCAACAGCTGCTGTTTGGAATTAATCCCTTTTTGACAGAAGATCATTTAGAAGCTGTATAGTTTTAACTATTGTAATCCAAGCAAGTATCATTGTGATAAGTGACTTGGAATAGGTTTTAATTGTAAGGGTTTTGTATCACTCAAAGCTTTGAAGCAAGAGTGTTTTGTGTCTCTTGACTAAAGCTTTGAAGCAAAGTCAAGTTAGGTTTATGTATCACTCAAAGCTGTGAAGCAAGAGTGTTTGTGTTGCTTGATTAAAAAGCTGTGAAGCATAATCAAGTGTATGTTTTGAAGAGTGTCTTCATTAAATCATTAGTCAATTGTTTTAAGTATCACTGCTGTGATTGAGGGGGAGTGAGTAGGAACTCAGGTTTAACTTATACTTAGATTGAAGTTGCATTGGGTAGGTCTTAAGTGAAGGAGATAAACTGGTTGGTTTATTCCTGAATTAATATCTCTTGTAGTGGATTTCCTCCCTGGCTTGGTAGCCCCCAGAGTAGGTGTTGTTGCACACTGAACTGGGTAAACAATTGACTGTGTTCTTTACTGTTTTTGTATTTACTGTCTTGTAGAAAGTAAGATACGGTGTCATAACATTGATCGTGACATTGAGTATCTGCAGCCAGAATTTCACTATAAACTATTTACCTACCTAAAAGGTCTTTGTTCTTTTCCTCTTTTCCTTTAGATAGTGTTATCCTACCATTAGTTAGTAGGTAGCCTTATCATTGGATGTTTTTGAGGGACATGCGCGGGTCATCGTATAGTTAAAAAAATAACTCGTAGGACACCTTAACAATTATCCTAAGGTACTAAGATCGTTTACTGAGGCAGCATCGAAGGGTCATAGAGGGACTATGATCTTTTAACCAAAGGATCTTTTCTAAAACATCCCACGTTCGAGAGACGTGACTGTTGTTTTCCAAAGGCAATAAGTGGGGGTACCTTAGAGGTGCGCATGTGTGAAGTCTGTTATGTTTCAGTTATTTTTATCTTAGATGTTAGGTTTTCTAACGTTTTCTTGTAAGTCTTACCATGCAATCCTATTAATAGCACTTAAATATATACAAGCATTCATACAGTAGTGCAGAAAGTAAAAATGCGGGAAATTGAATCTACGCTATTACAATGCTTCAGGGATGGAGAGTACAAAACCTCAAATGGGGGAAAAGGTAAAGAAACACTAAATTTAACTATTACATTCCTTCGACAGTTACAAAATTAAAAAAATGCGAAAGATAAATCAAATGCGTGGAGATGGAAAAGATGAAAAAAACCTAAAAAGGATTCTAAGTAATTAAAAAATATTTTTGGTGTTTTTTGTTTAGAAAAATAATTGAAGTGTGAAAACCTAATTCTAATTAGTTAGTTAATTTACAAAAATTAAAATGTGATTTAAATTAAATTAATTTTATTGGTAAAAAATTAAATTAATTAAACCAAAACCTAAATCTACCTTTTTTATGATTTTATGATTTTATGATTTTTTGTTATTTTTTATTAATTAAAATAAAGTTGATAAAAAAGAAAATGTTAATTTAAAACAAAATAAATAAATAAATAAATAAAAGGAATGGGCTAGTGCTGCATAAGTAGTTAGGTGGGGTGAGAAGAAGCAAACAATTTCAGGCCCATTAACAAACACAAAAGGCTTGCACTGGATCTGATGTGGGGGGTCTTTGATGATCCACGGTGGGAATACGCGTTTGAGGCCGTCAGATCTGGCTTGATGAGATATGATGGGGATAGCTGGAGTTGCACCATGCGCACACTGAGACTGCCTATACTGGATCTGAAATGAAAACATGAAAAAATAAAAATGCCTCACGCCTGGATCGAGCCCAGGACAAGGCGTATGAGAGACTTAAGTGTAAGTGTGCTGCCACTGGGGTGGCTTGTACATCCGGTAGTGTAGATCAAACGAAACAAATATAATTTAAAATGAAAGCTAATTCTGGACAACAAAATGCGCGCGTGTTAAGTGGGGCCTAGAAATTTGAAATAGCCAATCAGAAAGCTCCATTAGGCCACATTTTCCCTGCGGAGTCAACCCCCAGTCATCTTCTTTGGTCGACCCAAAGCATCAATCCTGCAAAAAATGCAAAATTAAAACGTACAAAGTACCTTGCTCCCTTTAAAATTTCCCCCTAAATTCGAATCTGGGATCCGTTTAGGCTAAAAACTTCTGGATCATGTGTTTCGATTCAAAACAACCGATCGGTGGAAAAAAATGGCACATAGCCAGTCTGCATGCATGGGAATATATTTAGGGTCAAAACATGTTCAATCACATCTCCAGATCACGTTAGAGGCATCAAATCATTATAAAATACAATAAAAATGCACATATAAATTTCAAGAAAAGTATGGAACCGGTTAGGCCCTGATGTATGATTTCATGCGTGTAAGATCATCATAAATGATCCAAGACTACCTTTAGATATTCCAGAAAGGGAATGGGACTTTAATTGTGGGATGAAAGGGCCTGAGGAGAGCGTTAGGAGGCTCGAGGGTTTTGAGAATTTTTGGAGAATTTTTGCTAGCTTTTTTATGCAGTGATCTCGTTGTCCATTTGATTTGTTCTTGCTTGCATTATATAGAGGGATGAATGAGCCAACATATATGGCAATAGATTAAGTCATGAAGCCATAATCAATACCAAAATCAATAAATTTGAAAACCTTCCATTTTGCATGATTCTTGCCTTCTTAAGCCCCTTGCACGAATTTGGAAGGAGTAAACAAGTTGTCACGAGTTTTTTGGGCTTGCAAAGGGTTTGAAATCAAAAGGCCCAAGCCTTCATACCAATATTTTACATTTATTTGATTTTATTTATTTTTTAAATGAATAAAAAATTCAAATAAAAGGAATAAAATCATGAAAAATATTTGAATTGATTAAGAGGTCCTCTAGCATCTTATGAACATATTTGAGCATAAAAAATTAGGCCCACTAGTTCAAAATCTCAAGTTTGCTCATTTGCATTTCATGAATTTCCTCAAAATTTCTCAACTTGTGCAACTCATAACTTGCTCAGTTTTCATTTTTTGAAAATTATCTTGGACTTTTTGAAAATCCAAAGATGTCCCATACATTTTCTCTATTGATAATTTTTGCATTTGGAGACTTTATCTTGATGTAAGTTGCCTTGACAAAAAGTGTCTTTTGTTGACTTTTGAAAATGACCTATAATGTATTAGCTCATATCTTTCAAATGAATCATTTTTTTGGACTTGAGCATAAACACAAAGTTGTAGAGAATTGAGTTTCCTTCAAAATGGGCTTTTGTTAGGGATAATTTGATGAAGTATGTGAGAGTTATGCCTGGTCAAAGTTCAGTTTACTTTTCTAAGGAAACCCTAATTTGACTATTCATGACTTTTGATAATTTGAGAGCTTTCCTCGGGGAATCATGATCAAACCTTGATCAAATGATGAATATCACTTCAAAATGTTGACGTTGACCAAAAATATTAAAGTATGACTGTATGTTAACCACAATTGACTTTCTACCCAATATAATTGATTTTCAATCATCTGAGCCATTGACTGAGCAAACTTATGATGCAAGACTTGAAACTTGACATGAACATTGTTGAAGACCAATGGAGAACCATGGAAATCATTTGATACCTTTGTAACCCAATTTTCCTTGAGAAACTCAAAACCCTAGTTGTAGACCATTGGCTTAGGAGAAGCATATTGACTTAGTTAACTCTTTGAGATTCTTGAGTATTTGAGAACCCATGAAATCATGTCTTGAGAAAATGGGAGGGAAAATTTTAGGGTACAACAGTTGTGCCTGTTCAATCTTCTTAAACCTAAAGAGTTAGATTGGCATGTCCGCCATTCGCAACTTGAAGGTAGAAGAGGATTGAACACTTAAGTGCTCCAAAATTTGCACTCACATGTGCAAGAAGTGATGTTGTTGGTTGTTATACTGAGAATGGGCTTATAGATTCCATTTAGAGAGGTGACGGAGAGTCGTCGGAGACGGGATTAGATATGCCATCCGAAGTAAACATTAACTTCAACTGGAAGAAGTATCAGAATAAATCCAAACTCGATTTAATCTGAGCCAACAGAGGTATATTCCTGTCTTCAACTGGAAGAAGTATCAAAATAAATCTATGCTTGGTTTAAACTGAGCCAGAAGATATCCATGCTACTCTTTATCTGGAGGAAGCATCAGAATAAACCTACGGTCGATTTAAACTGATCAAGAAAATGTTTTCGACTAAGATAAATATCAGAATAAATCTACACTTGATTTAATCTTAGCTAGAAGACACTTGTTCTTGTTTTTACCTGGAAGAAGTATCAGAATAAATCTAGCTTGATCTAAACTGAGCCAGAAAATATCTACTGGAAGAAGTATCAGAATAAATGTATATGTTCAACTTTAACGGGAACAAGTATCAGAATAAATCTATGGTCGATTTAATCTGAGCCATAAAATGTCTTCAACTGGAAGAAGTATCAGAATAGATCTACGCTCGATCTAAGCTGAGACAGAAGAATATCTATTGGAAGACGTATCAGAATAAATCTACGCTTGATTTAAACTGAGCCATCAGATATTTATGCTTGACTTTAATTGGAAGAAGTATCAGAATAAATCCATGCTTGATTTAATCTGAGCTAGAAAATATCCACGACCGTCTTCAACTAGAAGAAGTATCAGAATAAATCTTTGATAGATTTAAATTGAGCCAGAAGATATCCGTGCTCGTCTTCAAGTGAGAGATGTATCAGAATAGAGCTATGCTCGATCTAAACTTAGCTAAAAGATGTTGTCTTTGAGAAGACTGTCTGGTCATATAAGTAATTGATGATGTTTGTCTGTTGATTGATCTTTCCTTAAAAGGTAAAAATTTAGTTGTACGGAAAGCATCGCGTAACGATGTTCTTAAAATAAATGAGATTGTGTTATATGTGTTTTATATGTATATGATATGCTGTCCGTAAATGATGTATAAATGTGAAATGTTGTTGAAATGTGTTTGTAAACTCGAGAAGCATATTTATCTAAGGAAAATAAATCCCTGACTGTTGCTGGAGTTGAAGAATATGTGTATCTTCGGTCTTCTGGGGATTGTCTCTACTGGGGATTTCTGCTCTCTATTAGAGGGAACTCCGCTGAGGAATGTTGATTTCTGCTTTGGAAGAAGAGTTCCGAGACATCAGTGTTCCTTGCTTTAATGAGGATTATAATAATTGTATACCCTGACTGGGGATAAAAGAGATGGATATTTTTACAAAGTGTTGTTTAACCGAGTTTCTGATATGGATACTGACTCGTCTAGAGATACTAAGGTTGAATGATAATTAACCCAGTTTCAAACTCAGTAGCAACTCTCTAGGGATATCAATTTGGGTTGTCCTTTGCTGGGGACAGGAATCCTGCCAGTAATCTATGATAAAAGCGGACTCCAGCTGAGGAGATTGAACTCCGATGGGGAAATAAACCCTATTGGGGAAATAAACCCTTTTGATGGAGGAATACTTTGATGAGGGAAACTCCTTGCGGAGGAGATGAACTCTGCTGGAGGGAAGAAATTTGTAGGGGATTTTACAGTTTTGGAGGAGTAAACTCCGATAAGGAAGATAATTTCCATAAACTGTATTAATTGAGACTTTGTAGGTTGGTGATATTGCTGGGAAAAAGACCACATTCTTTTATCCGTTGGGGGAGTTTGCTGGTAAGTATGATAAGAATACTCTGTGGGGATAATCCCGTGGAAGTGGCTCTGTGGGGATTTTATGGATAGGTCGAACATTATCCCAATTCCTAAAGTCTTGAATAAATGCTTATTCCTGTTTTTATGCATATATTTGTTAACAGTCAATTGTATTCATATGCATATGCTCATTCAATTTTAGTCATTGGACGTCTTGCAAACAAAACAGACAAAAGTAAAAACAAAAAAGTTTGAATTTGAAATTTGTATTTCATTTCTAGTTTGCCCATAAACAGACGATTTTATACAAAGAAACAGAGATCCCAATAAGGGGAAATTGTCGTGAAATGAAAAGAGTACAAAGTGTAAATAAGATAACAAATATGTGGAAATGATCTCGTCGGATTCAAACTCTTCTATTACCCCTATGTCTTCAAGCATCTCATCCCTTGTTGTCGGAAGAAGTTGATTGAACTGATATATACCATTTGAACTTTGACTTTGGTAATAAAGCTTATCGTAAGTGATCCAATGGGGACATAGTCGTACGTTTTAATCCCTAATTTTTGCCTGGACCGTCCTTTCGGGTTTTCAGTCCATCGGGATACCCTTTTTTGTCCAAGCCGCCTTTTCAGGTTTTCGACTTGCCGGGTGTATAGTTTTTTATATATATCCCTGATTTTTACCCGAACCTTTTTGGTTCGCCGAGACACCCTTATTTTTTCCTAGGTCAGTCAACCTACTGGGTCATTTTCATGCATAGTATCTTTTGACTATGTCCGCAATTATAGGGTGCGAGAAATCTTCACTGTCCATGGTGGTCAATATCATAGTTCCGCTTGAAAATATTTTCTTGATTACAAATGGCCCTTCGTAAGTGGGAATCCATTTTCCCCTGGGATCACCCTGCGGTAGAATGATGCGTTTTATTACGAAGTCACCAGCCTGATATACCCGATGCTTGATCTTCTTATTGAACACCTTGATCATGCGTTTCTGATACATCTGACCGTGACAGACAACCGTAAGCCTTTTTTCGTCGATTAGATTTAACTAATCCAACTTGGCCTGAATCCACTTGTCTTCGTCCAAATCTTCATCTTTCATGATCCTTAGAGAAGGGATTTGAACTTCGACAAGTAGGACAACTTTATACCATAGACCAGAGAGAATGGGATTGCCCCAATTGATGTTCGAGCCGAAGTGCGGTAGCCATGGAGAGCAAATGGTAACATCTCGTGCCAATATTTGTATGTCACAACCATCTTCTATATGATTTTATTTATGTTTTTATTGGCGGCTTCCACTGCGCCATTCATCTTTGGACGATATGGAGAAGAGTTATGGTGCTTGATCTTGAACTGCGTGCAGAGTTCAGTGATCATTGTGCTGTTGAGATTGGTACTGTTGTCTGTGATAATCCTCTCAGGGATGCCATACTGACAGATCATGTTATGTTAGATGAACCGGGTGACCACATTCTTGGTAACAGAGCCGAACAAAGCTGCTTCTACCCATTTTATAAAGTAATCAATGGCGACAAGGATGAATCGATGTCGGTTAGAGGTAGTAGGCTTGATTTCTCTGATCATATAAATGCCTCACATTGCGAATGGCCAAGGAGCAGTCATGAAATTCAAAGGTAATAGAGGCATATGAACTTTATTAGCATAAATTTGGCCCTTATGACAAGTTCTCGAGTGGTGGTGACAGTCAGTCTCCATAGTCGACCAATAACCAACTACTAAAATATTTTTAGCCATAGTATGCCAACTGGAGTGAGTCCCAAAGACACCTTCATGCATATCTTGCATAATTTCTCCTGATTCCTTCTTGTCCACACAACATAGTAGAGTTGAATCATGATTGCGCTTGTATAGAATTCCATTGCTCGAGAAGAACTTAGCCGAGAACCTATGTAGGAACTTCTTATCATTGATGGATTCCCCTTCACGGTATTATTGGGCTTCAAGGTACCTTTTCACTTCATTAAACCAAGGTTTTTTCTCTATTCCATCAGTGTCTATTTCATAGCAGTGCACCGGTTGGTTGAATTTTTCAATGGTAATTCTAGGAGCCTCATTGTCCCATCTGACCTTGAACATGGATGACATGGTAGCCAATGTGTTCTCCAAATTTTCTCTTCTCTTGGTATATGCTCAAAAGTAATCTCCTCGAAATACGGAGTCAAGGTTACACATGTTATCGGTAAGGGATAAGATTCAGATGTTTCATATCCCATTCTCCCTTGACTTTACTGATTACCAAGGCTGAGTCTCCATATACACTTAAGAAATTAATTCTCAGGTCAATAGCAGCTTTAAGACCCATGATGCACGCTTCATATTCATCCATATTGTTGGTGCAGTCAAACCATAGTCTGGCGGATAAAGGCGTATGGCAACCTGCAGGGGAGATGATCACAACACCGATTCCATTACCAAGTATGTTGGAAGCTCCATAAAAAACCATAGTCCATCAGGATCCTGGATACGATCCTTCATAGGGTCCAAGTTATTCACAATCTGTTACTAGCATAATGTTCTCGTTCAGGAATTCGAAGTTTATAAACTGATAGTCGTCTACAGCCTGATGCACCAAATGGTCGGCTAATACACTTCCTTTGATTGCCTTTTGAGTAATGTACTTGATGTCGTATTCTGTTAAGACCGTCTACCATCGAGCTATCCTTCCAGAGAGAGCTGGCTTCTAGAATATGAATTTGATGGGATCCATTTTAGAGATCAACAAGGTAGTATGCGTCCACATATGTTGTCCTAGTCGATGATAAGGCCATGCCAAAGCACAGAAAGTTTTATCGAGAAGTAAATTTCTTGTTTCACAGTCGGTAAACTTTTTTCTAAAGTAGTATGTTGCATGCTCTTTTCGACCAAACTCGTCATGCTGCCTCAGTACACACCCCCATTGAGTTCTCTAGCACTGTTAAGTACATGATTAGAGGTCTTCCTTTGACTGGTGGCATCAGAATCACAGGTTCTTGTAGGTACTCCTTAATTTTATCAAAGGCTATTTGACAGTCGTCGTTCCATTTTACTACTTGATCTTTCTTTAGCAACTTGAAGATTGGCTCACAAGTAGTAGTCAAATGAGAAATTAAACGGGAGATGTAATTCAGTCTTCCTAAGAAACCTCTGACTTCCTTCTCGGTATGGGGAGTCTGCATTTCTTAACCTTTGTAGGGTCAACCTCAACACATTTTCCGCTGACGACGAAACTTAGGAGTTTACCGGATCTCACCCCAAAGGTGCACTTGTTCGGGTTTAACGTTAGCTTATATTTCCTTAGTCTCTCAAACAATTTAGGTAGATGATCAAAGTGCTTTTCTTCAGTTTGTAACCTTTCTATCATGTCATCAACATAGACCTCTATCTCATGGTGAATTTTGTCATGAAAGAAGGATACCATGGCACGCTGATAAGTTGCCCCGACGTTCTTCAACCCGAAAGACATAACCTTGTAACAGAAAGTGCCCCACTATGTGACAAAGGTAGTTTTCTCCATGTCTTCAGGAATTATCTTGATTTGATTATGACCTGAGAAGCCATCCATGAAGGAGAATACCTTGTGATGAGCGATGTTGTCGACCAAAACATAAATATGTGGTAGTGGGAAGTCATCTTTAGGACTCGCCCTATTCAGATCCCTGTAATCTACGCACATACGTACCTTACCGTCTTTCTTTTGCACTGGAACAATATTAGCAACCTGTTGTACCCCAAAATTTTCCCTCTCATTTATCAAGAATTTGCTCACAAGATCTCCTTTGGCTCAAGACTGCACTAGGGTTGATCAACTCAAGACACCTCCTTAAGCACTGATGACCAAAATTAGGGTTTGAGATTGCACAAGGATATTTGAACTTCCAATTCCCCATATGACTTTCATAGATCATTATGGACCCTTAAGATTACTCATGTCAAGTTTCAATCTTTGGATCACACTTTTGCTCATTCAATTGAGCAGTTGATTTAAAAATTAGCTGTATTGAGGAAAAGTCAACTGTGGCCAATTTCTAGTCAAACTTCATAATTTTTGATCCACATCAACATTTTAAACTCATATGTATCATTTTATCAAGTTTGGACCATAATTCCTCAAGAAATTTGATCAAATCTTCAAAAGGGCAAAATGGTCAAAATTAGGGTTTTGACTGGGAAAGGGCAATTTCTGATTTTTGACCTAGAAAATGATCAATTGGTTTAAGGCATGATCTGAAGAGTCCAATTGAATCATTTTTACCTAATGATATGTCTCAAAACATTTCTCAAGTCCATTGAATTGACAGATGAATTTTTAGTCAACTGATCAAAAGTCAATTGTATACTAAAAAGTCAAACTTTAACTTTTTGGTCAAAATCAAATGTCAAAGATCACAATTCATCATATCATGTTAAAATATGAAACTTATTCATCAAGAAATCAAAAATTCAAGATTTCATTTTGAAAAGTTAAAATTGCTAAATTTAGAAATTTTTCTAAGTGTTGGAAATTTCTTATTTTTTCACAACTTTGAGCAAAATTTTCACCATGATGCAAGATGATTCAGAAGAAACTTTCAACATGAAAGTTGTAGATCTCCATGAAATATACAACTTTTCTTTACAAAACTCCTTCCAAAAGTGCTTGAATCTCAAGTTATAATGTTAAGAACACATGGTCATGAAACAAAATACTTAGTGAAATTTTGTCCTAATTTGGTCAGGATTTTGACCTAACTTCATGGCACTTTTTCATATAGTTACAAGGGGAATTTTCAAAAGTAATTCAAAGAGGGGCTGCAGAGTACATTACAAGCTTTCCAAAATGTCAAAGAACTCCTTGAGATCATTTTTGAGTAGGGAGAATCGAAGAGATGAAGTTAGGGTTTTCACACTTGAATTACAAGTCATTTTGTGATGAACAAGATTCAAAATTCAAACTTATGTTGCATAAACTCTACTTTGCAGGCCTCAAAATTGTTAGGCACTCCATAATTAATTGCTTGCACATCTGTTAGAGGTATCAATTCAAGCATTCAATGCAAGGCCATGCTTTATATCCATTTTGGGAAGAAAGTGCACAATGCCATTTTGATAAAGCAGTTTTTTGCATAAAACTTGTTCTTGAGCCTTGCACTGGTTGTCTTCTGATCATACATGTCTTATAACTCAAGAGAAACTTGTCTAGACACTTACAATCACTCAACCCATGCTTGTACTTCCTCTTGAAACTTGTTTTCCCACTTTTCTTGAAAATCAAGTAACATAGCAATTAGCTTGTAACTTGTACTTCTGACTTTCAAAAGCACTCAAGACCTCTTGCTTATACATACAAAAGTTATTTTCCACAAATCCCATGCATTCTTAAGCCCTGAAAACACCAAGAACATAGAATCACCATAAACACCTCAAAACTTGCCATTTTTGAGTTTTGAATCCAATCTCCAAATTTGCTCGTGTGTTTCTTGGCCTTTTACTTTCAAAAGCTTCTAAATAACATACACAAACAATTCCAACACCTGCAACACCACTGTAACACCTCCATCATCATCCACCATTTTCAAAAACAGCACCTTGCACATTGACTTCTCCAGAACTCCTCAGGCACTTTCAGCTCAAGTTAAGCATCACATTAGCTTCCTGGGAACTTGAGGAAACTAATCCAACCATTGGAACTCACTAAAAGCTACTCAAACTCAAAACACGATACCCTATTGCAAGGTAAGTTTTCTGACTTTTGAACTCTTCATACAAACATCATTAATGATTTATTTGTGAATAAAAAATGTAGGTATCATTGCCCTAAAGCTAACCATGTCCATAGTTTTCATTTATATTGATTGAGATTAGAGAATTTTAAGATTGAAGTTTCTGAAATTTTTAGGGTTCAGATCAGGGCCATTAAAATTCATGCTTGTCTTTGATCTATAATTTTATTGCTTTGCATTTCTGAAATCGTGAGGAAATTTGCTACAAGTTTCCTGTTTACATTTTTCATTTTTGTTGAGAATTGAATGAGATACAGAGGTTCAGGCTAGGCGTGAGGTTGAAGATGAAGTTGGCCTCAGGAACGTGTTTACCATATATATTTATGGTTTGATATTAATAAACGGATGTATAGCACCCTCAGTGGTAGAAGCGCACGCCTGTGACTATAGGGACCTGGGTTCGAGCCCCAGTGGTACCTTTTGGTTTTTTTCATATTGTTTTCACACATTCTGACTTTTTTGGCAGAACTGGGCCTAACAACTTTGGGCCTGGCTTTTTTGTTACTTCTAACCCCCTTGCTAGCTATTCACACTCTGGCCCATTTTTATTTTCTTTTTTCTTATTTTTATTTATTTGTTTTCTTAAATATTTTATCTAATACTAAAAAATATAAAAACATTAGATTTATATTTTGTTATAGTTTATTTTATTTTTTTTACACAAAAAATATTTTATTTAATCATACTTTATTTATTTTACTAATTGATTTGTAAATTTAATTAGAAACTAGTTTTTTTATATATTTTTTTTACACAATTTAAATATATTATTTTAAAATATAAAAAGACCAAAAATATTTTATAATACTATAATCTATTTTTAAAACCAAAATATCAAAAATATTCTTCTTATAAACTTAATTTCTTTTTTTAATCAATTAATAAATTAGGGTTTTATTTGAGTTCTTTTCCTAGTAAATTTAGGTTTTGCTTTTTTTACTAATTTAATTAATTATTTTTATTTTTGTTAATTAGGTTAAAATAAATCCCCTTTTCCCTAAAATTCCAAATAAAAGTCCATTTTCTTTCCATTTTACATTCTTGTATATTTATTCATTTTTGTACATTATTTATCCAAATTAAATATGGTTGTAATAGATAATTAGGTTTATTTTCTAGCAATCCCCATTTGTAATTTGTACACCCCCTCCAACAAGTATTGTAATAGCGTAGTAATTTTAAATTACACAATTTACCGCTTTATATACAAATGCTAGTAATTAGGGTTTGTATGGAAAGACTAAAACCAATCAATTAGAAAATCCTAATGAAAGACAAAACCAAGCATGAAAAACAATACACTTGCACACAAGCACCCTTAGGGTAAAATCCACTTGGTTGCCTTACAAAATGGTCATATTACGCATGTGAGGTATCTTATATCTATGTTGCCTTTCAAATGATCTTCGTCCCTAAAAGAGAATGCTAAGATACCTTGCAACATTGCTAATCATGGTTATACGATGACCCACGCCCGTCCCATTTACATCCAAAGATAGGGTTACTTACCAAATCAATGGTAAGATAACAATGTCAAAGGAAAGAGGAAAGGAACATGAAAGACTTTTGAGTAGGTAGAATGCCCTTAGTTACTTGCTCACTTTAAAAACAAAACATCCTTGCTATTTTCAAAACAAACACCTACACTTTCAAAACATCTTACAAACTTGAAAACATTTTCAAAAGATCAACATCTTTGTATACATTCTTACGAACGAGAATATTACAAAGTTTGCCTAAACAATGGCCTCTTTACAAAATACTTTCAAAAACCACACAAAGCACAATTTCAAACAAAAGGAAGTGATTTAGGAAGTAACTAAGAGCACATGGAAAACCATGGATGAAAAGGGTGCTAATACCTTCCCTTTTCATAATCTACCCCCCGAACTCAAGAAATAATCTCAAAGGTCTTTATGTGCTTTTTCACCTTTTCTTTTGGATAAAAAGAAAAGTCGGTGGCGACTCTTGCTAACCGCAACATTTGCGATAAAACACAAAACACCCAAGTCAGTTCTCCCTCCGTATCACATAACCCATTGAGGATATGACGTCACTGCTAAGAAAACTGCGTTGAATTGCTTCATAACCTCGGCTTTGATCTTTTGACATTTCAGGATGCATGCGGCGAACCTTCTATTTCATCGGAGCACAACCCTATTTCATTGGAAGATGGTGAACCATAATATCGGTATTGAGCCCTGGCATGTCTTCGTATGACCAAGAAAATATTTCAACATATTCATGCAACATCTAGATTAGTCTGCTCTTGACTGTTGCACCCTAAAATTTGCCCTCTTCATCTTACTTTTGTGGCTTATGTTTCGTCATTCGCATTCATGCATTTTAAAGAAAAGATCAAGGCACCTTTTGGTTATCATGATTTTCTAAAAAAATGTGAAGTTGGTTGTTTCATCAATCATTGAAGAGATGAGTCTCAAACCCTCAATTTTTTGGGTCACTCAAGCTACATGAGGTTCCCATACTTCAGAATATCTTGAATGTCTCCTTAATTCATCAAAAGTTTGAATGGGCAAGTATATCGAAGATGATCTTTGTTTCCTCCTATCCATTGGCTCTTGCTCCAGAGTTTTGATTATTGAATCTGTGACGTCTTTCTTGACAAAAATTTGAAGCATTATCCGCCAGAGCTTTATCGCAGGGCACATTCAATCATCAACTGAGAAGAGATTTTATCTGATTCCTATGATTAAATAAATTTTGAGATCACTTGTTGGGTCATTTCTTTGAGGATAAAATTGGAAGTCTGTTGTGCAAAAGTGCATCATTTTTGGGTTTGTTGGAGTGCATTACTAGGGTGCATTCTAAATACGGAGTTATTGGAGGGAAGTTAATTGCTTTGGTTGTCTTGCTTAAAATGTTTTGACATTTTATCAAGTTTGGAAATGAGAAGGAATTTGGAGATTTGTTTGTGATCATTATTTCAAAACCATGCCATTATCAATTTCAAGTGCAAACTCTACAAAGTCTCATGGTTTTCAATTCCATTCATCATTCATATTTTTTTCAAGTGCGTCATTTTAATTTGTTTACTTTCAAATTTTATCCAAGAACAATATCATCCCATATATTCATTCAAGATAATTTACAAGTTTCAAACTTCTTAAAAATCATTCATTGTCCAAGTTTACAAGACAAAAGTACATCACATTCATCATTCACAATAACAAGTATCCATCATTTTTCATTTATTTTTGTAAGTCAAGGTCTAAGGTTACAAAGCAAAATCAAGAGGAATTCCTAAACTAGTAAGACTAATCCTATAGAGTTTTTCAAGGCTTTTATTTTGAATCTTCCTCCAAGACTTTTTCTCCTTCAAAGCTTATCACTCCATAATGTCTTCTAAAAGATCTTCAATAATTCTTCATGCTAGCCACGATTACCTTCTCTTCATTTTCCATGCCATGACCATCATTTGCTCAAGAAACAACAAGAATAAAAATTGTTAGCAAATGGTCAAGGAAACATTGAACAAAAACAAAGCATTTTCCAAGAATAATTTCCTCTCCAAGGTTCATCATTAGAGTTTTGTAAAGGAATCATAATTAAGGTTTGGTTTTCAATGATGTGGTAAGCCAAATCCAAAGCCTCATATCCATTTGTTTCAAGAATAAAATCAGAATTTCAATACATAATCATGGGGAAAATTATATTGAAAATCTCAAAACCTGTTTTGGTTCACAAAAGAATTACCAACTCAGAAAAAGCCAAAATCACATCTCAGGCCCAAGATAACAAAAATTGCAGTAAGATATCAGAATAATTTCACAACTCAACAAATGATTTTCAGCAAGCAAGTCAAAATCAAGTCTCAATCCAACAAATTTGAAAACTCATTTGAGGCCCCAAAGAAATCACAAGTCAGAATCACATTTTAAGCCCAATAATAGATGCAGCAAGTAACAAAACTCAGCAGTACATCATCACAACATTGCAAGGAAAATATCAGAAAATAAAAACAAACTCAAATTTGCAACAGTCCAGCCCAGCAAATAGTTTGTTATCACACATCAGAAACATCACTGATCCAACAAAAATAACAGACCAAATATTGTAAAGCCCAATTTCAAAATCAGCAAGTCTGTTATCACAAAAAATCAGAGGGTCCAGCATCAAAGTTCACAGCTCAGCGAAATCAGTTAAAATATTGATTGCAGTAACAAACAACCCAAAAACAGAGGTTCAATTATCAAAAAAAGAATAATAATAGATATCAGATGGATAAAAGCCCATGAAAAAACTCGTTCAAAGCCTGATAACAAACAAAAATCAGCAAGCCTATCAAGGAAAATCACAACCAAAACCCTAACTGTATCACTATATAAGCATTCAAGGGCACTGAAATCAAAGGGGGGAAAGAGCATACACAGAAAGAAAAGAAAGCAGCAACCACAACAACTCAAACCCTTAAGAAAATTGTGTTCATCATTTTCCACAGATCACAAAACCCTTCAGAAAAATAAAAAGCCACCATCATTGTTCTCACAGCTATCAAGCTAGTAAACCCTAACCTACTCATCATATTCACTATAACACAAAACCCTTCCGATTTTGAATTAGAGAAAGAGATGAGGAAAAGTATATGTTATAGAGGAACAAACTCAAAGTCGGAGAGATCTCATTGAGCAAGCTCAGAAGCGACACCTCCTCCATTCATCATCATCGTCACCGCGTCTCGCCGTCATAGAACACTTAGGGTTTTCAAAACCTCTTTCAAGATCTATGCCAAACCAGAATTCACCTGCAAAATTGAACACCAGATTCGTAATCAGAAGAGAGAGGCGAATAAGAATGTGAAAGAAAAATCAAAATTGGAGCAAAGAAACCGTGATCCTCCGTCAGCATCGCCGCAGGCAATTTCAGGCGAACTCCAAGGGAAGAGATCATATGAGAGATGCGAGAGGATATCTGAAGATAATTTTATCTCTTCTGTTTATTTTAATTTTTTTCTGTTTTGTTATAATTTTTTTGTTAATATTATTGTTAAATGGTGATTAACTGTTAATCAGGTGATGACAATTGTCATCACCTTTGTGGCCTATGGCCAGTTCTGTGCAGTACCTCCCTAGTATTCCACCGTGCACCCTCGCCTCCATCACCATCAGATCATGCTTTTCACCATCCAAACGCTCTAACACATGCAGCTCACCGTGTACCTTCTTGGAGTGACCTCACAAGATCCAGTGAATCCTCATCTGGGGTCTGGGCACTGGGTTGCTTGTTGCGTACCCCCTCAGGCCTGTTTACACTTTTTTTGGCCCAATTACAATTATGAAAAAAAAAACAGTCTCCTGGGTCTTCTCAATGGGCCTAGCGTGTCCACTGTCTGCACCCCCCAGATTTGTTGCCTCCTAGCCCATTTTGTTTACTTTCTTTATATTTTTGTATTGTTTTGTTATTTGTTTTGATTTTTTTTATCAAATAAAAAAATATAAAAATACAAAATATATTTTCTTATCATGAAAAAATTATTAAAAAAAAATATTTTTATATTATTAATTATTTTGCTAATTAATTTTATTAGATATATTGTTTTAGTTTAATTAGCTGTTTAATATTTCAGTTGGGTTGTATCGTTTGTTTATTTAGACTTTCAATTGGATTATCGATTTGTTTCATCCCCATTCGTAAACTTGTACCCCCATTCCCGTATGGTTTGTAAAAGTTTAGAATTTTTATTTTTTTGCTATTTTCTTTATATGTTTAAAATTTGTTATTACACATATTTTGTTCAAAGTAAAACACTTAGCCTCCTCTTGGGCTCATCATCAATGAAAAGGTATCCACCTACAAATGCACACTTGCACACATTTCATAGTTTGGTCCTGGACGTTTCTACAACGACAACTACTCGATTAATTATTTCAATTGGTCGTTTAGAATACTATTGCCACATTAGTCCCATTTTCTAGGAGGATGCATATAGCCACCTTGTATGGGCTTTTGATTTTTATCTTATGCATTGTAGCGACTCTCTTCTCTCCCCTTGGTCCACATACCAAGCATCTTCATAAAGGGTCTCATAGTTGAGTATGGGCATGTCCACTCTCACGAGGTTAATCAAGTTTTGCCCTTGGTCAACCATAACCCGAATCAACCACTTTGGTCAATATACTAAGTGTTTCCATGCACAAAGAGTCTCATGGTTAAGGGTAGAAGCACCTACTCTCACGAGATTAATCAAGTACACCCCTTGGTTAATCATAACCCGATTCAACTCCCATACCCCAAGCACTCCCTCTATCTTGTGGACATTTGTATCATGACCTTAAGATCGATCGTTGATGCAACCCGGGTATGCCTAATTAATGGTTGATTGAGGAGGTTCAAGGAGTCGTTATATAGAGTTGTCTTATCTCATGCACTTCGAAGAGGCAACGGACCTACTCCGTTAGGTATCATTGTGACCCCATTATTATCTATACATTTTAATGCTTTCTAGAGATCATGTCAAGCAGGAATAGATATGCGTGAAAGGGACCTCCGTTGCTGATATCTATCAGGAATCCCTCTGGTTTATTTTAAGATCTGTTTAAGGCGATTTCGCATATGTGCCTTGCTTTCTTCTCATGTTTGTTTTCTTTTTCCAAAGCTCTTGTTTGCTCACTTGTTTGGTATTTACCATGCTCCCTTAGGATTGCTCGTGTAGGGTTAATCCTCGAGCTAGACCTTAGGATAGGAATCCATGTATGCTCACTAGGTTAGAAATTTCCCTTTTCATCCTCAACCTTAGGGTCAATCATTGTATAATAACATTAGGGGTAATGCTAGGCTAGTCTCCCTTAGTTATTTTTCCTTTCTTTGCATATTGCATCTTAAAACTAAAACTTCTTCTTGGAAAATCATAAAAACATCTCTAATGAACTTAAATCCATCTTCAAGGTAAAAAATACAAACCAATCTTAATTGTTTGTGCGCCTTTTGGCTTTGTTTTAAACCTTGTCAAAATGATGTTTCTCCATCCTTGCCATGATATTTTTCTATCTTTTATCCGATGTTTCGCCATCGCATATGTTTGTTTCCGATGCTTCGTCGTTGCATATGTTTGTTATCCTGCCTTGATTCTCAATATCATTGTTAGGTGTGATGCTTTATCATCTGGATTGTTGATGTCTCTCCATCTTTTCCATGCTATCTTGCTATCTTTTTGTCGATGTTTCGCTATCACATATGTTTGTTGTCGATGTTTCTCCATCGCACATGTTTGTTATCCTACTTTTATTCTCAATATCATTGTTAGGTGTGATGTTTTATCATCTGAATTATTGATGTTTCACTATCCTTGCCCTGTTATCTTATTATTTTTTAGTCGATGTTTCGCTATCGCATATGATTGTTGTCGATGTTTCGCCATCGCGCATGTTTGTTATCCTACTTTGATTCTCAATATCATTGTTAGGTGTGTTGTTTTATCATTTGAATTATTGATGTTTTTCCATCCTTGCCATGATATTTTGTCATCTTTTCGCCGATGTTTCACCATGGCACATGTTTGTTATCCTACTTTGATTCTCAATATCATTGTTAGGTGTGATGTTTTATCATTTGAATCGTTGATGTCTCGTCATCTTTACGATGTTATCTTGCCATCTTTTAACCGATGTTTTGCCGCCGCATATGTTTATTAATTATTTTTCGCCATCGTGCATGTTTTTATCCTACTTGAATTCTCAATATCATTGTTAGGTGTGATGTTTTATTATCTCAATTGTTGATGCCTTGCCATCTTTGCCATGTTACCATGCTATCTTTGTAGTCGATGTTTCACCATCGAATATGTTTGTAGCCGATGTTTCGCCATTGCATATGTTTTTCATTGATGTTTCGCCATCGCATATGTTTGTTATCCTACTTTGATTTTCGATATCATTGTTAGGTGTAATTTTTCATCATCTTGTCTGATATTTTGTTATCATGCTGACGTTTTATCATCTTATCTGAGTTGTGTTTCCATGTGATATCTTGTCATCCTTTTTGTTTTTTTACCATCGTTATTGGTGTTTTGTTGTTTTTATCCGATATTTTGCCATCTTGATTGTTGCTTTTGTCTCTTTAACTAAAAAACACAAACCAACCAAAATATATAAGCCGAACTACGGCTGCTTTGATTCCTTAAAAGGAATACGTAGGCGGAGGCTTCTGTGGGGCCTAATCGAGCATATCTTTGTAAATATTCCTTTCTTTTCCCCACCCACTTTCTTTTCCTTTTTCTTTGCATGCATTCCCTTTTCAGCTTTAAGTCTTAGACATAGATTTTACACACCCATTATATTAGACAACAAGAGTGGATACCATAGAGTACTACGGGCGTATGGGGTGCTAATACCTTCCCCTTGCGTAACAAACTCCCTTACTCTATCTCTCGGTCGCAAGACTGTGATTTCACCTTCTCAGGTTTTCTCGATGTTTACCTTTCCCTTTCGGCAGGATAAAAGACGTTCGGTGGCGACTTCATTGATTTTATATCAGATGACGGTTCAACCGGTTGTTTCAGCTGGCGATTTCACTGGGGATATTGAGGACCAAATGGTGGTCCATCTCGGAGTCGATCCTAGCTCTTGTTTTTTTTTTATGTTTATTTTCTATGCTTTTAGTTTATTCATTTATACATGTTTATCTGTGCATATGTTTGCATTGCATTTTATTGCTTTCCATATTGGTTATTTGCTGTGCTGGATTCTGGTTTTCTTGGTGGGTTGGTTGTTCCATGAGGTAAAAGGCCCCATACCTAGGCTATGAGTGAATTCCATAGGAACTAGGAATAGAGTGGCCATGACGGCTATGAGGCGTATGTCTTGTAGACCCGACCATGAGACCCATGACTTCAGAGGAAGTTCAGATAGGCGTTATCGTATGATGATACCAACAGATGAGCTCTAGTTCAGACGGTGACTCTAGTTTCGATGGTGACTTTTGGGTTATGTTGGTGACTTTGTTCCTATTAGTGACTATTTGATCTCCTGGTTTTTTTCCCAGACTTCTCACCTTGGAATGGCCGTTTATTTCGACAGTTCAACAATTATCTTTTATGACAGGGAGATTTTGATCTCATATAATTGCTGATCTACTTGGAACTTGGCTCTTTTGTGTTCCAAGGTGGTGTCGTACCTTTGATCCGGTGATATTCATCATTTATTTTTGAGACAGTGCAACCATTTTCCATGTTTATGGAACCTTGATCCTATGTTCTTGCACATATAATCTGTTAACATTATTTACACACATGTTCTTTCCATTTCCAAGGAACCATGCTTGTGAGATTTCTGTTGCACTTCTTCATCTTTAACTGGTTTTAAATCAAAATTAAAAGCATGTGAGTTCCTTGAAAATGATCGAACATGGAATTGCATCCACTCACACACCTAATGCATATTCATGCATTCATAACAGGTACTCAGAGTTGGAGATTTGTATTCAGACTTGGTCTTCTCTTCAGAGTTATAGACTTGAATTCTTGTTGTCACATGTTCAGATATCAGTTATGGAACAACTTCATGGGGTATTGGCCGTGATGAAGATTCAAATATGGTTGTTTGTGTTATACATACAAGCCTTGGCCCGTAATTAGGAACTCTTCAAAAAGGAAGATAATAAGTTGAAGACTCAGTAGAGTCAGGTCATAGAAGTCTTGATGATAGTATCAGCAATCCTACACTGGCTTGTAACAGGAGTTATTCTCTTCTCCCCATCTTTTGGGATCTCTTTTAAACCATGGAGTGCTTTGTGGATTTCATCCACTGTCTTGAGTGCTTGAAACGTCTTATCATCAAATGGTTCCCATTTCCTAGTTGAATTCAAGGGATATGTTTTATCAACAAGGGCATAATAGGTCGGAAGAGTGGTTGTGATCCCATCTCAGTGCTTTATTCTCATTTGTTTCCACTCTTGTTTGAGCTACAGCGGATTAGGCTCCGTACTTCAGTACCGTCTATAAATCTCCCTTCCAAATCCTGTTGTCAATGCCATATGTGGTTACCACGTTGGGGTACAGGATTATTCAATCAAAGCACACTCTCTATAACTTTGGGCCACCTGATTTTCTCTTCAACAATCAATGTTTGTTTCCCAAGTGAGTGCATGAGTCAAAGCTTTTAAGAAAATATAGAAGAAGCCTGAGAAGTATGTCGATACCATCTCAATGCTTTACATTCTGGAACTTCCTCGTATATTGGGCATTCAGTTGATTAAGCTTCGTGCTTTGGAGATTATGCAGTCGATTAATCTCTCTCCTGATGCAAATGCTAGGCGTGTCTCTCATTCTGTGGCATTTGGACGTGATGTTGAAGATTTCAAGAGGTTTAACGAAAATCTAGCTCCTTCCTGGCATCTTTCTCAAAGTCTAATTTCTAAGGTGACGGACAATTTCGAACTCTTACCTTGGTACAATATCCACCCTCTCTTTTGAGAGAATTTTCTGTGAACATTATTCTGGGGAACTCGGCTATTCAGTTGAAGGTGGTTTGTCATCCAGGGATAAAGTCCAAGCTTGGATCAATTCAGAAATTGTTGTGTCCAAATCAAACGGGGAATCTCTTATCCAAGTGAGCCTCAAGGTTGCTGAAGATCGTTTGAAGCAATCAGTCCATACGAAATCTTGTCTCATCAACATGGAAATTTCAAAAATCATTTGCATTTTTCATTTGCAATCTTAATTGTTTGATCAACACTTTATTGTATGCAAACTTGCTCATCTTTTTGAATATTAAAATCATAATTCATTGAATATGTTTGTCTTGAACTAATCAATTCGTTATCACTCTTATTTGTTTTACTATGCTTTTGATATTTAACTCTTGCTAATAAAGCAATAACTCTGGAGGGAGGATGACGAAAATTTACTTGGAATTCCAAAATGGTTTGCTTTCGAGAGAAAACCTTGCTGACAATGTGCAAGCCTTGTTTCAATCCCCAAAAACCAGAGATATAAGGGAGATAGACCCTCGTTAGTCCCTCTGAGCCTTCAAAGTAGGAGTTTCTTTTTTGTTCGAAAAAGAAAACCCTTATTTTTAAACCCGGGGCAGGGTAAATGTTTCATTTAGTTTGATCAGACATTCAAAATCTCAGAAAGAGTGTCCCATATGATGATCACTACATGTTATCCCTCGCATTATGAGGTCGGAAAATATCAAAACAACAATGATTATTTCCTCCAAAAAAGAATCCTAAGGTTGAGATCGAATCGATACAATAATGGTTATCCCTCGCCGACCAAGGAATGAGGCAGTCACTTTCCTCCAAAAGTTCAAAGACATAGGGTCACACGACTTGTTCAAAATGGAAAGTATGAATAAGAAAGAAGCAAAAAAAAGCGCCCCTAAGTCGAAACTTGAAAACAAGTCGCTTAGGAAAAAGATAGGGCATCCCGCTGGACTTCCAAATTGAAATTCAAAAGAATTGGTCCAGGAAAAAATTAGGGAAAGCGAAAAGGAATTTGAAAAGCCCGAAAGGCAGAAAAGTATTATCCAATAAAAATCCTCATCAAAAGAAAAGTCGTGTGATCGAACACCCAAAAACCAAAGGTTATGTAACGGTCGTGTCCAAGAAATATTTGTGGTTCCTCAACCATCATAAAATCTTTAAGAGATGAGTGCTCGTATCAAGTTAACTGAATTTAGGACTGGAGAACATCATGAAGGGGGTGGGCACCAAATAATTTTGAGCTTTAAATCCTTGTTTCTAAAACCGTGAACCAGGCCACGTTACAACCCTTGAAAGTCCTAATTGAAGCATGGGTCAATTCGAAAGCAAAACTGTTATGAGAATACGGTAACCTGACTCCTAAGAGGCTTTCTAAAAAAACTTTTGAGTTGGTATCACTCCCTATTTTATTTTCTTTGTACAGAAAAACTTCGATGTTTTGGCATTTTTTAAATAAAAGTTTTCTAACTTCAAGACAAACATATGATTTGCATTAGATTTATCATTCTTAGTATAAAACGTTATTTGCATATGAAAAAGTGCTTAAACATCAAGCGAGCTTGCATAATGAGCATCAGATGAAGAGTTTGATTATCCCGAGGGACGAATTGCTTCAGAGATCTGTTGAAAAGAATGACCTTAACCTGGGGCATGGCTTCTCGCTACTCCTTTGAATTGAAGAAGACTGGTATGAGAGATTGATCAAGAACTATTTATTTGATGATTGTGCGGAAGTTTTGGTTGCCCCCAAGTCTCTTTTGAGCAATGGCATATCGTTTCTAGTTGGTCCTGAAGGAAAATTTTCTTCAAGCATCTGCTTGTGTGTGAAGCATTTCGAGTTGAGAAGTACGGTTGTCTACTAGCTTGCTTTGAAGACGTAAGTCAATCATCCTGAGGAGGTGTTATCTTCCAAACTCCGTGAACATCCGATTCCTCCATGAGCATGAGGTAAGGAAATGGTTTTCCAAGATTCTGCTAATCGGGGGCAGTCAAGTCAAGATCCATTGACTCTCAAAGTCTCGTCAATCTGGGGAAGTTATGTCAAGATTCGACAAATCTGTAAAACTGTCGAGTGATCAAGGACTGTTGCCCAAGATTTATTGAAGCCACTTCTAATATTGATTAGTCGGAAGCCGTGTTTCAAAGTTTGTAACACTGGGGAAGTTTATCTGGGTGGTACAGATCTCAGGAAGTCCTTTCAAGGCATGTTCTTTAACAACCATACAGACTATGGCAAGACATTATACATGGGCATTGCTCCACCTCATATTTGATCAGGTTAAGTCCAGTCGTAGGCTAAACAACTTGTGAATTTGAAGAGCGTGACTAGAAGTCGAGATTATTATCCTTAACTTATTAGAATTTAAAGTCTATGAATTATTGTTCCTTCATCAATAATGGAGATCTCCATCTCCAACTAAATTCAAGAGTTCTATTCTCAGCATGGATATCGGGAAGTCCTCTCGAGCAGAATCTCTTTAAAGATTAGTAAACCTAAAGCAGTTACATCGAAATTCGACAAATCTCTCCATGGACTTGTTGTGTCAGAGAATTATTCAGAGCTCGAATAATCTGGGGCAGATTATCTCAAGTCAAAAGGACCCTTTTCTAGCAAATTTGTCACACTATGCCCGGGGCACGATCATTGATATGTTTCACATGAGTTTTCATGTGCTTTACTTATCTGCGTGATTCTCCATTACTAGAGCAACATCTTCCAAGATAATTAAAATGTCCCTAACTTGGGTCGTTTCCTCCGAGCAACATTAAAGTTTCTACTTCTCCCAAGTAAGTATTCCCAAATGAGAAATTTTAAGATTGACCAATTGGAATTCAGCATTAAAAGAGTCTCGTTCTCTGGATGCATAAAGCTTTGTCTTCCGATATCACGTAGAAGAAAGTCTTTTGACTGAAGGTTGTGATATTTTGATATGGATTTTCCTTTTCTCAGTAAATCTAACATGTTTATGTTCATAAGAGAATGTCTATTCCTTAGAGCAGAGCATCTTTACCCTGACTGAAGATTTGATTGGATATCTTCTTATGCCCCGGTGAAGTCACTTCACGAAGAAAAAATCTATTTGAGATTAATCGTGGGTTTCTAAGAAGATCTGGAGTTTCTAATGCTCCCCAGTGAATCTCCCAAAGCAAGGAATTTTAAAGATTGACTAATTGGAATTTCGGATTAAGAGAGTCTTATTCTCCAAGTGCTTGGAGTTTTGACTCCCCGACATCACCTAGCAAAATAATGTCTATTCCCTGAAGAGGAGTGTTCTCATCCCCAGTTGAAGTCAAGAGTTCCTTTTGAAATTTCTCCTGTTCCCCAGTGAGGTCACTTCATAAAGATTTCATGTTCAAGAATTCTCTAATTTCCATAGCAGAAGCATGGTTTGAAGTTCGTTATACTGAGAATCTTTCATCGTCCCCAGTAAAGACTATTCAAGTCTGTTCTGTTTCTTAGCGAAGTCATGGAAGCATCATCTCACCTCCTCAGAGGAGGTTGTTTATGAGGATCTCTTGTCCAAGATTTCTCATTCCCCAATGGAACTACCTTATTGGAGATCTTGCTCTCAGGAAGTTTCATCCCCCCAGCTAATTTGTGTTGAGGTTTATTTCATCTCTCTAGTAGAGACCATTGGCTGAGATCTCTTATGCAAAATTTCTCCTCCCCCCAATAGAGCTGCCTTCGAAAATCACCTATTCAGAAATCCTGATCTCCCATAAGAAGTTGCCTTATCAAGAAATATCTTATTCAGGAATTCTCATTTCTCCATTGGAGTCGCTTCATCAAAAGTACTTATTCACAAATTCTCTCTTTTCCCAGTAGGTTTCAATCCTGGATGTTGATAAGTGTTACTTCTCTAAAAGAGTATGCTATTATGGTTGCTATCCTCAGAATAGAGCATCATAGCAGGATTTTGTTATGATTGAAGCACATCCTTATTCCATAGTGGAGCCGAAGATTCTCGTATTTCCATAGTAGCATACTTTGTTGAGTTCCTCGTGCAAAGAATATCTCATTCCAGACTAGAGTTCTTTTTGTAAGGTCGCTTGCCCCAACACGGATCTTCATATCCTTGGCAGTATAAGGACTCTTTATCCCTAGTGATAGAGTATGGATGAAATATTTCCTCAGGCGAGTTTTGAACCTCAAGCTTATGGTTCAAAGATACTCTCCTCTTCCCCAAGTGAGTATTGTTACTCCCCGACGGTAGTGTCCCCGGTGTGGTATGGTTAGAACTCTTGTATTTAAGAATTTCTACGATTCCCCAGTCGGAATCGCTTTCATTAAGGACTTATGTCAGAAGGTCCTAGATCCCAACAATGTTCTCTTTATCTATGGAAGGAGATATTGGATCTCTTCCCCAAAAGTTTAAGAGTTGGAACATAGGTTAAGATTTCTTCTGCACTGCAATTTATTTTTTTGCAGTATTCTCCCTAGGAAGTTATCCCCAGTGAGAAATTGATAAGTTATAAAAAAAAAGTCAGGTGAATTGTGATTTCCCACATACCCCATTTTATTATGTTCTCTCCAGCAACGTCAAGTATCCATTTGACGTTTCCTCGTGGATGTTACATTTTTTATCTGATCTTTTCTAGTGGAATTTGAAATTTATTTTTGCGAGTTTTATTAGGGTTCGACCTGTGGTTATTGGCCTTTTCATTTTCCAATCTAGGGAAGTCAAGTTGAGGATCGATCTCTCAAAGTTCCACTACTCTTGGTAAACATATCAATGATGGTACAAATCCCATGAAGTCTTCTCGAGGAATTGACGTTCACTCTGTATGTTGCAGCTTGTAAGCACCCATGCGAGAGTCTTACCTCTAACTGTTGAATGTTGGAATAAGGAATTCCCCGTAGGGTTGCTTCTCCTCAGCATTTTCATGTTAGGGAGGCGGATAAGGTTTTTTGGATACCTTCATCCCCCAACCAGTTCTGGATGAGCATTATCTTGTTTCTTAATAAAGACTATTCCCAGTGGAGTTTACATTTCGATCTGAATTTTCATTGAAGTTTGCATTCATAAATTCTCATTTTCCTATCTAGGCTGTGACTTGGGGCATTCAATATCAAAAGAATCGTTTATCATCCTCAGTAGGGTTGATGTTGGATGAGATTTCCGCTTCCCCAGTAAAGTCGATACTGTTTGACTATCTTCATGGTCTATTTTAAGGTTACATGCCGAAGGTTCTAGAATCCCCAGCAAAATACTCCCTGGTAGAGTTTTGTATCCTCAGTGGATTTTTTTTCCTCAGCAAAGTTTTATTTCCCAAAAATCTTTTTCAAGAGAAAGGCTTCGTCCTGAGACTTCAAGTTTGAAGACGTATCATGTCCCTAGTGGAGTTGCTTAGATGAGAATTCACAGCCTGAAGAAGTTTCAATTCCCTAGCAGAGTTGCCAATTAGTGTTTCCTTGTCCTGATCTCTCATTCCCCAGCTAATCGGTTGCTTGAGGCATCCTTATTTAAGGATATTTCCTTGGCCCCAATGTAGTCGGTGAAGGATTTTTTGACAGAAGTTTCCCCAGTAGGTTTGGCCATTTCTGAAGAGTATCGTCAGTCTCCATTAGTATGTTTCTGACTATATTATCTATTCAAGGATTTGTGTACTCCCAACAGTAATATTCCTGATCGAGTTTTCTTATCGAAGAACATATTATCCCTGACATGTTTGGCCTTAACAAAGCTTATTTGATTCCCCAACAAGGTTTTCACTTCTCACATATGGTTTATTATTCAGGTTTCATCCTCAACACAGTTGCACGCTGTCTTTTCCAGATATTACAATCTTGCCCTGATCTTCTCCCACAATGCCCAATCTTCATTTGGCATTCCTTCTTGAAGTTGATCAGTTTCGACCCGATCTTCTCCAGTAGAGTTCATAATTTATTTTTACAACTCCTCTCAGTGTTTGTATCCTGTTTCTATCGGTTACTCAACTGTTACCCTCGACAGAGTTTCAGCTCTACAAGGGTTTCTCTCCAGCGGTTCCCTATATCTTCTTTTCTCCATTGGATTTTGCAATTTATTTTTGCATGTTTTGTCAGATTCTAACTTCTTAGTTGTTAGATTCTCGATTGGCCATTCCCCAATGAAACATTTAAACATGCATCATTACATTGCATCTACCAAAATGTGAAGCATTTCCATTATATGGAGCATTACGCTATATAAAAACATTTCAAACATGCATCACAACATAAGCCATTATTGTTTCTATTTTCCCCAGTGAATTTTCCAAAACTTCGGATTATATCCCCAGCGAGGTCTTCATCCTCAATAACTCAAATTCCCCCATACAAATATCCTTCTGATGTTAATCATTTGAATGTTCGAGTGTTTACTTTTGTTTGTAGCTCAAATTATCCTAACACAATTTTCTCGGGTTTAGTCTTTACTACCCTAGTTGGTTCGTTCCAATGTCTATTGATTTACATTTTGAATACCAGTTTCGTCCTGATATTCACTTTCAACAGGTTTTTAGTAGTACACCCTAATCACCTTACTTTGGGTCAAGCTTTGAGTTTTGTCTCCTCACCCGCGCATGAGTTCTAGTTCCATCCTGGTACTCATCTAGTTTAGTTTTTTATAACTAGTTATAATGAGTCGAGTTTTGTCTCATTTTGTTTTCATACCTTGGACTTCCATCAGTGTTTGTTTACTGAACCCTTTATCGATTTTCATTTACCGAGTCACTTTGCAGTGTTCGTAACTGCGTCCCTGGTTGAAATCATTCTCTTTTGTTCCTTGGATTCTTCTATCAGTTTTCGTTACTGTTTATCCATTGATCTAAGACCAACAAATGCTCTGAGAAACATGCGCTCTCACCACTTTGCTTTGGGTCAAGTTTTGATCTTATCGCCTGTGCATGAAATCCAGTTTCCTCCTGGTACTCATCTAGTTTAGTTTTGTCTAACTAGTTATAATGAGTCGAGTTTTGTCTCGTTTTTGTTTTCATACCTTGGACACCCATCAATGTTTGTTTACTAAACCCTTTATCGCCTTTTGTTTACCGAGTCTCTTTGCAATGTTCGGAACTGCGTCCCTGGTTGAAATCAGTCTCTTATGTTCCTTGGATTCTTCTATCAGTTTTCGTTACTGTATATCCATTGATCTGAGATCAGTAGGTGCTCTGAGAAGCATGCACTCTCATCACTTTTTCTATGGGTCGAGTTTTGCCTCGTTACCCGTGTGTGAAATCCAGTTTCGTCCTGGTGCTCATCTAGTTTAGTTTTGTCTAACTAGTTATTATGAGTCGAGTTTCGTCTTGTTTTGTTCCTAACTCCTGGGATTCTTTCAGTTCCTTTATACTGTCTATCTTAGGTTGAGACTAGCAGGTGCTCCTAGAATTATGCACTCTAGCCACTCTGCCCCACATACTTTTCAGAGTTTAGTTTCGCCTATTCTCTGTGGTTTGAGTCTTATCTCACCCATGTGTGATTCAGTTTTGTCCTAACACATTTTTCAGAATCTAGTTTTACCTAGCATTTTTGGTTAAGCTTTATCTCATTATTGTAATTCATGATCCAGTTTTATCCTGGCGCATCTTTCTGAAGCCTAGTATCATCTAGTCGTCCTGGGTTGATTTTCGTCTCAATTTTGTGATTTGCATCCCAGTTTTGTCCTGGCACTTTCCTTTTGAAATTTAGCCTTATCTAGTCTTCCTAGTTTGAGTTTTTATCTCATAGTTAGGATTTAATATATGTGTTCCAATCTTGCCCTGGCCCGTTCTCCCATAAGTTATCATCACTATTTTCTCATGTTTGGTGTCATCCTTGCAATATACAGTTACCTGTGTTTCTGCGCTTCTATTTGATTCAGAGTGCAAATTTCCGGGTTCTTTGAGTATTCAATCCTCTTCCACCTGAACGTTCGAAATCTGCCATTTTTTCTCACTTATCAGGTTTAAGATGATTGAATAGGGGCAGCTATTGCACCCCAAAATTTTCCCTCTTCATCTTACTTTTGTGGCTTATGTTTCATCATACGCATTCATGCATTTTAAAGACAAGATCAAGGCACCTTTTAGTTTTCATGATTTTCTAAAAAATTGTGAAGTTGATTGTTTCATCAATCATTGAAGAGATGAGTCTCAGACCCTCAATTTTTTGGGTCACTCAAGCTACATGAGGTTCCCATACTTCAGAATATCTTGAATGTCTCCTTAATTCATCAGAAGTTTGAATGGGAAAGTATATTGAAGATTATCTTTGTTTCCTCCTATCAATTGGCTTTTTCCCCAGAGTTTTGATTATTGAATCTATGACGTATTTCATGACAAAAATCATTGAAGCATTATCAGCCTGAGCTTTATCGCAGGGCACGTTCAATCATCAACTGAGAAGAGATTTTATCTGATTCCTATGATTAAATAACTTTTGAGATCACTTGTTGGGTCATCTCTTTGAGGATAAAATTGGAAGTCTGTTGTGCAAGAGTGCATCATTTTTAGGTTTGTTGGAGTGTATTACTAGGGTGCATTCTAAATAAGGAGTTATTGGAGGGAAGTTAATTTCTTTGATTGTCTTGCTTTAAATGTTTTGACATTTTATCAAGTTTGGAAATGAGAAGGAATTTGGAGATTTGTTTGTGATCATTATTTCAAAACTATGCCATTATCAATTTCAAGTGCAAACTCTACAAAGTCTCATGGTTTTCAAGTCCATTCATCATTCATGTTTTTTTCAAGTGCATCATTTCAATTTGTTTTCTTTAAAATTTTATCCAAGAACAATATCATCCCATATATTCATTCAAGCTAAGTTACAAGTTTCAAACTTCTTAAAAATCATTCATTGTCCAAGTTTGCAAGACAAAAGTACATCACATTCATCATTCACAATAACAAGTATCCATCATTTTTCATTTCTTTTTCTAAGTCAATGTCTAAGGTTACAAAGCAAAATCAAGAGGAATTCCTAAACTAGTAAGACTAATCCTATAGAGTTTTTCATGGCTTTTCTTTTGAATCTTCCTCCAAGACTTTTTCTCCTTCAAAGCTTCTCACTTCATAATGTCTTCCAAAAGATCTTCAAGAATGCTTCATGCTAGCCATGGTTACATTCTCTTCATTTTCCATGCCATGGCCATCATTTGCTCATGAAACAATAAGAATAAAAATTGTTAGAAAATGGTCAAGGAAACATTGAACAAAAACAAAGAATTTTCCAAGAAGAATTTCCTCCCTAAGGTTCATCATTAGGGTTTTGTAAAGGAATCAAAATTTAGGTTTGGTTTTCAATTATGAGGTAAGCCAAATCCAAAGCCTCATATCCATTTGTTTCAAGAATAAAATCAGAATTTCAATACATAATCATGGGCAAAATTCTATTACAAATCTCAAAACCAGTTTTGGTTCACAAAAGAATTACCAACTTAGAAAAATGCCAAAATCGCATTTGTTGTACCCCAACATTTACCCTCTCACTTCTTAAGATTTTTCTCACAAAAATCCTACTGGGTCAAGGCTGCACAAGTACAATTGGATTTTCCAGTATCAAGTTAAAGAGGAAACTGTTAAAAAAGGGCAAAACAAATAAAAATGATTTTGTTTAGGAACAACAAGTTTGCTTCAATTTCCCTTGCTTCGATTGGACAAATGGCTGCCTGCATGCCTGCTTTGATTGGACATTTGACGCCTGCATGTTTGTTCGATTGGACAAGTTTCGATTGGACAAACGGTTGCCTGCATGCTTGTTTTGATTGGACATTTGATGCATGCATGCCTGTTTCGATTGGACAAGCTTCGATTGGAAAAATAACTCCCTCCATGCTTGCTTCGAATTCACCTTCATGTCTGCTTCGAATCCACCTTCAACATTGGCCTCCTACATGGTGTACAAGGAAATGGCCTCCTCCATGCCTTCCTGCACAAGGAAATGGCTTCCCTTCATGCTAGCACCTACAAAGCAAGTGGCCTCCTGCATGCAAGATTCGATTGAAGCAATGACCCCTTACATGTTTGCTTTGATTCACAAAGCAATGGTCCCTTATAGTTTTTGTTTCTATTCAGGGAGCAAAGGTTTCTTCCCTCATGCATTAGATATTTTCATACTAGCTTCGAATGGACAATTTCTCCCTTTGAAATAGCTTTCTTCGATTCCACCCTTGAAAATCTTCAGCACACAATTTCTACACTATGACACACAATTGTTGTTTCATTCGAAGGACATACTTTGGTGGCCGATTCAAAGGACCTGCAAGACATACCCTGATGTCCCATTTGAAGGACATATTTGGTTTCCCATTCAAAGGACCTGCAAGACATACCTGGATGTCCCATTCGAAAGACATATTTGTTGGCCCATTCGAAGGACATGCAAGACATACCTGGATGTCCCATTTGAAGGACATATTCCGGTGACCCATTCAAGGGGCATACATTTGGCCCCTTCGAAAGATGCACAAAAAGGGCCCATTCGAAAGACACATACTGTTTGGAAACAAGTATTGTTGTCTAAAGAGGGGATCTGGTCGAAGGTTGAACTTATGAAGTTAAAATGAAAGGTTGGAAATATTAAAAGATGCTTGTGCTGCAAGTCCAAGCCTGCTACACTGGCCACGATGCTCCAAAACTGCTGCACAATAGTCCTACAATACTGCCACTACTCTTGCACCAAAGTGGCATACAAGACTGCACCTCGAAAACTACAAAAACAACATACTCAATTTGTTCAAACTTCATTTATTTTCCCTCCCAAACCTCAACCAACTTCATCTATAAATAAGAGCCTCCATAACACATCTAAGGGGCTGAACGACACATCCAGAGGCTTTTGGTAGATAGAGAAACTTTGATCATGTGAAAATCATCAAACACTTCACACATTCTCAAACCCAGAATCAAAACACCATACCTTTGTTTTTGTCCCTTTCGAATCCAACACTAGAAACACAACACCTGTTTCTTTTCCCTTTCGAATTCAGGTGCAACCCTATGCCTTATTCTTTCTTTCGAATCCAACAGAAGGAACACTACACCTGTTCTTCTCCTTCAAATCCAGTCAAAGAAACACCACACTTGTTTCTTTCCTTCGAATCCAGGAGCATCCAGTCCAATCACCCAAGATCCAGAAGCACCAACTTCAGAAGCAAGGTAAGTCCCCTGACCTTAACCCTTTCATTTCAAGCATGTACATGACATTTGTTTACTTTTCGTTTCTTCCCTTTTCATTTGTTTTTCTTGTCCAAATGTATGGTAGAACTAACCATTATAGACCCCAAACAAAAGAAGGAGTTTTGTGTGAAACGAAGCCTCAGGCTTTGCCCCCTTACTGTTTCACAGTCCCAAACGAAAGACAAAGAGGGCGTGAATGAAGGATACACACTCCTGCTACTTTGCAGGCCCTTACTGCTTCACGGTCCAAATGAAGGAGCAAGAAGGGAGAAACGAAGGGTGTTCACACGGACTTGCAGCCCCCAATCGATAGAAGGGCAAAGGGTGTAATCGAAGGGTGCTCACACTGATTCTCATCCCCAATCGAAATAAACCAAAGAAGGGTGAATCGAAGGAGGCTACTGCCTGGATCGAAGGACTCACTTTTTCTCTCTCTTTTTTATGCTTTTCTTTATATTTTCTTGCTATTCAATATGGTTGTAATAGTGTAGGATATTTTATTTTCTGCATTTTTATTGCTTTATACAAATGTTAGTAGTTAGGATGTATGGAAAGATAAAACCAACAAGTAGACCACCCTAATCAAAGACTAAATACATGCAATCAAACACACTATTCACACATGCACCTCTAGGTTAATCTCACTTGTTGCCTCGTAAAATAGTCATGTCCCTCGAATATGGGCGTTTTAGCAAAGACCCTCGATAAAAGATCGTAGTCCCTCGATGTCCCTCGATGTTGCCTTTGGTAAACGATCTAGTCCCTAACGAAATTGCTACAATGTCTCGTAGGTTGCCTTCTATGACTATACAAACGACCCACGACCGTCCCTTCACATCCAAAAATGGGGCTTCTTACCAAATCAATGGCAAGATAGAAATATCTAAAATAGGAGGAAAATAACATTAGACCTTTTGAGTAGGTAGGATACTCATAATTGCTTGCTTGCTCAAAAAAAAAAAACATTTACACACCATCACTTTCAATTGAAACATTTTCAAAAGATAAAGCTCTTTGTACGCATTCTTATAAAGACGAGAATCATTAAAAAGGCACTTTTCAAAATCACTTTCAAAAATCATCTTCCACAAATATCTCTTTGAAATATTTTCAAAACCAACACTTTGTACGCATTCTTATAGAGACGAGAATCATTACAAAGACATTTTCAAAATATTTTCAAACCCACACCAAAAGCACATTTTCAAACAAAGCAAGTGATCTATCAAGCAACTAAGAGCCCGTAGATAACTACGGATGAAAAGGGTGCTAACACCTTCCCTTTTCATAATCTATCCCCCAAACTCAAGAAAACATATCTAAAGGTCTTTGCTATTCTTTTCAACCTTTCCTTTGTTAGATAAAAGAAAAGTCGGTGGCGACTCTTTCTATCCACAACAATTGCAATCAAACACAAAACACCCAAGTCAGTTCCCCACCGTATTACAGAACTGGAGACTCTGTTGGGGAGTAAACTTAAAAGTGGGGTTACCTTAGGGCTAGATCACCTTTACTTGCTTGACTTGCTTGCTTTACATTTTTGGATTCTTGTTTGGGTTATTGTTAAAAATCCTACACCCGGATCTGGGGCACCTTTTTAGGAAAGTAGCAATAAATCATGGAGGATGTACGACATAGACCAATATGGACGAAGTGATAGCTATGTTAGCGTGATACTCTGGCTTGTACTAATGTTCCTTGAGTCATTTAAAACATTAGGCTTCCTTATAGTATCATTAAGAGATAACTTACCTTAGAACCTTTAACTGAACAACTTGGCCATTAGGAAGTAGTGAGATAATCGACTTTAGTTCTGACCGAAGATTAATTAATACTCGATGCTACACTCATTGAGATCAGACTTTTGGGATATCTCGGCCGCAAGAAAAGATTGATTGAGCTGAGACAATGGCTAAAAGAAAGGTCGGTGATATTGAGATCCCTTAGAATCCGATTACTTTCTAGGACAGGTTGAGCCAACTAAACTTCAAGAGGGTACTTACCTACAAACTTCATGCAAGCCTAAACCTAAGGACTTGTCTACTTTGTGTGTATATGACTATTTGTACATAACAACTTGCTTGATTTGCATACTTGTACATAACATCATGACATCATACCATAGCATTTTCAATAACCATTTCAAGGATCTCAAGGGCCTATGATGCAGGGTCATGTTGAACCAGACGCCTATCAAGGGGCAAGAGGATTCATTCTTTAATCAAACACCGTCAAAGACTAAAGCATGGTAACTTGAGTCAAGGAATATGGCCCACTTGACATGGTGAGCTTGATTCTCGTGGAAGGAAATCCCCCGATACGAAGTTCTCTAATCAAAAGTGGTTGATCAAAATTCAACTCATAATATCTTCTTGTGTTTACCCTGCGAGTGTAGCGGTAGAAATGTTCAAGGCTAAGCCATTGGATTGACTAGACTTTATACAAATCAAAATAAAAATCGCCACCGCGCTTTTTTGTTTCCAAAGGAAGAGGAAAAGAGCGAATAACCCAAAAAGATGGGGAAAGATTCAAGGTAAGGGGCTTGGTTATGCAAAGGGAAGGTATTAGCGCCCTAAACATCTACGGTACTCCGCATGAACCTCTTTTTAAAAATATGTATATTTTGGCTATAAAAATATTGTATATATATTTATATAAAATGGATGGTGGAGGTGAGGAAATAAATATATTTATTTTATAATTTTTGCACCCGCCGCGGTTGCGAACCTTTAGTGCCTACTTACCACCTTTTCGTGCAATAGGGGATCAGGGTACACGTAGTTCCTCTTTCAAAAATTTAAAACCCAAATGTGTTGGTTAATTTTATAAGATAAAACATCACCGTCATTGTCCGTGTGGAAAACACACCTACTACCCACGATCATGAGAAAGGAGAATTTGCATCATCTCAAAGTGGAGGATATGGCTTGGATCTCAAAATCAACAATGCCTCACTCAACACCCAAGTGAAAAAATATCTCTCTTCACTACATATTGTAGAAGTATAGTTTTTTGCATCACTACAAGGATTGACAAGATTTTAATCTTTTAAGAAAAGTTTTAAAGATGAAAATCCAAAATGGAAAAATGGTTTGAAATGAGATTGATTGAATTTTAGTATTCTCACAAAAAATGTCAAGGTATTAGTAAGTTTATTGGAGTTTATTTATGAAAATGTTTTGAAAATGCATGGACATAAGTCCAAGTTTATTATGAAAATGGTTCGAGTTCAAAAACAAGAAGAGTTTTCAAAAAGGGAAAGAAGATTTTTGAAATTAAAGAAGATGGGAGGAGAAGAAGGGACTATCCTAAAGCACAAGGTAAAAGCTAGGGATAAGAACCATCTAACCATCAAGAAGCCAATACTTGACATTATGAGCCAAGATAGAATTCCCATTCCTTGGGTTGAAACCAATCCAACAAAGGAATACTAGACCTCTTGAGAGAACCAAACTTCAAGTGTATTAAGTATTCATAAAAAATTGGGAAGAGTAACGGTTGTATGCGGGTGAATCCTAGATTACAAACAAGGGGTGTAATCACAAAAAAGAACCTGCACACAAAAACAAACAAACAACCTAATGTCTTGAGGTAAACCTCAAGAACTCCAGACAAAATAATCAGATAAGATCAAAAGGTTTCCAAGACAGGCCGAGGTTTCTAATCCTAAGTCCAAGAAAAGTCCCATGCTCCATAATTCCAAGTGTTGTGCCCTAAAATTTTCCCTCTCATTTTATCAACATTTCTCATCACAAGGCTCTTGGAACTCAAGATCAAGCTAGGGTTTGCTCTGCTCAAGACATCTCCTTGCACTGATGACCTAAATTAGGGTTTGAGTTTGCACAAGGATTTTTGGACCTTCAATGCTCAAATTGACTTTCATATTTCATGTTGGACTCATAAGTTTTCCCATACCAAGTTTCAAGTCTTGAATCAAATTTTTGCTCAGTTAATTGGACAGTTGACCTAGAAATCAGCTGTATTGGAGAAAAAGTCAATTGTGGCCAATTTGCAGTCAAACCTCATGAATTTTGACCCACATCAACATTATGAACTCATATGAACCATTTGATCAAGTTTGGACCACAATTCCAGAAGAAATTTGATCAGATCACCAAAAGGGCAAAATGGTCATTTTTAGGGTTTTGACTGTACAAAGGCAATTTTTAACTGTTTGGCCTAGCCAATGGCAAATCAAGCTCAACCATGGACTCAAGGACTCAATGACATAATCTTGACCTATTCAACAAGTTCAAAAGATCTCAAATGCATGGGATTGATAGATGAATTTTTCAGTCAACTGATCAAAATTTGACTGTACACTGAAAAGTCAAACTTTGACTTTTTGGTCAAAATCAAGTGCCAAGGGTCATTTTTCATCAAGATGTGTCAAATTATGAAACTTGTTAACCAAGAAACCCAAAATTGCAAATTAGGGTTTGAAATTGAAAATTTTCATAATTTAGAATTTTTCTAAGTTATGAAATTTTCTTAATTTTTCCTAACTTTGTCCCACATTTTCACCAAGATGAAAATGGATTCAAACAAAACTTACAACACGAAAGTTGTAGTCCTCCACAAAGTCTACAACTTTTATGGACAAAGTTTTCTCAAAAGAAGTTTGGATCTCAAGTTATGAATTTTGGAACAAGGGTCCCTAAAACTTTTAACTTAGAGAAATTTTGCCCTAGTTTAGGCAGGATTTTGACCCATCTTCTTGGCCATTTTTAACATAGTTCCACTTGGAGTCTCAAGTTGCATTTCAAATATGGATTATAGAGCATGTAGAAAGCTTTCCAAATTGTCCAAGAACTCCTCAAAATCATTTGTGGTTAGGGAGAATCGAATGCTTGAAGTTGGCAAAAACTCACTTTGTATCCATGGCCAATACATGTTCACTCAAGTGGCATTTTCAAACCAGCATGCTTTGTACTAGTTTGCAGGACTTTAAACCAATTCAAACTCCTTAATTAAATGCAAATCCATCAGTCTAAGCATTTGTTTTTTCCATTTGGGCATTGTACACAAAATTAAGCCTTAATTAGAAAAAGGTACATTTCCATTTTGGAAAAGGTATGCTTTATGTCAAAACATGATCTTTGAAGCATAGGGCCAATATCTCAGAAGCCAAATCAAATCCACAAATTTCAAGTATCAAGAGGATTGTATGCAGCATGTTATATGGCTGGTACAGGCCTATGATACCAACTTACACATTCTTGCTTCACAAAGAAGAAACTTGTCAAAATCCTCCCAACTTGAAAGCCAGCAAAGAACAACTTACACAAACTTTTTGAACAACTTTCATACCACCCTTTGAGCAAGAAACACGAGGGTTTGAGCCTCAAAACCTCCCATAGCCAGAAATCACTCTTCTTTGGCAAAACAGGGCAGGTGCTGCAACTTGAGTGCCATAGCTCATTTGGCTCGTGCGTTTTGCTCCCTTTTGCTTCCAACGCCTTCCATTCAACTCACTCAAGCTATCCCAAACCTCCATTGCCAACTGTAACTCCATTTACAGTGTTCACCATTTTCATTTCAAGCTTATGCAGGTTGAGTTCTAGAGGCTGATTCAGGGATATTCAATGCAAGCTAGCTATTGGAAAAGATCAAGTGAAGTTCAGGCAAGCTACCAGACACCTCAAAACTTGTTGAGAAGCACTGCATTTCCCTACTCGAATCCAACTGAAACATGTTTTTCATCACTTTCTATCTCTCTATTTAGGAACATTTAGCCCTAGGTTTGTGAATGAAAAATGTAGTATTCAATGCCATGAAGCCATACACATGCTTAACTTTCATTTATATTAAGTGTGCTAGGAGAATTTCATCCATGAACATGCTGAAAAAACTAGGTCAGAATTTAGGGCCAGAGAAATTCTCTCTGGTCTTTGAGAGTTAGGATTAATGGTTAGAATCGTATTGAAATTCTCTACAAGTTTGATGTTATGAGTTTTAGCAAAAGATCACATTTCCAGGATATCCAAGTTTGAACCAGGAGCGCACGCGTTTGACAATTGCTGGAGGTTGAAGATGAAGGCTTGGGCTAGGCCTGGCCAGTTTTGCTTCTAACACCCTCTTTTCAGTTTCACACCCCCTGGCCCAATTTCTTATATTTTTGCATTTTTGCATTTTTGTTTTCTTTTCTGACTTTGTTATTTTATTTCCAAATATAATAAATGCTCAAAAAATATTTTCATAATTTTTTTAATTTATTTGGCATTTTATTCTAATTTTTTCTAACATTAAAAGTATTTAAATATTCTTTAATATTATTAAGACTTGAAAAATATTTACATTCATACTTTTATTTTTTGTTCTTTACTTTTATTTATGTTAAAAATATTTTCTTGAATATATTTTATTTTGTACATATTTTATTTTATTTTGTACATATTTAATTTGATTAATATACACATAATAAACATATATACTTTTATTTTATTAAATACTTAGAATAAAAATACAAAAAAATTACATTTTTATTTTTATTATTATTTATACTAAAAAATACCTTTTTTTAGATATATTTCATTTTTTACACATATTAATATATTTTTGTACATAAATAATATATTAAATTTATTTTCTTAAAGAAATTAGGGTTTTACCCTAAAACAAATAAAATTAATCTTTTATTTATTTCTTTATACTTTTTTACATTAAAAAATACTTTTGCATACATGAACAAATAACAATTCTTTTTTACATAACACATTTTATTTAATATTTATTTATCTTGTTTAATTAAATATTACCCATTTATTTATTTGCACAAAGAATTCAATTTGAATGTAATAGTAAATTAGGGTTTATAATTTCTTGTCAAATATCCCCTCACTCAAAATTGTACCCCCATCCCCATAATCATATTGTAATAGCTTAGAACTTAAATTCTCGCACTTTACGCTTTCAATTATGCCATGATTAGAGAATTAGGGTTTGTATGCAAAAAAATCCAAATCAACAAATAGTTTGACCTAATCAAAAACAAAAAATGCATGAAAATCAAACACAATGCACACTTGCACTCCTAGGGTTACAATCCACTTGTTGCCTTCAAAAATGGGCCAGGGTATGCATGTTGAGTACTTTGGCAAAACAAAAACAAAACAAAAGATCATAGTCCCTCGATGACGCTATCTTGGTTGCCTAAACCAAAATGATCAAGTCCCTCAAGAAAGTTGCCAAAGATACTTAACACAATTGCTATCATGGTCTGTACGATGACCCGCGCCTGTCCCGTTAAACATCCTAACACAAGGTTGTTCACCAAATGCAATGGTGAAACAACACTGTCAAAAGGGTTAAAAACATAAGAAAGATCTTTGAGTAAAATAGGGTAGATAGCTCTTAGTTACTTGATCAAAAAGCTTGCAAAACATCCTTGCTATTTTCAAACACACTTCACAACACAATTTCAAAAACATTTCCCAAAACAAACTTTCAAATATTGAAATCTTTTCAAAAGACAAAAACACCTTTGTATACATTCAAACAAGAATCATTACAAAGGTTGCCACAACGATGGCCTCTTTTCAAAACATCTTTCAAAACCACACACAAAGCACCATTTCAAACAATTGAAGAGCACCATTTCAAACAATTGAAAAGCAAATCAAGTGATCTAAACAAGTAACTAAGAGCCCATGGATAACCATGGATGAAAAGGGTGCTTGCACCTTCCCTTTTCATAATCTACTCCACGAACCCAAGAAAACATCTCAAAGGTCTTTCCTGTGCTTTTTGACCTTTCCTTAGGATAAAATAAAAAGTCGGTGGCGACTCTTGCTAAACCGAAACATTTGCAAACACAAAACGCAAAATCCCAAGTCAGTTCTCTCACCGTATCACAGAACTGGCGACTCTGCTGGGGAAAACTTTAAAAGTGGAGTAACCTTAGGGTTTAGATCACCTTTGTATGATTATCTTGTTTGCTTTGATTGCTTTACATTTGGTTCTCTTGTTTGGGTTTTGAATCCTCTACCCGGATTTGGGAAATATTCATAGGTAAATAGCAATACATTGTGGAAACTGTGCGGGGTATACCGACATGGTTGAAGTAATAGCTATATTAGTGCGACATATTTGTGAGTACCGGTAGCCTTTGAGTTAATCAAAGAGAATAAGGGGCCGCTGAGTGATGTCATGAAGCACTAATGAACTCTTAGAACCTTACTTGACCATCTTGGCCTTTTTTAGGAGTAGTGAGATGACCGGCTTTGGTGCAGTCCGAAGTAGGTAGATACTCGATACTACACTCATTGAGGGTTGTTTTCTTGGAATATTTTGGTCGCCAGTTAAGTGGCTAAACCAAAACAATGAACATAGAAAATAATCCACTGATATTGAGCTCCTTAGAACCCGGTTACTATTTATAGGACAGGTTGAGCCAACTAACTTCAAGAGGGTACTTACCTATGAAACCTCATGCAAGCCTGAAACTAGGGTTTTGTGTGACTTGTTTGTGCATGTTCTTGTGCATACATCATGAACATCATAAAGCATCATATGCATCCACTAACCATTTCAAGGGTTTGGATCTTCATCTTTGTTCCTGTTTTAGCGTGTTGTGCATATCATGGTCATTAGTTAATAATGTACATAATCAAGTATAAATCAGATTTTCAAAAATAACAAGTGGAGTGCCATCATTGGTTGGAAGATGACACGCACTTCATCTTCAACCTCCAACCAACGTGATTTGCAGGTCTCTCAAACTGTAAAATCAGAAGCTCAGACCTATGCCAATCGCATCATCTCTTCAAGACGAAAACAACCACACCCTCGCGCAAAATTTATATAAACTGTAACTCAAGCAATTTGGAAGGAAAGTTTTGAAAAGGGATTTGAAATTTCATGGTCAAAACGTGTTTCCAGTGAAATGTAAATGTTGCAACTAGAACAAGGGCAATGAGAGCAACATAATGATATCAGAGTTTTGAAGAACTAATGAAGGAATCTACCTATTGAAGTTGAGTTGCAGAGCTCTGAAACTGGACTTCTATGGAACAATATAGGGAACAATTCTTGAATGTAATTATATGGTTAGTTTTAGGGAAGATCAAGGAAGGTGAATTGAGGGAAAAATTGGATTGAAAAAGGGTCGATAATGGATTTTGAAGTTGTTGAATTCTGAGTTGTGAAATAAGTTTGACAGGGTGATTCTAACTATCCAAGCTTGGGAAATTGAATGGGATAGTTCTTGTATTTATAGGATAAGCGAATGGGATCAAAAGGAAGAGTGAATGATGTGTTTTGGAGGGAAATCATGCACACCTGATGCACAAGTTAGGTGTGATAAAAAATTCATCAAAACTCATCCAATTCTTGAGTTTTGATGTGCTAAACAAATCTGGAACTTCACTAAACATGTTTAGAGGCAAAAACGCATGGAAAACTTGTGATTAGAGGCCATATTATGGATTTCAAAATTCTGACTTGGTGAGAAATTCAATTTCGAATTGCCAACTTCTAACCAATGGCATTTTCGACCCAAGGGGTCTTAGGGCATGATTCTTTATGCTTTAGAAAGATGAGGTTACAAGATTTGTAATAGAAAAAGAATGGAATCAAATGGATGCTTGAGCTGAAAGTTGCATTGAGTCAAAGTTCAAGAAAAAAGGTTGACTTTCCATACTTAGAAATATTACAAATTTTTCTTCAAAAATTGACCTATAATGTCTTGCATCCAAGCATGGCCTTACACTTGGAATTTGATCTTTACCAAAAAAGATGGCATGAAGTAGATCTCTTGAATGACATTTTGGGACTTGAATCATTCAAAATATCCAAAAATTGAGAAAGTTATGAATTGTTGAAGTTGGCAAAAAATCATGAAATGACCTATAATATTTTGCATATTTAAGGCAACTTCCATCAATTTTCCCACTTTGCACATAAAAGAAGGCATAAATTTCACCTCTTCAAGATAATTATGGAAAATGAATGGACTCAAGGTGATAAAAATTGACCAAGTTATGATCATTTGAAGTCACACATGGGAAATTGGGGGTTCATCTGGAGGACTTGTAATCTTTCTTCATCATCAAGTTTCTTCCACATGAAAAATCCTTGAAACTTTTGAAGTGATTTGTTGATAACCCTTTGAAGAGAATGATGTCTTTGGAATCACTCAAAAATACCAAAAGGTGAGAAAGATATACTCCTTTGAAGTTCAAAATCCTAACTTCTAGATCAAGAAAATGCCTTGAGGAACTTTGACAAGTTTGAACAAACTTCTTGTACCAATATTCTTGTTTTGTGAATAAAAGTTGTTAAGGATGATAATGAGGACCCATAGCCATCAAAACCACTTCCATAATTTGAGAGAAATATGATCTTGTGACCAATAGGAACAAGGCCTTGTCCAAACATAACAACTTCTCCAATCAACCCCTTGTACTTTTGAGTCACATCTAATAACCTTGAAATGTGATGAATCAAAACAACCTTGCGATGCCAATTCTTCCAAAACCACTCCAACGGTGAGGTTTGAACTTCTCAAGCTTTTATTGGCTAGGGCATGGAAATAAACTCATGAACCCATGGGGTAGCTTATTAAATCTCACTGCCTTCACCTACATGGATAACAAGCAAGACAAACCAACATTGTGTTTTATTAGTTAAACAAAACAATATTCATGATCACAAGAGGAACATAAGTCAAGGTGTTTGGTAATCCCTCAAAAAGGCAAAATTAATGTAGGGGGAACCAAGAATCCTAGTGTGATCTTGTTGTGAATGAATCAACATGGTATGATAAAGGGATATTAGGGGCAAAAATTGGGGTACAACAGCTGCCCTTATTTAAGTTTCTTCTATCCGGAGATACGAAGGTTAAAAATCTTCGTGTCGACGCGATCGAAGATACTTAAATATAAAACAAACCTTATTTTTGGCCCTAAGATGCCATGCAAATGCTTATGATCATGAATGCATAAGAATCAGGACCAAAGAGACACAAAACATCATCGGGGATGTAAAAATAATAAAAGGAATAAGGAGCACCCCCATCAGGAAAATAAATCACCGGTGGACCCAGAGAAATGAATCAAAGAGGATGGTAGAATGGTCAAAGGACACACTAACTTCTACCGAAGGTGAAGCTATCGATGTTTTACTAACGACAAAGAGAAAGATAACGAACATCGACGTTCACTACCGATGGTCTACGAACTTTCACTGAAGGTAGAAGGATAATATATCATATCACCTCCGTTCACTAACGATGAACTATCAACGTTCACTGAAGATAGCATAAAGATAACAGACATCGACGTTCACTGACGATGGTCTACCAACTTTCACTGAAGGTAGAAAGATAATATATCATATTACCGGCGTTCAATGATGATGAACTATCAACGTTCAATGAAGATAGCAAAAAGATAACAAACATCGACATTCATTGCCGATGGTCTACCTACTTTCACTGAAGGTAGAAAGAGAATAACAAGCACCGACGTTCATTGTCGATGGTCTACCAACTTTAACTGAAGGTAGAAAGAGAATATATCATATCATCGTCGTTCACTGACGATGAACTATCAACGTTCACTGAAGATAGAAAGAGAATAACAAGCACCAACATTCACTGCCAATGGTCTACCAACTTTCACTGAAGATAGAAAGAGAATATATCATATCATCGTCGTTCACTGACGATGAACTATCAACGTTCACTGAAGATAGAAAAAGAATAACAAGCACCTACGTTCACTGTGGATGGTCTACCAACTTTCACTGAAGGTAGAAAGAGAATATATCATATCATCGCTGTTCACTGACGATGAACTATCAATGTTCACTGAAGATAGAAAGAGAATAACAAGCACCGACGTTCACTGCTGATGGTCTACTAACTCTCACTGAAGGTAGAAAGAGAATATATCATATCATCGCTGTTCACTGACGATGAACTATCAATGTTCACTAAAGATAGCAAAAAGATAAAAAGTTTCCCCAATATTCTGGTGTTTCTCCTAGAACGGGTCTCAACTTCTTCTTTAACCAAGGAATACCGCTTGGAAAGGATAATACATAAGCTGTCTCAAATAAATAGACTTGCTATTTGTGGTCACGGAAGATTGTAAAAGGAAATGACTTTTTTGGGGGCAAGAGGTATGACTTCCTAGGGAGATGCCATGATATTATTGCTAAGGGGATAAAGTCTTCTTGTGCAAAATAAATGCACCAAACAAAGCTTGGAGTTTTTCAGGATTCCAAAGTAAATAATATTGTCGGGGGACCATGGATCCAAACCAGAAATAAACTGGAATGAAACAGTTAACCAGAATACATCCTTTGAGAAATAAACTCAAGAGGGAAAACAAGATCCATCCAACCAAGGAACTATACCGGAAGGCTAAAGCAAAAAATCTTCTACGAGGGACAACTCAGTAGGGAATTTGAAAGAATATACGTTTTCTGCTTAAGTCCAACACTCTATTGAAAAGAGGGCAACATAACTCTGCAAAACAGGGTAATATGTCAACAAAAAATATTATTAAATTTCAATGAAGAATGATATGCTAATTTTAGCTATGCATGATGCAAGTATGAATGTATGAGTGTTATCGTGTGCATGCTGACAAAACAGATACACAATATTGGGAACAACCAATCAAAACCACCTCGGAAACTACAACACTCGACTAAACTTCAACCAATATGATCATTCCAAGAAAGGTAAAGGCCAACTACGGAATCAAAACCTATTGTCTGCTTTTAACTTTACTAAGGAGAAACATAATCCGGAGGTAGACAAATCAAACGGATACCGGGGTAGAACATCCTTCTTTCGGCTTCATCGGGGAAACCAGTGTTTCTCAAAAGTAACATGCCTACTGGAGATTGCAAGACCAGTCTCAAACAAAGCAGACTGACACCGAAACATCCAAACATTCACTGGGGAATTCAGACCCACTTCACTGGAGAAAATGCGGATTGAAACTTCTCGACATGAAAACTCAGAAAAAGAGAGAAATGAATCCAAACTTGACAGAGGATACCGGAATTATAAACCTCGTGCGGCGAAAACATCCCGATTAGACATTCCCGAGGGGAACAAAAGCTTCTCAAAACAACTGGAGTTTGTCCATTCCTGGGATCACCATTTTTGTTGTCATTGTTTCATCACAAATATCAAAGTAAAAGTAAATTGTAAAAAATACTTTTTTTTGAAAAATAAATTTCGCTATTTAATCTCTTTGCTTTTAAAGTTATTATCAGTAATAAATGGAGTCTTTGCAAGCTAAATAACATAAGAAATACAAAGAATTGGGTAAAAGTTCGAATTTCATTAATAGAATGGTAGTCTGAGAATGGCGAGACTCCATAGATCATTACAAAATTTGGGAAATGGCAATACATAATGGAAAAGATACATTGAGATACAATGACCACTATCCCCCCTAACAAATTTTGAAATCCTGAGCAGCAGCTTCTGTTGAAGTATGGTGAGGATCCGAGAAGATTGTAGCTTCAACGATCAAGTCTTGTCTGACGTAGTTACTTGCCAAGAAAATCCCTAACTTTTGCCTAAGCTGCCCTTGCGGGTTTTCAACTTAGCGGGAAATTTATTCTGTTTAGGTCTCTAATTTTTTCCTAGACCGCCCTTTCTGGTTTTCGGCCTACCGAGACGCTCCTTTTTTGCCTAAGCCTCCCTCTCGGGTTTTCAACTTAGCGATCTGTTCTTTTATTTCTTTAGGCGAAGTATTTCTTGACTGCATCAACATTCATGGGACGTGGGAACTCCTCACCATCCATAGTTTCAAGAATTAATGCACCGCCAGAGAAGGCTTTCTTGACAACATATGGGCCTTCAAAATTGGGAGTCCACTTGCCCTTAGAATCAGTGTTGAAAGACATGATCCTTCTGAGCACGAGATCGCCTTCTCTAAGTTCACGAGGTTTGACCTTTTTATTGAAAGCTTTCTTCATTCTTCTCTGATATAACTGGCCATGACACAAAGCTATCATCCTCTTCTCCTCAATCAAATTCAATTGGTCAAACCTGTTCTGGACCCATTCAGCCTCTGTCAGCTTGGTTTCCATTATCACACGCAACGAGGGAATCTCTACCTCGACTGGGAGTACAACTTCCATTTCATACACTAGGGAGAATGAGGTTGCTCCTATTGAAGTGTGGACATATGTTCGATATCCATGCAAAGCAAAAGGGAGCATTTCATGCCAATCCTTATAAGTAATTACCATCTTCTGGATAACTCTCTTGATATTCTTATTAGCGGCTTCAACAACCCCATTCATCTTTGGCTTGTATGGATATGAATTATGATGGACAATCTTGAATTCTTCACACAGTTCTGTCATTATCTTGTTGTTCAAATTTGAGCCATTATCAGTGATGATTCTGCACGGCACACCATACCGACATATAAGGTTATTCTTAATGAAGCGCACCACCACCTGCTTAGTAAAATTGGCATATGAAGCAGCCTCCACCCATTTGGTGAAGTAATCAATTGCTACCAAGATAAAACGGTGCCCATTCGAAGCTTTGGGTTCTATCATCCCAATCATGTCAATACCCCACATTGAGAAAGGCCATGGGGAGGAAATCACATTGAGAAGCGTCAGAGGCACATGGACATTCTCTGTATAAATATAGAATTTATGGCACTTCTTTGCAAATTTGTAACAGTCAGATTCCATGGCCAGCCAATAATAACCTGCCCTTAGCATCTTTTTAGCCATCGAATGTCCATTGGCATGAGTGCAAAATGAACCTTCATGAATCTCATGCATCAACATGTCTGCTTCGTGTCTATCCATGCATCTGAGCAAGACCATGTCATAATTTCTCTTGTATAACACATTTTCACTGAGGAAGAAACTGCCTGCCAATCTTCTCAATGTCTTTCTATCTTTCCTCGACGCACCAATCAGGTATTCCTGAGTTTGAAGAAAGTGCTTGATATCATAATACCATGGTTTTTCATCTGCTACCTCCTCTGCTGTAAACACATGAGCGGGCCTATCCAGTCGTCGAACCATAATTTGGGGTATATCATTCCAAGTATTCACTTGGTACATAGAAGCTAGAGTTTCCAGAGCATCTGCCATTTGATTTTCATCTCTAGGGATGTGATGGAATTCAACTTTATTTAAGAAGGGTAATAATCTTCTAGCATAATCTTTGTAAGGTATCAAGCCAGGGTGACGAGTGTCCCATTATCCTTTATTCTGATTTATTACCAAAGCTGAATCACCATACACATCTAGAATTTTGATTCTGAGATCAATAGCTTCCTCGAGACCCGTGATGCAAGCCTCATATTCTTCCATATTATTAGTGCAATCAAATGTTAACCTTGCAGTAAAAGGAATGTGAGATCCATGAGGAGTGACAATCACATCACCAATTCCTTTACCATAAACATTCACAACTTCATCCAATATCATACTCCAACGAGATTCAGGGTCAGGACCTTCCTCAGGTAATGGTTCATGACAATCCTTCACTTTCAGGAACATCACATCCTCATTGGGGAATTCATATTCTGCAGGCTGGTGATCTTCCCCTGGTTGGTGAGCAAGATAATCTTCGAACACACTACTTTTAATAGCCTTTTGAGTGCGGTATTCGATATCATATTCAGATAATAACATCTGCCAGCGGGCAATTCTCCCAGTAAGAGCAGGCTTTTCGAAAATGTACTTGATTGGATCCATTTTGGAGATCAACCAAGTAGTGTGATTCAACATATACTCTCGCAAACGCTTTGCCGCCCAAGCCATAGCACAACATGTTTTTTCTAGAATGGAATACCGCGACTCACAATCAGTGAATTTTTTACTGAGATAATAAATGGCGAACTCCTTCTTCCCTGTCTCATCCGGTTTTCCCAGAATACAACCCATGGATTTATCTAACACTGTCAGATACATAATCAACGATCTTCCTTCTACGGGAGGGAGCAAGATAGGAGGTTCAAGCAGATATTCTTTAATAATCTCAAATGCCCTTTGGCAGTCATCCGTCCACACACAACCTTGATCTTTCTTTAACAACTTAAATATCAGTTCACATGTTGCAGTCATGTAGGAAATGAATCTGGAAATATAATTCAAACGCCCAAGGAAACATATGACCTGCTTTTCAGTTCTTGGTGCTGGAATCTCTTGAATTGCTTTGACTTTATCAGGGTCAACTTTAATTCCTTTCTGGCTAACAATGAAACCCAACAACTTCCCCGATCGAACACCGAAGGTGCATTTATTTGGATTCAAGCGGAGACGATACTTCCTCAAACGCTGAAACAACTTCAACAAATCTTCTATATGCCCTTCTTCAGTCTGGGATTTGGAAATCATATCATCAACATATACTTTAATCTCCTTGTGCATCATATCATGGAATAGGGTTGTCATAGCCCTCTGGTACGTTGCACCAGCGTTCTTCAACCCGAAGGGCATCACTCTGTAACAAAATGTTCCCCAGGGTGTGATAAACGTTGTTTTTTCCATGTCCTCTGGAGCCATTCTTATTTGATTATACCCGGAAAATCCGTCCATGAACGAGAATACTTTGAATTTTGATATGCTATCCACTAACATGTCAATGTGAGGTAATGGAAAATCATCTTTTGGACTAGCTTTTTTAGATCTCCGTAATCTACGCACATGCGGACTTTTCCATCTTTTTTAGGTACTGGGACAATATTGGCAATCCATTGAGGATACACTTACGTCACAAGAAAACCAATATTAATCTGCTTTAGGACCTCCTCTTTGATCTTTACTGCCATATCTGGGTGAGTTCTTCTCAACTTTTGTTTAATTGGTGGACACTCTGGCTTTAACGGAAAATGGTGCTCGAAAATATATGTATATAGACCATGCATATCTTAGTAAGACCAAGCAAAAATATCCACATACTCTTCCAACAACTCAATCAACCCTCTCTTCACATCGGGATGCAACGATGCTCCAATCTTGACTTCCTTAGGTTCTTCTTCTGAACCCAAATTGATCACTTTCAAAGGCTCTTTATATGGCTGAATGGTATTTTCCTCGTGCTCAAGCAACCGTGAGACCTCTTCTGGAATCTCATCATAATCTTCTTCTTCAACCCTATACACATGACATTCAAAGTTGGGAGAGGATGCAGGGTCATTGTATTCAACGGGTTTTTTAATTAATCTGCACATATGATTTATGATTGCTTTTAGAAACTGACACATATAACAAGTGATCATGCAGATTGAATTTCAGTTATTTATTCTGAAAGGGGTTTTTTTTATTACCATTTTCCAAGAAAAAGAAGAAAATAAAGTCATAATTCGGGAAGCAAAGACAACTTTTGTTATTGATCTTAAAAGTCACAACCAACAAATAAGCCCTACAACATTAATACTTCCACCTTGGGCAGAGTGAAAGCCTTTAAAAAAAAAAGATTAATCAAATAAAATTAATTTGAAATATGTATGCAAGAGGGAACATCAATGGTGACCCAGTTACGAACCCTGACTCCATCCGTCACATAATTAGGCATTTCCTGCTCTGCTTCATCTTCCTCGACAACATTAGTTCCAGAATCAGTTGGATGGAGGTAACCTCCATTGCGGAAAACATCATGATAGCTGCCCATAGTAGACTTTGACTTCAAACCTCCGCCTCTTCCATTCTTCGAAGAGAAACCCAAACCAGTTCTATTATGTTCTTGTTCATGAGTGGATCCACAATTCGTCCCCAAACTGCATTATGACCATTACGCATAACCTGATGCGCGTCCTTCAGCGAAACCATGGAATTCTCATTTCTCCTTATGTTGTCAACGGATAGGGCTTGGAACTGGGTTCCAACAGCAGCCTCATTCGCTTCTATAATACTTAAAGAGGACAAATGAGATATCAACAATGCCTGCTCCCTATTTATGATCACTACCTTCCCTTCACGCACAAACTTTAGCTTCTAATGTAAAGTAGAAGTGATAGCCCCTGCTTCATGTATCCATGACCGTCCTAGCAAACAACTATAAGCAGGAATAATGTCCATGACCTGGAAGGTTATCTGGAACAAATGTGGTCCTATATGGATAGGTAAGTCCACTTCACCGATGACAGATTTCCTCGACCCATCAAATGCTTTAACAATGATGCCACTTGGGAGCATAGTTGTTCCTTGATATTTCAACTTCATGAGAGTACTCCTCGGTATAACATTCAACGCGGATCCATTATCAATTAGCACATTGGACAGCGAATCATTCTTGCAGTTCATAGATATGTGGAGGGCCAGGTTATGATTCCTCCATTCATCTGGTAATTCATCATCACAGAAACTTAAGTTATTACATGACATAATGTTTCCCATCACCCTGCTGAATTGATCTATTGGCATGTCACTCTCCACAAAAGCTTGGTCTAGTACCCTCATCAAGGATTCTCTATGAGCAGAGGACTTCATTAATAAAGCTAAGATAGATATCTTTGAAGGAGTCTGTAGTAGCTGATCTACAATTCTGTAGTCGCTCATCTTAATTATCTTCAAAATATCATCCACTTATTTCTCTAGCGTATCTCCACTTGTCTCTCTTGTAGTCTTCTTAGGTTTATATTTCTCAGCAATTCTCTTTCCAACAGCAACATCTCTCTGAACAATTGGCGCAAACACACGACTGTTGCGGGTCACCCTTCTATTTTCAGCTATATTTCCAACATCGGGCATTGGCTGGATGGGAACTTCCACCCCATCTTCTAAGATTGTAGCATTGTATTTGTAAGGCACAACCTTATCTGATTTGTAGGGGATAGGACCTGGAAAACTAATTACCAATGGGGTAACAGCTGGCTTGCTATGATATTCCACTTCAAAATGGGCAGGTGCACCAAAACAAGGCACGATGATGTTTACCCCTTCCTCAACACAATCAGTCATCAATAAGTCATTTATGGAAAACAAATCTTCGTCTGAAGAGAAATACTCATCTGCAGAGGCATAGTCTTCATCTGACTCTTCTTTCGTTAAACAAACCTCAACCATATCAACCTCATGATAATCATCTCTCTGACCTGTGATCTTGATAGTTCCATTGTCTAACAACAACTGAACACCCTTCTTCACGATTGCACATCCTTGGGGATCTCGACAGCAAACTAAGCAAGATCCATATTGGTGTTCCACCTGACCAGCCGTATGGAAGAAGGTAGCATGAAACTGCACGAGATCCTCATTCATATACTCCACATAAAAAATTCTGAATTCACCAGGACATCCAGAAACCACGTCCACTTCCTCTTCATACTCTGCCCTAGGCCTTATTATGTGGATGAGACCCTCATCCATCATCTCCTGTAAATCAACCTTTATCTTATCACAACCCTATATATTTGTACTACAAGTAGCACAACCGATATGGTTATACGTATAGTAGCTAAATTCACAGAGGTATGCGTGCATTTTCACCTAATCTCCTCTAACCAGATTAATATCAAAAATTCGGAAGTCGCCTGGACAACCGGCCACCATATTCACAACATTTACTCCCCCGTGCTTGGGTAAAGGGTTATCTTTCACATTAGGTCCCATGTCCTTGAAAGTTAGAACACCAGATTTACCAATTTCTGCACCTCATTCTTCAAAGGATAACAATTCTCAATGCTATGCCCTGGTGCTCCTTGATGAAAAGCACACGTTTGGTCTGCCTTGTAATACCAAGGCAATGGTGATGGTACGGCGGGAGGTGGTCGTGTCTGGACCAACTTTTTCTGAATCAATGCTGGTAATAGCTCTGTATATCTCATGGGAATAGGGTAATAACTCTCCCTTCTCTGATTATACCCTTGATTCCCCTGCTGGGACGGTCTCTGGTAAGCAACGGTAGTTGGAGCAGCACTCACAACATGAGTAACTTAGGCGACCTGCTGATGACGCTGATAATTCCTTCTAGGAGTGTTTACCCCCCTCTCTTGCATAACATCATTTGCATCTCCCTCTTTCTTCTTGGTAAACCAATAAGATGGCTTCTTCACACCTCCGGATCCTTCACTCTTCATCAAACGACCTTCTCTTACAGCCTCTTCTAAGCAGATACCCATTCCTACCATCTCATTAAAGTCACTTGGCGCGCTTACTACCATCCTCTCGTAGTAGAAAGTACCCAGTGTCTTCAAGAAAATCTTAGTCATCTCCTTCTCTTCCATGGGAGGAATCACTTGGGCGGCTACCTCACGCCATCTCTGTGCATAGTCTTTGAATGATTCCCTGTCTTTCTGAACCATGGCCCTAAGTTGGTAACAGTCAGGCGCCATGTCCATGTTGTACTTGTACTGTTTGATGAATGCTTCTCCCAAATCTTTAAAATTATGGATATTAGCGATGTCTAGACTCATATACCACTTCAACGCAGCACCGGTCAATCTATCCTGAAAAAAGTGAATCAGCTGACGCTGATCATCAGTATGTGTAGACATCCTTCTCACGTACATCACCAAGTGAGCACGAGGGCAAGTGTTGCCCTTATACTTCTCAAATTCCGGGACCTTGAACTTAGAAGGTATCTTAACATTCAGAACCAAACATAGCTCATTGACATTCTGCCCAAATAGCTCTTTTCCCCTAAGGGCCTTCATCTCTCTTTGCATCTTGTCAAAATACTCTTGAAAATCGTCCATTATGTCATAAAGACCCAAGTCTTCACTCGGTGGAGGGAAAGGACGACACACATCATCATTAACAAACGGAATCAAATTTACCGAAGGAGGTGCAGCAGGAACAACATGCACCATAGAAGGTGCCAGAGTAACAATAGTCTGAACCACTATAGTATCTTGAGGACCAAGATCGAAACCTTCAGGTGGAAAATTCTCTAGCATCCCCCATGGATAACCTTGAGGCATGTGATTCTGAATAATAACAGGAGTGGCAGATACAGGAACAGTCGGAACTTTAGTAGTTTCCCTTGTTGGTTGAGGTTGAACACTCGTTGGCTGATTCTAAGAAGCCACCAGAGCTTCCATCAGAGTAGTCAGATTGGCCATGCCGGCCTTCAAAGCAGAAACTTCCTCGTGCAACTTGCGATTCTCCTGTTCTAAGTTGTCCATCTTCTTTTTGAGATTAGCCCGAGTGTTGTAGTGATAAGTCAGCTTGTTGAACAAAGTAAAGAAGCTTGGTAAGACACCTGGGTATGCATAACTAATGCAAGAAATATGTGCAATATGATGCATGACATGTAATGCACATGATTATTTTTACTTTTTTATTTAATATTTCAAGGGATTTAACGTTTATAGACATATTGCAAACATCAAAGTAATAACGCTTTTGAAATACTAAATTTTTTTTATTATAATAACTCCAAAATGGATTACAAGTTTCAATGATCTCAAGTACAAGATGAAAATACAATCTAAAACCCTGAGAAAAAGAACTGATGGAGATCACTCTATACGCTGGCGCTTCCCCGTGAGTCTGGAAATTTGAGCTTTCAACCTCTGGTTTTCTTCCACATATCTGGTGGCAACCTCCTTCCAATCATCTGAATCAAGAAGTGAGTGATCAGTACCATACTGAGGCTTAGGAGAAAATAAATCCCCTTGCCTCTCCATAGACTCTACCGTTCGACTCTCTAGAATCTCAATCAAGTCATATTTCCCCTTCAGATCTGCTTTGTAGGAACTTTCTAAAGTATGGAACTTGTTCTTCCAAGCATCCCTTTCCTGTTGCATCCTAACCAAAGCAAGCTGCAACTCTTCTAGGTCATCTAATAAGGGAGGGGTGGTCTTCACAAATAGATCAGGCATGGGTGTCTCTTGGGTATACGGCATCTTTAACTGAATGGCTCTCGATCGGATCCATTGAAGATATGGCTCCAAAGAAACAGCAGCCCTAGGTCCCAAATCCTTCATACTCTTCTTATGAATGTGACGCTAGGCCTTCGCAATCTGCTCCCTAGCTTCCCTATGGTCTTCCCCTTCCTTTAGAAAGAAACTACTCGAATGAATACTATTCGATTTATCTCTCATCGGATAACCAAGTTGTCTCTATGCAAGAACAGGTGTTGTACCCCAAAATATTCCCTCTCATTTTACTCAACACATGCCCATTGAGGTCCCCAATTTGCTCAAGGATGCCCAAGAGTTGACCAGACAAACTCTCTACTAAGGCAATGTAACTCAAATTAGGGTTTCCATTTTCATCAGGGTGTGGGAGCCCCAAAGGTCCCAAATTCTTTCCATGGTCCTAATATGTTCTCAATATCATCCATGTCAAGTTTCATTCCTTGCACAAGAAGTTTTCTCAGTCAACTGCTCAGATGCCTGAAAATCAACTGTATTAGGTCAAAAGTCAACTATGGCCCACATACAGTCAAACTTCAAGATTTTTGGTCAACTTCAACATTTTGAAGTGATATTCATCATTTAATCAAGGGTTGATCTTGATTCTCCAAGGGATGCCCCAAATTCATCAAAACCCAAAAGTTGCTAAATTAGGGTTTCTTAGGAAAAGTCAACCAAACTTTGACCAAGCATAACTTCTTCATACTTTATCAGATATTTTCCATCCAAGGCTCATTTTGAAGAGGATACAATTACCTACAATTCATCTTCATCCCACAAGTTCAAAATATGCACTCATTAAAAGATATGAATTTCTACATTATAGGTCCTTTTGAAAAGTCAACAAAAACACCTTTTGGGTCAAAGCTTCTTACATGAACATGGAAGACTAAATTTAGATGAGACCAAAAGGGTTGTTTAGGGGACATCCTAATCTTTCTAAAAAGTCCAAGAACACCTCTCTATGGTTAAAATTGGATGAGATATGCCTTGTCAAAGTTGACCATTTTTGCAAAATTGCCAAAAGTCAAATGTGCTCAAAAATACATTTTTTTGTAAAATGGGCCTAACTTTGTATGATTGAATCTTGCTTGTGACATGGTCCACGACCCATATCAGCATACACACATTATTTGCTTCATTATTTATTTTATTTTGATTTTTTATTATTTAAAATTCAAATTAAATCAAATAAATGGCAAAAAATACAAAAGATTGAATTGGATTTGATTTTTTTGTAGGAATCAAATCAAATCAACCTAGCATGACCAAATAAAATCGTGCAAGGGTGGAATGGCTCAAATTGGCTTGATTTTGATGCATTTGGAAAGATATATTACAAGAGCAAAATAAAATAAAATTTTCATGATTCACAAAGATTTAATTTGTTTTTGTTAACCTAATCAGTTCTACTACATATATAGAACATAACCAAGCCAAAAAATAGGGTTTTGAGGCCGTGAAAGCATCAAACAAAACTGAAAGAATTGGCAAAATGGTGTGGATCGGTTTCTCATTTAGAGGGCAATTGACAATAATTTAAAGCTTCTAATCGATTCCAGGGCACCTCCTAAAGCTAACAGGACCATTTGCAAGCCTCCCCAAGCCTAGAATCGCTCATTGCAGATCCACGTTTTGCACATACATTCTTGAATTTGATCTTACAATTTACGCATGGTTAATGATTTCTAGGCATATATTCATGTTTGTATCATCCTTTAGATTGTGTTTGCATGCTTAATTACATGTTTGGATTCATATAATGAGAATTACCATTGCTAGGGTTTATCGTGCCGTTTTAGGGTTTTTTTATACAGGTTAAATTGGCCTAAGAAAAGGGTACCATGATGCTTGTGGCATCAAGACGAATTGATCCATGTATTTGGAATTAATTTATTATGCTTGCTGTTGACTTTTGAAAGTCACAGGGTTATAGCCATGGAAGTTTGTCCGTAGGTAAAAGTTACAGACCTAAAACGACGGACAGGGGAAGAAGAAGATATGTGGCTAATCATCGTTGGTTCATTTGAATAACACGCGAGTTTTTTGTTTGTTTTTGTCTTATCCAGTTTGTTTGGCATAATATTGATTATTGTTATTATTTTAACAAACAAGAACAGGTGGCCCAGTGGTGAGGCGTGCTTTTGGAAATGTAGAGGACCTGGGTTCGATCCCAGGTCCCATCATTTTCTTATTTTCTAACTTTATAATTGCAGATCCTATGCATACGCGTCCCAGGAGCATACCATGCGCTTTCATCATCTAGCCAATGGATTCCTTATCAATCCAATCCAACGCTCATGCAAGAGAGGACCACTGTGCACCAACAGGAAGAGGCAACATGGAATCCAATGCGTTGACTGGGCTTAGCCACTAATGGGCCCAAAGGTTCAGATCTACACCCCGCTTTTCAGCTTCACAAACAGGCCCATTCTTTCTTTTCTATTTTAATTTTTCTTATTTTATTATTTCATTAATATTTTTTTTTTACAAAATAACAAAAATAATTTTATTTTATTAAATAAAAAATCACAAAAAACCTAAAAAATATTTTTTTTCATAAAAAAATATTTTGTTTCTTTAATTAATTAATTAGTTTAATTGTTTAGGGCAATTTAATTGTTTTTATAATTAATTAGAAATTAGGGTTTTTAATTAGATTGTTAGGGTCCTTTAATTCTCGCATTTAAATTTTCCGCACGCATTTTTTAATTTTCTTTTATTATTATTGTAACTGTTTCGAGGTTGTAATAGTAATTAGGGTTTATATTCTGCATTTTTTATTTTTCAGTCCATGATAATTATGTATCTGCAAAAGCCTTGTAATAGCGTAGGACCTTTACCTTCTCGCTTTTATGTTTTGAATGCTTGTATATAATTGTTAGCAACTTAGGCGTGTATGACTAATGAATCAATCTTAGATCACTAAACTGCAAAGATAAATATAACTGAAATCAAACACTTTTGCACACTTGCACCCCTAGAGTATTGCCTCACTTGGTTGCCTCAGAAATAATGGTCGTCTCCCTCGAGTGTAGGGATACCTTAGCAATGACCTGCGATTCAAAGTCGTCATAAAGATCACAATCCCTACTTGTCCCTCGAGTTGCCTACGAATTGATCTTATGACGATAGTCCCTTCGAAACGTTAAGGCATCCTTACATGTTGCCTTCAATGACCATTTCGTCCCTTTTGATAGTCCCTCAAACATCCAACGACTAGGGTTACCTACTCACTAATAGTAGGATAACACGGTCTAAAGGTTAGGAGGAAAAGAACGCCTTTTTTCGAGTAGGTAGATAACTGTTAAGTACTTGCTCAAACAAAAAAACTTTTTCACACCAACACTTTTCAAACAAAGTTTTCAAAAACAACTTCGTAACACTCTTGAGGACAGAAACAAGGGTTAAAACGAAGTAAAACAAAACTTTTCAAAACAAAGCACACACAAGCAATTTAAAAATGAGCAAGTACCTAAGAGCCCGTAGAAAACTACGGATAGAAAGGGTGCTAACACCTTCCCTTTCTATAATCTACCCCCCGTACTCAGAAACATCTCGAAAAATGTTTTTTCTGTTCTTTTTCCTTTTCCTGATTGGATAAAATAAAAGTCGGTGGCGACTCTTGCTTACCGCGACATTTTGCGAACAAAAAACACAAACCAATATAACTGGCGACTCTGCTGGGGAATATAAAGTGGGGTTTACCTTAGGATCTAGGTCATTTTAAAATTTATTTCTTGTTTTGCCTTGTCTGCTTTAAATTCAAGGGTTTTGTTTGGGTATTATTAAAGATCCTACACCCGGATCTGGGGACACTTTTTAGGTAAACAACAATAGATCACGGAGATTGTACAGCGTAGACCGATATGGTTTAAGCGATGGATGTGTTGGTGTGACACTTTGGTTGGTACCAGTATCCTTCGTGTGGAAACGAGGAGAATACGGGGCCGCCATGTGGTGTTGTGAAGCACTAACGGACCTTAGAACCTTAGTTGAACAAACTTGGCCATTAGAAAGTAGTGAGATAGCCGACCTCGGTATAAAGCTGAGGATTGGTTGATACTCGATGCTACACTCATTGAGATCAGACTTTCGGGATATTTCGGCTGCAAGAAAAGATTTCTTGAGCTGAAACAATGCCCAATAAAGGATGATCAGTGATATTGAGAATCTTTAGAACCCGGTTACTTTTCTAAGACAGGTTTGAAACCAACTTAACTTCAAGAGGGTATGACCTTAAAACTCAAGCAAGCCTTAAACCTAAGGACTTGGTGTGATATGTGTGTGTTTGCTATACCTGTGATTTATCATGACATCATAAACATCATACCATAGCATATCATGACTAACCATTTCAAGGATCTCGAGGGCTTGTGATGCAGGTTATGATAAATCAGACGTCTAGCAAGGGGCAAGGGGATTTATTTTCCTCTAGCCAATGTCGTCAAAAGATCAAAACTCAATAACTTGAGTCAGGGGCTATGACCCACTTGATATGGTGAGCTTGACTCTCGTTGAAGGACTCTCAATGATACAAAGTTATTCAATCAAAGCTGCAAAATTCAAATTCTGACATTTTCTTGTTTACCCCGCGAGATCCTTGAAAATATTGCATACACATATAATACATATCATTGCATAAGCAGGTTTCAAAGCAGGCCTCTCATGTTCTCGCTGTTTATTTCTGCAATGGCTCTCCAACAAGACAACAGAGATCTCCGAGCTCAAGATGCCCAGTTCAAGGAATTTCTCCTAAATCTATCCAAGGGGCAAGAAGACCTGAAAACACTATTCACCGGGAATCTGACCAAGGAACATCCTGACAACAACAAGGATGAACAATTGGAACAACTGCAAGCTGAGGTAGAAGCAATGAGAATCCAGATGCTGGGGCAGATGGATCTTATCTAAAACTTAGCTCGAGGACAAGAAGGGCTAAGAGCCTTCCTCAACAAGCTTCACTAAGATGGATGCAGATCCATGAAACAAACAGTTAAAATTATGGATCAAGGCATTAATCATCCCCCAGTTAGAGAAGAGGTTGGTTTGGTCAGGAACAGACCTTTCCAGATTTCTACTACATCACAAGCCCAACCACAACTTCGCCAATGACAATGGGGCAATCGGCATAAGAAGAATACATTCGAAAGACGCTTCACCGAAATCAACATGTCATTGGCTCAAGCATTGCAACGCCTGTTGAAGGCCAAGTTGGTAATATTAAGGGACCCTCCTCAGAATCCCAACATAGCCTCCCCAAGGTACATTCCAAATGCAACATGTGTGTACCACTCCAACAGTCCTGGACATGACACCAATAGTTGTTGGGCATTGAGAAATAAAATTCAAGACCTGATTGATGAATGTGCGCTAGAATTCGCACAAGACGGTCAGGCTGAGTTCTTCTGCCATCCCTCCAAGGCATACCATCTAAAGTGACAAGTTCTCACAAGAAGACTTTTCGTTCATTAGAATTTTCAATGTGTAATTTTCTTTTGATTTGTTTGAACATTTATTCATATCAAACCTCGTTATTTCATCAATGTATTGCACATGTTTGTCTTGAACCAATTCATTCGTATTCACTATTTCAAAAATGCGTTCTTATTTCCTTTTGTGATATTCAACTCTCGATTAAAAACTCTAAGCCTTAGAGGGAGGATGACGAAAATGATACCATAATCTCTACAGTATGCTTTCAAACAGACCCCGCTGACGATGTACAGGCGTTGTTTCAAATCCTAAACAGTGGAGTTATAAGGAAGATAATCCCTAGTCAACCCCTTTGAGCCAAAGAAGTAGGAGTTTTTCTTTTCACACAAATTAAAACCCTTAATCATAACCTGGGGCAGGGTAGTTTTCTCAGTTAATTCAGAGGCGCGTTCAGTCGCAATCTTCTGCTTCCTACACAATGAATGGCATCGAAGACTTCCTTCCAAATCAAAAGATAGTGATGATTCCGTATAATCGTCAAGACAGGAAATCATTATCTCTCAAAATAAAAGCCTGCTAAGTCAAAACCTATGAAGGAGACTTAAGAAAAACTGGGGCATCCCGCTGACTATAATCACAAAAGAAACAGTTCAGGCAAAAGAAGGGATAACGGAAACAAAAAAAAAGAGGTTACTACAAATCCTCGACAAAAAGAAGTTACAAAAATGACTGCCTTTTAAAAACAAATGTTCAATTTCTAAATCATCACCAAGTATCAGAGTAAAGATTCCAGACTCAATCGGGATCTAAACACGCAATTAACTGCGCATAGGACTGAAGAACTTCACGAAGAGCGGGTTGGGTACAAATAAAATTTGAGCCTTTATCCTTTGTTTCTTGAACCGTGAACCAGGCCATGTTATAACCCTTAAAAGTCCTAGCTGAAGCATGGGTTAGTTTGAGAGCATACTGTTACAAAGGTATCCTGACTCTTGTAGGCTTTGTTACGGATCCTGAGTTGATATCACATTCTTGCAAATTTCGTTTTGCTACACAAAACACATTTTCAAAAAATTTCAAGACAGACATGAGTTTTTCATTCTTTAAATGACATTGTTTGCATATGACTAATTGTTTGACAGCAGAGAAATCCGCACAATGGATATTCAATGAACAGACACCCTCTCAATGGACAGAATCACCTCAGCGGGAAAGACACTTCCAATAACAGGTCTTCCATAAGCAAGGGGAATGACATGATGTCTAAACACACCTGGGGAAGTCTCTCCAAAAGTGCCAAAGAACTAGGGGCAGATCTCCATCTGAATCACTTGGGGCATTACGCACGAATTCCAACAACGAATCATATGCCATCAAGAAAACATTTTTGATAGTACTACAACACAACACTATAGACAATGACAACTCTCTACATCCTGAAAGCATGGACATAGACGGAAAATACTACGCATAACAAAGACCCGCTAGGTTGACATACCTAGGCAAAAATAAGGGCATCTCAGCGAACCAAAAGGGTTCAGGCAAAAATTAGGGATACAAAATGGAAAATTCTGTACACCCGAAAGGGCGGCTTGGGCAAAAAAGGGTATCCCGGTGGACTGAAAACCCGAAAAGGCGGTCCAGGCAAAAGTTAGGGATTTAAAACGTACGACTATGTCCTGTCACCTGTCTATCAGTGGAAGACTTATACCTTGATCAGCATTCATCAAGAGCACCAGAATTCAGATACAGTTCGGATACGCTCCAGATACAGATGACATTCTAATACTCATTCAGATTCATCTTTCAGATACAGTTCAGATACGCTCTAGATACGGATGCCATTCTGATACTCATTCAAATTCGGCTTTCAGATACAGTTCAGATACGCTCCAGATACGGATGCCATTCTGATACTCATTCATACTTAGCTTTCAGATACAGTTCAGATACGCTCCAGATACGGACACCATTCTGATACTCATTCAGACTCAGCTTTCAGATACAATTTAGATACGCTCCAAATACGGATGCCATTCTGATACTCATTCAGATTCAGCTTTCAGATACAGTTCAGATACGCTCTAGATACGGATGCCATTCTGATACTCATTCAAATTCATCTTTCCGATACAATTTAGATACGCTCCAGATACGGATGCCATTTTGATACTCATTCAAATTCAGCTTTCAAATACAGTTCAGATACGCTCCAGATATGGATGCCATTCTGATACTCATTTAGATTCAGCTTTCTGATACAGTTTAGATACGCTCCAGATATGGATTCCATTCTGATACTCATTCAGATTCAGCTTTCAGATATAATTCAGATACGCTCCAGATACGGATGCCATTCTGATACTCATTTAGATTCAGCTTTCAGATACGGTTCAGATACGCTCCAGATACGAATGCCATTCTGATACTCATTCAGATTCAACTCTCAGATACAGTTCAGATACGCTCCAGATATGGATACCATTATGATACTCATTCAGATTCAGCTTTCAGATACAGTTCAGATACGCTCCAGATACAAATGCTATTCTGATACTCATTCATATTCAGCTTTCAGATACAGTTCAGATACGCTCCAAATACGGATGCCATTCTAATACTCATTCAGATTCAGCTTTCAGATACAGTTCAGATACGCTCCAGATACGGATGCCATTCTGATACTCATTCAGATTCAGCTTTTGAATACGGTTCAGATACGCTCCAGATACGGATTCCATTCTGATACTCATTCAGATTCAGCTTTCAAATACAATTCAGATACGCTCCAGATACGAATGCCATTCTGATACTCATTCAGATTCATCTTTCGGATACAATTCAGATACGCTCTAGATACGAATGCCATTCTGATACTCGTTCAGATTCAACTTTCAGATACATTTCAGATACGATCCAGAGACGGATGTCATTATGACACTCATTCAACACATGTTTCAAATACAGTTCAGATACAATCCATAGACGGATGTCATTTTGACACTCATTCGACACATGTTTTAAGTACAGTTCTGATATGATCCAGAGACGGATGTCATTCTGATACTCATTCAACACATGTTTCAAGTACATTTCAGATACGATCCAGAGACGGATGTCATCCTGGAACTCATTAAATACATGTTCAAGTACAATCACAACATAGATCCATCCATAAAATCTCCGCATGTACTTTTTCCAGCATGGTACAGGGGGCAGAGACAGTTGGAAGCGAAGTCACTATCACATACAAGCCAGTGATACCTATATTCCCCACAGAGCCGAGATAACCAAGGTCTGACTTCCATATCCCCAAGCAGGAATTCCTTCCCCAGTAGGCTCTTTCAGAAAGCTAACATCTGTATTACCCAGCCGAGCTTTATAATCAATTTATAAAGTTTTTCTCCCGAGCAGAGTTTATTTCTATGACAGCAGAAGCTCAATCTCCAACAGAGCTCTTCTCTCCAGCAATGGAAGTTCATCCCCAGCTGAGTTTATTTCTCCAAATCTGTAGATTTTCCAATAGAGTACCTCTCTTCCCCCACAGAGTCATTCCCCCCGCAGGATTATTCTCAGACAAAGTCTCTCCCGACAGAATATTCTCAAGCGGAATGGATGAAAATCTCCAGTTAATCATCTTCGTTCACTTTCCCCAACGGAAACGAAGAACTCAACTCCTTATACTCTCCAGCAGCAGCCAGGATTTATTTTCCCCAGCTAGAGGATATCACAATAGCATTGTATATCCATACATCATGGCATGTGCATACATATTATACAGCTCAAACTCATTTATTTTGAGAGCATCATTACTTAATACATTTCATACATCATGAAATTACATACGACTAACTCTTTACCTTTCAGGGAAAGATGCAATCAAGTTCTCTCTGGTTCAGTCAAACCGACACCAAGGTTTCTATTCCAGTTAAAGATATTCCAACATTTTTTCCGGTTTAGTCAAACCGACACTTAGGTTTTTATTCTAGTTGAAGATGTTCTAAGACTTTCGTCTGGGTCAGCCGAATTGCCGCTAAGATTCCCCTGATTTCTATGCCAGTCAAAGTTAATCTGAGACCTCTCCCAGGATCAGTCAAATCGATACTAAGATTTCTCTCCCAGTTGAAGTTCTCACAAGTTTTCCCTGGTTCAGTCAAATCGATACTAAGATTTCTATTCCAGTTCAAGCTATGAAGCCCAGAAATCGACCGGATAATATCTTGATTTCTCCAAAATGCTATGAAGCCTGGAATCGACCAGATAGTGGTTTATCTTAAATGCAATCTATGAAGCCCAGAAGTCGACCGGAAAACAGCTTAATCCCCAGCAAGTTACTGTGAAGCCCGGAAATTAACTAGATAACAGCTTAATTTCCCTATCATATTGTGAAGCCTGGAAATCGACCGGATAATAGTACAAGATACTATGAAGCCTGGAATCGACCAGATAGTGGTATAAGATACCATGAAGCCTGGCGCACCACCAGATAATGGTATAAGACGCTGTGAAGACTGGAGCACGACCAGATAGCGGCAAGAGACACTGTGAAACCTGGAGATCGACCAGATAACAGTATGTGGTACTGCGAAGCTTGGAATTCGACCAAATAGCATTTTACTTGGCCAATTACTATTGAAGCCTGGAAATCGACCAGATATTAGTATGCCTTAAATTCAAGTTGAAACCTGGATGCGACTGTAGCGGTAGAAATCTTCAAGACTAAGCCATTGGATTGAATAGACTTTATACAAATCAAACTAAAAATCGCCACCGCGCTTTATTATTTCCAAAGGAATGGGAAAAGAGCGAATAACCCAAAAAGGGGGAAAGATTCAAGGTAAGGGGGTTGGTTATGCAAAGGGAAGGTATTAGCACCCTAAACATCTACGGCACTCCGCAGGAGCCTCTTTGGAAAATATGTATATTTTGGCTATATAAAATGTGTTGTATATAAAATGGATGGTGGAGGTGAGAAAAGAAATATTTTTTATGATTTTTGCACCCGTCGTGGTTGCGAACCTTTAGTGCCTACGTACCGCCTTCCGTGCAATAGGGGATCAGGGTACACGTAGTTCCTCTTTTAAAAATTTGAAACAAAAGTGTGTTGGTTAATTTTAAGAGATAAGGAATCATTGTCATTGTCCGTGTGGAAAACATACTTACTACCCACAATCATGAGAAAGGAGAATTTGCATCATCTCAAAGTGGAGGATATGGCCTGGATTTTAAAATCAACAATGCCTCACTCAACACCCAAGTGGAAAATATCTCTCTTCACTACATATTGTAGAAGTTAGTTATTTGCATCGCTATAAGGATTGACAAGAGTCTAACCTTTTGAGAAAAAGTTTTAAAGATAAAAAACCAAAGTGGAAAAATGGTTTGAAATGTGATTGATTGACTTTTAGTCTTCGCACAAAAAGTGTCAAAGTATTATTAAATTGATTAAAGTTTATTGATGAAAATGTTTTGAAAATGCATGGACCTAAGTCCAAGTTTATTATTAAAGTGGTTCAAGTTTAGAAACAAGAAGAGTTTAAAAAGGAGGGAGAAGATTTTTGAAATTAAAGAAGATGGGAGGAGTAGAAGAGGCTATCCTAAAGCATAAGGTAAGAGCTAAGGATAAGGACCATCTAACCAACAAGAAGCCAAAGTTTGACATTATGAGCCAATATAGAATTCACGTTCTTTGGATTAAAACCAAGCAAGAAAAGATACTAGACCTCTTCAAGTATATTAAGTCTTCACAAAAATTGGGCAGAGTAACGACTGTATACGGGTTAATTCCAAATTACAAACAGAGGATGTAATCACAAAAACCTGCACACAAAAAAAAAACAAACAAGCAACCCAATGTCTTGAGCTAAACCTCAAGAGCTCCAGACAAAATAATCAAATAAGATCACAAGGTACCCAAGATAGGCCAAGGTTTCTAATCCTAAGTCCAAGAAAAGTCCACTTCTCCACCATGCCAAGGATAGTAACCAAATAGTCCAAGTGCCATTAAGAGTTTTTTAGGGTTTGAGTTGGTTATTAATTATTTTGAGAAAGAAAATGAAAATCTCAAGTGAGAAAAGTAAAAATGACAAGAAAATAAATGCTCAAATGAGCAAAGATAAAAACGGCATGAAATGAAAAATGCTAAAAGTAAATAGTACATAAAGCATAAAAAAGAATGAAAGCATAAGGTAAAACAAGTCAATAATTAGTGGTTAGTTGGATGAACATCTTGAAACTTGCATTTGGAACTCATTAGAGGATTGGTAGAACCAAAGCCTCCACACAACAAGTTGCATTTGCTTTTCGTCAAGTATATCATCCATTTGGAATTCTTATAAGTACCATTTAATGATCAACGATGTTTAAGTGATCCGCGTTGACCAAAACTGTTGTAGATCCATTAGAGGATTGGTAGAACCAAAGCCTCCACACAATGAATCTCAAGGTTATTGGATCAAAGAGATCAAATTAACATACTCGGGCTTGCAATCATAAGTTTGGGCCACGAATGATCATTTATTCGAATCGGGACAAAATTTAGCACTATGTTAAGCAATCATAAGTGGACTTATATAGAAGTCACACCTATTTTGAGGCCGTTCAATAGCAATCTATGCACCATTTGTTTTGAGACATGATATAGAGATCATGCTCTAACAACATTTAGTGCAATTAGAAAGGGAAGAGATGAAGAAGAATTAGGGTAAATAGAAAAACCACATTTGGATTAATATTTAATCAAACTATTATTAAAATCATTCATCCATTTTTTGTGGAGTTAAACTCAACACCATGGATCCAATGATGTTAATAAAGCTATGATAAAAAAATCAACCCAAGACAGCTAGAAAATAATTACAAAATAATATCACATTTAATATACATATTAAAAGGTTTTAAAAAATGTTTAAAAAAAGGAAATAATGAGGGAAATACTGATTATATTCAAATTAATCAAGAAATGAAAAGTAAGACCATAGAAAAATCAGAAAAGGGGCCAAGTAATTTTACAAAATTTTTGGGAATTTTTAAAAGTTAGAAACTATTTTTAAAAATTAAAATAAATGGGTGAAATAAACAAAAATGGTAAAAAATAGTAAAGTCAGAAACAAAAATAAAATAAGGTCAGCAATATTTGTCACAATATCATTGGATCATTCCATAATTTTTTCAGAATTTAAAAATGTGTAAAAGTATTTTTAAACATTTTTAACAAATCAAATAAGTGTAAAATTCATAAAAAATACCATAACACAAAAATAAATTGTGAAAAAATAAAAATCAGAAAGAGAATAATCAAAAATATTTTTCATAATTTTTTCAAATTTTTTGGACTAAAAATGAATTTTCTATGATTTTTTGAAATTTAAAACAATTAAAATATAAAAATCAGAAAAAGAAAATAAAAGAAAAAGATGTGGACCATTGGATGAGAGTCAAAACGCGTTAGTAATCAAATCCAAAGAATTTGGCGCGCTGTGCATATCGTGGTCTTTACTGAATAAAGCACTGAATCAAATGTAAAATCAGAAATTCAAAAAATACAAATGGCACGCTTTCATTGGTTAGAAAGTGACACGTTGGTCATCTTCAACCTCCAGCCTCACGAATTGCAGGTCTCTCAAACTGTAAAATCAGAAGCTCAGACCTATGCCATTCGCTTCGTCTCTTCAAGACGAAGACAACCTACCCTCGCGCCATATTTATATAAACTGTAACTCAAGCAATTTGGAGAGAAAGTTTTGAAAGGGGATTTGAAAATTCATGGTCAAAAACGTGCTTCTAGATGAAAGTGAATGTTGCAACTAGAATCAGGGAAATGAAAGCAACACAATGATACCAATGTTTTGAAGAATTGATGAAGGAATTTACCTATTGAAGTTGAGTTGCAGAGCTCTGAAACTGGACTTCTATGGAGCAATGTAGGGCACGATTCTTGAATGTAAGTGTACGGTTAGGTTCAGGGAAGATCAAGGAAGGTGAATTGATGGAGAAAATGGATTGAAAAAGGCTTGAGAATAGGATTCGAAGTAGTTGAATTATGAGTTGTGAAGCAAGTTTGGCAGGGTGATTCTGGCTATCTAAGCTTGGGAAATTAAATGGGGGATGACCCTCTATTTATAGGGAATCAAATGGAATGCTCAAGCATGTGGAATGATGCAAATTGGAGGGAAATCGTGTGAACCTGATACACGAGCAAAGTGTGATCTGATTTGCATCAAAACTCATCAAATCCTTGCGTTTCAAGGCTCTAATCCACTTTGGCAACTTGGTTAAACATGTTTAGATCACAAACGCGTGCTAATTTGATGTTTAAAGGCCAAAACATGGATTTCAAATTCTGACTTATGGTGAAACTTCTGTTTCAAGTTACCAAGTTCATTCCAATGGCTATTCCACCTTAAGGAGTCTTAGGGAAAGATTCTTGATGCTTTGGAAATATGAGGTAACAAGATTTGCAATGGAAAAATAATGGAATCAAATGGATGCTTCAGCTGAAAGTTACATGGAGTCAAAGTTGAAGAAAAAGAGTTGACTTTCCATACTTAGAAATATTTCAAATTCTTCTTAAAAAAACACCTATAATCTCTTGATAAAAAAAGATGGAATAAAGTAGACCTCTTGAATGACATTTTTGCAATTTGAACCAATCAAAATCTCCAAAAATTGAGCAAGTTATGACTTGTTGAAATTGGCCAAAAATCATGAAATAACCTATAATCTTTTACATTCTCAAGGCAACTTCCATCCATTTTCTCACTTTGCTCATAAAATAAGTCATGAAGTACACATCTTTAGGATCATCATGAAAAAAGAATGGGCCTAAGGTGATAAAAATTGAGCAAGTTATGACCATTTGAAGTCACATATGGAAAATTGGGGATTCATCTGGGTGACTTGTAATCTTTCTTCTTCACTAAGTTCCTTCCACATGAAAACTCTTTAGAACTTTTAAAGTGATTTATTGGTAACTCTTTGAAGAGAAGAATTCTTTTGGAATCACTCAAAAATATCAAAAGAAGAGCAATATATGCCCCTCTGAAGTCCAAAACCCTAGCTTCTAAATCAAGAGAAAGCTTGGTGGAACTTTGCCAAGTTTGAACAAACTTTTTGTGCCCATATTCTTCCTTTATGAATAGAATTTGTTGAGGATGGGGATGAGGACTCATGGCCACCAAAACTAATTTCATACCAACTTGAAAACAACTTCATTGGTGAGGTTTGAATCTCTCAAGCTTTGACTAGGGCATGGAAATAAACTCATGAACCCATGATACAACTTGCTAATCCTCATTGCCTTTACCTACATTATTAACAAGTAAGACAAACCAATATTGTATTTGTTAATTTAGAGAAAAATATCAAAGCAAAATATCCATGTTCACCAAAGAAAATAAGTTAAGGTGCTTGGTAATTCCTCAGAAGAGCAAGGCTAAAGATAAGGAGAAGAACCAAAAGCCCTAATATGATCTTGTGGTGATTAAAACAAAATGGTATGATGAAGGGATCTTAGGGACAAAAATTGGGGTACAACAGCGACCAGATAACCACTTAATTTCATCTGAAGCCTGGAACATGACCAGATAAGAATTGAGAAATTGCAAAGCCTCGAGCACGACCAGATAGCCAGTTTAATCTCATCTCCACAATAAGTCACTGTGAAACCTGGAGCACGACAAGATAGCAGTTAATCTTATTATCCTCATCAAATCACTGTAAAGCCTGGAGCATGACCAGATAGCAGTTCACTGTCACCTCCTCGACTAAGAAATGATTCCCCAGTAGAGTAACAGACAACTAAAGCTCCTAAAATTCTATTTCTCCCAAGACAGAGGCCAACATTCCTCAGAAGATTCCTCCTCAACGACAGGAATAAGAATTCTCATCAAAGGAATATCTCACAAAATCAACATCCTCTAGATGGCATCTTTAAGCCCATCTCCGACGATTCTCCATCATATCTTCTGGATGGCATCTTTAAGCCCATCTCTGGTGACCTTTCGTCGTCTCCTCCAAATGGCATCTGTAAGCCCATTCCCGATACTACCTACACAGTCCAGCACCATCTCAGATGAGTGCAAATTTCTGGGCACTTAGTGTTCAATCATCTTCCACCTTCAGACTACGAAAGGCAGACAACCAATCTACATCCTCAAGTTTAAGAAGATTGAACAGGGGAAATTGTTGTACCCTAAAATTTTACCTCTCATTTTACTCGACACATGCCAATTGAGGTCCCCAATTTGCTTAAGGATGCCCAAGAGTTGACCAGACAAACTCTCTCCTAAGGCAATGTACCTCAAATTAGGGTTTCCATTTTCATCAGGGTGTGGAAGCCCCAAAGGTCCCAAATTCTTTCCACGATCCTAATATGTTCTCAAGATCATCCATATTAATTTTCATGCCTTGCACAAGAAGTTTGCTCAGTCAACTGCTCAGATGCCTGAAAATCAACTGTACTAGGTCAAAAGTCAACTGTGGCCCACATATAGTCAAACTTCAAGATTTTTGGTCAACATAAATATTTTGAAGTGATATTCATAATTTGATCAATGGTTGATCATGATTCCCCAAGGGATGCCCCAAATACATCAAAACCCAAAAGTTGGTAAATTAGGGTTTCTCAAGAAAATTCAACCAAACTTTGACCAAGCATAACTTCTTCATACTTTATCATAAAATTGCCATCCAAGGCTAATTTTGAAGAGGATGAAATTCCCTACAATTCATCTTCATAATGTTAGAACAAAGTTTGAATCTACTACCCTATATTTAAGTTTTGATGATAACAAAGTGAAAAGATATATTATTTATAAGATTCATGTATGAACTATCTGCTGCCTAAAATTATTATGTTCTGACTTGCAGATACTCTGATTGATATAAGCAAGATCACATCTAATCAGCATCAGAATTTGGTTCTTGACACCAGCATCAGAAGTTGCCATATCAGAATGTCAAAATTAGATGATCAACTCACGTACATGCTGAAGCCTGATGAACAAGACTGCGCTCAACACTCTGATAAAGAAACACAACAATTCATCAGCAGCGAAGCAGAGTCAGAATGAGCCAAGCCAGAACTTGCATTAAGTAAGCAACGGTACTGTGCATTGAAAGCAAATTAATTCCAACGGCCTCATTCCAGACAAGATCTGCTCGATAAGGAAAGTTTGTTAATAGCATTGAATCAAGAATATTGCATCCAACGTTCATCATCTCAGTGCTATATAAACAAGACTTTGAAGATTGAAATGGCTAATGCTCTCAAAATCTCTACACGCATAAAAGCTGATCAAAATCTTCTTTCTCTCAGTTTTGCTAAACACCACACATTCTGATATTCTATCATTGTTTAGCAATCTAGTTTCTAAGCTTTAATTTGTGTATACATCACAGTTGTGATACAGTTTTGTAGAAAACATTCATACACTAAGAATTGATTTCTCTATAAGAAAGTGTTTCCTTGACAAACCGGGTTGTGGTTTGGATCAAGAAGGCTTTAGCAGTTGTTAAAGCAGTCTGTAATATTCAGTTGAATATAGTGGATTAAGACCTCGTTGGAGAGAGGCGAAATCACCTTGACGGGTGGACTGGAGTAGTTTGAGATCAAACGAACCAGGATAAAAATATCTTGTTCATTGCATTAGATTTCAGTTTTACAATTCAACCCCCCCCCCTTCTTGTGTTTTTCACCACTTCACATCCCACAAGTTCAAAATATGAACTCATCAAAAGATATGAATTTCTACATTATAGGTCCTTTTGAAAAGTCAACAAAAACACCTTTTGGGTCAAAGTTTCTTACATGAACATGGAAGACTAAATTGAGATGAGACCAAAAGGGTTGTTTAGGGGGCATCCTAAGATTTCTAAAAAGTCAGAGAACACCTCTCTAGGGTTAAAATTGGATGAGATATGCCTTGTCAAAGTTGACCATTTTTGCAAAATTGCCAAAGGTCAAATGTGCTCAAAAATACATTTTTTGTCAAATGGGCCTAACTTTTTATGATTGAATCTTGCTTGTGACATGGTCCACGACCCAAATCAGCATCCATACATTATTTGCTTCATTATTTATTTTATTTTGATTTTTTATTATTTAAAATTCAAATTAAATCAAATAAATGGCAAAAATAATAATAATTGAATTGGATTTAATTTTGTTGTAGGAATCAAATAAAATCAACCTAGCATGACCAAATAAAATCATGCAAGGGTGGAATGGCTCAAATTGGCTTGATTTTGATGCATTTGGAAAGATATATTACAAGAGAAAAATAAAATAAAATTTTCATGATTCACAAAGATTTAATTTGTTTTTGTTAACCTAATCAGTTCTACTACATATATAGAACATAACCAAGCCAAAAAATAGGGTTTTGAGGCCGTGAAAGCATCAAACAAAACTGAAAGAATTGGAAAAAAGATGTGGATCGGTTTCTCATTTAGAGGGCAATTGACAATAGTTTAAAGCTTCTAATCGATTCCAGGGCACCTCCTAAAACTAACAGGACCATTTGCAAGCCTCCCCAAGCCTAGAATCGCTCATTGCAGATCCACGTTTTGCACATACATTCTTGAATTTGATCTTACAATTTACGCATGGTTAATGATTTCTAGGCATATATTCATGTTTGTATCATCCTTCAGATTGTGTTTGCATGCTTAATTACATGTTTGGATGCATATAATGAGAATTACCATTGCTAGGGTTTATCATGCCGTTTTAGGGTTTTTTTATACAGGTTAAATTGGCCCAAGAAAAGGGTACCATGATGCTCGTGGCATCAAGACAAATTGATCCATGTATTTGGAATTAATTTATCATGCTTGCTGTTGATTTTTGAAAGTCACAGGGTTATAGTCATGGAAGTTTGTCCGTCAGTAAAAGTTACAGACCTAAAACGACGGACATGGGAAGAAGAAGATATGTGGCTAATCATCGTTGGTCCATTTGAATAACACGCGCGTTTTTTTTTGTCTTATCCAGTTTGTTTGGCATAATATTGATTATTGTTATTATTGTAACAAATAAGAACAGGTGGCCCAGTGGTGAGGCATGCGTTTGGAAATGTAGAGGACCTGGGTTCGATCCCAGGTCCCAGCATTTTCTTATTTTCTAACTTTGTAACTGCAGATCCTATGCATATGCGTCCCAGGAGCATACCATGCACTTTCATCATCTAGCCAATAGATTCCTTATCAATCCAATCCAACGCCCATGCAAGAGAGGACCATAGTGCACCAACAGGAAGAGGCAACATGGAATCCAATGCGTTGACTGGGCTTAGCCACTAATGGGCCCAAAGGTTCAGATCTACACCCCCTTTTCAGCTTCACAAACAGGCCCATTCTTTCTTTTCTATTTTAATTTTTCTTATTTTATTATTTAATTAATAATTTTATTTTATTTTATAAAATAACAAAAATAATTTTATTTTATTAAATCAAAAATCACAAAAAACCTAAAAAATCTTTTTTTTTATAAAAAAATATTTTGTTTCTTTAATTAATTAATTAGTTTAATTATTTAGGGCAATTTAATTGTTTTATAATTAATTAGAAATTAGGGTTTTTAATTTGTACATAAACTTAATTAATTTTCTCACAAAAAATAAATAATAATAATAACCTAATTATTTTTCAATTAGATTGTTAGGGTCATTTAATTCTCGCATTTAAATTTGCCGCACGCATTTTTTAATTTTCTTTTATTATTATTGTAACTCTTTCGAGGTTGTAATAGTAATTAAGGTTTATATTCTGCATTTTTTATTTTTCAGTCCAAGATAATTATGTATTTGCAAAAGCCTTGTAATAGCGTAGGACCTTTACCTTCTCGCTTTTATGTTTTGAATGCTTGTATATAATTGTTAGCAACTTAGGCATGTATGACTAATGAATCAATCTTAGATCACTAAACTGCAAAGATAAATATAACTGAAATCAAACACTTTTGCACACTTGCACCCCTAGAGTATTGCCTAACTTGGTTGCCTCAGAAATAATGGTCGAGTCCCTCGAGCGTAGGGATACCTTAGCAATGACCCGCGATTCAAAGTCGTCATAAAGATCACAGTCCCTACTTGTCCCTCGAGTTGCCTACGAATTGATCTTATGACGATAGTCCCTTCGAAACGCTAAGGTATCCTTACATGTTGCCTTTAATGACCATTTCCTCCCTTTTGATAGTCCCTCAAACATCCAACGACTAGGGTTACCTACTCACTAATAGTAGGATAACACGGTCTAAAGGATAGGAGGAAAAGAACACCTTTTTTCGAGTAGGTAGATAACTGTTAAGTACTTGCTCAAACAAACAAACTTTTCACACCAACACTTTTCAAACAAAGTTTTTAAAAACAACTTCGTAACACTCTTGAGGACAGAAACAAGGGTTAAAATGAAGTAAAACAAAACTTTTCAAAACAAAGCACACACAAGCAATTTAAAAATGAGCAAGTACCTAAGAGCCCGTAGAAAACTACGGATATAAAGGGTGCTAACACCTTCCCTTTCTATAATCTACCCCCGTACTCAGAAACATCTCGAAAAAGGTTTTTCTGTTCTTTTTCCTTTTCCTGATTGGATAAAATAAAAGTCGGTGGTGACTCTTGCTTACCGCGACATTTTGCGAACAAAAAACGCAAACCAGTATAACAGTCGATTCTGCCATCGTATCACAACAGGGTTATAGTTAATTCCTCCCTTTGTATCGAGAAGAGGTACATTGGGGAAACTACCACAATTGTCAATAATCTCTATATCCTGGTAAGCTTGATGGTACCAATCAATGTTCGAGTGAGTAATTTCCATGATCTTAGGAGCCCAACGGGGTTCCTTCTTGACATCCCAAAAGGCATCAGACTGAGGCATATGAGAGATAAACCACCGGTATAACAGAGGCGTGCAACAGATAATTATCCCTCCATGATAAGAATTCCAAAGATGAATAGAGTAATAAGCATAACCCAATAGTGTTGGAACTGGGTTTCCCATCATGAAGATCCTAAAAGCGTTAATGTCGACAAACTTGTCCACATTAGGAAATAAGAACAACCTGTAAGCAAGTAGAGCAAAGATGGCCTCAAAAGCAACTGTACTCTTCATTTTGGCAAAGTAACGAGCTTTCTCTAGTAAGAACTGAGCTGGTAATCCTCTAATCCCTCCTTTGGTAGTCATACGGGCTTCCACCTTAGACTTCCCCAGATGAATCAAGGAAGCTATCTCATGTGATTTTGGCTCACCCTCCAAACCAGTAAAAGGAACACGATCAGTAATAGGTAAATCCAATAGATAAGAATACTCCTCCAGTGTAGGCATCAACTGATAGTCGAGAAAAGTAAAGCAATGATACATCAGATCATAGAACTGGACCACGGTCGAGAGAATACCCTCCTTCATCTTCAGCTTCATGAGAGGAATAATAGATCCATACTTATTCCGAAAGTCTGCAGAACACTCGATCTCGAGAATTAGACTGATCAACTCATCTATCTTGGGATCCTTGAAACTGTATTTCCCGGTCTTTCTTTTTCCAGAATCCATGGTCAAAAGGTACCTGAGATATTCACAAATAGTCAACCTTTAAATCCCTTGAAATATGATTTCTTCAAAAGATACTTATGAGTGCATGGATGCATGATGCAACAATCACACATAAGATCACACATATAGGGTTCATAGGTTCAACATCACGAGCATGAGGTCGAAGGTACTACGTATAAGGTGTTGGTCTAAAAAGTTATCACCTGCCGAACAAGGTTCTAGAGGTTCCCAGATTCTATATCATTCCTTCGGATGTTACCAACTTCTCAATTAACTCGGTAATTAGTAATATTCTCAAGAAAGACTCGTCTGAGCGTAGTATCGCGTGACAACTATTTCCGGATTACTCCGTCATAGCTTCCGCACTACACCTTAAAGGACAAGATGGGTTCTGTATTCTACGGTCCTCAGCTTCAGCAGGCTCCTAGGTGGAAAGCAGTATGTCTTCCCGACTACTCGGTAAATGACACTACAGTCAAAGGGGCCTCCACTGAGTGGGGGATCTCATGCCTCTTTTTTTGGGATTACTCCCTCAAAGTTAACATGACTATACCACCCGTCCTATCTTAAAGTTTTCCCAAGTCTGGGTATAGGACTTATGAGTAATCACCAAGCACCCTGAAAACCAGGAAAATCCAGACAAACATATATACAACATATAACATAGAAAACAATAATAATATATATACAGATATAAACAAAGATAGCCTCAACCCACTTAGGGATGGACCAACAAGAGGTCAATATTTCCCTAGTGAAGTCGCCATTTTTCTGTAGAGGTAGAAATGTTCAAGACTAAGCCATTAGATTGACTAGACTTTATAAAAATCAAAATCAAAATCGCCACCGCGCTTTATTGTTTCCAAAGGAATGGGAAAAGAGCGAATAACCCAAAAAGAGGGGGGAAGATTCAAGGTAAGGGGGTTGTTTATGCAAAGGGAAGCTATTAGCACCCTAAACATCTATTGTACTCCGCAGGAACCTCTTTGTAAAAATCTGTATATTTTGGCTATAAAAAATGTTGTATATATATATAACGGATGGTGGAGGTGAGGAAAGAAATATATTTATTTTATGATTTTTGCATCCGCCGCGGTTGCGAACCTTTAGTGCCTACGTACCACCTTTTCGTGCAATAGGGGATCAGGGTACACGTAGTTCCTCTTTCAAAAAATTTAAAACCCAAATGTGTTGGTTAATTTTATAAGATAAAACATCATCGTCATTGTCCGTGTGAAAAACACACCTACTACCCACGATCATGAGAAAGGAGAATTTGCATCATCTCAAAGTTGAGGATATGGCTTGGATTTCAAAATCAACAATGCCTCACTCAACACCCAAGTGGAAAAATATCTCTCTTCACTACATATTGTAGAAGTATAGTTGTTTGCATCACTACAAGGATTGACAAGAGTTTAATCTTTTAGGAAAAGTTTTAAAGATGAAAAGCCAAAATGGAAAAATGGTTTGAAATGAGATTGATTGACTTTTAGTCTTCTCACAAAAAAATGTCAAGGTATTATTAAGTTGATTGGAGTTTATTTATGAAAATATTTTGAAAATGCGTGGACATAAGTCCAAGTTTATTATAAAAATGGTTCGAGTTCAAAAACAAGAAGAGTTTTCAAAAAGGGAAAGAAGATTTTTGAAATTAAAGAAGATGGGAGGAGAAGAAGGGACTATCCTAAAGCACAAGGAAAAAGTTAGGGATAAGAACCATCTAACCAACAAGAAGCCAATACTTGACATTATGAGCCAAGATAGAATTACCATTCCTTGGGTAGAAACCAATCCAGCAAAGGAATACTAGACTTCTTGAGAGAATCAAACTTCAAATGTATTAAGTCTTCATAAAAAATTGGGCAGAGTAACGGTTGTATACGGGTGAATCCCAGATTACAAATAAGGGGTGTAATCACAAAAAAAACCTTCCCACAAAAACAAACAAACAACCCAATATCTTGAGGTAAACCTCAAGAACTCTAGACAAAATAATCAGATAAGATAACAAGGTTTCTAAGATAGGCCAAGGTTTCTAATCCTAAGTCCAAGAAAAGTCCCATACTCTATAATGCCAAGGATAGTAACCAAATAGTCCAAGTACCATTAAAGATTTTTTAGGGTTTATGTTGATTATTAAGTATCTTAAGAAAGGAAAAGAAAAGCTCAAGTGAGCAAAGTAAAAATGGCAAGAAAGTAAATGCTCAAATGAGCAAAGATGAAAATGGCATGAAATGTAAATGCTAAAAGTAAATGGTACATAAAGCATAAAAAAGAATGAAGGCATAAGATAAAACAAGTCAATAATTAGTGGTTAGTTGGATGACCATCCTGAAAATTGCATTTGGAACTTACTAGAGGATTGGTAGAACCAAAGCCTCCACACAACAAGTTGCATTTGCTTTTTGTCAAGTATATCATCCATTTGGAATTCTCACAAAAATAAACAAAAAATGGTAAAAAAAAAAATAGTAAAGTCAGAAACAAATAAAATAAGGTCACCAATATTTGTCACAATATCATTGGATCATTCCATAATTTTTCAAGAATTTAAAAATGTATAAAAATAATTTTAAACATTTAAACCAAATCAAATAAGTGTAAAATTTATAAAAAATACCAAAACACAAAATTAAATTGTGAAAAAATAAAAATCAGAAAGAGAATAACCAAAAATATTTTTCATAATTTTTTCAGATTTTTTGGACTAAAAATGAATTTTCTATGATTTTTTGAAATTTAAAACAATTAAAATATAAAAATAAGAAAAAGAAAATAAAAGTAAAATATGTGGACCATTGGATGAGAGTCAAAACACGTTAGTAATCAAATCCAAGGGATCTGGCGCGTTGTGCATATCATGGTCATTAGTGAATAATGTACATAATCAAATATAAATCAGATTTTCAAAAATAACAACTGGTGTGCCATCATTGGTTGGAAGATGACACGTAGGTCATCTTCAACCTCCAGCCAACGTGATTTGCAGGTCTCTCAAGCTGTAAAATCAAAAGCTCAGACCTATGCCAATCGCTCCGTCTCTTCAAGACAAAAATAACCACACCCTCGCGCTAAATTTATATAAACTGTAACTCAAGCAATTTAGAAGGAAAGTTTTGAAAAGGGATTTGAAATTTCATGGTCAAAATGTGTTTCCAGTTAAATGTAAATGTTGCGACTAGAACTAGGGCAATGAGAGCAACACAATGATATCAGAGTTTTGAAGAATTGATGAAGGAATCTACCTATTGAAGTTGAGTTGCAGAGCTCTGAAACTGGACTTCTATAGAACCGTCTAGGGCACGATTCTTGAATGTAATTATATGGTTAGCTTCAAGGAAGATCAAGGAAGGTGAATTGAGGGAAAAAATGGATTGAAAAAGGGTCGAGAATGGATTTTGAAGTTGCTGAATTCTGAGTTGTGAAATAAGTTTAGCAGGGTGATTCTGGCTATCCAAGCTTGGGAAATTGAATATGATAGTTCATGTATTTATAGGAGAAGAAAATGGGATCAAAAGTAAGAGTGAATGATGCGTTTTGGAGGGAAATCATGCACACCTAATGCACGAGTGAAGTGTGATACAAACTTCATCAAAACTCATCCAATTCTTGCGTTTTAATTGCTAAACAAATCTGGAACTGTACTAAACATGTTTAGAGGCAAAAACGCGTTGAAAACTTATGATTAGATGCCACATTATGGATTTCAAAATTCTGACTTGGTGAGAAATTCAATTTCGAAGTGCAAACTTCTGACCAATGGCATTTTCAACCCAAGGGGTCTTAGGGCACGATTCTTGATGCTATAGAAAGATGAGGTTACAAGCTTTGTAATCGAAAAAGAATGGAATCAAATGGATGCTTGAGCTGAAAGTTGCATTGAGTCAAAGTTGAAGAAAAAAGGTTGACTTTCCATACTTAGAAATATTTCAAATTCTTCTTCAAAAAATGACCTATAATGTCTTGCATCCAAACATGGCCTTCCACTTGGAATTTTCTCTTGACCAAAAAAGATGGCACGAAGTAGATCTCTTGAATGACATTTTGGGACATGAACCATTCAAAATCTCCAAAAATTGAGAGAGTTGTGAATTGTTGAAGTTGGCAAAAAATCATGAAATGACCTATAATCTTTTGCATCTTTAAGGAAACTTCCATCTATTTTCCCACTTTGCACATGAAAGAAGGCATAAAGTTCACCTCTTCAAGATAATTATGGAAAAAGAATGGACTCAAGGTGTAAAAATTGACCAAGATATGATCATTTGAAGTCACACGTGGGAAATTGGGGGTTCATCTAGAGGACTTGTAATCTTTCTTCATCATCAAGTTTATTCCACATGAAAAATCCTTGAAACTTTTGAAGTGATTTGTTGATAACCCTTTGAAGAGAATGATGTCTTTGGAATCACTCAAAAATACCAAAAGGTGAGCAAGATATACTCCTTTGAAGTTCAAAACCCTAGCTTCTAGATCAAGAAAATGCCTTGAGGAACTTTGACAAGTTTGAACAAACTTCTTATACCAATATTCTTGTTTTGTGAATATAAGTTGTTGAGGATGATATTAAGGACCCATAGACATAAAAACCACTTCCATTTCTTGAAATTTGAGATAAATATGCTCTTGTGACCAATAGGAACAAGACCTTGTCCAAACATAACAGCTTCTCCAATCAACCCCTTGTACTTTTGAGTCACATCTAATAACCTTGAAATGTGATAAATCAAAACAACCTTGCCATTCCAATTCTTCCAAAACCACTCCAATGGTAAGGTTTGAACTTCTCAAGCTTTTATTGGCTAGGGCATGGAAATAAACTCATGAACCCATGGGGTAGCTTGTTAAATCTCATTGGCTTCACCTACATGGATAATAAGCAAGACAAACCAACATTGCATTTTATTAGTTAAACAAAACAATATTCATGATCACAAGAGGAATATAAGTCAAGGTGTTTGGTAATCCCTCAAAAACGCAAAATTAAATGTAGGGGGGAACCAAGAATCCTAGTGTGATCTTGTTGCGAATGAATCAACATGGTATGATGAAGGGGTCTTAGGGGCAAAAATTGGGGTACAACAGCGAGATCCTTGAAACCTGCATCGACATACCATGCATCATATCATGAAAGGTTTCTCCCACACAGGTTTCCTTATCTTCCTACTGTTTATTTTAGTAAGATAGATATGGAACACACAATGAAGGATCTTCAAGCACAAAATGCTCAATTCCAACAGATGTTCCTGACTTTGGCTAAAGGGAAAGACGACCTAAAGACTCTTCTTCTCAAAGACAAGAAGAAAAAGACAAAGAAGTCAGTGGGTATCCTGAATTTGGAAGGAGGATCAAAGGACCAATGGAGCGAGTTCTAGAATTCGCAACTCCCTCAACTGAGGGAAATAATCAGAAAAAAGAAGGGGACCACAGTCTGGGGTCTAACAAAGAAGAGGTTGACTATGCTGAAGAGCAGTATCCTCCTGCGGATGACAAATACAAACAACTGGAGGATCGTCTCAACACCATGGAAATTCAGAGGGTACCTGGGCTAGATTTTGAAGATTTGGGTTTGGTTTCTGGAGTGGTCATCCCACCGAAATTCAAGATTCCTGCTTTTGCCAAGTATGATGGGGTCTCTTGTCCTAAAATGAATCTGCGATCTTATGTCTGCAAGATTCAACCATACACCATTGATCATAAGCTCTAGGTTAATTTCTTCCAAGAGAGCTTAGCTGGGACGCAACTTAAGTGGTTCTATCAATTGGAGAGTTCCCATATTCACACCCGGGAGGATCTAGCTGATGCTTTCTATAACCAGTGTCAATACAACGCTGATCTTGCACCAACTTGTGTACAGTTGCAGAATATAAACATGCGTCACAATAAGGGCTTCAAAGAATACACCAAAAAATGGAGAGACTTGGCAGGCAGAGTGCAGCCACCCTTAACTGACAGGGAGCTGATTGACATCTTCATGGGAACTTTGAAAGAACCTTTCTTCAATCACCTAATCGGAAGCTCCTCGGCTGGGTTCACTGAGCTAATACTGAAAGGAGAAAGAGTAGAGGCTGGCATTAAGAGTGGTAAAATCCAAATGGGTGTATCTTCAAGTGCATAGAAACAACCTTTCAATGGGAAGAAAGAGTCTGATGTTGCATACGGTCAAAAAGGTCTTAACCAGAGTAACCACGACCAACACGTGGGGGAAATCCTGATCTATAATCCTACACCTGTTCAACAATGACATGGAAATAGGCGTAGGGTAAAGTACCAAGAAAGTAAGTATGCTAAGATTAATATGCCTTTGTCTCAAGCATTACAACATTTGTTGAAAGCGGAGCTGATTACACTAAGGGATCCTCCTCAAAACCCTGATACCTCCTCTCCTAAGTATAATCCAAATGTAAGATGTGCCTACCATTCTGATAGTCCTAGACACGACACTAATAGCTGTTGGGCTTTGAAGAACAAGACTCAAGATTTGATCGGCAACAAAGAGATCGAATTTGACCCTCTTGAGGCTCCCAATGTGATCACTGCTCCCATGCCAAATCATGGCTAAAATTGAGAGCATTTATTTCATTTTTGAATTTTCAATTGTAATCTCTTTTGTTGTTCAAACACTTATCTATTAATGTCAAACTTTATCCATTCATTTTCATTTAAACTATGTTTTTTACTCCCTTTATGATATTCAACTCTTGTTTTAAAAGTTGCAAGCCTTTAGAGGGAGGATGACGAAAACAATGCCATATCTCATACAATATGCTTTTGGACAGACCATGCTGACGATGTACAAGTGTTTCTTTCAAACCCTAAACACTAGAGTTATAAGGAAGATGATCCCTGGTCAACCACTTTGAGCCAAAGAAGTAGGAATTTTCTTTTTCACATAAATTGAAACCTTTAATCAAAACCTGGGGTGGGGTAGTTTCTCAGTTATTTCGAATGTGTGTTCAGTCGCAAATTTTCACTTTGTACACAGCGGATGACATCAAAAACATCCTTATAAATTAAAAGATTGTGATGGTTCCCTATCAAATAGGCAATCATTATCTCTCAAAAGAAAAGCCCACTAAAACAAAACCTACAAAGGAGACTTAAGAAAAACTGGGGCATCCCGCTGGCTGTAATCTCAAAAACAAGAACAGTCAGGCAAAAATTAGGAGGTCACTACGAATCCTCGACAACATAAAAAATGTTGCCAAAATTACCTCCTTCACAAATAAACTTCCAAGTGTCTGAACCATCATCAAAATGTCATTCCAGACTCAATTGAAGTTCAAACTTACAATTAACTGAGTTTAGGACTGAAGAACATCACGAAGAACGGGCGGGTACAAATACACTTTGAGACTTATCTTTTTTTTCCTTAAACCGTGAACCAAGCCACGCTACAACCCTTCAAAAGTCCTAATTAAAGCATGGGTAAATTCAAAAGCATATTGTTACAAAAAGGTATCCTGACTCCTGTAAAGCTTACTGCAAATTCTGAGTTGAATTCATATTCCTACAAAACTCTTTACTTTCTAAAACTACATTCTCAAAACTTCAAGACAAGCATAAACTTTTCATTATTTGAATATCGCTGTTTGCATATGGCTAATTATTTGATAGCGCAGAAATTCACACGACAAATATCCAGCGAACAAAAACTCTCTCATTGAACAAAATCACTTCGATTAGGATGACACTTCCAATGACAAATCTCTTATAAGCAAGGGGCATGACATGTCACTGTCCAACTCGTCTGGGGGCAGTAACATCAAGATTCTAAGAAATCTCCCAAGAAATTCTGAATAAACAGGGACAGGTCTATATCTGAATCACTTGGGGAATTGAACATGAATTCCAACAATGGGCTATGTACGGTCAAGTAAACATTTTCTGGCAGTACTACAACACTTACTACTCGGGACAGTGACAAAGCTCCACAAAGTACTTTTCATAAAGTGATCCCCAATCAAGTCTCCATAGAGTCATATCTATAAGGTTATCCCCACATAATAATCTTCACGAATAAGGGTACAAACCCCTCAAGGCCAAATTCATGGATATCCCCATAAAGTTTGATCCAGGAAATCCCCAACTAAAGTTTCAATCTCTGAAAACTTCTCCCCAACTGAGTTGATCTCAAGAATCCTCGAGGAGTTCTGCTTAAGGAAAACACCTCTCCAGCAGATTGGTAATAGGGTTTATTTCCCCAACAAACTACAAATTCCCCAACTTGAGTTTGTCTTTCTGACTACTAAAAATCAAGGGACCACAACCCCTCTTCCCCAGTAGACTTTCCTACAATCCCCAGTGAGTTGTTGCAAAGCCTGAGAGACAACCAGATAACAGTTAACTTCTTTGTCCCCAACAAGTTGTTAACTTCCTTTCTCTTCCATCAAGAGATAACTCCCTAGTAGAGCAACGAACAACTAAGACTCTTGAACTCCTTTCCCCAAGAAGGAATCAACACTTTCCATAGAGTTTCCCTCAAACAAATTCAATAGTAGTACGGGATTTAACTTCCTAAGGCTCCCCAGCATTTGTCAAGGAGTTATTTTCCAAGACAAATTTACATTTCAACAACATTCACAGCATATGCATACGAAACGTAGATAGCACAATCTCATTTATTTTGAGAAACATCATTACACCATGCATTTCATACATCATGACATTGCATACAACTAACTCTTTACCTTTACAGGAAAAGATCAACAGATAAGTGTCATTAACTATCTGTAAACTTCTCCAATACAAAATCAAGCTTGGATTTCTTCATTATCTGCTGAAGTAGTAGTCATCCAGATTCCTTCATTACCTTTTGGAGTAGCAGTCGTCAAAGATTCCTTCATTACCTTTTGGAGTAGCAGTCGTCAAAGATTCCTTCATTACCTTTTAGAGTAGTAGTCGTCAAAGATTCCTTCATTATATGTTGAGGTAGTAATCGTCCAAGATTCCTTCATTATCTGTTGAGGTAGTAATCGTCCAAGATTCCTTCGTTATCTGTTGAGGTAGTAATCGTCCCAGATTCCTTCATTATCTGTTGAGGTAGTAATCATCCAAGATTCCTTCATTATCTGTTGAGGTAGTAATCGTCCAAGATTCCTTCATTATCTGTTGAGATAGTAATCGTCCAAGATTCCTTCATTATCTGTTGAGGTAGTAATTGTCTCAGATTACTTCATTATCTGTTGAGGTAGCAATCATCCAAGATTACTTCATTATTTGTTGAGGTAGTAATCATCCAAGATTCCTTCATTATTTGTTGGAGTAGTAATCGTCTCAGATTACTTCATTATCAGTTGAGGTAGTAATCATCCAAGATTCCTTCATTATTTGTTGAGGTAGTAATCATTCAAGATTCCTTCATTACCTTTTGTAGTAGTAATCATCTCAGATTCCTTCATTATCTGTTGAGGTAGTAATCATCCAAGATTACTTCACTACCTTTTGGAGTAGCAGTCATCAAAGATCCCTTCATTACCTTTTGGAGTAGCAGTCGTCAAAGATTCCTTCATTACCTTTTTGAGTAGCAGTCGTCAAAGATTCCTTTATTACCTTTTGGAGTAGAAGTCGTCAAAGATTCCTTCATTATCTTTTGAGGTAGTAATCGTCTAGGATTTCTTCATTACTTGTTGAGGTAGTAATCATCAAAGATTCCTTCATTATATGTTGAGGTAGTAATCATCCAAGATTTCTTCATTATCAAAGTCGGAGAGATCTCACTGAGCAAGCTCAGAAGCGACACCTCCTCCGTTCATCATCATCATCACCGCGTCTCGCCGTCATAGAACACTTAAGGTTTTCAAAACCCCTTTCAATATCTACGCCAAACCAGGCTTCACCTGCAAAATCGGACACCAGATTCGTAATCAGAAGAGAGAGGTGAACAAGAATGTGAAAGAAAAATCAAAATCAGAGCAAAGACACCGTGATCCGCCGTCAGTACTGCCGTTGGTGATTTCTGGAGAACTCCAAGGGAAGAGATCAGATGAGATATGCGAGAGGATACACGAAGAGAGTTTTATCTCTTCTGTTTATTTTAAATTTTTTTCTGTTTTGTTATAATTTTTTTGTTAATATTATTGTTAAGTGGTGATTAACTGTTAATCAAGTGATGACAATTGTCATCACCTTTGTGGCCTATGGTTCGTTCTGTGCAGTATCTCCCCAGTAGTCCACTGTGCACCCTCACCTCCATCACCATCAGATCATGCTTCTCACCATCCAAACGCTCTAACACATGCAGCTCATCGTACCTTCCTGGAGTGACCTCACGAGATCTAGCGAATCCTCATCTTGGGCCTGGGCACTGGATTGCTTGTTGCGCACCCCCTCAGGCCTGTTTACACTTTTTTGGCACAATTGCAATTATGAAAAAAACACTCTCCTGGATCTTCTCAATGGGCCTAGCGTGTCCACTGTCTGCACCCCTCATATTTGTTGCCTCCTAGCCCATTTTGTTTACTTTCTTTATATTTTTGTACTGTTTTGTTATTTGTTTTGATTTTTTTATCAAATAAAAAAATTTAAAAATACAAAATATATTTTCTTATCATAAAAAAAATATTTAAAAAAAAATATTTAAAAAAAAATATTTTTATATTATTAATTATTTTGCTAATTAATTTTATTAGATAGATTGTTTTAGTTTAATTAGTTGTTTAATATTTCGATTGGGTTGTATCGTTTGTTTATTTAGACTTTCAATTATATCATCGATTCGATTCATCCCCATTCGTAAACTTGTACCCCCATTCCAGTATGATTTGTAATAGTTTAGAATTTTTATTTCTTTGTTATTTTCTTTATATGTTTAAAATTTGTTATTACGCATATTTTGTTCAAAGTAAAACACTTAGCCTCATCTTGGGATCATCATCAATGAAAAGGTATCCACCTACAAATGCACAGTTGCACATATTTCATAGTTTGGTCCTGGGCTTTTCTACAGTGATAACTACTCGATCAATTGTTGTAGCAACTGGTTTTAAAATCAAGAGTCACCACCATTAGTTTTTATCCTAGGGAAGGGAACCTAACGAAAAACCCTAATTCGCAGACAGAGATTCTAGGTTACAGACTCAATTAGACGAAAGGAAGGTGTTAGGCACCTTTCATCTACATTGTTCACAAGGATATTAAGCTCTAGGTTTAGGTTTGGGTAAAACTAGATTTTAAGTTTTATTTAGAAAGACTCACCATGATTTTTGATCGTATGCCTACGTATCCTCTTATGAGGAATCAGAGTCCCAATTCGTAGTTCGTGTGGGTTGGTGTCTTTTAGGGGTTTGCAAGCATATTTTGAATCACTTCGCACTCGGTCGGTAGTAGTGATTGCGGAGATTTTGACTGAGAATGTAGTTAGTCAAAATCAGTTTGAAACCCTTTTGCAAAAAACAGTTGATTAGTTCAATTTGTTGCAAAAAAATAGTTTGATGTTTGTTAGTGTTTTTTATCGTATAAATTGCAAAAAAATCTTGATTAGTGCATGATTAAAAAAATATTTAATGCGAATAAAGAAAATAATGCTCATGTGTTTTGAATAAAAATTATTTGTTCATGATAATAATAGTAATTGTTATAATAAGAAATAAATAATGATAATAAGAAAATATTTAAGATAATAATTATTATAAAAAATAAATAATATATAAAAAAATATAGAAAAAAATGAATTATAGAACAAAAATAGAAAATAAATTAATTCAGGCAGGAGGTGCAGTTTCTGTTAATAACTAAAATAAGGGAGGTTGATTAGTAATCTGGGCCAGGCCCACACATATATCTGAACAGGGAGGTGCAAATTTGTTTGGTAGCTTAATAATTTAGGGCGAAGGGGTGTGGAAAGTAGTGGGCTAGGCCCACTGCGTTTGGAGAAGGTCTGCATGATCGTATGAGGCGAGGGTATACGAATTTACCGTGTGACTTGGCCTGTGGCCCTCTGATGCGAATCACATAGATGATGTTGAGGGACCATTCTAACTAAGATAAGCTTACGCGTACGAGATTGGTATAATACATATATTGATTTTATTTATTTTCTTTATTTTACAGCCTCTCGTCTCTCTCTCTCTCTCTCTCTCTCTCTCTCTCTCTCTCTCTCTCTCTCTCTCTCTCTCTCTCTCTCTCTCTCGTTAACAGCCCCTAAACCCCTTTCCACTTCTCTCCTAACCCTAACCTTACTAACTCTCCCCGCGGCGGCGCCTTAAGCTTGACCGAGCCCTTTATCTTACAACCACCCAACAAATACAAGAAAAGAGCCAAGTTCCTTACGCTGTCGCGATTTTTCTTTCTCTGAGTTCTTCAAGCTTTTTGGATTTGGAACTAATCCCTCTCCGTATTCTTTGATTTGCAGGTTCTATGGAGTTTGAATGTTATGGCTGATGAGATGGCGGTGGAGAGATTGAAGGCGTGGTGGACGGTGAGGAGGTCAGCGGAGGAGATGGCAATTAGGGTGACGCGGCGATGACTGGGCTTGCGATTAGGGTTTCAATGGCACTTGGTTTTATCTTCGTATTCTTGCTCTTCTAATGTGTGGCTCTGTTCTTCCCCTGTTATGCTTTCGCCCCTACTGTATCATCTGCTCCATCTTCTTTTTCTGACACCGGAAAAAAAAAACTGGTCTATTTTCTTCAATTAGTTTATATAGGTTTTAGAATTAGGGTTTGAATTTCTGTTATAGGTTAGATTAGCACAGATTTAGGGATTATGAATCAATTAGGGATTGTTAATTGATTTTTGTAATAGATTGAGTAATTGTACTATATTTTCTCTGCAATTTTCTGGATTTAGTATGTAAAGATTTTCTGTTAACTGTCGAATTTGATTTGTTAATGTCTTAGGTTTATAAGATTTGATTTAGTGAATCTATGTTCTGCAGATGTAATCTATGTTTTAATTCATTGTGAAAAAGAAAGATCTAAATAGTAAATGTTATTACAAAAAAGGTGTGCGTAATTTTGGCAAATTGGAACAGTGATTGTTTGCTAATTAAAATGGGCTTTGCGCTGATTAGTTGTTTTCACCCCAGCAACGATGTTTTTCTATTAGAGTGAAAAAAACTTTTAATACAAATAGGCCCTATTGGCCTTCTTCTTCTGGCCCAATGTTAGTTGCCTAAAAATCCTTTAACCAGCAAATAATATTTCATCACAATGCCTTTTAAAAATGAAATATGAAAGCTTTTTTTATATTTTAAATAAAGACAGTTAGTAGCAGTAATGAAAACAAAAAGAAATATATCTTTTTATTAAAACTAACGAGAATGTTTTTTTTTAATAACAATGCCCATTTTCCTAAATTAAAAACAGCAAATGGGCTGCTGAAAACACTATGGGCCTGCAGTTTGTAATTACACCCTTATTTTACTATTTAATGACAGAAATGGAAATGGGTAAGGTGCAATGGGCTCGTATGTTGCAATTTCACCCTCTCTTTTTACTACCAACAACTTAAATGTAAATGGGCTTAGATACTTAATAGAAAATTAAACCTAAGTAGTTATAATAAACTAATAATTTATTAATTACTCAGATTTTTTTTATTTTCGAATTGCATGGGCCATTGGCCAACATGCCTCGTGAACAAATTTATGAGTCTTTCCGATTTAGAAAGCCCCATTAAAATACACCCTCTAGTCTTGGATAATGATAGGCCATCAGATACTGTTGTACCATCTTTAATTAAATATTTCTTCCATTTCAATCTCGAAAAATAAAATCATCGAGGTAGGACAAATTTGGGGTACGACAATTGTTTCAATTGGTCGTTTAGAATACTAGTGTCATGCTAGTCCCACTTTCTAGGAGCATGCATATAGCCACCTCGTATGGGCTTTTGATTTTTATATTATGCATTGTAGCAACTCTCTTCTCTCCCCTTGGTCCACATACCAAACATCTTCATAAAGGGTCTCATAGTTGAGTTTGGACATGTCCATTCTCACGAGGTTAATCAAGTTTTACCCTTGGTCAACCATAACTCGAATTAACCACTTTGGTCAATATACCAAGTGTATTCATGCACAAAGGGTCTCATGGTTGAGGGTAGGAGCACCTACTCTCACGAGATTAATCAAGTACACCCCTTGGTTAATCATAACCCGATTCAACTCCCATAACCCAAGCACTCTGTTGTACCCCAAAATTTTCCCTCTCATTTTATCAAGATTTTCCCCTCACAAGACTCTTTGGATCCAAGACCAAGCTAGGGTTTGCACTGCTCAAGACATCTCCTTGCACTGATGACCTAAATTAGGGTTTAAGTTTGCACATGGATTTTTGGACCTTCAATGCTCAAGGTGACTTTCATACTTCATGTTGGACTCTTAAGTTTGTCCATACCAAGTTTCAAGCCTTGAATCAAATTTTTGCCCAATCAATTGGACAGTTGACCTAGAAATCAGTTGTATTGTGGAAAAGTCAAATGTGGCTATTTTATAGTCAAACCTCATGATTTTTTATCTACACAAACATTATAGACTCATATGAACCATTTGATCAAGTTTGGACCATAACTCCTCAAGAAATTTGATCAGATCATCAAAAGGGCAAAATGGTCATTTTTAGGGTTTTGATTGCACAAAGGCAATTTCTGACTTTTTGACCAAGCCAATGGAAAATTGAGTTCAAGCATGGATTCAAGGACTCAATGGCATCATCTTTACCTATTCACAAGGTTCAAAAGATCTCAATTGCATTGGATTGACAGATGAATTTTTCAGTCAACTGATCAAAATTTGACTGTACACTGAAAAGTCAAACTTTGACTTTTTGGTCAAAATCAAGTGTCAAGGGTAATTTTTCATCAAGATGTTTCAAAACATGAAACTTGTTCATCAAGAAACCCATTTTTGCAAATTAGGGTTTAAAGTTGAAAATTTTCATAACTTAGAATTTTTCTAAGTTATGAAATTTTCTTAATTTTTCCTAACATTGCCCAACATTTGCACCATGATGAAATTTGATTCAAACAAAACTTCCAACATGAAAGTTGTAGTCCTCCACAAAGTATACAACTTTGATTCACAAAGTTTTCTCAAAATAAGCTTGGATCTCAAGTTATGATTTTTGGAACAAGGGTCCATGAAACTTGTAACTTAGTGAAATTTTGCCCTAGTTTAGGCAGGATTTTGACCTATCTTCATGGCCATTTTTCACATAGTTCCACTTGTAATATAAAATTGCATTTCAAATATGGATTATAGAGAATTTTGCAAGCTTTCCAAAATGTCCAAGAACTCTCCAAACTCATTTGTGGTTACGGAGAATCGAAGGCTTGAAGTTGGCAAAAACTCACTTTTCATCCATGGCATGTTCATAGTGATACAAGTTACCAATTCTAATCAGCTTGCTTTGCACTAGATTACAGGCCTCAAAACCATTCCACACTCAATAATTAAATGCAAATCCATTGGTCTAAGGCATTGTTTTGGTCATTAGAGCATTGCACACAAAATTAATCCCTAAGTAGAAAAAGCAATATTGCCATTTTTGCTTAAATCTTGCTTTATGTCAAAATTGAACCTTTGAGCGTTGAGCCAAATCTTGTGCAGCAAAGCATATCCACTAACTTGAGGGGCCAAGATCAGAAGAAGTAGGCTGATAGATAGCCTGTATAGGCTTGTATTACATCATTGTTCATTTTGGCTTAAAAGACAAGAAACGTGTCCAAAACACTAGAACTTGAACATCAGCTAAAACCAACTTGTGCAAGCTTTTGAAACATCTTTCTCATATCCCCTTGAGCCAGAAACACGACCCTTTAAGCCCTCAAACCTCCCATAGCACAAAATCACCTTCCATTGGCAAAACAGGGAAACATCTGCAGTTTGGTTTCCATAACACAATTTGCTCGTGCGTTTTGCCCCAAACTTGTTCAAACACCTTCCATACAACCTATCCAAGCTATCCCAACCCTTAAACACTAACTTTAACCCCGTTTACAAGGTTTGCCATTTTTTATTTCAACTTGTGCAGGTTGAGTTCTATAGGTTTGTTCAAGAACATTCAAGGCAAGTTAGGCATTGGAGAAGGTCAAGGGAAGTTCAAGCAAGCTCCCAAACATCTCAGGACTCATTGAAAAGCTCCACATTGCTAGACACGATCTCAACTGAAACAGGTTTTTATCAACTTCCTATCTCTCTATTTAGAAACAATTAGACTTAGGTTTGTGAATAAGAAATGTAGTATTCATAGCCATGAAGCTGTACATATGCTCAGTTTTCATTTTAGTTAAGCATGCTAAGAGAATTTGATCCATGAACTTCCTGAAAAAATTAGGTTAGATTTTAGGGTCAGAGAAATTCTCTCTGGTCTTTGAGAGTTAGGACAAGTTTTTTATATGGTTGGATTCGTCTTGGAAAGCTCTACAACTTTGATGTTATGTGTTTTTGCATTAGAGCACGTATGCAGGATCTGGCTTTGTGTACAGGGCGCGCGCATTTTTGAAGAGTAGAGGTTGAAGATGAAGTATGGTGGGTTGGGTTTGGTCCTGGCTCACTATTGACACCCCCCTTTTGCTGAATGCACCCCCTGGCCCATTTCTTCATATTTTTATGTTTTTTTATTTTATTTTCATTTTTGATTTTATTTTATTATTTCCAAACATAAAAAATACCCAAAAAAAATATTTTATAAAATTTCACATTTATTTTGTATTTTTTTTAACATGAAAGCAATTTAATTAGTATATATTTTATTTATTGAAAACTAAAAAATAATATATAAATTATACTTTTATTTTATTCTTTATTTTATTCACACTAAAAAATATTGTTCTAAATATATTTTTATTTTTGTATATATTTTATTTTATTTTATTACATAATTAATACAATTAATATATACATGCATACTTTTATTTTATTTAATGAATACTTGAGAATAAAAACATGAAAATATTATACTTTTATTTTTATTATTATTTATACTTAAATAATACTTTTTCTAAATATGTTTTATTTTTGTATATACATTATTTTATTTTATTGTATACAAATAATATATTTAATATATTTACTTTCTTAAAAAGAAATTAGGGTTTTACCCTTGATAAAAAAAAATAATCTTTCTTTTATTTATTACATTAAACATTTTTTTACATACATAAAAAATAAACATAAACATTTTTGCATAATTCATAATATTTTGTATATTTATTTAATTTGTTTATTTAAATATTGTCCATTTATTATTTATGTCATTGATTCAATTTGGATGTAATAGTAAAATTAGCGTTTTTATTTTCTTGTCAAATAATCCCCATTCAAAATTGTATCCTCATCCCCATAATCTTGTTGTAATAGTGGTAGATTTATTTTACGCATTTACACTTTCAATTATGCCATGATTAGAGATTAGGGTTTGTATGCAAAAATCCAAAATCAACAAGTAGCTTGATTAATACAAATACAAAAATGCATGAAAATCAAACACAATGCACACTTGAACCCCTAGGGTTACATCCACTTGTTGCCTTAAAAATGGGTCATGTTATGCATGTTGAGTACTTTAGCAAAACAAAAAAATAAAAGATCATAGTCCCTCGATGACGCTATCTTGGTTGCCTAAACAAAATGATCAAGTCCCTCAAAATTTTGCTAAAGATACTTAACACAATTGCTATCATGGTCTATATGATGACCCGCGCCTGTCCCGTTTAACATCCTAATACAAGGTTGTTTACCAAATGCAATGGTAAAACAACACTGTCAAAAGGGTTAAAAACACATAGGAAAGATCTTTGAGTAAAATAGGGTAGATAACTCTTAGTTACTTGATCAAAACTTGCAAAACATCCTTGCTATTTTCAAACACACCTCACAACATAATTTCAAAACATTTCTCAAATCAAACTTTCAAACATTGAAATTTTTTTCAAAAGACAATATACCTTTGTATATATTCAAACAAGAATCATTACAAAGGTTGCCACAATGATGGCCTCTTTTCAAAAACATCTTTCAAAACCACACACAAAGCACCATTTCAAACAATTGAAAAGCAAAAGCAAGTGATCTAAATAAGTAACTAAGAGCCCATGGATAACCATGGATGAAAAGGGTGCTTGCGCCTTCCCTTTTCATAGTCTACTCCCCGAACCCAAGAAAACATCTCAAAGGTCTTTCCTGTGCTTTTTGAACTTTCCTTAGGATAAAATAAAAATTCGGTGGCGACTCTTGCTAAATCGAAACATTTGCAAACACAAAACATAAAACCTCAAGTCAGTTCTCCCACTGTATCACACACTCCATCTATCTTGTGGACATTTGTATCATGACCTTACGATCGATCGTTGATGCAACCTGGGTATGCCTAATTAATGGTTGATTGAGGAGGTTCAAGGAGTCGTTATATAGAGTTGTCTTATCTCATGCACTTCGAAGAGGCAACGAACCTACTCCGTTAGGTATCATTATGACCCCATTCTTATCTCAGCATTTTAATGCTTTCTAGAGATCATGTCAAGCAGGAATAGAGATGCGTGAATGGGACCTCCGTTGCTGATATCTGTCAGGAATCCCTCTAGTTTATTTTAAGACTTGTTTGAGGAGATTTCGCATATGTGCCTTGCTTGCTTCTCATGTTTGTTTGCTTTTGCCAGCGCACTTGTTTGCTCACCTGTTTGGTATTTACCATGCTCCCTTAGGATTGCTCGTGTAGGGTTAATCCTCGAGCTAGACTTTAGGATAGGAATCCATGTATGCTCACTAGGTTAGAAATTTCCCTTTTCATCTTCAACCTTAGGGTCAATCATTGTATGATAACATTAGGGGTAGTGCTAGGCTAGTCTCCCTTAGTTATTTTTCCTTTCTTTGCATATTTCATCTTAAAACTAAAACTTCTTCTTGGAAAATCATAAAAACATCTCTAATGAACTTAAATCCTTCTTCAAGGTAAAAAATACAAACCAATCTTAATTGTTTGTGCACCTTTTGGCTTTATTTTAAACCTTGTCAAAATGATGTTTCACCACCCTTTCCATGATATTTTTCTATCTTTTAGCCGATGTTTCGCCGTCGCATATGTTTATTGTCGATGCTTCGTCATCGCATATGTTTGTTATCCTACCTTGATTCTCAATATCATTGTTAGGTGTGATGCTTTATCATCTGGATTGTTGATGTATCGCCATCTTTGCCATTTTATCTTGCTATCTTTTTGTCGATGTTTCTCCATCGCATATGTTTGTTGTCGATGTTTTGCCATCGCGTATGTTTGTTATCCTACTTTGATTCTCAATATCATTGTTAGGTGTGATGTTTTATCATCTGAATTGTTAATGTTTCGCCATCCTTGCCCTGTTATCTTATTATTTTTTTAGCCGATGTTTTGCTATCACATATGATTGTTGTCGATGTTTTGCCATCGCGCATGTTTGTTATCCTACTTTGGTTCTCAATATCATTGTTAGGTGTGATGTTTTATCATTTGAATTATTGATGTTTTGCCATCCTTCCCATATTATTTTGTTATCTTTTCGCCGATGTTTCGCCATCGCACATGTTTGTTATCCTACTTTGATTCTCAATATCATTGTTAGGTGTGATGTTTTATTATCTGAATAGTTGATGTCTCGTCATCTTTACCATGTATGTTTATTGTCGATGTTTCGCCATCGCGCATGTTTGTTATCCTACTTTAATTCTCAATATCATTGTTATGTGTGATGTTTTATTATCTCAATAGTTGATGCCTTTCCATCTTTGCCATGTTACCATGCTATCTTTGTAGCCGATGTTTCGCCATCGCATATGTTTGTAGCTGATGTTTCGCCATCGCATATGTTTGTAGCTGATGTTTCGCCATCGCATATGTTTGTCGTTGATGTTTCTCCATTGCATATGTTTGTTATCCTACTTTGATTTTCGATATCATTGTTAGGTATAATGTTTCATCGTCTTGTCTGATATTTTTTTATCATGCTGACGTTTTATCATCTTATCTGAGTTTATGTTTACATGTGATATCTTGTCATCCTTTTTTGTTGTTTTACCATCGTTATTGATGTTTTATTGTTTTTATCCGATGTTTTTCCATTTTGATTGTTGCTTTTGTCTCTTTAACTAAAAAACACAAACCAACCAAAATATATAAGCCGAACTACGACTGCTTTGATTCCTTAAAAGGGATAAGTAGGCGGAGGCTTTTGTGGGGCCTAATCGAGCATATCTTTGTAAATATTCCTTTCTTTTCCCCACACTTTCTTTTCCTTTTTCTTTGCATGCATTCCCTTTTCAGCTTTAAGCTTTAGACATAGATTTTACACACCCATTATATTAGACAACAAGAGTGGATACCGTAGAGTACTACGGGCGTGTGGGGTGCTAATAAGTTCCCCTCGCGTAACAGACTCCCTTACCCGAACTCTCGGTCACAAGACTGTGATTTCATCTTCTCAGGTTTTCTCGATGTTTACTTTTCCCTTTCGGCGGGATAAAAGACGTTCGGTGGCGACTTTATTGATTTTATATCAGATGACAGTTTGGCCGGTTGTTTCATTGACACTTCTCTCTAAGTTGGCGCCGATTTTGACCTCTTTCTTGTCTATCTCCGTGCCTAAGTTTACAACTTCGATCGGATCTTCATGTGGTTGGATAGCCCTTTCTTCTTGTAGCAAGAGTCTGACAAGTTCTCCAGGTATTTCACAATCTTCCTCACCTTCAGCCTCGGCTTGGTAGATCATATTTTGGAAGTCATATGCGGAAATAGCAGAATCGTTATCAACGAGTTCCAGAGTGGATGAGGATCTGCAATGTAGTATGTGGGTGTGTGTAAGAATACATAGCTATTTTGAAAATTCAACAAGATAAAAGAAAGAAAGAGATTACAAAATTTGCATGAAAAATGTCCAATGTTTTCATTGAATGAAAAAATGTTTATGAATTATCAACCCTTTAACAAATGAACCATTGTGCCCCGTGTAAGACACAAGGTTTTAAAGTCATTGTTTATTACATAGTCAAAAACTTTTGAAAACAATAAGACACGAATATAGCTATTACTCTTGACTAAAGGAGATAGGAAAGATGTCTTCTGCCTTCCAATTATCCAGTCCATCACCAACGGTAAGGAATATCCAACTATTGAAGTTACAACCACTAAATACATCCTCTATAGCGTTGACCTTGTTATTGCTAATACGGAACAGAGGTCTCCCAGCACGAGCGCGACGAACAGCCCTCTGACCTTCTGCAGTAAAGCTCAGACAAAACTTGTTAGATTTATAAGGGATATCAGGAAGCTGACCCCAAATAGTACTACCACCTTCTTCAATAGCAGTTTTGGCATCCTTCAAGGAATCCATCTTGTGCGTAGTTTTGGTGATCTTCGGAATGACAGAAACATCTTCAACAGCAGTAGGGGAAATCACTTCGAAGGTTTAACAGGGTGTTTCAGTAAATTCTCCGTCCATCTCCATGTATCGGAATGAATTGAGGTGGCTGACCATATATTCCTCTTCCCCATAAATAGTAGCAACTTTCCCTTTTACCAGATATTTCAGTTTATGGTGCAAGGTGGAGGTGACAACACCTGCCCCGTGGATCCAAGGGCATCCCAATAAACAAGTGTAAGCTGGACGAATCTCCATCACATAGAAAATGGACTAAAATATATGTGAATCCAACTTGATCGGGAGGTCTACCTCTCTATGCACCATTCTTTTCGACCATCGAAGGCTCGGGCTATGATATTGCTGGGCTTCAACAAAACCCCTTCACAATCTAGTCGGTCAAGAGTGCCCTATGGCAGAACATTCAGGGAAGATCATGTATCAATTAGCACATGGTCCAACATAGTACCCCTGCACTCAATGGAGACATACACGACCCTATTGTAGTTTCTCCCTTCCGGAGTCAAGTCAGTATCGGAGAAACCCAAACCATTATCAGTTGTCACACTAGCCACATAGTTTCCAAATTGACCAACCGAAATCTCTTGTGGCACATGGACAATTTTCAAGAACTTTACTAAAGACTTCGCATGGGCTTCAGAATGTAGTAGTAAAGATAGCATGGAGATTTTAGACGGGGTTTGCCCAGCTGTTCAACAATTTTATAATCGCTTCATCGAATGATCTTCTAAACCTCTTCCAAATCCTGTTCAGAGGTATCTTTGACTGTATCTTCTTTTGGCGCCTCCGTCCTGGTAGGCTCTATCACTGGATCTTTAACCCAAGCCTCAACACTTATCTTGGTAACTGTAACTTGAGCAGGTGGAGAGATTTCTGGAGAGAAAATGCTTCTGCTTCTGGTAATTTTGCTAGTCCCTGCAATATTGACAATGCTGGGATCAACCTCTTCACCATCTTCATCGGACAAATCTTGCTTAACTCCATGGTGTTGCACCCCAATTTTTTCCCCTAAGATCCCTTCATCATGCCATATTGATTCAATCACAACAAGATCACATTATGGCTTTTGGTTCTCCTCCCTATCTTTAGCTTTGCTCTTTGAGGAATCACCAAGAACCTTGACTTGTTTTTCTTTTGTGATCATTCATGTTTTTTTTTACTTTCCTTTTAATTAATAAAATGAAACGTTGGTTTGTCTTACTTGTTAATAATGTAGGTGAAGGCAATGTGGCTTAGCAAGTTGATCCATGGGTTCATGAGTTTATTTCCATGCCCTAGTCAATAAAGCTTGAGAAATTCAAACCTCACCATTGAAGTTGTTTTGGAAGAAATGGCATGGCAAGGTTTATCTTGGTTCACAACATTTCAAAGTTATCAAGGTTGATTAAAAAGTACAATGGGTTGATTGAAGAAGTTGTTATGGTTGGACAAGGCCTTGATCCCATTGGTCACAAGTGCATATTTCTCTCATTTCTCAAGATGTGGAAGTGATTTTGGTGGCTATGAGTTCTCATTATCATCCTCAACAACTTCTATTTACAAAGCAAAAGAGTTGGTACAAGAAGGTTGTTCAAAATTGTCAAAGTTCCTCAAAGCATTTTCTTGATCTAGGAGCTAGGGTTTTGAACTTCAAAGAAGTATATCTTGCTCATCTTTTGGTATTTTTGATTGATTCTAAATAAATCCTTCTCTTTAAAGGGTTATTAAAAAATCACTTCAAAAGTTTCAAGGAGTTTTCATGTATAAGAAACCTGATGATGAAGAAAGAATACAAGTCCTCCAGATGAACCCCCAATTTCCCATGTGTGACTTCAAATGATCATAAATTGGTCAATTTTTATCACCTTGATACAACTCATTTTCCACAATGATCTTGAGGATGTGAACTTTATTCCTTCTTTTATGTGCAAAGTGAGAAAATGGATTGAATATGCCCTAAGGATGCAAAATATTATAGGTCATTTCATGAATTTTTGCCAACTTCAACAATTCATAACTCTCTCAATTTTTGGATATTTTGAATGGTTCAAGTCTAAAAATGTCATTAAAGAGGTATATTTCATTCCATCTTTTTTGGTCAAGAGAAAATTCCAAGAGGAAGGCCATGTTTGGATGCAAAACATTATAGGTCAACATTTTCCCCAACTTTAACTCATTGCAACTTTCAGATCAAACATCCATTTGATTCCATTCTTTTCCCATTTCAAAGCTTGTAATCTCATCTTTCTAAAGCATCAAGAATCATGCCCTAAGACCCCTTGAGCTGAGAATGCCATTGATTTGAACTTGTTAACTTGAAACTGAAGTTTCTTCAAAAGTCAGAATTTGAAATCCTTGATTTAGCTTCTAAACACATTGTTTCTGCGTGATTTTGCTTCTAAACATATTTAGTGAACTTCCAGAAGTGATTAGCAGAACAAAACACGCGTTTTGGATGAATTTTGATCAATATAGAAGTCACACTTTTCTTGTTTGCAACTTCACACCATTTCCTCCAAACTTCATCATTTCACACGCTTGAACATTCCATTTGATTCCCTATAAATAGAGGGTCATACCTCATTCATTTCCTCAAGCTTAAACATCCATAATCACCCTGCCAAACTTACTCCATAACTCATTTTGCTGCAACTTCGAAATCAGTGTTCAAGCCTTTTTCAATCCAATTTTTCTATCAATTCACCTTCTTTGATCTTCCATAAAGCTAACCATACAATTACCTTTAAGAGTCGTGACCTATATTGATCCATAGAAGTCCAGTTTCAGAGCTCTGTAACTCAACTTCAATAGGTAAATTTCTCCATCAATTCTTTAAAACTTTGATATCATTGTGAAGCTCTCATTGCCCTGGTTCTAGTCGCAACACTTGCTTTTATTTGGAAACACATTTTGAACATGAAATTTCAAATCTCTTTTCAAAACTTTTCTTTCAAATTGCTTGAGCTACGGTTTATATAAATTTGTCGCGAATGTGTGGTTGTCTTCTTCTTGAAGAGACGAAGTGAATGGCATAGGTCTCGTGCTCTAATTTTATAGATTGAGCAACTTGGTTTTGGGATTGGCTGGAGGTTAAAGAAACCAACGTGTCATCCTTCAACCAATGAAACAACGCCATTTGTATTTTTTGAATTTCTGATTTATATTTGATTCTATGCTTTATTGAGTAATGACCATGATATGCACAACGTGCCAGATCTCTTGGATTTGATTACTAACATGTTTTGACTCTCATCCAATGATCCACATATTTTTTACTTTATTTTTTATTTCTGATTTTTATATTTAATTGCTTTAAACTTCAAAAAATCATAGAAAAATCATTTTTAGTCCAAAAAATCTGAAAAAATTATGAAAAATATTTTTTATTTTTCTCTTTCTAATTTTTATTTTTTTAGAATTTTATTTTGTATTTTGATATTTTTTTTTATAAATTTCAACTTTATTTGAATTGTTTTAAATGTTTAAAAATACTTTAATGCATTTTTAAATTCTGAAAAAACTATGGAATGATCCAATGATATTGTGACAAATATTGGTGACCTCATTTATTTTTTATTTCTGACCTCATTTATTACCAAAATTTTTATAAAAATATTTGAGTTCATTTTTTATTTTTCTATGGTCTTACTTAATATTTCTTGATTAGTTTTAACATAGTTGATTTTTTGTTTCTTATTTCTATTTTAAAACACTTTAAAAACCTTTTTTAATGTATATATTAAATACAATATTATTTTGTGATTATTATCTGGCTGATCTTGGGTTAAATTTTTGATCATAAACTTTATTAACATCATTGGATTCATGGTGTTGAGTCTAACTCCATAAAAATGGAAGAATGATTTTAATAATAGTTTGATTAAATTTTAATTCAAATGTGGTTTGTATATTCTTTCCCACCCTTATTCATCTTATCCCTTTCTTATTGCACTAAGTGTTATTGGAGCATGATCTCCATATCATGTCTCAAAATAAATGGTGCATATATTGTTATTGACCGGCCTCAAAATAGGTGTGACTTCTATATAAGTCCACTTACGATTGCTTAACATAGCGCTAAATTTTGTTCTGATTCGAATAAATGATCATTTGTGGCCCAAACCTATGTTTGCAAGCCCAAGTGTGTTAATTTGATCTCTTTGATCCAATAACCTTGAGATTCATTGTGTTGTGGCTTTGGTTCTACCAATCCTCTAATAGATCTACAACACTTTTGGTTAACGCGGATTACTTAAATATCGTTGATCATTAAAAGGTACTTTTGAGGATTCCAAATGGATGATATACTTGACAAAAAGAAAATGTAACTTGTTGTGTGGAAGTTTGGTTCTACCAATCCTCTAATGAGTTCCAAATGCAAGTTTCGAGATGGTTATCCAACTAACCACTAATTATTAAATTGTTTTTACTTTATGCTTTTATTTTTATGCTTTTTGTACCATTTACTTTAAGCATTACATTTCATGCCATTTTTATTTTGCTCACTTGAGCATTTATATTCTTGTTATTTTTATTTTGCTCACTTGAGCTTTTATTTTCTTTTTCAAGACACCTAATAATCAACATAAACCATAAAAAAATCTTTAATGATACTTGGACTATTTGGTTACTATCCTTGGCATTGTGGAGTATTGGACTTCTTGGAGACCTTGTGACCTTAATTGATATTTTGTATGGAGTTCTTGAGGTTTACTTCAAGACATTGGGTTGTTTGTTTGTTTTGTGTGTAGGTTATTGTGATTACATTCATTGTTTCTAATCTGGAATTCACCCGTATACAACTGTTACTCTGCCCAATTTTTGTGAAGACTTAATACACTTGAAGTTTGGTTCTCAAGAGGTCTAGTATCTTTGCTTGTTTGGTTTCAATCCAAAGAATGAGAATTCTATCTTGACACATAATGTCAAGTATTGGCTTCTTATTGGTTAGATGGTTCTTATCCCTAGCTTTTAACTTATGCTTTAGGATAGTCCCTTCTTCTCCTTCCATCTTCTTTAATTTCAAAAATCTCCTCCCTCCTTTTGAAAACCCTTCTTGTTTCTAAATTTGAACCACTTTCATAATAAACTTGGACTTAGGTCCATGCATTTTTCAAAACATTTTCATAAATAAAATTCAATCAACTTAATAATACCTTAACATTTTTTTGTGAGAAGACTAAAAATCAATCAATCTCATTTCAAACCATTTTTGCCACTTTGGCTTTCTATTTTAAAACCTTTCTCAAAAGATTAGACTCTTGTCAATCCTTGTAGTGATGCAAACAACTATACTTCTACAATATGTAGTGAAGTGAGATATTTTCCACTTGGGTTTTAAGTGAGGAATTGATGATTTTTAAAATCCAAGCCATATCCTCTACTTTGAGATGATGCAAATTCTCCTTTCTCATGATCGTGGGTAGTAATTACGTTTTCCACACGGACAATGACGATGATGTCTTATCTCATAAAGTCAATCAACACAGTTGTGTTTTAAATTTTTTTAAAAGAGGAACTACGTGCACCCTGATCCCCTATTGCACGAAAGGTGGTACGTAGGCACTAAAGGTTCACAACCGTGGCGGGTGCAAAAATCATAAAAAAATATATTTCTTTTCTCACCTCCACCATCTATTTTACATACAACATTTTATAGCCAAAATATACAGATTTTTTTCAAAGAGGTTCCTGCAGAGTACCGTAGATGTTTAGGGTGCTAATACTTTCCTTTTGCATAACCAACCCCCTTACCTAGAATCTTTCCCCATCTTTTTGGGTTATTCACTCTTTTCCCATTCCTTTGGAAACAATAAAGCACGGTGGCAATTTTTATTTTGATCTGAATAAGTCTAGTCAATCCAATGACTTAGTCTTAAACATTTTTACCGCTACAGAAAAAATGGCGACTTCACTGGGGAAAGATTGACCTCTTTCTGGTCCATCCCTAAGTGGGTTAAACCTATCTTTGTTTATATTTGTATATGTGCTATTATTTGTTATATATTATATGTTTGGATTTTTCCTGGTTTTTAGGGTGCTTGGTGATTTCACATAAGTCCTATACCTGGACTTGGGCAAACTTTAAGATAGGATGGGAGGTATAGTCATGTTAACTTTGAGGGAGTAATCCCAAAAAAGGAGGCATGAGATCCCCCAATCAAAGGAGGCCCCTTTGACTGTAGTGTCGTTTACCGAGTAATCGGGAAGACATACTGCTTTCGACCTGGGAACCTGCTGAAGCTCAGGACCGTAGTTAGTAATATCCGAAGGAAGGATGTAGACTCTGAGAACCTCTAGAACCTTGTTCGGTAGGTGATAACTTTTAGACCATACCTTATGGGTAGTACCTTCGAACTCATGCTCGTGACATTGAACCTATGAACCCTATGTTTGTGATCTTGTGTGTGATTGTTGCATCATGCATCCATGCACTCATAAGCATCTTTTGAAGAAATTTTATTTTAAGGGACTTAAAGTTAATCATTTGCGAATATCTCAGATACCTTTTGACCATGGATTCTAGAAAAAGAAAGACAGGAAAATACAGTTTCAAAGATCCCAAGATAGATGAGTTGATCAGTCTAATTCCCGAGATTGAGTGTTCTGCAGATTTTTGGAAGAAGTAAGGATCCATCATTCCTCTCATGAAGCTTAGGATGAAGGAGGGTATTCTCTCGACCTTGGTCCAGTTCTATGATCTGATGCATCATTGCTTTACTTTCCCCGACTATCAGTTGATGCCTACACTAGAGGAGTATTCTTATCAGTTAGATTTACCTATTACCGATCATGTTCCTTTTACTTGTTTGGTGGGTGAGCCAAAACCACATGAGATTGCTGCTTTGATCCATCTAGGGAAGTCTGAGGTTGAAGCAAATATGACTACTAAAGGAGCTATTAGAGGATTACCAGCTTAGTTCTTATTGGAGAAAGCTCGTTACTTTTCCAGGATGAAGAGTACAATCGCTTTTGAGGCCATCTTTGATCTACTTGCTTACGGGTTGTTCTTATTTCCTAATGTGGACAAGTTTGTTGACATTAATGCTATCAGGATCTTCATGATTAGAAACCCAGTTCCTACATTATTGGGTGATGCTTATTGATCTATTCATCTTTAGAATTCTTATCATGGAGGGATGATTGTCTGTTGCACTCCTCTATTGTATCGATGGTTTATTTCTCATATGCCTCAGTCTGATGCTTTCTGGGATGTCAGGAAGGAACCCCGTTGGGCTCCTAAGATTATGGCACTTACTAACTCGGATATTGATTGGTATCATCGGACTTACCATGATGTAGAGATTGTCAACAGCTGTGGTAGTTTCCCCAATGTACCTCTTCTTGGTACAAAGGGAGGAATTAACTACAACCTTATTCTTGCACGACGACATCTTGGTTATCCGATGAGGGATAAACCAAATAGTATTCATTTGAGTAGTTTCTTTCTGAAGGAGGGAGAAGACCATAAGGAAGCTAGGGAGCATATTGCGAAAGCCTGGCATCACATTCATAGGAAGAGTAGAAAAGACTTGGGACCTAGGGGTTGTTTCTTTGGATCCATATCTTCAGTGGGTCCAAACGAGAGCTATTCAGTTGAAGATGTCGTATTCCCGGGAAGCACCTATGCCTGATTTTTTTCGTGAAGACCACTCCTCCCTTATTAGATGATATAGAAGAGATACAGCTTGCTTTGGTCAGGATGCAGCAGGAAAAGGATGCTTGGAAGAATAAGTGCCAAACTTTAGATATTTCCTATAGGGCGGACTTGAAGGAGAAAGACGACTTGATTGAGATTCTTGAGAGTCGAGCTGTAGAGACCATGGAGAGGCAAGGGGATTTATTTTCTCCTAAGCCTCAGTCAGATCCTAGTTGCTCACTTCCTGATTCAGATGATTGGAAGGAGGTCGCCACCAGATATGCGGAAGAAAATCAGAGGTTGAAGGCTCACATTGCCAAGTTTACAGGGAAGCGCCAGCGTATAGAGTGATCTCCATCAACTTTACTTCTTAGGGTTTTAGACTTTATTTTCATCTTGTACTTGGTATTATTGAAACTTGTAATCCATGTTGAAGTTATTATAATAAAAAAATTCAGTATTTCAAATGTGTTATTACTTTGATATTTGCAATATGTCTATAAATCTTTAAGTCCATTGAAATATTAATAATAAAATAAATCATGTGCATTACATATCATGCATCATATTGCACACATTTCTTACATTTGTTATGCATATCCAGATGTCTTACCAAGCTTCTTTACTTCGTTCAGCAAGCTATCTTACCACTACAACACTAGAGCTAATTTCAGAAGGAAGATGGCAACTTAGAACATGAGAATCGTGAGCTGCGCGAGGAAGTTTCTGCTCAGAAGGCCGGCATGGAAAATCTTACTGCTCTGATGGAATCTTTGGTGGTTTCTCAAAATCAGCCACCGAGTGTTCAACCTCAACCAACAAGGGTTACTACTGAAGCTCCTATTGTTCCTGTGTCTGCTACTCTAGCTGTTATTCAAAATCGCATGCCTCAAGGTTATCCATGGGGAATTCCAGAGGACTGTGTTCCTGAAGGTTTTAATCTTGGTCCTCAAGATACTCTAGTTTTTTAGACTATTGTTACTCATGCACCTCCTATGGTGCATGCTGCTCCTGCTGCACATCCTTCGGTGAATATGGTTCCATTTGCTAATGATGATATGTGTCGTTCTTTTCCTCCACCAAGTGAAGACTTGGGTCTCTATGATAGAATGAATGATTTTCAAGAACAGTTTGTCAAGATGCAGAGGGAGATAAAGGCCCTCAGGGGAAAGGAATTGTTCGGGAAGAATGTGAATGATTTATGCTTGGTCCCGAATGTTAAGATACCTGCGAAGTTTAAAGTCCAGGAATTTGAGAAGTACAATAGCAACACTTGTCCTCGTGCTCATCTTGTGATGTATGTAAGAAAAATGTCTACCCATACTGAAGTGGTATATGAGTTTGGATAATGTCAATATCCATACTTTCAATGACTTGGGAGAAGCATTTACCCGAAAATACAAATAAAATTTGGACATGGCGCCTGACCGTGATCAACTCAGGGCCATGGTCAAGAAAGATAGGGAATCATTCAAAGAATATGCACAGAGATAGCGTGAGGTATCCGCCCAAGTGATTCCTCCCATGGAAGAGAAGGAGATTACTAAGATTTTCTTGAAGACTCTGGGTTCTTTCTACTATGAGAGGATGGTAGCGAGTGCGCCAAGTGACTTTACTGAAATGGTAGGCATGGGTATCTGTTTAGAAGAGGCTGTAAGAGAGGGTCGTTTAACAAAAAGTGAAAGTTCCGGAAGTACGAGGAAGCCATCCTATGGGTTTGCCAAAAAGAAGCAAGGAGATACAAATGTTGTCATGCAAGAAAGGAGGGTTAATCCTCCTAGAAGAAATTATCAGGGTCATCAACAGGTTGCCTCAGTGACTCCAGTTGTTGGTGGAGCTCCAACTACCATTTCTTATCAGAGATCATCCCATCAGGGGAACCAAGGGTATAATCAGAGAAGGGAGAGTTATGACCCTATTCATATAAGTTAAACAGAATTACTCCCGGCGTTAATTCAGAAGAAGTTGGTTCAGACCTGACCACCTCCCGATGTACCATCACCTTTGCCTTGGTATTACAAGGCAGACCAAACATGTGCTTTTCATCAGGGGGCGCCAGGGCACAATGTTCAGAACTGCTATCCTTTGAAGACTGGAGTACAAATATTGGTGAAGTATAGTATCTTATCATTCAAGGATGTGGGTCCTAATGTGAAAGATAATCCTCTGCCCAAGCATGAAGGAGAAATTGTTGTGAACATGGTGACCGGTTGTTCAGGTGACTTCCAGATTTTTGATGTTAATCTGGTATGAGGAGATTTGGTAAAAATGCATACATACCTCTGTGAATTTAGATACTATACACATGACCATGCCTGTTGTGCTATTTGCAGTACGAACATACATGGTTGTGAAGAGATAAAGGTTGATTTGCAGGAGATGGTGCATGAGGGCCTCATCCACATAATCAGGCCTAGGGCAGAGTATGAAGAGGAAGTAAACATGGTTTCTGGATATCCTGGAGAGTTTAAAATCTTTGATGTGGAATATATGAATGAGTATCTTATACAATTGCATGCTACTTTCTGCCACATGGTTGGTTAGGTAGAACATCAGTATGGATCTTGCCAAATTTGCAACCGGGACTCTCGAGGATGTTGAATTGTAAGGAAAGGTGTCCAGTTGTTGTTGGATAATGGAAATATCAAGTTTACAGGTCAAAGGGATGATTACCATGAAATTGATGTGATTGAGGTTTGTTTGGCTGAAGAAGAGTCATATGATGAGTATGCCTCTGCAGATGAGTTTTTCTCCTCGGATGAAGATTTATTTTCCAAGGATGACTCTGTAATGACTGAATGTGTTGAAAAGGGAGTAAATGTTATTGTGCCTTGTTTCGGTGCACCTATCCTTTTGAAGTTAAATATCATAACAAGCCAACTATTACTCAATTGGTGATTAGTTTGTCGGGTCCCGTCCCTTACAAGTCAAACAAGGTTGTACCCTACAAATATAATCCTACAATCTTAGAGGATGGTGTAGAAGTTCCCATCCAGCCAATGCCTAATGTTGGAAATATTGCTGAGACTAGCAGGGTGACCCGCAACGATCGTGTATTTGCACTAGTTGTGCTTGGAGATGTTAGTACTGGAAAGAAAATTGTTGAAGATGTTGAACCCAAGAAGGCAGCAGGTGAATCTAGTGGAGCTACACTAGAAAATGAGGTGGATGATATTTTGAAGATAATCAAGATGAGCGACTACAAAATTGTAGATCAGCTACTGCAGACTCCTTTAAAAATATCTATCTTGGATTTATTGATGAACTCCTCCGCTCACAGAGAATCTTTGATGAGGGTATTGAACCAAGCTTTCATGGAAAGTGACATGCCTGTAGACCAATTCAGCAGTGTAGTAGGGAACATTTCTTCATGTAATAACCTGAGTTTCTACGATGATGAACTGCCCGATGAAGAAAGGAAACACAATTTGGCCCTCTACATCTCTATGAACTGCAAGAATGATTCATTATCCAATGTGATGATTGATAATGGATCAGCATTAAACGTTATACCAAGGAGCACACTTATGAAGTTGAAATATCAAGGAACGCCCATGCGCCCAAGTGGCATTATTGTGAAAGCGTTTGATGGATCAAGGAAATCTATTATTGGTGAAGTGGACTTGCCTATTCATATAAGCCCGCGTTTGTTTCAGATTACTTTCCAGGTCATGGATATTGTACCCGCTTATAGCTACTTGTTGGGACGGCCATGGATACACGAGGTAGGGGTTGTCACTTCGACTTTACATCAGAAGTTGAAGTTTGTGCGTGAAGGAAAAGTGGTAATTATAAATGGAGAATAAGCATTATTGATATCTCATTTGTCCTCTTTCAGCGTTGTGGAGGCGGATGAAGCTGTTGTTCGAACCCATTTCCAAGCTTTATCCATTGATAACATAAGAGGAAATGAGAACTCTATGGCTTCGTTTAAGGATGCGCAGCAGGTTGTGCGTAATGGCCATAGTGAAGTATGGGGACAGATTGTTGATCCACCTTTAAACAAGAATAGAGCTGGCTTGGGGTTCTCTGTGAAGAATGATAAAGGTAAGAGCATGAAGCCGAAGTCTGCTGCAGGCAAGTATCAGGATATCTTTCATAGCGGGGGTTATCTTCATCCAACTGTTTCCAGGATTAATGCCATTGTGGAAGATGAAGCCGAGTCAGAAATGCCAAATTATGTGACGCACAGAGTTAGGGTTCAGAACTGGATCACCATTGATGTTCCCTCTTGCATACATGTTTCAAAGTAATTTGTTGTTGTTAATCTTTTTGAAAAGCTTTCACTCTGCCCAAGGTGAAGGTATTAATATTGTATGGGCTTATCTGTTTGCTGTGATTTTTAAAATCAATAATAAAAGTTGTCTTTGTTTCCCAAATTGTGTCTTTATTTTCTGCTTTTTCTTGGAAAATGGTAATCATAAAAAACCTTTCAAAATAAATGATAACTGAAATTCAATATGCATGATCACTTGTTATATGTGTCAATTTTTAAAAGCAATCATAAATCATATGTGCAGATTAATTAAAAAACCTGTTGAATACAATGACCCTGCACCCTCTCCCAACTTTGAATGTCTTGTGTATGGGGCCGAAGAAGAAGACTATGAGGAGATTCTGGAGGAGGACTATTGGTTGCTTGAGCGTGAGGAGAATGCCATTCAGCCATATAAAGAGCCATTGGAAGTAATCAATTTGGGTTCAGAAGAAGATCCGAAAGAAGTCAAGATTGGAGCATTGCTGCATCCTGATGTTAAGAGCAGGTTGATTGAGATGTTGAAAGAGTACGTGGATACTTTTTCTTGGTCTTACCAGGATATGCCTGGTCTAGATAAAAATATTATAGAGCACCATTTTCCACTGAAGCCAGAGTGTCCGCCAATCAAGCAGAAGTTGCGAAGAACTCACCCAGATATGGCAGTAAAGATCAAAGAAGAAGTTCTAAAGCAGATTAATACCGGTTTTCTTGTGACATCAGTGTACCCTCAGTGGATTGCCAATACTGTCCCAGTACCGAAGAAAGACAGAAAAGTTCGCATGTGCGTAGATTACAGAGATCTAAATAAAGTTAGTCCAAAAGATGATTTTCCATTGCCACACATTGATATGTTAGTGGATAGCACAGAAAAATTCAAAGTTTTCTCGTTCATGGACGGATTTTCTGGGTATAATCAAATAAGGATGGCTCCTGAGGACATGGAAAAAACAACATTTATCACACCCTGGGGAACATTCTGTTACAGAGTGATGCCCTTCGGGTTGAAGAACGCTGGTGCAACGTACCAGAGGGATATGATAACCCTATTCCATGATCTTATGCACAAGGAAATTGAGGTATATGTTGATGACATGATTTATAAATCCCAGACTGAAGAAGGGCATGTAGAAGATTTGTTGAAGTTGTTTCAGCGTTTGAGGAAGTATCGTCTCCGCTTGAATCCAAATAAATGTACCTTCAGTGTTCGGTCAGGAAAATTGTTGGGTTTCATTGTTAGCCAGAGATGGATTGAAGTTGACCTTGATAAAGTTAAAGCAGTTCAAGAAATTCCAGCGCCGAGAACTGAAAAGCAAGTCAGAGGTTTCCTCGGGCGTTTGAATTACATCTCCAGATTCATTTCCCACATGACTGCGACGTGTGAACCGATCTTTAAATTGTTAAAGAAATATCAAGGTTGTGTATGGGCAGATGACTGCCAAAGGGCATTTGAAAGTATTAAAGAATATCTGCTTGAACCTCCTATCTTTCTCCCTCATGTTGAAGGAAGACCATTGATTATGTATCTGACAGTGTTAGATAATTCCATGGGCTATATTCTGGGACAATAAGATGAAACGGGGAAGAAAGAGTATGCCATTTATTATCTTAGTAAAAAGTTTACTGATTGTAGGTCATGGTATTCCATGCTGGAAAATACATGTTGTGCTCTGGCCTGGACGGCAAAACGTTTGCGGCAGTATATGTTGAATCACACTACTTGGTTGATCTCCAAAATGGATCCAATCAAGTACGTTTTTGAAAAGCCTTCTCTTACTGGGAGAATTCCCCGCTGGCAGATGCTTTTATCTGAATTTGACATCAAATATCGCACTCAAAAAGCTATTAAAAGCAGCGTGTTGGCAAATTATCTTGCTCACCAGCCAGTTGATGATTATCAGACTGTGAAGTATGATTTCCCCGATGAGGATGGGATGTTTTTAAAAGTGAAATATTGTGATGAACCTTTGCCTGAGGAAGATCTTGATCCTGAATCTCGCTGGCGTATGATATTTGATGGAGCTATGAATGCTTATGGTAAAGGAATTGGTGTTGTGATTGTCACTCCACATGAATCATACATTCCTTTTGCTGCAAGGTTGACATTTCATTGTACTAATAATATGGTAGAATATGAGGCTTACAGCATGGGCCTCAAGGAAGCTATTGACCCTAGAATTAAAATTCTAGATGTGTATGGCGATTCAGCTTTGGTAATAAATCATATTAAAGGAGAGTGGGATACTCGTCACCCCGGCTTGATCCTCTACAAAGATTATGCTAGAAGATTGTTACCCTTCTTTAATAAAGTTGAATCCATCATATCCCCAGAGACGAAAATCAAATGGCGGATGCTCTGGAAACTCTGGCTTCTATGTTCAAGTGAATACTTGGAATGATATACCTCAAGTCATAGTTCGGCGACTGGATAGGCCTGCTCATGTGTTTACAATAGAAGAGGTAGCAGATGAGAAACCTTGGTATTATGATATAAAGCATTTTCTCCAGACTCAGGAATACCCGATTGTTGCTTCGATTAAAGATAAAAAGATATTGAGAAGATTAGCTTGCAGTTTCTTCCTCAGTGAAAATGTGTTGTACAAGATAAATTACGACATGGTCTTGCTCAGATGCGTGGATAGACACGAAGCAGACATGTTGATGCATGAGATTCATGAAGGTTCATTTGGAACTCATGCCAATAGACATTCGATGGCTAAAAAAATGCTAAGGGCAGGTTACTATTGGCTGACAATGGAATCTGACTGTTACAAATTTGCAAGGAAGTTCCATAAATGCCAGATTTATGCGGACAAGATTCATGTGCCTCCGACACTTCTCAATGTTATTTCTTCCCCATGGCCTTTCTCTATGTGGGGTATTGACATGATTGGATGATAGAATCTAAAGCTTTGAATGGACACCGTTTTATTTTGGTAGCAATTGTTACTTCACCAAATGGGTGGAAGTTGCTTCATATGCTAATGTTACTAAGCAGGTGGTAGTGCGCTTCATTAAGAATAATCTCATATGTCGGTATGGTGTGCTGAGCAGAATTATCACTAACAACGGCTCGAATCTGAACAACAAGATGATGGCATAACTTTGTGAAGAATTCAAGATTGTCCATCACAATTCATCTCCGTACAGGCCAAAGATGAATGGGGTTGTTGAAGCTGCTAATAAGAATATCAAGAATATAATCCAGAAGATGGTTGTTACTTATAAAGATTGGAATGAAATGCTCCCTTTTGCTTTACATGGAAATCAGACATCTGTCTGCACTTCAACAGGAGTAACCCCGTTCTCCCTTATGTATGGAATGGAAGTTGTGCTCCCAATCGAGGTTGAAATTCCCTCTTTATGCATGATAATGGAAACCAAGTTGTCAGAGGCTGAATGAGTCCAGAACAGGTTTGACCAATTGAATTTGATCGAAGAGAAGAGAATGATGGCTTTGTGTCATGGGCAGTTATATCAGAAGATAATGAAGAAAGCTTTTGATAAGAAGGTCAAACCTCGTGAATTCAGAGAAGGCGACCTCGTTCTTAGGAAGATCATGTCTTTTAATGTTGATTCTAAGGGCAAGTGGACTCCCAATTTTGAAGGCCCATATGTTGTCAAGAAAGCCTTCTCTGGCGGTGCATTAATTCTTGAAACTATGGATGGCGAGGAGTTCCCACGTCCCATGAATGATGATGCAGTCAAGAAATATTTTGCCTAAAGAACTAAAAGAACAGCTCGCTAAGTTGAAAACCTGAAAGGGCGGCTTAGGCAAAAAAGAGCGTCTCGGTAGGCCGAAAACCCGAAAGGGAGGCCTAGGAAAAAATTAGAGATATAAACAGAATATAATTTCCCGCTAAGTTGAAAACCCAGAAGGGCATCTTAGGCAAAAGTTAAGGACTTTCTTGGCAAGTAACTGCATCAGACAACACTTGATCATTGAAGCAACAATCTTCTTGGGTCCTCACCATACTTCAACAGAAGCTGCTGCTCAGGATTTCAAAGTTATTACAGGGAATAGTGGTCATTGTATCACAATGTATCTTTTCCATTATATATTACCATTTTCCAAACTTTGTAATCATCCGTGGAGTCTCGCCATTCGCAGACTACCATTCTATCAATAAATTTTTTAGCTTTTACCCAATTCTTTATATTCCTATTTTATTTAGCTTACAAAGACTCCATTTATTATTGATAATAATTTTCAAAGCGAAAATATTAAATAACAAAATTGTTTTCAAAAAAGAATTTACAACTTACTTTTACTTTAGATTTCGTGATTCAAGAGGAAAACAAAGATGGTGATCCCAGGAATGGACGAACTCCCGTAATTTTGAGAAGTTTTGTTTTCCCCGGGAAGGTTTTCTCAGGTTGTTTTCACTGGTATGGGCATGTTTATTGTATATTGAAGACGATACCAATTGGCGTAAGGTGTATTTTCGGGTTTGTGATCCCAGTGTCCCCAGTCAAGTGTTGGTTCATTTTCTAATTTTTGGGTTGCTTGGTCTGAGGTCTCTATTCCGGATTCCCCAACGAAGTATTCTCTCATATGACGAAAGGTCTTGTCCCCTTGGTGTGCTGGGATGGAATTATTTGCAAAATGTTGCTCTTTTTGGCAGTGTTGGCATTATTGTTGGTATTTATTTCCCAGGTAACTGGACTAGGGCAGTGTGTTTTCTAAGAAGTGCTGAGACAGTTGTCAACCCTTTGGGTTTTCACCCGCCAAGTGCTGGGTTTGATTTAAATTCTCCAAGAGTTTGACCTCTTTCTATATGTTGACTTCTTGATTCCCCAGGAAAGCTATCCCAGGGCATCTTTTGTTGGAATAGGTTTGTGTGACATGAAGACTCAATCCGAGATTCCCCAGTGAAGGCCTCGCTTATCTGATAGAAGTCTTTTCTCCCCGTGCATGCTGATTTGACTCGTTTATGAAGCATCTCCCTTTCCGCAATTCTTGCATTTTGTTTGATCACCCGATAATCAGGCAAGGGCAATGTGTTATTTAAGAAGTGTTGAGATGGTTATCAACTTTTTGGGTTTTCACTCGCCAAGTATTGGGTTTGATCTAAAATCCCCACAAGATTGATTTCTTGCTATAATGTTTGACTTTTTAACTCTCCAAGTTGTTGTCCCCATGAGGTTTCATACTTTTTCCCCAGAGAAGTTGGTGCAATACTTACTCTCAATATTGAAGAACATATCTCTGGTTTCCCCAATGAAGAACGTATCTTGGTTTCCTCCCTTCGATGTGGTTTTGACCTCCCCAATGGAGTCAGCACGAGGCCCCTATTAATATCTCGATGATGAGGCATTATCTCCCCTAGTGAAGTTTGTATGATATTTCTCCATTAAAGTCAGCTCGAGATCCTTAGTTGATGTTTTGACAATATGGTTTTCATCTGCCTTATTGAGATCAGTATTGCAATCCCCACTAGAAGTTCGGACCGTGAAAGCGTTTGTTTTCCCATAGAAGTCTGAGTGATATTCCCAGGTGGAGCCTGGAGAAGGACGTTATATCCATGTATCTTTACTATTTTTGTCGCTATGATTTGTTTACTACTGGATTATGTTCCTCCCCAGTGAAGTTAAGCCGCAACATAGGATTTTTCTTCCTCGGTTGGTGCTTATTTTTCTCTTGGAATGTTCATCTTGGATGTGATTTAGTCGAGTGTTGTTTGTGCCCGAGTTGGTTTGGTCTGATTACTCCCAGTGTTATATGTCTGTTTTGTCAACATATACATAATAACACTCATACATTCATATACACATCATGCATATTTAAATTTAGCAAATCATTGATCATTAACATTCGTTAATATTTTTGTTGACATATTTCCCTGTTTTGCAGAGTTGTGTTATCCTCTCTCCAATAGAGTGTCGGCCATAAGCAGAAAGTGTATATTCTTTCAATTTCCCCACTTAATGACCCCTCATGGAAGATTTTTTCTTTAGCCTTCCTATACAGCTCTTGGTCTGGACGATTTGGGTTTCCCTCTTGAGTTTATTTCTCAAAGGATGTATTTTGGTTGACTGTTCCATCCCAGTTTATTTCTGGTTTGAATCTTTGTTTCCCAGTAATATTATTACTTTGGATTTCTGCAAGCTTCGAGCCTTGGTTTGAGAATGTGTATTTATTTTTCACGAGAAGACATTATCTCCTCAGCAGAAATATTGACATTTCCCCAGGAAGTCATATTTCTTTTCCCAGGAAGTCATATTTCATTCCCCAGGAAGTTATATTTCTTTCCCCAGAAAGCCATATTGTTTTCCCCAGAAAGTCATTTTTACAATCCTTCCTATGACAACAAGTAGAAGGTCTCTTTATTTGAGGAACTTGTACTTCCCCGTAAAAGTCGATGTTACTTTTTTTTGCTATCTCCTCTATGAGTGGAAAGTTTGCAGTTTGTTGTCAAATTACTCCAGTGGATGGCAAGTTTTTCAATATCGCAGAGACAATTCATTTTGAAAACTTTGCAAGTGGTGGTCTCTTTATTTGAGACAGCTTATATATTACCCTTTCTAGGCGGAGTGCCTTGGTTAAAGAAGAAGTTGAGACCCGTTCTAGGTGAAACGCCGGAATTTTGGGAAAAACTTGTTATCTTTTTGCTACCTTCATGAATGTTGGTAGTTCATCGTCAGTGAACGGAGGTGCTATGATATATTTTCTCTTACTACCTTCAGTGAAAGTTGGTAGTTCACCATCAGTGAAAGTTGGTGATTGTTATCTTTTTGCTACCCTCAGTGAATGTTGGTAGTTCATCATCAGTGAACGACAATGCTATGATATATTTTCTCTTACTACTTGTGATCGGTGGGAACGAGAACTGACTGTTTTTTTATGCTGGTTCGCGTTTGCGTTTGTTTTTGCAAAATGTCGCGGTAAGCAAGAGTCGCCACCGTCTTTTATTTTATCCAACGGGGAAAGGACACAAGCACAGAAAAATTCCTTTTCGAGATGTTTCTCGGGTTCGGGAGGTAGATTATAGAAAGGGAAGGTGTTAGCACCCTTTTTATCTGTGGTTATCCACGGGCTCTTAGGTACTTGCTCACTATGTTTTCAAAAGGTTTGCTTTTCTTTGTGATTGTGGGTTTTGAAAAGAATTTTGTTTTTGAAGAAAGTATAAGTGTGAAAAGTTTTTGTTTTGTTTTTAAAAGAGAGCAAGTACTTAAGAACCTCTACCTACTCAAAAAGGAATTTAATTGTGCAAATGTCCTTTAGACAGTACTATCCTACTATTGAGGAGTAGGTAGCACCGTCGTCGGAGTTTTCGGGTCAATTCTATTTTAAGGACGTGTGGTCACTAAAGCAACGTTAGGACGCTTTAGTGGTAATCCTAATGTCTTAGATCATTTTTTTCGAGGCAACCATTTCGAGGCAACTTATGATCTTGGGACAAAAGGACGACCTCTAAAACATCCTATACTTAATGACCACGTTCGAGGAAACCAAGTGAGGTGTACCCTAAGAGTGGCATGTGCAAGTGTATCAACTTTCAGTTATATTATCTTTGTACATATTATGGTGAGCTACTGTTGGTTTTAAGTTAAGAGTTAATCTTGTCATGCAATCCTAGTTAGCATACATCTAAGCAGTTAATATATGTACAGGAATTTAAAGTGCGGGAATTGTAAATCCTACGCTATTACAAGGCTTTCGGGGAGGGGGATTATTTACATGTCCAAAAATTGGGGAAATAAAAGTAGTAAAGGGTCTTAGTTAAGCTATTACATCCCAGTAGGCAATTACAATAAAATAAACGCGCACGAATCTGAAAATAAACTCTAAACATTCTAAGAATGAAATCTTTTTGTTGTTTTATTTTATTTTGGTAAAATGATCTAAATCTATTTAATTTTAGTTTTTTTGAGAAAATGTTAAGATAATTAAGAGATTAATTAACAAAGTTAATTTTAATAGAAAAAACTAGCCTAATGTTCTTTGTGTTTTTTTTAATGTTAATTAAAAAAAAAGATAAAAAGATGTCAATGAAAACAAAAATAAAATACAAGGGGGGGATCCTTCGATCCAGGGAAAAAAGGAGTTTCGACCCAGGGAGGGAAATGGTCCTTTCGATTGGGCCAGACAGTAAGGCGTGAGTAGCCTTCGATCCAGGGAAGAGGATTGTCTTTCGATCATGGAGGTCATGGCTTTCGATCCAGGAATGAGATGCCTCCTTCGATCCAGCATGCTAATGGGTTCGATCCAGAGAAGGGCTCTCCTTTGATCTGGGATGTTATACCTGCAAAAGCATGTTAGCGAAATAAAATGCAGGGCCTGGGTATTGAACCCCAGGCCCTTCTATCCTGCGCTTGCTGGGTCTCTTCAGGCTATGTCTGCAGCAAATATTAGCAAATGATGGACATGGCCTGGGTGCCAAACCCAGGCCCTTTGATCCTATCTAGGATGGCAAATCTAAAGTAACAACGAGTAGTGATATGTTATGCGAAAAACAAGGTTGGATAATTTACCCTTTCTTACCAACAGATTGGACTTTCGATTTGGGCGCTTCCTGGATGTAGGCACCTTCGATCTGGGCACTTCCTGGATGTAGGCACCTTTGATCTGAGGGCTTCTGGGCGTGGGCACCTTCGATCTGAAGGACTGCTTTGGCTTGGAAAATCTGACAACCTTTGATGGATTGTATGGGCAGCACCTTCTCCAATGTTTTTGTTTCTGCAGAGTTCTCTATATATTTTTGTTCTATGATTTTCCTCTGATTTTCGTGTCCTTGTAATGTGCCACTGGCCCTTGTATTTATAGGGGTGTGAAGGTGCAGTAATGGCAAGAGACAGCCATTAAACAGGCCATTAAATGCCATGAGACAAGAAACAGACACATTAAATGATTTCCTTTTTTGAAACATTTGTGTCTCTTGAATGAACCTGGACGCTTTTGGATTTCGAATGCTTTCAGGCCATGCTCTTCGATTAGTCCTTATTTGCCTCTTTCGAATGGTCTCCCTGCGTACCCTTCGAATGGGCCTGGCCCAAATATCAATCGAAGGATTCCAATCGAAAGGCTCTGCTAACAGGCCAATCAAAAGGTGTTGTTCATGCCAATCGAAGGACATGGTTGACATGCCTGTCGAAAGTGCCTTGACATAATTCCAATCGAATGCTTGTCCATAATGCCAATTGAAAGACTCCTTCAGAATGCCAATCGAAGGGTCTTTCAGGATGCCAATCGAAATGCTTGTCCAAAATGTCAATCGAAGTGTCTTTCAGGATGCCAATCGAAATACTTGTCCAGAATGTCAATCGAAGTTTCTTTCAGGATGCGAATCGAAATACTTGTCCAGAATGTCAATCGAAGTGTCTTTCAGGATGCCAATCGAAAGGTACTTAAAGTACCACTCAAAAATCTTCTTTTTCCTTAGGCAAGAGTTTGTGATCAACCATGCAGGGGGGAGACTTTGGAAAACATGAGAGGGAAAATTTTGGGGTACAACAGTTGCCCCTATTCAATTTTCTTAAATTTGAGGATATAGATTGGCTTTCTAGCCTTTCGCGATCCGAAGGTGGAAGATAATTGAACACTAGAGTGCCTAGAAATTTGCACTCGCATGGTGTAGTATCAGCATTGTGACATCGGGAATGGGCTTACAGATGCCATTTGGAGATTGTTGGTAGGAGGATGAGCTTATGGATGCCATCTGGAGGTTGTTGGTAGGAGGATGGGCTTATGGATGCCATTTGGAGGTTGTTGGTAGGAGGATGGGCTTATAGATGCCATCTGCAGGAGTGTCGATCGCATAAGAGATTCCTTAGCGAGAACTTGTATACCTGTTGTTGTAGAAGATTCCACTGGGGAAGTCTAACTTTGTTTGAGATTTAGGAACTGACTCGTGCTCACCGGGAGTATAACGTTGAGGTTATAGTACTCGTCCTGTCTGGTTCCAAGTATTAATCTTCAATCTCATCATGTAGATAGTTTTCCTGGCTGGTTTAAGGTATTAATCTACAATCAGTCGTCCACAGATAGTTTTCCTGGCTTGCTACAGGTATTAAACTGGGACTTGAAAAGGTTTTGGAACATCTTCAACTGGATCGGCATCAGAAAAAATCTTTAGGAATCGATTTAACTGGACCAGAGAAGGCCTTTGACTGGATCGGCATCAAAAAAATCTTTAGGAATCGATTTAACTGGACCAGGCAAGGTCTTGGAATCTTCAACTGGATCTGCATCAGGAAAATCTTTAGGAATCGATTTAACTGGACAAGAGAAGGCCTTTGACTAGATCGGCATCAGAAAAATCTTTAGGAATCGATTTAACTGGGCCAGGCAAGGTCTTGGAATCTTCAACTGGATCTGCATCAGGAAAATCTTTAGGAATCGATTTAACCGGACCAGAGAAGGCCTTTGACTGGATCGGCATCAGAAAAATCTTTAGGAATCAATTTAACTGGACCAGGCAAGGTCTTGGAATCTTCAATTGGATCTGCATCAGAAAAATCTTTAGGAATCGATTTAACTGGACCAGAGAAGGCCTTTGACTGGATCGGCATCAGAAAAATCTTTAGGAATCAATTTAACTGGACCAGACAAGGTCTTGGAATCTTCAACTGGATCTGCATCAGGAAAATCTTTAGGAATCAATTTAACCAGACCAGAGAAGGCCTTTGGCTGGATCGGCATCAGAAAAATCTTTAGGAATCGATTTAACTGGACCAGGCAAGGTCTTGGAATCTTCAACTGGATCTGCATCAGGAAAATCTTTATGAATCGATTTAACCGGACCAGAGAAGGCCTTTGACTAGATCGGCATCAGAAAAATCTTTAGGAATCGATTTAACTGGACCAGGCAAGGTCTTGGAATCTTCAACTGGATCTGCATCAGGAAAATCTTTAGGAATCTATTTAACTGGACCAGAGAAGGCCTTTGACTGGATCGGCATCAGAAAAATCTTTAGGAATCGATTTAACTAGACCAGGAAAGGTCTTGGAATCTTCAACTAGATCTGCATCAGGAAAATCTTTAGGAATCGATTTAACTGGACCAGAGAAGGCCTTTGACTGGATCGGCATCAGAAAAATCTTTAGGAATCGATTTAACTGGACCAACCAAGGTCTTGGAATCTTCAACTGGATCTACATCAGGAAAATCTTTAGGAATCGATTTAACCGGACCAGAGAAGGCCTTTGACTGGATCGGCATCAGAAAAATATTTAGGAATCGATTTAACTGGACCAGGCAAGGTCTTGGAATCTTCAACTGGATCTGCATCAGGAAAATCTTTAGGAATCGATTTAACCGGACCAGAGAAGGCCTTTGACTGGATCGACATCAGAAAAATCTTTAGGAATCGATTTAACTGGACCAGGAAAGGTCTTGGAATCTTCAATTGGATCTGCATCAGAAAAATCTTTAGGAATCGATTTAACTGGACCAGAGAAGGCCTTTGACTGGATCGGCATCAGAAAAATCTTTAGGAATCGATTTAACTGGACCAGGCAAGGTCTTGGAATCTTCAACTGGATCTGCATCAGGAAAATCTTTAGGAATCGATTTAACCGGACCAGAGAAGGCCTTTGACTGGATCGGCATCAGAAAAATCTTTAGGAATCGATTTAACTGGACCAGGCAAGGTCTTGGAATCTTGAATTGGATCTGCATCAGGAAAATCTTTAGGAATCGATTTAACTGGACCAGAGAAGGCCTTTGACTGGATCGGCATCAGAAAAATCTTTAGGATTCGATTTAACTGGACCAGGCAAGGTCTTGGAATCTTCAATTGGATCTGCATCAGGAAAATCTTTAGGAATCGATTTAACCGGACCAGAGAAGGTCTTGGAATCTTCAACTGGATCTGCATCAGGAAAATCTTTAGGAATCGATTCAACTGGACCAGAGAAGGCCTTTGACTGGATCGGCATCAGAAAAATCTTTAGGAATCGATTTAACTGGACCAGGCAAGGTCTTGAAATCTTCAACTGGATCTGCATCAGGAAAATCTTTAGGAATCAATTTAACTGGACCGGAGAAGGCCTTTGACTGGATCGGCATCAGAAAAATCTTTAGGAATCGATTTAACTGGACCAGGCAAGGTCTTGGAATCTTCAACTGGATCTTTCCTGAAAGGTAAAGGTCAATCATATGCAATGCATGATATGGATCAAGCAATGATGTTCTCAACATAAATGAGATGGTATGATGTGGATATGCATGTATCATGATGTATGGAAGTGTGATGTTTTAGCTGGGGAAAATTAATCCCGGATAGCTTGCTAGAGAATAGAGTTGAATTCTTCATTTCCGCTGGGGATGACGAACGAAGATGATTGCAAGGATAAACCTGTTAGGAGAAAAGAACTCTGGTGGGGGATAAACAGGATGAAGAGATTACTCTGAGGGGAAATACTCTGTGGGGAAGAGATACTTTGCTGAGATTTTAACGATGAACTCCGCTGGGGAAGATATACTCTGCTGAAGATTTTAACGATAAACTCCGTTGGGGATTACGTTGATAAGCTCTGTTGGGAATTTTGATGATAAACTCCGCTGGGGATGGATTACCGTTGCTGGTGATATTGAATCTGTTGAGGATAGAAGCCCCGCTTGGGGAAAGAAAGAACTTCGCTGGGGATGATCTTTCAGTTGCAACTTGCTGAGGATAACCTTCTGAAATTGGCTGGGGAGACTTATTTGTGCTTCGCAGGGGATAAGCTTCCAGAATCTACTGGGGAAGATGATTCAACTCCATTGGGGAAACCTTTTTTTTTAGACTGCGCTGGGGAAATGGCTCCACTGGGGGTATCTTGTATTCCTCCGGGAAACATTCTTATACTCTGTTGAGGAATATTAAGACTGTCGGGGATACTCTTACGCTTGCTGGAGAATATCCTTATACTCCGCTGGGGAATATTAAGATCTTCTGGGGATACCAAACCTTTTCGGGGCTAACGGTAGACTAACTCTGCTTGGGGAGAGTATTGCTGATTTGTACATAGCTGCAAGTCTTAGCTGAGAGAGCTATCATTACTGTTTTACTCTGCGGGGAGTAATAGTATCTTAGCCATATTATTCAGCTGAATATACCTTGGTACCCGGTGGACAAAGCAATTTGTACAATTCGGACAATTCTTATTTGCCCCTGTTTTTGCGGGACAAGGTGCCTGCGGCAGCCCTGTGGATCTGGTATTATCCCCACCTATGAGGTGCTTGGTAATTGCCGATTGAAGTGACAAATCTTCTTCTGGTAGGCAAGTGACGAGATGACGGGACATAGTCATACGCTTTGATCCCTAATTTTTTTTGCCTGGACCGCCCTTTCGAGTTTTCAGTCCATCGGGATACCCTTTTTTGCCCAAGCCGCCTTTTCAGGTTTTCGACTTGCCGGGTGTACAAATTTTCATTTTCATCCCTTATTTTTGCCCGAACCCTTTTAGTTCGCCGGGAAGCCTTTATTTTTGCATAGGCCAGTCAACCTAGCGGGTCTTTGATTATGCGTAGTACTTTTTTGACTATGTCCACGCTCTCAGAGTGTAGGGAGGTGTCACTGCCAGTAGTGTCGTGTTGCCATACTACCAGAATACGTTTGATCATGCAAGATTCGTTGCTGGAATTCATGTCCCATGCCCCAGGTGACAGAGATGGAGACTTGCTCCTGGTTACTCTGCACTTCTTCAGAGATTTCCTGGAATCTTGACTGGACTACCCCAGGTGTGCTAGATAGTGACATGTCATGCCCCTTGTTTATAGGAGATTTTCCAATGGAAGTGTCATCCTTTTTGAAGTGATTTTGTTCACTGAGAGGGCTTTCGTTCATCGGATATTCGTTGTGTGAATTTTTCCGCTGTCAAACAAATAGCCAAATGCAAACAGTGATATTCAGATAATGCAAAGTTTATGCTTGTCTCGAAGTTTTTGAAAATGCATTTTTTAGCAGAAAACTCTTTATAAGACAAATTCAACACAAGATTTAGGGCAAAGCCTTACAGGAGTCAGGATACCTTTTGTAACAGTATGCTTTCAAACTAACCCATGCTTCAGTTAGGACTTTTGAAGGGTTGTAACGTGGCTTGGTTCACGGTTTAAGAAACAAAGGATAAAGGCTCAAAGTATATTTTTACCCACCCGCTCTTCGTGATGTTCTTCAATCCTAAACTCAGTTAATTGTGCATTTGAACTCCAAATGAGTCTGGAACGACGTTTTTGGTGTTGGTTCACACAAGTTGGATTTTTGAAGGCAGTCATCATTTTTTGCAACATTTTTCATGTTGTCGAGGATTTGTAATGACCTCGTTCTTTTGATTTGTTATCCCTAATTTTTGCTTGACTGTTCCTGTTTTCGAGATTACAGTCAGCGGGATGCCCCAGCTTTCTTAAACCTCCTTTATAGGTTTTGGCTCAGTGGGCTTTTTTTTTTTTGAGAGATTGACTGCCTATGAGATAAGGAACCACCACTGTCTTTTGATTCCAGAGGAATTCTTTTGATGTCGTTCGTTGTATTATGAACTGTTAGTTTTGCGACTTCAATGCATATATTTTGAATTAACTGAGAGACTACCCTGCCCCAGGTTTAAATCAAAGGTTTCAATTTGTTTAAAAACAGAAAACTCCTACTTCTTTGGATCGAAGGGGTTGACTAGGGATTATCTTCCTTATAACTCCAGTGTTTAGGATTTGAAAGAAATGCATGTACATCGTTAGCAAGGTCTGTCCAAAAGCATATTGTATGAGATTATGGCATTGTTTCGTCATCCTCCCTCTAAAGGCTTGTAACTTTTAGCAAGAGTTGAATGTCATAAAGTGAGTAAAAAACATAGTTTAAATGTAATGAAAATGATTGGATCAAATCAAGACAAACATATGCAATGCATTAATGAAACAAAGTTTGGCATTAATGGATAATTGTTTGAATAACAAAGAGATTACAACTTGAAAATTCAAATGAACAAAAGTCTTCTCGTCTCAGTACTTGTCACTTCAAATGGTGAACCTTGGAGGGATGGTAGAAGAACTCAGCCTGACCATCTTGTGTGAATTCCAATGCTCCCTCATCAATCAGGTCTTGAATTTTGTTCTTCAAAGTCCAACAGTCTTCGGTGTCATGTCCAGGACTGTCAGAATGGTATGCACACTTTGCATCAGGATTGTACCTTGGGGAGGCTGTGCTGGGATTCTTAGGAGGGTCCCTTAATGTCACCAGATTCAATCTTAACATGTGTTGTAAAGCTTGAGACAACGACATGTTGAGCTTGGTAAATTGCCTCCTGGGCATGTTTGGCTTACTCTGATCAACCTGTTGCTTTTGGTGAGGTTGTTGTTGGACCCTTGAGGTAGTAGCAACTTGGAGAGGTCCATTCTTCACCAAGCCAAACCCTTGTCTTCTTGGAGGCTGATCAATGACTTGACCATCAGCCTTGACCGTTTGCTTCATGTTGTTGTATCTGTCTTGATGAAGCTGGTTGATCATGGTTCTCAGCTCTTCTTGTTCCCGAGCTAAGCCTTGGATAAGAGCCATCTGCCCCAGCATCTGGGTTCTCAATGCATCTACCTCAGCTTACAGATGTTTCAGCTGTTCGTCCTTATTGTCTTCAGGACTTTTCTTGACCAAGTTCCCCATGAGGAGTGTTCTCAACTCTTCCTGTCCCTTGGATAGGTTTAGGAAGATTTCCCTGAACTGAGTCTCTTGAGTATGAAGATCCTGGTTGTCTTGTGGGAAAGCCATTGCTGAAATAAACAGCGAGAACATGAGAGACCTATATTGGGAGACCTGTTATGCAATGATATGTATGATATATGTATGCAATGTTTTCAAGGATCTTGCGGGGTAACCAAGAAACTGTTAGAATTTGAATCTTGTAGCTTTGATTGAAGGAACTTCATGTTGTTGAGAGTCCTTCTTCAAGAGTCAAGCTCACCATATCGAGTGGGTCATCACCCCTGACTCAAATTTTCATGCTTGGATTTCTAGACAACCTTGGCTAGAGGAAAATAAATCCCCTTTGCCCCTTGCTATCCATTTGATTTACCATAACCTGCATCATAGACCCTTGAGATCCTTGAAATGGTTAAAGAAATGTTAAGGCATGATGTTATGATGTGTATGCTATGCGTTTAAGCAAAAGTGTGAAGTGGTGTAAGTAAATCCTGCAATAAATCCAAGTTATTGGATAAGGACTATAAACAAAACCTGCAAGGAACTCATGTTGTCAGATAACAAGAATGTGCAAGTAGTTCAAGTTTGAAGGCACACAAGTCACAAAAACAGCCTTAAGTTTAGGCTGGCATGGAGTTTCATAGGTAAGTACCCTCTTGAGTGTAGTTGGCTCAAAAACCTGTCCTATAAATAGTAATCGGGTTCTAAGGAGCTCAATATCATTGGATTGTTTTATATGTTCATCGTTTTGGTTTAGCCAATGAACTAGCGACCAAAATATTCCAAGAAAACAATCCTCAATGAGTGTAGTATCGAGTATCTACCAACTTCGGACTACACCAAAGTCGGTCATCTCACTACCCCTAAAAAAGGCCAAGATGGTCAAGTAAGGTTCTTAAGGTCAATTGATGCTTCACGGCACCACGCGGCGGCCCCTTAATCTCCTTGACTTAACTCAAGGTTTACCGGTACTCACCAAAGTGCCACATCAATGTAGCTACTGTTTCAACCATGTCGGTATACCCCGCACAGTTCCCTCACAGTTTGTTGCTACTTACCTAAAGGGTATCCCCAGATCCAGGTTAGGATCTATAGAACTCCGATACAAACCCACAAAATTTAAAGCATACAAAGCATACAATTGAAAACACAAGTGATCTAATCCTAAGGTACACCTCACTTATAAATTTCCCCAGCAGAGTCGCCATTTCTGTGATCGATGGGAACGAGAACTGACTGTTTTTTTATGCTGGTTCGCGTTTGCGTTTGTTTTCGCAAAATGTCGCGGTAAGCAAGAGTCGCCACCGTCTTTTATTTTATCCAACGAGGAAAGGACAAAAGCACAGAAAAATTCCTTTTCGAGATGTTTCTCGGGTTCGGGAGGTAGATTATAGAAAGGGAAGGTGTTAGCACCCTTTTTATCCGTGGTTATCCACGGGCTCTTAGGTACTTGCTCACTATGTTTTCAAAAGGTTTGCTTTTCTTTGTGATTGTGGGTTTTGAAAAGAATTTTGTTTTTGAAGAAAGTATAAGTGCGAAAAGTTTTTGTTTTGTTTTTAAAAGAGAGCAAGTACTTAAGAACCTCTACCTACTCAAAAAGGAATTTAATTGTGCAAATGTCCTTTAGACAGTACTATCCTACTATTGAGGAGTAGGTAGCACCGTCGTCGGAGTTTTCGGGTCAATTCGATTTTAGGGACGTGTGGTCACTAAAGCAACGTTAGGACGCTTTAGTGGTAATCCTAATGTCTTAGATCATTTTTATCGAGGCAACCATTTCGAGGCAACTTATGATCTTGGGACAAAAGGACGACCTCTAAAATATCCTATACTTAATGACCACGTTCGAGGCAACCAAGTGAGGTGTACCCTAAGAGTGGCATGTGCAAGTGTGTCAACTTTCAGTTATATTATCTTTGTACATATTATGGTGAGCTACTTTTGATTTTAAGTTAAGAGTTAATCTTGTCATGCAATCCTAGTTAGCATACATCTAAGCAGTTAATATATGTACAAGAATTTAAAGTGCGGGAATTATAAATCCTACGATATTACAAGGCTTTCGGGGAGGGGATTATTTACATGTCCAAAAATTGGGGAAATAAAAGTAGTAAAGGTTCTTAGTTAAGCTATTACATCCCAATAGGCAATTACAATAAAATAAACGCGCACGAATCTGAAAATAAACTCTAAAAATCCTAAGAATGAAATCTTTTTGTTGTTTTATTTTATTTTGGGAAAATGATCTAAATCTATTTAATTTTAGTTTTTTTGAGAAAATGTTAAGATAATTAAGAGATTAATTAACAAAGTTAATTTTAATAGAAAAAACTAGCCTAATGTTCTTTGTGTTTTTTTTTTATGTTAATTAAAAAAAGATAAAAAGATGTCAATGAAAACAAAAATAAAATACAAGGGGGGGATCCTTCGATCCAGGGAAAAAAGGAGTTTCGACCCAGGGAGGGAAATGGTCCTTTCGATTGGGCCAGACAGTAAGGCGTGAGTAGCCTTCAATCCAGGGAAGAGGATTGTCTTTCGATCATGGAGGTCATGGCTTTCGATCCAGGAATGAGATGCCTGCTTCGATCCAGCATGCTAATGGGTTCGATCCAGAGAAGGGCTCTCCTTCGATCTGGGATGTTATACCTGCAAAAGCATGTTAGCGAAATAAAATGCAGGGCTTGGGTATTGAACCCCAGGCCCTTCGATCCTGCGCTTGTTGGGTCTCTTCAGGCTATGTCTGTAGCAAATATTAGTAAATGATAGACATGGCCTGGGTGCCAAACCCAGGCCCTTTGATCCTGTCTAAGATGGCAAATCGAAAGTAACAACGAGTAATGATATGTTATGCGAAAAACAAGGTTGGATAATTTACCCTTTCTTACCAACAGATTGGACTTTCGATTTGGGCGCTTCCTGGATGTAGGCACCTTCGATCTGGGCACTTCCTGGATGTAGGCACCTTTGATCTGAGGGCTTCTGGGCGTGGGAACCTTCGATCTGAAGGACTGCTTTGGCTTGGAAAATCTGACAACCTTTGATGGATTGTATGCGCAGCACCTTCTCCAATGTTTTTGTTTCTGCAGAGTTCTCTGTATATTTTCGTTCTATGATTTTCCTCTGATTTTCGTGTCCTTGTAATGTGCCACTGGCCCTTATATTTATAGGGATGTGAAGGTGCAGTAATGGCAAGAGACAGCCATTAAACACGCCATTAAATGCCATGAGACAAGAAACTGACACATTAAATGATTTCCTTTTTTGAAACATTTGTGTCTCTTGAATGAACCTGGACGCTTTTGGATTTCGAATGCTTTCAGGCCATGCTCTTCGATTAGTCCTGATTTGCCTCTTTCAAATGGGCTCCCTGCGTACCGTTCGAATGGGCCATGCCCAAATATCAATTGAAGGATTCCAATCGAAAGGCTCTGCTAACAGGCCAATCAAAAGGTGTTGTTCATGCCAATCGAAGGACATGGTTGACATGCTTGTCGAAATTGCCTTGACATAATTCCAATCGAATGCTTGTCCATAATGCCAATCGAAAGACTCCTTCAGAATGCCAATCGAAGGGTCTTTCAGGATGCCAATCGAAATGCTTGTCCAGAATGTCAATCGAAGTGTCTTTCAGGATTCCAATCGAAATACTTGTCCAGAATGTCAATCGAAGTGTCTTTCAGGATGCCAATCGAAATACTTGTCCAGAATGTCAATCGAAGTGTCTTTCAGGATGCCAATCGAAAGGTACTTAAAGTACCACTCAAAAATCTTCTTTTTCCTTAGGCAAGAGTTTGTGATCAACCATGCAGGGGGAAGTCTTTGGAAAACATGAGAGGGCAAATTTTGGGGTGCAACACTACCTTCAGTGAAAGTTGGTAGTTCACCATTAGTGAAAGTTGGTGATTGTTATCTTTCTTCTACCCTTAGTGAACGTTGGTAGTTCACTGTCAGTGAACAACAGTGCTATGATATTCTTTTCTCTCTACCTTCAGTGAAAGTTGGTAGATCACCATCAGTGAAAGTTGGTGATTATTATCTTTTTCCTACCTCCAGTGAATGTTGGTAGTTCATCATCAGTGAACGGCGGTGCTATGATATATTTTCTCTTACTATCTTCAGTGAAAGTTGGTAGTTCATTGTTAGTGAATGTCGATGATTGTTATCTTTTTGCTACCCTCTATGAACATTGGTAGTTCACCATCAGTGAACGTCGGTGCTATGATATTTCTTTTCCTTCTACCTTCAGTGAAAGTTGGTAGGTCACCCTCAGTGAAAGTTGGTGATTGTTATCTTTTTGCTACCTTCAGTGAACGTTGTAGTTCATCGTCAGTGAACGACGGTGTTATGATATATTTTCTCTTACTACCTTTAGTTAAAGTTGGTAGTACATCGTTAGTGAACGTCGATGATTGTTATCTTTTTGGTACCTTCAGTGAACAATGGTAGTTCACCATCAGTGAACGTTGGTGCTATGATATTTATTTTCTCTCTACCTTCAGTAAACGTTGGTAGCTCACCTTTAGTGAACGTCGGTGTTGTTATTTCTTTTCTCTTTCTACCTTCAGTGAACATTGGTAGTCTCAACTTCAGTGAAAATTGGTGTATTATTTGACCTTTTCCCCATCCTTTTGGGTGTTATACCAATAGAGTCGGGTCTTTTTAGATTCACCAATGATTTATTTTCCTGGTCGGGTTTCTCTTTTGATTCCTTATTTCCTTTGCTACATCCCCAGTGGTGTTTTGCGTCCCTTTGAATTTGCTCATGTGCATTCATATTCACAAGCATTGCATGGCATCTTAGGGCCAAAAATAGGGTTTGTTTTATATTTAAGTATCTTAGATCGCGTCGACACGAAGATTTTTAACCTTCGTATCTCCAGATAGAAGAAACTTAAATAAGGGCAACTGTTGTACCCCAATATTTTCCCCTAAGATCCCTTCATCATACCATATTGATCAATCACAACAAGATCACATTAGGGCTTTTGGTTCTCCTCCCTATCTTTAGCTTTGCTATTTGAGGAATCACCAAGCACCTTGACTTGTTTTTATTTTATGATCATGCATGTTTTGTTTTGACTTTCCTTTTAATTAATAAAATGCAATGTTGGTTTGTCTTACTTGTTAATAATGTAGGTGAAGGCAATGTGGCTTAGAAAGTTGATCCATGGGTTCATGAGTTTATTTCCATGCCCTAGTCAATAAAGCTTAAGAAATTCAAACCTCACCATTGAAGTTGTTTTGGAAGAAATGGCATGGCAAGGTTTATCTTGGTTCACAACATTTCAAAGTTATCAAGGTTGATTCAAAAGTACAAGGGGTTGATTGAAGAAGTTGTCATGATTGGACAAGGCCTTGTTCCCATTGGTCACAAGTGCATATTTCTATCATTTCTCAAGATATGTAAGTGGTTTTGGTGGCTATGAGTTCTCATTATCATCCTCAATAACTTCTATTTACAAAGCAAAAGAGTTGGTACAAGAAGGTTGTTCAAAATTGTCAAAGTTCCTCAAAGCATTTTCTTGATCTAGGAGCTAGGGTTTTGAACTTCAAAGAAGTATATCTTGCTCATATTTTGGTATTTTTGAGTGATTCCAAATACATCCTTATCTTTAAAGGGTTATTAACAAATCACTTCAAAAGTTTCAAGGATTTTTCATGTGGAAGAAACTTGATGATGAAGAAAGATTACAAGTCCTCTAGATGAACCCCCAATTTCCCATGTGTGACTTCCAATGATCATAACTTCGTAAATTTTTATCACCTTGAGCCCACTATTTTTCCACAATAATCTTGAGGATGTGAACTTTATTCCTTATTTTATGTGCAAAGTGATAAAATCGATGGAAGATGCCCTAAGGATACAAAAGATTATAGGTTAGTTCAGGATTTTTTGCCATCTTTAACAATTCATAACTCTCTCAATTTTTGGAAATTATGAATGGTTAAAGTCTCAAACTATCATTCAAGAGGTCTATTTCATTCCATCTTTTTTGGTCAAGAGCAAATTCTAAGAGGAAGGCCATGTTTAGATGCAAAACATTATAGGTCACTTTTGAAGTAAAACTTGAAATATTTCTAAGTATGGAAAGTCAACCTTTTTTCCCCAACTTTGACTCATTGCAACTTTCATCTCAAACATTCACTTGATTCCATTCTTTTCCCATTGCAAAGCTTGTAGTCTCATCTTTCTAAAGCATCGAGAATCATGCCCTAAGACCCCTTGAGCTGAGAATGTCATTGATTTGAACTTGGTAACTTGAAACTAAAGTTTCTTCAAAATTCAGAATTTGAAATCCTTGATTTAGCTTCTAAACACATTGTTTCTGTCCGTTTTTGCTTCTAAACATGTTTAGTGAACTTCCAGAAGTGATTAGCATAGCAAAACGCGCATTTTGGATGAGTTTTGATCAATATAGAAGTCACACTTTTCTTGTTTGCAACTTCACACGATTTCCCTCCAAACTTCATCATTTCACACGCTTGAACATTCCATTTAATTCCCTATAAATAAAGGGCCATCCCTCATTCATTTCCTCAAGCTTGAACATCCAGAATCACCCTGCCAAACTTGCTCCATAACTCATTTTTCTGCAACTTCGAAATCAGTGTTCAAGCCTTTTTCAATCTAATTTTTTATCAATTTACCTTCCTTGATCTTCCCTGAAGCTAACCATACAATTACCGTCAAGAATTGTGACCTATACTGATCTATAGAAGTCCAGTTTCAGAGCTCTGCAACTCAACTTCAATAGGTAGATTTCTCCATCAATTCTTCAAAACTTTGATATCATTGTGAAGCTCTCATTTCCCTGGTTCTAGTTACAACACTTGCTTTTATCTGGAAACACGTTTTGACCATGAAATTTCAAATCCCTTTTCAAAACTTTTCTTTCAAATTGCTTGAGCTACAGTTTATATAAATTTATCGCGAAGGTGTGGTTGTCTTCGTCTTGAAGAGACGAAGCGAATGGCATAAGTCTCGTGCTCTAATTTTAAAGATTGAGCAACCTGGTTTTGGGACTGGCTGGAGGTTGAAGATGACCAATGTGTCATCCTTCAACCAATGAAACAGCGCCATTTGTATTTTTTGAATTTTTGATTTATATTTGATTTTATGCTTTATTCAGTAATGACCATGATATGCACAGTGCGCCAGATCCCTTGGATTTTATTACTAACGTGTTTTGACTCTCATCCAATGGTCCACATATTTTTGACTTTATTTTTTATTTCTGATTTTTATATTTAATTGCTTTAAACTTCAAAAAATCATAGAAAATTCATTTTTAGTCCAAAAAATCTGAAAAAATTATGAAAAATATTTTTGATTTTTCTATTTCTGATTTTTATTTTTTCACAATTTTATTTTGTTTTTTGATATTTTTTTATAAATTTCCACTTTATTTGAATTGTTTTAAATGTATAAAAATACTTTTATGCACTTTTAAATTCTAAAAAAATTATTGAATGATCCAATGATATTGTGACAAATATTGGTGACTTCATTTATTTTTTATTTCTGACTTTATTATTGTTTATCCTTTTTTGTTTATTTTACTCATTTCTTTTAATTTTAAAAATAGTTTCTGACTTTAAAAAATTACCAAAATTTTTATAAAAATATTTGAGTTCATTTTTTATTTTCCTATGGTCTTACTTAATATTTCTTGATTAGTTTGAACATGGTTAATTCTTTTCTTTCTTATTTCTATTTTAAAACACTTTAAAAACCTTTTTTAATGTATCTATTAAATGCAATATTATTTTGTGATTATTTCCTGGCTGATCTTAGGTTAAATTTTTGATCATGAACTTTATTAACACCAATGGATCCATGGTGTTGAGTCTAACTCCGTAAAAATGGATGAATGCTTTTAATAATAGTTTGATTAAATTTTAATTCAAATGTGGTTTGTATATTCTTTCCCAACCTTCTTCATCTTATCCCTTTCTTATTGCACTAAGTGCTATTGGAGCATGATCTCTATATCATGTCTCAAAATAAATGGTGCATAGATTGCTATTTATCGACCTCAAAATAGGTGCGACTTCTATATAAGTCCACTTACAGTTGCTTAACATAGTGCTAAATTTTGTCCCGATTCGAATAAATGATCATTTGTGGCCCAAACCTATGTTTGCAAGCCCAAGTGTGTTAATTTGGTCTCTTTGATCCAATAACCTTGAGATTCATTATGTGGAGGCTTTGGTTCTACCAATCCTTTAATGGATCTACAATAGTTTTGGTCAACGCGGATCACTTAAACATTGTTGATCATTAAAAGGTACTTTTGAGGATTCCAAATGGATGATATACTTGACAAAAAGCAAACGCAATTTGTTGTGTGGAGGCTTTGGTTCTACCAATCCTCTAATTAGTTCCAAATGCAAGTTTCAAGATGGTCATCCAACTAACCACTAATTATTAAATTGTTTTTACTTTATACTTTTATTTTTTATGCTTTATTTACCATTTACTTTAAGCATTACATTTCATGCCATTTTTATTTTGCTCACTTGAGCATTTAAATTCTTGTTATTTTTATTTTGCTCACTTGAGCTTTTATTTTCTTTTTCAAGACACCTAATAATCAACATAAACCATAAAAAAAATCTTTAATGATACTTGGACTATTTGGTTACTATCCTTGGCATTATGGAATATTGGACTTCTTGGACTTAGGATTAGAAACCTCGGCCTATGTTGGAGACCATGTGACCTTAATTGATATTTTGTCTGGAGTTCTTGAGGTTTACTTCAAGACATTGGGTTGTTTGTTTGTTTTGTGTACAGGTTATTGTGATTACATTCTTTGTTTGTAATATGGAATTCACCCGTATACAACTGTTACCTTGCCCAATTTTTGTGAAGACTTAATACACTTGAAGTTTGGTTCTCAAGAGGTCTACTATCTTTGCTTGTTTGATTTCAATCCAAAGAATGAGAAATCTATCTTGACACATAATGTCAAGTATTGGCTTCTTGTTGGTTAGATGGTTCTTATCCCTAGCTTTTACCTTATGCTTTAGGATAGTCCCTTCTTCTCCTCCCATCTTCTTTAATTTCAAAAATCTCCTCCCTCCTTTTGAAAACACTTCTTGTTTCTAAACTTGAACCACTTTCATAATAAACTTGGACTTAGGTCCATGCATTTTTCAAAACATTTTCATAAATAAAATTCAATCAGCTTAATAATACCTTGACTTTTTTTTTTTGTGAGAAGACTAAAAGTCAATCAATCTCATTTCAAACTATTTTTGCCACTTTGGCTTTCTATTTTAAAACCTTTCTTAAAATATTAGACTCTTGTCAATCCTTGTAGTGATGCAAACAACTATACTTCTAAAATATGTAGTGAAGTGAGATATTTTCCACTTGGGTGTTGAGTGAGGCATTGTTGATTTTTAAAATCCAAGCCATATCCTCCACTTTGAGATGATGCAAGTTCTGCTTTCTCATGATCGTGGGTAGTAAGTATATTTTCCACACGGACAATGACGATGATGTATTATCTCATAAAATTAATCAACACACTTGTGTTTTAAAAAAATTTAAAAGCGGAACTACGTGTACCCTGATCCCCTATTGCACAAAAGGTGGTACGTAGGCACTAAAGGTTCGCAACCGCGGCGGGTGCAAAAATCATAAAAAATATATATTTCTTTTCTCACCTCCACCGTTTATTTTACATACAACATTTTATAGCCAAAATATAAAGATTTGTTTCAAAGAGGTTCCTACGGAGTACCATAGATGTTTAGGGTGCTAATACCTTCCCTTCGCTCTTTTCTCATTCCTTTGGAAATAATAAAGCGCGGTGGCAATTTTTATTTTTATCTATATAAGTCTAGTCAATCCAATGGCTTAGTCTTAAACATTTCTACCGCTACACATGGTAATATACATCAGACCCATAATTCCACGAAATATCCTTCTCCAAGGAATATGGGATAGGCTCAGGTGTTGTGATAACCAAAGGAGCAACTTTCATATTGGCGGTAATCCTTATAGGACCTTTGGAAGGGATACTGAAAGGAATACCGGAGATAACAAATGAATCTTTGCACACATTCTCAATAGATGGAACTTTTTCAATCAAAATCACGTGTTCATCCATCAGATGTTGAACACATTCCTTCAGTAATCCGCAGTTGTTGGGTTGGACCGTACAATAATAACATTCTTCAACATAACCTTGAAATAAACCAGCTTGTAACAAATTCTTCTTAATCGTAGAGAGAGGAGTTACCATATCATTTATCGAGGTAATGTACAACACATATTCAACAACACTTATGCCCTTGTCATGCTTGGGAATAGGTACGGTAATCGCAATTGGAGTCTCCGGAGGATCAAACTCAATTTCTTTATTATCGATCATGTCATGAATCTTTCTCTTCAGGTCCCAGCAATTGTTGGTGTTGTTCCCAGGACTGTTCGAAAGATAAGCACACATCGCATTTGGATTTTACTTTGGAGAGGGTGTGTTGGGATTCTGAGGAGGATCCCGTAGTGAAATGAGTTCAGCCTTCAGCAAATGTTGTAACGCCTGAGATAAAGGAATGTAAATTTTGGTAAACTGCCTTGGTGGAGCGTTTGGTCTTTGTCGGTTACCCTATTGTTGTTGCTGAAAAGGCACAGGGTTGGAAATCAGCATCGTTCCCACAAACTGATGGCAGTTATTTTTACTACAGCTCTTGTGGCCATAGACAACATTGACTTCCTTTTTACCTCTAAATGGCTTCTTCGTATCATTAAAATATGTAGCCATCGGGATCTTCCCACTCTTAAAACTGCTTTCAATTCTTTCTCCTGTCAAAATCATCTCTGTAAAACCAGACGATGAGCTTCCAATTAACATATTAAAGAATGGGCCTGTCAGAGTTCCCATGAACATATCCACCATTTCCCGATAAGTCAAGGGAGGTTGCACCCTTCTAGCCAAGTCTCTCCATTTCTGTGCATATTCCTTGAATCCTTCTTTAGAGCCCATGGACATATTCTGCAATTGCACTCGAGTCGGAGCCAGGTCAACGTTATATTTATACTTCTTATAAAATGAGCAGCCAAGTCTTCCCATGTGTATATATTGGTTCCCTCTAGCTGATAGAACTATTCCAGTTGAGTTCCAGCCAAACTTTCTTGAAAGAAATGGACCCATAACTTTCGGTCAGCAGTATGAGGCTGTAGCTTCTGAACATACGACCTCAAGTGGAGTTTAGCACAAGAGACCCCATCGTACTTAGGAAAGACGTGGACCTTAAACTTAGGTGGGATGACCACCCCCATAACCAAACCTAACTCACCAAAATCCAATCCAAGCACCTTCTGGATTTCCATAGCCTTGAGTCCATTCTCCAACTGCTTATATTTGTCATTCGCAGGAGGATATTGTTCATTAGAAAAGTCTTCATCCTCAGGAGAATTCTCATAACCCCGATTGTTCCTCCCTTCATTCTTGATGCTTCTACCATCTTCATCCTTGTTTTCGTCTTCTTCATAGGAGACATCTTCCACCTAGACTAGTTGAGCAGGACCTTTGAACCTTCTCCCCATATTGAGGATAACAGTTGGCTTCTTGGTCTTCTTTTTCTTGGTGACGAGCGCCAACACCTCTTTCTGTCCCCGTGCCAGATTCATGAGAGTCTCTTGGAATTGTGCATGTTGAGCCTAGAGATCCTTGACAGACTGTTTGAGGGCATTTTTTCTGCTGAAATAAACAGCAAGAAAATGAGGAACCTGTATGATAAACCTGTTATGAAATGATGCGTGATTTGTAAATGCAATGATTTCAAGGACCTTAGGAGATTTAAATTTGGTAACCAAGAGGAAACAAAAACCAAGATTTTATTAGCGAAGTTCAAATTACAATTGCCTTTTTTAGGCTTACAATGAAAACAATAAGGTCTCACAAAGACAACAAAATGAACTCCTAAAATCTAAGACTCAAGTCTCCCATGAAGTTACTTTGTGAGCTCCAACACTTTCTTCTTACTGGCATAAAATTGAGTCTCAAAGGTGTCCCATTCTTCCTTCAGTTGAATCCAAGACTTCTAAAATTCTTTAAGGTCAGTGTGCATATCTGGATGAAGGATGGTGCGAGAGACGTCTCCTTCGATAATAAGCTCCATGATCACTGGTAAGATAGATGGATGTGGCATCATGAGGTTTTAAGCGCGAGCTCGTACCCATTTGAGATAAGGCTCTAGAGGGATAGAATTCTTCTGTCCTAAAGCCTTACTATCAATCTTACTTACCATGCCCCAAGCATTTGTAAACCTCCAACGATAACCTTGAAGATCACTTTCATAATCGAACATAATACCCTGGATAAGTGTGTCATGAGGACCACCTCTTCGAGTATAACTAAATTGATGTAGATCCAATGAAGGGTTGTAAGTAATGCATCCCCTAATGCAAAGGAGTGGAACATTAGGGAATTCCCCATAACGATCAATGATAATGATATCCTCATGAGATCGGGAACACTAGTAAATATCTGCATGAGAAAGTGACATTATTCTTTGCGACCACCTCAAACCTTGTTCATTCTTTATTACTGAGTGGGGAAGGTGAGAAATAAACCACCTGGATAGCAGGGGAATATAACACATGAGAGTTCCTAGCCTCTTCATAGTAAGAGTGTGAAGAGAATTCATAATGTCTTCGAGCAAGGTAGGCACATGATTACGAGCAAGGAAAATCTTGACAGTGTTCACATATATGAGTCGATCTGGATTAGGGAATAGTACTAACCCATAGATTAGAAGAGCCAATATGTATTCGAAATCCTGAAAACTCATGGCATCCAGAAATAGATGAGCCTTCTCTATCAGTAATTTAGCCAAAAAAAATTGACTTTGCTTCTTGTTTCCATGTTAGATATAATGTCGGACCGCTTTAGATGTAAAGCTGCTGCAATAACTTCTGGTTTTGGAGCTTCCTCTAAACGGTGAAGGGAATCTGATCCAGAACAGGTACTCTAGGTAATTGAGAGAACTATTCTATAGTGGGTACCAACTGATAATCAGGAAAGGTGAAGCAGTGATGTGCAGGGTCAAAGAACTGGAAGAGAACACTCATCATGTCTTCGTCAAAACCTGGGGTAACTAGACTGAGTAGTCGACCATGCCTCTTGATAAATGAAGAAATTTTGGGAACCATTGATACTAACTCTTTAAGTTGACAGGACATTGTTGGAGCCCAAAATTTTCCCTCTCATTTCTCAAGAAGTCTCTCATAAGATCTCCTTTGGTTCAAGACTACACAAGGTTTGATCAGCTCAAGACACTTCCTCAACATTGACAACTGAAAATTAGGGTTTGAGTTTTCACAAGGACAATTGAACTTTTAATGCCCCATATGAATTTCATGGATCATTAGGAACCTTCAATATTTCCCATGACAAGTTTCAAGTCTTGGATAATATTTGTGCTCAGTCAGTTGATCAGATGACCTAAAATCAGTTGTATTGGAAAAAAGTCAATTGTGGTTAATTTACAGTCAAACTTCATAATTTTTGGTCCATATCAACATCATTAACTCATATATGTCATTTGATCAAGTTTGGATCACAATTCCTCAAGAAATTTGATCAGATCATCAAAAGGGCAAAATGGTCAAAATTAGGGTTGACTGAGGAGGTTCAATTTTTGACTTTTGACCTAACAAATGACTTATTGGTTTGAGACATGGTATAAAGGATTCAAATACATCATTTTAACCTAATGGAATGGTTCAAAACATTTCTCAAGATCAATTGATTGACAAATGAATTTCAGTCAACTGATGAAAAGTCAATTGTATACTGAAAAGTCAAACTTTGACTTTTTGATCAAAATCAAGTTTCAAAAATTATATTTCATCAAGACATGTCAAAATATGAAACTTTTTCATCAAGAAATTGAAAAGTCAAAATTCATTTTTGAAAAGTCAAAATTCTAAGACTTAGAATTATAAGTGTTGGAAAATTAACTTGTTTTCACAAATTTGTGCCAAATTTCCACCATGATGCAAGATGATTCAAGGGAAACTTCCAACATGAAAGTCGTAGATATCAATGAGATATAAAACATTGTAGGGTAGAAATTTTTCTAGAAATTCTTGGATTTCAAGTTATGAATTTGTGAAGACATGCTCATGAAACTTAAACACTTAGTGAAATTTTGCCCTAGTTAGGCAGATTTTTGGTACCAACTTCATGGAAACTTTTCACCTAGTTCCAAGATGAATATTCAAAAATGTACAATGCGAAGGTTGTAGAGGATGTTACAAGCTTTCCAAGATGTCAAAGAACTTATCAAGACCATACTTGAGCTAAGAGAATCGAAGGCAAGAAGTTAGGGTTTCAAACTTGATTTACAAAGCATATTTTGTGATGAACATGAACCAAATCCATAGCGATGCTTCATAATATTCACTTTGCAGGCATCAAACTTGTTTGTAACTCCTTAATTTAATGTCTACAGGACTGATTGATCAATTGTCCAATTGATTCAAGCATTGTCCAAAGCATTTTTCCATTTTAGGGAGAAAGTCACCATTTCCATTCTAGTAAAGCAAGCCTTTATGCAAAGTCAGCTTCTTGAGCTCCTAACTTTTTTTCTTTAAGTACACTCCATCCATAAATTCAGAAGTAGGATTGTTTAAAGTCCAACCATTCTACAATAGCATGGTACAAGGCATGGAAACTTATTTTGTCAAGAAAATCACATGTTGAGCTTAAACATGTAAATTCAAATTCTGACTTGTTGTAGCATACAAACCTTTTTGCTTATAAATAGAGACACTATTTGCAAGCTAAGACACGAATGCTAAGACCCTTAAACTCTCTCACACACTCACAAACCAAAAAATGCTCAAGAACACCATTGATATACAGTTTTGACCTTGAACTTGTATCTCTCATTTCCCTCGTGTGTTTTCCCTCAAATTCATTTGCAAAGCTTCTATACCTCAAATATAATCCTGCCTTGTCCTTGTTCTGGAACTGTAACACCATTTTCATCAACCTCCATAACCAAAAAATAGAGTTTGTAAGTTGACTTCACCAGACCATTCCACCCATCCATAGCTCAAGCTAAGCATTGCATTAGCTTCATGGGAACTTGAGGAAGCTAACCTGACCATCACAACTCCTTGAAAGCACCTCAAACTCATTTCACGATTTCTAGTTTTGAGGTATTTTTTCTGAACTTCTATATCTTCATACAAGCATCATTTTATTCTGATTTGTGAAGATAAAATGTAGATATCATTGCCCTGAAGCTGTACATATTCATAGTTTTCATTTATGTTGATTGAGCGTAGAGAATTTTAGGTTTGAATCTCTAAAAAAAGTTAGATTATGATTTGGTACTTTTAGAAATTCTTGCTCATTTGTGAGAGTTAGTTTAAGTTATTTACATATTCAGAATCGTGGTGAAATTTCTAACAAGTTTGATGTTGGAAGTTTTGTGAATGAATGGGAAATGAGTGAGTTATAGGGACCCTAGCTGGAGGTTGAAGATGAAGTTCATTTCTGGAACTTGTTTTGTATTATATATTTATGGTTTTGCTTATATTAATGGATGTATATCCACCCCAGTGGTAAGGCAGCGCGTGTTTCATGTTAAGGGCGTGGGTTCAAGCCCCAGCGCTGCCACTTTTTCTTATTTTTCAGCATTTCTTTTCTCCTTGTTTCAAACACCATGTGCGTCTGCGCCTCCCTGAATGGGCTTTCCCTTTTTACTGCACCACACCCCCTGTACACTTATCACATACAGGCCCAACCCTTTTTTTAGTTTTATTTTTCTGATTACAAAAAGCACCATTTGGGCCAGACTTCAAAAAACTGTTTTTTCTAACAAACTCCCAGATTCCATTTCAAACCCCTTGACTTTTATTTTTATATTTTATTTTTATTTTATTTTTCTTCATTATTTTTATTATTATTATTATTATTATTATTATTATTATTATTATTATTATTATTATTATTATTATTATTATTATTATTATTAAAAATTCAAAAATAGGTTATTTATTTATACATCTAATATATTTATATTCATGTATATTTTATTCCTTTAAAAAAACAAAAAGACAAAAATATTTTACGATGGCTATTGCGGAATGGGAACCCCGTGGGATTATTGCACATAGTTATCTTTTCTTTGTATCAAAATTTTTATTTTTTACGACGGCATTCTCTTACTAGAATGCTTGTCTCATTGTACAAAAATACTTACTCAAAGTCAATACAAAGATATCCCTTTGAAAGTGCAAAAACTATCTACTTTTCTTTACGCTTGTGTTTTGTTTACAAAAACGTCCAATGATTCATTGTTGAACATATGCATTTGAACATAATTACTGTTTACAAATAAACAAAATAAAAGACAATCACTGATGGCTTTAAGAGATAGGGAAATTTCTCTAAGTTATTTATATGAAATCCCTCATGGTGTGCAGTTTAACCCCCAGCGGAACAGAGCGTCCAATTATCAATCCCCAGTAGAAGTCGTCAAATTTCTCAGGGTTCCCCAATAGGATTTTACAAGCAATACATGGTATCTCCCTTACAACAGAGTTTATTTCTCCAAGCAGAAATTCATCAATACTTAGAATTCACAACATGAAGACTTATACTCCATATCCTCAGCAGCAGTCAGGGATTTATTTTCTCCAATCCAACAACAGTGTGGTAGATTAGCTTGCATACGCCTACATTGCATCCATATATCATAAACATTGATAACACAAATGCATTATACCATTCATTTTATACAACATGACTTTGCATTTTAGCTAACATTTTACCCTTTTCAGGATAAGGTTAACAACTACCATTAACAATGTTCAAAGTTTTCAGATACGCTCTAGACACGGATGCCATTCTGATACTCATTCAGATCTAACTTTCAGATACAGTTCAGATACGCTCCAGACACGGATGCCATTCAGATACTCATTCAGATCTAACTTTCAGATACGGTTCAGATACGCTCCAGACACGGATGCCACTCTGATACTCATTCACAACCAACTTTCAGATACAGTTCAGATACGCTCCAAACATGGATGCCATTCTGATACTCATTCAGATCCAAATTTCATATACGATTCAGATACGCTTTAGACACGAATGTCATTCTGATACTCATTCAGATCCAACTTTCAGATACAGTTCAGATATGCTCCAAACACGGATGTCATTCTGATAATCATTCAGTTTTCAACTTCCAGATACAATACAGATACGCTTCAGACACGGATGCCATTTTGATACTCATTCAGAGCCTCTTCCAGATACAGTTCAGATATGCTCCAAACACGGATGCCATTCTGATACTCATTCAGTTTTCAACTTCCAGATACAGTACATGTACGCTCGAGACACGGACGCCATTCTGATACTCATTCAGAGCCTCTTCCAGATACAGTTCAGATACGTTTCGGACACGAACACCATTCTGATACTCATTTGTTCAGCTTACAATTCAACAATAACTCTTTGATGGCATCTACAATCCCATCTCCAACAACTTTCTATCACCTCTCCAAATGGCATCTTTAAGCCCATTCCCTCTAACATCACATCACCGAGTGCAAATTTCTGGGCACTCTAGTGTCCAATCATCTTCCACCTTCGAGTCACGAATGGAAAAACATGCCAATCTAACTCTTCAGGCTTAAGAAGATTGAATAGGGGCAGCGGTTATACCCCAAAATTTTCCCTCTCATTTATCAAGAATTTGTTCACAGGATCTCCCTTGACCCAAGGCTGAAGTAGGGTTTGATCAGCTCAAGACACCTCCTCAAGCACTGATGACCAAAATTAGGGTTTGAGTTTGCACAAGGATTTTTGAACTTCCAATGCCCCATATGACTTCCATGGATCATTATGGACCCCCAAGATTAATCATGCCAAGTTTCAAGCCTTGAATCACATTTTTGCTCAGTCAATTGAGCAGTTGACCTAAAAATTAATTGTATTGGGGAAAAAGTCAACTATGAACAATTTACAATCAAACTTCATAATTTTTTATCCACATCAATATTTTAAAGTCATATGTATCATTTGATCAAATTTGTACTACAACTCCTCAGAGAATTTGATCAAATCTCCAAAAGGGCAAAATGGTCAAAATTAGGGTTTTGACTAAGAAGGGATAATTTCTGATTTTTGACTTAGCAAATGGTCAATTGGTTTAAGGAGTGATCTTAAGATTCCAATTGCATCATTTTGACCTAACGACATGGTTCAAAACATTGCAAATCCATTGGATTGACAAATGAGTTTTGCAGTCAACTGATCAAAAGTCAACTATATACTGAAAAGTCAAACTTTGACTTTTTTGTCAAATTCAAGTGCAAAATATCACAATTCATAAAAAAATGTCAAAATGTGAAACTTATTCATCAAGAAATCAAAAAGTCAAGATTTCATTTTGAAAAGTCAAAATTTCTAAACTTAGAAATTTTTCTAAGTGTTGGAAATTTCATGTTTTTTCATAACTTTGAGCATAATTTTCACCATGATGCAAGATGATTCGAGAGAAACTTCCAACATGAAAGTTGTATATCTCCATGAAATCTACAACTTTTCTTTACACATATCATTCCAAAAATGCTTGGATCTCAAGTTATAATTTTATGAACATGTGGTCATGAAACTAAACACTTAGTGAAATTTTGCCCTAATTTGGTCAGGATTTTGACCTAACTTCATAGAACTTTTTCATATAGTTCCAAGGGGAATATTCAAAATAAATTCAAATATGGGTTGTATAGCACATTGCAAGCTTTCCAAAATATCCAAGAACTCCTTGAGATCATTCTTGAGGAGGGAGAATCGAAGAGATGAAGTTAGGGTTTTGTCACTTGAATTACAAGTCATTTTTGATGAACACATGAACCAAATCCATGCTAGGCTGCATAATATTTGCTTTTCAGGCCTCAAACTTGTTTTTATCTCCATAATTAAATGTTTACACAACTGTTAGGGCTTTGATCCAAGCAATTGAGCTATTGTCCAAGTTGCATTTCCATTTATGGCACAAAGTTAACAATGCCATTCTTGTAAAGCAAGCTTTTTGCATAAAGTTGACATTGAGTCTCTAACTTGTTCCCTATGATCACACTCCATCCACAAAGTCATAAGCAAGCTTGTTCAAAGTATAACCACTCTATCTTAGCAAGTACACAAGGCATGGACACTTGTTTTGTCAAAAAATCACATATTTAACTTAAACATGTAAATTTGAAATCTGATAAACTAGAGCACTCCAAACTTGTTTCTTATAAATAGAGTCACTATTTGTGAGCTAGGACACGATATTGAACACCCTGAAATACACCAAAACTCTATCAAATCAGAAATTTCCCAAAAACTCCATTGTTGCACAGTTTCTGACCTTGAACATCAAACTCTCATTTCCCTCGTGTGTTTCTTGGCCTTTTAGTTTCTAAAGCTTCCTTACATCAAATACAACTCATCCTTATCCTTATTCCAGAACTGTAATACCATTTACCAAAACTTCTATAACCAAAAAACAGAGTTCGCAACTTGACTTCTCCAAGTCATTTCAGCCACTCTTAACTTGAGCAAACCGTTGCATTAGCTTCCTACGACCTCAAGGAAGCTAACCTGATCATCACTGTTGTACCCCAAAATTTGCCCTCCCATATTCCTCAAGACATGTCAAGAATAATCTTCAAGTTGCTCAAGTTGGCTCAAGAGTTGGACAGTCAAATCACCTCTTAAGGCAGTCAACCTCAAAATTAGGGTTTTGTGTTGCATTAAGGTCCTCATATACAAAAGGCCTCAAGTGCTTCCCAATGTATTAATATGTTCTTAATTTCATCCATGTCAAATTTCAAGCCTTGCAGAGGAAGTTTGGTCAGTCAATTGCTCAAGAGGCCCAAAAATCGACTGTGCTAGGGCAAAAGTCAACTGTGACCTACAGGCAGTTGTTGTACCCCAAAATTTGCCCTCGCATTTTGCTACAAACAATCTCAGCTTCAGACATTCCCTGACTTTTCAGACTGGCGCAAGAATCGGACAAACGGACTTTTCTTGACAGTCAAACGAAATTAGGGTTTGTACTGATGTTCAGAGCTCTGATTGGTCTCATATAGTTGGCTTAGGGTTGGGATGATTTTTGGTTCAATTTTGATCAGGCGAGCGTTATCTAGCATTTAATCAGAAATTAAGGTTTTATGGGCATATTCTCAGAAGAGTCTAAATTCTACCGCACTCTGCAGTTTATTCCGAAATTCGGGTTAAAATTCGCGTTATCTTGATTTAATCAGTAAATGAGGCAGTTGGTTGGAATTCACCAGTCAAAAGGGATGTGTGCAATGTGGAATTACGGTGCTTGGCAAAAGAATCAGTGAAAAAAGGATTGCATCTGATTAAGTTTTTGTGTTCGACCGTGCGTTGCTTTGAATAATGGATACGTCGAATTCATTTATTTTGATCATTGAAGGTTTAGTTGATTATTTATGATTCTAAGAATTAAAATATTTGAAGTTTAAACCTTCATTTTATTTTATTTTAAGGGACTATAAATAACAAATGAACAATTAAAGAAAAGGAATTTAATATCAAATGAATTTTTATTTCACATTTAATAATTGTTACAATTGTTATTATTTGGATACTAATATTTATTACAAAGTATTTAAATAATAATAATGTACAAGAATTAAACTAAAAATAAAAATTCTATCCTATGTCTAAATTCTTCATTCTCCACTTCATGCCGATGCTCCATATTTTTTTTATCTGCAAAAAGAAAGAGGAAGTCAGAAGACAGTTAATTTGCTCATCATTAGGGGCCACTGACTGGGATCAGTTGCCCTCTCTGCAAATCACGGGATTTCTCCCGGTTCACAGAGAGGGAAGATTTTTTGTTCATGAAATGCAAATGCATAATTCCTAAAAATTCAAGACTGCATAAGAATCTCAATTTCCAATTCAAACAAAACTGAAAAATCCAATTCCAACTTTCTATCCAAGGCAAAAAGGAAATTGCTGTCAAAATGCCTAAGGATTACCCAAAAGTACACTTGCTGCAAAGTCAAAATGCCAAGATATCAAAGAAATGCAAAGCTGTCAAAAGCAGAATAAGAATGCAGAGAAGTATATGCAAACAAGGTGATATGTCTCATCATTTCCCAGCATAAGAGGGGGCCCCTTCAGAACCATAGTACAAATAAAAATCATATAAAATTCTAAGCTGTACTTTAGGTGAGAAAAAGAGAGATAAAGAGCATAGGCAAAGTTCAGGTTAGGCATAGGCAGCAGGACAGCAGAAAAGATATACAAAAAAGAAGGCACAATTCAGCATTGTTCAAAACTACACAGCATGGACAGTTACTAAAAATGGAAAAGATGCCAAGAAATTTTGTCAAACTACCCAGCAAGCGTGGATCAAGAAGAAAGCAAAAGTTTGAAATATGGTTAGGCGCCAAAGACCAATAGCAAAAGGATGAAATAATACAAGAAAAGAGACTGATTGAGCCAAGCACCAATATCACCCATATAACTCAGAACTGAACCAAGATAGAAAGAGAAGCTCATACCTGTCTGAAAGACACAAGTTATCAAAACACAAAAACCTCATACCAGTACCATAACCTGAAATACAACCTCAAGCTTCAAACGAAAAAACCTGCTAATGCCTTAACCACTATGCTGTCAAAATGAATCAGCATAAGCAAAACACACCAACCTCAACCTTCAAACACACAAAAACCTGATAAGCAAAACCAACTTACTGTCCATTAACCATAAAAAAACCCTCAAGCTTCAAACAGATGACCTGCAAGTTCAAACACCCAATCTCAAGCAAAAAAACTTACTGTCCAAAACCTCATAAAACCAGAACTACCAACCCCTGTCAAATACACTCATTTTTGCTAGCACTACCAAAACCTGAAACCAAGTCCAAAAAGCATAGAAAATCACCAAGCCAATACAAGACAGGAGGCAGGTTAGAATAGAAGAGAAATCCCCAAACTCAGTAGCTGCATCAACCTGGCCACCAACACCCTGTCTTACCCTCAAAACCTGCTAATGCCAAGCCTACTACAAACACATAACCTTAAACTGAATTACCAAACTGATAGAACCATCACCCTGTTCAATCACTAAAACCATAACCAGAATCACCATGCTCATTGCCTAATCTCAAGCTTGACCAATACCAGCATCATGCCTATCAAACTCAAAATTATAGCATCTCCAGCTTAAGCCCTCAGCATGAACATCATTGGGCAATAAATCACAAACAAGCATACAGCCACTCGAGAGAAGTCAAACAAGAAGCATACAATACTCAGACATACCATACTCAGGCAACAAGACTCAAGGCAACAACTGTTCCAAAATATTCAAGACAAACAGAAGCAAAGGCATCACAGTAGGAAAGAAGAAGATAAAGAAGTGAATACATTAGGGTTTTTCAGTACACGTCATCATCAAAACCCAGAAAAATATCAATCAGATAAAGTTACCCGGGTCACCAAGAGCAAGCGTCTCCCTCACTGTTCCGGCCTCCTAAGCATCACGCTCTCCGCCTCTTCTCCATCTCCCAAACGAAGGTAGCCATTCTTCTCCCTTTCTCTTCTTCACCACCTCATAATATCACAGGTTTAAGAATCAAAGTTCAAACTAAAACAACGCATGTAATTCATAAAAGAAAAAGGAGCATAAAGATTAAAACCAAACCTCGTGCACCAAGATTGCTGAGTCCGCGCCATGGAGGGAAGAGAGGGTTGAACGATGATGTTGGTGGCCGGAGATAAGGACTCAGGGAAGCGAGATGATCGGAGAAGACAAACTCAGCGAACGGCGCCGCTACTAACCCTAACTTTCGTTCATTACCAAACTGAACCATTTGCCTAACCCTAAATTCGTTTGCCTGAACCATAGGCCTGACCCGCTCCCAATTCCTCTAAAGCCCAACAGTATCACTAATTTTTTATAACAAACAACTAATCTCTTTCTTTTCTTTTACTAACTATATCTATTTCTACTTAACATTTTTATATTACAAATTGAAAATACTTTTTTCCTTTTATTTATTTTACTCTTTCATTTTTTAGATAGATATTTTGTACATACATATTATATTAAAAATTAATTTTGTACATATCATATAAATTAAATTTGAAAACATTTTTCTTTAGATTAATACACATTTGTATATAAAATAACAAAATACTCTTTTTTATACATAATTAAATTGAAACTTTTAAATTAACATATACATTTGTACATACCAACTTAAATACATTTATTTTCTAAATATCGAAATTCACAAACATTTGACTAAAATACTTTTTAATTAAAACCTAACATTTTAATCCAAACACTTCATTTTTCTTTTGTACATAATTGACATATAAATCAAAAATACAAGATTAAAACATATATCTAGGTCAAAACCCTAATACGCTTCAATTCCATTTCGCCCTTGTACATAATTACACAATTCATATACATATACATCTCACATTCACACTTACACAATATATTGCCCTATACACATTTTATCTTATATTTGTACATTCGATATTTACATTTTGATTGTGACATTCGATTTGGTTGTAAATGCTATAAGTCTCATCCCCTTGTACATTTATACCCCCACTCCCTGATACTATTTTGTAATAGCGTAGATTTACATTCCGCAATTTACAGTTTTCCAATTATACCATGTTTAGACCTAGGGTTTGTATGTACATAAAATCAAACGCTAGATAACCTAATACAAGACAAACGCATGTAATCAATACACAATCACACTCGCACCCCCTAGGGTAATCCCACATGTTGCCTTCCAAAATGGGCCATGCTTGCACGTCGAGTATCTTTGGCAAAACAAAAGCAAATGATCACAAGTCCCTCAAAGTGTTGCCTAAACGGAATGATCATAGTCCCTTCAAGATAAATTGCCAAAGATACTTGGCACCATTGCATTCATGGTCCATACGATGACCCACGCCCGTCCCGAATAAACTTCCTAAATACAAGATTGCCTATCAATTTCAATGGTAGAACAAAATTGTCAAAGGGGTTAAAACACGACGAAAATCTTTGAGAAAGCTTTAGGGTAGATAAACTCTTAAGTACTTGTCAATTTGCAAAGAAAACACTTGCCTAATTTCAAAACCCACTTCACAAACACTTTCAAAAATCAAACTTTTCAAACCCTTGAAACATCTTTTTAAAAGATAAAACACCTTTTGTAAAACATTCGAGTAAAGAATTGTTACAAGGTTAGCCTAGCACAAGGCATCTTTTCAAAGCATTTTCAAAACAACACACAAAGCACCATTTCATACAATTGAAAACCAAGGCAAGATTGATCTAAGCAAGTACCTAAGAGCCCATGGATAACCATGGATGAAAAGGGTGCTAACACCTTCCCTTTTCATAATCTACCCCCCGAACCCACGAAATATCTCAAAAGGTTTTTGCTGTGCTTTTTTAACCTTTCCTTTAGGATAAAATAAAAAGTCGGTGGCGACTCTTGCTCGACCGCACAAGTGCGAATACGAACGCAAAACACTAGTCAGTTCTCCCACCGTATCACAGAACTGGCGACTCTGCTGGGGACGACCTTTTAAGTGGGGTTACCTTAGGGCTTAGATCACCTTCTTGCATGACTAATTGTTTGATTTGCTTGATTTATACCTTGGCTCTATTTGTTTGGGTTTACAATCCTCCACCCGGATTTTGGGAAACATTCATAGATAGCAATACGTTGTGGAAATTGTGCGGGGTATACCGACACGGTCTAAGCAATAGCTATATTAGTGTGACATATTTGTGGGTACCGGTAACCCTTGAGTTCAATCAAGGAGAGTACGGGGCCGCTGAGCGATGTCACTAAGCACTAATGACCTAGAACCTTACTTGACCATCTTGGCCTTTTGTTAGGGGTAGTGAGATGACCGGCTTTGGTGCAGTCCGAAGTTGGTAGATACTCGATACTACACTCATTGAGGGTTGTTTTCTTGGAATATTTTGGTCGCCAGTTAAGTGGCTAAACCAAAACAATGAACAATGAAAGCGATCCAGTGATATTGAGCTCCTTAGAACCCGGTTACTATTTATAGGACAGGTTTTTAAGCCAACTATACTCAAGAGGGTACTTACCTATGAAACCCCATGCAAGCCTGAAACTAGGGTTTGGTGTGATTTGCTTGTACATATGTTTTATGCATACATCATAAACATCATGAAGCATCATATGCATTTACTAACCATTTCAAGGATTTGGATCTTCATCATTGTTCTTGTTTTGTAGGTCATGGAAATACCTCGCCGAAATACCATTCAAGTCAACCTTGTGAGAATCTCTCCTCAACTCAAGGAGATCACTTCAAGAATTCCGGAAAATTCATCCTTCAGTGAAAGACATGGTAGACTGCTCAACCTAGTCAACACCCACATTGAAGAAGACATGATGAAAGTGCTATTTCAGTTCTTTGACCCCCTTCACCATTGCTTCACTTTCCCGGATTATCAGTTGGTGCCCACTTTGGAGGAGTTTTCTCAACTCCTAAGAATCCCTATCCTTAATCAACTACCCTTCAACGGTACGGAGAAGGAACCAAAGCCTGAAGATGTTGCTCGAGCATTACATCTACAACCATCTGAAATCAAGGGGCATTGGGAAACCAGAAGCGGCGTCAAAGGATTCTTAGCAAAGTTCTTGTTTGAAAAGGCACAAGAATGTTGGAACTCATTGGACCTACGAGCATTTGAAGAAATTGTGGCACTCCTTATCTATGGGTTGGTCCTGTTCCCAAATCCTGACCAATTGGTAGATGTCAACGCTGTCAAAATCTTCTTGTCCAGAAATCCAATACCAACATTGCTTGGAGACATCCTTCACTCATTTTACACACGAACAATGAGAAAGAGGGGTGTTCTCATGTGCTGTACTCCTATCCTCGCAAGGTGGTTTATTTCGCACCTTCCACAATCTGTCTTGAAGAATGATCAAGGTATAAGGTGGTCCCAGCGATTGATGACTCTCACTCATTCTGATGTACATTGGTGTTCTCGGTCCAAAGAAAATGTCATCATCGTCGATCGTTGTGGAGAATTTCCTAATGTCCCCTTACTTGGAATTAGGGGAGGTATCACCTACAACCCTTGCCTAGCTTTGAGGCAATTTGGGTATGCACGGAGGGATGGCCCTCATGACATGTTGATTCCTAGCCTAGTTTTTGACTTCGACAACGATGCGCAAGGACTTCGCCAAAGATTCATCAGAGCTTGGGGAAAACTCAACAAGGTTGATAGCAAGACTCTGGGACACAAGAACTCCATCCCTCTTGAGCCCTATCTCAAGTGGGTGCGAGCCCGAGCCCAAAGTCTGATGATGCCTTATCCTCATGTACTCCCAGTGATTAAGGAGCCCGTCAATAAAGGAGAGGTACCCTACACCATCCTGTATCCAGACATGCCTACATCGTGGGAGGAAATGCAGAAGAGTTGGATTCAGCTCAAGGAGGAACGGAACACTTTTGAAGCTAGCTACTACGCCAGTGAAAAGAAGGTTCTGGAGCTTACCCGCCGACTCCACGAGCAAGAGGCCCTCAACACCTACATCGCACCGAAGAGGATGCGCAATGTCTTTCTGCCTTGAGAAGTTTATGTTGTAACATTTGGCCCATGGGGCATTTATGTACTAACAGATTTCTTCTTATTAATATGACGTGCGTTCTTCTTTGTCTGAAACAATTTTGAATGTCCCAAATCCTTGAATGCATTGCATACATCAGCATACCATTCATCATGTGCATAAGCAGGTCTCGCTCCAGGTTTCCTTATCTATCTGCTGTTTATTTCAGTAGGATGGATCTCGAGCAAACGGTCAAAGACCTACAAGCCCAGAATGCACAATTCCAGCAACTCTTGACGACCTTGGTCAAGAGTCAAGAGGATATCAAGGCTCATCTGGAGAGCAAGGACCCAGTGAAGAAGAAAAAGAGGGTCGGAGTGGCTACTTTGGGGAGAAGATTTGACAGAGAAGCTCGGGGGGTGCTTGAATTTCCTCCTACTTCTGATGAAGGGACTAGTAAAAGAGATCGGGTTGCGGTGCCTTCCGAGTCTGATGCAGAGGAGGAAGAGGTTGAAGAGGACGAGGATTATTCTGACCAACAGTATCCTCCAGCTGATGACAAGTACAAGGGTTTAGAAGACAGATTGGCTGCCATGGAATTGCAGAGGGTACCGGGTTTGGATTTTGAAGACATGGGCTTGGTCGCTGGAATTGTGATTCCCCCAAAATTCAAGGTACCGGCGTTTGTAAGGTATGACGGGCTGTCCTGCCCCAAAATGCACCTCAGGTCCTATGTGAGAAAGATTCAGCCCTATACAGCAGATAAAAATCTCTGGATTCATTTCTTTCAAGACAGCCTGTCGGGAGCCCAGTTGGAATGGTTTTATCAGTTAGAAGGAACCAGTGTCAGGAATTGGGAAGATTTGGCCACCGCTTTCTATAAACAATACCAGTATAATTCCGATCTTGCTCCTACCCGTACCCAACTTCAGGGTATGTCGCTAGGAACAAGTGAGGGATTCAAGGAATACGCACAAAAATGGAGGGATTTGGCTGGCAGGGTGCAGCCTCCTTTAACCGATCGTGAGCTCGTTGATATGTTTCTTGGGACCCTATCTGGGCCATTTTTCAATCATTTAATCGGTAACTCTTCCGCGGGGTTTACTGATTTGATCTTAACAGGCGAAAGAATCGAGGCTGGCATCAAGTCAGGAAAAATTCAGAAGGGTGTCGCTGCAAGTATGGAGAAGAAGCCGTTTAAGAAGGAGACATCTATGGAATATTCTCAAAGAAGAGCGGGGAAGGTGGAGCGTCGGCCGACTGTGGGGGCCGTAATGATTCAAAACACTCCGAGTGAGCAACCTCGCTACAACCAATCCAGACCAAATCAGCAACGGGTGGAAAGGCCACAACGGCAGTTCACTCGTATTAATATGACCCCAGCGCAGGTGCTTCCCCATCTGTTGAAATTGAATCTTGCCGCTATCAAGGAGGCGCCAAAGAATGTAAACACATCCTCTCCACATTACCATGCCAATGCTAAGTGCGCCTATCATTCAGACAGTGTTGGGCATGACACCAACGATTGCTGGGCACTCAAGCATAAGATCCAAGACTTGATAGATGCCAAGGAGGTAGAGTTTGACGCTCCAGAAAATCCCAATGTGATCTCTGCACCTATGCCGAAGCACGGTCGGAACGTCAACGCCATCGAGGAGGATCGGTATGTTGCTGACGTTAGTGATCTAACTACTCCGCTATTAACCATTAAGTTGAATTTGTTAAGGGCCGGGATCTTCCCAGGATGTAAAAGAGACTGTTACTGTTGCCACTCTCTGCCGTTGGATTGTCCGCTACTAAAGGAAGGCATCCAAGGCCTCATGGATAGCCGACAAATTTTGTTCGAAAAAGTTCCTGCTGTTCCAGTTCATGTTGAAAATATCTCAATCATAACCATTCACGCCAATCTTTCCGAGGCCGTCAAAAAGCCAGTTAAGATTACACCAGCTGCAAAGTCTATACCTTTGAAGATAACAATGCCGGGGCCTGTTCCCTATGTCTCCGAGAAGTCGATACCTTGGAACTATGGTGGTGACATCTACTACCATGGTATCAAGCAAGTTGAAATAATTGAAGAAGATTCAGATGATGATGAAGCCAGCATTAGTAACATTGCGGGTACCAGCAAAATCACCAGGAGTGGGAGGATATTTTCTCCAGAGATTGCTCCTCCAAAAGCAGTCTTTGGACCCTCATCAGTAAAAGAAGTCATCCCTGCACCAGCAAAGCTCTCTGCCAGAACTCCTTTGATCGAAGAAATTTTCGTTCCTAGTGCTGTCTCTCCTACCATTGCCGATAAAGGAAAAGGAATACAAGATGAGCCCGTCAGGACGAGGGCTCAACCCTTGGTGATTCCGGAAGCCTCCAAGAAAGAGATGGACGAAATTTTGAGGATAATCAAGAAAAGTGATTACGATGTGGTGGAATAGTTGGGGCAAACCCCCTCCAAGATCTCCATGCTGGCACTGTTGCTTTGCTCAGAAGCGCACGCTCAAGCTTTGATTAAGTTTCTAAAGGCAGCTCATGTGCCCCAAGAAACCTCTGCAGATCAATTTCAACATTGCGTGGCTAGCCTGACTGCAGACAATGGATTAGGCTTTTCTGATGCCGACCTGACCCCTAAAGGCCGAAATCACAATGATGCGTTGCATATTTCAATCGAGTGTCGCGGAACCACCCTTGCGCATGTTTTGGTTGATACCGGTTCATCGCTGAATGTTTTGCCTAAGAAGGCCTTGGACCGACTAGATTGCGAAGGGTTGGAATTGAAGCCGAGTGATATTGTCGTCAGAGCCTTCGATGGGTCGAAAAGAATGGTCCATGGAGAAGTTGAAATTCCTGTCAAGATAGGTACCGAGGTGTTCAAATCCACTTTCTATGTAATGGACATCCGTCCATCATACTCCTGCCTGCTGGGTAGACCTTGGATACACCATGCTGGGGCAGTCACCTCCTCCTTGCACCAGATGCTGAAATATCCTGTAAAGGGAAAGATCATTACTGTCCACGGCGAGGAAGAGTACATGATTAGCCATTTAAATTCTTTCCGGTATGTGGAGGTCGAAGGGGAATTCATTGAGACACCGTTTCAACATTTCGAAGAAGTACTTCCTGAGATAGCAGTGGCGAAGTTGGCAGCTGAGACACCAAGACAGATGGCCAGGATGGCATCTCTGGAGGATGCAAGGGCCGCAGTTAAAGAAGGAAAGAGTTCAGCGTGGGGGCAGCTACCCGATTTTCCGCATAAGGTTGATAAGCTTGGATTAGGCTTCACCACCGCTGGCCAGAAGGCCATGCGCCGGTCAAAGATTGAGAGAGCGCCAGTCAATATTTCTCCTTACCGAATCAACGCCCTGGAAGATGAAGACAAAGAAAGCAACTTTGAAGAGTGGATTCATCCGACTGTCAGAGGAGGGTTGAGCAATTGGGAGGCTAAAGACTTTGTCCCCGTCACTTTTATTCCTCAGTAATTTATCTATCAAACATTTTCTATTTTGGTCTGTAATATTTTACTTTCAAACAATCCGCACACTATCTTTCCACCTCCTGCCTTACCCGGGGCATGTAGGTCCACTTGTAAGGGTTTTGACTATCTTTCATATTCATATGCCATGTTTAATGATTCATTGGACGTTTTTCATCTGATAAACTGCTTGTGTTCATTATCTTTCCTTTTGCGTTTTTTTGTTGTTGTTTAAGGATGGCTATCCCTTACACACACCCACCACTCACCAATGCAGGTACCCATCCACTCCGGATTCCATGGGTGACTATCCTGCTGTATCTTTCAACAACTCGGAAGACCTGGTCAATCTAGCCGAGTATGAGGATGACGAAGGTTGTGAAGTACCCAGGGAACTAGCCAGACTCCTGCAACAAGAGGAAAGGGCCATCTTACCGCATGAAGAGCCGTTGGAAACTATTAACTTGGGAACCGAGGAGGATCGAAAGGAGGTACAAATGGGTGCCAACCTGGAACCAGAAGTCAAGAAACGCTTGGTACAGTTACTGAATGAGTATGTTGAAATCTTCGCTTGGTCCTATGAAGACATGCCGGGCCTAGACACCGACATCGTGGTTCACCGTCTCCCCACAAGAGAAGACTGTCCACCGATCAAGCAAAAAGTTCGCCGAATGAGGCCTGACATGTCCGAAAAAATCAAAGCAGAAGTGATGAAGCAGTTCAATGCTGGCTTTCTGGCTGTTACGTCCTATCCTCAATGGGTCGCTAATATTGTGCCAGTACCTAAGAAGGATGGCAAGGTCAGAATGTGTGTGGACTACAGGGATTTGAATAGGGCCAGCCCTAAGGATGATTTTCCGCTACCTCATATTGACATCCTGATTGACAATACAGCTCAGCATAAGGTGTTTTCTTTCATGGACGGATTCTCGGGCTACAATCAAATCAAAATGGCCCCCGAGGACATGGAGAAAACAACTTTTGTCACGCAATGGGGCACTTTCTGTTACAAAGTGATGCCGTTCGGGCTAAAGAACGCAGGAGCAACTTATCAACGCGCCATGGTAGCTCTATTTCATGACATGATACATCATGAGATTGAAGTTTACGTAGACGATATGATAGCTCGGTCACAAACAGAGGAAGAGCACCTTGAACATCTGGAAAAGCTGTTTGCCAGATTGAAAGAATACAAGCTCAGGCTAAATCCAAGTAAATGCACTTTTGGAGTTAGGTCCGGTAAACTCCTGGGATTCATTGTAAGCAACAAAGGCATTGAGGTCGATCCGGAAAAAGTAAAAGCAATACAAGAGATGCCTGCTCCTCGTACTGAAAAGGAAGTTAGAGGTTTCTTGGGGCGCATAAACTATATTGCCAGATTCATTTCACATCTGACTTCTACCTGTGAGCCAATTTTCAAACTCTTGAAGAAAGATCAGGTAATTGAATGGAACGACGACTGCCAAGCTACTTTTGATAGAATCAAGGAATATTTGCTAGAACCTCCTATTCTGATGCCACCCGTCGAAGGGAGACCATTGATCATGTATTTGACCGTTTTGGACAACTCAATGGGGTGTGTTTTGGGCCAGCATGACGAGTCTGGTCGAAAAGAGCATGCTATTTATTACCTTAGCAAAAAGTTTACCGACTGTGAGACTCGCTACTCGCTGCTCGAGAAAACTTGCTGCGCTTTGGTATGGGCTGCTCGCCGACTAAGACAGTATATGTTGACTCATACTACCTTGTTGATATCCAAAATGGACCCTATCAAATATATCTTCGAAAAGCCTGCTTTATCAGGAAGGATAGCCAGATGGAAAATGATCTTGACCGAGTATGACATCCAATACACCACCCAAAAAGCTATAAAAGGGAGTGTACTAGCTGACCATCTGGCTCATCAGGCTATCGAAGACTATCAACCCATGAGATTTGATTTCCCAGACGAGGACATCATGAGTTTGGACAACATTAAAGGCGACGGACCGTATGACGGACCCGAAAAGGGATCCCGATGGACCCTGTACTTTGATGGTGCCTCAAATGCGCTTGGAAACGGCATTGGCGCGGTACTTATTTCTCCGGAAGGATGCCACACTCCTTTCACGGCCCGACTTTGTTTCAGCTGCACAAACAATATGGTGGAGTATGAAGCCTGCATCTTTGGTCTCAAGGCTGCTATAGACTTGAGGATCAAATCTCTGATCGTATTCGGGGACTCGGCTTTGGTCATTAGCCAAATCAAAGGAGACTGGGATACCAAGCATCATAATCTTATTCCATACAAAGAACATGTTCTGACATTGTTGCCTCACTTCGAGCAAATTACCTTCGAGCACTTTCCGCGAGAAGAGAATCAGCTAGCAGATGCTCTAGCCACAATGTCCTCCATGTTTAAACTCAACTGGGATAACGAGGCTCCCCAAATCACCATCGAGCGAATGGATGAACCCGCGCATTGTCACGAGATTAACACCGAAGAAGTAGTGGAACAACCTTGGTTCCATGAGATCAAAAGGTATCTCGAGACCCAAGATTATCCTGAAGGAGCTTCCGTGAATGACAAGAAGTTCTTAAGGAAATTCGCTGCTAAGTTCTTCCTGAGCAACGACATCCTTTACAAACGAAGCCATGATTGTGTATTACTCCGATGTGTTGATAAGGCTGAAGCAGAGTTAATCATGACTGATATACACAACGGCACATTTGGCACTCACCTAAGCGGGCATACAATGGCTAAGAAGATCCTAAGGGCAGGCTATTATTGGTCTACCATGGAGGCTGATTGCCATCAACACTCCCGTACTTGTCACAAGTGCCAAGTCTATGCTGACAAAGTTCATATCCCTCCGGTTCCTCTCAACGTCCTAACTGCTCCATGGCCCTTTGCAATGTGGGGCATTGATATGATTGGAGAGATCAAACCCACGGCTTCCAACGGACATCGCTTCATCCTGGTTGCCATTGACTACTTCACTAAATGGGTCGAAGCAGCTTCCTTCGCCTCCGTCACCAAAAATGTGGTTGCCCGCTTTATCAAGCAAAATCTCATATGTCAGTATGGTGTTCCAGACAGAATCATCACAGACAACGGTACAAATCTGAATAATACAATGATCACTGCATTATGCGAACAGTTCAAGATTTATCATCACAATTCATCTCCCTATAGACCGAAGATGAACGGTGCTGTTGAAGCTGCGAACAAAAATATCAAGAAGATTATTCAGAAAATGACAGTCACTTACAAAGACTGGCATGAGATGTTACCGTTTGCTCTACATGGATATCGTACCACGATACGTACCTCAACTGGGGCAACCCCATTTTCTTTGGTTTATGGCATGGAAGCTGTTTTGCCTATGGAAGTTCAGATCCCGTCTCTAAGGATTATGAAGGACGCAGGTTTGAATGAAGATGATTGGATTCAGACCCGACTTGATCAACTCAATCTGATCGACGAAAAGCGACTTGCTGCTATATGCCATGGTCAGACGTATCAAAAACGGATGATCAAGGCCTTCAATAAGAAAGTCAGACGTCAAGTGTATCAAGTCGGAGATCTAGTAGTCAAGCGGATTATCTTGCCGCAAAGTGATCCCAGGGGCAAATGGACTCCTACATACGAAGGGCCATTTGTAATCAAGAGCGTATTTTCTGGTGGTGCGATGATTCTGACCACCATGGATGGCGACGATTTGCCACACCCTGCGAACGCAGACATAGTCAAAAGATACTACGCGTAAAATAACCCGACAAGTCGAAAACCCGAAAGGGCGGCTTGGGCAAAAATGGGCATCCCGGTGGATCGAAAACCCGAAAGGGCGGTTCAGGCAAAAATTAGGGATAAAAACAAAAAAATCGTACACCTGGCAAGTCGAAAACCCGAAAGGGCGGCTTGGGCAAAAAGGGGTTTCTCGGTGGATCGAAAACCCGAAAGGGCGATTCAGGCAAAAATTAGGGAATTAAAGCGTATGACTATGTCTCGTCGGATCACTTCAAGAACAATCTCTTCATCAACCGGTTCCAGGGTTCTGATCAATCCAGCCATCGTCAAGCGAAGCATTGAATGGACAGAGGTTCAGAGTTGTGAAAGCTACAGCAGAATGGAATCCCATGGAATTATTTCACATAGCCATCTTTATTTTGTATAAATTTTTCAAATATTTACGACAAGATCCTCTTACTAGGATGATTGTCTCCTTTGTACAAGCATACTCAAAGAAAATCAATACGAATACTCTTCCCAAAATTTGTGTCATTTCCCTTTTTCTTTTTCTCTTGCACTATTTGTTTTATTTTGAGAAACGTCCAATGTTTTGTTAAATAGGCATATGCATTTGAAACATGATCACTTCCTAATTGAGCCCAAGGAAAAGGATTACTGATAGGATAAAAGTACAAACGGATATTTTGACACCCTTTCAAAGGAAATCCCTCGAGATTTGTAATCCACGTCCCTGACAAACCTTGAAGTCTATCTCCAGCAGACCCTCGGAGCTTATCCCCGTAAGGTTCTGAAAGGTATTCCCCGCAGAGTACGGACGTCCCTTCCAAGTTTTATTCAAAGTTATTCCCACAAAGGCTTATAACGGGGTTATCCTCAGCTAACCATCAGGGGAGGTCACGCTCGCCAGAATTCTTCCCATCCCCAGCGGAGTTCCTCAAAATTCCCCCAACAATAACTTATCAATACTATCCCCGGAGGAGTTTACCTTTGCAAATCCCCAGCCAAAGAATCTTCCGGAAATCATTTTCCCTCAGATTTAAGCTTCAGTATCCCCAGTAGATCAAAAGCTTCAAATGGACAATCCCCAGCGAAGTCAGACTTTTAAATCTTCTCCCCACAGAGTTTTTTAGAAGAAAAATCTTGCATTCCCCAGTAGAGTCTCCAGAGATACATCTCTCTCAGCTGAAGATTCTCAATCTGGCCTCCCCAACATTAAGTCTACTAGTTTGGTATTCCCCAGTAGAAGACTTCAGGAATTCCCCAGAAGATTGGTATACAATCCAAGCTCCAAGTTCCCCAGAAATGACCCAGGATTTATTTTCCCCGGCAGCAGTCAAGATACTTCTATCTTCCGATGTCCCGGATTCATCTATCCTATGCAAGACAGCTCTCCAGCTTACATGCACATCCATTTACATTCATAAAACCATGATATACATTGTATCATGCATCATAGCATTGCATCCAACTAACTTTTTGCCTTTTTCAGGTAAGATCAGTCGACAGACTAAAATCATTCAATCTCAAGATTTCTGAAAACAGTTCACGGGTTCTCCAAGTAAACGGATGTTAACCTATTGCTTGTTCAGATTCTTCTCAAGACTTCTGAAAACAGTTCATGGATTCTTCCCAAGTAACGGATGTTAATCTATCAGCTTGTTCAGATGCAACCTTCGAATTTAGTTTACGGACGCCTCCCAACAACGGATGCGGCTCTATTGCTAATTCAACTTCAGGATTTCTGAAAACAGTTCACGGGTTCTCCAAGTAAACGGATGTTAACCTATCACTTGTTCAGATTCTTCTCAAGACTTCTGAAAACAGTTCATGGATTCTTCCCAAGTAACGGATGTTAATCTATCAGCTTGTTCAGATGCAACCTTCGAATTTAGTTTACGGACGCCTCCCAACAACGGATGCGGCTCTATTGCTAATTCAACTTCAAGATTTCTGAAAACAGTTCACGGGTTCTCCAAGTAAACGGATGTTAACCTATCACTTGTTCAGATTCTTCTCAAGACTTCTGAAAACAGTTCATGGATTCTTCCCAAGTAACGGATGTTAATCTATCAGCTTGTTCAGATGCAACCTTCGAATTTAGTTTACGGACGCCTCCCAACAACGGATGCGGCTCTATTGCTAATTCAACTTCAGGATTTCTGAAAACAGTTCACGGGTTCTCCAAGTAAACGGATGTTAACCTATCACTTGTTCAGATTCTTCTCAAGACTTCTGAAAACAGTTCATGGATTCTTCCCAAGTAACGGATGTTAATCTATCAGCTTGTTCAGATGCAACCTTCGAATTTAGTTTACGGACGCCTCCCAACAACGGATGCGGCTCTATTGCTAATTCAACTTCAGGATTTCTGAAAACAGTTCACGGGTTCTCCAAGTAAACGGATGTTAACCTATCACTTGTTCAGATTCTTCTCAAGACTTCTGAAAACAGTTCATGGATTCTTCCCAGGTAACGGATGTTAATCTATCAACTTATTTAGATGCGACTTCCTGAAAATGGCTTGTAGGTTCCTCCCAACCACGGATGTCAACCTATTGCCTATTCAGACCCCCAGTTCAGAAATGGTCCAAAGCTCGGACACTTTCCTAACGTTCCCTTCCAGATGGCATCTTTAAGCCCATCCCCGACAAGTTTCTGTCACTCTCCTAGATGGCATCGTCAAGCCCATCTCCAAATGGCATCTCTAAGCCCATTCCCGCATCCAGTGCTTTGGTGAGTGCAAATTTTCGGGCACTCTAGTGTCCAATCTCCTTTTACCTTCAAGTCGCAAAAGGCAAACTTGCCAATCTAACTCTTCAGGTCCAAGAAGATTGAACAGGGGCAACTGTTGTACCCCAAAATTTGCCCTCGCATTTTGCTACAAACAATCTCAGCTTCAGACATTCCCTGACTTTTCAGACTGGCGCAAGAATCGGACAAACGGACTTTTCTTGACAGTCAAACGAAATTAGGGTTTGTACTGATGTTCAGAGCTCTGATTGGTCTCATATAGTTGGCTTAGGGTTGGGATGATTTTTGGTTCAATTTTGATCAGGCGAGCGTTATCTAGCATTTAATCAGAAATTAAGGTTTTATGGGCATATTCTCAGAAGAGTCTAAATTCTACCGCACTCTGCAGTTTATTCCGAAATTCGGGTTAAAATTCGCGTTATCTTGATTTAATCAGTAAATGAGGCAGTTGGTTGGAATTCACCAGTCAAAAGGGATGTGTGCAATGTGGAATTACGGTGCTTGGCAAAAGAATCAGTGAAAAAAGGATTGCATCTGATTAAGTTTTTGTGTTCGACCGTGCGTTGCTTTGAATAATGGATACGTCGAATTCATTTATTTTGATCATTGAAGGTTTAGTTGATTATTTATGATTCTAAGAATTAAAATATTTGAAGTTTAAACCTTCATTTTATTTTATTTTAAGGGACTATAAATAACAAATGAACAATTAAAGAAAAGGAATTTAATATCAAATGAATTTTTATTTCACATTTAATAATTGTTACAATTGTTATTATTTGGATACTAATATTTATTACAAAGTATTTAAATAATAATAATGTACAAGAATTAAACTAAAAATAAAAATTCTATCCTATGTCTAAATTCTTCATTCTCCACTTCATGCCGATGCTCCATATTTTTTTTATCTGCAAAAAGAAAGAGGAAGTCAGAAGACAGTTAATTAAAAGAGACAGTTAATTTGCTCATCATTAGGGGCCACTGACTAGGATCAGTTGCCCTCTCTGCAAATCACGGGATTTCTCCCGGTTCACAGAGAGGGGAGATTTTTTGTTCATGAAATGCAAATGCATAATTCCTAAAAATTCAAGACTGCATAAGAATCTCAATTTCCAATTCAAACAAAACTGAAAAATCCAATTCCAACTTTCTATCCAAGGCAAAAAGGAAATTGCTGTCAAAATGCCTAAGGATTACCCAAAAGTACACTTGCTGCAAAGTCAAAATGCCAAGATATCAAAGAAATGCAAAGCTGTCAAAAGCAGAATAAGAATGCAGAGAAGTATATGCAAACAAGGTGATATGTCTCATCATTTCCCAGCATAAGAGGGGGCCCCTTCAGAACCATAGTACAAATAAAAATCATATAAAATTCTAAGCTGTACTTTAGGTGAGAAAAAGAGAGATAAAGAGCATAGGCAAAGTTCAGGTTAGGCATAGGCAGCAGGACAGCAGAAAAGATATACAAAAAAGAAGGCACAATTCAGCATTGTTCAAAACTACACAGCATGGACAGTTACTAAAAATGGAAAAGATGCCAAGAAATTTTGTCAAACTACCCAGCAAGCGTGGATCAAGAAGAAAGCAAAAGTTTGAAATATGGTTAGGCGCCAAAGACCAATAGCAAAAGGACGAAATAATACAAGAAAAGAGACTGATTGAGCCAAGCACCAATATCACCCATATAACTCAGAACTGAACCAAGATAGAAAGAGAAGCTCATACCTGTCTGAAAGACACAAGTTATCAAAACACAAAAACCTCATACCAGTACCATAACCTGAAATACAACCTCAAGCTTCAAACGAAAAAACCTGCTAATGCCTTAACCACTATGCTGTCAAACTGAATCAGCATAAGCAAAACACACCAACCTCAACCTTCAAACACACAAAAACCTGATAAGAAAAACCAACTTACTGTCCATTAACCATAAAAAAACCCTCAAGCTTCAAACAGATGACCTGCAAGTTCAAACACCCAATCTCAAGCAAAAAAACTTACTGTCCAAAACCTCATAAAACCAGAACTACCAACCCCTGTCAAATACACTCATTTTTGCTAGCACTACCAAAACCTGAAACCAAGTCCAAAAAGCATAGAAAATCACCAAGCCAATACAAGACAGGAGGCAGGTTAGAATAGAAGAGAAATCCCCAAACTCAGTAGCTGCATCAACCTGGCCACCAACACCCTGTCTTACCCTCAAAACCTGCTAATGCCAAGCCTACTACAAACACATAACCTTAAACTGAATTACCAAACTGATAGAACCATCACCCTGTTCAATCACTAAAACCATAACCAGAATCACCATGCTCATTGCCTAATCTCAAGCTTGACCAATACCAGCATCATGCCTATCAAACTCAAAATTATAGCATCTCCAGCTTAAGCCCTCAGCATGAACATCATTGGGCAATAAATCACAAACAAGCATACAGCCACTCGAGAGAAGTCAAACAAGAAGCATACAATACTCAGACATACCATACTCAGGCAACAAGACTCAAGGCAACAACTGTTCCAAAATATTCAAGACAAACAGAAGCAAAGGCATCACAGTAGGAAAGAAGAACATAAAGAAGTGAATACATTAGGGTTTTTCAGTACACGTCATCATCAAAACCCAGAAAAATATCAATCAGATAAAGTTACCCGGGTCACCAAGAGCAAGCGTCTCCCTCACTGTTCCGGCCTCCTAAGCATCACGCTCTCCGCCTCTCCTCCATCTCCCAAACGAAGGTAGCCATTCTTCTCCCTTTCTCTTCTTCACCACCTCATAATATCACAGGTTTAAGAATCAAAGTTCAAACTAAAACAACGCATGTAATTCATAAAAGAAAAAGGAGCATAAAGATTAAAACCAAACCTCGTGCACCAAGATTGCTGAGTCCGCGCCATGGAGGGAAGAGAGGGTTGAACGATGATGTTGGTGGCCGGAGATAAGGACTCAGGGAAGCGAGATGATCGGAGAAGACAAACTCAGCGAACGGCGCCGCTACTAACCCTAACTTTCATTCATTACCAAACTGAACCATTTGCCTAACCCTAAATTCGTTTGCCTGAACCATAGGCCTGACCCGCTCCCAATTCCTCTAAAGCCCAACAGTATCACTAATTTTTTATAACAAACAACTAATCTCTTTCTTTTCTTTTACTAACTATATCTATTTCTACTTAACATTTTTATATTACAAATTGAAAATACTTTTTTCCTTTTATTTATTTTACTCTTTCATTTTTTAGATAGATATTTTGTACATACATATTATATTAAAAATTAATTTTGTACATATCATATAAATTAAATTTGAAAACATTTTTCTTTAGATTAATACACATTTGTATATAAAATAACAAAATACTCTTTTTTATACATAATTAAATTGAAACTTTTAAATTAACATATACATTTGTACATACCAACTTAAATACATTTATTTTCTAAATATCGAAATTCACAAACATTTGACTAAAATACTTTTTAATTAAAACCTAACATTTTAATCCAAACACTTCATTTTTCTTTTGTACATAATTGACATATAAATCAAAAATACAAGATTAAAACATATATCTAGGTCAAAACCCTAATACGCTTCAATTCCATTTCGCCCTTGTACATAATTACACAATTCATATACATATACATCTCACATTCACACTTACACAATATATTGCCCTATACACATTTTATCTTATATTTGTACATTCGATATTTACATTTTGATTGTGACATTCGATTTGGTTGTAAATGCTATAAGTCTCATCCCCTTGTACATTTATACCCCCACTCCCTGATACTATTTTGTAATAGCGTAGATTTACATTCCGCAATTTACAGTTTTCCAATTATACCATGTTTAGACCTAGGGTTTGTATGTACATAAAATCAAACGCTAGATAACCTAATACAAGACAAACGCATGTAATCAATACACAATCACACTCGCACCCCCTAGGGTAATCCCACATGTTGCCTTCCAAAATGGGCCATGCTTGCACGTCGAGTATCTTTGGCAAAACAAAAGCAAATGATCACAAGTCCCTCAAAGTGTTGCCTAAACGGAATGATCATAGTCCCTTCAAGATAAATTGCCAAAGATACTTGGCACCATTGCATTCATGGTCCATACGATGACCCACGCCCGTCCCGAATAAACTTCCTAAATACAAGATTTCCTATCAATTTCAATGGTAGAAAAAAATTGTCAAAGGGGTTAAAACACGACGAAAATCTTTGAGAAAGCTTTAGGGTAGATAAACTCTTAAGTACTTGTCAATTTGCAAAGAAAACACTTGCCTAATTTCAAAACCCACTTCACAAACACTTTCAAAAATCAAACTTTTCAAACCCTTGAAACATCTTTTTAAAAGATAAAACACCTTTTGTAAAACATTCGAGTAAAGAATTGTTACAAGGTTAGCCTAGCACAAGGCATCTTTTCAAAGCATTTTCAAAACAACACACAAAGCACCATTTCATACAATTGAAAACCAAGGCAAGATTGATCTAAGCAAGTACCTAAGAGCCCATGGATAACCATGGATGAAAAGGGTGCTAACACCTTCCCTTTTCATAATCTACCCCCCGAACCCACGAAATATCTCAAAAGGTTTTTTCTGTGCTTTTTTAACCTTTCCTTTAGGATAAAATAAAAAGTCGGTGGCGACTCTTGCTCGACCGCACAAGTGCGAATACGAACGCAAAACACTAGTCAGTTCTCCCACCGTATCACAGCAGTTAACCTCAAAATTAGGTTTTTGTGTTGCATTAAGGTCCTCATATCCAAAATGCCTCAAGTGCTTCCCAATGTTATAATATGTTCTTAAGTTCATCCATGTAAAATTTCAAGCCTTGCAGAGGAAGTTCGGTCAGTCAATTGCTCAAGAGGCCCAAAAATCGACTATGCTAGGGCAAAAGTCAACTGTGACCTACAGACAGTCAAACCTTAAGATTTTTTGTCAACATTCTCATTTTGAAGGATAATTCATCATTTGATAAAGGGTTGATCATGATTCATCAAGGATTGCTCAAGATTCATCAAGATTCAAAAGTTGCTAAATTAGGGTTTTGTAGGAAAAGTCAACTCAACTTTGACCAAGCATAACTTTCTCATACTTTATGAGAAATGAACCATCCAAATCTCATTTTTAATAGGATGAAAATTACTACAATCCATACTCACACCCCAAGATCAAGAAATGCACTCACAAAAAGTTACAAATTTGTACATTATAGATCATTTTTGAAAGTCAACAAAAACACCTTTTTTCCAAAGCTTATAACTTGAGCATGGAACATCAAAATGAGATGAGACCAAAAGGGTTGATTATAAGACATCTCAAGGTTTCTAAAAATTCCAAGAACACCTCCAAAAGTTCAAAATTGAAGAAGTTATGCATTGTTGAAGTTGGGCATTTTTTAAAATTTGCCAAAAGTCAACTATCCTCAAAACTCCAATTTTTGACAAAAGGGCCCATTGTTTTCCACTTGATATAGTCTTGTCATGCCACACACGTGTTCCATCTTTAATTTCATGGACATTCATCTATTTTTCTATTTTATTTCATTTTTATTGATTTAATTCATTATTAATCAATATTAAATCAAATAAAATCTAAAAATTGATGTAATAAGATTCTTGTGGTCATTACAGCTTGAAAATATCATATAACACTCAATCAAATTCGTGCCAAGTCAAAACATGCACAAAATCTCAGATTTGATGCAAATATGGCAACTTGTTAGTGGTGATCAAAATCAAATCTTCCATCTTCAATGCATAAGGATTATGGCCCAAGTTTTGACCTAAACACATTCCCTTATGTACACACAAGAGAGGCAGACCAAAAACACGCACAAGGAACTGTTGAAACGGCCAGAACAAGTTTGGAAAAAACCTTGAAAAAGTGGAGATCGAATTCTGGTTTAGAGACATTTACAAAGCAAAAGCTGGACATAGCTCCCTTGCCTGATATCCTGTGAAGCTGTAGCAATCAAAACCAGCCCTTGAGACCATCTGAAACTCACTGTAAGTCATCACGAAACAAGCTCTAAACATGAAATATAAATCTCTAATTCTTGCATCCTTTCATTGAAATAATTGCATATTCATACTTTGTGTTGCATTCTGAAACTTTTGGCATCACTGAATTTTATTTTCATAACCTGTAACGCCATGCCCAGTTCTAGGGTTCGTACATCTTATTTTTGGGGCTTTTAGTTGCAGGGAAAATCCAGGCCAATGCTTGACATGGATGAAACCAGGAGGAAGAGACGAACGCATTGGTATTCTTAGGATTCGTTTACATGGCCTGGAGACGGTTTTTGAGATACCCTACGAATCTTCCCGCGGATAAAAATCCGCAGGTAAAGAACCAGGGTTATGTGAAGAAGATGATAACGTGGTTGGGCGTGATTGGCCAGTTCAAATCATTGGCACTTTTTTTTTATTTTTCAGGCTTAGCGTTTTATTTTCTATATATTATTTGTTTCTTATTTCAATAACAATTAAGCAAGCTGGTTGGAGTGGTTGGAGCGCTGCCATGTGAGCAATGGGACCTGGGTTCGAATCCCAGGTCCCCCAAAACTTTGATAAATTTTGTTTTCAGGTAATCTCACGCAGCGTTCAAAAACTTGGTCCACCATACGCCTGAGGGATCCACCTGCCAGATGGCTTGCCAATCAAATCTAGTGATCCAGATTGAAGGTTCACCATGAACCCTAGTCAACAAGCACGCGCTGGATTTCAAAGGTCAAACAGGCTGGTGTTAATGGGCCAAAAAAAATTGTTGATCATACTCCCTCTTCAGGCCCAAACCCCCCCATTTTGGTTTATTTCTTTTCTCTCTATATTTATTTTATTTAATCATTATTATCAAAAATTAACCAATTAATATTTTTTCTATAAAATCAGAAAACCCTAAAAAATAATATTTTTATTAATTTCACTATTTTATTATTTTTGTAAATAAATTTTAGTCAATTAATTTAGTTTTTTAATTAGGTACAATTTTAATATCTTTTGCATTAAATTAAAATTAATTTAGAATTAGGTTTTTAATATTTTTTTAACCATTCTTATTTTATTTCCTTAATTAAAATAAAAACCTAAAAATATTTTCATTTAATTAATTAATTTAATTATTAATTTAGACTAATTTTTAATTCAAAAAAATAACAAAAATATGCTTTATTTAATAAAAAAAAGGGTCAAAACCCTAAGACACTCCGATTTAATTTTTCTCGCGCGCGAATTACTTTTGATCCATATTTCAATATTGTAACTGCTCCGGGAATGTAATAGTTTTTAACTTAGGATTTTTATTTATTTATTTATTTATCGCTTTTATTTACTTTTCGCAATTTAGTTTTAAAGGGTTTGTCTTTGGCGATGTAAATACCTGACGCCTTGTAATAGCTTAGATTTATTTTCTGCAATTTAATTTCCGCAACCATTAACTGTTAGATGTTTGAATAATAGGCAATGCATGACAAGATTAACCTTTAACCTAAAATCAACAATAGCTCACCATAACATGTACAAAGATAATATAACTGAAAAACAATACACTCGCACATGCCACTCTTAGGGTACACCTCACTTGGTTGCCTCGAACGTGGTCATTGAGTATAGGAAGTTTTAGAGGTCGCCCTCTTGTCCAAAGATCATAAGTTGCCTCGAAACGGTTGCCTCGGATAAAATGATCTAAGACATTAGGGTTACCACTAAGGCGTCCTAACATTGCTTTAGTGACCACACGTCCCTTAATTGAATTGACCCGAAAACTCCAACGACGATGCTACCTACTCCTCAATAGTGGGATAGCATTGTCTAAAGGACATTTGTACATATTAATTCCTTTTTAGAATAGATAGATGGTTCTTAAGTACTTGCTCCTTTTAAAACAAAACAAAACTTTTCGCACCTACACTCCTTTCAAAATAAAAACTCTTTTCAAACCCACAAACACAAAGAAAAGCAAACTTTTGAAAACACAATGAGCAAGTACCTAAGAGCCCATGGATAACCATGGATAGAAAGGGTGCTAACACCTTCCCTTTCTATAATCTACCTCCCGAACCCGAGAAATATCTCAAAAAAGGAATTTTTCTGTGCTTTTGTCCTTTCCTTGTTGGATAAAATAAAAGACGGTGGCGACTCTTGCTTACCGCGACATTTTGCAAAAAACAAACGCAAAACGTGAACCAGCATTCCAAAAACAGTCAATTCTCATTCCCATCGATCACAGAACTGGCGACTCTGCTGGGGAATATTATAAGTGAGGTGTACCTTAGGATTAGACCACTGTTGTTTTCAATTGTTTGCTTTGTATGCTTTAATTTTGTGGGCTTGTATCGGAGTTCTATAGATCCTAACCCGGATCTGGGGATACCCTTTTAGGTAAGTAGCAATAAACTGTGAGGGATATGTACGGCGTAGACCGATACGGATGAAGCAGTAGCTACATTGGTGTGGCACCTTGGTCTGTACCGATATCCCTTGTGTTGGAACGAGGAGAATATGAGTCTTCTAAGGAGTCATTAAGCACCAACTGACCTTAGAACCTTAAATTGACCAACTTGGCCATAGAACAGTAGCAGTATGCTACACTCATTGAGACTAAACTCTCGCGATGATTCTGGTCGCAAGAAAAGGTTGCTAAACTAGAATTATGACCGATTGAGGGTAGTTAGTGATATTGAGATCCTCTAGAACCCGGTTACTATTTTTAGGACAGGTTTAAACCAACTGAACTGAAAGAGGGTAGTACCTAAGCTCCATGCCAGCCTGAAATCTAAGGGCTCTTTTGTGTGACTTGTGTGCCTTCACCATGTTTTCCTTTTGTGGATACTTGTGGTGTGCCTTTACCATGACATCATGACATCATAGAATTGCATACATCTTGCATAAGGACTAACCTATTTCAAGGACAAGAGGGTTTCATCTTTGCTCTGTTTTGTAGGTCATCATGATGCTCATGCGTAGGAATACTATCCGGATCAACTTTGTCCAAGTACCTACCCTGCTTAAAGATTTGGTTGTCAGGATTCCAGACACTACTTCCTTCATCAGAAGGCATGGTTCTCTTCTCAGTTTGGTCACTTCAAAATTGGACGAACAAATGATGAGTGTTTTGGTCCAATTCTATGATCCGTTGTACCATTATTTTACTTTCCAGGACTTCCAGCTGGTGCCTACCCTAGAAGAGTTCTCTGAGCTGCTCGGTATCTCCGTCCTGGAACAGACTCCGTTTATTGGTTGGGAAAAGACTCTTAAGCCCGAAGAAATTGCTGCAGCCCTTCACTTGACCAAGGAGGAGGTAATGGCTAACTGGGAGACTAGAAGTGGAGCTAAGGGTTTTCTGGCTAAGTTTTTGGTTGACAAAGCTAATTACTTCTGGGACAGCTTAGACTTCAAGGCGTACGAGGAAATTCTGGCTCTCTTGATTTATGGTCTGGTATTGTTTCCGAATTCTGAAACTTTTGTTGATATTAATGCCATCAAGATCTTCATCTCTCAGAATCCGCTCTCTTGGGTGATATCCTTCATCAGCTTTATGCTCGTACTGCCCGAAAGCGGAGAACTTTGACGTGATGTGCTCCTTTATTATCGAGGTGGTTTATTTTGCACCTCCCTAAGTCCGTACTGAAGAACAAAGAAGGAATGGGCTGGGCTTATAGGGTGATGTCTCTTTCTAATAATGACATTATCTGGACTCTCAAAGGTATGGATGAGGTGACTGTCATTGATCGTTGTGGAGAGTATCCTAATGTTCCATTGATCGGAACCCATGGAGGGATTTCTTATAACCCATGCTTAGCTCTCCGTCAGTTTGGAAGAGCCAGAAGAGAAGGGCCTCATGAGATGTTGATGCCTCATATCATCTTTGATTTTCAGGGAGATAGCGACGAGCTGCGTCGTAGATTCATAAGGGCTTGGGACAGAGTTCACCAATCTGATCCATATGAATTGGGTCCAAAGACTTCTCTGCCAATGGAGCCATATCTCAGATGGGTCCGCATCCGTGCCCAGAAGCTAGGTATGCCATATGAAGCTATCAGGCCTGTTACTCTTGAAGTTTCTAATGAGGAGGGGGTTCTTCCAACTATTCTCCACCCATATATGCCCACTGATATTGGGACACTAAAGAGGTCTTGGATGCAACTGCGGGAAGAACGGGATTCTTACCGAGAGAGGTTCAATGAACAAGAGCAGAAGATCCAGAAGCTGACTAGGCAACTGGAGAACGAGCGGATCCTGAATGATTATGTCCGCACTGAGAAGAAGAGACCATGGGAGCATTGATGGACCTTTGATGATTTCTTTTACAGTTTTTATTTACTTTTTAGTATTTCCATTCTTGTAACGCCTAAGGGCAATTTGTTGAACAATTTAAATTTCGAAGTTTAAATCTAATAAAGTGTGTTTCCTTTCTTGTTTACAAATTTGAATCCCGATTGTCTTTGAAATCATAATCATACGCATTTCATCCCATGCACTTCATAAACAGGTACCCTTTTTACATGTCTCTTATCTCCTTCGCTGTTTATTTCAGCAATCATCATGTCTGCTGAACCTTCAACTGAGCAAGCTATCAAGGCCCTCCAGGCCTAGAATGCCCAATTTCAAGAGTTGTTCATGAATCTAGCTAAGGGTCAGCAGGACCTGAAGACCTTGATTCTGAAGGAGAAAAAGAAGAAGAAGAAGAAGAGGACCATCCTGTTCAACACTGGACGCAGGTTTGGAAACGGGTTGTAGAATGAAGTTGATTTGACCACCTCATCTGGAAGGAAAGATAGTCCACAAGAAAGGAGGGCTCCTAGCCCTATGGTCTCCGACAACGAGACGGACTATGATGAAGAATAGTATCCTCCTGCTGAGGATAAGTACAAACAGCTGGAAGACCGTTTGAGCGCTATGGAAATTCAGAAGGTGCCCGGTCTGGACTTTGAAGATCTAGGTCTATCCTCTGGGGTGGTGATTCCCCATAAATTCAAGGCACCTGCCTTTGCCAAGTATGACGGAGTCTCCTGCCCAAAGTTGCACCTCCGGTCATATGTGAGGAAGATCCAACCTTACACTGCTGATAAGAACTTATGGATCCATTTCTTTCAAGACAGTCTCTCAAGGACTCAGCTTGAGTGGTTCTATCAGTTGGATGGAGCCAGTATCCGCAGCTGGGAAGATTTGGCTACTGCATTTTACAGGCAGTATCAGTACAACTCCGACCTCGCTCCTACGCGTATCCAACTCCAGGGTATGTCAATAGGAATGAGTGAAGGATTTAAAGAGTATGCTCAGAAATGGAGAGACCTTGCCGGAAGGGTACAACCACCTTTGGCTGATCATGAACTTGTTGACATGTTTTTGGGGACCCTGTTTGGTCCATTCTTTAACCATCTAATTGAAAGCTCTTCAGCTGGGTTTACAGATCTTATTTTGACTGGTGAGAGGATTGAAGCTGGTATTAAATCTGGGAAGATACAGAAGGGTTCCTCATCGAGCACTGAGAAGAAGCCATTTAAGAAAGAGTCCAGTGCTGTCTATAGTTCGAGAAGACAGAATAGACCTGAACACCGCCAAGCTGTCAATGCAGTCGTTATTTCAAAACCTACTGGTGCTCCTCAGCACAACAATTAACAGAAGGACGAGATACCTCGAAGGCAATTCACTCGTCTCAGCATGACTTTGTCTCAGATTCTGCCACAGTTGCTGAAGACCAATCTGGTGACTCTAAAAGAAGCTCCGAAGAATCCAAGTACCACATCACCAAAGTACAACCCTAATGCCCGCTGCGCTTTTCACTCTGATAGCCCGGGGCATAATACAGATGATTGTTGGGTTTTGAGGAACAGGGTGCAAGACCTAATTGATGCAAAGGAGATTGAATTTGAGGAGCCCGAGAGGCCTAATGTTGTGACTGCTACCATGCCCAAACATGGAGTAAATGTTGTAGAGGAAGACTTGTTTGTAGTTTCCGTGGATGATATTGTTACCCCTCTGATGACTGTCAAGAAGAACTTGTTGCTAGCCGGTTTATTTCCGGGCTGTGGCGAAGGTTGCCATACGTGTTCTGTTTTACCTACTGGTTGCCCATTTCTGAAGTCAGGTATCCAAAACCTGATGGATAATAAGGAGATCATGTTTGAGAAGATTGTTGTTCCTTCCATTCCTGCTGAAGAAATTGCCATTATTACCATTTTCGACAATTCTCCCAAGGCTCCCTCGAGGAAGCCTGTTAGAATTACATCTACTCCGAAGATCGCGCCTGTAATCATCACTGTTTCGGGGCCCATCCCCTACACCTCTGACAAAGTTGTCCCCTGGCACTCTGGGGCTGATGTTTATGTTCTAGGAGTTAAGCAAGAGTTGGATGCTGATACCGGCGTCAGGAACTTTACTGGGCCTGCTAAAGTCACCTGCAGCGGTAGACTTTTCTCACCTGATATTGCTCCACCAACTGTCCGAAGACCTGTTGTCATTACACCTGCAAGTTTACCTACTGCCATTCCTGATCAAGTTCTTAGTCCTACCCCTGTCGCCGAGTCATCTAACACTCGGGGCAAAGGGATCACCACTGATGTGCCTGCCCAGACGGAGGCACCAAAGACCATTACTGTTGAAGCTTCCAAACAGGAGATGGAAGAGATTTTGAAGATTATTAAGAAGAGTGATTATAACGTAGTTGAGCAGCTGGGGCAAACCCCATCCAAGATTTCTATGTTGTCACTATTGCTGTGCTCAGAGGCCCATGCTAAGGCTCTGATTACCTTCCTGAAAACTGCCCACGTGCCACAAGAGACATCAGCTGATCAGTTTACCGACTGTGTGGCCAATTTAACTGCTGATAATGGTTTGGGTTTCTCCGATGCCGATTTGACTGTTAAAGGGAAGAACCACAACGACGCCCTGCATGTCTCCATTGAATGCAGGGGCACTACTCTTGCACATGTATTGGTTGATATTGGTTCCTCATTGAACATCTTACCCAAGAAGGCTCTAGACCGGTTGGATTGCAAAGGGTTGGAGCTAAAGCCAAGTAACATCATTGTCAGGGCCTTTGACGGGTCTAAAAGGATGGTGCATGGTGAAGTTGATATTCCAATTAAAGTTGGTTCTCAGGTCTTCAATTCTACATTCTACGTGATGGACATTCAGCCATCCTATTCTCGTTTGTTGGGTCGTCCATGGATCCATAAAGCTGGAGATGTAACCTCAACGCTTCACCAGAAGCTGAAATACCCGGTCAGAGGGAAGATTGTGACAGTTCAAAGGGAGGAGGAGTACATGGTCAGCCACCTCAACTCGTTCAGATACGTAGGGATGGATGGGGAGTTCATTGAGACTCCATTTCAGCACTTTGAAGAGGTTCCTCATACGCTGGCATCAGCTGAGACTGTGGTTGAAGATTCTCCTATGAAGATGGCTTCCTTAAAGGATGCTCGGGTTGTTATTGAGAAGGGTGAGTGTGCAAATTGGGGCCGACTTCCTGATTTCACTCAGAAGACTAACAAGTTTGGTTTGGGTTTCACTGCAGAAGCTTAAAGGGTTGTTCGAAGTGCAAGGATTGGAAGACCTCTTGTGTTCATCAGCAACTCGGGAGTAAACGCCATTGAAGATGATGTGGAGGAGTCTGAATTTGACAGCTGGATCTATCCTACGCCCGACGGTGGACCAAACAACTGGACAACAAAGGACTTCATCCCTATTACTTTTATTACCCAGTAATGAACTCTTTGTTTTGAGCTTGTAACAGACAATGTTTTGAAACTTTATGGCCCGGTGTTTTACCCGGGGCACCGTGGCTTCATTTGTGAGGGCTATTGTGTGCCATTTTCATATATCATTAATAAAAGCATTGGACTTTTTTTTTTGCATTTCAAATTTTGCGCTCCTTGTTTTTTCTTTATTATATATTACAAAACAGCTATTTTACACACACTCACATATCCAGGTCTCAATCCACTCTGGATCTCACTGGTAACGACTCTGCTACTGCCAGTTATGACTTTGAAAATCCGATCAACTTAGTCGAAGACGAAGGTGAAGATGATTGCAAAGTGCCTGGTGAACTTGCAAGACTGCTACTCCAGGAAGAGAGGGCCATTCAGCCACATGAAGAACTGGTGGAAACGGTGAATCTGGGTACTGAGACAGACAAGAAGGAAGTCAAGATCGGTGCAAATCTGGAGCTTAGTGTGAAGCAGCGGTTGATTCAGATGTTGCATGACTATGTTGAGATCTTTGCCTGGTCTTACGAGGATATGCCTGGGTTGGATACTGACATTGTGGTTCATCGCCTGCCTACCAAGGAAGACCGCCCTCCCGTAAAACAGAAGGTTCGCCGTATGCGCCCAGAGATGTCCGAGAAAATCAAGGCTGAAGTTATGAAACAGTTTGACGCCGGTTTTCTAGCAGTTACTTCTTACCCTCAGTGGGTCGCCAATGTGGTTCATGTGCCGAAGAAGGATGGGAAGGTTCGAATGTGTGTTGACTACAGGGACTTGAACAGGGCAAGCCCCAAGGATGACTTCCCTCTACCTCATATCGACGTTCTGGTTGACAATACTGCTCAGCATAAGGTATTCTCCTTTATGGACGGTTTCTCCGGTTATAATCAGATAAAAATGGCTCCCGAAGACATGGAGAACCACCTTTGTTACTCAGTGGGGTACCTTTTGCTACAAGGTCATGCCTTTTGGGTTGAAGAATGCTGGGGCAACGTATCAGCGTACCATGGTTGCTTTGTTTCATGATATGATCCATCATGAGATTGAAGTATATGTCGACGATATGATTGCGAGGTCCCAGGCTGAGGAGGAACACCTTGACCATCTACAGAAGCTGTTTGACAGGTTGAAGTTGTACAAGCTGAGATTGAACCCAAACAAGTGCACCTTCGGGGTGAGGTCTGGTAAGCTACTGGGTTTCGTTGTGTGCGACAAAGGTATTCAAGTGGACCCTGCCAAAGTGAAATCCATACAAGAGATGCCAGCTCCCAAGACAGAAAAGGAGGTCAGAGGCTTTCTAGGACGACTGAACTACATTGCCCGATTCATCTCGCACCTAACTGCTACTTGTGAGCCAATCTTCAAGCTGCTGAAGAAAGATCAAGTGGTACGTTGGAATGATGAATGTCAGGCCGCTTTTGAAAGAATAAAAGAGTATCTCCAGGAGCCACCCATCCTAATTCCACCAGTTGAAGGGAGACCTCTGATTTTATACTTAACAGTACTTGACAACTCAATGGTGTGTGTGCTGGGGCAGCATGACGAGTCTGGCCGAAAAGAGCATGCTATTTATTACCTTAGCAAAAAGTTTACCGACTGTGAGACCTGATACTCACTGCTTGAGAAAACTTGTTGCGCTTTGGCATGGGCTGCTCGTCGGCTGAGACAGTATATGCTGACTCACATTACTCTATTGATCGCAAAGATGGATCCAATCAAGTATATCATCGAAAAGCCTGCCTTGTCCGGAAGAATAGCAAGATGGCAGATGATCCTGACTGAGTATGACATCCAGTACACGACTCAAAAAGCAATCAAGGGAAGTGTATTGGCAGACCATTTGGCACATCAGGCAGTGGATGATTACCAGTCTATGAACTTTGAATTCCTGGACGAGAATATCATGGTAGTGACTGATTGTGAGACACCTGGACCGGATGAAGGACCCGAGGAAGGATCCCGATGGTCTATGTACTTTGATGGAGCTTCAAACGCTTTGGGTAATGGCATTGGCGCTGTGATCATATCTCCTAAAGGCTCTCATACTCCGTTTACCGCCCGACTATGTTTCAACTGCACCAACAACATGGCGTAGTATGAAGCGTGCATTATGGGTCTTCGAGCTGCAATTGACCTAAGGATTAAGTTTCTAAGTGTCTTCAGAGATTCCGCTCTCGTGATCAGTCAGATCAAAGGCGAGTGGGATACGAAACACCTAAATCTTATTCCTTACAAGGAGTATGTATTTACGTTGCTTCCCCATTTCGAGGAGATCACCTTTGAACACTTCCTCGGAGAGGAGAACCAGTTAGCGGATGCGCTAGCTACGATGTCTTCTATGTTCAAAGTCAATTGGGACAACGAGGCTCCCCAGATCATTATTGAAAAATTGGACGAACCTGCACATTGTTGTGATCTTGTAGACTGAAGAGGTAACAGAAAAGCCCTGGTATCATGAGGTGAAGAGGTACCTTGAAGCTCAAGAATACTCCGAGAGGGCATCTGTTAATGACAAAAAGTTTATGAGGAGGTTTGCAGCCAAGTTCTTCATCAGCAATGGCATTCTTTACAAACGTAACCATGATTCGACCTTACTACGTTGTGTGGATAAGATTGAAGCAGAAAGAATCATTACGGAGCTGCATGAAGGTACTTTTAGAACTCATTCCAGTGGGTATACCATGGCAAAGAAAATCCTTCGGGCAGGATATTATTGGTCCACAATGGAAGCCGACTGTTATCAGCATTCTCGGACATGTCACAAGTGCCAAGTCTATGCTGACAAGGTGCACATACCTCCAGTTCCTCTGAACGTCTTGACGGTACCTTGGCCTTTTGCAATGTGGGGCATTGATATGATCGGAGAGATCAGACCTACGACATCCAACGGGCATCGTTTCATCCTGGTAGCGATTGATTACTTTACAAAGTGGGTTAAAGAAGCTTCCTTTGCTACCGTAACCAAGAACGTCGTGGCACGGTTCATTCGGCACAATCTGATATGTCGGTATGGTGTACCAGAGAGAATCATTACGGACAATGGTACCAATCTCAACAACAAGATGATCACTGAGCTCTGCGAGCAATTCAAGATACAGCATCATAACTCTTCTCCCTATCGGCCGAAGATGAATGGGGCTGTAGAAGAGGCTAATAAAAACATTAAGAAGATTGTGCAGAAGATGACAGTGACATACAAAGACTGGCACGAGATGTTATTGTTTGCTCTTCATGGGTACCGTACCTCAACACGGACGTCAACAGGGGCAACACACTATTCCTTGGTATATGGCATGGAGGCGGTCTTGCCGATTGAAGTTCAGATACCCTCTCTCCGGATCATGAAGGATGCAGGTTTGAGCGAAGATGACTAGATTCAGACCCGACTTGATCAACTGAATCTAATCGACGAAAAAAGACTTACTGTTGTTTGTCATGGTCAGACGTACCAAAAACAGATGATCAAGGCATTTAACAAGAAAGTCAGACGACAAGAGTATCAAGTTGGGGACCTGGTAATTAAGCGCATTATTCTACCTCAAGGTGATCCCAGGGGCAAATGGACCCCTACTTACGAAGGGCCATTTGTGGTTAAGAACATTTTCTCAGGAGGAGCGATGATTCTAACCACCATGGATGGTGACGACCTTCCTCACCCCGTCAATGCAGACATAGTAAACAGATACTACGCATAATCAAAGACCCGCTAGGTTGACTGGCCTAGGCAAAAATAAGGGCTTCCCGGCGAACCAAAAGGGTTCGGGCAAAAATAAGGGATGAAAATGAAAAAAAATCTATACACCCGGCAAGTCGTAAACCTGAAAAGGCGGCTTAGGAAAAAATGGGTATCCCGGTGGACTGAAAACCCGAAAGGGCGGTCCAGGAAAAAGTTAGGGATCAAAGCGTAACACTATGTCTCATTGGATCACCTCGCACCCAGACTTCGGTATCAACTATCAAGCTCGGACGGCACCAATCAATCAGATTCATATTCAACTAAGCAGCAAAGTGATGAGACACTTGAAGATATAAAGGCAATAGCAGAGTTGGAACCCAGTGGGATTATTCACATAGCTGTTTTATTTTATTTTCACAAGTTGTATAAATTCTATTTGTTCAGCGGCGTTCTCTTACTAGGACATCAGCCTCTTGTACAAAAACGCCTATTTTTAGGCCAAACTTCAAAATCAATACAAATTCATTTTCATAAATTGCAAATTGTTTTTCCTTTATCTGTTTTGTTTTGCAAAGAACGTCCAATGTTCATTTTTGGTATATGCATTTGACACTAATTGCTGCTCATAAAATTTACATGCGAAACAAAGGACGAATTACGAGTAATAACAGAAGCAGGGGCAATAAGAATCATCCGAGCTGTCTGGTTGCTCTATCCACCAAGGTACCAAGGGAGGTTCAGCTGAAGAATATGACCAAGATACCGTCACTCCCCGCAGAGTAAAACAGTAATGGTAGCGCTCCCCACTAAGACTTGCAGCTATGTACAAATCAATAACACTCTCCCCAAGAAGAGTTAATCTACCATCAGCCCTGAAAATGTTTGGTATCCCCAGAAGGTCTTAATATTCCTCAGCGGAGTATAAAGACATTCCCCAACAAGTATAAGGATACCCCGGCAGCCTTAACATTCCTCAGTGAAGTATAAGAATGTTCTCCGGCGGAATACAAGATACCCCAGTGGAGTCATTTCGCCAGCGCAGTCTAAAAAGGCTTCCCCGCCAAAGTTGAATCATCTTACCCAGTAGATTCTGGAAGCTTATCCCCTGTAGAGCGCAAATAAATCTCCCCGGCCAAATTCAGAAGGTTATCCTCACAAAAGTCTAACTGGGTTATCCTCAGCGAGTTGCAACTGAAAGATCATCCCCAGCGAAGTTCTTTCTATCCCCAGCGGAGTTCATCATTAAAATTCCCAACAGAACTTATCAACAGAATCCCCAACGGAGTTATCATTAAAATCTTCAACAGAACGTTTCTTCCCCACAGAGTAATTCCCCTTGGAGTAATCTCTTCATCAGTTTATTCCCCCAACGGAGTTCTTCTCTCCTACAGGTTTATCATCTTCGTTCATCATCCCCAGCGGAAATGAAGAACTCAGCTCTATTCTCCAGCAGCTCCGGGATTTATTTTCCCCAACTAAAACATTATATCCCCATACATCATGATACATTCATATACGCATCATACGAATACAATCTCATTTATTTTGAGAACATCATTTCCTGATCCATATCATGCATTGCATATGACTGACCTTTACCTTTCAGGAAAGATACAGTTAAAGTTCTCAATTACGTCGAAGACCTGACCGGTTCTTAAATCTCAATTGAATTATCCTCGGTTGAATTTCAGATAAGGTTCTCAATCTCGGCAGTTTCCCTACGTCATAGTGTGGACGAGTACTATAACCTCAGTGGTATACTCTGTTGAGCACGAGTCAGTTCCTAGATCTTGATGTTTTCCTCCGTCATGGTGTGGACAAGTTCCATAACCTCAGCGGTATACTACGTTGAGCACGAGACAGTTCCTAGATCTTGATGAAGATGTCCCCCCCCCCCCCAGTTGAATTATGGAATAGTTCTTAAGACTCAGCCGAGGCATTCTCTCAGTTGAAGTACAGGCCAGATTCCTAAATCTCAACAAAGGTTAGACTTCCCCAGCGGAATCTTTTACAACAACAGGTATGCAATTTCTCGCTAAGGAATCTCTTACGCGATCGACACTCCTGCAGATGGCATCTGTAAGCCCATCCTCCTACCAACAATCTCCAAATGGCATCTGTAAGCCCATTCCCTACATCACAATGCTGATACTACACCATGTGAGTGCAAATTTCTGGGCACTCTAGTGTTCAATTATCTTCCACCTTCGGATCACGAAAGGCTCGAAAGCCAATCTATATCCTCAGGTTTAAGAAAATTGAACAGGGGAAACTGTTGTACCCCAAAGTTTGCCCTCCCATATTCCTCAAGACATGTTAAGAATAATATTCAAGTTGCTCAAGTTGGCTCAAGAGTTGGACAGTCAAATCACCTCCTAAGGCAGTCAACCTCAAAATTAGGGTTTTGTGTTGCATTAAGGTCCTCATATCCAAAAGGCCTCAAGTGCTTCTCAATGTCTTAATATGTTCTTAAGTTCATCCATGTCAAATTTCAAGCCTTGCAGAGGAAGTTTGGTCAGTCAATTGCTCAAGAGGCCCAAAAATCGATTGTGCTAGGGCAAAAGTCAACTGTGACGTACACGCAGTCAACCTCAAAATTAGGGTTTTGTGTTGCATTAAGGTCCTCATATCCAAAAGGCCTCAAGTGCTTCCCAATGTCTTAATATGTTCTTAAGTTCATCCATGTCAAATTTCAAGCCTTGCAGAGGAAGTTTGGTCAGTCAATTGCTCAAGAGGCCCAAAAATTGATTGTGCTAGGGCAAAAGTCAACTGTGACGTACAGGCAGTCAACCTCAAAATTAGGGTTTTGTGTTGCATTAAGGTCCTCATATCCAAAAGTCCACAAGTGCTTCCAAATGTCTTAATATGTTCTTAAGTTCATCCATGTCAAATTTCAAGCCTTGCAGAGGAAGTTTGGTCAGTCAATTGCTCAAGAGGCCCAAAAATCGACTGTGCTAGGGCAAAAGTCAACTGTGACCTACAGATAGTCAAACCTCAAGATTTTTTGTCAACATTCTCATTTTTAAGGATAATTCATCATTTGATCAAGGGTTGATCATGATTCATCAAGGATTGCTCAAGATTCATCAAGATTCAAAAGTTGCTAAATTAGGGTTTTGTAGGAAAAGTCAACTCAACTTTGACCAAGCATAAATTTCTCATACTTTATGAGAAATGACCCATCCAAATCTCATTTTGAATAGTATGCAATTTCCTACAATCCATATTCACACCCCCAAGATCAAGAAATGCACTCACAAAAAGTTACAAATTTGGACATTATAGGTCATTTTTGAAAGTCAACAAAAACACCTTTTTTGCCAAAGCTTATAACTTGAGCATGGAACATCAAAATGCGAAGAGACCAAAAGGGTTGATTATAAGACATTCAAAGGTTTCTAAAAAGTCCAAGAATACCTCCAAATGTTCAAAATTGAAGAAGTTATGCATTGTTGAAGTTGGGCATTTTTCCAAATTTGCCAAAAGTCAACTATCCTCAAAACTCCAATTTTTGACAAAAGGGCCCACTTTTTTCCACTTGATATAGTCTTGTCATGCCACACACGTGTTCCATCTTTAATTTCATGGACATTCATCTATTTTTCTATTTTATTTCATTTTTATTGATTTAATTCATTATTAATCAATATTAAATCAAATAAAATCTAAAAATTGATGTAATAAGATTCTTGTGGTCATTACAGCTTGCAAATATCATATAACACTCAATCAAATTCATGCCAAGTCAAAACATGCACAAAATCTCAGATTTGATGCAAATATGGCAACTTGTTAATGGTGATCAAAATCAAATCTTCCATCTTCAATGCATAAGGATTATGGCCCAAGTTTTGACCTAAACACATTCCCTTATGTACACACAAGAGAGGCAGACCAAAAACACGCACAAGGAACTGTTGAAACGGCCAGAACAAGTTTGGAAAAAACCTTGAAAAAGTGGAGATCGAATTCTGGTTTAGAGACATTTACAAAGCAAAAGCTGGACATAGCTCCCTTGCCTGATATCCTGTGAAGCTGTAGCAATCAAAACCAGCCCTTGAGACCATCTGAAACTCACTGTAAGTCATCACGAAACAAGCTCTGAACATGAAATCTAAATCTCTAATTCTTGCATCCTTTCATTGAAATAATTGCATATTCATACTCTGTGTTACATTCTGAAACTTTTGGCATCACTGAATTTTATTTTCATAACCTGTAACACCTTGCCCAGTTATAGGGTTCGTACATATTGTTTTTGGGGCTTTTAGTTGCAGGGAAAATCAAGGCCAATGCTTGACATGGATGAAACCAGGAGGAAGAGACGAACGCATTGGTATTCTTAGGATTCGTTTACATGGCCTGGAGACGGTTTTTAAGATACCCTACGAATCTTCCTGCGGATAAAAATTCGCAGGTAAAGAACCAGGGTTATGTGAAGAAGATGATAACGTGGCTGGGCGTGATTGGCCAGTTCAAATCATTGGCGCTTTTTTTTTCAGGCTTAGCGTTTTATTTTCTATATATTATTTGTTTCTTATTTCAATAACAATTAAGCAAGCTGGTTGGAGTGGTTGGAGCGCTGGCATGTGAGCAATGGGACCTGGGTTCGAATCCCTGGTCCCCCAAAACTTTGATAAATTTTGTTTTCAGGTAATCTCACGCAGCGTTCAAAAACTTGGTCCACCATACGCCTCAGGGATCCACCTGCCAGATGGCTTGCCAATCAAATCTAATGATCCAGATTGAAGGTTCACCATGAACCCTAGTCAACAAGCACACGCTGGATTTCAAAGGTCAAACAGGCTGGTGTTAATGGGCCAAAAAAAATTGTTGATCATACTCCCTCTTCAGGCCCAAACCCCCCCATTTTGGTTTATTTCTTTTCTCTCTATATTTATTTTATTTAATCATTATTATCAAAAATTAACCAATTAATATTTTTTCTATAAAATCAGAAAACCCTAAAAAATAATATTTTTATTAATTTCACTATTTTATTATTTTTGTAAATAAATTTTAGTCAATTAATTTAGTTTTTTAATTAGGTACAATTTTAATATCTTTTGAATTAAATTAAAATTAATTTAGAATTAGGTTTTTAATATTTTTTTAACCATTCTTATTTTATTTCCTTAATTAAAATAAAAACCCAAAAATATTTTCATTTAATTAATTAATTCAATTATTAATTTAGACTAATTTTTAATTCAAAAAAATAACAAAAATATGCTTTATTTAATAAAAAAAGGGTCAAAACCCTAAGACACTCCGATTTAATTTTTCTCGCGCGCGAATTACTTTTGATCCATATTTCAATATTGTACTTAGGATTTTTATTTATTTATTTATTTATCGCTTTTATTTACTTTTCTCAATTTAGTTTTAAAGGGATTGTCTTTGGCGATGTAAATACCCGACGCCTTGTAATAGCTTAGATTTATTTTCCACAATTTAATTTCCGCAACCATTAACTGTTAGATGTTTGAATAATAGGCAATGCATGACAAGATTAACCTTTAACCTAAAATCAACAATAGCTCACCATAACATGTACAAAGATAATATAACTGAAAAATAATACACTCGCACATGCCACTCTTAGGGTACACCTCACTTGGTTGCCTCGAACGTGGTCATTGAGTATAGGAAGTTTTAGAGGTCGCCCTCTTGTCCAAAGATCATAAGTTGCCTCGAAACGGTTGCCTCGGATAAAATGATCTAAGACATTAGGGTTACCACTAAGGCGTCCTAACATTGCTTTAGTGACCACACGTCCCTTAATCGAATTGACCCGAAAACTCCAACGACGATGCTACCTACTCCTCAATAGTGGGATAGCATTGTCTAAAGGACATTTGTACAGATTAATTCCTTTTTCGAGTAGATAGATGGTTCTTAAGTACTTGCTCCTTTTAAAACAAAACAAAACTTTTCGCACTTACACTCCTTTCAAAACAAAAACTCTTTTCAAACCCACAAACACAAAGAAAAGCAAACTTTTGAAAACACAATGAGCAAGTACCTAAGAGCCCGTGGATAACCACGGATAGAAAGGGTGCTAACACCTTCCCTTTCTATAATCTACCTCGCGAACTCGAGAAATATCTCAAAAAAGGAATTTTTCTGTGCTTTTGTACTTTCCTTGTTGGATAAAATAAAAGACGGTGGCGGCTCTTGCTTACCGCGACATTTTGCAAAAAACAAACGCAAAACGCGAACCAGCATTCCAAAAACAGTCAGTTCTCATTCCCACCGATCACAATCACCATCACTTGAAACAAGCTCAAAGTCCAAACACGATTTCAAATTTTGAGGTAATTTTTCTCAACTTGAAACTCTTCATACAGGCATCATCAATAGTTTATTTGTGAATAAAACATGTAGATATCATTTCCCTGAAGCTAACCATGTCCTTAGTTTTCATTAATTTTGCTTGAGCTTATTTGAAACTGAAATTTCTGAAATTTTTAGGGTTCAGATTAGGGCCATTAAAATTCTTGCTTATCTTTGATCTATAGTTTTAGTACTTTACATTTCTGGAATCGTGAGAAAATTTGCTACAAGTTTCATGTTTACAATTTTCATTTTTGATGAGAAATGAGAAAGTTACAGATGGTCTGGCCGGAGATTGTAGATGAAGCCTTCAGAACACGTTTTGCCTTACATATTTATTGTTTCATTTGTATTAACGGATGTATAGCCACCCCAGTGGTAGAAGCGCGCGCCTGTAACCTATGGGACCTGGGTTCGAGCCCCAGTGGTACCCTTTTCATTTTTTTTCATATTTTTACAATTTTGATTTTTTTTTGTTTGGCAGGCGCTGGGCCCTTTGGGCCAGGCTTATTTTTTTTGTGTTTGCTAGCTGACCTCCACATTGACTCTTGGCACCCCCTGACCCAATTTATTTATTTATTTATTTATTTCATTTATCTTTTCTTAAATATGTTTTTTTATAAATACAAAAAAAAAATATAAAATACAAAAAATGATATATTTATATTTTGACTTATTTTGTTTTATTTTTCTCATAAAAAATATTTTTATTTATTATACTTTATTTATTTTATTAAATAAACTTGTAAACTTAATTAATATCATGTTTTTATTTATTTATTTTTCACACCATTTAAAATACATTATTTTATATATAAAAAAGACTAAAAATAATTTATAATGCTATAAATATTTTCAAGATAACCAAAAACATTTTTCTTAAACTTATTTCCTTTTAATCAACTAAATAGAATTAGGGTTTTATTCAAAAATCTTTTCTTAATAAATTCAAACTTAACTAACTATTTTCTTCATTTAATTAGGTTAGGACAAAATCTTTTGTCATGAAAACTAAACAAAATTCATTTTCTCTACATTTTGCATCCTTGTACATTTATTCATTTTTATACTTTGTATTTATTAAATTCCTTGTATATTCATATTATGGTACGGTGGGAGAACTGACTTGAAAGTTTTGCGTTTGATCGCTAATGTTGCGGTTAGCAAGAGTCACCACCGACTTTTCTTTTATCCAAAAGGAAAGGTGAAAAAGCACAGGAAAGACCTTTGAGATTATTTCTTGAGTTCAGGGGGTAGATCATGAAAAGGGAAGGTATTAGCACCCTTTTCCTCCATGGTTTTCCATGGTCTCTTAGTTACTTGCTAGATCACTTGCTTTTGTTTGAAATTGTGCTTTGTGGTATGGGTTTTGAAAGTATTTTGAAAATGTAACTTCGTAATGATTCTCATTTCTATAAGAACGCATACAAAAGTGTTTGTTTCAAAAATGATTCAAAAAAAATGTTTGTGAGATGTGTTTTTGAAAGTAATTTTGAAAAGGTGTCTTTGTAATGATTCTCGTCTCTATAAGAATGCATACAAAGTGTTGTCTTTTGAAAAAATTTCAAAGTGAAAGTGTCGATGTATAGAATGTTTTTTCTTGTGAGCAAGCAAGCAACTAGGATGGTGTGATACGGTGGGAGAACTGACTATGGTTTTGCGTTTGTTTTCGCAAATGTTTCGGTTGAGCAAGAGTCGCTACCGACTTTTTATTTTATCCTAAGGAAAGGTTTAAAAAGCACAACAAAAACCTTTGAGATTTTTCTTGGGTCCGGGGAGTAGATTATAGAAAGGGAATGTATTAGCACCCTTTCTATCCATGGTTATCCATGGGCTCTTAGGTACTTGCTTAGATCAACTTGCCTTGGTTTTCAATTGTTTGAAATGGTGCTCGGTGTGTGGTTTTGAAAATGTTTTAAAAAGATGCCTTGTATAGGCTACCCTTGTAACAATTCTTTACTCGAATGTTTTACAAAAGGTGTTTTGTCTTTTGAAAAGATGTTTCAAGTTTTTTTTGAAAGTTTGTTTTGAAAGTATGTGTGAAGTGCGATTTGAAATTAGGCAAGTGTTTTCTTTGCAAATTGACAAGTACCTAAGAGTTATCTACCCTAAAGTTTTCTCAAAGATTTTTATTATGTTTTAAACCTTTTGACAATTTTGTTCCACCATTGCATTTGATGGACAATCTTGTGTTAGGAGGTGAAAGGGACGGGCGTGGGTCATCGTATAGACCATAATTGCAATAGTGTTAAATGTCTTTGGGCAAATTTTCTTTGAAAGGGACTTGATCATTTTAGGCAACTTTTCGAAAGCGTCATCGAGGGACTTATGATCATTTAATTGTTTGTTTTACCCAAAGAAACCTAACATGCAATATGGCCCAATTATTTGAAGGCAACAAAGTGGAATACCCTAGGGGTGCAAGTGTGAGATGTGTTGTCCATTTTCATACTTGTTTATCTTGAAATTAGGTCAAACTATTTTTTGTTCGTTTTATTCGCATACAAACCCTAATTCTAGCATGGTATATTTAGAAAGCGTTAAAGTGCGAAAAATTAAAGTTCCTACACTATTACAACACAATAATATGGGGAGGGGGATACAAATGTTCAAATGGGGGGATATTTAGACAAAGAATTTAAACTTAGCTATTACATCATTTTTTGGAATATTTACAAATAATTGATTGCATAAATTAAATGAAAAACAATAAAGATGCAAAAATGCAAAAAGGGTTTTTATATGTATGAAAAAAAGTATTATTTATGTTAAATAAATAAAAATGAAAAAAATATTATTTTTGGAGTATTTTCATATTTAGGGCAAAAACCTAATTTTACTAAATAAAATGCATTATTTATTCAAAATATACAATATTCACTATTTATATACAAAAATAAAATAAAAATGTAGTATATTTCTAAAAATGTATTTTTAATGTTAAATATTAATAAAAATAAAAATATGTATATTTTTGGGTATTTTATTCTAAGTGTACTAATATATATATATTTATTTACATTATTTACAAAAATATATTAAATATGCACAAAATAATAATATTTAATTTTTATAAAAAAAAGTATTTTTTGATACAAAATGTTTCAAAAGAGAAAAATGAAATAAAATCAGAAATATAATATGTTTACATTATTTTTTTTTAATATTTCTAAATAATAGTATATATATATATATATATATATATATATATATATATATATATATATATATATATATATATATATATATATATATATATATACATATAAACAAATAAATACTTAAAAAATGCAAAAATGGTGTAAAAATGATTTTTCAAGTTTTAAACATTATTAACAAAAATAAATGAGTCAGAAATAAAAAAGAAAGATCAAAAAATCATTAAATCAAACAAATGGGCTCAGGGGGGTATGAATCAAAAAATATGGTGTAAAAAGCAATACAAAAGCTGGCCCAGCCCATGAGGCTTCTTCTTCAACCTCTGAACAAAATTATTCAAAAAAACGCGCGCTAGAACCTCCATTCGAACATCCTGATTCCTTGATTTTTTGCACAAACTTCCAACATGAGAAATGTTAAGCATTGAATCACGATTCTAAATATATAAAAAACTCATCCTAACTCTCAGAAATGAGAGCGAATTTTGACATTCCCAAATCCTGACCTAAGTTTTCTGCCATTTTCAAACCTTAAATTCTCATAGCTCAGGCAAAATAAATGAAAAGTAAAAGCATGTACAGGTTCAGGGGCATGAGTAGAACATTTCTTATTCACAAACCTAGAGTTAATGATGCCTATACTAAGAGTTAGAAGTTCACCAAAATACCTGTTCAGCTGAAGTTCTATCTGGCAATGGGGAAGCTTTCAGTGCAAGGTGATGGCTGGTATAGCTTCCTTGAGGTGTGGTGATGTTGTTCCAATGTTTACTTTGCCTTGAGACACCTTGAATCGAGCTGTGGAACTTCAACTGCAAAATGAGAAAGTGAAAATGGTGGAACTTGTTAGAGGGATTACAGGTCGTGTTTCAGGTCTTGGTTAGCTTGCATTGATGGTAGGGAATGAGTTTGAACAGGTTTGGGCAAGAGAGCATGAGAGGAATGGGAGATGGCACTCAAACTGCAGGCTCTGCCCTGTTTTTGCAGTTTGAGAGTGATTATGGCAATGGAGAGATACTGGAGGTCTTAGGGTCGTGTGTTAGCTCAGTTGGGATCTCTTGAATGTGTTTCAAAAGTTTTCTTAAGGGTTTGCAAGCTGATATCAAAGTTGTTGTACCAAATGCAATGTTACTTACACTTTAAGCAACAAATGCCCAAGTTGTGTTCTAGGCAGGTAGAGGCCCCCTAATGTGCTGCATAATCTCTCCTTGATCAGAGTGTTTTGCTCATAATCTTTTGCCAATTAGATTTCATCTGTACTTGCTGGATTTTCAATTGGACATAAAGCTACCTTTTGCAAAAATGGAAGAAATGCTTTATCTATTTTGGGATTAATCCTTTAGGCAATGCTCGAACATACAAAACATGGTCTTGGCACAAAGGATTGGCATTAAATTTATGAGTGTTGGATGGTTTAAGGACCTGTAATCAAGATATGCAAGATGAGATTGAAAATGCCTAGTGTTATGAACATGTAAATTGACCAATTCAAAAGTGAGTTTTTGCCAAATTGTGAAATTCGAATCTCTCAAGTTATGAGGTTGTTTGATGAGTTCTTGGACATTTTGGAAAGCTTGGAATGTGTACTACAATCCATCTTTGAAATGCAAATTGAAATTCCAAGTTGAAGTGTATGGAAAATGGCCTTGAAGTTGGGTAGAAAACCTTGCCAAAATAGGTTAAAATTTCACTAAGTTAAGAATGGTTTAGTGCCCTTATTCAAAAAATTGTAACTTGAGATACAAGCCTCATTTGGGAAAACTTTGTGAATCAAAGTTGTAGATTATGCAACAAGATACAACTTTCATGTTTTGACTTTTGTTTGAATCCAAATGAATCTTGGTGAGAAAGTGGGGCAAAGTTGGGAAAAAATTAGGGTTTTTCATAACTTAGAAAAAATTCTAAGTTATGAAAAATTTTCATTTCTAACCCTAATTTGCATTTTTTGATTTCTTGGTGAACAAGTTTCATGATTTGGCATGTTTTGATGAAAAATGAATCTTGACTCTTGATTTTGACCAAAAAGTCAAAGTTTGACTTTTCAGTATATAGTCAAAATTGATCAATTGACTGGGAAATTCAACTGTCAATCTTGGTGTACTTGGGATCTTTTGAGTTTGTTGAGCATGTCAAGATAATTCCATGGGGTCCTTGAGTCCATATGTGAGCTTGGTTTGCCATTGGTTGGGTCAAACAGTCAAAAATTGCCTTTGTGCAGTCAAAACCCTAAAAATGACCATTTTGCCCTTCTGGTGATCTGATCAAATTTCTTGTGGATTTGTGATCCAAACTTGATCAAATGGTCCATGTGAGTTTATAATGTTGATGTGGGTCAATTTTCATGAGGTTTGACTGTCAATTGGCCATATTTGACTTTTTCCCCAATACAGTTGATTTTTAGGTCAACTGTCCAATTGACTGGGCAAAACTTGGAATCAAGACTTGAAACTTGATATGGATAAACTTGGGAGTCCAATATGAAGCAAGAAAGTCAGCTCAGGCATTTTAGGTCAAAACACCTTTGTGCAAACACAAACCCTAATTTGGGTCAACAGTGCAAGGAGAAGTCTTGAGCAGATGAAACCCTAACTGGATCTTGATCTCCAAAGGCTTTGTGATGAGAAATCATTGAGAAATGGGAGGGCAAATTTTGGGGTACAACAGTTGCCCCTGTTCAATCTTCTTGAATCCGAAGAGTTAGATTGGCAGGTTTTCCTTTCGTGACTCGAGGGTAAAAGGAGATTGGACACTAGAGTGCCCTTAAATTTGCACTCGTCAAAGCAATGGATGCGGGAATGGGCTTAGAGATGCAATTTGGAGATGGGCTTAACGATGCCATCTGGGAGAGTGACAGAAACTTGTCGGGGATGGGCCTAAAGATGCCATCTGGAATGAATATCAGAGAGGTGTCCATGCTTGGGACCATCTCTGAACTGGGGGTCTGAATAAGCAATAGATTGACATCCGTTGTTGGGAGGAATCCGTAAACTGTTTTCAAAGGTTGCATCTGAACAAGTGATAGATTAACATCTGTTGTTGGGAAGAATCCATAGACTGTTTTCAGAAGTCTGGAGAAGAAACTGAACAAGCGATAGGTTAACATCCGTTACTTGGAGAACCCGTAAACTGTTTTCAGGAATCTTGGAGTTGAATAAGCAATAGAGCAGCATCCGTTGTTGGGAAGCGTCCGTAAACTGTTTTCAAAGGTTGCATCTGAACAAGTGATAGATTAACATCTGTTGTTAGGAAGAATCCATAGACTATTTTCAGAAGTCTTGAGAAGAAACTGAACAAGCGATAGGTTAACATCCGTTACTTGGAGAACCCGTAAACTGTTTTCAGGAATCTTGAAATTTGAGGAGGAATCGGTGTAGGGTTGCCTGATGATGAGTCCGTGTAAAACTGCATCTGAAACTGTTAATGATAGCCTTTTATTCTTATCCTGAAAAGGACAAAATGTTAGTGTGATCGGTGGATCTGGAACTGACTATTTTAACGCTGGTTCGCGAAATGTCGCGGAAGCAAGAGTCGCCACCGTCTTTTATTTTCTCCAAATGGAAAGGACAAAAGCACAGAAAAATTCCTTAAAAGAGATTGCTCTCGGTTCGGGAGGTAGATTATAGAAAGGGAAGGTGTTAGCACCCTTTCTATCCATGGTTATCCATGGGCTCTTAGATACTTGCTCATTTGTGTTTTCAAAAATGTTTGTTTGCTTTTCAATTGTGGGTTTTAAAAAGTTTCTTTGAAAATTTCAGTTCGACTCTTGTATCGGTCCTCAAGAGTGTTTGAAAAATTGCTTTCGAAAGCTTTTTGAAAAGTGTCGGTGTGAAAAGTATTTTTGAATTTGTTTTGAATTTAGAGCAAGTATCTAGAGTCATCTACCTACCCTAAGGAATTCGTCTGTGTAAATGTCCTTTAAAGTAGTGCCATCCCACCATTGAGAGGTAGGTAGCACCACCGTTGGAGGTATTCGGGTCAATTCGAGGTTCGGGACATGGTGATCACCAGAGCAATGGGAAGACACCTTAGAAGCTACCCTCATGCCAGGTTCCCGGATCATGAGGACTTACTAAGACATCCTCTACTCGACGATCACCTTTCGAGGCAAGGCAACAGTGAGGCGTACTCTAGGGGTGGTGTGTGTGATTCGTGTGTCATTTTCATTTGTATTTATCTTGTCATGTCATTTGGTGTTCTACGCTTGTTTTTATTTATGTCCATACATTCTTTCATGCCATTATTCAACAGTTAAAATATTGCGAGAAAGTAAAAATTCTAAACTATTACAAAAGGCGCGGGTCCACATTGCCAAAATTAAACCAGGACCCGATTTGACAGAAAAATAAAGAAAGAAATAAAGATAAAGTGCGAGAAGTTAATTACACGGCTTCGGGAGAGATACATAAATATTTAAACGAAATAAAATAAATACGCGGATTGAATGGGAATTAAAAACGAGGGCGTTGGACCCTTTTTGCAAAATTAAATTAAATGGTGACATTAATTAATTAAAAAAGAAAGGAAATTGTTTTTTTGGTATTTTATGATGTTAATGAAAAAGAATTAATTAAAATTAAACCTAATTCTAATTGCTTTTAATTTATTAAGAAAAGAAGATTAAAACCTAATATTAACCCTAATTAATTTATATGCGATTTTACTTACAAAAATAAATATCTAATTATTTAATTATTTATGGAATAAAAATAAAAAAAAGATGAAAATTAATCAAACCCTAATTCTATATTTTTTAGATTTTTTATTAAAAGAATTAAAATTAAAACCTAATTTTAAACTAAATTTAATTATATGCAATTTAATTACAAAAAATATTAAAATAAATATTTATTATTTTTTTCTTTTTCTGATTTTTTATGTTTTATGTATTTTATGAAAACATTAAATTAATTAAACAAGCAATAATTAAAATAAAAATAGAAATAATGCAAAAGAAAATATTAAAAATGGCAAACCTAGGGGGGTTGCAGTCCCCAAAGTGGAGGTGAAGCCCATTAACCTTGAGCCCAAATCAGCATGGCCTTGTTGATTTTTTCTGGGAGCATACACAAGCGTTGACTTGGATTCATGATGTGCTCTAACTCTCAGCCTTGTGATTGATCCCAACAAACGCGTGGCACGCTTGTGATCGTGGGTGTATGATAGAGCCTTGTATTGAACCTGCATGGGAATATTGTTTGCAAAATAATATGGGAATAATGAAGACCTGGGGCTCGAACCCAGGTCATGTACGTTGCCAACACTCTCGCTTACCACTGAACCAATTCACGCGCGTTTAATATATAACAACTAACAAATATTATAAAAGAAACAAGCGTTAGTGGGGCCTCCGCGCGCGAACTTTCAAACCAGCCACCCATCGCTTGCCACGAGATCATCTTCTCCATTGTTTTATTTTTCCTAAAACATAAACATCATAAGCAACGGTTTTGTTAGCGTTCTCCTAGGCTAGCTTCTGAAAAATAGCGACTAGCCCTGTGATGCTCATAAATTGAGCGCGAGAGTTCCATTGTCTTCGTCCAAGCCTCCTGAATCCATTCCTGGCATCGTGGTGGTCTGATTTTACTGTATTCCAAAACCCCCAATTTGCAGGTTGAAGAACCCTAAATATTATCAATGGCAGATTCGCATACAATGCCCAAAACTTCAATCAGGTTATGTGGTTAGCTTCAGAACAAAGTAATTAGTACAAAATCATGAACAAAATGCAATGATATGGTCTAAATCATAGAATACGATTATGCAAAAAGAGTGATACAGTTCACCCTCGATTTACCAATTCTCTGAGTATAGGGCCAAGTTTTTGATGGGAATCGTTTACTAGCAACCTTGGCAAGCTAATGGAATAGGTTTGGAGGCTTGAATTGACCTGCAAGTCTATTTTCAGTTATGGAGTTTTTTGACAAATTTCAAGTTTTGTTTTCCAGATTTCTGAGCAGCTGCGTGGTTTTTTGAATTAGGGTTGTGTTCTATGTATAAGTAAGAGTGAATTAGGTCAAGAATTCTGATCAAAATCCATGCATTGATGGTTTATGAGATTTGATTTTCTTCAAGATCTTTTTCAATCTTTTTCCATGCTATTTGACACCAAATCATGCCAAAACTTTCCCTAATTGATCATGCACGAATTTGAGTGTCCAATGAGAATAATTTCTGCACAAAAAGATTTTATTTCATTAGTTTTGTATTTTTCATGCATTTTATTTAATTAAATGAATTATAAATGATAAAAAATCCAAATAAATAAATAAAAATGGAGAAAAACTTCCCTTTGGGCCTAATGGTCGTGTGCATGCTTGGGACAATGAATTGTGGAATAAAAATGGGCCCATTAGCAATTTTAGGTCATTTGAATCAATGTTGACTTTTCAAAATATCCAAAAATTTCCCAACTTCCACAAGGCATAACTTGCTCAATTTTTAAGCTTTTCTCATGTTCTTGGACATTTTGGAAAGGTCTTTGAGTCCTCTAACCAATGTCTTTGGTCCCATGTCATTTGGATTTACCAATCTCAAGTTATGTCCTTTGACTTAAAGTCCCTTTTTGTTGACTTTTAAAAATGACCTATAATGTTGAAATTGATAACTTTTTGTGAGAGAATTTATTGGACTTGAAGTATGAAGATGAGTTGTAGGAAATGTCTTTCTCTTCAAAATGAGCTTTGGATGGAATTTTTCTGATAATCCATGTGAAAGTTATGCCCTGGTCAATTTACAGTTGACTTTCTCAGCTGTCCAAATAAGGAAACTTTTGCATCTTGATGATTTTTGAGCCAAGCTTTGAGAATCATGATCAAGCATTGATCAAATGATGTTTGTGGCTTCAAAAATGATATGTTGACCAAAAATTTGAACTTTTGACTGCCAAATGACCATTTTGCCCCTACAGTTGACTGTAGTGCAATTTAGGGTTTTGACTGTGCAATTTTGTGCTGACAGTCTTGAAACTTGATATGAGGATGCTTGACCATATTTGTAGGCATGTGAGACTTGATTGGACCTTTGGAAACTTCATTTTTCTTGATCAGAACACAAACCCTAATTTTGACTGTTCAGGAGGCTCTTGCACTGTGCAACCCTTGGGGAATTTTGCAGCTTGACTTGGCAATTTCTTGAAGAATATGGGAGGGCAAATTTTGGGGTACAACAGTTGCCCCTGTTCAATCTTCTTAGACCTGAGGATGCAGATTGGCTGACGTGCCTTTCGTAATCCGAAGGTAGAAGATGGTTGAACACTAGAGTGCCCAGAAATTTGCGCTCACATAGTAGCAGTGTGATGATGGGAATGGGCTTACAGATGCCATGCTGAGAGACGCTGGGAGGTGGATGGGCTTATTGATGCCATCTGGATGTTGATCGCATAAGAGATTCCTTAGCGAGAACCTGCATACCTGCAAAAGAAAAATGAGTACCTGACACGTTGCAGGAGCTAGTTTTCAGATGCTTGGTATAGATATGTCCTGACTGGTTACAGGAGCTGGATCTGGAGCTTCAAAAGACAATGAATAAACCAGGGATGGTTGCTATCTCAGCATGAACGGTAAGAGAACCTTAGGTGACTTTAACTTCAACAACGCTTGTTGAGAAAATCTTGGTGGGAATTACCATCTTCGCAGTATCGGGAAGAGAACCAATAGGCAATTATAATCTCAAAAGCGGACGTTTTGAGAAGAACCTGGAATGGAATTATCATCTCACGCACCGTCGGGGAGAGAACCATAGGAAATTATAATCTCAAAAGCGGACGTCTGAGAAAAACTTGGGATGGAATTATCATCTCACGCACCGTCGGGGAGAGAACCATAGGAAATTATAATCTCAAAAGCGGACGTTTGAGAAAAACCTGGGCTGGAATTATCATCTCACGCACCATCGGGGAGAGAACCATAGGAAATTATAATCTCAGAAGCGGACGTTTGAGAAAAACCTGGGATGGAATTATCATCTCACGCACCGTCGGGGAGAGAACCATAGGAAATTATAATCTCAAAAGCGGACGTCTGAGAAAAACCTGGAATGGAATTATCATCTCACGCACCGTCGGGGAGAGAACCATAGGAAATTATAATCTCAAAAGCGGACGTCTGAGAAAAACCTGGAATGGAATTATCATCTCACGCACCGTCGGGGAGAGAACCATAGGAAATTATAATCTCAAAAGCGGACGTCTGAGAAAAACCTGGGATGGAATTATCATCTCACGCACCGTCGGGGAGAGAACCATAGGAAATTATAATCTCAAAAGCGGACGTTTGAGAAAAACCTGGAATGGAATTATCATCTCACGCACCGTCGGGGAGAGGACCATAGGAAATTATAGTCTCAAAAGCGGACGTTTGAGAAAAACCTGGGAAACTTCTACTGAGTCTTCATCAGAAAAATATGTTGGGAGTCGATTTAGCTGGACTAGAGAAGGCCTTGGACTGGATAAGAAATCTTTGGAGTCGATTAACTGAACCGGTCTAGGTCTTGATTGAGAATTTAGCTAAATCCTTCCTGAAAGGTAAAGGTCAGTCATATGCAATGCATGATATGGATCAAGCAATGATGTTCTCAACATAAATGAGATTTGTAAGATATGATGCGTCTATGCATGCTATGGTGATGTATGTGATGTTTATGAATATATGTTTTTGTCTAGGAAAGTAAATCCTTGACGGGTGCCGGGAAGTCACTCCTGGGCTGACGTTGGAGAATAGATTTTGCTTCCGCTGGGGATGATGATTGCAAGAATACCGGTAGGAGAAGATGACTCCGTTGAGGAATAAACTTGGCAAATGGAAGATTCTGCGGGGAGAAAAATACTCTAGCGACCATGCTGGGGAGTGATACTCTGTGGGGAGAAAAATACTCTAGCGACCATGCTGGGGAGTGATACTCTGTGGGGAGAGAGGTACTCTGTTGAAATGTTGATAATAACTTGCTGGGGATATCCTTGTTGTATTGAAAGTGCTAATAGACTTCGCTGGGGGTAAGAGAACTTCGTCGGGGACGCTCTTTCCGTGGCTTTTAGCTGAGGATAACCCAGTTATATCCTGTTAAGGAAATAACTCTTTGAATAAAGCCGGACGACGCGTTCGTGCTCTGCGAGGGATAAGCTTCCAGAATCTACTGGGGATAAGCTTACTGCTTGGGGATATGAATTCCAACCTTCCTGGGGAACTGGATTGGACTCTTCTGGGGAAGTTTTGAACTGCGGGGGAAGTGATTCCTTTGAATGTTGATATGCCGCCGGGGAACAATCTTTAGGTCGAGACTGCCGGGGATGCTTGTTAAGAATATGCTGCTGGGGAATGTTGAGATCTGCTGGAGGATACTCAACTTCCTTAAGGCCTGATAATATAACTTGGAGAGAGTGTACTGACTTGCTGACTTACTCTCTGGGGAATTAAGATGTACTGGTCATGTTCTTTAGCTGAATCTACCTTGGTACCTTTGGAGGACAGAACAATTAGATTGATTAGACAACTCTTTATTGCCCCTGTTTCTAATGTTACCTGTAATTAGTTCTTTGTTTCGTATGCAAATATTTATGAGTTAGCAAATTATTGTCAATGCATATATCACAAATTGAACCTTGGACGTTCTTCGCAAAACAAAACAGAAAAAGAAAAACAAGTAGCACTTTTAACTGAAAAGTATATTTGTATTGATTTTGAATGGCCAGAAAATAGGCGTTTTGTGTACAAGAGGCTGATGTCCTAGTAAGAGAACGCCGCCGAACAAAAGAGTTTATACAAGTTTTGTACAAAAGAAAATAAAACAGTTGTGTGAAATGTGAATGATCCACTGGGTTTCAACTCTGCTATTGCCTTTATAACTCCGAGCGTCTCATCACTTGATGACCTAAACGAAGATGAAGCTGACTGATTGATGTCGTCTGAACTTGATGTAGATACCGGATTCTGGATGCAAGGTGATCCAATGAGACATAGTATTACGCTTTTATCCCTAATTTTTGCCTGGACCGCCCTTTCGGGTTTTCAGTCCACCGGGATACCCATTTTTGCCCAAGCCGCCTTTTCAGGTTTTCGACTTGCCGGGTGTACAGATTTTTTTTCATATTTCATCCCTTCATTTTGCCCGAACCCTTTTGGTTCGCCGGGAAGCCCTAATTTTTGCCTAGGCATGTCAGCCTAGCGGGTCTTTTTTTTATGCGTAGTATCTTTTTACTATGTCTGCATTGGCGGGGTGAGGAAGGTCGTCACCATCCATGTTGGTTAGAATCATGGCTCCTCCTGAGAACACATGCTTAACCATAAATGGCCCTTCGTACGTAGGGGTCCATTTGCCCCTTGGATCACTCTGTGGAAGGATGATTCGCTTGATTACCAGATCCCCAACTTGATATTCCTGTGGTCTGACCTTTTTGTTAAATGTCCTGATTATCCGTTTCTGATACGTCTGACCATGACAGATAGCAGCGAGTCTCTTTTCATCAATGAGGTTGAGCTGATCAAGTCGTGTCTGGATCCAATCATCTTCATTCAGATTTGCATCCTTCATTATCCGGAGAGAGGGTATTTGCACTTCGATCGGTAAGACTGCCTCCATACCATAAACCAAAGAGAAAGGAGTTGCCCCGGTTGACGTCCTAGCTGAGGTACGGTACCCATGTAGAGCGAACGGTAACATCTCGTGCCAATCCTTATAAGTTACTGTCATCTTTTGCACGATTTTCTTGATGTTCTTATTTGTTGCTTCTACAGCCCCATTCATATTCGGTCTGTAAGGAGAAGAATTGTGGTGCTGTATTTTGAACTGCTCGCAGAGCTCATCGATCATCTTGTTATTCAGATTGGTACCGTTGTCTGTAATAATTCGTTCAGGGACGCCGTATCGACAGATTAGATTATGCCGAATGAACCGTGCCACAACAGTCTTGGTTACCGTAGCATAGGAAGCTGCTTCGACCCACTTTGTAAAATAATCAATCGCCACTAGGATGAAGCGATGCCCATTGGATGCCGTAGGTTTAATCTCACCGATCATGTCTATGCCCCACATTGCAAACGGCCAAGGCGCAGTCAGAACATTCAGGGGAACTGGAGGAACATGCACCTTGTCTGCGTAAATCTGGCATTTATGGCATGTCCTGGAATGTTGGTAACAGTCAGCTTCCATTGTGGACCAGTAATATCCTTCCCGTAGGATTTTCTTAGCCATAGTATGTCCACTGGAATGCGTACCAAAGGTTCCTTCATGTAGCTCTTCCATGATCCTTTCTGCTTCAGTCTTATCCACACAGCACAGTAAGGTTGAATCATGGTTTCGCTTGTATAAGATGTCGTTGCTAAGGAAGAACTTTGCCGCTAATCTCCTTAAGAACTTCTTATCATTGATAGAGGCACCTTCAGGGTATTCCTGAGTTTCCAGATATCTCTTCACCTCATGGTACCAAGGCTTCTCAGTCACCAATTCAGTCTCGAGAGCGCAACAGTATGCCGGTTCGTCCAGTTTCCAAATGATGATCCGGGGAGCCTCATTATCCCATTTGACCTTGAACATAGAATACATTGTAGCTAACGCGTCCGCCAACTGATTCTCTTCTCTCGGGAAGTGTTCAAAGGTTATCTCTGTGAAGTGGGGGATCAGGGTCAACACACATTCTCTGTAAGGAATCAGGTTTGGATGTTTCGTATCCCACTCTCCTTTGATCTGATTGATCACAAGAGCGGAATCTCCGAAGACACTCAGAAACTTGATCCTTAAGTCGACCGCAGCTTGAAGACCCATGATGCACGCCTCATACTCCGCCATGTTGTTGGTACAGTTGAAACATAGTCGGGCAGTGAGTGGAGTATGAGTGCCTTGAGGTGATATGATTATGGCGCCGATACCGTTACCCAAAGCATTGGAGGCTCCGTCAAAGTGCATAGACCATCGGGATCCTGGTTCAGGTCCTTCATCCGGTCCAGGTACTTCACAATCAGTTACTATCATAATGCTTTCATCTGGAAACTCGAAGTTCATTGACTGATAGTCGTCTACGGCCTGATGTGCCAAGTGGTCTGCCAATACACTTCCCTTGATGGCTTTCTGGGTCGTGTACTGAATGTCGTATTCCGTCAAGATCATCTGCCATCTTGCAATTCTCCCAGACAGAGCAGGCTTTTCGAATATGTACTTTATAGGATCCATCTTTGAGATCAACAAGGTAGTGTGAGTCAGCATATACTGTCTCAGCCGGCGAGCAGCCCATACCAAAGCGCAGCAAGTTTTATCAAGCAGTGAGTATCGGGTCTCACAGTCGGTAAACTTTTTGCTAAGGTAATAAATGGCATGCTCTTTTCGGCCAGACTCGTCATGCTGCCCCAGCACACACCCCATTGAGTTATCAAGCACTGTTAGATATAGTATCAGAGGTCTCCCTTCAACCGGTGGCATAAGGATGGGTGGTTCTTGGAGATACTCCTTGATTTTGTCAAAAGCGGCCTGACATTCATCATTCCAACGTACTACCTGATCTTTCTTCAGCAGCTTGAAGATTGGCTCACAGGTAGCAGTTAGGTGTGAGATGAACCGAGCAATGTAATTCAGGCGTCCTAAAAAGCCTCTGACCTCCTTCTCTGTCCTAGGAACTGGCATCTCTTGAATAGCTTTGACCTTAGCAGGGTCCACTTGAATGCCCTTGTCACTTACCACGAAGCCTAGCAACTTTCCAGATCTTACCCCGAAGGTGCACTTGTTCGGGTTCAATCTCAGCTTGTATAGTTTCAGACGGTCAAACAACTTTTGCAGATGATCTAGGTGCTCTTCCTCAGTCTGGGACCTTGCGATCATGTCGTCAACATACACCTCTATCTCATGATGGATCATGTCATGAAATAAAGCAACCATGGCACGTTGGTAGGTTTCCCCAGCGTTCTTCAATCCGAATGGCATGACCTTGTAACAGAAGGTGCCCCACTGAGTAACAAATGTAGTCTTCTCCATGTCTTCAGGTGCCATCTTGATCTGATTGTAACCTGAAAAGCCATCCATGAAAGAGAACACCTTGTGCTGAGCTGTATTATCAACAAGGACATCAATGTGAGGTAAAGGGAAGTCATCCTTGGGGCTGGCCCTGTTCAGATCTCTGTAGTCGACACACATTCTGACCTTACCGTCCTTCTTAGGTACTGACACCACATTAGCAACCCACTGAGGGTAAGAAGTTACTGCAAGGAACCCGACATCAAACTGTTTCATAACCTCGGCTTTGATCTTCTCAGACATCTCTGGACGCATACGGCGAACCTTTTGCTTAACCGGAGGACAGTCTTCCTTAGTTGGCAGGTGATGAACCACAATGTCGGTATCCAACCCGGGCATGTCTTCGTAGGACCAGGCAAATATCTCCATATAATCATGTAGCATCTGAGTCAACCGTTGCTTCACGCTGAGCTCTAGGTTGGCACCAATCTTTACCTCTTTCCTGTCTGCCTCAGTACCCAAGTTTATTGTTTCCACTGGCTCTTCATGGGGTTGAATTTCCCTCTCTTCCTGAAGCAACAGTCTTGCAAGCTCGCCAGGCACTTCGCAATCATCTTCACCTTCGTCTTCGGCTAAGTTGATCGGATTTTCGAAGTCATAACTGGCAGTAGCAGAGTCGTTACCAGTGAGATCCAGAGTGGATTGAAACCTGTATGAGTGAGTGTGTGTGTAAATACAGCTGTTTTGAAATATATGTAAAGGAAAGAAAGACAGAAAAGGACCATAAGATTTGCAATGCGAGAAAACGTCCAAGATTTTCATTCATGATATATGAAATGACAATTTATATGCCCTCACAAATGAAACCACGGTGCCTCGGGTAAGACACCGGGCCATAGAGTTTAATTTATTGTTTATTACAGATACCAAAAACATAGGAATTCATTACTTAGTAACAAGAGAAACAGATAAGTTGTCCTTTGCACTCCAATTGTTAAGTCCACTGTCGGTTGCCGGGTAGATCCAGCTATCAAACTCAGCTTCATCCACTTCGTCTTCGTCCCCAACAGCATTCACTCCATGAGCAGGCAGGGGAGCTGTCACTACATTAGGCTTCTCAGATGCCTCAAACTGTACCTCCTTGGCGTCAATAAGGTCCTGCAGCTTGCTCCTTAACGCCCAACAGTCATCAGTAGAATGCCCCGGGCTATCTGAATGGTAAGCACAACGAGCATTCGGGTTGTACTTAGGAGATGCAGTATTTGGAAACTTCGGCGCCTCTCTGACAGTCACTAGGTTGGTTGAGAGCAACTGTGGTAAGATCTGCGACAAGGTCATATTCAACCGGGTGAACTCTCTCCGGGGTCTTTCAGCCCTTTGAGGATTAGTTGGCCGAGGAGCGGCAGCAGGCTTGGCAATCGTTACCGCACTGACAGATTGGCGGCGCTCAGGTCTCTCTGATCTCCGGGAGTCATATACAGCACTAGACTCCTTCTTGAAGGGTTTCTTCTCAGAACTAGACGATGCACCCTTCGGAATCTTTCCAGACTTCAACCCAGCCTCAATTCTCTCTCCAGTTAGAATCAGATCAGTGAACCCCGTAGAAGAATTCCCAATAAGATGGTTGAAAAATGGCCCAGATAGGGTCCCCAAGAACATGTCTACCAATTCCCGATCAGTCAACGGAGGCTGCACTCTGCCAGCCAGATCCCTCCACTTCTGAGCGTACTCCTTAAAACCTTCACTTGAACCTAGCGACATACCCTAGAGTTGGGTACGTGTAGGGGCAAGGTCGGCATTATATTGATACTGCTTGTAGAAAGCAGTAGCCAACTCCTCCCAGTTACGAACCTTGGTCCCATCCAGCTGATAGAACCATTCGAGATGAGTCCCTGAAAGACTCTCCTGGAAGAAGTGGATCCACAAATTCTTATCCGCTGAGTACGGTTGGATTTTCCGAACATAGGACCTGAGATGTAGCTTGGGACAAGACGCCCCGTCATATTTAGTGAAAGATGGTGCTTTGAACTTCCGAGGAATGATCACACCAGTAGACAAACCCAGATCTCCGAAATCCAGCCCAGGTACCTGTTGTATCTCCATAGCATTCAGCCTATCCTCCAGCTGCTTGTAACGGTCTTCTGTCGGAGCGTACTGCTCTTCATCAAAATCAATCTCGTTGTCGGAGACTACTGGACTAGGACCCTTTTCTGTCTGAGGAGTACTCTTGCCAACAGAAGAACCAGCTTCTTCATTCTGCAAAGTGTTGCCAAACCTTCGGCCCGAGCTAAATAGAACAGTCCTTCTCTTCTTCTTCTTTTCCTTTTTCAGAAGCAGAGCCTTCAGCTCTTCTTGGCCTTGAGCCAAACCCTTGATTAATTCCTGAAATTGCGCATTCTGCGCCTGAAGAGCTTTGATGGATGTCTCAGTTGATGATGAGTCAGGATTCATGATGCTGAAATAAACAGCGAAGAACTGTAAGCAACCTGAAAAGGGGAAAACCTGCTATGCACATGATGAATGAGATGTATTTATGCAATGCATTCAAGGGTTTGAAAGTTCAAATTTGTTGTAGACAAAAAGGAACACACGTTATCATTAAGGAAATAATTGTTTAGTACATCAAAGCCTCATGGGAAAAATAATACAAAAGCAAATCAATCCCAAAATACACTGCGCATCCTCTTTGGAGCTATGTAAGTGTTGAGATTCCTCTCCTCATGCAATAGGCGGGTGAGCTCCAAGACCTTCTTTTCACTGGCATACAGACTGGTCTCAAGAGAATTCCGTTCTTCCTTAAGCTGGATCCAGCTCTTCTGCATCTCTTCCCAGGATGTGGGCATATCAGGGTGCTGAATAGTATAGGACACTTCTCCTTCCAAGACTGGCTCTTTGATCACAGGGAGCATATGAGGATAAGGCATCACTAACTTCTGGGAGCGGGCTCGTACCCACTTGAGATAAGGTTCCAATGGGATGGAGTTCCTGTGCCCCAGTGTCTTGCTGTCTATCCTACTGGGCATCCTCCAAGCTCTGATAAATCTCTGGAGAAGTCCTTGAGTATCGTTGTCGAAGTCAAAAACTATGTCGGGAATTAACATGTCATGAGGGCCATCTCTCCGGGCATAACCAAACTGTCTCCAAGCCAGGCATGGGCTGTAAGTAATACCTCCTCTGATTCCAAGTAAAGGAACATTAGGGTACTCCCCGCAACGATCAATGATAGTGACATCTTCTCTGGACCGAGGGCACCAATGTATATCTGCATGTGTAAGAGTCATCAACCGTTGTGACCATCTCAAACCCCGCTCATTCTTCAGGACTGACTGTGGAAGGTGTGAAATAAACCACCTTCCCAGGAGAGGAGTGCAACACATAAGGACACCTCTTTTTCTCGTGGTTCGACTGTAACATGAGTGAAGGATGTCCCCCAGCAATGTAGGTATAGGATTCCTGGACATAAAGATCTGGACAGCACTGATATCAATAAGCTGATCTGGGTTAGGGAACAACACCAAACCATAGACAAGGAGGGCCACAACCTCTTCAAAATCTTGCAAGTCAAGGGAGTTCCAACATTCATGGGCCTTTTCAAACAGAAACCTGGCTAAGAACCCTTTGATACCACTTCTAACTTCCCAATGTCCTTTGAGGTCAGATGACTGTAGGTGCAAGGCTTTAGCAATCTCTTCAAGCTTAGGTTCCTTTTCCGTACCGTTGAAGGGTAGCTGATCAAGGATAGGGATCTTCAGGAGCCGGGAGAACTCCTCCAATGTAGGTACCAGCTGATAATCCAGGAAGGTGAAACAGTGATGCAGAGGGTCAAAGAATTGGAACAGGACCTTTATCATATCTTCCTCAATGTTGGTATTGACCAAGCTGATGAGACTTCCATGTCTTTCACTGAATGAAGAGTTCTCGGGAATCCTGGATATAAGCTCCTTAAGCTGAGGAGGGATCCTTACAAGACTGACTTGAATTGTCTTTCTACGAACAGTTTCCATGTCCTACAAAACAAGAACAAAAATGAAAATTCGAACCCCTGAAATGGTTAGCCAATGCATATGATGCTGGATGATGTCATGATGCTATGATTAAACACACCACAGATATTTACAAAGACAAACATGTAAGGCACACAAGGCACACAAGGCAAGCCCTTAAGGTTTAAGGCCAGCATGGGGTCTGGGTAGTACCCTCTTGAAGTTGGTGGGTTCAACCTGTCCTATCATGAGTAACCGGGTTCTAAGGGTCCCAATATCACGGGATTTCTTTCATTGTTCATCGTTTCGATTTAGCCACTGAACTGGCGACCGAAATATTCCAGGAAAGAAACCCTCAATTGAGTGTAGTATCGAGTATCAACCAACCTCGGACTGCACCAAAGTCAGTTATCTCACTACCCTAAAGAGGCCAAGATAGTTCAATTAAGGTTCCTAAGGTCTGTTGATGCTTCACGACACCACGCGGAGGCCCCGTACTCTCCTTGACTGAACTCAAGGGTTACCGGTACACACCAAAGTGCCACATCAACGTAGCAGACTGTTTCAACCATGTCGGTATACCCCGCACAGTTCCCTCACAGTCTTGTTGCTACTTTCTAAGAAGGTATCCCCCAGATCCGGGTTAGGATCTATAGAACTCCCAAGCAACCCACAATTTAAAGCACACAAGGAAAACAATTGAAAACACAGTTATGAACTAACCCTAAGGTACACCTCACTTTATAAAGAATCCCCAGCAGAGTCGCCAATTCTGTGATCGGTGGATCTGGAACTGACTGTTTTAACGCTGGTTCGTGAAATGTCGCGGAAGCAAGAGTCGCCACCGTCTTTTATTTTCTCCAAATGGAAAGGACAAAAGCACAGAAAAATTCCTTAAAAGAGATTGCTCTCGGTTCGGGAGGTAGATTATAGAAAGGGAAGGTGTTAGCACCCTTTCTATCCATGGTTATCCATGGGCTCTTAGATACTTGCTCATTTGTGTTTTCAAAAATGTTTGTTTGCTTTTCAATTGTGGGTTTTAAAAAGTTTCTTTGAAAATTTCAGTTCGACTCTTGTATCGGTCCTCAAGAGTGTTTGAAAAATTGCTTTCGAAAGCTTTTTGAAAAGTGTCGGTGTGAAAAGTATTTTTGAATTTGTTTTGAATTTAGAGCAAGTATCTAGAGTCATCTACCTACCCTAAGGAATTCGTCTGTGTAAATGTCCTTTAAAGTAGTGCCATCCCACCATTGAGAGGTAGGTAGCACCACCGTTGGAGGTATTCGGGTCAATTCGAGGTTCGGGACATGGTGATCACCAGAGCAATGGGAAGACACCTTAGAAGCTACCCTCATGCCAGGTTCCCGGATCATGAGGACTTACTAAGACATCCTCTACTCGACGATCACCTTTCGAGGCAAGGCAACAGTGAGGCGTACTCTAGGGGTGGTGTGTGTGATTCGTGTGTCATTTTCATTTGTATTTATCTTGTCATGTCATTTGGTGTTCTACGCTTGTTTTTATTTATGTCCATACATTCTTTCATGCCATTATTCAACAGTTAAAATATTGCGAGAAAGTAAAAATTCTAAACTATTACAAAAGGCGCGGGTCCACATTGCCAAAATTAAACCAGGACCCGATTTGACAGAAAAATAAAGAAAGAAATAAAGATAAAGTGCGAGAAGTTAATTACACGGCTTCGGGAGAGATACATAAATATTTAAACGAAATAAAATAAATACGCGAATTGAATGGGAATTAAAAACGAGGGCGTTGGACCCTTTTTGCAAAATTAAATTAAATTGTGACATTAATTAATTAAAAAAGAAAGGAAATTGTTTTTTTGGTATTTTATGATGTTAATGAAAAAGAATTAATTAAAATTAAACCTAATTCTAATTGCTTTTAATTTATTAAGAAAAGAAGATTAAAACCTAATATTAACCCTAATTAATTTATATGCGATTTTACTTACAAAAATAAATATCTAATTATTTAATTATTTATGGAATAAAAATAAAAAAAAAGATGAAAATTAATCAAACCCTAATTCTATATTTTTTAGATTTTTTATTAAAAGAATTAAAATTAAAACCTAATTTAAAACTAAATTTAATTATATGCAATTTAATTACCAAAAATATTAAAATAAATATTTATTATTTTTTTCTTTTTCTGATTTTTTATGTTTTATGTATTTTATGAAAACATTAAATTAATTAAACAATCAATAATTAAAATAAAAATAGAAATAATGCAAAAGAAAATATTAAAAATGGCAAACCTAGGGGGGTTGCAGTCCCCAAAGTGGAAGTGAAGCCCATTAACCTTGAGCCCAAATCAGCATGGCCTTGTTGATTTTTTCTGGGAGCATACACAAGCGTTGACTTGGATTCATGATGTGCTCTAACTCTCAGCCTTGTGATTGATCCCAACAAACGCGTGGCACGCTTGTGATTGTGGGTGTATGATAGAGCCTTGTATTGAACCTGCATGGGAATATTGTTTGCAAAATAATATGGGAATAATGAAGACCTGGGGCTCGAACCCAGGTCATGTACGTTGCCAACACTCTCGCTTACCACTGAACCAATTCACGCGCGTTTAATATATAACAACTAACAAATATTATAAAAGAAACAAGCGTTAGTGGGGCCTCCGCGCGTGAACTTTCAAACCAGCCACCCATCGCTTGCCACGAGATCATCTTCTCCATTGTTTTATTTTTCCTGAAACATAAACATCATAAGCAACGGTTTTGTTAGCGTTCTCCTAGGCTAGCTTCTGAAAAATAGCGACTAGCCCTGTGATGCTCATAAATTGAGCGCGAGAGTTCCATTGTCTTCGTCCAAGCCTCCTGAATCCATTCCTGGCATCGTGGTGGTCTGATTTTACTGTATTCCAAAACCCCCAATTTGCAGGTTGAAGAACCCTAAATATTATCAATGGCAGATTCGCATACAATGCCCAAAACTTCAATCAGGTTATGTGGTTAGCTTCAGAACAAAGTAATTAGTACAAAATCATGAACAAAATGCAATGATATGGTCTAAATCATAGAATACGATTATGCAAAAAGAGTGATACAGTTCACCCTCGATTTACCAATTCTCTGAGTATAGGGCCAAGTTTTTGATGGGAATCGTTTACTAGCAACCTTGGCAAGCTAATGGAATAGGTTTGGAGGCTTGAATTGACCTGCAAGTCTATTTTCAGTTATGGAGTTTTTTGACAAATTTCAAGTTTTGTTTTCCAGATTTCTGAGCAGCTGCGTGGTTTTTTGAATTAGGGTTGTGTTCTATGTATAAGTAAGAGTGAATTAGGTCAAGAATTCTGATCAAAATCCATGCATTGATGGTTTATGAGATTTGATTTTCTTCAAGATCTTTTTCAATCTTTTTCCATGCTATTTGACACCAAATCATGCCAAAACTTTCCCTAATTGATCATGCACGAATTTGAGTGTCCAATGAGAATAATTTCTGCACAAAAAGATTTTATTTCATTAGTTTTGTATTTTTCATGCATTTTATTTAATTAAATGAATTATAAATGATAAAAAATCCAAATAAATAAATAAAAATGGAGAAAAACTTCCCTTTGGGCCTAATGGTCGTGTGCATGCTTGGGACAATGAATTGTGGAAGAAAAGTGGGCCCATTAGCAATTTTAGGTCATTTGAATCAATGTTGACTTTTCAAAATATCCAAAAATTTCCCAACTTCCACAAGGCATAACTTGCTCAATTCTTAAGATTTTCTCATGTTCTTGGACATTTTGGAAAGGTATTTGAGTCCTCTAACCAATGTCTTTGGTCCCATGTCATTTGGATTTACCAATCTCAAGTTATGGTCTTTGACTTAAAGTCCCTTTTTGTTGACTTTTAAAAATGACCTATAATGTTGAAATTGATAACTTTTTGTGAGAGCATTTATTGGACTTGAAGTATGAAGATGAGTTGTAGGAAATGTATTTCTCTTCAAAATGAGCTTTGGATGGAATTTTTCTGATAATCCATGTGAAAGTTATGCCCTGGTCAATTTACAGTTGACTTTCTCAGCTGTCCAAATAAGGAAACTTTTGCATCTTGATGATTTTTGAGCCAAGCTTTGAGAATCATGATCAAGCATTGATCAAATGATGTTTGTGGCTTCAAAAATGAGATGTTGACCAAAAATTTGAACTTTTGACTGCCAAATGACCATTTTGCCCCTACAGTTGACTGTAGTGCAATTTAGGGTTTTGACTGTGCAATTTTGTGCTGACAGTCTTGAAACTTGATATGAGGATGCTTGACCATATTTGTAGGCATGTGAGACTTGATTGGACCTTTGGAAACATCATTTTTCTTGATCAGAACACAAACCCTAATTTTGACTGTTCAGGAGGCTCTTGCACTGTGCAACCCTTGGGGAATTTTGCAGCTTGACTTGGCAATTTCTTGAAGAATATGGGAGGGCAAATTTTGGGGTACAACAGTTAGCTAAACACAAAATTATGTCGCATGAAATGTATGATGCAATATATGTTATATCAATGTTTATGATATGAACGTAATGAATGCGCATGTAAGCTGATGAGCTGATGCTGAGGATAAATGGATCCTGGATGGCTGCAGATAAAAGCATCTTGACTGCTGCCGGGAAGAATAATTCCTCGACCGTTGCTGGGGAATAAGGAGCTTGGGTTGTATACCAAACCTCTGGGAAATTCCTGATGACTTCTACTGGGGAGTATCAATCTAGTAGACTCATGCTGGGGATGCAAGACTGAGAATCTTCCGTTTGGTGGGAAGTATCTCTGTCAACTTCACTGGGGGACTCAAGATTTTCTCTCCCGAAACTCTGTGGGGAGAAGGTTCACTAGTCTGGCTCTGCTGGGGATACTGAAACTTAAATTCTGAGGGGAATTGAATTCCGGAGGATTCTCTGGCTGGGGATTGCAAAGATAAGTTACTGCTGGGGAATTTTGATGAACTCCGCTGGGGATAGGAAGAATTTTGGCGAGTGTGATCTTCCGCGGTTGTTAGCTGAGGATAACCCAGTTATAAGGCCTTGTGAGGAATAACTTTGAATAAAACTCGGGAGAGACGTCCATACTCTGCGGGGGATAAGCTTCCAAAATCTACTAGGGATTTCCTTTGAAAGGGTATCTAGATATCCAACTGTACCTTCAACCTATCAGTAATCCTCTTTCTTGATAAGGAATGATTATGTTCAAATGCATATGCCTATTTAACAAAACATTGGACGTTTCTCAAAAATAAACAAATAGTGCAAGAGAAAAGAAAAGGGAAATGACACAAATTTCTGGGAAAAGTATTTGTATTGACCTTCAATGAGTATATTTGTACAAAGGAGACAATCATCCTAGTAAGAGGATTTTGTCGTAAATATTGAAAGATTTATACAAAATAAAGATGGCTATGTGAAATAATTTCATGGGATTCCATTCCGCTATAGCCTTCACAACTCTGAATATCTGTCCATTCAATGCTTCGTTTGCCGATGACTGGATTGATCAGAAACCCGGAACTGGTTGATGAAGAGATTGTCTTTGCAGTGATCCGACGAGACATAGTCATACGCTTTAATTCCCTAACTTTTGCCTGAATCGCCCTTTCGGGTTTTCGATCCACCGGGAAACCCCTTTTTGCCCAAGCCGCCCTTTCAGGTTTTCAACTTGTCGGGTGTAAAGATTTTTTATTTTTCTCCCTAGTTTTTGCCTGAACCGCCCTTTCGGGTTTTCGGTTCACCAGGATGCCCATTTTTGCCCAAGCCACCCTTTCGGGTTTTCGACCTGTCGGGTTATTTTATGCGCAGTATCTTTTGACTATGTCTGCGTTCGCAGGGTGCGGCAAATCGTCGTCGTCCATGGTGGTCAGAATCATTGCACCACCAGAAAATATGCTCTTGATCACAAATGGTCCTTCATATGTAGGAGTCCATTTGCCCCTGGGATCACTTTGCGGCAAGATAATCCGCTTGATTACGAGATCTCCGACTTGATACACTTGACGTCTGACTTTCTTATTGAAGGCCTTGATCATCCGCTTTTGATACGCCTGACCATCGCATATAGCCGCGAGTCGCTTCTCGTCGATCAGATTGAGTTGATCAAGTCGGGTCTGCATCCAATCATCTTCATTCAAACCTGCATCCTTCATAATCCTTAGAGAAGGGACATGGACTTCCATAGGCAAAACAGCTTCCATGCCATAAACCAAAGAAAATGGGGTTGCCCCAGTTGAAGTACGTGTCGGCGTACGGTATCCATGCAGAGCAAACGGTAACATCTCATGCCAGTATTTGTAAGTGACTGTCATTTTCTGAATGATCTTCTTAATGTTTTTGTTCGCAGCTTCAACAACACCGTTCATCTTCGGCCGATAGGGAGATGAATTGTGATGATAAATCTTGAACTGTTCGCACAAGGCAGTGATCATTGTGTTATTCAGATTTGTACCGTTGTCTGTGATGATTCTGTCCGGAACACCATACCGACATATGAGATTTTGCTTGATAAAGCGGGCAACCACATTTTTAGTAACAGAGGCGAAGGAAGCTGCTTCGACCCATTTGGTGAAATAGTCAATGGCAACCAGGATGAAGCGATGTCCGTTGGAAGCCGTGGGCTTGATCTCTCCAATCATATCAATGCCCCACATTGCAAAGGGCCACGGAGCTGTCAGAACGTTGAGAGGGACCTGAGGGATATGAACTTTGTCAGCGTAGACCTGACATTTGTGGCAAGTACGGGAATGTTGATGGCAGTCAGCTTCCATGGTAGACCAGTAATAGCCTGCCCTTAGGATCTTCTTAGCCATTGTATGCCCGCTCAAGTGAGTGCCAAACGTGCCGCTGTGTATGTCAGTCATGATCAACTCTGCTTCAGCTTTGTCTACACATCGGAGTAACACACAATCATGGCTTCGTTTGTAAAGGATGTCGTTGATCAGGAAGAATTTAGCGGCGAATTTCCTTAAGAACTTCTTGTCATTTACGGAAGCTCCTTCGGGATAATCTCTGGTCTCGAGATACCTCTTGATTTCATGGAACCAAGGTTGTTCCACTACTTCTTCGGTATTAATCTCGTGACAATGCGCAGGTTCATCCATTCGCTCGATGGTGATTTGGGGAGCCTCGTTATCTCAGTTGAGTTTAAACATGGAGGACATTTTGGCTAGAGCATCTGCTAGCTGATTCTCTTCTCGCGGGAAATGCTTGAAGGTAATTTGCTCGAAATGAGGCAACAATGTCAGGACATGTTCTTTGTACGGGATAAGATTAGGATGCTTGGTATCCCACTCTCCTTTGATTTGACTGATGACCAAAGCCGAGTCCCCAAATACGATCAAAGATTTGATCCCCAGGTCTATAGCAGCCTTGAGACCAAAGATGCAAGCTTCATACTCAGCCATGTTGTTTGTGCAGCTGAAGCAAAGTCGGGCCGTGAAAGGTGTGTGACAGCCTTCCGGAGAAATGAGTATTGCGCCGATACCATTTCCAAGTGCATTTGAAGCACCATCAAAGTACAGGATCCATCGGGATCCCTTCTCGGGTCCGTCATACGGTCCGTTACTTTCAATGTTGTCTAAATTCATGATGTCCTCGTCCGGGAAGTCAAATCTCATGGGTTGATAATCTTCGATAGCCTGATGAGCCAAATGGTCAGCTAGTACATTCCCTTTTATAGCTTTTTGGGTGGTGTACTGGATGTCATACTCAGTTAGGATCATTTGCCATCTGGCTATCCTTCCAGATAAAGCGGGCTTTTCGAAGATATACTTGATAGGATCCATTTTGGAAATCAACAAGGTAGTATGAGTCAACATATACTGTCTTAGTCGGCGAGCAGCCCATACCAAAGCGCAGCAAGTTTTCTCGAGCAGTGAGTAGCGAGTCTCACAGTCGGTAAAATTTTTGCTAAGGTAATAAATAGCATGCTCTTTTCGACCAGACTCGTCATGCTGGCCCAAAACACACCCCATTGAGTTATCCAAGACGGTCAAATACATGATCAATGGTCTTCCTTCGACGGGTGGCATCAGAATAGGAGGTTCTAGCAAATACTCCTTGATTCTATCAAAAGCAGCTTGACAATCGTTGTTCCATTCGACTACCTGATCTTTTTTCAAGAGTTTGAAAATTGGCTCACAGGTAGAAGTCAGATGTGAGATGAATCTGGCAATATAGTTCAAGCGCCCCAAGAATCCTCTAACCTCCTTTTCAGTACGGGGAGCAGGCATCTCTTGTATTGCTTTTACTTTTGCAGGATCGACTTCAATGCCTTTGTTGCTTACAATGAATCCCAGGAGTTTACCAGACCTAACTCCAAAAGTGCATTTACTTGGATTCAGCCTGAGCTTGTATTCTTTCAACCTGGCAAACAGCTTCCCTAGATGTTCAAGGTGCTCTTCCTCTGTTTGTGACCGAGCTATCATATCATCTACGTAAACTTCAATCTCATGATGTATCATATCATGAAATAAAGCTACCATGGCGCGTTGATAAGTTGCCCCGCGTTCTTCAGCCCGAACGGCATCACCTTGTAACAGAAAGTGCCCCATTGTGTGACAAAAGTTGTTTTCTCCATGTCCTCGGGGGCCATTTTGATTTGATTGTAGCCCGAGAATCCATCCATGAAGGAAAACACTTTGTGCTGAGCTGTATTTTCGATCAAGATGTCAATATGAGGTAGCGGGAAATCATCTTTGGGGCTGGCCCTATTCAAATCCCGGTAGTCCACACACATCCTGACTTTTCCATCTTTCTTAGGTACTGGCACGATGTTAGCGACCCATTGAGGATAGGACGTAACAGCCAGAAAGCCAGCGTCGAATTGCTTCATCACTTCTGCTTTGATCTTTTCAGACATGTCAGGCCTCATTCGGTGAACTTTTTGCTTGATCGGTGGACAGTCTTCTCTTGTGGGGAGACGGTGAACCACGATGTCTGGGTCTAAACCCGGCATGTCTTCATAAGACCAAGCGAAGATTTCAACATACTCATTCAACAACTATATCAGGCGTTCCTTGACACTCGGTTCCAGATTGGCACCCACTTGCACCTCATTCCGGTCCTCCTCGGTTCCCAAGTTGACAGTTTCCAATGACTCTTCATGAGGTAAGATGGCCCTTTCCTCTTGCTGTAGAAGTCTGGCTAGTTCCCCGGGTACTTCACAACCTTCGTCATCTTTATACTCGGCTTGATTGACCAGATCTTCAGAGTTGTTGAAAGATACAGCAGAATAGTCACCCATGGAATCCAGAGTGGATGGGTACTTGCATTGGTGAGTGTGGGTGTGTGTAAGGGATAGCCATCCTTAAACAAAATGCAAAAGGAAAGAAAATGAACACAAGCAGTTTATCAAATGAAAAACGTCCAATGAATCATTAAACATGGCATATGGATATGAAAAATAATCAAAACCCTTACAAAGGACCTACATGCCCCGGGCAAGGCATGAGGTGAAAAGATAGTGTACGGATTGTTTGAAAATAAATATTACAGACCAAATAAGAAATGTTTAACAGATAAATTACTGATGAATAAAAGTGATGGGGACAAAGTCTTTTGCCTCCCAGTTGCTCAACCCCCCTTTGACAGTTGGATAGATCCACTCTTCGATGTTACTCTCTTTGTCTTCATCCTCCAAAGCGTTGATTCCGTAGGGAGAAATTTTGACTGGCGCCGTTTCAATCTTCGCACGGCGCATAGCTTTCTGGCCAGCGGCTGTGAACCCTAATCCAAATTTGTCTGTCTTATGTGGAATGTCAGGTAACTGCCCCCAAGCTGAATTCTTCCCTTCTTTTATTGCGGCCCTTGCGTCCTCCAGAGATGCCATCCTGGCCATCTGTCTCGGTGTCTCAGCTGCCAACTTGGCTACTGCTATTTCAGGAAGGACTTCTTCGAAATGTTGAAATGGTGTCTCAATGAACTCTCCTTCAACCTCCACATACCGGAAAGAATTTAAGTGGCTAATCATGTACTCTTCTTCGCCATGGACAGTAATGATCTTTCCCTTGACAGGATACTTCAACATCTGATGCAAGGAGGAGGTGACTGCCCCAGCATGGTGTATCCAAGGTCTACCCAACAAGCAAGAGTATGATGGACGGATGTCCATCACATAGAAAGTGGATTTAAACACCTCAGTGCCTATCTTGATGGGAATTTCAACCTCTCCATGGACCATTCTCTTCGAACCATCGAAAGCTCTGACAACAATATCACTCGGCTTCAATTCCAACCCTTCACAATCTAGTCGGTCCAAGGCCTTCTTAGGCAAAACATTCAGCGACCGAACCAGTATCAACCAAGACATGTGCGAGAGTGGTTCCTCGACACTCAACTGAAATGTGCAAAGCATCATTGTGGTTTCTTCCTTTAGGAGTTAGGTCGGCATCAGAAAATCCTAATCCATTGTCCGCAGTCAGGCTAGCCACGCAATTCTGAAATTGATCCGCAGAGGTTTCCTGGGGCACATGGGCTGCCTTCAGGAATTTTATCAGAGCTTTAGCGTGCGCTTCCGAGAAAAGTAGTAGTGCCAGCATGGAGATCTTTGAGGGGGTTTGCCCCAGCTGTTCTACCACATCGTAATCACTTCTTTTGATTATCCTCAAAATCTCATCCATTTCCTTCTTGGAGGTTTCCGGGATTACCAAGGGTTGAGCCCTCGTTCTGACGAGCTCATCTTAGATTCCCTTACCTTTGTCAGCAGCGGTAGGAGAGACAGTACTAGGAACACCAACATCTTCAATCAAAGGAGTTCTAGCCGAAAGTTTTATTGGTGCAGGGATGACCTTGTCAGCTGATGAGGGTCCAAAGACTGCTCTTGGAGGGGCAATCTCTGGAGAGAATATTCTCCCGCTCCTGGTGATTTTGCTAGTGCCCGCGATGTTACTAATGCTGGCTTCTTCATCATCCGAACTTTCTTCAGTTATTTCGATTTGTTTGATACCATAGTAGTAGACGTCACCGCCATAGTTCCAAGGTATCGACTTCTCAGAAACATAGGGAACAGGCCCTGGCATTGTTATCTTCAAAGGAACAGATTTCGTAGCTGGTGTAATCTTAACAGGCTTTTTGACGGCCTTGGAAAGATTGGCGTGAATGGTTATGATTGAGACATCTTCAGTATGAATTGGAACAGCAGAAACTTTTTCAAACAAAATTTGTCGACTATCCATAAGGCCTTGGATGCCTTTCTTCAGTAACGGACAATCAAACGGCAGAGAGTAACAACAATAGCAGTCTTCCTTACATCCCGGGAAGATCCCGGACCTTAACAAATTCAACTTAATGGTTAGCAATGGAGTAGTCAGATCATTGACATCAGCAACATACAAATCTTCTTCAATGGCATTGACATTTCGGCCGTGTTTCGGCATGGGTGCAGATATCACATTAGGCTTCTCTGGAGCGTCAAACTCCACCTCCTTCGCCTCTATCAAGTCTTGGATTTTATGCTTGAGTGCCCAACAATCATTGGTGTCGTGTCCAACACTGTCTGAATGGTAGGCGCACTTAGCATTAGCATGATAATGTGGAGAGGACGTATTCACATTCTTTGGTGCCTCCTTGATGGTGGCGAGATTCAACTTCAATAGATGGGGAAGCACTTGCGCTGGAGTCATATTAATACGGGTGAACTGCCGTTGTGGCCGTTCCACCCGTTGCTGATTTGGTTTGGACTGGTTGTAGCGAGGCTTCTCATTTGGAGGATTTTGAATCATTACGGCCCCCACAGTTGGCCGGCGCTCAGTCTTCCCTACTCTTCTTTGGGAGTATACCACAGTTGTTTCCTTCTTAAAAGGCTTCTTCTCAACACTTGCAGCAACACCCTTCTGAATCTTTCCTGACTTGATGCCAGCTTCTATTCTTTCGCCTGTTAAGATCAAATCGGTAAACCCCGCGTAAGAGTTACCAATCAGATGATTGAAAAATGGCCCAGATAGGGTCCCTAGAAACATATCAACAAGTTCACGGTCGGTTAAAGGAGGCTGCACCCTTCCAGCCAAATCCCTCCATTTTTGTGCGTATTCTTTGAATCCCTCGCCTGCTCCTAGCGACATACCCTGAAGTTGGGTACGAGTAGGAGCAAGGTCAGAATTATACTGGTATTGTTTGTAGAAAGCGGTGGCCAAATCTTCCCAATTTCTGACACTGGTTCCTTCTAGCTGATAAAACCACTCCAACTGAGCTCCCGAAAGGCTGTCTTGAAAGAAATGAATCCAGAGGTTTTTATCTGCCGTATAGGGTTGAATCTTTCTCACGTAGGACTTGAGATGCATTTTGGGACAGGACAGCCCATCATACCTCACAAACACTGGCACTTTGAATTTTGGGGGAATCACAATCCCGACAACCAAACCCAAGTCTTCAAAGTCCAAACCCGGTACTCTTTGTAATTCCATAGCGGCCAATCTGTCCTCTAGCCCCTTGTATTTATCATCAGCTGGAGGGTATTGCTGATCAGAATAATCTTCATCCTCTTCGACCTCTTCTTCTTCCGCATCGGACTCGGAAGGTACCGCAGCTCCACCTCCTTTGCTGGTTCCTTTATCAGAGATAGGAGGAAATTCAAGCACTCTCCGAGCTTCTCCGTCGAATCTTCTCCCCAAAGTAGCCACCCCGAGTCTCTTTTTCTTCTTCTTCACTGGGTCTTTGTTCCCCAATTGAGTTTTGATATCCTCCTGACCCTTAGCCAAGGTCATCAGGAGTTGCTGGAACTGTGCATTCTGAGCTTGCAGGTCCTTGACTGTTTACTCGAGATCCATCCTACTGAAATAAACAGCAGACAGATAAGGAAACCTGGAGTGAGACCTACTTATGCACATGATGAATGGTATGCTTATGTATGCAATGCATTCAAGGATTTAGGACATTCAAAATTGTTTCAGACAAAGAAGAATGCACGTCATATTAATAAGAAGAAATTTGTTAGTACATAAATGCCCCATGGGCCAAATATTACAAAATAACTTCTCAAGGAAAAAAGACATTGCGCATCCTCTTTGGTGCGATGTAGGTGTTGAGGGCCTCTTGCTCATGGAGTCGGAGGGTAAGCTCTAGAACCTTCTTCTCACTGGCGTAGAAGCTAGCTTCAAAAGTGTTCCGTTCCTCCTTGAGCTGAATCCAACTTTTCTGCATTTCCTCCCACGATGTAGGCATGTCAGGATGTAGGACGGTGTAGGGAACCTCTCCTTCCTTGACGGGCTCTTTAATCACAGGGAGTACATGAGGATAAGGCATCATTAGACTTTGGGCTCGGGCTCGTACCCACTTGAGATAGGGCTCAAGAGGGATGGAGTTCTTGTGTCCCAGAGTCTTGCTATCAACCTTGTTGGGTCTTCCCCAAGCTCTGATGAATCTTTGGCGAAGTCCTTGCGCATCGTTGTCGAAGTCAAAAACTAGGTCAGGAATCAACATATCATGAGGGCCATCCCTCCGTGCATATCCAAATTGCCTCAAAGCTAGGCAAGGGTTGTAGGTGATACCTCCTCTAATTCCAAGTAAAGGAACATTAGGAAATTCTCCGCAACGATCGACGATGATGACATTTTCCTTGGACCGAGAACACCAATGCACGTCAGAGTGAGTAAGAGTCATCAACCGTTGGGACCACCTTGAGCCTTGGTCATTCTTCAGGACAGATTGTGGAAGATGCGAAATAAACCACCTTGCAAGGAGAGGAGTACAGCACATGAGAACACCCCTCTTTCTCATTGTTCGTGTGTAAAATGAGTGAAGAATGTCCCCAAGCAATGTTGGTATTGGATTTCTGGACAAGAAGATTTTGACGGCGTTGACATCTACCAATTGGTCAGGATTTGGGAACAAGACCAACCCATAGATAAGGAGTGCCACAATCTCTTCAAAGGCTTGTAGGTCCAATGAGTTCCAACATTCTTGTGCCTTCTCAAACAAGAATTTTGCTAAGAATCCTTTGACGCTGCTTCTGGTTTCCCAATGCCCCTTGATGTCGGATGGTTGTAGATGTAATGCTTGAGCAACATCTTCCGGCTTTGGTTCCTTTTCTGTACTGTTGAATGGTAGTTGATTAAGGATAGGAATTCTCAGGAGTTGAGAAAACTCCTCCAAAGTGGGTACCAACTGATGATCAGGGAAAGTGAAACAGTGGTGAAGAGGGTCAAAGAACTGGAATAGCACCTTCATCATGTCTTCTTCAATGTTGGTGTTGACTAGGCTGAGCAGTCTACCATGTCTTTCACTGAAGGATGAGTTTTCCGGAATTCTTGAGGTGATCTCCTTGAGTTGAGGAGAGATTCTCACAAGGTTGACTTGAATGGTGTTTCTGCGAGGAATTTCCATGTCCTACAAAACAAGAACAAAGATGAAGATCCAAAACCCTTGAAATGGTTAGTGAATGCATATGATGTTTTATGATGTTTATGATGTTTATGATGTATGCACAAAACATATGTACAAGCAAATCACACCAAACCCTAGTTTCAGGCTTGCATGGGGTTTCATAGGTAAGTACCCTCTTGAGTGTAGTTGGCTTAAAAACCTGTCCTATACATAGTAACCGGGTTCTAAGAAGCTCAATATCACTAGATTGTTTTCATCGTTCATTGTTTTGGTTTAGCCACTTAACTAGCGACCAAAATATTCCAAGAAAACAACCCTCAATGAGTGTAGTATCGAGTATCTACCAACTTCGGACTGCACCAAAGCCGGTCATCTCACTACCCCTAATAAAAGGCCAAGATGGTCAAGTAAGGTTCTAGGTCATTAGTGCTTAGTGACATCACTCAGCGGCCCCGTACTCTCCTTGATTGAACTCAAGGGTTACCGGTACTCACAAATATGTCGCACTAATATAGCTATTGCTTCGACCGTGTCGGTATACCCCGCACAGTTTCCACAACGTATTGCTATCTATGAATGTTTCAAAAATCCGGGTGTAGGATTGCAAACCCAAACAAAAGAGCCAAGATATAAAGCAAACAAATCAAACAATTAGTCATGCAAGAGGGTGATCTAAGACCTAAGGTTACTCCACTTTTAAATTGTCCCCAGGAGAGTCGCCAGTTCTGTGATACGGTGGGAGAACTGACTATGGTTTTGCGTTTGTTTTCGCAAATGTTTCGGTTGAGCAAGAGTCGCCACCGACTTTTTATTTTATCCTAAGGAAAGGTTTAAAAAGCACAGCAAAAACCTTTGAGATTTTTCTTGGGTGCGGGGAGTAGATTATAGAAAGGGAAGGTATTAGCACCCTTTCTATCCATGGTTATCCATGGGCTCTTAGGTACTTGCTTAGATCAACTTGCCTTGGTTTTCAATTGTTTGAAATGGTGCTCGGTGTGTGGTTTTGAAAATGTTTTAAAAAGATGCCTTGTATAGGCTACCCTTGTAACAATTCTTTACTCGAATGTTTTACAAAAGGTGTTTTGTCTTTTGAAAAGATGTTTCAAGGTTTTTTTGAAAGTTTGTTTTGAAAGTATTTGTGAAGTGCGGTTTGAAATTAGGCAAGTGTTTTCTTTGCAAATTGACAAGTACCTAAGAGTTATCTACCCTAAAGTTTTCTCAAAGATTTTTGTTATGTTTTAAACCTTTTGACAATTTTGTTCCACCATTGCATTTGATGGACAATCTTGTGTTAGGAGGTGAAAGGGACGGGCGTGGGTCATCGTTTAGACCATAATTGCAATAGTGTTAAATGTCTTTGGGCAATTTTTCTTTGAAAGGGACTTGATCATTTTAGGCAACTTTTCGAAAGCGTCATCGAGGGACTTATGATCATTTAATTGTTTGTTTTACCCAAAGAAACCTAACATGCAATATGGCCCAATTATTTGAAGGCAACAAAGTGGAATACCCTAGGGGTGCAAGTGTGAGATGTGTTGTCCATTTTCATACTTGTTTATCTTGAAATTAGGTCAAACTATTTTTTGTTCGTTTTATTCGCATACAAACCCTAATTCTAGCATGGTATATTTAGAAAGCGTTAAAGTGCGAAAAAATAAAGTTCCTACACTATTACAACACAATAATATGGGGAGGGGGATACAAATGTTCAAATGGGGGGATATTTAGACAAAGAATTTAAACCTAGCTATTACATCATTTTTTAGAATATTTACAAATAATTGATTGCATAAATTAAATGAAAAACAATAAAGATGCAAAAATGCAAAAAGAGTTTTTATATGTATGAAAAAAAAGTATTATTTATGTTAAATAAATAAAAATGAAAAAATATTATTTTTGGAGTATTTTCATATTTAGGGCAAAAACCTAATTTTACTAAATAAAATGCATTATTTATTCAAAATATACAATATTCACTATTTATATACAAAAATAAAATAAAAATGTAGTATATTTGTAAAAATGTATTTTTAATGTTAAATATTAATAAAAATAAAAATATGTATATTTTTGGGTATTTTATTCTAAGTGTACTAATATATATTTATTTATTTACATTATTTACAAAAATATATTAAATATGCACAAAATAATAATATTTAATTTTTATAAAAAAAGTATTTTTTGATACAAAATGTTTCAAAAGAGAAAAATGAAATAAAATCAGAAATATAATATGTTTACATTATTTTTTTTAATATTTCTAAATAATAGTATATATATATATATATATATATATATATATATATATATATATATATATATATATATATATATATATATATATATATATATATATATATATATATATATATATATATATATATATATATATATATATATATTTATGCATAAATGCCCATATAAACAAATAAATACTTAAAAAATGCAAAAATGGTGTAAAAATGATTTTTCAAGTTTTAAACATTATTAACAAAAATAAATGAGTCAGAAATAAAAAAGAAAGATCAAAAAATCATTAAATCAAACAAATGGGCTCAGGGGGGTATGAATAAAAAAATATGGTGTAAAAAGCAATACAAAAGCTGGCCCAGCCCATGAGGCTTCTTCTTCAACCTCTGAACAAAATTATTCAAAAAAACGCGCGCTAGAACCTCCATTCGAACATCCTGATTCCTTGATTTTTTGCACAAACTTCCAACATGAGAAATGTTAAGCATTGAATCACGATTCTAAATATATAAAAAAACTCATCCTAACTCTCAGAAATGAGAGCGAATTTTGACATTCCCAAATCCTGACCTAAGTTTTCTGCCATTTTCAAACCTTAAATTCTCATAGCTCAGGCAAAATAAATGAAAAGTAAAAGCATGTACAGGTTCAGGGGCATGAGTAGAACATTTCTTATTCACAAACCTAGAGTTAATGATGCCTATACTAAGAGTTAGAAGTTCACCAAAATACCTGTTCAGCTGAAGTTCTATCTGGCAATGGGGAAGCTTTCAGTGCAAGGTGATGGCTGGTATAGCTTCCTTGAGGTGTGGTGATGATGTTCCAATGTTTACTTTGCCTTGAGACACCTTGAATCGAGCTGTGGAACTTCAACTGCAAAATGAGAAAGTGAAAATGGTGGAACTTGTTAGAGGGATTACAGGTCGTGTTTCAGGTCTTGGTTAGCTTGCATTGATGGTAGGGAATGAGTTTGAACAGGTTTGGGAAGGAGAGCATGAGAGGAATGGGAGATGGCACTCAAACTGCAGGCCCTGCCCTATTTTTGCAGTTTGAGAGTGATTATGGCAATGGAGAGATACTGGAGGTCTTAGGGTCGTGTGTTAGCTCAGTTGGGATCTCTTGAATGTGTTTCAAAAGTTTTCTTAAGGGTTTGCAAGCTGATATCAAAGTTGTTGTACCAAATGCAATGTTACTTACACTTTAAGCAACAAATGCCCAAGTTGTGTTCTAGGCAGGTAGAGGCCCCCTAATGTGCTGCATAATCTCTCCTTGATCAGAGTGTTTTGCTCATAATCTTGTGCCAATTAGATTTCATCTGTACTTGCTGGATTTTCAATTGGACATAAAGCTACCTTTTGCAAAAATGGAAGAAATGCTTTATCTATTTTGGGATTAATCCTTTAGGCAATGCTTGAACACACAAAACATGGTCTTGGCACAAAGGATTGGCATTAAATTTATGAGTGTTGGATGTTTTAAGGACCTGTAATCAAGATATGCAAGCTGAGATTGAAAATGCCTAGTGTTATGAACATGTAAATTGACCAATTCAAAAGTGAGTTTTTGCCAAATTGTGAAATTCGAATCTCTCAAGTTTTGAGGTTGTTTGATGAGTTCTTGGACATTTTGGAAAGCTTGGAATGTGTACTATAATCCATCTTTGAAATTAAAATTGAAATTCCAAGTGGAAGTGTATGGAAAATTGCCTTGAAGTTGGGTAGAAAACCTTGCCAAAATAGGTTAAAATTTCACTAAGTTAAGAATGGTTTAGTGCCCTTATTCAAAAAATTGTAACTTGAGATACAAGCCTCATTTGGGAAAACTTTGTGAATCAAAGTTGTAGATTATGCATTAAGCTACAACTTTCATGTTTTGACTTTTGTTTGAATCCAAATGAATCTTGGTGAGAAAGTGGGGCAAAGTTAGGAAAAAAATTAGGGTTTTTCATAACTTAGAAAAAATTCTAAGTTATGAAAAATTTTCATTTCTAACCCTAATTTGCATTTTTTGATTTCTTGGTGAACAAGTTTCATGATTTGGCATGTTTTGATGAAAAATGAATCTTGACTCTTGATTTTGACCAAAAAGTCAAAGTTTGACTTTTCAGTATACAGTCAAAATTGATCAATTGACTGGGAAATTCAACTGTCAATCTTGGTGTACTTGGGATCTTTTGAGTTTGTTGAGCATGTCAAGATAATTCCATGGGGTCCTTGAGTCCATATGTGAGCTTTGTTTGCCATTGGTTGGGTCAAACAATCAAAAATTGCCTTTGTGCAGTCAAAACCCTAAAAATGACCATTTTGCCCTTCTGGTGATCTGATCAAATTTCTTGTGGAATTGTGATCCAAACTTGATCAAATGGTCCATGTGAGTTTATAATGTTGATGTGGGTCAATTTTCATGAGGTTTGACTGTCAATTGGCCACAATTGACTTTATCCCCAATACAGTTGATTTCTAGGTCAACTGTCCAATTGATTGGGCAAAACTTGGAATCAAGACTTGAAACTTGATATGGATAAACTTGGGAGTCCAATATGAAGCAAGAAAGTCATCTCAGGCATTTTAGGTCAAAACACCTTTGTGCAAACACAAACCCTAATTTGGGTCAACAGTGCAAGGAGAAGTCTTGAGCAGATGAAACCCTAACTGGATCTTGATCTCCAAAGGCTTTGTGATGAGAAATCATTGAGAAATGGGAGGGAAAATTTTGGGGTACAACAGATGGCATATGAAAGTGAACTGTATCCGAAAGCTGTCTTTGAATGAGTATCAGAATGGCATCCGTATTTGGAGCGTATCTGAAAGCTGGATCTGAATGAGTATCAGGATGGCATCTGTATCTGGTGCGTATCTAAACTGTATCTAAAATTTGAATCTGAATGAGTATCAGGATGGCATCTGTATCTTGTGCGTATCTGAACTGTATCTGAAAGCTTAATCTGAATGAGTATCAGGATGGCATCTGTATCTGGTGCGTATCTGAACTGTATCTGAAAGCTATATTTGAATGAGTATCAAGATGGCATTCGTATTTGGTGTGTATTTGAACTGTATCTGAAAGCTGAATCTGAATGAGTATCAATATGGCATCCGTATCTGGTGCGTATCTGAACTGTATCTGAAAGCTGAATCTGAATGAGTATCAGGATGACATCCATATCTGGTGCGTATTTGAACTGTATCTGAAAGTTGTCTTTGAATGAGTATCAGGATGGCATCTGTATCTGGTGCGTATCTGAACTATATCTGAAAGTTGTCTTTGAATGAGTATCAGGATGACATTCGTATCTGGTGCGTATCTGAACTGTATCTGAAAGCTGAATCGGAATGAGTATCAGGATGACATCCGTATCTGGTGTGTATCTGAACTGTATCTGAAAGCTGAATCTGAATGAGTATCAGGATGGCATCCGTATTTGGTGCGTATATGAACTATATGTGAAAGTTCAGCAGGATGATTAAGGAATCTTGGATGATTACTACCTCAGCAGGATGAAGAAAGATATCTTGGACGATTACTACCTCAGCAGGATGATGAAGGAATCTTGGATGATTACTACCTCAGCAGGAAGATGAAGGAATCTTGGACGATTACTACCTCAAAAAGATGATGACCTTTATCTGTTGGTTGATCTTTCCTGAAAAGGTAAAGAGTTAGTTGTATGCAATGTCATGATGTATGCATTGTGTAATGATGAGATTTGTGTTATATGTATTTTGCATGCATATGCTATGAATGTTATTGAAATGTAATTTTGTCTTGGAGAATAAATCCTTGATAAGTGTTGGGGAGTCATTAAATCACGGATTGTTGTTGAAGAGTAGGTGTGTCTTCAAACTTTGCTTAGAATGTTTCCACTGAGGATCCCTGTTTTGTCGAGTAGAACTCCGCTGGGGAAAGTTGAAACCTCTATGGAGAGTGTTGATTCCTGCTTGGGGAAAAAGTTCAGGAGTCTCGGTTGTCCGTTGCTCTACTGGGGAGTCGAAGTTGAACTAATGTCTGGTTGGGTTCATGCTTCACAGTAACTTGTTAGGGATTGTAGAGTAGTCTACTGGGGAAGAGGAGTTGTGGTCCTCTGATTTGTAATAGTCGGAGAGACAAACTCAAGCTGGGGAATCCTTCCATTTTTTAGGGAAATAAACCCTGTTGCTCAGTTTGTTGGAGAGGCGGCGACTTCACTGGCAGAAATCCTCGAGGACTCTTGAAGTTGACTCAGTTGGGAAGAAGTTTTCAGAGATTGAAACTCTGGTTGGGAGTCATCCTATGAGAAGGATCTTGGGGAGATTTGTCATTTCCCCTAGTAGTAAATGTTGTAGTAATTCCAGAAAATGTTTGCTTGGTCGCACATGACCCTTTATGTGGGAGCCTGTTTGCCCTCAGAGTTAATCTGGTGCACCTTGACGCTTGAGATTTTGATCATATTTCTGGTAGCCCTGAATAAGACTGTTGTGGAATAAACCAAAGACCTGATACTGACACCATCTGATACTACTGGCACAGACGAACAAATTGGTGGTACCCAAGATCTTTGGTCTAGTCTCAGAATTTTCTTAAGAACTGCCATGGGAGGATCCGAAGACATGATACTGACACCATCTGATACTGACACTATCTGATACTATTGGTACATACGAGCAACTTGATGGTACCGGAAGTCTTCAAAGTGGATTTTGTTCAAACTCATGATCAACGTAACATTGCCCCTTGAGTGATACATGTGGAGATTTTCCCTTGGTTATTTAGAAATTCTTTGAGAGATTCTTTGAATCTTGACTTGACTGTCCCATGTGTGTTGGCCAAAGGTCATGCCGTGCCCCTTTGGTCATGAGAGATTTTTCATTGGAAGTATCTTCCCATTTGAAATTATTTTGTTCATTGAGAGAGCTTTCGTTCATTGGATATTCGTTGTGTGAATTTCTCCGCTGTCAAACAAAAAGCCATATGCAAACCGCGATATTCAAATAAATGCAAAGTTTATGCTTGTCTTGAAGTTTTGAAAATGCGTTTTTAGAAAGTAAAGAAAGTTTGTAAGAAAATTCAAACTTAGGATTTTAGGGTAAAGCCTTACAGGATTCAGGATACCTTTTGTAACAGTATGCTTTCGAACTAAACCATGCTTCAATTAGGACTTTTGAAGGGTTGTAACGTGGCTTGGTTCACAGTTTAAGAAACAAAGGATAAAGGCTCAAAATATATTTGCACCCACCCGCTCTTCGTGATGTTCTTCAGTCCTAAACTCAGTTAATTGTACGTTTGAACTCCAATTGAGTCTGGAAAGACATTTTGGTGATGGTTCAAACAAGTTAAGTTTGTCGGAAGGCAGTCATTTTTGCAACTTTTTTTTTCATGTTGTTGAGGATTTGTAGTGACCTCTTTCTTTTTATTTGTTATCCCTAATTTTTGCCTGACCGTTCTTGTTTTGAGATTACGGTCAGCGGGATTCCCCAGTTTTTCTTAAGCCTCCTTTGTAGGTTTTAACTTAGTGGGCTTTTCTTTTTGAGAGATAATGACTGCCTATTTGGTAGGGAACCATTACCGTCTTTTGATTCCTGAGAAATTTTTTGATGTCATTCGTTGTATTACGAAGTGGAAGTTTGCGACTGAACGCGCGTTTGAATCAACTGAGAGACTACCTTGCCCCAGGTTTTGATTAAAGGTTTTAATTTATGTAAGAAAGAAAATTTCTACTTCTTTGGCTCAAAGGGGTTAACTAGGGATTATCTTCCTTATAACTCTAGTGTTTAGGATTTGAAAAAACGTTTGTACATCGTCAGCAAGGTCTGTCCAAAAGCATATTGTATAAGATTATGGCATTTGTTTTCGGCATCCTCCCTCTAAAGGCTTGTAACTTTTAGAAAGAGTTAAATGTCATAAGGAGAGTAAAAATCATAGTTTGAATATAGTGAAAACGAATGGATGAATTCAAGACAAACATATGCAATGCATTAATAAAACAAAGTTTGACATTAATAGATAAGTGTTTGAACAAGCAAAAGAAATTACAACTGAAAATTCAAATGAACAGAAGCCTCTTTGTATGAACTTTTCACTTTAGGTGGTGAGCCTTTGAGGGACGGCAGAAGAATTCAGTCTGGCCATCTTGTGTGAACTCCAGCATTCCTTCGTTGATCAGGTTTTGAATCTTGTACTTCAGCGTCCAATAATCGTTTGTATCATGCCCCGGACTATCGGAATGGTAGGCACACCTTGCATCGGGATTGTAGCTGGGAGAAAAAGTTTTAGGATTTGGATGAGGTCTTATTGGTGTAATCAGATTCATCCTCATCATGTGTTGCAAAGCTTGGGACAGTGGTATGTTGATGTTGGTAAACTGTCTTTTGGGCTCGCTTTGCCTTTGTTGATTTTTCGGTTGATATTGACAAAGTAGTTGTTGGCCTCGTGACGTGGAAGAAAATTGGGAAGGTCTTCTCTCCCTTAAACTGGCTTCTTGTCTCATGGGAGGCTGAATAATAACTTGATCCCCAATTCTAGATGTTTTCCTCATTTGGTTACATCCGTCTTGACGAAGCTTGTTGATGAGGACTCTCAACTCTTCTTGTCCCTGTGCCAAGTTTTAGATGAGAGCCATCTGGCCCACCAGTTGTCCCATCATCTGGATTTTCATTATGGCTATCTCAGTTCGTAGCCACTCCAACTGGTCATCTTTGTTGCCCTCAGGATTCCCCATGATCATGCCCTTAGTGAGGAGCGCCATGACCTCTTCTTGTCCCTTAGATAGGTTTAAGAACATCTCTTGAAGTTGAGCGATTTGAGCCTGGATGCCCTTCACCGTTTGTTTCATATCCATCTTACTGAAATAAACAGTAGGAAGTTAAGGAGATCTGTATGGGAGAAACCTGTCATGATATGATGCATGATATGTGGATGCATGTTTTCAAGGATCTCGCGTGGTAAATGTTAGTAATCACTTACAGCTTTGATTGGAGAACTTTGTATTGGTGGACGTCCTTCCACGATAATTAAGCTCACCATGCCAAGTGGGTTGTAGCCTTTGACTCAAGTTATTGTACTTGATCTTTGACGGCGTTTGGTTAGACGAAAATAAATCCTCTATCCCCATGATAGACATCTGGTTCAACGTGACCCTGCATCAAAGACCCTTGAGATCCTTGAAATGTTGTGGTTCAATGTTATTGAAAATGCTATGGTATGATGTCATGATGTTATGTACAAGTATGCAAAGTAAGCAAGTTGTTATGTACAAATAATTATATACACACAAAGCAGACAAGTCCTTAGGTTTAGGCTTGCATGGAGTTTGTAGGTAAGTACCCTCTTAAAGTTTAGTTGGCTCAACCTGTCCTAGTAAATAGTAACTGGGTTCTAAAGGATCTCAATATCACTAGTTTGTCTTCTCGGGCATTGTTTCAGCACAAGCCTCTTTAATGGCGACCGAAATATCCCAAAAAACAAACCTCAATGAGTGTAGTATTGAGTATCTACCAACTTTGGACTGCACCAAAGTCGATCATCTCACTACGTCCTAATGGCCAAGTTGGTCAAGTAAAGGTTCTAAAAGTCAGTTAGTGTTTCATGACATCACTCAGCGGCCCTGTATTCTCCTTGACTACTCAAGGGCTATCGGTAACCATAAATATGTCACATTAACGTAGCTATTATTTAGACCATGTCGGTATACCCCGCACAGTTTCCATAATGTATCCCAAATCCGGGTAGAGGATTCAAACCCAAACAAAGAACCATAATGTAAAGCATACAAGTCAAACAATGTAAGCAAGTAAATGTGATCTATCCCTAAGGTAACCCCACTTTTATAATTTTCCCCAACAGAGTCGCCAGTTCTGTGGTACGGTGGGAGAACTGACTTGAAGGAATTGCGTTTGATTGCAAATGTTACGGTTAGCAAGAGTCACCACCGACTTTTCTTTTATCCAAAAGGAAAGGTGAAAAAGCACAGGAAAGACCTTTGAGATTATTTCTTGAGTTCGGGGGGTAGATTATGAAAAGGGAAGGTATTAGCACCCTTTTCATCCATGGTTTTCCATGGGCTCTTAGTTACTTGCTAGATCACTTGCTTTTGTTTGAAATTGTGCTTTGTGGTGTGGGTTTTGAAAGTATTTTTAAAATGTAACTTCGTAATGATTCTCGTTTCTATAAGAACGCATACAAAAGTGTTTGTTTCAAAAATGATTCAAACAATTGTTTATGAGATGTGTTTTTGAAAGTGATTTTGAAAAGGTGTATTTGTAATAATTCTCGTCTCTATAAGAACGCATACAAAGTGTTATCTTTTGAAAATGTTTCAAAGTGAGAGTGTCGGTGTATAGAATGTTTTTTGTTGTGAGCAAGCAAGCAACTATGAGCGAATCTACCTACTCAAAAGGTCTTAGATGTTATTTTCCTCCTCCTTTAGGTGTTTCTATATTACCATTGATTTGGTGAGATGCCCCATCGCTGGATGTGAAGGGACGGGCGTGGGTCATTGTATAGTCATAGAATGCAACCTATGTATGTTTTAGCAATGTTTTTTAGGGACTAGATCGTTTACCGAAGGCAACATCGAGGGTCATCGAGGGACTACGATCTTTTATCGAGGGTATTTTCTAAAACGCCCATGTTCGAGGGACATGACTATTTTTCTGATAGGAAACAAGTGAGATTACCCTAAGGTGTGCATATGTGCAAGGTGTTTCTGATTGCTTGCATTTTTGTTTTGATTAGGGTTTGCTACTTGTTGATTTCATGTCTTGTCATACACACCCTAATTACTAGCAATATATGAAAGCAATAAAAAGTGCGGAAAGTAAATATCCTACGCTATTACAATCATTAGGGGGATGGGGTGTACAGATTTACAAATGGGGATTGCAAATAAAATTAAATCCTAAGTTACTATTACAACCATATTGAGTGGATAAGAATGTACAACAAAATGTGAAATGGACTTGTTTTGCTTTAAAAAAGAAATAAGTTTTGTTTAAGAAAATATTTTTGATCTTTTTGTTTTAAGAAATAAAATAAAGCATGTAAAATGTAAAATGTTTTTGGTGTTTTTGATTAGTGAAAATAGAAGTGATAGCAAAAATAGTAAGGAAAAAGAAAATAGATTCAGCGCATTGCTGAACTAAAAGAGATCAGAAGTTCTGACTCTGGCGTGCTGCAAAAACATAAATCATATTAGTAGAAATAGGTAAAGTCAGAAGTTATGGGTCCGCTGGGAACAAAGAAGATTTCAGAAGTTCTGATGCCACTGGCAGAACTTCGTCTCCCTCTCCACGCTAGTCAGAACATCTACAACTTAGTCATTTCTTAATAAAACAGAAGATGTGCATGTAACAGTTATGGCAAGTTTCGTAATGTTTCAGAAATAAGAGATATCAGAACTATAAATCAGAAGCAAGCATGAATTTGCTAATCCTAATTTTGAGTCCTAATTTCTTCAAAAAGTTCTGAACTGAAATTCTCTCTACTTAGGCAGGAAAATACATGAAACCTCAGGACATGTATAGCATCAGAATCAGGATGTCTACATTGTATTTTGAACATGCAAGTCTAACAATGCCTAAGTAATATGACGAAAGTCAGCAGAAGCTTACCTTGCAGCTGGAAAATGTTTTGTGAGTTGGAGTCTACTTCTGACCGCTTGTGATGTTCTGAGCAGCTTCCTCACGTGTTCAGCAGGCTAGAAACCTTTGAATGGCTGGAAAATTCTGGAACAGCCAAAGAGCAAAGTTTTGACTTCTTTGAAGTGGATATTGATGGAGGGTATGTCACAGTCTGAACACGGAAATTAGGATGGTTTCTAAATGTATATCAGAAACTGTATGGCTGTTTTTGGTCAAGAAACACTTGAGGAAAAATGGAGTTTGAATGCAAGAATCAAAAGCTAACAGGTTTTGTATTTTGTGTTTGCAGTTTTGGACTCTTGGAATTTTAGCAGGGGTTCAAGGATTTTTCTTTCTCCAATTTTTCGACCTCTTTACAGTTGCCAATGATATCTAATTTATAGGCAAAGGTTTAGTAGCTTGGAGAGGTCAAGGGGTACAACCATCATATGCTAGGCGCTGACTTGTTCTTGAAGCAGGTTCAAATAGGTATGGTGGTTAGCAGCTTTAGCATCACCTAAGCCGGATTTGTAAGAAGGAATTAAGGAAAGGTAACCTCAAAAGCAAAAGCAACGCATGGGCCCAACACACTCTTGTACAAAAGTTTGCTTTTCCAAGACAGTAATGGTACTTCTATGCCACACGTGGGGAAATCCTATGGACAAAGACCCAAAAGTGGTTATGAGCATTAAATGATGATGAGATTGATCAAACCAGAAATCCTGCAATGTGAGATTATGCATCATTTCTTAATTTTGGATCAGAAGTTCAGCTTCAGCGTAACTTAGAATAGACATCCAACTTTTGATCTTAGTATCTCCTTGCTCCAACATGTTATAAAAGAGTTCTCAGACCTTCCAGGAAGCTTGCAACACGCTTTGTAACCTTCTTTGAATTACCCTTGCAAACTATGACTAGACCTTTGTGAAAACTGGCCCAGAAGTTCTGACCAAAATCTGTTTTGAAAGTGTCTAGAATTTGCTGAATGCTTCAGTTTCAGGGACGTGTCTTTGAGGATTTAACTTGAAATCCCAGCATTTCTAGGAGAAGTTCTGTTCTGCAATGTTTCAGATCTTGTTGAAGTATACAGCTCTTGAGTTAGAGATTATTCAAGAATCAGCTTGCATCATGGTGATAATTTGATCAGAAGTTATGAGCTTGTCATATTTCTTAAACACTTAGAAAAATTCTAAGTATTTAGAATTTTGACTTTTCCAAAGTAATTTTGACTTTTGAATTTCTTGATGAAACAAAATTCATATTTCAACATGTCTTGATGAAATATGGTCCTTGAAACTTGATTTTGATCAAAAGTCAAAATTTGACTTTTTAATGTGCAAATGACCATTTTACCCTTGTGAATAACTTTCTTAGAAAATTTGTAATTCAAGACTTGAAATTGGATGGGAACAAACCTGAGGGTCCAGGGTGATCTTTTGAGAAAATTCTTGAGAATGAGAGGGAAAATTTTGGGGTACAACACATATCAATTCAATATGGTTGTAATAGACTAATTAGGTTTAAATTCTTGCAATCCCCATTCATGATTTTGTACACCCCCTCCTCCCCACAAATGTTGTAATAGCGTAGTAACTTTAAATTTCGCAATTTATCGCTTTTATATAACATGCTAGTAATTAGGGTTTGTATGGAAAGACTAAAACCAATACTTATAAAACCCTAATTCAAGACAAAAACAAGCATGAAAATAATACACTTGCACACAAGCACCCCTAGGGTTATTCCACTTGGTTGCCTTATACAAAATGGCCATATTACACATGTAAGGTATCTTAGCAAAAAAATACAAGATCATAGTCCCTCGATGACGCTATCTAAGTTGCCTTACAAATGATCTTAGTCCCTCCAAAAGAATGCTAAGATACCTTGCAACATTGCTAATCATGGTTATACGATGACCCACGTCCATCCTGTTTACATCCAAAGATAGGGTTGCTTACCAAATCAATGGTAAGACAACAATGTCAAAGGAAAATAAAATGAACAAGAAAGACATTTGAGTAGGTAGATTGCTCCTAGTTACTTGCTCCATTTCAAAACAAACATCCTTGCTATTTTCAAAACAAACACTTACACTTTCAAACATCTTACAAACTTGAAAACATTTTCAAAAGATCAACATCTTTGTATACATTCTTACGAACGAGAATCATTACAAAGATTGCCTAAACAATGTCCTCTTTACAAAATACTTTCAAAAACCACACAAAGCACAATTTCAAACAAAAGCAATTGATCTAGCAAGTAACTAAGAGCCCATGGAAAACCATGGATGAAAAGGGTGTTAATACCTTCCCTTTTTCATACTCTTCCCCCCGAACTCAAGAAATAATCTCAAAGGTATTTCCTGTGCTTTTTCACCTTTCCTTTTGGATAAAAGAAAAGTCGGTGGTGACTCTTGCTAACCGCAACATTTGCGATCAAACACAAAGCCCTCAATTCAGTTCTCCCACCGTATCACAGAACTGGCGACTCTGCTGGGGACTATTCTAAAAGTGTGGTTACCTTAGGGCTAGATCATATTTACTTGCTTTCATTGTTTGACTTGTCTGCTTTACATTATGGTTCTTTATTTGGGTTTAAATCCTCTACCCAGATTTGGGATACATTATAGGTAAGTAGCAATACGTTATGGAAATTGTGCGGGGTACACTGACATGGTCTAAGCAATAGCTACGTTAGTGCGACATATTTGTGGGTACTGGTATCCTTTGAGATAATCAAAGAGAATACAGGGCCGCTGAGTGATGTCATAAAGCACTAATGAACTTTTAGAACCTTTACTTGACCAACTTGGCCTTTAGGATGTAGTGAGATGACCGGCTTTGGTGCAGTCTGAAGTTGGTAGATAATCGATACTACACTCATTGAGGTTAGGTTTCATGGGATATTTCGGTCTCCATTAAAGAGGCTTGTGCTGAAACAATGACCAAGGAAACAATCCAGTGATATTGAGCTCCTTAGAACCCGGTTACTATTACTAGGACAGGTTTAAGCCAAGTAAACTTCAAGAGGGTACTTACCTATGAGACTCCATGAAAGTCTAAACCTAGGAACTTGTTTGTTTTGTTTGTATATACATACTTGTACATAACATCATGAACATCATAACATCATACACATTCACTAACCATTTCAAGGATTTTTGGATTCATATTTGTTCTTGTTTTGTAGGATATGGATTCTCTTCGCAGGAAAACCATTCAAGTCAATCTTGTAAGGATCCCTCCACAACTTAAGGAGCTAGCTTCAAGGATTCCAGAAAAATCTCCATTCACCCAGAGACATGGTCGCCTACTCAACTTGGTCACCTCCAACACATATGAGGACATGATGAAGATGCTCTTTCAGTTCTTTGATCCTTTACACCATTGCTTCACATTTCTCGACTATCAACTTGTGCCTACTTTGGAAGAATTCTCCCGACTCTTGAGGATTCCCATTCTCAATCAACTACCTTTCAACGGTATGGAAAGAGACCCAAAGCCAGAAGAGATAGCTCAATCTCTACACTTGCACTCATCTGATGTCACGACTCATTTGAAAACAAGAAGTGGTGTCAAGGGTTTCCTAGCAAAGTTCTTGTTTGAGAAAGCCCAAAACTATTGGAATTCCTTGGATTTGCAAGCCTTTGTGGAAATTGTGGCTCTCCTCATCTATGGGATGGTTTTGTTTCCAAATCCTGACCAACTCATAGATGTGAACGTCGTCAAAATCTTCATATCCCGCAACCCGGTGCCTACATTGCTAGGGGATATCCTACACTCTTTTCGCACTCGCACAATAAGGAAAAGAGGTGTCCTCATGTGTTGCACTCATCTCTTGGCAAGATGGTTTAATTCGCATCTTCCCCAATCTGTATTAAAGAATGAGCAAGCATTAAGGTGGTCACAAAGGTTGATGACGCTCAAACATTCAGACATTCATTGGTGCTCCCGATCCATAGAGAATGTTACTATTATCGATCGTTGTGGAGAGTTACCTAATGTCCCCTTACTTGGCATTAGGGAAGGTATCACCTACAACCCCTTCTTAGCTTTAAGACAATTTGGTTACGCCCGAAGGGATGGCCCACATGAGATGCTAATTCAAGGTTTGGTATTTGACTACGAGAACAACGATCAAGGTCTTCGTTAGAGATTTATCCGAGCTTGGAGGATGTTGAACAAGGTAGATAGAAGGACTTTGGGGCATAAAAATTCCATACCTCTTGAGCCTTACCTCAAATGGGTACGAACTCGTGCTCAAAGTCTTATGACGCCTTATCCCTCCATTCTCCCGGTAATCATAGAGCCTGTCATGGAAGGATATGTTCCATACACTATCCTACATCCTAACATGCCCACCTCTCTTGAAGACCTACAAAGGGATTGGGCACAACTCAAAGGGGAGAGAGATGCTTTTGAAGCCCAATTCTGCACGAGCGAGAAGAAGGTTTTGAAACACACTAGGCTACTTCATGAGGAGCAGACTCTGACTGCTTACATTACACCAAAGAGGATCCGTACTACCTTTCTATCTTATAGTTTCTTGATTTGTTTTGCCCAAGAAGGCATTGATGTACTCAAGCTTTAATTTATTAATATAACGTGTGTTTCCTTTTTATCTAAAACAAATTTGAATCTTAAGATCCTTGAAATCATTGCATACGCATTTATCATTCATCATAACATAAGCAGGTTTCTTACAACAAGTCTCCTCATCTCTCTACTGTTTATTTCAGTAAGATGGATCTCGAGCAAACGGTGAAAGACCTCTAAGATCAGAATGCACAGTTTCAACAGTTGTTCTTAACTCTGGCCAAAGGACAAGAAGAGTTGAAGACCTTGCTGGTGGAAGAGAAGAAAAAGAAGACGAAGAAAATAACCGAAATTCTGAACATGGGAAGAAGATTCCAAGGGCAGACAAGAAGGGCCTTAGACTTTGCTACGACATCTGGTGAGAAAGACAATCAAGATGGGAAGGGCAAGGAAATAGTTGTTCATTTTAATTCAGAAGAGGAAAAGGAAGAAGAAGACTATTCTGAAGAACAATACCCTTCAGCCAACGACAAGTATAAGCATCTAGAAGAGCGGTTGAGCGCAATGGAAATCCAAATAGTGCCTGGCTTAGACTTTGAGGAATTGGGTTTAGTGTCGGGGATTGTCATTCCTCCAAAATTAAAAGCACCTGTGTTCGCCAAATATGATGGAGTTTCATGCCCTAAAATGCGTCTCCGGTCCTATGTGAGGAAAATCCAGCCCCATACTGCCGACAAAGATTTATGGGTACATTTCTTCTAGGACAGTCTGTCTGGAACTCAACTTGATTGGTTTTATCAATTAGAAAGAGCCAATGTCCATAAATGGGAAGATCTTGCTGCAGCCTTTTACAAACAATACCAATACAACGCTGATCTTGCGCCTACCCGTACTCAGCTCTAGAGTATGACCATGGTTTCAAGTGAAGGCTTCAAGGACTATGCGCAGAAATGGAGAGACTTGGCCGGAAGAGTTCAACCTCCTCTATCTGAAAGAGAATTAGTATACATGTTTTTGGGCACCTTGTCTGGTCCCTTCTTCAATCACCTAATTGGGAGTTCATCGACAGGTTTTACTGAACTAATATTGACCGGAGAAAGGGTAGAAGTCGGAATAAAAAGTGGAAAGATTCAAAAAGATGTATCCTCTGCTGCTGTAAGGAAACCATTCATCGGAAATAAGGAAGTGGTTGATGTTTATCCTCAGAGAAATCAAGATAGGACTAAATGCCGTCCAATGGTGGGGGCTGTAATGATTCCTAAACTTGCGCCTGATCAACAAAGAAACAACCAACCAAGGATGGAAAGACCATTCAGACAATTCACCAGAATTAACATGACCATATCTCAAGTATTGCCACATTTGTTAAGATCCAAACTAGTGACCTTGAAAGAAGCTCCAAAGAACCCTAACACAACCTCTCCTTATTATCATCCTAATGCCCGCTGTGCATACCACTCTGAGAGTCCCGGCCATGACACTAATAATTGTTGGACTCTAAAGAACAAAGTACAAGACCTCCTCGAAGCCAAAGAGATTGAATTCGATGCGCCAGAAAAGCCCAATGTCATTTCTTCCCCTATGCCCAAATATGGCCATAATGCCCATGCTATTGAGGAAGATATGTTTAATACTTCAGTTGATGAACTTATGACCCCACTCCTGACTATCAAAAAGAACTTATTGAATGCCAGTGTTTTCCCAGGCTGTGATGAAAGTTGTCATTTCTGTTTGTCCTCACCAGCCAGCTGTCCTTTATTGAAAGCAGGCGTTCAATGCCTAATGGATAACAAGGAGATTTTATTCGAAAAGACTTTTGTTCCACTTGTTTCTTATAATGATGTTTCCATTGTGACCATTTCTGACAATTCTTCCAGGGTCTCCACCAAAAGACCCATTAGAATTACATCAGTTCCAAAAGTACCTCCTTTGATAATTACAATGCCTGGACCAGTCCCGTATTTGTCAGACAAAACCATACCATGGAATTATGGAGGGGATGTCTACTACCACGGTATCAAGAAAGATTGGCCAGATGTCGAAGATTCAAGTTTCGAGAAAGATAACTCTGATATCAGTAACATTGTCGGGACTAGCAAGATTACCCGAAGCGGAAGGATATTCTCTCCAGAAATTGCTCCCCCAAAAGCAGTTTCTGGACCCGTAATCATTCTTGTTGTTGTTGCTCCTCCGAAGGCTATTCCATGTTCCACAATCATCTCCACCAATTCTCCAACTGAAAAAGCTGTTATAATCCCTACTATCACTTCTACTGGCATTCCTACTGCCGAGTCAACCGAGACTCAAGGTAAAAGTATTCTGATTGAGCCTGTCCGGACGAAGGTGAAGTCATTGGCTACCCCTAAGACCTCCCAGAAAGAGATGGAGGAAATTCTAAAGATCATAAAAAGAAGTGACTACGATGTAGTTGAACAACTGGGGAAAACTCCATCTAAAATTTCCATGCTGGCTTTACTACTATGTTCTGAGGCGCATGTAAAGGCCTTGGTAAAATTCCTGAAGACTGCTCATGTACCCCAAGAAACATCTGCCGATCAATTCCAAGACTACGTAGCCAGCTTGACTGCGGATAATGGTCTAGGTTTTTCAGATGCTGATTTAACGCAAAGAGGAAGGAAGCATAATGAGGCATTGCATGTCTCAGTTGAATGTAGGGGCACAACCTTGGCTCATGTTTTGGTGGACACTGCCTCATCTCTGAATGTATTGCCTAAAAAAGCTCTTGATAGGTTTGACTATAAGGGATTGACATTAAAGCCAAGCAACATAGTAGTGAGGGCTTTTGATGGCTCGAAAAGGATGGTACATGGGGAAGTAGATATCCCCATAAAGGTTGAACCCAAAAATTTTATTCAACTTTTTATGTAATGGATATTCGTCCTTCATACTCCTGATTGCTAGGCCGACCATGGATTCACAATGCTGGCGTTGTTACTTCTACGTTGCACTAAATGCTTAAGTATCCAATTCATGGAAAGATTATCACCGTTCATGGAGAAGAAGAGTATATGATCAGCCATCTTAATTCCTTCAGATATGTGGAATTAGATGGTGAATTTATTGAAACTCCATTCCAAAATTTTGAAGAAGTCCCGCAAGATGTCGCAGTAACTAGGGTTGTTCCCAAGATCACAAGGCCTCCACTCAGGATGTCATCTTTGAAGGATGCAAAGGCAGTGATAGAAGAAGGTGGGTGCACTATCTGGGGACAACTCCCAGATATCCTATACAAATCTGACAAGTTTGGCCTAGGTTTCACTTTAAGTGCTCATAAGGTTGTACGTCGGGCTCGTGCTGGAGGACCACCCCTGAAGATCAGCAACCGTGAAGTCAACGCGGTAGAGGATGATGAAGATGGCTGCAACCTGGAGGATTGGATCTTCCCAACTGTCAGTGGAGGGCTCAACAATTGACAGGCTAGATATTTTGTCCCGGTCACTTTTATCCCACAGTAATTTGTCTTTACATTTTATTGGATCTGTAATATTAAAACAATTCAAACTCTTAAAACCTTGTGTTTTACCCGAGGCACAATGGTCCGTTTGTAAGGGTTATTATCTAATTTCCATATGACATCAATGAATCATGGACGTTTTGCATACAAACTTTGTGCTCATTGTTTTTCCTTTTTACATTTTCATTTCTTTCAAAGATAGTTATACCCTTATACACACTCACACTCACAATGTAGGTCTACATTCATTCTGGATCTCATGGATAGCGGTTCTGCTATGGCCTTCTGTGACTCTGAAAATCTAATCTACCAAGTCGAAGACGAAGGTGAGGAAGATTGTGGAGTACCAGGGGAACTTGCCAGATTGCTACTACAAGAAGAGAGAGCCATTCAGCCCCACGAAGAGCCAGTGGATACAATCAACCTAGGTATCAAAGAAGACAGAAGAGAGGTCAAGGTGGGTGCCAATATGGAACCCAGTGTCAAGGAGCATCTGATTCAGTTGTTACACGAGTATGTCGAGGTCTTTTCCTAGTTGTATGAAGACATGCCAGGACTTGATGCAGATATTGTGATACATCGTCTACATACAAAAGAGGATTGCCCACCAGTAAAACAAAAGGTCCGTCTGTGATACGGTGGCCAAAACCGGGCCGTGTTTCCCTATTTTAAGGAATTTGCTGGTTTGCATTTTGCGTTTGTATTCACAAAATGTCGCGGTAAGCAAGAGTCGCCATTGTCTTTTATTTTATCCGACAAGGAAAGGAAAAAAGCACAGAAAAATTCCTATTTCTAGATATTTCTGAGTACGGGGGGTAGATTATAAAAAGGGAAGGTATTAGCACCCTTTCTATCCGTAGTTATCTACGGGCTCTTAGGTACTTGCTCATCATTTTCAAAATTGTTTTCTTTGTGTTTGTATGCTTTGAAAAGCTTTTGTTTTAAATTCGATTTAACTCTTGCTTCTGTCTTCAAGAGTGTAATGAAGTGTTTTTGAAAACTTTGTTTGTAAAGGAGTGTAAGTGTGAAAAGGTTTGTTTTGATTGAGCAAGTACTTAAGAACTAATCTACGTACTCGAAAAAAGAATCGTTCTATGCTTGTTTCCTTTAGACAATATTATCCCACTATTAGTGAGTAGGTAGCATCTTCGTTGGAGTTTTGAGGGTCAATTCAAAAGGGACGTACGGTCACTAAAGCAATGTTAGGACGTCTTAGTAATAACCCTTATGTCTTAGATCAATTATTCGAGGCAACAATTCCGAGGCAACCATTCCGAGGCAACTTTGATCTTTGGACAAAAGGACGACCACTAAAACATCCTATACTCAATGACCGTTTACCGAAGGCAACCAAGTGGGAATGAACCCTAGGGGTGCGCATGTGCGAGTGATTTAATTTCAGTTTATTTATCTTTGCACATTTATGGTGATCTAACTGTATTCAATTTAATCATACATTCTTGTCATGCATCCTATTATCATACATCTAACAGTTAATAGTTTGCGGAATTTAAATGCGAAAATTAAACTAAGCTATTACAAGGCTTCAGGTATTTACATAGGCAAAAACAAACCCTTTGAAAATAAAGCGATAAATGGAAATAAACGCCCTAATTAAACTATTACAAACTGTAGGCAGTTACATCAATATGATAAATAATAAAAATAAAACGCGCGAGAAAAATTAGAATGAAGACGAACTAGGGTTTTGACCCTCCTAACCTAATTAAAAGAAAAAAGTTTTTTTGTTGTTTTTTAATATTTTTTTAAGAAAAAGATTAGGTTTTAAAATTAAATAATAAATTAATTAGCTAATTAAATTAATTAATAAAAATAATTACATGACCTATTTTTTTATGTTTTGGTTATTTTTAGGAAAAAGAAAATATAATTAAATTAGAAATAAAACCTAATTGTCCTAAATAGTTTTAATTATGTACAAAAAGAAATTAAAGTTATCTAAATTAATCAAACCTAATTTAATTAATTAATTTTTTAAATAAAAATAAATATCTTAAATTTAATTGGATAGAAAAATATTTTTGTGATTTTTTGATAAAAGAAAATTAATTTTTGTTAGTAAAGTAAATTAAATAAATTAATTAAATGAAATATAAAAAGCAAAAGAATAAGAAATGGGCCTGAAAATAGCAACTTGGGGAGGTGTGAAGAGCCAAATTTGGGCCCAAAACATGGTGGTCCTTGTTGACTTTGTAATCCCATGCCATGCGTTGACCCTGGTCTATTGTACGCCTCCAGTGATGGCCTTTAGATTTAGCCATCTGGCCATCTGGCAGGCTGAATGATGAGGGCACATGATGGTCCTTAGGCTTGCCAACGCGGTGGATTATCTGAAAGAAATTAAGCAAAATAACAAACATTGGAGGCAGGGGTCGAACCCCTGACCTCAAGCACTCTAACGCCTTAACGCTTGCCTGGCTACCACTGCACCATTTTTTCTTTGTTGTACATAAGGTGAGAAATAATAATAATATACAAAACAAAGATTTAATGGAAAATAATAAAAAACGCGCGTCAGAAATTTGAATGGGCCAATGGAGAGATAAGACGCAGGTCTTCCCTGACCTTGTCCGTTGGTAAAAGTGGGAAACTTTTACCTACGGACGTTTGTCCGTAGCTACAAGTCCTGCAAATTCTCAAAATAAATTATAGGCAGAATAAATCAAAACTAAACCCATGAATGATTTTGTTTGGACCTACTGAGTTCAATGATAGCCCTTTCATGGCCTAATTTTGCCTGTAAATGAAAATCCCAATTTGAAGCAAAGAACCCTAATAATGGTGAAATCCACTATAGGCCATTTAAATGCAATTAAACAACACAGGAAGCTTGCATATGTCTTAAGGATCAAGAATATATCATTAGTTCATGCTATCAATGCCTAAATCATGGAATTCAATTTCAAGAAAAGTTAGGTATCGTGACTGACTTACAGCGCGATTTAGGGCTTGAAAATGCTTGGTTTCAATTGCTTTCGCTTGCTGGGAATCTCAGGAAGTGATTGAGATATCTAGGGTGCCTTGAGGATGCCTGGAACACTGAATTCGAGTTTGCACTTTGTCTTGATTTTTCAAGTTTGTGTTCTTGATGTTGCGCCTGCTTCTAACCTCGTTTTAGGTCTGCCTTTCTTTTTATATGTATCAAGGAATGGATTAGGGTTGATAGGCTGTACTCAATCTTCCTCCATCAATGAGTTTGATCTTGATTTGATTCACCTTAAAATCCTTCCAAAATTAGCCTAAAATCAATCTTTTTGTTCACCCTAAGGCCTTGCACGAGTTTGATTTGATGCTAGCTGTAATTGAAACCTGAAACAAGCACAAAATCTTTTGTTTTCAATATTTTGGATTTTATATAATTTATTTTGATTTAAATTGATTTAAATCAAATCAAAATCAAAATAAATAATAAAAACATGATAATGACAAGTGGAAAGGGCTAGAGCTCGTGGACTATGTTGCCAACTCAAAACAAGTGAAAAAGATTGGGCCCATTTGGTAAAATTTGAAGTTTTAGGTACAGTTGACTTTTGGCAATTTTGCAAAAAGGGTCAACTTCACCAATGCATAACTTCCTCAAATTTGACTCTTTGGAGGTGTTCTTGGATTTTTTAGAAATATTGAGATGTCCTCTAATCAACCCTTTTGGTCTCATCTCATTTTTTATTCCATACTCATGTATGAAGCTTTGACAAAGAAAGTGTTTTTGTTGACTTTTCAAAATGACCTATAATGTCCAAATTCATAACTTCTTGTGAGTGCATATTTTGAACTTGGGATATGAATATGGATTGTAGGGAATTTCATCCTCTTCAAAATGATCTTTGGATGGGTCATTTCTCATAAAGTATGAGAAAGTTATGCTTGGTCAAAGTTGAGTTGACTTTTCCTACAAAACCCTAATTTTGCAACTTTTGAGTCTTGATGAATTATGAGCAATCCTTGATGAATCATGATCAACCCTTGATCAAATGATGAAATATCCTTCAAAATGAGAATGTTGACAAAAAATCTTGAAGTTTGACTGTATGTAGGCCACAGTTAACTTTTGCCCTAGCAGAGTCGATTTTCAAGCCTTTGAGCAATTGACTGAGCAAACTTCCTCTGCAAGGCTTGAAACTTGACATGGATGATCTTGATAACATATTAGGACATTGGTGAGTATTTGGGATCCCTTGGACTTAAGTATCTGGATGTAACATGAAACCCTAATTTGAGGTAGACTGCCTTAGGAGAGAGCTTATCTGGCCAACCCTTGGACTACCTTGAGCAACTTGGGGATCTTTCTTGAAATTTTTTTAGAAATATGGGAGGGCAAATTTTGGGGTACAACAGCTGCCCTTGTTCAATTTTCTTAAACCTGAAGATTTAGATTGACTTGTCTGCCTTTCGTGATTTGAAGGTGGAAAATGATTGAACACTAGAGTGCCCAGAAATTTGCACTCGCATGAAGTGGTAATTGTCTTGTGATGTCGGGAATGGGCTTATTGATGCCATTTGGAGACTGATGACAGGAGATGGGCTTAAGGATGCCATCCGAAGGAGTGTCGATCGCATAAGAGATTCCTTAGCGAGAGCTTGTATACCTGTCATTGAGGAAGACTCCGCTGAGGAATGTTAATCCCTGTCTTGAGAGAAATAGAATTTTAGGAGCTCCAGTCGTCCGTTTTTCTGCTGCTGAGTCGTCTCTGTTTGAATTTTAGGAACTTCGGTTGTCCGTATTCGATTGAGGAAACATCTCTGAGGAATTTTAGAAACTTAGATCGTCCGTATTCTACTGAGGAAACATCTCTGATGAATTTTAGGAACTTCGATCGTCCGTATTCTACTGAGGAAACATCTCTGGTGAATTTTAGGAACTTCGATCATCCATATTCTACTGAGGAAACATCTCTGATGAATTTTAGGAACTTCGGTTGTCCGTATTCTACTGAGGAAACATCTCTGTTGAATTTTAGGAACTTCGATCATCCGTATTCTACTGAGGAAACATCTCTGATGAATTTTAGGAACTTCGATCGTCCGTATTCGACTGAGGAATCATCTCTGTTGAATTTTAGGAACTTAGGTCGTCCGTATTCTTACTGAGGAAACATCTCTGTTGAATTTTAGGAACTTTGGTCATCCGTATTCTACTGAGGAATCATCTCTATTGAATTTTAGGAACTTCGATCGTCTGTATTCTACTGAGGAATCATCTCTGTTGAATTTTAGGAACTTCGATCGACCGTATTCTACTGAGGAAACATCTTTGTTGAATTTTAGGAACTTCGGTCGTCCATATTCTACTGAGGAATCATCAATGTTGAATTTTAGGAACTTCGGTCGTCCGTATTCTACTGAGGAATCATCTCTGTTGAATTTTAGGAACTTCGGTCATCCGTATTCGACTGAGGAATCATCTCTGTTGAATTTTAGGAACTTCGGTCGTCCGTATTCGACTGAGGAATCATCTCTGTTGAATTATAGGAACTTCGGTCGTCCGTATTCTACCGAGGAATCATCTCTGTTGAATTTTAGGAACTTCGGTCGTCCGTATTTTACTGAGGAATCATCTCTGTTAAATTTTAGAAATTCCGATCGTCCGTATTCTACTGAGGAATCATCTCTATTGAATTTTAGGAACTTCGGTCGTCCGTATTCGACTGAGGAATCATCTCTATTGAAGAGGAAAAGTTGAGAATGAACTACTATCTGGTCGTGTCCAGGCTTTATAGTGACTTACTGGGGATTTTGAATTTCGTGAGAATTTGATTGTATCCTTCCTGAAAGATAAAGGTTAGCCGTATGTAATGCATGATATGTATCTGGTGATACGGTGGGAGAACTGACTTGAGTTTTGCGTTTGTATTCGCACTTGTTCGGTTGAGCAAGAGTCGCCACCGACTTTTTATTTTATCCTAAAGGAAAGGTTAAAAAGCACAGCAAAAACCTTTTGAGATATTTCGTGGGTTCGGGGGGTAGATTATGAAAAGGGAAGGTATTAGCACCCTTTTCATCCATGGTTATCCATGGGCTCTTAGTTACTTGTTTTTTTTAGATCACTTGCCTTGATTTTTGATTGCTTGGAAATTGTGGTGTGTGTGTGTGTGTTTTTGAAAATGTTTTTTGAAAGAGATGCCTTGTTTTAGGCAACCAATGTAATGACTCGTGTTTGAGTATATACGAAGGTGTGTATCTTTTCGAAAAGATGTTTCAAATGTTTTTGAGAGTTTGTTTTGAAAGTGTGCATGAAGTGTGGTTTTTGAAAAGAAGGCAAGTGTTTTTGCAAGTTGATCTCAAGTAACTAAGAGTTTTGTCTACCCCTTTTGTACTCAAAGGTTTTCTCTATGTTTTCAACCCCTTTTAACAATTTTGTTCCACCATTGAATTTGGTGGACAATCTTGCATTTAGGAAGTTTAACGGGACGGGCGCGGGTCATCGTACAGACCATGAATGCAATGGTGCCAAGTGTCTTTGGCAATTTTCTTGAAGGGACTTGATCATTTTGATAGGCGACTTTCGAAAGCGTCATCGAGGGACTCATGATCATTTGAATTTATTTTGCCAAAGAAACTCGACGTGCAAGCATGGCCCATTTTGGAAGGCAACATGTGGGATTATCCTAGGGGGTGCAAGTGTGATTGTGTATTGATTTCATACATTTGTCTTTGTATTAGGTTATCTAGCGTTCGATTTTATGTACATGCAAACCCTAGGTCTAACCATGGTATAATTTGAAAGCGGTAAATTGCAAGAATTTAAAGTCTACGCTATTACAAATAGTATCCGGGAGTGGGGGTACAAATTCACAAATGGGGATGAGACTTTAGGAATGTAGTGTCCAATAATTTACAACCAAATCGAATTGCGATCAAAATGTAATAAGTATTAAATGTATAGAAAAGTATAGCAAATGTATATTGTCAAATGTAAAGTGTATTGTGTAGGTGTACGTGTAAGTGTATATGTGTATGTAATTTATTTACAGGTCGAGATGTGAATTTAAATGTATTATTAAGTGTATGCTCTTGTTTTGTATTTTGGTTAAGTATATACAAATGAAAGTTTTAATCTTAAGAAAAGAAAAGTATTTTTAAAGAAAAAATTATGTAATTATGTACAAAAAAGGCATTTCAAGAAAGGAAATGTTTTAAAATTTAAAAATGTTTTAAATTAGAAAAAATGAACATTTTGGTATATTTTTTATAAAATCTTAATTTACATATAAAAGTATTATTAAGCAAAGTGTATATATATAAAAAAAGAAAAGAAAAGTATTAGAGCAATATATTTTGTTAGTAAAAAAAGGAATGGGCCTTTGAAAGTTCATCTTGGCCCATACTGGATCAAAACAGAAAAAAGGGGGTGTTAATGTGATTCATTTGGGATTTATGCGCTTCAGAGGTGGGCAAGGCCCAATTGTCTTTGTGTTTTCGTTTTAGGGTTGTGAGTGATTGTTTCATTTGGGACACGCTTAGGGTTTACAGCGCCGTTGCTTGCCCTTCGTCTTCTTTGTTCGTTCTCCCACCTTCGCCTGAGTTTCTCTTCTGTCTAGGGCCACCGGTGCAGCCTCCACCTCTTCCCCCTCCAACGATTGCTCCAGCGGTGTTTGTTCAAGGTAACGAATCTTTAATCGTTCGCGTTAGGGTTTCAGTTTATATCTCATATGTTTTACTTTTTTGCTTACTGATTCGAATTAAATGTTGTTGTTTTTGTGAAAGGAGAAAGGGGATGGGTTTATACCTCTAGTCTTGAAGGTGGAGACGAGGTGGACCGGAGGTGCGTGGAGGGCCGAACGGCGAGGGAAGCAGTGACGAACTTGGTGCTAGCTTTGCTTGGTGTCCTGGTTTGTATCTTTATCTTCTATGGGTTTTGTGATGACAACCTTTCTGAAAACCCTTACCCCCTGATCTTCTCTTCTGCTTATTTGCATTTTGCTTCTGTTCTTCTTCTGCTTCTTTGTGAACCCTTGACCTTGTATACTTGTGTGATGGCTCTGATATGCTGGACCCTCAGTATGCTTGTTCTGAGCTTGACAATGTTGATATTGTTGGTTAGTGTTGAACTGCCTTGCTTATTGTTTGCCCAATGATGAAGAAATTCTGAGGGTTTTTGTGTTACCTTTGAACACTTTAGCTGGATGGTTTGGAAATTTTGAATGTTTGATGCCTGGATGTGTTGGTTAATACCCCTATGATGAACTCCTTGAGTTCTGAGGGTTCAATGGATGAAGGTTTTAGGCAGGTTGTTGGTGGTTAAGACTGATGCAGGTAAGGCTTGACATGGTTTGAGCAGTTTGGGCTTGTGCTATTTAGATTTGGCAGGTTGATGGTGGTTTTACTGGTTTGAACTTCAGGCTTTAGTTATGTTTTTCTGATTTTAGGCTGCAAGTTTGAACAGATTCTGTGTTTTGATATGGCTTTGGCTGGTTGTTTAAGCTTGCAGGTTTTGAATGGTTAGGCTTATGCTGTTTTTAGGCAAAGGCTTATGCAGGTCTTGCCTTTTGGTGAGGTTTGGAGGCAGCTCTTGTATATTTTGATACAGTTTGTGTTCTTTGGTATTTCTGCCCCTCTTATCTGCTGTGCTAGCAGTTTGTTTTATATTATTTTCTTTCTCATGCCTAAAGCCTAAGCCTGCAAAACCTGCACTTCTTTTCCCTTCTCTCTCTCTTCAGTACAATTTAAAACATTAAAATATGTTTGTGTTTGTACCTTTCTCTGAAAAGGCAAAACTGGGAAATGATGAAATGAGCTATGCTTGCTTGCATATGTTTACTCTGCATACTTTATGTCTTCTTCTTTCCATACTTTGTGCTGCATCTTGTACCTTTTGATACTTTGATATCTTTGACAGCTTTTTTGGCAGCTTATGGCAAGTTTGAATTTGAACTCAGTTTGGGACTTTGTGGTTCAATTTGGATTTGGACTTTGTAGTGCTGTCTTGATTTGAACTATGCAGTTTTGACAATTTTGGAATGTGCAATTTTTGACTTTGTGCATTTCATGCTTAGCAAGCAAATATTCATCCCTTTTTGTGAACCGGGAGAAATCCCGTGATTTGCAGAAAGGGCTAACTGATCTCAGTCAGTTGCCTTTAATGATGAGTCCAAATTAATTGTCTGTCTCTTATTTATTTATCTGCTTCTGACTTTTCTTTTGTTCTTTGTTTTGCAGATAAAATCCCATGGAGCACTGGAGCAAGGGATAGAAGATGAAGAATTGAAGATTTAGAAAAATATTTAGGATAGTTTTTATTTAAATTTAAATAAATGTAATATTATCATTGTAAACATTTTGTAAACAAAAACAATTATACAAATAATTTAAAGATGAATAAAAAGTCCTTTCATTTAATTAATTCTTTTCTTCTCCAATTGTTTATTTATTATTTAAAATTCTTTAAATTATAATAATGGAAAATAAATTCCAATCATTTAAATTCAGAATAGTAAATAATTAAATAAACATTGTTTCGGCATCGATCAATTGAACTTGGTGCTTCACAAATCCAAAGCAAAGCACAGTCAAACACAGCAACTGTCCAGACGTATTTCCTTTTACTGATTTTAACCAAACATTGCAAATTCAAACCCAATGCATCCTTTCACTAATTAAGTCACACAAGGCGAATTCAATCCAAATGTTTCAATCCACATCTCAGCATATCTTGAAAAACACTGTAGAGTTAAACTTTTCTGAGGAACCGCGCACAAAAACCCTAATTCCTGATCAAATGCCAAAGAAGCGTTCGCCTGATCAAAGTTGAGCCAAAATCAACCAAACCCTAAACAAACTGTTTGAATTTTTCCAGAGCCATGAAAATCAATGAAAACCCTAATTTTGTCTGACTGACGAGAAAAGTCTATTTGACCGATTCTTGAGCCAATCTGAAAAAATCAGGAAAAGCCTGAAGTTGTGATTTCTTGTGGAAAAATACGAGGGCAAATTTTGGGGTACAACAGTTGCCCCTGTTCAATCTTCTTGAACCTGAAGAGTTAGATTGGCAAGTTTGCCTTTCGCGACTCGAAGGTAAAAGGAGATTGGACATTAATGTGCCCAGAAAATTTGCACTCGGCGATGTGACGGTAGAGGGAATGGGCTTAAAGATGCCATTTGGTGATGGGCTTAAAGATGCCATCTAGTGACTGCTGGTAGGAGGATGGGCTTATAGATGCCATTTGGTGATGGGCTTAAAGATGCCATTTGGAAATGATTGTTGAACTGTATGTCACTGGTGAATGGACGAGTATCAAAAAGGTATCCATGTTTTGGAACATCTCTGAACTGGGGGTCTGAGTCAGCAATAGATTGACATCCGTGTTTGGAGAATCCGTAAACTGTTTTCAGGAGTTGAAACAACATCCGTTGTTGGGAAGCGTCCGTGAAGAAGTTGCATCTGAACAAGTGATAGATTAACATCCGGTGTCGGGAAGAATCCGTGAACTATTTTCAGAAGTCTGAAGGAGGAACCGGTGTAGGGTTTCCTGATGATGAGTCTGTGTGAAACTGCATCTGGATGAATCTGGAACAAGTATCAGAATGTCGCCATGTCTGGGTCACATCTGAACTGTCTCTGAGTGAATCTGGAATAAGTATCAGAATGTCGCCGTGTCCGGGTCACATCTGAACTATTTCTGGATGAATCTCGGAAAATGATCGTTGTCTGTCAACTGATCTTACCTGAAAAGGTAAAGGGTTAGTTATTATGCAATGTCATGATGCGTGATGGAATGTATGTTACACCAATGTTTATGATATGAATGTAATGGATGCGCATGTAAGCTGATGAGCTATCTTGCTGAGGATAGATGAATCCTGGATGACTGAAGATAAAAGAATCTTGACTGCTGCCGGGGAGAACAATTCCTTGGTTGCTACTGTGGAGGGCAAGAATCTTTGATTGTTAAAAATGAGAAGTCTTGGGACCACTGTTGGGGAAATCAGAAGCTTGGGTTGTAAGCCAAACTACTGGGGAATTCCTGTCTTGAGGAGATCTTCACCGGAGAATATTCGAATATTCTGTGAGGAACTGAGAATGAGAGTCTTCAACTCTGCTTGGGGATTGATAGTTGGAAGTTTAGCTCCGCTAGGGATATGGAAACTTGATTCTGAGGGGAATTAGATTCCGGAAGGTTCTCAGGCTGGGGATTGCAAGAATCTTCCGATTGCTGTAGGTATTTGATCTCGGGAATGGGCTTACAGATGCCATTTGGAGATAGGATGGATAATTGACTGGAGATGTGTTGAATTGTAAGTTGGAAGAAGGAACCTGTGTAGGGTTTCCTGATGATGAGTCCGTGTAAAACTGCATCGGGTTTTGAGAAGGAACCTGTGTAGGGTTTCCTGATGATGAGTCCGTGTAAAACTGCATCTGAGGTTGAGAAGGAACCTGTGTAGGGTTGCTTCATGATGAGTCCGTGTAAAACTGCATCGGGAGTTTGAGAAGGAACCTGTGTAGGGTTGCTTCATGATGAGTCCGTGTAAAACTGCATCTGGTTTTTGAGAAGGAACCGGTGTAGGGTTGCTTCATGATGAGTCCGTGTAAAACTGCATCGGGTTTTGAGAAGGAACCTGTGTAGGGTTGCTTCATGATGAGTCCGTGTAAAACTGCATCTGGAATTGATAAGGGAACCTGTGTAGGGTTTCTTGATGACGAGTCCGTGTAAAACTACGTCTGGAGAGAGAGAACCGGTGTAGGGTTTCTTCGGGGCAAATTCGTGTAAAACTTCCGGATGAACCGGGGTAAGGTTATCTTGGGATAAATCCGTGTAAGACTTTGGGAGGAACCGGGGTAGGGTTTCCTTGAGGTAAGTCCGTGTAAGACTTATGGGAGGAACCGGTGTAGGGTTACCTTGAGTTAAGTCCGTGTAAGACTTCTGAAAGAAAAGGAACCGGTGTAGGGTTGCTTGTGGAGGGTGAGTCCGTGTAAGACTTCGTCTGGAAATTGAGAAGGAACCGGTGTAGGGTTGCCTGATGATGAGTTCGTGTAAAACTGCATCTTGGATTTGATAAAGACTTGTTGGACACTTTTGACATTCGAATTCCCCAAGTGGCGGTGAGGGAGGCTTGCCCCAAGTTAATCTGCAATTGAGATTTTATTGAAGTCTTGACTGGACTGCCCCAGGTTAACTGAACTTTGAACGATCTGTTGAAACCTTGACTGGACTGCCCCAGGTTGATTGGATAATGACATGTCATGCCCCTTGTTGATAGGAGATTTGTCGTTGGAAGTGTCATCCTTTTGAAGTGATTTCGCTCACTGAGAGAGTTTTCGTTCCTCCGAACATTCGCTGTATGAATTTCTTTGCTGTCAAATAAAAAGCCAAATGCAGACAGTGATATTCAAGCAATGCAAAGTTTATGTTTGTCTCGAAGTTTTGAAAAATGCGTTTTTTAGCAGAAAACTTTTTATAAGACAAGTCAACACAAGATTTAGAGCAAAGCCTTACAGGAGTCAGGATACCTTTTGTAACAGTATGCTTTCGAACTAACCCATGCTTCAATTAGGACTTTTGAAGGGTTGTAACGTGGCTTGGTTCACGGTTTAAGAAACAAAGGATAAAAGCTCAAAGTATATTTGTACCCACCCGCTCTTCGTGATGTTCTTCAATCCTAAGCTCAGTAAATTGTGCGTCGCACTCTGTTTGAGTTTGGAACGACTTTTGGGTGATGGTTTATCAATTGAATTGGGGGAGACAGTCATCATCTCCTTTTTCTTTTTCAACATTTTTCATGTTGTTGAGGATTTGTAATGACCTCACTATTTTGATTTTGATTTGTTATCCCTAAATTTTGCCTGACTGTTCCCATTTTCGAGATTACAGTCAGCGGGATGCCCCAGCTTTCTTGAGCTTCCTTTACAGATTTTGGCTCAGTGGGCTTTTTCTCTTTTGAGAGATTGACTGTCTATGTGATAGGGAACCACCCTTGTCTTTTTGATTCCGAGGGAATGCTTTTCTTTTTCTTTGACGTCGTTCGTTGTGTTACGAACTGAGAGTTTGCGACTTTAATGCGCATTTTCTTTGAATTAACTGAGATACTACCCTGCCCCAGGATTATATCAAAGGTTTTGATTGTTTAGAACAGAAAACTCCTACTTCTTTGGCTCGAAGGGGTTGACTAGGGATTATCTTCCTTATAACTCCAGTGTTTGGGAATTGAAAGAAATGCCTGTACATCATCAGCAAGGTCTGTTCAAAAGCATACTGTATGAGATTATGGTATTGTTTTTTCATCCTCCCTCTAAAGGCTTGCAGCTTTTTATCAAGAGTTGAGTGTCAAAAAAAGAAAGCATAAGAGTAGTGAAAGCGAATGTATGAATTCAAGACAAACATATGCAATGCATTAATGAAACAGAATTTGACATTAAAAGATAATTGTTTGAATAACAAAAGATTACAACTTTGAAAATTCAAAATGAAACAAACACAATCTCAATGAGCTGGCACGGGAGCAATGATCATGCTGGAGTCTCTGGAGAACCAAACTCGATCTCCTTGGCATCAATCAAATTCTGAATCTTGTACTTCAAAGCCCAACAGTCGTCAGTGTCATGCCCGGGACTGTCAGAATGATAAACACAAGTTGCATTAGGATTGTAGTTAGGAGATGAAGTCTTGGGGTTGGGATGTGGCCCTATCAATGCAATCAGATTCATCTTCAACAAGTGTTGCAGTGCTTGAGACAACGGCATGTTGATGTTGGTGAACTGTCTCTTAGGCTCGTCTGGTCGTTGTTGACTTCCCCTTGGTTGTTGTCGGCGTGATGTAGAACCAGAGATCAAGACTGCCCCTGCATGTTGATCATGATGACTCCTTTGACTGTTCCCAGCATTAGACTCTTTCTTTCTGTTGTAGGGAATTATCTGAGTATCGGAGGTTGTAGCTCCCGGGATCTTTCCACTTTTGATGCCAGCTTCGACCCTTTCGCCGGTTAGTATCAACTCGGTGAATCCGGCTGAGGAGCTTCCAATTAAGTGATTGAAGAAAGGCCCTGTCAAAGTTCCCATGAAGATGTCAATCAGCTCTCTGTCAGTTAAAGGGGGTTGCACCCTACCAGCCAGATCTCTCCATTTTTGAGCATACCCTTTGAAGCTCTCGTCAGAACCCATGGTCATGTTCTGCAACTGCACACGAGTTGGTGCGAGATCAGCATTGTACTGATACTGTTCGTAAAAAGCCCCGGCTAGATCTTCCCAGGTGTGGATGCGAGAACTCTCCAATTGATAGAACCACTCGAGTTGAGCCCCTACTAGACTTTCTTGGAAGAAATGGATCCAAAGCCTCTTATCAGCTGTGTATGGTTGAATCTTGCGGACATAAGACCTTAGATGCATCTTAGGGCAAGAAACTCCGTCGTATAGAGCAACGGTAGGTACTTTGAACTTTGAAGGGATGACCAATCCAGGAACTAGGCCCATGTCTCCTAGATCCAAGCCAGGTATTTGTTGGATCTCCATAGCACTGAGGCGATCTTCCAACTCTTTGTATTTGTCATCAACGAGAGGATATTGCCCCTCGGAGTAGTCAGCTTCTTCTTCAACAATCTCCACATTGTGGTCTTCTTCAAGACTACCTCCTGTGTTGGATGGAGTTGCAAGGTCTTGGGTCTTAGGTCTTCTCCTCAAGTTCAGGATGCGGACTGCCTTCTTGGACTTCTTCTTCTTGTCTTCGAGAAGAAGAGCTGTCAGATCCTCTTGCCCTTTACCCATAGCCAGCAGCATTTGTTGGAATTGAGCATTTTGAGCTTGAAGATCTTTCACTGTTTGTTCTATATCCATCTTACTGAAATAAACAGTAGGAAGAATAAGGAGACTTGTATGGGAGAAACCTGTTATGCAATGATATGTGTGATATATATGCAATGTTTTCAAGGATCTCTTGGGGTAAACACAAGAGAATGTTAGAGGTTGAACTTCGATCTTTGATTGGAGAACTTTGCACCGGTGGATGTCTTTCCACGAGAATCAAGCTCACCGTGTCAAGTGGGTCATAGCCTCTGATTCAAGTTGTTGTACTTGATCTTTGATTGGAGAACTTTGCACCGGTGGATGTCTTTCCAAGAGAATCAAGCTCACCATGTCAAGTGGGTCATAGCCCCTGATTCAAGTTGTTGTACTTGATCTTTGATTGGAGAACTGTGCACTGGTGGATGTTTTTCCACGAGAATCAAGCTCACCATGTCGAGTGGGTCATAGCCACTGATTCAAGTTGTTGTACTTGATCTTTGATTGGAGAACTTTGCACCGGTGGATGTCTTTCCACGAGAATCAAGCTCACCATGTCAAGTGGGTCATAGCCCCTGATTCAAGTTGTTGTACTTGATCTTTGATTGGAGAACTGTGCACTGGTGGATGTTTTTCCACGAGAATCAAGCTCACCATGTCGAGTGGATCATAGCCACTGATTCAAGTTGTTGTACTTGAACTTTGATTTGCATTGGTTAGAGGAGAAACCTCTTGCCCCTTGGTAGATGTCTGGTTCAACGTATCCCTGCATCAACAGACCCTCAAGATCCTCGAAAAGGTTATTGAAAATGCTATGGTATGATGTTATGATGTTATGTACATGTATGCGAAAAGCAAGTGAGTGTATATACAGGTAATCATATTCACACAAAGCAAAAAAGTCCTTAGGTTTAGGCTTGCATGAGGTTCAGGTACTACCCTCTTTCAGTTTCGTTGGTTAAGACCTGTCCTATCGAAAGTAACCGGGTTCTAGAGGATCTCAATATCACTTACTACCCTCGATCGGTCATAACTCCAGCATCGCAATCTTTTCTTGCGGCCAGAACCATCGCGAGAGTTTAGCCTCAATGAGTGTAGCATACTGCTACTGTTCTAATGGCCAAGTTGGGTCAATTTAGGGTTCTAAGGTCGGTTGGGGCTTGATGACCCCTTAAAAGACCCATATTCTCCTCGTTTCAACACAAGGGATATCGGTACAAACCAAGGTGCCACACCAACGTAGCCACTGCTTCACCCATTTCGGTCTACGCCGGACAGGTCCCTCATAGATTATGCTACCTAAAAGGGTATTCCCCAGATCCGGGTTAGGATCTATGAAACTCTGATGCAAAGCCCACAAATGTAAAAGCAAACAAAGCAATCAATTGAAAACAAAGGTGATCTAAACCCTAAGGTAACCCCACTTTTAAGTATCCCCAGCAGAGTCGCCAGTTCTGGTGATACGGTGGGAGAACTGACTTGAGTTTTGCGTTTGTATTCGCACTTGTTCGATTGAGCAAGAGTCGCCACCGACTTTTTATTTTATCCTAAAGGAAAGGTTAAAAAGCACAGCAAAAACCTTTTGAGATATTTCGTGGGTTCGGGGGGTAGATTATGAAAAGGGAAGGTATTAACACCCTTTTCATCCATGGTTATCCATGGGCTCTTAGTTACTTGTTTTTTTTAGATCACTTGCCTTGATTTTTGATTGCTTGGAAATTATGGTGTGTGTGTGTGTGTGTTTTTGAAAATGTTTTTTGAAAGAGATGCCTTGTTTTAGGCAACCAATGTAATGACTCGTGTTTGAGTATATACGAAGATGTGTATCTTTTCGAAAAGATGTTTCAAATGTTTTTGAGAGTTTGTTTTGAAAGTGTGCATGAAGTGTGATTTTTGAAAAGAAGGCAAGTGTTTTTGCAAGTTGATCTCAAGTAACTAAGAGTTTTGTCTACCCCTTTTGTACTCTATGGTTTTCTCTATGTTTTCAACCCCTTTTAACAATTTTGTTCCACCATTGAATTTGGCGGACAATCTTGCGTTTAGGAAGTTTAACGGGACGGGCGCGGGTCATCGTACGGACCATGAATGCAATGGTGCCAATTGTCTTTGGCAATTTTCTTGAAGGGACTTGATCATTTTGATAGGCGACTTTCGAAAGCGTCATCAAGGGACTCATGATCATTTGAATTTATTTTGCCAAAGAAACTCAACGTGCAAGCATGGCCCATTTTAGAAGGCAACATGTGGGATTACCCTAGGGGGTGCAAGTGTGATTGTGTATTGATTTCATGCATTTGTCTTTGTATTAGGTTATCTAGCGTTCGATTTTATGTACATGCAAACCCTAGGTCTAACCATGGTATAATTTGAAAGCGGTAAATTGCAAGAATTTAAAGTCTACGCTATTACAAATAGTATCCGGGAGTGTGGGTACAAATTCACAAATGGGGATGAGACTTTAGGAATGTAGTGTCCAATAATTTACAACCAAATCGAATTGCGATCAAAATGTAATAAGTATTAAATGTATAGAAAAGTATAGCAAATGTATATTGTCAAATGTAAAGTGTATTGTGTAGGTGTACGTGTAAGTGTATATGTGTATGTAATTTATTTACAGGTCGAGATGTGAATTTAAATGTATTATTAAGTGTATGCTCTTGTTTTGTATTTTGGTTAAGTATATACAAATGAAAGTTTTAATCTTAAGAAAAGAAAAGTATTTTTAAAGAAAAAATTATGTAATTATGTACAAAAAAGGCATTTCAAGAAAGGAAATGTTTTAAAATTTAAAAATGTTTTAAATTAGAAAAAATGAACATTTTGGTATATTTTTTTTAAAATCTTAATTTACATATAAAAGTATTATTAAGCAAAGTGTATATATATAAAAAAAGAAAAGAAAAGTATTAGAGCAATATATTTTGTTAGTAAAAAAAAGGAATGGGCCTTTGAAAGTTCATCTTGGCCCATACTGGATCAAAACAGAAAAAAGAGGGTGTTAATGTGATTCATTTGGGGCTTATGCGCTTCAGAGGTGGGCAAGGCCCAATTGTCTTTGTGTTTTCGTTTTAGGGTTGTGAGTGATTGTTTCATTTGGGACACGCTTAGGGTTTACAGCGCCGTTGCTTGCCCTTCGTCTTCTTTGTTCGTTCTCCCACCTTCGCCTGAGTTTCTCTTCCGTCTAGGGCCACCGGTGCAGCCTCCACCTCTTCCCCCTCCAACGATTGCTCCAGCGGTGTTTGTTCAAGGTAACGAATCTTTAATCGTTCGCGTTAGGGTTTCAGTTTATATCTCATATGTTTTACTTTTTTGCTTACTGATTCGAATTAAATGTTGTTGTTTTTGTGAAAGGAGAAAGGGGATGGGTTTATACCTCTAGTCTTGAAGGTGGAGACGAGGTGGACCGGAGGTGCGTGGAGGGCCGGACGGCGAGGGAAGCAGTGACGAACTTGGTGCTAGCTTTGCTTGGTGTCCTGGTTTGTATCTTTATCTTCTATGGGTTTTGTGATGACAACCTTTCTGAAAACCCTTACCCCCCTGATCTTCTCTTCTGCTTATTTTCCTTTTGCTTCTGTTCTTCTTCTGCTTCTTTGTGAACCCTTGCCCTTGTATACTTGTGTGATGGCTCTGATATGCTGTTGAATTGTTGCTTTGTATGCTGGACCCTCTGTATGCTTGTTCTGAGCTTGACAATGTTGATATTGTTGGTTAGTGTTGAACTGCCTTGCTTATTGTTTGCCCAATGATGAAGAAATTCTGAGGGTTTTTGTGTTGCCTTTGAACACTTTAGCTGGATGGTTTGGAAATTTTGAATGTTTGATGTCTGGATGTGTTGGTTAATACCCCTATGATGAACTCCTTGAGTTCTGAGGGTTCAATGGATGAAGGTTTTAGGCAGGTTGTTGGTGGTTAAGACTGATGCAGGTAAGGCTTGACATGGTTTGAGCAGTTTGGGCTTGTGCTGTTTAGATTTGGCAGGTTGATGGTGGTTTTACTGGTTTGAACTTCAGGCTTTAGTTATGTTTTTCTGGTTTTAGGCTGCAAGTTTGAACAGATTCTGTGTTTTGATATGGCTTTGGCTGGTTGTTTAAGCTTGCAGGTTTTGAATGGTTAGGCTTATGTTGTTTTTAGGCAAAGGCTTATGCAGGTCTTGCCTTTTGGTGAGGTTTGGAGGCAGCTCTTGTATATTTTGATACAGTTTGTGTTCTTTGGTATTTCTGCCCCTCTCTTCTGTTGTGCTAGCAGTTTGTTTTATATTATTTTCTTTCTCATGCCTAAAGCCTAAGCCTGCAAAACCTGCACTTCTTTTCCCTTCTCTCTCTCTTCAGTACAATTTAAAACATTAAAATATGTTTGTGTTTGTACCTTTCTCTGGAAAGGCAAAACTGGGAAATGATGAAATGAGCTATGCTTGCTTGCATATGTTTACTCTGCATACTTTATGTCTTCTTCTTTCCATACTTTGTGCTGCATCTTGTACCTTTTGATACTTTGATATCTTTGACAGCTTTTTTGGCAGCTTGTGGCAAGTTTGAATTTGAACTCAGTTTGGGACTTTGTGGTTCAATTTGGATTTGGACTTTGTAGTGTTGTCTTGATTTGAACTATGCAGTTTTGACAATTTTGGAATGTGCAATTTTTGACTTTGTGCATTTCATGCTTAGCAAGCAAATATTCATCCCTTTTTGTGAACTGGGAGAAATCCCGTGATTTGCAGAAAGGGCTAACTGATCTCAGTCAGTTGCCTTTAATGATGAGTCCAAATTAATTGTCTGTCTCTTATTTATTTATCTGCTTCTGACTTTTCTTTTGTTCTTTGTTTTGCAGATAAAATCCCATGGAGCACTGGAGCAAGGGATAGAAGATGAAGAATTGAAGATTTAGAAAAATATTTAGGATAGTTTTTATTTAAATTTAAATAAATGTAATATTATCATTGTAAACATTTTGTAAACAAAAACATTTATACAAATAATTTAAAGATGAATAAAAAGTCCTTTCATTTAATTAATTCTTTTCTTCTCCAATTGTTTATTTATTATTTAAAATTCTTTAAATTATAATAATGGAAAATAAATTCCAATCATTTAAATTCAGAATAGTAAATAATTAAATAAACATTGTTTCGGCATCGATCAATTGAACTTGGTGCTTCACAAATCCAAAGCAAAGCACAGTCAAACACAGCAACTGTCCAGACGTATTTCCTTTTACTGATTTTAACCAAACATTGCAAATTCAAACCCAATGCATCCTTTCACTGATTAAGTCACACAAGGCGAATTCAATCCAAATGTTTCAATCCACATCTCAGCATATCTTGAAAAACACTGTAGAGTTAAACTTTTCTGAGGAACCGCGCACAAAAACCCTAATTCCTGATCAAATGCCAAAGAAGCGTTCGCCTGATCAAAGTTGAGCCAAAATCAACCAAACCCTAAACAAACTATTTGAATTGTTCCAGAGCCATGAAAATCAATGAAAACCCTAATTTTGTCTGACTGACGAGAAAAGTCTGTTTGACCGATTCTTGAGCCAATCTGAAAAAATCAGGAAAAGCCTGAAGTTATGATTTCTTGTGGAAAAATACGAGGGCAAATTTTTGGGTACAACAGTATCAAGCAATGATGTTCTCATAATAAATGAGATTGTGCTTGTATGATGCGTATATGCATGTGTCATGATGTATGGAAATGTGATGTTTTTAGCTGGGGAAAATAAATCCCGGATTGCTGCTGGAGAAAATAGTTGAATTCTTCGTTTCCACTGGGGATAGTGGATGAAGATGATGGTGAGAATGAACCTGCAGGAGAGGATAACTCTGTTGGGGAATAAACTGACGAGGAAATGACTCTGTGGGGAGGACACGCTCTGTCGGAGGATCTGTTGATTTGGAAGAATAACCTCAGCTGGGGATGAATTACCGTTGCTAGTGATAAAAAAACTCTGTTGGGGATTGAGTTTCTTCTTGTGAAAGGAATGAACTCCGCTGGGGATGATTTTCCAGTTGTGACTTCACTGGGGATAATCTTTTAGACTCTACCGGGGACAATCTTCCAGAGTATACTGGGGATAATTCTCCAAACTCCACTGGGGATAATTTTTCAATGCTGGTGATAGATAAACTCTGCTTGGGGGAGAATATCACCGACTCATTCGCGGTTGCGAGCCTTAGTTGGGGAGAGTTAACACTACTGTCTTTTTCTTACTCTGCGGGGAGTGACTGTACTTTTAATCGTTTTCTCCAACTAGGTATATCCCTATACCTGGTGGATAGAGCAACTGTATGGTTCGAACATTTCTTATTTGCCCCTGTTTCTGATATTACGAGTAATCGTCTTTTGTTTTGCATGCAAATATATATGAGCAGTAATCAATGTCAAATGCATATATCAAAAATGAACATTGGACGTTCTTTGCAAAACAAAGCAGAAAAAGGAAAACAGTTTGAAATTTCTTTGTGAAAATGAATTGTATTAACTCTGAAGTTTGGCCCGTAAATAGGCGTTTTTGTACAAGAGGTTGACGTCCTAGTAAGAGAACACCGCCGAACAATAGAGTTTATACAATTTTGTGAAAAACAAAGAAAAATAGCTATGTGAACAATCCCACTGGATTCCAACTCTGATATTTCCTTTATGTCCTCGAGCATCTCATCACTTTTCTACTTGGTTAAAGGTAGATCAGATTGATTAGCGTCGTTCGAGCTTGATAGTCGATACCGAAGTCTGGTTGCAAGTTGATCCAATGAGACATAGTGTTACGCATTGATCCCTAATTTTTGCTTGGACCGCCCTTTCGGGTTTTCAGTCCACCGGAATACCCCTTTTTGCCCAAGCCGCCTTTTCAGGTTTTCGACTTGCCGGGTGTACAGATTTTTTTCATTTTCATCCCTTATTTTTGCCCGAACCCTTTTGGTTCGCCGGGAATCCCTTATTTTTGCCTAGGCCAGTCAACTTAGCGGGTCTTTGATTATGCGTAGTATTTTTTCACTATGTCTGCATTGACAGGGTGAGGAAGGTCGTCACCATCCTTGGTGGTTAGAATCATAGCTCCTCCTGAGAAAATGTTCTTAACCACAAATGGCCCTTCGTACGTAGGGGTCCATTTGCCCCTAGGATCACCTTGTGGTAGGATGATGTTTTTGATCACCAGATCCCCAACTTGATACTCTTGTCGTCTGACTTTCTTGTTAAATGCCTTGATTATGTGTTTTTGATACGTCTGACCATGACAAATAGAAGTAAGTCTCTTTTCGTCGATTAAATTCAGCTGATCAAGCCGGGTCTGGATCTAATCGTCTTCGCTCAAACTTGCATCCTTCATAATCCGAAGAGAGGGTATCTGAACTTCAATGGGCAATGGCCTCCATGCCATATACCAAGGAATAGGGTGTTGCCTCTGTTGACGTCCGCGCTGAGGTGCGGTACCCATGAATAGAAAATGGTAACATCTCGTGCTAGTCTTTGTATATCACCGTCATCTTCTGCACAATCTTCTTGATATTCTTATTAGCCGCCTTAACAGCCCCACTCATCTCCGGCCGGTAAGGAGAAGAGTTGTGATGCTGTATCTTGAGCTGCTTGTAGAGCTCAATGATCATTGTATTATTGATATTTGTATCATTATCCATAATGATCCTCTCCAGTACACCATATCGATAGACCAGATTGTGCCGAATAAACCGTGCCACGGTGTTCTTGGTTATAGTAGCAAAGGAAGCTACTTCAACCCACTTTGTAAAGTAATCAATAGCTACCAGGATGAAACGATTCCCGTTGGATGCAGTAGGTCTAATCTCGCCGATCATGTCGATGCTCCACATTGCAAAAGGCCAAGGAGCTATCAAGACGTTCAGAGGTACTGGAGGTATGTGCACCTTATCAGCATAGACTTGGCACTTGTGACAGGTCCGAGAATGCTGATAACAATCGGCTTCCATAGTAGACCAATAATATCCTGCCTGTAGGATTTTCTTTGCCATGGTGTGTCCACTGGAATGAGTTCCGAAAGTACCTTCATGCAACTCTACCATAATTCTTTCTGCCTCGTTCTTAGCTACACAACGTAGTAAGGTCGAATCATGATTACGCTTGTAAAGGATATCATTACTAATGAAGAACTTCGCCACGAACCTACTTAGAAACTTCTTATCATTAACAGATGCACCCTCAGGGTATTCTTGAGCCTCAAGATACCTTTTTACCTCGTGAAACCAGGTTTTATCTGCTACCTCCTCAGTCTCAATGTCACAACAATGTGCAGGTTCGTCCAACCTCTCAATGGTAATCTGGGGAGCTTCATTGTCCCACCTGACCTTGAACATAGAAGACATAGTAGCTAGCGCGTCTACCAACTGATTATCCTCTCTGGGGAAGTGTTCAAAGGTTATCTCCTCGAAATGCGGTAGCAACGTCAATACATACTCTTTGTAAGGAATAAGATTTGGGTGCTTCGTATCCCACTCGCCTTTGATCTGACTGATCACGAGAGCGGAATCTCCGAACACACTTAAGAAATTAATCCTTAGGTCAATAGTTGCTCGAAGGCCCATGATGCACGCTTCATACTCCGCCATATTATTGGTGCAGTTAAAACATAATCGGGCGGTGAACGGAGTATGACAGCCTTCAGGAGATATGATCACGGCACCAATGCCATTACCCAAAGCGTTTGAAGCTCCGTCAAAATACATCGACCATCGGGATCCCTCCTCAGGTTCTTCATCCGGTCCAGGTGTTTCACAGTCAGTCACCAACATGATGCACTCATCTGGAAACTCGAAGTTCATAGACTGGTAATCATCCACGGCCTGATGTGCCAAATGATCTGCCAACACACTTCCCTTGATTGCCTTTTGGGTCGTGTATTGGATGTCATACTCAGTCAAGATCATCTTCCATCTTGCTATTCTTCCGGATAAGGCAGGATTTTCGAAGATATACTTGATTGGATCTATCTTTGATATCAATAGAGTAGTGTGAGTCAACATATACTATCTCAGCCGGCGATCAGCCCATGCCAAAGCGCAACAAGTTTTATCAAGCAGTGAGTATCGGGTCTCACAGTCGGTAAACTTTTTGCTAAGGTAGTAAATAACATGCTCTTTTCGGCCAGACTCGCCATGCTGCCCCAGCACACACCCCATTGAATTATCGAGTACTGTCAAGTATAAGATCAAAGGTCTCCCTTCAACTGGAGGCATCAGAATAGGAGGCTCTTGGAGATATTCCTTGATCCTTTCGAAAGTAGCCTGACACTCATCATTCCACTTTACCACTTGATCTTTCTTCAGCAGCTTGAAGATTGGCTCACAAGTAGCGGTCAAATGTGAAATGAATCGGGAAATGTAGTTCAGACGTCCCAAAAAGCCTCTGACTTCTTTTTCTGTTCTGGGAGCTGGCATTTTCTGTATAGCCTTCACCTTTGCAGGGTCCACTTGAATACCTTTATCACTAACAACGAAACCCAGTAGCTTACCAGACCTTACCCCGAAGGTGCACTTGTTCGGGTTTAACCTCAACTTGTACAACTTCAACCTGTCAAATAGCTTCTAAAGATGGTCGAGGTGTTCTTCCTCAGTCTGGGATCTTGCAATCATGTCGTCAACGTATACCTCAATCTCATGATGAATCATGTCGTGGAACAAAGCGACCATGGCGCACTGATACGTTGCCCCAGCATTCTTCAATCCGAAAGGCATGACTTTGTAGCAAAAGGTACCCCATTGAGTAACAAAGGTTGTATTTTCCATATCCTCGGGAGCCATCTTAATCTGATTGTAACCGGAGAAACCATCCATAAAGGAGAAGATCTTATGTTGTGCGGTGTTGTCAACTAGAACATCGATATGAGGCAGAGGGAAATCATCTTTGGGGCTCGCCCTGTTCAGATCCCTATAGTCAACACACATTCGAACCTTACCATCTTTCTTCGGCACTGGAACCACGTTGGCAACCCACTACGGGTAAGAAGTAACTGCTAGAAAACCGGCATCAAACTGCTTCATAACCTCAGCCTTGATTTTCTCAGACATCTTCGAGCGCAATCGGCGAACTTTCTGTTTCACTGGAGGACAATCTTCTTTGGTTGGCAAGCGGTGAACCACAATATCGGTATCCAACCCAGGCATATCTTCGTAAGACCAGGCAAAGATCTCAACATAGTCATGCAGCATCTATATCAACCGTTGTTTAACACTAGACTCCAGATTTGCACCGATCTTGACCTCTTTCTTGTCTACTTATGTACCCAGATTTACTGTTTCCACTGGCTCTTCATGCGGCTGTATGGCCCTCTCTTCCTGAAGTAACAGTCTAGCAAGTTCCCCAGGCACTTCACAATCATCCTCACTTTCGTCCTCGGCTCAGTTGATCGGACTTTCGAAGTCATAACTGGCAGTAGCAGAGTCGTTATCAGTGGGATCCAGAGTGGATGTAGACCTGTATATGTGAGTGTGTGTAAGACAAATAGCTGTTTTGCAAGATAGAAAAGAAAAACAAGGAGCACAAAATTCGTAATGCAAGAAAACGTCCAATTCTTTTATTGATGATATATGGAAATGACAAATATTAAGCCCTCACACACAAAGACAAGGTGTCTCGGGTAAGGCACTGGGTCGTAAAGTTTTAAATTGTATGTTACAAACTCAAAACAAAAGTCTATTACTGTGTAATAAAATAAATGGGCACAAAGTCCTTCGCCGTCCAATTGCTTTATTCGTCGTCGGTAGTCGGGTAAATCCAGCTGTCAAACTCAGACTCTTCATCGTCATCTTCAATTGCGTTTACTTCCGGATTACTAATACGCAGGGGAGGTCTTCCAATCCGCGCACGCCGAATAGCCCTTTGAGCTTCTGCAGTAAAACCCAAACCAAACTTTTAAGTCTTGTGTGAAAAGTCAGGGAGTTGGCCCCAATTCACACACCCACCTTTTTCAATAACATCCCGGGCATCCTTGAGGGAAGCCATCTTCATCGGAGGATCTTCAGCAACAGTTTCAGTCGACGCCAGAGTCTGGGGGACTTCTTCAAAGTTTTGACACGGGGTTTCAATGAACTCCCCATCCATCTCCACATACCAAAAAGAGTTGAGCTGGCTTACCATGTACTCCTCTTCTCCTTGTACCGTAACAATTTTTCCCTTCACTGGGTATTTTAACATCTGATGGAGCGTAGAAGTTACTGCCCCAGCTTTATAGATCCACGGGCGACCCAGCAAACAAGAATAAGATGGTCGAATGTCCATCACATAGAATGTAGACACGAAATTCTGGGAACCAACCTTAACTGGAACATTCACCTCTCCATGTACCATCCTCTTGGACCCGTCAAAGGCCCTAACCACAATATTACTCGGCTTCAGCACCAACCCTTTACAATCCAGCCGATCTAATGCTTTCTTGGGTAAAACATTTAACAAGGACCCAATATCCACCAGCACGTGAGCTAGAGTAGTGCCCCTGCACTCGATCGAGACATGCAGAGCGTCATTGTGATTCTTTCCTTTGGCAGTCAGATCTGCGTCAGATAAACCCAACCCGTTGTCAGCGGTCAAACTAGCCACACAGTCTTTGAATTGATCAGCAGATGTTTCCTGCGGCACATGTGCAGTTTTCAGGAAATCAATTAAAGCCTTAGCATGGGCTTCTGAGCACAACAACAAAGATAACATAGAGATCTTCGACGAGGTTTGCCCCAGCTGTTCGACTATGTTGTAGTCGCTTTTCTTAATGATCTTCAAAATCTCCTCTATCTCCTGCCTAGAGGTTTCAACAGTAATCTTCTTCGGTGCCTCCGTCTGGGCAGGCTCACTGGTGATCCCTTTTCCCTGAGCGTCAGATGACTCGGCGACAGGGGTAATGATTGGAACATGAACAGGGACAGTAGCAGATGTACTGGCAGGTGTAATAGCAACAGGATTTTGAACAGTTGGTGGGGAGATCTCAAGAGAGAAAAGTCTTCTGCTGCGAGTGACCTTGCTAGACCCGACAATATTGCTGACATCAGTATCAGCCTCCTCAACCTTCAAGTCTTGTTTAATCCCATGATAATACACATCGTCCCCATAGTGCCACGGGACAGCCTTATCCGACGTGTAAGGGATAGGTCCGGAAATAGTAATGATCAATGGAGCAACTCTCGGAATAGATGTAATTCTAACAGGCTTTCTCGAGGAAACCTTGGAAGAATTGGCGGAAATGGTGATTATGGAAACATCTTCAACAGGAATCAATGGAACCAAAGTTTTCTCGAACAAGATTTCTTTGTTATCCATCAAGCGTTGAACACCTGACTTCAATAGATGGCAACCAGCAGGCAGGATGGAACATAGGTGGCAACCTTCGCCACAGCCCGGAAATAAATCGACCAACAATAAGTTCTTCTTAACGGTCAATAATGGAGTAGAAATGTCTTCCACAGAGGTTACAAACGAATCATAGTCCACAGCATTTACTCCATGCTTGGGCATAGGAGCAGTCATGACATTATGCTTTTTCGGCACTTCAAACTCGATCTCCTTAGCATCAATCAAATCCTGCACTTTATTCTTCAAAGCCCAGCAGTTGTTTGTATCATGCCCTGGGCTATCAGAGTGATAAGCACAGCGGGCGTTTGGATTATACAACGGTGATGTAGTACTGGGATTCTTTGGAGCCTCCTTCAGAATCACCAAGTTGGTTTTCAACAGTTGCGACAGAATTTGAGATAGGGTCATACTGAGCCGAGTATACTGTCTTTGCGGTCTCTCTACTGTTTGCTGATTGTTGCGTTGTGGGGCAACAGTTGGTCTTGATATTACTACCGCATTGAATGCTTGGCGGCGTTCAGGTTGGTTTTGGCTCCTCGAGCTGTATACTGCACTAGCTTCTTTTCTGAAAGGCTTCTTTTCTGTACTTGATGAAGCACCTTTTTGTATCTTTCCATTTTTAATACCAACTCCAACCCTCTCCCCAGTCATAATTAATTCAGTAAACCCGGACGATGAACTACCGATCAAATGATTGAAGTATGGACCAGACAAAGTCCCAAGAAATATATCCACCAACTCCCTATCAGCCAGAGGGGGTTGTACTCTCCCAGCAAGATCTCTCCACTTCTGAGCGTAGTCCTTAAAACCTTCACTAGCACCCATAGACATACCTTGAAGTTGAGTACGCGTGGGAGTAAGGTCGGCATTATACTGGTATTGCTTGTAAAAAGCAGCAGCAAGGTCCTCCCAGTTGCGGACATTAGCTCCTTCCAGTTGATAGAACCATTCAAGCTGAGTCCCTGACAGACTGTCTTGAAAGAAATGAACCCAGAGGTTCCTATCAGCAGTATATGGTTGAATCTTTCTGACATACAAGCGGAGGTGTAACTTTGGGCAGGAGACCCCATCGTACTTAGCAAAGACATGCGCTTTAAACTTGTGTGGGATCACCACCCCAGATGCCAAACCCAAATCTCCGAAGTCCAACCCAGGTATCTTCTGGATCTCCATTGCGCTCAACCGGTCTTCGAGTTACTTATACCTATCCTCTGCAGGAGGATACTGGTCTTCATTAAAGTCAGTGCCATTGTCAGAAACCACAGGGCTAGGAGCCTTCTTTTCCTCTTGATTCTCCCCTCCTCTAGATGAATCGGACAAATCAGTTTCCTATCGCAAATTATTCCCGAATCTGCAATCCATATTCAGTAGGACCACCTTCTTCTTCTTCTTCTTCTTGTCCTTCAAGATAAGAGTCTTCAAATCTTGTTGACTCTTGGCCAAGTTCAAGAACATTTCCTGGAACTGAGCATTCTGAGCTTGCAGAGCCTTGATGGCTTGATCAGTAGGTGTTTCAGAAGACATATTATGCTGAAATAACCAGCGAAGAAGATGAGAAACCTGTAAGGGTACCTGTGATGAGGTGCATGAAAATGGAATGCGTATGAAATGATTTCAAAGACTTTGGGAGATTCAAATTTGTAAACCAAAATAAAACACACTTTATTAGATTAAAACTTGAAACAATGTTTAACAAATGCCTTTAAGGCGTTACAAAAGAAATACTGAAAAGCAAATCTAAACTAGAAATAGTAAAAGACATCAGAATTCCCATGGTCGTTTTCCTTTCTTGCTGACATAATCGTTGATCGTCCTCTCAGTCTCTAGCTGCCTTGTAAGCTTCAAGATCTTCCGTTCCTGCTCATGATACTTCTCTCTGTAGGTATCCCTTTCTTCCCTTAACTGGATCCAAGATCTCTTTAATGCCCCAATATTAGTAGGCATGTATTGATGGAGGACCGTATAAGGAACCCCTTCTTCATCAGTATGCTCTACAATCACCGGCAAAACAGCTTCATATGGCATCCCCAGCTTTTGAGCGCGGGCTCGAACACACTGGAGGTATGGTTACATCGCGAGAGAAGTCTTCATTCCTATCTCATTTGGATCAGACCTGTTAACCCTTTCCCAAGCTCGTATAAACCTGCGGTGATATCCCTCAACATCCCCCTTGAAGTCAAAGACAATGCTTGTAAGCAGCAGCTCATGAGGACCGTCCCTTCGAGCTCATCCAAACTGTTGTAAGGCCAAACAAGGATTATAGGTTATTCCTCCTCTAATTCCAAGCAATGGAACATTGGGGTATTCCCCACACCGATCAATGACATCTACCTCTTCCATATCCTTAGTACTCCAAAGGATGTCCGTATGAGAAAGGGACATGATTTTGTAAGCCCAACCCATACCTTCCTCACTCTTCAATACAGATTTTGGGAGGTGAGAAATAAACCACCTCACCAGCAGCGGTGTACAACACAAGAGAGTTCCCCTTATCCGCACAGTACGAGTATAGAGAGTATGCAAAATATCACCTAAGAGAGTAGGCACTGGGTTACGAGACATGAAGATCTTGACTGCGTTCACATCGACAAAAGAATCTGGATTCGGGAACAGGACGAAGTCGTAGATGAGGAGATCCAGGATGTCTTCAAACGCTTGAAAGTCTAAGTTTTCCCAGAACTGTTGAGCTTGATCGATCAAAAACTTAGCTAAGAAACCTTTAACTCCACTCCGAATCTCCCAGTTAGACACTACATCAGCCATTTTCAGATATAGGGCTGAAGTAATATCCTCTGGCCTAGGAGTTATCTCCAAACCTGTAAAGGGTGTCTGTTATAGAATAGATATGCCAAGTAAATCAAAAAACTCCTCCAAAGTAGGGACCAACTGATAGTCCGGGAAGGTGAAACAGTGATGCAACGGGTCAAAGAACTGGAACAGGACACTCATCATTTGCTCATCCAATTTGGAAGTGACCAGGCTAAGGAGATGACCATGTCTTCTAACAAATGAAGAAGTATCAGGAACTTTTGAAACCAACTCTCTGAGCTGAGCAGGGATTTGCACGAAGCTGATTTGAATGGTATTTCTGTGCATAGAAGCCATGATCTGCAAAACAAAACAAATATGAATCCCCTCGATCTTTGAAATGGTTAGTCTAATGAAATATGCATGCGATGTCATGATGCATAATGTCATGATAAAAACACACCACAGGTGTCACAGATAGCAAACATGGTAAGGCAAACAAGTCATACAGTAGCCCTTAAATTTCAGGCTGGCATGGAGTTTAGGTATTACCCTCTTTCAGTTTAGTTGGTTCAACATGTCCTAGTAATAGTAACTGGGTTCTAGAGGTTCTCAATATCACTGACCATCCTCCATCGGTCATAATTCCAGACACGCAATCTTTTCTCGCGACCGGAACCATCTCGAGAGTATGGTCTCAATGAGTGTAGCATATTGCTACTTTCTATGGCCAAGTTGGTCAGTTATAGGTTCTAAGGTCAGTTATGCTTAATGACCCATTAGCAGCCCCATACTCTCCTTGTCCCTCCACAAGGGATATCGGTACCAACTAATGCATCACACCAACATAGCTACTGCTTCAACCATATCGGTCTACGTCGTACAGTTCCCTCACAGTCTATTGCTACTTACCTAAAAGGTATCCCCAGATCCGGGTTAGGATTTATAGTAACTCCGATTCAAAGCCCACAAAAATAAAGCAAACAAATCAAACAATTGAAAACAATATGATTAATTAATCCTAAGGTACACCCCACTTATCAAAATCCCCAGCAGAGTCGCCAGTTCTGTGATACGGTGGCCAGAACTGGGCCGTGTTTCCCTATTTTAAGGAATTTGTTGGTTTACGTTTTGCGTTTGTATTCACAAAATGTCGCGGTAAGCAAGAGTCACCACCGTCTTTTATTTTATCCGACAAGGAAAGGAAAAAATCACAGGAAAATTCCTTTTTCTAGATATTTCTGAGTACGGGGGGTAGATTATAGAAAGGGAAGGTATTAGCACCCTTTCTATCCGTAGTTATCTACGGGCTCTTAGGTACTTGCTCATCATTTTCAAAATCGTTTTCTTTGTGTTTGTGTGCTTTGAAAAGCTTTTGTTTTAACTTTGATTTAACTCTTGCTTCTGTCTTCAAGAGTGTAATGAAGTGTTTTTGAAAACTTTGTTTGTAAAGGAGTGTAAGTGTGAAAAGGTTTGTTTTGATTAAGCAAGTACTTAAGAACTAATCTACCTACTCGAAAAAAGAATTGTTCTATGCTTGTTTCCTTTAGACAATGTTATCCCACTATTAGTGAGTAGGTAGCATCGTCGTTGGAGTTTTAAGGGTCAATTTGAAAGGGATGTACGGTCACTAAAGCAATGTTAGGACGTCTTAGTAATAACCCTTATGTCTTAGATCAATTATTCGAGGCAACAATTTCGAGGCAACCATTCTGAGGCAACTTTGATCTTTGGACAAAAGGACGACCACTAAAACATCCTATACTCAATGACCGTTTATCGAAGGCAACCAAGTGGGAATGTACCCTAGGGGTGCGCATGTGCGAGTGATTCAATTTCAGTTTATTTATCTTTGCACATTTAGGGTGATCTAATTGTTTTCAATTTAATCATACATTCTTGTCATGCATCCTATTATCATACATCTAACAGTTTATAGTTTGCGGAATTTAAATGCGAAAATTAAACTAAGCTATTACAATGCTTCGGGTATTTACATAACCAAAAACAAACCCTTTGAAAATAAAGCGATAAATGGAAATAAACGCCCTAATTAAACTATTACAAACTGTAGGCAGTTACATCAATATGATAAATAATAAAAATAAAACGCGCGAGAAAAATTAGAACGAAGACGAACTAGGGTTTTCACCCTCCTAACCTAATTAAAAGAAAAAAGTTTTTTGTTGTTTTTTAATATTTTTTTAAGAAAAAGATTAGGTTTTAAAATTAAATACTAAATTAATTAGCTAATTAAATTAATTAATAAAAATAATTACATGACCTATTTTTTTATGTTTTGGTTATTTTTAGGAAAAAGAAAATATGATTAAATTAGAAATAAAACCTAATTGTCCTAATTAGTTTTAATTATGTACAAAAAGAAATTAAAGTTATCTAAATTAATCAAACCTAATTAAATTAATTAATTTTTTTAATAAAAATAAATATCTTAAATTTAATTGGATAGAAAAATATTTTTGTGATTTTTTGATAAAAGAAAATTAATTTTTGTTAGTAAAGTAAATTAAATAAATAAATTAAATGAAATATAAAAAGCAAAAGAATAAGAAATGGGCTTGAAAATAGCAACTTGGGGAGGTGTGAAGAGCCAAATCTGGGCCCAAATTAGGATGGTCCTTGTTGACTTTGTAATCCCATGCCATGCGTTGACCCTGGTCTATTTACTCCTCTAGTGATGGCCTTTAGATTTGGCCATCTGGCCATCTGGCAGGCTGAATGATGAGGGCACATAATGGTCCTTAGGCTTGCCAACACGCTGGATTATCTGAAAGAAATTAAGCAAAATAACAAACGTTGGAGGCAGGGGTCGAACCCCTGACCTCAAGCACTCCAACGCCTTAACGCTTGCCTGGCTACCACTACACCATTTGTTCTTTGTTGTACATAAGGTGAGAAATAATAATAATATACAAAACAAAGATTTAATGGAAAATAATAAAAAACGCGCGTCAGAAATTTGAATGGGCCAATGGAGAGATGACACGCAGGTCTTCCCTGACCTTGTTCCGTTGGTAAAAGTGGGAAACTTTTACCTACGGACTGTTGTCCGTAGCTACAAGTCCTGCAAATTCTCAAAATCAATTATAGGCAGAATAAATCAAAACTAAAGCCATGAATGATTTCGTCTAGACCTACTGAGTTCAATGATAGCCCTTTCATGGGCTAATTTTTCCTGTAAATGAAAATCCCAATTTGAAGCAAAGAACCCTAATAATGGTGAAATCCATAATAGGCCATATAAATGCAATTAAACAACACAGGAAGTTTGCATATGTCTTAAGGATCAAGAATATATCATTAGTTCATGCTATCAATGCCTAAATCATGGAATTCAATTTCAAGAAAAGTTGGGTATCGTGACTGACTTATAGCGCGATTTAGGGCTTGAAAATGCTTAGTTTCGATTGCTTTCACTTGCTGGGAATCTCAGGAAGTGATTGAGATAGCTAGGATGCCTGGAACACTGAATTCGAGTTTGCACTTTTTCTTGATTTTTCAAGTTTGTGTTCTTGATGTTGCGCCTGCTTCTAACCTCGTTTTAGGTCTGGCTTCCTTTCTATATGTATCAAGGAATGTATTAGGGTTGATAGGCTGTACTAAATCTTCCTCCATCAATGAGTTTGATCTTGATTTGATTCACCTTAAAATCTTTCCAAAATTGGCCTAAAATAAATCTTTTTGTTCATGCTAATGCCTTGCATGAGTTTGATTTGATGCTAGCTGTAATTGAAACCTGAAACAAGCACAAAATCTTTTGTTTTCAATATTTTGGATTTTATATGATTTATTTTGATTAAAATTGATTTAAATCAAATAAAAATCAAAATAAATAATAAAAACATGATAATGACACGTGGAAAGGGCTAGAGCTCGTGGACTATGTTGCCAACTCAAAAAAAGTGAAAAAGATAGGGCCCATTTGGAAAAATTTGAAGTTTTAGGCATAGTTGACTTTTTGCAATTTTGCAAAAAGGGTCAACTTCACCAATGCATAACTTCCTCAATTTTAACTCTTTGGAGGCTTTCTTGGATTTTTTAGAAAGCTTGAGATGTTATCTAACAACCCTTTTGGTCTCTTCTCATTTTGATATTACATGCTCATGTATGAATCTTTGACAAAGAAGGTGTGTTTGTTGACTTTTCAAAATGACCTATAATGTCCGAATTCATAACTTCTTGTGAGTGCATATTTTGAACTTTGGAGCTGAAGATGGATTGTAGGGAATAGCATCCTATTCAAAATGAGCTTTGGATGGGTATTTTCTCATAAAGTATGATAAAGTTATGCTTGGTCAAATTTGAGTTGACTTTTCCTGCAAAACCCTAATTTAGCAACTTTTGAGTCTTGATGAATCATGAGCAATCCTTGATGAATCATGATCCAACCTTGATCAAATGATGAAATATCCTTAAAAATGAGAATGTTGACAAAAAATCTTGAAGTTTGACTGTATGTAGGCCACAGTTGACTTTTGCCCTAGCACAGTCGATTTTCAGGCCTTTGAGCAATTGACTGAGCAAACTTCCTCTGCAAGGCTTGAAACTTGACATGGATGATCTTGATAACATATTAGGACATTGGTGAGAATTTGGGATCCCTTGGACTCAAGTATCTGGATGTAACATGAAACCCTAATTTGAGGTGGACTGCCTTAGGAGAGAGCTTGTCTGGCCAACCCTTGGACTACCTTGAGCAACTTGGGGATCTTTCTTGAAATGTTTTGAAAAATATGGGAGGGAAAATTTTGGGGTACAACACCGTCGAATGCGACCAGATATGTCAGAGAAGATTAAAGCAGAAGTCATGAAACAATTTAATGTTGGATTCTCGGCCATCACCTCCTATCCGCAATGGGTTGCCAATGTTGTCCCCGTGCCCAAAAAGGACGGCAAGGTACAAATGTGCATGGACTACAGAGATTTGAATAGGGCAAGCCCTAAGGATGATTTCCAACTTCCCCACATTGACATCCTAGTTGACAATACTTCACAACACAAAGTGTTTTTCTTCATGGACGGTTTCTCAGGTTACAACCAAATCAAAATGGCGCCTGAGGACATGGAGAAAACAACATTTATCACACAGTGGGGCACATTCTGCTATAAGGTTATGCCATTCAAACTGAAGAATGCGGGGGCAGCCTATCAGCGTGCCATGGTAGCTCTATTTCACGACATGATACATCATAAAATAGAGGTCTATATGGACGACATGATAGCTAGATCTCAAAAAGAAGAAGAGCATCTTGATCATTTACAGAAACTATTTGAGAGGCTAAAGAAATACAAGGTGAGGTTGAACCCAAATAAATGCACATTTGGAGTAAGATCTGGTAAGCTCCTAGGCTTTGTTGTCAGTAATAAGGGTATTGAAGTAGATCCTGCCAAAGTAAAAGCGATACAAGAGATGCCCGCTCCTCGTACTGAAAAGGAAGTCAGGATTCTTGGGACGTTTGAACTACATTGCCAGATTCATTTCTCACCTGACAACTACCTGTGAACCAATCTTCAAACTATTGAAGAAAGATCAAGTAGTCAAATGGAATGATGAATGCCAAACTGCTTTTGACAAGATCAAAGAGTACCTGCAAGAGCCTCCTGTTTGGATGCCACCAGTCGAGGGAAGACCGTTGATTATGTATCTAACTGTTTTAGAGAATTCAATGAAGTGTGTGTTGGGGCAGTATGACGAGTCTGGCCGAAAAGAGCACGCTATTTTTTACCTGAGAAAAAAGTCTATCGACTGTGAAAAAAGATATTCACTACTCAAGAAAACTTACTGCGCTCTAGCATGGGCTGCTCGCCGGCTAAGACAGTATATGTTGACCCATACTACCATGTTGATATCTAAAATGGATCCAATAAAATACATCTTCGAGAAACCTGCTCTCTCTGGGAGAATAGCGAGATAGAAGATGATCCTAACAGAATATGACATACAGTATACTACCCAGAAGGAAATAAAGGGCAGTGTACTAGCTGATCACCTTGCTCACCAAGCTGCGGAAGACTACCAGTCCATGAAGTTCGAATTCCCGGATGAAGACATCATGATGGTAAACAACTGTGAAGAATTCAGGCCATATGACAGACCTGAATAAGGACCCCGATGGACCCTGGTTTTTGATGGGGCATCTAACGCACTCGGCAATGGTATTGGTGCAGTACTCATATCTTCTGAAGGGTGTAATACTCCATTTACTGCAAGACTCTGCTTCAATTGTACAAAAAACATGGTGGAATACAAATTGTGCATCTTTGGTCTTTGTTGTACCCCAATGTTTTCCCTATCACTTATCAAGAATTTTCTTACAAGATCTCTTTGGGCTCAAGATTGCACTAGGGTTTGATCAGCTCAAGACACCTCCTTAGGCACTGATGACCAAAATTAGGGTTTGAGTTTTCATAAGGATTTTTGAACTATCAATGCTTAATATTAATTTCATGTACCATTATGGACCCCCAAGATTACTCATGTCAAGTTTCAAACCTTGGATCACACTTTTGATCAGTCAATTGAACAGTTGACCTAAAAATCAACTGTATTGGGGAAAAAATCAACCATGGCCAATTTACAGTCAAACCTCATAATTTTTTATCCACATCAACATTTTAAACCCATATGTACCATTTGATCAAGTTTGGAACACAATTCCTCAAGAAGTTTGATCAAATCTCCAAAAGGGCAAAATGGTCAAAATTAGGGTTTTGACTGTAAAAGGGCAATTTCTGATTTTTGACCTAACAAATGATCAATTGGTTTAATTAATGATCTCAAGAGTCCAATTGCATCATTTTGACCTAATGACATGGTTTCAAACATTGAAAGTCCATTGGATTGACAGATGAATTTTGCAGTCAACTGATCAAAAGTCAACTGTATACTGAAAAGTCAAACTTTGACTTTTTAGTCAAATTCAAGTGCCAAAGATCATAATTCATCAAAAAATGTCAAAATATGAAAATTATTCATCAAGAAATCAAAAAGTCAAGATTTCATTTTGAAAAGTCAAAATTTCTAAACTTAGATAATTTTCTAAGTGTTGAAAATTCATGTTTTTTTCATAACTTTGAGCCAAATTTTCACCATGATGCAAGATGATTCAAGAGAAACTTCAAACATTAAAGTTGTATATATCCATAAAATGTACAACTTTTTTTCACACAACTTCTTCCAAAAGTGCTTGTATCTCAAGTTGTAATTTCAAGAACATAGGGTCATGAATCTAAACACTTAGTGAAATTTTGCCCTAATTTGGTCAGGATTTTGACTCAACTTCATGGAACTTTTTCATGTAGTTCCAAGTGTAATTTTCAAAATAAAATCAAAGATGGGTTGTAGAGCACATTGCAAGCTTTCCAAAATTTCCAAGAACTCCTTGAGATCATTCTTGAGTAGGGAGAATCGAAGAGATGTAGTTCGTGTTTTGTCACTTGATCTACAAGGCATTTTGTGATGAACAAGAATCCAATTTCAAACCCATGCTATACAATCTTGTTTTGCAGGCTTCTAAACCTCAATATCTCTCCATAATCAGAAGATTACACTTGCTTTTGAGTTATTATCCAAGTGTTCCAAGCATTGTCCAAGCCAATTTGCCATTTTTGGAAGAAAGTTACCATTCCATTCTTGAAAAGTTGCTTTAATCACAAAGTCAAATTGTCTTGAGCTTCTAACTTGTTCTTTCTGCACACACAACCCCTATAATACAAAAGCAAGGTGTCTAAGACCTGAGGAAGCTCCGGACGTGCTTGTACAACATTTGAGATTTTCATTTCACTTTTCTTCAAAAGCAAGTTATAGAGCCATAACCCTATAACTCGGAAGCCTAGAATGATTTTGTGCTGAAATATTTTCCATACATATTAACAAGTTTATTGCAAGCTAAGACACGATTTGGAGCATCCTAAAACTCTCCCAAACACCCTGGCTGCACAAGACCGCTCAACTTGACAGTTTTGAGCCAAAACTCTCTATCTTCATTTCCACTCGTGCGTTTTGATTCTTAATCACTCAAACACCTTACATACATCATATACAAGTGATCTAAGCCCCTATTTCAAGATTGTAACCCTTCCATCACTATTCACCATTTTCAAACATCAAGCTTGCAGGTTGACTTGAGTAGGGAGATTCAGGGACTTTCAAAGCAAGGTAGGAGTTAGAATACACTCAAGGAGGTCCAGGTAAGCTAAACAGATTCTTAGGGCACCTCAAAGCTTGCTCAAACTCCATACATGAATCCATCTGCAAGAGGTAAGTTTTCTAACTTCAATATCTTGATACAAGCATCCTCTGTGCATACATTCTAAAGTAAAAATGTAGATATCATTGTTCTAAAGCTAACCATGTCCATAGTTTTCATTTATATTGACAGTGTGTAGAGAATTTTAGATTTGAACTTTCTGAAAAAATTAGGTTTCAATTTAGGGCCATCAAAATTAATCTTCATCTTTGACTTTTAGCTTACATAAGTTATATGGTTGGATTCGTGAGGAAAAATAGCATAACTTTCATGTTTGCATTTTCCATTTTTGTTGAGAAATGAATGAGATACAGGTGGTCCGGCTGGCTGAAGGTTGAAGACGAAGTACAGGTCAAGGAGAAGTTTTACCTTATGTATTTATTCTTTCATTTAAGTTAACAGATGTACAGCCACCCTGGTGGTAAGGCAGCGCGCGTTATTGATGGAGGTCATGGGTTCGAACCTCAACGCTGCCTTTTTGCAGTTTTTTACATTTTGTCTTTTTTTTTGTTACAGCAAACAAACGCATGGGCCTTCCACTCCTGGGCCTGACCTTTTTTCTAACCTTCCCCCCTAGTTTCATATTTGCACCCTGGCCCAATTTTATTTTATTTCTTCATTTTATATTTTTTATTTTCTCAAATATATTTTCTAAATACAAAAAAAAAATGATAAAAATGCAAAAAATGATATTTTATATTTTGACTTATTTTATTTTATTTTTCCATAAATAAAAATAGTTTTCATTCTTCATACTTTATTTATTTATTTAAGTAAGTCTTATTAGGGGTGTTCGTGGTCCGATTTGGATCGGTTTTGAGACAAAATATCATCCGATCCAAAAATATATAAAGCATACGGTTTGGTTCGGTTTTTGGATGACAACAAGAAAAATCCAATCCAATCCAATCCAATTTATACGGTTTACTTTGGTTCGGTTGAATCGGTTTTATTCGGTTTTTAAACTAACACTATTTAGAAATTTAAAAAGAATATATTTCAATACCAGTTAAAATTATGCCACCAACGTCTCCTGAGACAATATCTAATTTCTATGTTCATATGGCTATTTGATGTCATTATTGCAAAGTTTCATTATAATATATGTATAATATATATCCCAACGAAATAGACATGGCTATAATATATAATATATATGGAGATATGCTTAGTTTTTATATAGAGATTTGTATTATAAATTAAATATATGACAAATATATAAAACAGTGAACAAATGAAGATTCCAAAGCTATATTAAAGTGAATATAATAATAAAAATTCAAGAAAAATATCAATAACAGTGGACATGCGAAAGTTGCATCACAAGGAATATATAATAATAATATGACAAACTGCATTATATATAGAGAGAAGATCTGCTTTATATATGACAGCATAATTGATAGTTTCAAAATGGCAAGTAAATGGAAGTAATACCGGTTCGGTTTGGACCGGTTCGGTTCTCATGAAGTCAACCGTAAACCGAACCGAACCGGTCGGTTATGCTACATGGTGATCCAAATACATCCAAAAAAATTCGTTTTTTTTTATTTCGGTTTTTTCGGTTCGGTTTTTGGATTTTTTTTGGATCGGATTGGATCTGAACACCCCTAAGTCTTATAAACTTAATTAATATTGTATTATTTATTTATTTTTCTTCACACCATTTAAAATATATTATTTTAATACCCAAAAGACTAAAAATATTTTATAATGCTATAAATATTTTCAAGATAAAATATACCAAAAAAATACTTTTCTTAAACTTATTTTCTTTTTGATTAACTTATAAGAATTAAGGTTTCACTTAAAACCTTTTCTTAATAAATCTAAACTTGCGTAATTATTTTCTTTAAAATAATTAGGTTATAACAATTTCCCTCTTTCTCATGAGAAACAAACAAAAATTTATTTTCTTTACATTTTTACATCCTTGTACACTTATTCATTTTTTATACTTTGTTTTTTTTTTATTTAATTCCTTGTATATTTCATACCAATTCAATATGGTTGTAATAGACTAATTAGGTTTAGATTCTTGCAATCTCCATTTGTAATTTGTACACCCCCCTCCCACAAATGTTGTAATAGCGTAGTAACTTTAAAATTCTGCAATTTATTGCTTTATATACAATTGCTAGTAATTAGGGTTTGTATGAAAAGACTTCAAACCAATAAATAGTAAGCCCTAATTCAAGACTAAATCAAGCATGAAAACAACACATTTGCACACAAGCATCCCTAGGGTTATCCCACTTGGTTGCCTTATGCAAAATGACCATATTACGCATGTAAGGTATCTTATCCAAAACAAGTAAATACAAGATCATAGTCCCTCGATAACGATATCTAAGTTGTATTTCAAAATGATCTTAGTCCCTAAAGAAAAATGCTAAGATACCTTGCAACATTGCTAATCATGGTCATACGATGACCCACGCCCGTCCCGTTTACATCCAAAGATATGGTTGCTTACCAAATCAATGGTAAGACAACAATGTCAAAGGAAAAGGAAATGAACAAGAAACACATTTGAGTAGGTAGATTGCTCCTAATTACTTGCTCCATTTCAAAACAAACATCCTTGCTATTTTCAAAATAATCACATACACTTTCAAACATCTTAAAAAATTGAAAACATTTTCAAAATATCAAATATCTTTGTATACATTCTTACGAACGAGAATCATTACAAAGATTGCCTAAACAATGGCCTCTCTACAAAATACTTTCAAAAACCACACAAAGCACGATTTCAAACAATAAAAGCAAGTGATCTAGCCAGTAACTAAGAGCCCATGGAAAACCATGGATGAAAAGGATGCTAATACCTTCCCTTTTCATAATCTACCCCCCAAACTCAAGAAATAATCTCAAAGGTCTTTCCTGTGCTTTTTCACCTTTCCTTTTTGGATAAAAGAAAAGTCGGTGGCGACTCTTGCTAACCGCAACATTTACAATCAAACGCAAAACACCCAAGTCAGTTCTCCCACCGTATCACAGAACTGGCGACTCTGCTGGGGAGTATTCTAAAAGTGGGGTTACCTTAGGGATATATCACATTTATTTGCTTACATTGTTTGACTTGTATGCTTTACATTATGGTTCTTTGTTTGGGTTTGAATCTTTTACCCGGATTTGGGATACATTATAGGTAAGTAGCAATACGTTGTGGAAACTGTTTGGAGTATACCGACATGGTCTAAGCAATATCTACATTAGTGCGACATATTTATGGGTACCGGTAGCCTTTGAGTTAATCAAAGAGAATACGGGGCCGCTGAGTGATGTCATGAAGCACTAATGAACTTTTAGAACCTTTACTTGACCAACTTGGCCATTTAGGATGTAGTGAGATGACTGGCTTTGGTGCAGTCCGAAGTTAGTAGATACTCGATACTACACTAATTGAGGTTTGGTTTCTTGGGATATTTCGGTCACCATTAAAGAGGCTTATGCTGAAACAATGATCAAGGAAACAAACTAGTGATATTGAGCTCCTTAGAACCCGATTACTATTACTAGGACAGGTTTGAGCCAACTAAACTTCAAGAGGGTACTTACCTATAAAACTCCATGCAAGCCTAAACCTAAGGAATTGTTTTTTTTTTGTATATACATACTTGTACATAACATCATGAACATCATGAACATCATATACATTCACTAACCATTTCAAGGATTTGTGGAATTCATCTTTGTTCTTGTTTTGTAGGATACAGATTCACTTCACAGGAAAACTATTCAAGTCAATCTTGTAAGGATCCCTCCACAACTTAAGGAGCTAGATTAAAAGATTCATGAAAACTCTCCATTCACCGAGAGACATGGTCGCCTACTCAACTTGGTCACCTCCAACACAGATGAGGACATGATGAAAGTGCTCTTTCAGTTCTTTGATCCTTTACACCATTGCTTCACAATTCCTGACTATCAGCTTGTGCCTACTTTGGAAGAATTTTCCCGACTCTTGAGGATTCCCATTCTCAATCAACTACCTTTCAACGGTACGTAAAGAGACCCAAAGCCAGAAGAGATTTCTCAAGCTCTACACTTGCACTCATCTGATGTCACAACTCATTGGGAAACAAGGAGTGGTGTCAAAGGTTTCCTAGCAAAGTTCATGTTTGATAAAGCCCAAAGCTGTTGGAATTATTTGGATCTGCAAGCCTTTGAGGAAATTGTGGCTCTCCTCATCTATGGGATGGTGTTGTTTCCAAATCTTGACCAACTCATAGATGTGAACACCGTCAAAATCTTCATATCCCGCAACCCAGTGACTACATTACTAGGGGATATCCTACACTCTTTTCACAATCGCACAATGAGGAAAAGAGGTTTTCTTATGTGTTGCACTCCTTTCTTGGAAAGATGGTTTATTTCTCATCTTCCCCAATCTATATTAAAGAATGAGCAAGGTTCAAGGTGGTCCCAAAGGTTGATGACGCTCAAACATTCAGACATTCATTGGTGCTCCCGATCCATAGAAAATGTTACTATTGCTGACCGTTGTGGAGAATTTCCTAATGTCCCTTTACTTGGCATTAGGGGAGGTATCACCTACAACCCCTACTTAGCTTTAAGACAGTTCGGTTATGCCCGAAGGGATGGCCCGCATGAGATGCTGATTCAAGGTTTGGTATTTGACTATGACAACGATGATCACGGTCTTCGCCAGAGATTTATCCGAGCTTGGAGGATGTTAAACAAGGTAGATAGCAAGACTTTGGGGCATAAAAATTCCATCCCTCTTGAGCCTTACCTCAAATGGGTACGAGCTCGTGCTCAAAGTCTTATGATGCCTTACCCCTCCATTCTCCCGGTAATTGTTGAGCCTGTCATGGAAGGAGATGTTCCATACACTGTCCTACATCCTGACATGCCCACCTCTCTTGAAGACCTACAAAGGGATTGGATACAACTCAAGGGGGAGTGAGATACTTTCGAAGCCCAATTCTACGCAAGCGAGAAGAAGGGTTTGGAACACACTAGGCTACTTCATGAGGAGCAGACTCTGAATTCCTACATTGCACCAAAGAGGATGCGCACTAACTTTTTATCTTAGAGTTTCTTGTATTTGTTTTACCAAGAAGGCATTATTGTACTCGAGCTTTAATCTATTAATATAACGGGTGTTTACTTTTTGTCTAAAACAAATTTGAATCTTAAAATCATTGAAATCATTGCATACACATTTACCATTCATCATAACATAAGCAGGTTTCTTGCAACAAGTCTCCTCATCTCTCTACTGTTTATTTCAGTAAGATGGATCTCGAGCAAACGGTGAAGGATCTCCAAGCTCAGAATGCACTGTTTCAACAATTGTTCTTAACTCTGGCCAAAGGACAAGAAGAGTTGAAGACTTTGCTGGCTGAGGAAAAGAAAAAGAAGACAAAGAAGGTAACCGGAGTCCTAAACATGGGAAGAAAATTTCATGGGCAGACAAGAAGGACCCTAGACTTTGCAACGACATCCGGTGAGAGAGACAATCAAGATGGGAAAGGCAAGGAAACAGTTGTCCCATCAAAATCAGAAGAGGAAGAAGAAGAAGAAGACTATTCTGAAGAATAATACCCTCCATCCGATGACAAGTATAAACATCTCGAGGAACGATTGAGCGCAGTGGAGATCCAAAAAGTGCTTGGCTTGGACTTTGAGGAATTGGGTTTAGTGTCGGGGATTGTCATTCCTCCCAAATTCAAAGCACCTATGTTCGCCAAATACGACGGAGTCTCATTCCCTAAAATGCATCTCCGGTCCTATGTGAGGAAAATCCAGCCCCATACCGCTGACAAAGACTTATGGGTACACTTCTTCCAAGACAGTTTGTCTAGAACTCAACTTGATTGGTTTTATCAGTTAGAAAGAGCCAACGTTCATAACTAGGAAGATCTTGCTACATATTTTTACAAATAATACCAATACAATACTGATCTTGCATCTACCCGTACTTAACTCCAGAGTATGGCCATGGTCTCCAATGAAGGTTTCAAGGACTATGCACAAAAATGGAGAGACTTGGCTGAAAGAGTTCAACCTCCCTTATCTGAAAGAGAATTAGTACACATGTTTTTGGGCACCTTGTTTGATCCCTTCTTCAATCACCTAATTGGGAGTTCATCGGTGGGTTTTACTGAAATGATATTGACCGGAGAAAGGGTAGAAGCCAAGATAAAGAGTGGAATGATTCAGAAAGATACATTCATTACTGCTATAAGGAAGCCATTTATCAAAAAGAAAGAAGTGGTTGTTGTTTATCCTCATAGAAATCAAGATAGGGCCGAACGTCGTCCAATGGTGGGGGCTGTTATGATTTCTAAACCTGCGCATGATCAGCAAACAAACAACCAACCAAGGATGGAAAGGCCAGTCAAACAATTCACTAGAATTAACATGACTCTATCTCAAGTATTGCCATATATGTTAAGATCCAACCTGGTGACTTTGAAAGAAGCTCCAAAGATTCCTAATACAACATCTCCCCACTATCATCCTAATGCCCGTTGTGCATAACACTCTGAGAGTCCCGACCATGACAGTAATAATTGTTGGGCTCTAAAGAACAAAATACAAGACCTCATTGAAGCCAAAGAGATTGAATTCGGTGCGCCCGAAAAGCCAAATGTCATTTCCGCCCATATGCCCAAACATGGCCATAATACCAATGCCATTAAAGAAGAAATGTTTTTTACTTCAGTTGATGAACTTATGACCCCACTCCTGACTATTAAAGTGAACTTGTTGAATGTCGGTGTGTTCCCAGGCTGTGATGAAGGCTGTCATTTCTGTTTGTCCTCACCAACCAGTTGTCCTTTGTTGAAAACAGGCGTTCAGTGCCTAATAGATAACAAAGAAATTTTGTTTGAAAAGACTTCTGTTCCACCTGTTCCTTTTAAAATGTTTCTATCATTACCATTTCCGCCAATTCTTCCAGGGTCTCCACCAGAAGACCCGTTAGAATTACATCAGTTCCGAAAGCAACTCCTTTGATAATTACAATGCCTGGACCAGTCCCGTATTCGTCAGACAAAACCATACCATGGAATTATGGATGGGAGTCTACTACCACGGTATCAAGCAAGATTGGCCAGCCGCCGAAGATTCAAGTTCTGAGAAAGTCGACTCTGATATCAGTAATATTGCAGGAACTAGCAAGATTACCCGAAGCGGAAGGATATTCTCTCCAGAAATTGCTCCCCCAAAAGCAATTTCTGAACCTGTAATCATTGCTAAGGATATTCCCAGTCCTACAATCATCCCCACTAATACTCCAAATGACAAAGTTGTTACAATCCCTGCTATCACTCCTACTGACATTCCTGCTACTGAGTTAACTGAGACTCGAGGAAAAGGTGTTCTGGTTGAGTCTGTCAAGACGAAGACACAATCATTGGCTATCCCTGAGACCTCCCGGAAAGAGATGGAGGAAATTCTAAAATCATAAAAAGAAGCGATTACGATGTAATTGAGCAACTGGGGCAAACTCCGTATAAAATTTTCATGCTGGCTTTACTACTATGTTCTGAGGCGCATGCAAAAGCCTTGGTAAAATTCCTGAAAGCTGACCATGTACCCCAAGAGACATATGTCGATCAGTTCCAAGACTGCATAGCCAGCTTAACTGCAGATAATGGTCTAGGTTATTCAGATGCTGATTTAACGCCAAGAGGAAGGAAGCATAATGAGGCATTGCATGTCTCAGTTGAATGTAGGGGCACAACCCTGGCTCATGTTTTGGTGGACACTGGCTCATCTCTGAATGTATTGCCTAAAAAATCTCTTGATAGGCTAGACTATGAGGGATTGACATTGAAGCCAAGTAACATAGTAGTAAGGGCTTTTGACGGCTCGAAAAGTATGGTACATGGGGAAGTGGATATCCCCATAAAGGTTGGAACCCAAACATTTGATTCAACTTTTTATGTAATGGATATTCGTCCCTCATATTCCTGCTTGCTAGGCCGACCATGGATTCACAATGTTGGCGCTGTCACTTCTACGTTGCACCAAATGCTGAAGTATCTGATTCAAGGGAAGATTATCACCATTCATGGAGAAGAAGAGTATATGATCAGCCATCTCAATTCTTTCAGATATGTGGAATTAGATGGTGAATTTATTGAAACTCAATTCCAACACTTTGAAGAGGTCCCGCAAGATGTGGCAGTGACTAAGGTTGTTCCCAAGATCACAAGGCCTCCACTCAGGATGTCATCTTTGAAGGATGCAAAGGCAATGATAGAAGAAGGAGGATGCACTATCTGGGGACAACTCCCAGATATCCCATACAAGTCTGACAAGTTTGGCCTAGGTTTCACTTTAGGTGCTCAGAAGGTTGTACTCCGCGCTCGTGCTGGAGGACCACCCCTAAAGATCAGCAAACGTGAAGTCAACGCGGTAGAGGATTATGAAGATGGTTGCAACCTGGAGGATTGGATCTTCCCAACTGTTAGTGGAGGGCTCAGCAACTGGGAGGCTAGATATTTTGTCCCGATCACTTTTATCCCACAGTAATTTGTCTTTACATTTTGGTGGATCTGAAATATTAAAAACAATTCAAACTCTTAAAACATTACGTCTTACCCGAGGCACAATGGTCCATTTGTAAGGGTTATTATCTCATTTCCATATGACATCAATGAATCATGGAAGTTTTGCATACAAACTTTGTTCTCATTGTTTTTTCTTTTTACATTTTCATTTCTTTCAAAGATAGCTATACCCTTACACACACTCACACTCATAATGCAGGTCTATATCCATTCGAGATCCCATGGATAACGGTTCTGCTATGGCTTTTGTGACTCGGAAAATCTAATCTACCAAGCCGAAGACGAAGGTGAGGAAGATTGTAAAGTACCAGGGGAACTTTCCAGATTACTACAATAAGAAGAGAGAACCATCCAGCCTTACGAGGAACCCGTGGACACAATTAACCTGGGTATCGAAGAAGACAAAAAAGAAGTTAAGGTGGGTGCCAACCTGGAACCAAGTGTCAAGGTGCGTCTGATTCAGGTGCTACACGAGTATGTTGAGGTCTTTTCCTGGTCGTATGAAGACATGCCAGGACTTGATGCAGATATTGTGGTACATCGTCTGCCTACAAAAGAGGATTGTCCACCAGTAAAACAAAAGGTTCGTCGCATGCGACCGGACATGTCAGAAAAGATTAAAGCGGAAGTCAAGAAACAATTCAATGTTGGATTCTTGGTCGTCACCTCCTATCCGCAATGGGTTGCCAATGTTGTTCCCGTACCCAAGAAAGACGGCAAGGTACGAATGTGCGTGGACTACAGAGATTTGAATAGGGAAAGCCCTAAGGATAATTTCCCACTTCCCCACAATGACATCCTAGTTGACAATACGGCACAACACAAAGTGTTTTCCTTCATGGACGGTTTCTCAGGTTACAACCAAATCAAAATGGCGCCTGAGGACATGGAGAAAATAACATTTGTCACACAGTGGGGGCACATTCTGCTACAAGGTGATGCCGTTCGGACTGAAGAATGCTGGAGCAACCTATCATCGTGCCTGGTAGCTTTATTACACGACATGATACATCACGAAATAGAGGTCTATGTGGACGACATGATAGCTAGATATCAAACAGAAGAAGAGCATCTTGATCATTTATAAAAACTGTTTGAGAGGCTAAAGAAGTACAAGCTGAGGTTGAAACCAAATAAATGCACGTTTGGAGTGAGGTCTGGTAAACTCCTAGGCTTTGTCGTCAGCAACAAGGGTATTGAAGTAGATCCTGCCAAGGTGAAAGCGATACAAGAGATGCTTGCTCCTCGTACTGAGAAGAAAGTCAGAGGATTCTTGGGACGTTTAAACTACATTGCCAGATCCATTTCTCACCTGACAACTACTTGTGAGCTAATCTTCAAACTATTTAAGAAAGATCAAGTAGTCAAATGGAATGATGAATTCCAAATGGCTTTCGATAAGATCAAAGGATACCTGCAAGAGACTCCTGTTTTAATGCCACCAGTCGAGGGAAGACCATTAATCATGTATCTGACTGTTTTAGAAAATTCAATGGGATGTGTGCTGGGGTAGCATGACGAGTCTGGCCAAAAAGAGCACGCTATTTATTACCTGAGCAAAAAGTTTACCGACTGTGAAACAAGATATTCACTGCTCGAGAAAACTTGTTGTGCTCTTGCATGGGCTTCTCGCCGGCTAAGACAGTGTATGATGACCCATGCTACCTTGTTGATATCTAAAATGGATCCGATAAAATATATCTTCGAGAAGCCTGCTCTCTCTGGGAGAATAGAAAGATGGTAGATGATCCTGATGGAATATGACATACAGTATACTACCAGAAAGCTATAAAGGGCAGTATACAAGCTGATCACCTTGCTCACCAAGCTGTGGAAGACTACTAGTCCATGAAGTTCGAATTCCCAGATGAAGACATCATGATGGTAAACAATTGTGAAGAAATCAAGCCATATGACAGACCTGAACAAGGATCCCGATGGACCCTGTTCTTTGATGGGGCATACATCGCACTTGGAAATGGTATCGGTGTTGTACTCATATCTTCGGAAGGGTGCCATAATCCTTTTACGGCAAGACTCTGCTTCAATTGTACAAATAACATGGCGGAATACGAAGCATGCATCTTTGGTCTCAAAGTTGCCATAGACTTGGGGATCAAATCTTTGAATGTATTTGGAGATTCAGCTTTGGTTATTAGCCAAATCAAAGGGGAATGGGACACCAAACACCCTAACCTTATCCCTTACAAAGAACATGTTTTGACATTACTCCCACATTTTGAAAAGATTACCTTCGAGCATTTCCCGCGAGAAGAAAATCAGCTAACCGACGTACTAGCCACAATGTCATCGATGTTTAAACTTAAATGGGATAACGAGGCTCCCCATATCACCATTAAATGAAGGGATGAACCAGCACACTGTCACGAGATTAATACTGAAGAAGTAGTGGACCAGCCTTGGTTTCACGAAGTCAAGAGGTATCTCGAGGCTCAAGAATATCCAGAAGGAGCTTCAGTAAACGATAAGAAGTTCTTAAGGAGATTCTCTGCTAAATTCTTCCTTAGTAATGGCATCCTTTACAAACGCAACAATGACTCTGTGTTACTTCGGTGCGTAGACAAGGTTGGAGCTTAAAGAATCATGGTTGAGTTACATGAAGGCACTTTTGGCACCCATTCCAGTGGGCATACAATGGCAAAGAAGATTCTACGGGCAGGTTATTACTGGTCTACCATGGAAGCAGATTGCTATCAACACTCTCGAACCTGTCATAAGTGTCAGATTTACGCTGACAATGTGCACGTACCTATGGTTCCTCTGAATGCCTTGACGGCTCCTTGGCCCTTTGTTATGTGGGGAATTGATATGATTGGGTAAATCAAGCCGACAGCCTCCAATGGACAACGCTTCATCCTAGTGGCCATTGATTATTTTATAGAGTGGGTCGAGGCAGCCTCCTTCGCTTTCGTTACCAAGAATGTTGTAGCCCGGTTCATTAAACAAAATCTCATCTGCCAGTATGGTATCCCAGAGAGGATCATCAGTGACAATGGTACGGACCTGAACAATACTATGATCACCGCCTTGTGCGAGAAATTCAAGATCCAACATCACAATTCTTCCCCTTACCGGCCAAAGATGAATGGTGTTGTCGAAGCTGCAAATAAGAACATTAAAAATATCATACAGAAAACGACAATCACATACAAAGACTGGCATGAGATGTTACCATTTTCTCTCCACGGGTATCGTACTACAGCTTGCACATCGACCAAGGATACAACCTATTCTTTAGTATACGACATGAAAGTTGTCTTGCCTATTGAGGTTCAGATCCCCTCTCTAAGAATTATGAAGGACCCAGGTCTAAATGAAGATGATTGGATCCAGACTCGACTTGATCAATTGAACTTAATTGATGAGAAAAGACTTACTGTTGTATGCCATGGTCAAATGTATTAAAAATGGATGATCAGGGCTTTCAACAAAAAGGTCAGACGCCAAGTGTATCAAGTTGGGGATCTGGTGATCAAACGTATCATACTACCGCAAGGCGATCCCAGGGGAAAATGGACTCCTACATACGAAGGACCATTTGTAATCAAAAAAAATTTCTCTAGTGGAACAATGATCTTGAACACCATGGATGGTGACGACCTGCCGCATTTTGCGAATGCAGACATAGTAAAAAGATACTACGCATAAGAGACCCGCTAGGTTGACACACCTAGGAAAAACAAGGGCATCCCGGCGAACCAAAAAGGTTCGGGCAAAAATTAGGGATAAAACAAAAAAATATGTACACCCGGCAAGTTAAAAACCCGAAAGGGCGACTTGGGCAAAAAAGGGTATCCCGGTGGACTGAAAACCCGAAAGGGCGGTCAAGGAAAAAGTTAGGAAATTAAAGCGTATGACTATGTCCCGTTGGATCGCCTTACAGACAACTTGCAAACTCGACATTTCTGACCAATTCAATCATCTTCGAACAAGGCAACAAATAAACAAGATGCTCAGAGATACAAAGGCTATAGCAGAATGGGAACCCCATGGGATTATTACACATAGCTATATTTTCTTTGTATTAAAATTTTCATTTTTACGATGAAATTCTCTTACTAGAATGTTTGTTTCACTGTACAAAAAATACTTACTCAAAGTCAATACAAATATATTCCTTTGAAAGTGCAAAGCTATCTGTTCTTCTTTACTCTTGTGTTTTGTTTACAAAAACGTCCAATGATTCATTGTTGAACATATGCATTTGAACATAATTACTGTTTACAAATAAACAAAATAAAAGACAATTATTGATGGCTTTAAGAGATAGGGAAATCTCTCTAAATTATTTTCCATAAAAATACCCCGCAGTGTACAGTTTAATCCCCATCGAAACAAAGCTTCCAATTATCAGTCCCCGGTAGAAATCACCCAATTTCCCCGAATTCCCCAAACAAATTTTCCAAGCAGTACATGGCATCTCCCTTAGAACAGAGTTTATTTCTCTAAACGGAAATTCATCAACACTTAGACTTCAAGACATGAAGACTTACATACCCTCAGCAACATTCAGGGGTTTATTTCCCCAAATCCAACAAACAGCGCATTAGACTAGCTCACATACGCATACATGGCATCTGCATATCATAAACATTGATAAAACAAATGCATTATATCATACATTTCATACAACATGACTTTGAATTTTAGCTAACATTTTACCCTTTTCAGGATAAGATTAACAGCTACCATTAACAATGTTCAGAGTTTGCAGATACATTTCAGATACGCTCTAGACATGGATGCCATTCTGATACTCATTCAGACTCAACTCTCAGATACAGTTCAGATATGCTTCAGACACGGATGCCATTCTGATACTCATTCAGATTCAACTCTCAGATACAGTTCAGGTACGCTTCAGACATGGATGCCATTCTGATACTCATTCAGATTCAACTCTTAGATACAATTCAGATACTCTCTAGACACGGATGCCATTCTGATACTCATTCAGATTCAACTCTCAGATATAGTTCAGATACGCTCCAGACACGGATGTCATTTTGATACTCATTCAGATTCAACTCTCAGATATAGTTCAGATATGCTCCAGACACGGATTCCATTCTGATACTCATTTAGATTCAACTCTCATAAATAGTTCAGATACGCTCCAGACACGGATGCCATTCTGATACTCATTCAGATTCAACTCTCAGATATATTTCAGATACGCTCCAAACACGGATGACATTCTGATGTTCATTTAGATTCAACTTTCGGATACAGTTCAGATATGATCCAGACACGGACGCCATTCTGATACTTATTCAAATTCAGCTCCCATATGTAGTTCAGATACGCTATAGACACGGACGCCATTCTGATACTCATTCTTTCAGCTTACAAATTTCAATACAAACAATCACTTTTGGATGGCATCTTTAAGCCCATCTCCTACATCTTTCTATCACCTCTCCAAATGGCGTCTTTAAGCCCATTCCCTCAACCATCACATCATCGAGTGCAAATTTCTGGGCACTCTAGTGTCCAATCATCTTCCACCTTCGAGTCACGAATGGAGAAACTCGCCAATCTAACTCTTCAGGCTTAAGAAGATTGAACAGGGGCAGCTGTTGTACCCCAAATTTTCCCTCTCACTTATCAAGAATTTGCTCACAAGATCTTTTTGGGCTCAAGACTTCACTAGGGTTTGATCAGCTAAAGACACCTCCTTAGGCACTGATGACCAAAATTAAGGTTTGAGTTTGCACAAGTATTTTTGAACTATCAATGCTTCATATGACTTTCATGGACCATTATGTACCCCCAAGATTACTCATGTCAAGTTTCAAGCTCTGGATCACACTTTTGATCAGTCAATTGAACAGTTGACCTAAAAATCAACTGTATTGGGGAAAAAATCAACCATGGCCAATTTACAGTCAAACCTCATAATTTTTTATCCACGTCAACATTTTAAACCCATATGTATCATTTGATCAAGTTTGGACCATAATTCCTCAAGAAGTTTGATCAAATCTCCAAAAGGGCAAAATGGTTAATATTAGGGTTTTGACTGGAAAAGGGAAATTTCTGATTTTTGACCTAACAAATGATCAATTAGTTTAAGGCGTGATATCAAGAGTCCAATTGCATCATTTTGACCTAATGACATGGTTTCAAACATTGCAAGTCCATTGGATTGACAGATGAATTTTGCAGTCAACTGATCAAAAGTCAACTGTATACTGAAAAGTCAAACTTTGACTTTTTAGTCAAATTCAAGTGCCAAAGATCATAATTCATCAAAAAATGTCAAAATATGAAAATTATTCATCAAGAAATCAAAAAGTCAAGATTTCATTTTGAAAAGTCAAAATTTCTAAACTTAGATAATTTTCTAAGTGTTGAAAATTCATGTTTTTTTCATAACTTTGAGCCAAACTTTCACCATGATGCAAGATGATTCAAGAGAAACTTCCAACATGAAAGTTGTATATCTACATGAAATATACAACTTTTCTTCACACAACTTCTTCCAAAAGTACTTGGATCTCAAGTTATAATTTCAAGAACATAGGGTCATGAAACTAAACACTTAGTGAAATTTTGCCCTAATTTGGTCAGGATTTTGACTCAACTTCATGGCACTTTTTCATATAGTTCCAAGGGAAATCTGAAAAATCAATTCAAAAATTGGTTGAAGAGCACATTTCAATCTTTCCAAAATGTCCAAGAACTCATTGAGATCATTCTTGAGTAGGGAGAATCGAAGAGATAAAGTTGGTGTTTTGTCACTTGAATTACAAGGCATTTTGTGATGAACAAGAATCTGATTTCAAACCCATGTTGCACAATATTTTTTTGCAGGCTTCTAAACCTCAATATCTATCCATAATCAGAAGATTACACTTTCTTTTGAGCTATTATCCAAGTGTTCCAAGCATTGTCCAAGCCAATTTGCCATTTTGGAAGAAAGTTACCATTCCATTCTTGAAAAGTTGCTTTAATCACAAAGTCAACTTGTCTTGAGCTTCTAACTTGTTCTTTCTTCACACACAACCCCTATAATCCAAAAGCAAGGTGTCTAAGACCTGAGGAAGCTCGGGACATGCTTGTACAACATTTGAGATTTGTCATTTCACTTTTCTTCAAAAGCAAGTTATAGAGCCATAACCCTATAACTCAGAAGCCTGGAATGATTTTGTGCTGAAATCTTTTCCATACATATTAACAAGTTTATTGCAAGCTAAGACACGATTTGGAGCATCCTAAAACTCTCCCAAACACCCTGGCTGCACAAGACCGCTCAACTTGACAATTTTGAGCAAAAACTCTCCATCTTCATTTCCACTCGTGCGTTTTGATTCTTAATCACTCAAACACCTTACATACATCATATACAAGTGATCTAAGCCCCTGTTTCAAGACTGTAACCCTTCCATCACTATTCACCATTTTAAAACATCAAGCTTGCAGGTTGACTTGAGTAGGGAGATTCAGGGACTTTCAAAGCAAGGTAGGAGTTAGAATACACTCAAGGAGGTCCAGGTAAGCTAAACAGATTCTTAGGGCACCTCAAAGCTTGCTCAAACTCCATACACTAATCCATCTGCAAGAGGTAAGTTTTCTAACTTCAATATCTTGATACAAGCATCCTCTATGCATACATTCTGAAGTAAAAATGTAGATATCATTGCTCTAAAGCTAACCATGTCCATAGTTTTCATTTATATTGACAGTGTGTAGAGAATTTTAGATTTGAACTTTCTGAAAAATTAGGTTTCAATTTAGGGCCAACAAAATTAATCTTCATCTTTGACTTTTAGCTTACATAAGTTATATGGTTGGATTCGTGAGGAAAAATAGCACAATTTTCATGTTTGCATTTTCCATTTTTATTGAAAAATGAATGAGATACAAGTGGTCCGGCTGGCTGAAGGTTGAAGACGAAGTACAGGTCAAGGAGACGTTTTACCTTATGTATTTATTCTTTCATTTAAATCAACGGATGTACAACCATCCTAGTGGTAAGGCAGCGCTTGTTATTGATGGAGGTCATGGGTTCGAACCTCAGCGCTGCCTTTTTGCAGTTTTTTACATTTTTTGTCTTTTTTTGTTCCAGCAAACAAACGCATGGGCCTTCCACTCCTGGGCCAGACTTTTTTTCTAACCTTCCCACCTTGTTTCATATTTGCACCCTGGCCCAATTTTATTTTATTTCTTCATTTTATATTTTTTTATTTTCTCAAATATATTTTCTAAATACAAAAAAATGATAAAAATGCAAAAAATGATATTTTATATTTTGACTTATTTTATTTTATTTTTCCATAAATAAAAATAGTTTTCATTCTTCATACTTTATTTATTTATTTAAGTAAGTCTTATAAACTTAATTAATATTGTATTATTTATTTATTTTTCTTCACACCATTTAAAATATATTATTTTAATACCCAAAAGACTAAAAATATTTTATAATGCTATAAATATTTTCAAGATAAAATATACCAAAAAAATACTTTTCTTAAACTTATTTTCTTTTTGATTAACTTATAAGAATTAAGGTTTCACTTAAAACCTTTTCTTAATAAATCTAAACTTGCTTAATTATTTTCTTCAAAATAATTAGGTTATAACAATTTCCCTCTTTCTCATGAAAAACAAACAAAAATTTATTTTCTTTATATTTTTACATCCTTGTACACTTATTCATTTTTTATACTTTGTTTTTATTTATTTAATTCCTTGTATATTTCATACCAATTCAATATGGTTGTAATAGACTAATTAGGTTTAGATTCTTGCAATCTCCATTTGTAATTTGTACACCCCCTCCCACAAATGTTGTAATAGCATAGTAACTTTAAAATTCCATAATTTATCGTTTTATATACAATTTCTAGTAATTAGGGTTTGTATGGAAAGACTTCAAACCAATAAATAGCAAGCCCTAATTCAAGACTAAATCAAGCATGAAATCAACACATTTGCACACAAGCACCCCTAGGGTTATCCCACTTGGTTTCCTTTTACAAAATGACCATATTACGCATGTAAGGTATCTTAGCCAAAACAAGAAAATACAAGATCATAGTCCCTCGATGACGCTATCTAAGTTGCCTTTCAAAATGATCTTAGTCCCTAAAGAAATATGCTAAGATACCTTGCAACATTACTAATCATGGTCATACGATGACCCACGCCCATCCCGTTTACATCCAAAGATAGGGTTGCTTACCAAATCAATGGTAAGAAACCAATGTCAAAGGAAAAGGAAATGAACAAGAAAGACATTTGAGTAGGTAGATTTCTCCTAATTACTTGCTCCATTTCAAAACAAACATCCTTGCTATTTTCAAAACAATCACATACACTTTCAAACATCTTACAAAATTGAAAACATTTTCAAAATATCAAATATTTTTGTATACATTCTTACGAACGAGAATCGTTACAAAAATTGCCTAAACAATGGCCTCTTTACAAAATACTTTCAAAAACCACACAAAGCACGATGTCAAACAACAAAAGCAAGTGATCTAGCAAGGAACTAAGAGCCCATGGAAAACCATGGATGAAAAGGGTGCTAATACCTTCCCTTTTCATAATCTACCCCCCGAACTCAAGAAATAATCTCAAAGGTCTTTTTTGTGCTTTTTCACCTTTCCTTTTTGGATAAAAGAAAAGTCGGTGGCGACTCTTGCTAACCGCAACATTTGCGATCAAACGCAAAACACCTAAGTCAGTTCTCCCACCGTATCACAGTCTCAAAGCTACCATAGACTTGGGGATCAAATTTTTGAATGTATTCGTAGATTCGGCTTTAGTTATCAGTCAGATCAAAGGGAAATGGGACACCAAACACCCTAACCTTATCCCTTACAAAGAACATGTTTTTCATTTCTCCCACACTTTGAGAAGATTACCTTCGAGCACTTCCCGCGAGAAGAAAATCAGCTAGCAGACGCACTAGCCACAATGTCACCTATGTTTAAACTTAAATGGGATAACGAGGCTCCCCAGATCACCATTGAACGAATGGATTAACGAGCACACTGTCGCGAGATTAATACTGAAGGAGTAGTGGACCAGCCTTGGTTTCACGAAGTCAAGAGGTATCTCGAAACCCAAGAATATCCATAAGGAGCTTCAGTCAATGATAAGAAGTTTTTAAGGAGATTCTCTACTAAATTCTTCCTTAGTAATGGCATTCTTTACAAACGCATCCATGACTCTGTGATACTTCGGTGCGTAGACAAGGTTGAAGCTGAAAGGATCATGGCTGAGTTACATGAAGGAACTTTTGGCACCCATTCTAGGTGGCATACGATGGCAAAGAAAATCCTACGGGCAGGCTATTACTGGTCTACGATGGAAGCAGATTTCTATCAACACTCTTGAACCTGCCACAAGTGTCAGATTTATGCTGAACAGGTGCACGTACCTCCGGTTTCTCTGAATGTCTTGAAGGCTCCTTGGCACTTTGCTATGTGGGGAATTGATATGATTGGGGAAATCAAGATAACAGCTTCCAATGGACACCGTTTCATCTTAGTGGCCATTGACTATTTCACCAAGTGGGTGGAGGTAGCTTCTTTCGCTTTCGTGACCGAGAATGTTGTCGCCCGGTTCATCAAGCAGAATCTCATTTGTCGTTACAGTATTCCAGAGAGGATGATTACAGACAATGGTACAAACCTGAACAATACTATGATCACCTCCTTGTGCGAGTAATTCAAGATTCAGCATCACAATTCTTCCCCTTACCGGCCAAAGATGAATGGTGTTGTCGACGCTGCAAATAAGAACATTAAAAGGATCATACAGAAAATGAAAGTCATATATAAAGACTGGCATGAGATGCTACCATTCACTCTCCACGGATATCGTACCACAGCTCGCACATCAACCGGGGCAACACCCTTTTCTCTGGTTTACAGCATGGAAGTTGTTTTGCCTATTGAGGTCCAGATCCCTTCTCTAAGAATCATGAAGGATTCAGGGTTGAATGAAGACGATTAGATCCAGACTCGACTTGATCAACTAAACTTGATTGATGAGAAAAGGCTTACTGTTATTTGTCATGGTCAAATGTATCAAAAACGAATGATCAAGGCTTTCAACAAAAAGGTCAGACGGCAAGTATATCAAGTTGGAGACCTGGTGATCAAGCGTATCATACTACCGCAAGGTGATCCCAGGGGAAAATGGACTCCTACATATGAAGGACCATTTGTAATCAAAAACATATTCTCTGGTGGCGCAATGATCTTGACCACCATGGATGGTGATGACCTGCCGCACCCTGCAAACGCAGACATAATCAAAAGATACTACGCATAAGAGACCCGCTAGGTTGACACACCTAGGCAAAAATAGGGCATCCCAACGAACCAAAAAGGTTCGGGCAAAAATTAGGGATAAAACAAAAAATAATTTGTACACCCGGCAAGTTGAAAACCTGAAAGGGAGACTTGGGCAAAAAAGGGTATCCTGATGGACTGAAAACCCTAAAGGGCGGTCCAGGCAAAAGTTAGGGAATTAAAGCGTATGACTATGTCCCGTTGGATCACCTTATGGACAACATTTGGCTTCAACTGAAAAACTCAGGATCTGATTAATTCATTCATCTTCAGACGAGGCAACAAATAGACAAGATGCTCAGAGATACGAGGGCTATAGCAGAATGGGAACCACGTGGGATTATTGAACATAGCTATATTTTCTTTGTATCAAAATTTTCATTTTTTACGACGGCATTATCTTACTAGAATGCTTGTCTCATTGTACAAAAATACTTACTCAAATTCAATACAAAGATATCCCTTTGAAAGTGCAAAAACTATCTGTTTTTATTTACGCTTGTGTTTTGTTTACAAAAATGTCCAATGATTCATTGTTGAACATATGCATTTCAACATAATTACTGTTTACAAATAAACAAAATAAAAGACAATCACTGATGGCTTTAAGAGATAGGGAAATCTCTCTAAGTTATTTCCATGAAATCTCTCGCGGTGTGCAGTTTAACCCCCAGGGGAACAGAGCTTCCAGTTATCAATCCCCAGTAGAAGTCGTCAAATTTCTCAGGATTCCCCAATAGGATTTTTCAAGCAGTACACGACATCTCCCTTACAACAGAGTTTATTTCTCCAAGCAGAAATTCATCAACACTTAGACTTCACAACATGAAGACTTATACTCCATATCCTCAGCAGCAGTCGGGGATTTATTTTCCCCAATCCAACAGTAGTGTGGAAGATTAGCTTGCATATGCCTACATTGCATCCATATATCATAAACATTGATAACACAAATGCATTATACCATGCATTTCATACAAAATGACTTTGTATTTTAGCTAACATTTTACCCTTTTCAGGATAAGGTTAACAGCTACCATTAACAATGTTCAAAGTTTTCAAATACAGTTCAGATATGCTCCAGACACGAATGCCATTTTGATACTCATTCAGACCCAACTTTCATATACAGTTCACATACGCTCCAGACATGGATGCCATTCTGATACTCATTCATATCCAACTTTCAGATATGGTTCAGATACGCTCCAGACACGGATGCCATTCTGATATTCATTCACACCCAACTTTCAAATACAGTTCAGATATGCTCCAGACACGGATGCCATTCTGATACTCATTAAGATCCAACTTTCAAATACGATTCAGATACGCTCCAGACACGGATGCCATTCTGATACTCATTCAGATCCAACTTTTAGATACAGTTCAGATACACTCCAAACACAGATGCCATTCTGATACTCATTCAGTTTTCAACTTCCAGATACAGTACAGATACGCTCCAGACACAGATGCCATTCTGATACTCATTCAGGGCCTCTTCCAGATACAGTTCAGATACGCTCCAAAAACGGATGTCATTCTGATACTCATTCAGTTTTCAACTTCCAGATAAAGTACAGATACGCTCCAGACACGGATGCCATTTTGATACTCATTTAGAGCCTCTTCTAGATACAGTTCAGATACGTTCCAGACACGGACACCATTCTGATACTCATTTGTTCAGCTTACAATTCAACAATAACTCTTGGATGGCATCTACAAGCCCATCTCCAACAACTTTCTATCATCTCTCCAAATGGCATCTTTAAGCCCATTCCCTCTACCATCACATCACCGAGTGCAAATTTCTAGGCACTCTAGTGTCCAATCATCTTCCACCTTCGAATCACGAATGGAAAAACATTCTAATCTAACTCTTCAGGCTTAAGAAGATTGAACAGGGGCAGCTGTTGTACCCAAAAATTTGCCCTCTCATTTATCAAGAATTTTCTCACAAGATCTCCCTTGACCCAAGACTGCACTAGGGTTTGATCAGCTCAAGACACCTCCTCAAGCATTGATGACCAAAATTAGGGTTTGAGTTTGCATAATGATTTTTGAACTTCCAATGCCCCGTATTACTTCCATGGATCATTATGGACCCCCAATATTAATCATGCCTAGTTTCAAGCCTTGAATCACATTTTTGCTCAGTCAATTAAGCAGTTGACCTAAAAATCAGTTGTATTGGGGAAAAAGTCAACTATGGCAAATTTACAGTCAAACTTCATAATTTGTTATCCAAATCAATATTTTAAAGTCATATTTATCATTTGATCAAATTTAGACTACAACTCCTCAGAGAATTTGATCAAATCTCCAAAATGGCAAAATGGTAAAAATTAGGGTTTTGACTGAGAATGGACAATTTCTGATTTTTGACCTAGAAAATGGTCAATTGGTTTAAGGAATGATCTCAAGAGTCCAATTTCATCATTTTGACCTAATTACGTGGTTCAAAACATTGTAAATCCATTGGATTGACAGATGAATTTTGCAGTCAATTGATCAAAAGTCAATTGTACACTGAAAAGTCAAACTTTGACTTTTTGATCAAATTCAAGTGCCAAAGATCACAATTCATCAAAACATGTAAAAATATGAAACTTATTCATCAAGAAATCAAAAATTCAAGATTTCATTTTGAAAAGTCAAAATTTCTAAACTTAGAAATTTTTCTAAGTGTTGGAAATTTCATGTTTTTTCATAACTTTGAGCAAAATTTTCACCATGATGCAAGATGATTCAAGAGAAACTTCCAACGTGAAAGTTGTAGATCTCCTTGAAATATACAACTTTTCTTTACACAACTCCTTCCAAAAATGCTTGGATCTCAAGTTATAATTTTATGAACATGTGGTCATGAAACTAAACACTTAGTGAAATTTTGCCCTAATTTGGTCAGGATTTTGACCTAAATTCATGGCACTTTTTCATATAGTTCCAAGGGGAATCTTCAAAAGAAATTCAAAGATGGGTTGCATAGCACATTCAAGCTTTCCAAAATGTCCAAGAACTCCTTGAGATCATTCTTGAGGAGGGAGAATCGAAGAGATGAAGTTAGGATTTTGTCACTTGAATTACAAGTCATTTTTGATGAACACATGAACCAAATCCATGCTAGGTTGCATAATATTTGCTTTGCAAGCCTCAAACTTGTTTGTCACTCAATAATTAAATGTTTACACAGCTGTTAGGGCTTTGATCCAAGCAATTGAGCTATTGTCTAAGTTGCATTTCCATTTATGGGACAAAGTTAACAATGTCATTCTTGTAAAGCAAGCTTTTTGCATAAAGCTCACATTGAGCCTCTAACTTGTTCCCTCTGATCACACTCCATGCAAAAAGTCAGAAGCAAGCTTTTTTAAATCATAACCACTCTATCTTAGCAAGTACACAAGGCATGGAAACTTGTTTTGTCAAAAAATCACATGTTTAACTTAAACATGTAAATTTGAATTATGATCAACTAGAGAACTCCAATCTTGTTGCTTATAAATAGAGTCACTATTTGTGAGCTAGGACACGAGCTTGAACACCCTGAAATACACCAAAACTCTCTCAAATCAGAAATTGCCCAAAAACTCCATTGTTGCACAGTTTCTGACCTTGAACATCAAACTCCCATTTCCCTCGTGCGTTTCTTGGCCTTTTAGTTTCTAAAGATTCCTTACATCAAATACAACTCATCCCTATCCTTATTCCAGAACTGCAACACCATTTACCATAACTTCCATAACCAAAAAACAGAGTCTGCAACTTGACTTCTCCAAGTCATTTCATCCACTCTTAACTAGAGCAAACCTTTGCATTAGCTTCCTAGGACCTCAAGGAAGCTAACATGATCATCACCATCACTTGAAACAGGCTCAAACTCCAAACACGATTTCCAGTTTTGAGGTATTTTTTCTCAACTTGAAACTCTTCATACAGGCATCATCAATAGTTTATTTGTGAATAAAACATGTAGATATCATTGTCCTGAAGCTAACCATGTCCTTAGTTTCCATTAATTTTGCTTGAGCTTAGAGAATTTTGAAACTGAAATTTCTAAAATTTTTAGGGTTCAGATTAGGGCCATTAAAATTCTTGCTTATCTTTGATATATAGTTTTAATAATTTACATTTCTGGAATCGTGAGAAAATTTGCTACAAGTTTCATGTTTACAATTTTCATTTTTGATGAGAAATGAGAAAGTTACAGATGGTCTGGCTGGAGGTTGAAGATAAAGTCTTAGGAACACGTTTTGCCTTACATATTTATTGTTTCATTTGTATTAACGGATGTATAGTCACCCCAGTGGTAGAAGCGCGTGCCTGTAACCTATGGGACCTTGGTTCGAGCCCTAGTGGTACCCTTTCATTTTTTTCATATTTTTACAATTCTGATTTTTTTTTTGTTTGGCAGGCGTTGGGCCCTTTGGGTCTGGCTTATTTTTTTGTGTTTGCTAGCTGACCTCCACATTGACTCTTTGCATCCCCTGGCCCAATTTATTTATTTATTTATTTATTTATTTCATTTATCTTTTCTTAAATATATTTATTTTCTAAATACAAAAAAAAACGTAAAATACAAAAAATGATATATTTATATTTTGACTTATTTCATTTTATTTTTCTCAAAAAAAATATTTTTATTTATTATACTTTATTTATTTTATTAAATAAACTTGTAAACTTAATTAATATTATGTTTTTATTTATTTATTTTTCATACCATTTAAAATACATTATATTATATATAAAAAAGACTAAAAATAATTTATAATGCTATAAATATTTTCAAGATAAAAATACCAAAAATATTTTTCTTAAATTTATTTCCTTTTAATCAACTAAATAGAATTAGGGTTTTTTTCAAAAATATTTTCTTAATAAATTCAAACTTAACTAACTATTTTCTTTATTTAATTAGGTTAGGACAAAATCTTTTTTCATGAAAACTAAACAAAATTCATTTTATCTACATTGTGCATCCTTGTACATTTATTCATTTTTATACTTTGTATTTATTCAATTCCTTGTATATTCATATCAATTCAATATGGTTGTAATAGAATAATTAGGTTTAAATTCTTGCAATCCCCATTCATGAATTTGTACACCCCCATCCCCACAAATGTTGTAATAGCGTAGTAACTTTAAATTTCACAATTTATCGCTTTTATATAACATGCTAGTAATTAGGGTTTGTATGGAAAGACTAAAACCAATACTTAGAAAACCCTAATTCAAGACAAAAACAAGCATAAAAATAATACACTTGCACACAAGCACCCCTAGGGTTATTCCACCTGGTTGCCTTATACAAAATGGTCATATTACGCATGTAAGGTGTCTTAGCAAAAAAATACAAGATCATAGTCCCTCGATGACACTATCTAAGTTGCCTTACAAATGATCTTAGTCCCTCCAAAAGAATGCTAAGATACCTTGCAACATTGCTAATCATGGTTATACGATGACCCACGCCCGTCCCGTTTACATCCAAAGATAGGGTTGTTTACCAAATCAATGGTAAGACAACAATGTCAATGGAAAAGAAAATGAACAAGAAAGACATTTTAGTAGGTAGATTGCTCCTAGTTACTTGCTCCATTTCAAAACAAACATCCTTGCTATTTTAAAAACAAAGACTTACACTTTTAAACATCTTACAAACTTGAAAATATTTTCAAAAGATCAACATCTTTGTATACATTCTTATGAACGAGAATCATTACAAAGATTTCCTAAACAATGGCCTCTTTACAAAATACTTTCAAAAACCACACAAAGAACAATTTTAAACAAAAGCAAGTGATCTAGCAAGTAACTAAGAGCCCATGGAAAACCATGGATGAAAAGGATGCTAATACCTTCCATTTTCATAATATACCCCTCGAACTCAAGAAATAATCTCAAAGTTATTTCCTGTGCTTTTTCACCTTTCCTTTTGGATAAAAGAAAAGTCGGTGGCGACTCTTGCTAACCGCAACATTTGTGATCAAACGCAAAACCCTCAAGTCAGTTCTCCCACCGTATCACACCATCCCCAAATGATGTAATAGCGTAGTAATTTTACTTTCCACAATTTATCACTTTCATATAAATGCTAGTAATTAGGGTTTGTATGGAAAGATAAAATCAACAAGTAGATAACTCTAATCAAAGACTAAATGCATGAAAATCAAACACACTATTCACACATGCACCCTTAAGGTTAACTCCACTTGTTGCCTAAAAAATGGTCATGTTACGCATGTGAGATGTCTTAGCAAAAACAATTAAAAATACAAGATCATAGTCCCTCAATAACGCTTCAAATGTTGCCTTTCAAATTATCTTAGTCCCTCGAAGAGAAATGCTAAGATATCTCATAACATTGCTATCATGACTATACGATGACCCATTTCCGTCCCTTTTACATCCAAAGATAAGGCTTCTTACCAATCAATGGTAATATAGCAATATCAAAGGAAGGAAGAAATGAACAGAGAGTTTTGAGTAGGTAGATTACTCCTAGTTGCTTGCTTACTTTCAAAACAAACATCCTTGCTCACTTTCTAACTAAACATCCTTGTTCATTTTCAAAACAAACACCAAACACTTTCAAAAACAAACTTTCAAAACATGAAATATTTTTAAAAGTCCAACACTTTGTATATGTTCTTACGAAACGAGAACCATTACAAAGTTTGACTAAACGAAGGCGCCTTTTCAAAATACTTTCAAAACCACCACAAAGCACGTTTTCAAACAAAGCAAGTGATCTAGCAAGCAACTAAGAGCCCATAGATATCTATGGATGAAAAGGGTGTTAATACCTTCCCTTTTCATAATCTACCCCTCGAACTCAAGAAATAATCTCAAAGGTCTTTCCTGTTCTTTTCCACCTTTCCTTTTGGATAAAAGGAAAGTCGGTGACGACTCTTGCTAACCGCAACAATTGCGATCAAGCGCAAAATATCTCAAGTCAGTTCTCCCACTGTATTACAGAACTGGCGACTCTGCTGCGGAATTACTTAAAAGTGGGGTTACCTTAGGGTTAGATCACCTTTATTTGCTTTCATTGTTTGACTTACTTGCATTACATTTTGGTTCCTTGTTTGGGCTTGCTTTGATCCTCTACCTGGATCTGGGACACCTTTTTAGGTAAGTAGCAATAGGTTATGGAAACTGTACAGCGTAGACCGATATGGTTGAAACAATGGCTACGTTAGTGTGACGCATTTATGGGTACCGGTATCCATTGTGTTGAATCGAGGAGAATATGGTGCCGCTGAGTGGCGTCGTGAAGCACTAATTGACTTTAGAACCTTAATTGAACAACTTGGCCATTAGGACGTAGTGAGATAACAGGTTTTGGTGGAAAGCTGGAAATTGGTTGATACTTGATACTACACTCATTGAGATTGGACTTTTGGGATATCTCGGCCGCAAGAAAAGATTGATTGTGCTTAGACAATGCCTAAAATAAAGGTTAGTGATATTGAGACCCTTTAGAGCCCGGTTACTATTACTAGGACAGGTTTGAGCCAACTAAAACTTCAAGAAGGTACTTACCTACAAACTCCATGCAAGCCTAAACCTAAGGACTTGTTTTCCTTGTGTGTAAATGCTTACTTGTACATAACATCATAAACATCATAACATTATATACATTCTCACTAACCATTTCAAGGATTTAGGAATTTATCTTTGTTTTTGTTTTGTAGGCCATGAACTTCGTCCGAAGGAATACCATTAGAATCAACTTTGTGAAAGCACACCCTTAAATCCAAGAGTTAGCGTCAAGGGTACCTGAAGACTCTCATTTCACAAAGAAATATGGTCGACTCCTCAATTTGGCTACCTCCAATTTCTAAGAAGAGATGATGTGCGTGCTTTTCCAATTCTTTGATCACATGCATCATTTCTTCATCTTCCCCGACTATCAGTTAGTGCCAACACTTGAAGAATTCTCTTTGCTATTAGGAGTGCCAATGCTTAATCAAGCATCGTTCACCGATTTAGAAGGGATTCCAAAACCTGAAGTCATTGTTGAAGCCCTGCATCTGAAGAGGGCTGACATTGTAGCAAATTGGGAGACAAGAAGCGGAGTTCAAGGGTTCTTAGCCAAGTTCTTATTGGATAAGGCTCATTCATTTTGGGAAGATTTGGATTTTCAAGCCTTTGAAGATGTTCTATCCCTTCTAATCTATGGTTTGGTTCTATTTCCCAACTCGGACCAATTCATAGATGTGAATGCCATCACAATCTTTCTCTCTCATAATCCTATACCTACCTTGCTGGGAGACATCTTGCATTATTTCCATATCTGCACCATGAATAAAAGAGGTACTATCTTGTGTTGTATTCCCCTACTTGCCAAGTGGTTTATTTTGCACTTACCTCGATCGACATTGAAGAATGATCAAAGATTGACATGGTCTCAAAGGACGATGTCCCTCACCCGCTCTGATATCCATTGGTGTTCGAGGTCCTTGGCGAATACTTCTATCATTGACCATTGTGGGGAATTACCTAATGTCCCTCTACTTGGCATTAGAAGAGATATCACTTACAACACTTGCTTAGCCTTGCGACAGTTTGGTTACGCCCAAAGAGATGGTCCTCATGATATACTCATCCAAGGAGTGGTATTTGAATACGAGAGTGACGATCAAGGCTACCGTCAGAGGTTTGTGAGAGATTGGATGATGATAAACAAAGCAGATAGTGGAACACTGGGACGCAAGAATTCTATTCCCTTTGAAACTTATCTTAGGTGGGTGCGAGCTTGTGCTCATAAACTCATGATGCCTTACCCCTACATCCTACCAGTTATCATGGAGCCTGAAGAAGAAGTCTCGTATATTGTCCTCCATCCCAACATGCCTACTTCTCTTGAAGACTTGCAAAAAGGTTGGGTTCATCTAAAGGAAGAACGAGACACTTTCGAAGCCCAGTGCTATGTTAGTGAGAAAAAGGTTTTAGAGCTTACAAATCAACTACATGAAGAATGGAGCTTGAACGCCTATCTTGCACAAAAGAGGATACGTTCGACCTTTTTATCTTAGAGATTTATTTTGTAAGCCCAAGAGGCATGTTGTAATCATTTTGAACTAATTAATGGAATTTGACGTTTGTTCATTTTTTGTCTATACAAATTTAAATTTCATAAATCCTTGAAATCATTTGCATGCACATCTTCCATGCATCATAACACAACAGGTTTTCCATGACATGTTTCCTTATCTCTCTGTTGTTTATTTCAGTAAGATAGATATCGAGAAAACAATGAAAGACCTACTAACACAAAACTCCCAGTTTCAAGAGACTCTGTTGACCCTGGCCAAGGGGAAATAAGATTTGATGGCATTGCTAGCAGTCAAAAATAAACCAAAGAGGAAAGCTTTAGTCAACATGGGTAGAAGATCCAGAGAGCCGGTCCGTCAGATACCGGGAGTGGAAGACTCATCTAAGGAAGACGAGAGTCAGATTGGAGAAGCAAGGAGTACCCAAGATGGATGTATTAATGATCAAGTGTGTGATGATGAAGATTATTTTGACGAGCAGTATCCTCCTGCCGATGTTAAGTACAGGCAGCTAGAAGACAGATTGAAGGCCGTTGAGATTCAAGCCGTCCCCAGTTTAGATTTTGATGATTTGGGTTTAATATCTGGGGTTGTCATTCCCCACAAATTCAAGATACCAGTCCTTGCAAAATACGATGGGGTTTCCTACCCAAAACTTCACCTGAAGTCTTATGTGCCCAAAATTCAACCGCACACCACTGATAAGAAACTCTGGGTTCATTTCTTTCAAGAAAGCTTGGCTGGGACGCAACTAGAGTGGTTTTACAAATTGGATGGTTCCCGTATCCATACACGGGAAGACTTAGCCACCACTTTCTACCATCAATACCAGTATAATGCCAACTTGGCACCGACAAGAGTTCAGTTGCAAGACATGACAGTGGGGAAGAATGAAAGGTTCAAAGAGTACGCCCAAAAGTGGAGAGATCTTGCTAGTAGGGTTCAACCACCTTTGACTGATAGGGAGCACATTGATATGTTTATGGGCACTTTATTTAGACCATTATTTAACTTATTGGTTGGCTGTTCTTCTTTCGGTTTCACCGATCTGATCTTAATCGGTGAAAGAGTTGAAAGCGGCATCAAAAGCGGGAAGATTTCCATAGCATCTGCTTCCACCACCAATCCCATAAAGAAACGCTTCAATGGGAAGAAAGAAATCAATGTTGTGTATGGGGTAAGGGCCCGCACCAAGAAGGATGACCGTCCGTCTGTTAATGTTGTCCGAATTTCCAATCCAACTCCTGCTCAAAGACCATCTGCCAATCGTCAATGATTGCAGGCTCCACCAAGACAATTCACAAGGATAGGCATGTCATTATCCCAAGCCTTACAACACCTGCAAAAGGCTAATTTGGTGACACTGCATAATCCTTCGGCCAATCCATATACCTCTTCACCCAAATACAATCCAAATGCCAAGTGTGCATATCACTCGAATAGTCCCGGGCATGAGACTGACCAATTATGGGCACTGAAGAATAAAATTCAAGACATAATAGACAACAAGACCATTAAATTTTATCCTCCTCCAACTCCGAATGTAATCACCGCACCTATGCCAAATCATGGCAAGGGTGTCCATGCTTTTGAAGACACCATTTTTGTTTCCTCTGTCGAAGACTTGACTACTCCGTTAACCATTATCAAGAAGAATCTGTTGAAAGTCGGGATTTTCCCTAGCTGTTTGAAGGATTGTGATTGTTGTGCCAAACAACTCAATGAATGCAAAGGGCTAAAGGAAGGCATTCAACGCCTGATGAATAGCCATGAGATCCTATTTAAGAAGACTCCGCCCACCAAAAATTTGATCAATAAGTGTGAAGACCTCTCCATTATAACCATCTCAAACAAACCTCTTAGGATCTCCTTCAAGAGTCCTATCAGGATTTCAAATGAACCGACTGTTGCTCCTCTGATAATTACCGCCCCCGGGCCAATTCTGTACTCTTCCAACAAAGCAGTGCCATGGAACTATGGTGTTGATGTGTTTTACCATGGAATAAAGCAAGATGCTTGGATTGAAGAAAGCAAAGCTGATGACATTGGTAACATTACTGGATCTGGTAAGGTGATCATAACTGGGAGAATCTTTTCACCCAACATCTCACCACCAACTGTTACAAAGGCGCTTGTCCACATCACCGCTGCTAAGCCTAGTACTGATACAAGGGGAAAGGAGAAAGTGGTTGAGCCTGCTGAGATAGAAATACGCGCAAAAGACATTGTCGATGGGGAACCTTCCGCTCGAGAAATAGATGAGATCTTGAAAAATATAAAAAGGAGTAATTTCAAGATTGTGGAGCAGTTGGGGCAAACCCCTTCCAAGATTTCCATGTTATCTTTGCTACTTTGTTTCGATGCTCATACTCGAGCGTTAATCAAATTCTTGAAGAAGGCTCATGTCCCTCATGAGACCACAACTGACCAGTTTGAAAGTTGTGTGGCAAGCTTGACTGTCGATAATGGTTTGGGGTTCTCGGATGCTGATCTGACACCACTTGAGAAGAACCATAACAAAGCTCTGCATATTTCTGTTGAATGTAAGGGGACTACCCTAGCACATGTTCTGGTGGACACCAGCTCTTCTTTAAAGGTGTTACCCAAGGGGGATTTGGACCGTTTAGACTATGAAGGATTAGTTTTGAAACCAAGTGATATTATTGTGAGGGCTTTCGATGGGTCCAAAAGGACAGTTCATAGAGAGGTGGATCTCCTGATCAAGGTGGGCTCACAGATTTTCAACTCTACTTTCTACATCATGGATATTTGTCCTGCCTACTCCTGTTTGTTGGGTCGCCCTTGGATCCATGGGGCATGGGCGATAATGTCAACTCTTCATCAAAAGCTTAAGTATCCGGTCAAAGGAAGGATTGTCACTGTCTGTGGTGAGGAAGAGTTCATGGTAAGCCACCTCAACTATTTCAAATATGTGGAGATGGATGGCGAATTTATAGAGACCCCGTGTCAGGCTTGTGAAGTTGTGCCACCGATGGTTGCTACTGCCAAATGTTCCTCTGATGTGTCCAAAGTTGTTAAAGTCGTGCCAAAGATGGTTTTGCTTAGAGATGCTCGTGCTGCGGTCGAAGAAGGAAGTTGTGATACTTGGGGGCAACTCCTCGAGATCCCATTCAAAGCAGACAAATGTGGTTTAGGTTTCTCTATCAAGGCTCAGAAAGAAGTGAGGCACGCTCGTGCAGGGAAGCCCCATCTCCATATTGGAAGTCATGGAGTTAATGTTGTTGGTGAATTTGATGATGAATGTGCATTTGAAGATTGGGTATACCCTATTACAACGGAGCTCAACAATTGGCAAGCAAAGGGCTTCGTTCCCATCTCCTTCGTTGAGGAGTAATTACTTGTTTATTGCTTTCTTTTAATTTAAGAACATTTTGTATGTAATATTAAATAATGACTTTTAAACCATGTGCCTGGCCTGGGGCACTATGGTCCATTTGTCAAGGGTTTTATTTATGTTCATTTTATCATATGATCATTCAATACAAATCATTGGACTTTTGCATTCAAATCTTTGTTCTCATTATCTTTCTTTTTTCTTCAAGTACGTTTTTCAAAATAGCCATGTATCTTACATGCACACACACATACTCTTGCAGGTCCTCATCCATTCTGGATCTCATTGCCAATGACTTTATTATTGCCGACTATGATTTCGAACGTCCAATTAACCAAGCCGAAGAAGAAGGCGAGGAAGATTGTGAAATACCAGGAGAACTAGCCAGGCTTCTATTATAAGAGGAAAAAGTTATTCAGTCGCACGAAGAGTCAGTTAAAGTCATCAATCTGGGTACCCAGACAGAGAAGAAAGAGGTCCAGATTGGCGCTGACCTGGAAAGCAGTGTCAAAAGTAGATTGGTTCAGATGTTGCATGACTATGTGGAAGTGTTTTCTTGGTCATATAAAGATATGCCAGGGTTGGATACCGATATTGTAGTTCAGCGTCTGCCGATAAAGGAAGATTGTCCTCATGTCAAATAAAAAGTTCGTCGCATGAGGCCTGACATGTCTGAAAAGATAAAAGCTGAAGTGATGAAACAATTTGATGCAGGGTTCCTAACTGTGACATCTTATCCCCAATGGGTTGCAAATGTGGTGGCAGTATCGAAGAAATACGGAAAAGTTCGTATGTGCGTAGATTATAGGGATCTGAATAAGGCAAGTCCCAAGGATGATTTCCCTCTACCTCATATTGATGTCTTGGTCGATAACACTGCTCAACATAAAGTCTTCTCTTTCATGGATGGTTTCTCCAGCTATAATCAAATTAGGATGGCTCCCAAAGACATGGAGAAGAACACTTTCGTTACGTAATGGGGCACCTTTTGCTACAAGGTCATGTCGTTCAGATTAAAGAATGCAGGGGCAACATATCAGAGGGCTATGGTAGCTTTGTTTCATGACATGATTCATCATGAAATAAAGGTATATGTGGATGATATGATTGTCAGGTCACAAACTAAGGAGGAAAATCTCGATCACCTGTATAAGCTATTCGAGAGGTTGAAAAAGTACAAGTTGAGGTTGAACCCTAATAAGTGCATATTCGGAGTACGATCTGGAAAGCTTCTAGGTTTTGTTGTCAGCGGTAAAGGCATTAAAGTTGATCCTGCCAAGGTGAAGGCCATCCAATAAATGCCAGTCCCCAACTCTAAAAAGGAAGTTAGAGGATTCTTGGGTCGTCTTAACTACATTGCCCGCTTCATATCTCACTTAACTTCTACTTGTGAGCCAATCTTTAAAATCTTGAAGAAAGATCAAGTAGTCAGGTGGAATGATGAATGCCAAGATTCCTTCGATAAAATCAAAGAATATCTGCAAGAACCTCCTATTCTCATGCCTCTAGTTGAAGGAAGACCCTTGATCATGTATTTGACTATGCTAGAGAATTCTATGGGGTGTGTTTTGGGCCAACATGACGAGTCTGGCCGAAAAGAGCATGCTATTTACTACCTGAGCAAAAAGTTTACCGACTGTGAAACCAGATATTCACTGCTCGAGAAAACTTGTTGCGCTCTGGCATGGGCTAATCGTCGGCTAAGACAGTATATGTTGACTCATACCACTCTAGTGATTTCTAAGATGGACCCTATCAAGTACATCTTCGAGAAACCCGCTCTTTCCATACGGATAGCTAGATGGCAAATGATCTTGACTGAGTATGATATTCAATACACAATGAAAAATTCCATTAAAGTAAGCGTACTAGAAGATCATTTGGCCCACCAAGTTGTTGATGATTATCAGTCTATGAACTTTGACTTCTTGGATGAGAACATCATGCTAGTGACCGACTGCACGAAACCTGGACCGTATGACGGACCTGAACAAGGATCCGATGAACTATGGTCTTCGATGGGGCTTCCAACGCTTTGGGTACGAAATTGGTGTTGTGATAATATCCCCTGAAGGTTACCACACTCCTTTCACTTCCATATTATGCTTCTTATTGCACGAACAACATAGTTGAGTATGAAGCATGCATTTTGGGTCTGAAGGCTGCCATTGATTTGAGTATCAAGCATTTGAACATGTTTGGGGATTCCTCTCTAGTGATTAGCCAAGTGAAGGGATATTGGGATACTAAACACCTTAATCTCATTCCTTACAAGGAGCTTGTGATATCTCTGATTCCTTACTTCGAAGAGATCACCTTTGAGCACTTCCCTAGGGAAGAAAATCAGTTAGCCGATGCTTTGGCCACCGTGTCTTCTATGTTCAAGGTCAGATGGGACGATGAAGCTCCTATGATTACCATTAAGAGATTCGACGAACCTGCATACTTCTATGAGCTCGAGACTGACGCCGAGAAGCCACGGTACCATGAGGTGAAGAGATACCCTGAAGCACAAGAGTATCCCGAAGGAGCATCCATCAATGACAGAAAGTTCTTACGAAGATTTTCAGCCAAATTCTTCCTAAGTAATGGAATCTTGTACAAACGCAACCATGACTCTACTCTAATCCGATTTGTGGACAAGAAGGAGGCAGAGGAAATTATGGAAGACATGCATGATGGGCTCTTTGGGACTCACTCTAACGGACATACCATGGCCAAGAAAATCCTGAGAGCTGGTTACTATTGGTCAACAATGGAGACTGATTGCCATCAACACTCAAGGACTTTCCACAAATGCCAAATCTATGCTGACAAGGTCCATGTGCTTCCTATCCCTCTGAACGTCATGACCGCTCCGTGGCCATTTGCAATGTGGGGCATTGACATGATTGGAGAGATCAAACCCACAGCTTTTAATGGACATCGCTTCATTCTGGTCGCTATTGATTATTTCACCAAATGGGTCGAAGTCGCCTCATTTGCCTCAGTCACCAAGAACTTGGTAGCCAGATTCATCAAACATAACCCCATATGCCGCTATGGTATCCCCGAAAGGATCATCAGCGATAATGGGACTAACCTCAATAATGCTATGATTACCGAACTTTGCACTCATTTCAAAATCAAGCATCACAATTCTTCTCCTTATAGACCTAAAATGAATGGCGCAGTGGAAGCGTCCAACAAAAACATTAAGAAGATTATGCAGAAGATGGTAGTGACCTACAAGGACTGGCATGAGATGTTACCGTTTTCTCTTCATGGCTACCGTACTTCATCTCGGACATCAACTGGGGCAACTCCCTTTTCTTTAGTCTATGGCATGGAAGTTGTTTTGCCAGTGGAAGTTCATATCCCCTCACTAAGGATTATGAATGAGGCAGGCCTAGACGAAGACGAGTGGATTCATACAAGATTGGATCAGTTAAAATTGATCAATGAAAAATGATTGGATGTCGTTTGTCATGGTCAGATGTACCAAAAACGCATGATCAAGGCTTTCAACAAGAAGATCAAGCCTCGAGTAAATCAAGATGGTGATTTGATAATAAAGCGCATCATTCTCCCACAAGGCGACCCCAGGGGAAAATGGACTCCCACCTACGAAGGGCCATTTGTTGTCATGAGAGTTTTCTCTGATGGTGCCATGATGCTGACTACCATGGACGGTGAAGATTTCCCATATCTTGTGAATGCGGGCATAGTTAAAAAATACTACGCATAAGAGACCCGCTAGATTGACACACCTAGGCAAAAATAAGGGCATCTCGGCAAACCAAAAGGTTTGGGCAAAAATTAGGGATATATGCAAAAGATTCTACACCCGGCAAGTTGAAAACCCAAAAGGGAGACTTGGGCAAAAATGGGTATCCTGGTGGGCTGAAAACCCGAAAGGGTGGTCCAGGCAAAAATTAAGGATTGAAAGCGTATGACTATGTCCTGTGGAATCACCACAGTCGAATTTATTACCAAGATCCGGGTTTAAACTGTCCAAGATCAACCCAATCAACTTCTATCAACGGCAAGGGGCATTCAAAGACATTGGGGAAATAGTAGAGTTGGAATGAAATGAGATCATTTCCACATGGATATTATCTTTGTTTTCAATTTTGTTTTCCTTTCGACGATTTCCTCTTACTAGGATCTCCGTCTCTTTGTACAAAAATGCCTATTCATGGGCAAAATATCAATACAAAGATACTTTGAAGTGCAAACTTTCTATTTTTATTTTGAATGCAAAGTTGTCAATGACTAAAATTGAACACGTGCATGTGAACATAATTAAAACTATTTGGCACATGTGTCCTGCTAAGCAGAAGCAAGCATCTCTTTAATGTATATGGAATATCCCCACAGAGTTATTTCATTAGCATTATCCCCACAAGAACGGCTATAATAAACCAGCTCCCAATAGAGTTACCCACAAAGTCTCTTTGCAGAGGTTGATACTCAGCCAAAGTCTCAATCTCTTTACGGATCTCTCCCCAACTAAGTTGGTCCTAAAAGAAGAAGCCTTGTGGATATTTTCATAAAAGAACTCACCTCGTCAGCAGTTCGCCAAATATTCATCAACAGGGTTTATTTCCCCAACAAACAACATACAACAAACGACGAACAGCAAAATACCCCGGTATAGTCTATCCTTTCCAGTTTGAGTGTGTCTTTCAAACTATTACAAAACAGAGGGCCATAACCCCCAAACCCCAGTGAAGTCTCCAACAAAGTCTTTGATATCTCCAAAAGTTACAGTGAAGCCTGGAATCCGACCAGATGACAGTTTTAACTTCATTAAGTTATTGTGAAGCCTGGATCTGACCAGATAGCAGTCAACTTCATTTGTTCAAAATACTATGAAGCCTGGACCCGACCAGATAATAGTATAACTTTTCAAACATTATGAAGCCTGGAGCCGACCAGATAATAGTGAAACTTTTTAGCTACTATGAAACCTGGCCCCGACCAAATAATAGTACAACTTTCAAATACTATGAAGCCTAGACCCGACCAGATATTAGTACAACTTTTAGTCACTATGAAGCCTAGCCCCGACCAGATAATAGTACAATTTTCAAATACTATGAAGCCTGGACCCGACCAGATTAATAGTACAACTCTCAAGATACTATGAAGTCTGGACCCAACCAAATAATAGTACAACTCTCAAGTAACTTTGAAGCCTGGACCCGACCAGATAATAATGTAACTTCTCCAAGTACTTTGAAGCCTGGACCCGACCAGATAAAAGTTTAACTCCTCGAGATATTGAAGAACCTGGACTCACCCAGACAAGGGTTTAACTTCTTCTCCCCAATAGAGTTATCCTCTACCCTAGCAAGTTATTGTGAAGCCTGGATCCGACCAGATATCAGTTTAACTTCAAGCAATTTTTTGCAAAGCCTGGAATCCGACAAGATAACAGATAATTCATTCTTCCCCAGTCAAGTTACCGTGAAGCCTGGAACCCGACCAAATAGCAGTTGACTTCCTCATCCTCATCAAGTTGTTGTGAAGCCTGGATCCGACCAGATAGCAATTAACTTTCAAGAGATAGTCCCCGGCAGAAGCATTCTTTTAACAAAATTTGAAGATATGTATATTCTTCACCCCCAACAGCAATCTGGGATTCAGCTTCCCAGAACTCCTCAGCAGTAGTCAGGGATTTATTTTCTCGGACAAATATGCATCCCACATTCATACATCATAGCATATACATACGAAACGTATTTAGCATAATCTCATTCATTTTAGAACGCCATGCATACATCTGCATTTAACTAACCTTTTTCCCACAGGTAAGACATCAAGTTTTAGTATAAATCGGCCAAAGATTTGTGTTGTTACTTCTTCTAGTATTTACCATCATTCCTCCAAATGGCATCTATAATCCCATTCCCAATACATCTTCGAGTGCAAATTTTTGGGCACTTTAGTGTTCAATCATCTTCCACCTTCAAGACACGAATGGAGGATCCACCAATCTAACTCTTCAGGTTTAAGAAAATTGAATTGGGGCAGCTGTTGTACCCCAAAATTTTCCCCCTCATTTCTCAAGAATTCTCTCATAAGATCTCCTTTGGTTTAAGACTACACAAAGTTTGATCAGCTCAAGACACTTCCTCAACACTAACAACTGAAAATTAGGATTTGAGTTTTCATAAGGACAATTGAAATTTTAATGCCCCATATGACTTTCATGGATCATTAGGAACCTTCAATATTTCTCATGACAAGTTTCAAGTCTTGGATCACATTTTTGCTCAGTGAGTTTATCAGATGACCTAAAATCAATTGTATTAGAAAAAAGTCAATTGTGGTCAATTTACAATCAAACTTCATAATTTTTGGTCCATATCAACATCATAAACTCATATATGTCATTTGATCAAGCTTGGATCACAATTCCTCAAGAAATTTGATCAGATCATCAAAAGGGCAAAATGGTCAAAATTAGGGTTTTGACTGAGGAGGTTCAATTTTTGACTTTTGACCTAACAAATGACTTATTGGTTTGAGACATGGTATAAAGGATTCATATACATAATTTTAACCTAATGGCATGGTTCAAAACATTTCTCAAGATCAATTGATTGACAGATGAATTTTAGTCAACTGATGAAAAGTCAACTGTACACTGAAAAGTCAAACGTTGACTTTTTGATCAAAATCAAGTTTCAAAAATCATATTTCACAAGACATGTCAAAATATGAAACTTGTTCATCAATAAATTGAAAAGTCAAAATTCATTTTTGAAAAGTCAAAATTCTAATACTTAGAAATTTTTCTAAGTGTTGGAAAATTAACTTTTTTTCACAACTTTGTGCCAAATTTCCACTATGATGCAAGATGATTCAAGGGAAACTTCCAACATGAAAGTTGTAGATCTCAATGAGATATAAAACATTGTAAGGCATAACTTTTTATAGAAATGCTTGGATTTCAAGTTATGAATTTGTGAAGACATGCTTATGAAACTTAAACACTTAGTGAAATTTTGCCCTAGTTAGGCAGATTTTTGGTACAAACTTCATGGAAACTTTTCACCTAGTTCCAAGATGAACCTTCAAAAATGTACAACGTGAAAGTTGTAGAGGATATTACAAGCTTTCCAAAATGTCCAAGAACTCATCAAGACCATACTTGAGATAAGAGAATCAAAGGCAAGAAGTTAGGGTTTCAAATTTGATTTACAAGGCATATACATGAACCAAATCCATAGCCATGATGCATAATCTTCACTTTGCAGACATCAAACTTGTTTTTCACTCCTTAATTTAATGTTTACACAACTGATTGATCATTTGTCCAATTGATTTAATCATTGTCCAAAGCATTTTGCCATTTTAGGCAGAAAGTCACCATTTCCATTCTAGTCAAGCAAGCCTTTATGCAAAGTCAGCTTCTTGAGCTCCTAACTTGTTTTCTTTAAGTACACTCCATCCACAAAGTCATAAGCAATCTTGTTTAAAGTCCAACCACTATACAATAGCATGGTACAAGGCATGGAAACTTGTTTTGTTAAGAAAATCACATGTTGAGCTTAAACATGTAAATTCAAATTATGACTTGGTGTAGCACACAAAACATTTTTCTTATAAATAGAGATACTATTTCCAATCTACGACACGAATGCTAAGACCCTGAAACTCTCTCACACACTCAAAAACCAAAAATTGCTCAAAAACGCCATTGATACACAGTTCTAACCTTGAACTTGTATCTCTCATTTCCCTCGTGTGTTTTCCCTCAAATTCATTTGCAAAGCTTCTATACCTCAAATATAATCCATCCATGTCCTTGTTCTGGAACTGTAACACCATTTTCATCAACCTCTATAACCAAAAAACAGAGTCTGCAAGTTGACTTCTCCAGACCATTCCAACCATCCATAGCTCAAGCTAAGCATTGCATTAGCTTCCTGGGAACTTGAGGAAGCTAACCTGATCATCACAACTCCTTGAAAGCAGCTCAACCTCATTTCACGATTTCCAGTTTTGAGGTATTTTTTCTGAACTTTTATCTCTTCATACAAGCATCATTTGATTCTGATTTGTGAAGATAAAATATAGATATCATTGCCTTGAAGTTGTACATATTCATAGTTTTCATTTATATTGATTGAGCTTAGAGAATTTTAGGTTTGAATCTCTGAAAAAAGTTAGGTCAGGATTTGGTACTTTTAGAAATTCTTGCTCATCTTTGAGAATTAGTTTAAGTTATTTACTTATTCAGAATCATGGTGAAATTTCTAACAAGTTTGACATTAGAAGTTTTGTGAATGAATGAGAAATGAGTGAGTTACAGGGACCCTGACTGGAGGTTGAAGATGAAGTTCATTTCTGGAACTTGTTTTGTATTATATATTTATGGTTTTGCTTATATTAACGGATGTATAGCCACCCCAGTGGTAAGGCAACGCGCGTTTCCTGTTAAGGACGTGGGTTTAAGCCCCAGCGCTGCCACTTTTTGTTATTTTTCAGCATTTCTTTTCTCCTTGTTTCAAACACCATGCGCGCCTGGGCCTCCCTGAATGGGCTTTCCCTTTTTACTGCACCACACCCCCTGTACACTTATCACATACAGGCCCAACTTTTATTTTATTTTATTTTTCTGATTACAAAAAGCACCATTTGGGCCAGGCTTCAAAAAACTATTTTTTCTAACAAACTCCCAAATTCCATTTCAAATCCCCCTTAACTTTTATTTTTATTTTTTGTTTTTATTTTTTTTTCTTCATTATTATTATTATTATTATTATTAATAAAAATCCAAAAATAGTTAATTTATTTATATATCTAATATATTTTATTCTTGTATATTTTATTCCTTTAAAAAAACAAAAAGACAAAAATATTTTATTAAACAAATATAATTCTTTTTCTTAATAAATTAATAATTAGATTTAGGTTTAGTTATTTTTTTTTATTTAAAATTAACTTAGAATTCAGGTTTCTTTTAATTAATTAATTTCTATACTATTTTGATTAAACTTAAAACCTTTTCTAAAAAAACCTAAAAATACTTTCTAATTTAATTTCTTTTCTTAATTAGTTTAGGTTTAATTTTATCTTAATTAATTTTTTCTTTTCTCTTAGTTAATTAGGTCAAAACCAAACCCTCTCCTCCAAAACCAAACAAAAATCCTTTTCCTTTCCATTTATATCCTTGTATATTATATTTTCATTTCTTGTATATTATTCAGTATTCAATATGGTTGTAATAGATAATTAGTTTTAATTTTCTTGCAATCCGCATTTGTAAATTTGTATATCCCATCCCCAAATAATGTAATAGCGTAGTAATTTTACTTTCCGCAATTTATCGCTTTCATATAAATGCTAGTAATTAGGGTTTGTATGGAAAGATAAAATCAACAAGTAGATAACCCTAATCAAAGACTAAATGCATGCAAATCAAACACACTATTCACACATGCACCCTTAAGGTTAACTCCACTTGTTGCCTAAAAAAATGGTCATGTTACGTATGTGAGATATCTTAGCAAAAATAATCAAAAATACAAGATCATAGTCCCTCGATGACGCTTCAAATTTTGCCTTTCAAATGATCTTAGTCCCTCAAAGAGAAATGCTAAGATATCTCACAACATTTCTATCATGACTATACGATGACCCATGCCCGTCCCTTTTACATCCAAAGATAAGGCTTCTTACCAATCAATGGTAAGATAACAATATCAAAGGAAGGAAGAAATGAACAAAGACTTTTGAGTAGGTAGATTACTCCTAGTTGCTTACTTACTTTAAAAAAAACATCCTTGCTCACTTTCAAAACAAACATCCTTTCTCATTTTCAAAACAAACACCAAACACTTTCAAAAACAAACTTTCAAAACATGAAATATTTTCAAAAGTCCAACACTTTGTATACGTTCTTATGAAACGAGGACCATTACAAAGTTTTCCTAAACGAAGGTGCCTTTTCAAAATACTTTCAAAACCACCACAAAGCACATTTTCAAACAAAGCAAGTGATCTAGCAAGCAACTAAGAGCCCATAGATAACTATTGACGAAAAGGGTGCTAACACCTTCCCTTTTCATAATCTACCCCCCGAACTCAAGAAATAATCTCAAAGGTCTTTCATGTTCTTTTCCACCTTTCCTTTTGGATAAAATAAAATTCGGTGGCGACTCTTACTAACCGCAACAATTGCGATCAAACGCAAAACATCCCAAGTCAGTTCTCCCACCGTATTACATACACCTTTACAAATCTAACCTGGATAGTGTTTCTGCGAGCGGAGGCCATAGTCTGTAAAATAGAACAAAGATAAATTTTGTGGTCCTTGAAATGGTTAGTAGAAATGAAATGGTATGAATGTTATGATGCATGTTATTATGTTCTAACATTTTAATCATACACAAGCAAAACACACAAGGCCTTAGGTTAAAGCTTGCATGGATTTGTAGGTAAGTACCATCTTGAAGTTTTTAGTTGGCTCAACCTGTCCTAAAAGAAAGTAACCGGGTTCTAGGAGTCTCAATATCACTGATCTTTCTCTCAGGCATTGTATAAGCACAAGCGTCTGATTTGCAACCGAAATATCACGAGAGTCTGACCTCAATGAGTGTAGTATCGAGTATCAACCAACTTCAGTCTGCACCAAATCTAGCTATCTCGCTACCTTCTAATTGCTAAGTTGTGTCAACTAAGGTTCTACGGTCAGTTAGTGCTTTATGATACCAAGCGGAAGCCCAACATTCTCTTTGACTTAACTCAAGGGACACCGACACCAACCAATGTGTTGCACTAACGTCGATATCGCTTCAACCATATCGGTGTATGTTATATAGTTTTCACGATCTATTGCTACTTACCTAAATTTCCCTAGATACGGGTATATGATCTTTAGAAGAATAACCCAAACAACCCTTTAAGAATAAATCAGGCAAGTCAAACAATGAAAGCATTTAAATGATAATTATCTCTAAGGTAACCCCACTTTAAGTTCTCCCCGGCAGAGTCGTGAGTTCTGTAATACGGTGGGAGAACTGACTTCTGGGTTTTGCATTTTATCTCAAATGTTGCGGATAGCAAGAGTCGCCACCGACTTTTCTTTTATCCAATAAAGGAAAGGGTGAAAAGAACAAAAAAGTCCTTTCGAGAATTTTATGAGTAAGGGGGGTAGGTTATGAAAAGGGAAGGTGTTAGCACCCTTTTCATCTATAGTTATCTACGGGCTCTTAGTGCTAGCTCACTTTGAAAATGCTTTTTGTGTAAGTGTATATTGAAAATATTTTGAAAATATTTTGAAAAGATGCCTTAGTGCAGAAAACTTTGTAATGATTCTCGTATCGTTGAGAATGCATACAAAGTGTTTTGTCTTTGAAAATATTTAGAAAAGAGAGTGTATGTGTGAGAAATTGTTTTATTTTGTGAACAAGCAACTGTAGACTATCTACCTACCCAAAAGTTATTTGTTCTTTTCCTCTTTTCCTTTAGATAGTGTTATCCAACCATTAGTTAGTAGTTAGACTTATCATTGGATGTTTTTGAGGGACAGGCGCGAGTCATTGTACAATCATGAGAATAACTCGTAGGACACCTTAGCAATTATCCTGAGGTGCTAAGATCATTTACCGAGGCAGCATCAAAGGGTCATCGAGGGACTACGATCTTTTAACAAAAGGATCTTTGATAAAATATCTCACGTTTGAGAGACGTGACTGTTGTTTTCCGAAGGCAACAAGTGGGGGTACCTTAGAGGTGTGCTTGTGAGAAGTGTGTTATGTTTCAGTTATTTTTAACTTTAATGTTAGGTTTTCTAAGGTTTTATTTTAAGTATTACCATGCAATCCTATTAAGCTAGAAGTTAAATATATACAAGCATTCATACATTAGTGTGTAAAGTAAAAATGCAGGAAACTGAATCTACGCTACTACAATGCTTCGGGGATGGGGAGTACAAAACCTCAAATGGGGGAAAAGGTAAAGAAACCCTAAATTTAACTATTACATTCCTTCGACAGTTACAAAATTAAATAAATGCGAAAGATAAATCAAATGCGCAGAGATGGGAAAGATGAAAAAAAAAACCCAAAAAGGATTCTAAGTACTTAAAAAATATTTTTGGTGTTTTTTGTTTAGAAAAATAATTGAAGTGTGAAAACCTAATTCTAATTAGTTAATTAATTGAAAAAAAATTAAAATGTGATTTAAATTAAATTAATTTTATTTGTCAAAAATAAATTAATTAAACCAAAACCTAAATCTACCTTTTTTTATGATTTTATAATTTTTTGTTATTTTTTATTGATTAAAATAAAGATGATAAAAAAGAAAATGTTAATTTAAAACTAAAAATAAATAAATAAATAAATAAATAAAAAGGAATGGGCCAATGCTGTAAAAGTAGTTGGGGGTGAGAAGAAGCAAACAATTGTAGGCCCAGTAACAAACCTAGAAGGCTTGCATTGAATCTGATGTAGGGGTCTTTAATGATCCATGATGGGAATGCGCGTTTGAGGCCTTCAGATCTGGCTTGATAAGATCTTATGGGGATAGATGGAGTTGCACCATGTGCACGCTAGGACTGCTTATACTGGATTTGAAATGAAAACATGGAAAAATAAAACAGCCTCACGCTTGGATTGAACCCAGGACAAGGTGTTGAGATACTTAAGTGCAAGTGTGAAGCCACTGGGGTGGCTTGTACATCCTGTAGTGTAGATCAAATGAAACAAATATAATTTAAAATGAAAGCTAATTCTGGACAACAAAACACGCGCGTGTTAAGTGGGGCCTTAAAATTTGAAATAGCCAATCATAAAGCTCCATTAGGCCATGTTTGCCATGCCAGAGTCAATAAAAACTCAGGGACGCCGGAGTCAACCTCCGGTCATCTTATCCGGCCGTCCTAAAGCATCAATCCTACAAAAAACATAAAATCAAAATGCACAAAGTACCATACTCCCCTTAAAATTTCCCCCTAAATCTGAATCTAGGATTCGTTTGGGCTAAAAACTCCTGGATAATGTATTTCGATTCAAAACAATCGATTGGTGGAAAATGGAACATAGCCAGTCTGCGTGCATGGGAATATATTAAGGGTCAAAACTTGTTCAATCACATCTCCAGATCACATTAGAGGCATCAAATCATTATAAAACACAATAAAATTGCAGATATAAATTTTAAGAAAAGTATGGAACCGGTAAGCCATGATGTATGATTTCATGCGTGTAAGATCATCATAAATGATCCAAGACTACCTTTAGATATTCCAGGAAGGGAGTTGGACTTGAATTATGGGATGAAAGGGCCTGAGGAGAGCGTTAGAAGGCTCGAGGGTTTTGAGAATTTTTGGAGAATTTTTGCTACCTTTTTTATGCAGTGATCTCGATGTCCATTTGATTTGTTCTTGCTTGCATTATATAGAGGGATGAATGAGCTAGCATATATGGCAAGAGATCAAGTCATGAAGCCATAAGCAATACCAAAATCAAACTATTTGAAAACCTCCCATTTTGCATTGCCTTCTTAATCCCCTTGCATGAATTTGTAAGGAGTAAACAGGCTGTCATGAGTTTGTTGGGCTTGCAAAGGGATTGAAATCAAAAGGCCCAAGCCTTCATACCAATACTTTATATTTATTTGATTTTATTTATTTTTTAAATGAATAAAAAATTCAAATAAAAGAAATAAAATCATAAAAAATATTTGAATTTATTAAGAGGTCCTCTAACATCTTATGAACATATTTGAGCATTAAAAATTAGGCCCACTAGTTCAAAATCTCAAGTTTGCTCATTTTGCATTTCATGAATTTCCTCAAAATTTCCCAACTTGTGCAACTCATAACTTACTCAGTTTTCATTTTTTGAAAATTATCTTTGACTTTTTGAAAATCCCAAGATGTACTCTACATTTTCTCTTTTGATCATTTTTGCATTTGGAGAATTTTGTCTTGATGTAAGTTGCCTTGACAAAAAGTGTCTTTTGTTGACTTTTGAAAATGACCTATAATGTATTAGCTCATATCTTTCAAATGAAGCATTTTTTGGAGTTGAGAATAAAAATAAAGATGTAGAGAATTGAATTTAATTAAAAATGGTCTTTGGTTAGGGAAAAGTTGATAAAGTATGTGAGAGTCATGCCTGGTCAAAGTTCAGTTGATTTCTCCTAAGGAAACCCTAATTTGACAATTCTTGACTTTTGATGATTTGAGAGCTTTCCTCGGGGAATCATGATCAACCTTTGATCAAATGACTAATATCACTTCAAAATGTTGATGTTGGCCAAAAATATTGAAGTTTGAGTGTATGTTGACCATAGTTGACTTTCTACCCAATATAGTTTATTTTCAATCATCTGAGCCATTGACTGAGCAAACTTATGATGCAAGACTTGAAACATGACATGAACATTATTGAAGACCTATGGAGAACCATGGAAATAATTTTATACCTTTTCAACCCAATTTTCCTTGAGAAACTCAAAACCCTAATTGTAGACCCTTGGCTTAAGAGGATCATCTTGACTTAGTCAACCCTTGAGATTCTAGAGTATTTGAGAACCCTTAAAAGCATGTCTGGAGAAAATGGGAGGGAAAATTTTAGGGTACAACTGCGGACATGCCGATCTAACTCTTCAGATTTAAGAAGATTGAATAGGGGCAGCTATTGTACCCCAAATTTGTCCCTCCTATTTTATTCAAGATACCTTCTCATGCTTCTAGGGTTTTCAATTGCTCAAGGTTGCTCAAGAATTGATCAGACAAATTCTCCTCCTAAGCAATGGACCTACAAATAAGGTTTCAATTTTATCAAGGAATATTAAGCTTAGAATGCCTCAAGGGGGTTTCATGGTTTCTCATATATCTCTAAGAATGCTCATGCCAAGTTTCAGGCCTTGCATCACAAGTTTGCTTAGTCAATTGCTCAAATGATTAAAATCAACTATATTGGGTAAAAAGTCAATTGTGGTTAACATACAGTCAAACTTCAAGATTTTTGGTAAACATCAACATTTTGAATTCACATTCAACATTTGATCAAGGGTTGATCATGATTCATCAAGAAAACTCAAGATTCATCAAAAATCAAAAGTTACTAAATTAGGGTTTTCTTAAGGAGAAGTCAATTGAATTTTGACCAAGCATAACTTCCATATGCTTCATCAGATTTTTCTCAACCAAAGCTCATTTTGAAGGAAATTCCATTCTCTACAACTTTGTCTCTCTAAGCTCAAGTCCAAAAAATGCTTCATTTGAGAGATATGGACCAAAACATTATAGGTCATTTCAAAAGTCAACAAAAAGACACTTTTTCTCAAAGAAATTTACATCAAGACAAAGTTTTCAAATGAAAAAATGATAAACATGGATATTGTAGAGGAAATCTTGAGCTTTACGAAAAGTCAAAGATCACCTTCATATGATAAAAAGTGAGAGATTTATGATTGATGCAAGTTGGAAAATTTTGAGAAAATGTATGAAACCTAAAGTGACCAAACTTGAATTTTTGGGCTAGTTGGATTGTGTTTCAAGGTCGATGCTTATTATAGGCCTCATTGTGAACCTCTAAACCAATTCATGCACCCCTTGGATTTTTATTCTATTTATTTTTTATTTTATTTTTTAAATTCAAAAATAAAAAAGATAAAACCAAGGCTTTCATGACAAGGTCCAAGCCCACTCTTGTTTGACCTAATTCATCACCATATATTCTCATTATTTCAGACAAGAAAGACATGAAACCATTGCACAAGATCACCTTTACAAAATTCCAAAAAATATCAAAACTAGGGCAAATCAAAACCCTATCTCGCAACCTCCCTCAAGGCCAAATACTTGTCTCATTCACTTCCAGAAGTTCTATAGGGTAAGATTGGATCGGTTGTGATGATCCAAAGCACATGAAACCAGCATACATGCATCTCTGGTTTTCATTATTTTTACAAATTTATATTTTCGATTTCATGTTGTTTTAATGCATACTAACACCACTAACTTTTTTGAGGTATAACAACGCAAGATTGAAACATCACATGGCCCCTGTAATACAATGGGAGAACTGACTTGGTTTTGAGTTTTATCACAAATGTTGCGGATAGCAAGAGTCACCACTGACTTTTCTTTTATCCAATAAGGAAACAGTGAAAAGAATAGGAAAGACCTTTGAGAATTTTCTGAGTTCGGGGGGTAGGTTATGAAAAGGGAAGGTGTTAGCACCCTTTTCATCCGTAGTTGTCTACGGGATCTTAATCGCTTAGCTCGCTTTGTTTGAAATGCTTTGTGTTTGTGTATTTGAAAATACTTTGAAAAATGCCTAAGTGCGACAACTTTATAATGATTCTCGTATCGGTTGAGATTGCATATAAAGTGTTTGTTTTTGAAAATATTTCAGAGAAAAGTGTTTGTGTGTGTTGTACCCTAAAATTTTCCCTCTCATTTCTCAATAAATCTCTTATAAGATCTCCATTGATTCAAGACTACACAAGGTTTGATCAGCTCAAGACACCTCCTCAACACTGACAACTCAAAATTAGGGTTTGAGTTTGTACAAAGATGATTGAACTTCTAATTCCTTAAATGAATTTCATGGATCATTTTGGATCCTTGAGATTGGTCATGTCAAGTTTCAAGGTTTGGATCACATTTTTGCTCAGTCAGTTGATCAGTTGACCTAAAATCAACTATATTAGGGAAAAGTCAATTATGGTCAATTTGCAGTCAAACTCCATAATGTTTTATCCATATCAACATTATGAACTCATATATGTCAATTGATCAAGTTTTATCACAATTCCTCAAATAAATTTGATCAGAACACCAAAACGGAAAAATGGTTAAAATTAGGGTTTTGATTGAGAAGGCTCAGTTCTTGACTTTTGACCAAGAAAGTGACTAATTGGTTTAAGGCGTGATCTCAAGGATTAAAATGCACCATCTTGACCTAATTATATAGTTCAAATCACCTCTCAAGATCATTGGATTGACAGATGAATTTCAGTCAACTGATGAAAAGTCAATTGTACACTAAAAAGTCAAACTTTGACTTTTTGATCAAAGTCAAGTTTCAAAAATCATATTTCATCAAGACATGTCAAAATATGAAAATTGTTCATCAAGAAATTAAAAGTCAAAATTATCTTTGAAAAGTCAAAATTATCTTTGAAAAGTCAAAATTCTAGGACTTAGAAATTTTTCTAAGTGTTAGAAAGTTAAGTTTTTTTCATAACTTTGTGCCAAATTTCCACCATGATGCAAGATGATTCAAGGAAAACTTCCAACATGAAAGTTATATATCTCAATGAGATGTAAAACATTATAGGGCATAACTTTTTCTATAAATTCTTGGATTTCAAGTTATGAATTTATGAAGACATGTCCATGAAACTAAAATATTTAGTGAAATTTTGAGTATTTTAGTAAAGATTTTGACCTAACTTCATGGCAACTTTTCACCTAGTTCCAAATTGAATCTTCAAAAATGTCCAACATGAAGGTTGTAGGGGATGTTACAAGCTTTCCAAAATGTCCAAGAACTCATCAAGACCATACTTGAGCTAAGATAATCGAAGGCAAGAAGTTAGGGTTTCAAACTTGTTTTGCAAGACATATTTTGTGATAAACATGAACCAAATCCATAGCCATGCTGCATAATCCTCACTTTGCAGGCCTAAAACTTGTTTTTCACTCCATAATTAATGGATTACACAACTGATTATGCCCTTATCCAAGTGTTTCAAGCTTTGTCCAAACCAATTTGCCATTTTAGGGAGAAAGTAGCATATCCATTCTTGTAAAGCAAGCTTTATGCACAAAGTCAGCTTCTTGAGCTCCTAACTTGTTTTCTTTGAGTAAACTCTATCCACAAAGTCAGAGGTATTGTGTTTAAAGTGGTTAACAACTCTATGAACCAATTACAAGGTATGGAAACTTGTTTTGTCAAAAAATCACATGTTCAGCTTAAACATGTAAATTTAAATTCTGAGTTGTTTCAAGTCTCAAAACCTTTTGCCTATAAGTAAATACACTATTTGCAAGCTAGTGCAGGAATGCTAAAGCCCCGAAACTCCCTCAAACACTCACAAACCAGAAATTGCTCAAAAACACCATTGATACATAGTTCTGCCCTTGAACTTGTATCTTTCATTTCCCTCGTGCGTTTTCCCCCAAAACCATTTGCAAAGCTTCTATACCTCAAATATAGTCCATCCTTGTCCTTGTTTTGGAACTATAACATCTCCATCACCATCCTCCATAACCAAAAACAAAGGTCTGCAACTTGACTTCTCCAGACCATTCCAGCCATCCATTGCTCAAGCTAAGCATTGCATTAGCTTCCTAGAGGTCCAAGGAAGCTAACCTGATCATCAAAACTCTTTGAAAGCAGCTCAAACTCATTTAACGATTTCCAGTTCTTAAGTTATTTATATGAACTTTCATCTCTTCATTTAGGCATTGTTAGGCTTTCATTTTCAAATACAAAATGTAGATATCATTGCCCTAAAGCTGTACATATCCCTAGTTTTCATTTATTTTGCCTGAGCTTAGAGAATTTTAAATTTGAATCTCTGAAAAAATTTAGGTCAGGATTTGGTACTTTTAGAAATACATGCTAATCTTTGATTGTTAGTCCAAATTGTTTACATTTCTGAAATCCTTGTAAAATTTCTAACAAGTTTGATGTTGGAAGTTTTGAGAATGGATGAGAAATGAATGAGATACAGGGACCCTGGCTGGAGGTTGAAGATGAAGTTCATTTTTAGGAATAGATTTGTAATATATATTTATGGTTTTGTTTAAGTTAACAGATGTATAGCCACCCCAGTGGTAAGGCAGCGCGCGTTTATGGTCAAGGTCATGGGTTCAAGCCCCAGCGCTGCCATTTTGCATATTTTCCAACATTTTCCATCTTTTTTGTTTGAACCATGCGCGTTTGGACCCTGAATCAACTGGGCTTTGTCATTTTTGTCTTTAACCCCCCTGTTTCACTAACAGAACCTCTAGCCCATTTATTTTTTTATTCTTTCGGATTTACAAAAAAAACAATAATGGGTCAGACTAAAAACTATTTTTACTTTTAAACCATCCAAGTCATTTTCACACCCCCTGACTTTTACTTTTATATTTTATTTTATTTTATTTTATTATTATTATTATTTTTTTTTTTTATTAATAAAAATCCAAAAAAATAGTTTATTTATTTATATATCTAATATACTTATATTCTCTTATTTTTATTTCCTTTTTCATAAACTAAAAAAGACAAATAATATTTTCTTAAACAAATTTAATTCTTTTCTTAAATAAATTAATAATTAGATTTAGGTTTAGTTACTTTTATTTTTAATTAAAATTAACTTAGAATTTAGGTTTTCTTTTAATTAATTAATTTCCATACTATTTTTATTAAACTCAAAACCTTTTCTAAAAAATCCTAAAAATGCTTTCTTGTTTAATTTTATTTCTTTTTAAACTAGGGTGTAATTTTACTTATTTTAATTAATTATTTTCTTTTAGATAATTAGGTTAAAACCAAGGCTCTTTCTTAACAAAATCCAAACAAAAATCCATTTATTTTCCATTTATATCCTTGTACATTATATTCCTTTCAATTCTTGTACATTATTCAAGTTTCAATATGGTTGTAATAGATAATTAGGTTTAATTTCTTGCAATCCCCATTTGTAAATTTGTACACCCCATCCCCCTAATGATTGTAATAGTGTAGTAATCTTACTTTCCGCAATTTATCACTTTCATATCAATGCTAGTAAATTAGGGTTTGTATGGAAAGATAAAATCAAGCTTAGAGAACCCTAATTCAAGATAAACCAAGCATGAAAAAATAAACACTTGCACACTTACACCCTTAGGGTAATTCCACTTTGTTGCCTTATAAAAATGGTCATGTTATGCATGTGGGATGTCTTAGCAAAAACAATCAAAATACAAGATCATAGTCCCTCGATGACGCTACAAATGCTGCCTTACAAATGATCTTAGTCCCTCAAGGAAAATGCTAAGATATCTCACAATATTGCTATCATGACTATACGATGACCCACTCCCGTCCCTATTACATCCAAAGATAGGGCTTCTTACCAATTAATGGTAAGATAGCAATATCAAAGGAAAGGAGAGAAATGAACGAAAGACTTTTGAGTAGGTAGAAACGTTCTTAGTTGCTTGCTCACTTTCAAAACAAACACACGCCAAACACTTTCAAAACAAACAACAAACACTTTCAAAACATGAAATATTTTTAAAATCCAACACACTTTGCATACATTCTTACAAAATGAGAACCATTACAAAGTTTGCCTAAACGAAGGCGCCTTTTCAAAAATACTTTCAAAAACCACCACAAAGAACATTTTCAAACAAAGCAAGTGATCTAGCAAGAAACTATGAGCCCATAGATAACTATGGATGAAAAGGGTGCTAACACCTTCCCTTTTCATAATCTACCCTCCGAACTCAAGAAATAATCTCAAAGGTCTTTCCTGTTCTTTTCACCCTTTACTTCATTGGATAAAAGAAAAGTCGGTGGCGACTCTTGCTAACCGCAACAATTGCGATCAAACGCAAAACATCCCAAGTCAGTTCTCCCACCATATTATAGAACTGGCAACTCTGCTGGGGATTACTTAAAACTAGGGTTACCTTAGGGCTAGATCACCTTTATTTGCTTTCATTGTTTGACTTGCTTGCTTTACATTTTGGTTCCTTGTTTGGGCTTGTTTTGATCCTCTACCCGGATCTGGGATACCTTATAGGTAAGTAGCAATACATTGTGGAAACTGTGCGAGATATACCGACATGGTATAAGCAATAGCTACGTTAGTGTGACACATTTTTTGGTACTGGTAGCCCTTGAGTAGTCAAGGAGAATACGGGACCACTGTGTGGTGTCATGAAGCACTAACGGACTTTAGCTCTTTTACTTGACCAACTTGGCCATTAGGAAGTAGTTAGATAGTCGGCTTTGGTACAGTCTGAAGTTGGTTGATACTCGATACTACGCTCATTAAGATCGGACTTCTCGGGATATTTCGGCCGCCATTAAAGAGGCTTGCGCTGAAACAATGCCCGACAAGAAAGATCAGTGATATTAAGATCCCTTAGAACTCGGTTACTATTACTAGGACAGGTTGATCCAACTAAACTTCAAGAGGGTATTTACCTATAAGACTCAATGCAAGCCTAAACCTAAGGATTTGTTTTCCTGGTGTGTATATGCTTACTTTTACATAACATCATAAACATTATAACATCATAAGCATTCTCACTAACCATTTCACGGATTATTGGGATTTATCTTTGTTTTGTTTTGTAGGATATGGCTTCTACCCACAGGAATACTATCCAAGTTAATCTCGTAATAATTCCTTCTCTACTCAAAGAATTAGCATCGAGGGTCCCTGAGAATTCTTAATTCACCGAAAGACATGGTCGCCTCCTAAACTTAGTTACCTCGAGCATTGATGAAGATATGATGAAGGTGCTTTTCCAGTTCTTCGATCCTTTGCACCATTGCTTCACCTTTCCTGATTACCAGCTTGTACCTACTATGAAAGAATTCTATCAACTCTTGAGGATTCCTATTCTCAATCAACTACCTTTCAACGGTACGGAAAGAGATCCAAGCCTTGAAGAGATTTCCCGAGTGCTACACTTGCAACAATCCGACATCATGACTAATTGGGAAACAAGAAGTGGTGTCAAAGGGTTCCTAGCCAAGTTCTTGTTTGAAAAAGCCCAAGATTGTTGGAACACTCTATATTTACAAGCTTTTGAAGAAATCTTGGCCCTTCTCATCTATGGGATGGTTTTATTTCCAAATCCTGAACAACTTATAGATGTAAATGCTGTCAAAATCTTCATGTCTCACAATCTGGTACCTACTTTGTTGGGAGATATCCTACATTCTCTCCACTATTGCACTATGAGGAAGAGAGGGATCCTTATGTGTTGCACTCCTCTTTTGGATAGATGGTTTGTCTCACATCTCCTCCGATCCGTGTTGAAGAACGAGCAAGATTTAAGGTGGTCCCATAGGTTGATGTCACTCAGACATTCGAACATTCACTGGTGTTCTCTATCCTTAGAGAATATTACTATCATCGACCATTGTGGGGAATTCCCTAATGTCCCTTTGCTTGGCATTAGAGGAGGTATCACTTACAACCATTGCTTGGATTTGTGACAGTTTGGTTATGCCTAAAGAGATGGTCCGCGTGAGATGTTCATCCAAGGAGTAGTATTCGACTATGAGAGCGACGGTCAAGGCTATCGTTAGAGGTTTGTACAAGCTTGGAGGATGGTAAACAAAGTGGATAGTAAGGCGTTGGGACACAAGAATTCCATTCCCCTTGAGCCTTATCTTAGATGGGTATGAGCTTGTGCTCAGAAACTCGTGATGCCTTACCCCTCCATCCTACCAGTTATCTTGGAGCTTGTGGCTGAAGAAGATGTCCCGTATACTGTCCTCCATCCCAACATGCCTACTTCACTTAAAGACTTGCAAAAAGGTTGGATTCAGCTAAAGGAAGAACGAGATACCTTCAAAGCTCAATTCTACGCTAGCGAGAAAAGGGTTTTAGAGCTTACAAAGTAACTACATGAAGAACAAAGCTTGAACGCCTACCTCGCGCCGAAGAGGATGCGTTCGACCTTTTTATCTTAGAGATTTATTTTGTAAGCCCAAGATACACGATGTAGTCATTTTGAACTAATTAATGAAATTTGACGTTTGTTCATTCTTTGTCTATACAAATTTAAATTTCATAAATCCTTGAAATCATTTGCATACACATCTTCCATGCATCATAACATAACAGGTTTTCCACAGCAAGTTTCCTTATCTTTCTGCTGTTTATTTCAGCAAGATGGATATCGAGAAAACTGTGAAAGACCTACAAGCACAAAACTCTCAGTTTCAAGAGACTCTGCTGACCCTAGCCAAGGGGAAACAAGATTTGATGGCGTTGCTAGCAGGCAAAAAGAAACCAAAGAGGAAAGCCCTAGTCAATATGGGTAAGAGATTCAGAGAGTCGATCCGTCAGATACCGGTAGTGGAAGACTCGTCTGAGGAAGACGAAAATCAAATTGGAGAAGTAAGGAGTACCCAGGTTGGGTGTATCAATGATCAAGCATCCTATGATGAGGATTATTTTGACGAGCAGTATCCTCCTGCCGATGTTAAGTACAAGCAGCTAGAGGACAGACTGAAGGCCATTGAGATTCAAGTCGTCCCTAGTTTGGATTTTGTCGATTTGGGTTTAATATCTGGGGTTTCCATTCCCCACAAATTCAAGATACCAGTCTTTGTTAAATACAATGGGGTTTCCTGCCCAAAAATTCACCTGAAGTCTTATGTGCGCAAAACTCAACCACACACCGCCGACAAGAAACTATGGGTTCACTTCTTTCAAGAAAGCTTGGCTGGGACGCAACTATAATGGTTTTACCAATTTGAGAAATGAGAGGGAAAATTTTGGGGTACAACACTTTCCCCTTTAGAAGCTCTTGCTTCAGAAATTTGACTTCCTCCAGAATCTTGACTGTCTTCAGAGTCTGGAAAATTCCCAGAGTCTGAATCACCATCGGAGTCAAAGTCACTACCTTCAGAAATACCATCTTCAAAAGTTGGACCACCTCTGCCTTCAGAAGTTCCACTTTCAGAATCATGATCATCGTTAAAGGCTGATTTCCTTTAGAAGCTCCTCCTTCAGAAGGTCCATCCTTAGAGTTATGATTTCCACCAGAAACCTGATCATCTTTAGAAGCTTGTTCTCCAGAACCTACATCTTCAGAGTTTTCCCTTCTAGAAGCATGATCACCACCAGATTCTGGATTATCATCAAAATCTGGATCAGAATCATCTGAATCACCTTCAGAGTTCCCAGAGTCATCATCTTTAGATTCTTACTCATCTTCCAAATCTTCAGCATCATCTTCTGATTCCGACTCATATTCAAACACTCCTTCAGAGTCAGAATATTCAAAGTCATCTTCTTCCCCTTCAGAATCAGAAAACCAGTTCCTCATCAGATTCATAAGCCATAAATAGCACAAGTTCATCATCTGAATCTCCTCTGACTATATTTGCTTCTTCTAACTTCCTTTCTTTGTTCGACCAGTAATTTTTGGCATAGTGACCAAAGTTCTTGCAACAATAACACTGAACATTCTTCTTGTCAGACTTCTCCTTTCCCTTATGGACATTCTTCTGCCTATCAGAGTTTGAAGCTTCTGACCTCTGACCACCATTAGTTTTCTTCCAGGCTTCTGACCAAGTCTGCTTCTAATACTTCTTACCAGAAGTTACTTTCAGAGTCGACTGCTCTACTTCCCTCGTATAAGTTCTCTCAGTCATACGCAACTCGTGCGCTTCTAGAATACTTTGCATCTCGTCAACTCTCATAGTGCTTAGATCTTTGAAATATTCAATTGCTACCACAATGTAATCAAACTGAGAAGTTAAAGATCTTAAGATCTTCTCAATGATTACTTGTTCAGAAAGGGTTTCTCCATAAGCTTTCATCTCATTAGTGATCAGAATCACTCTAGAGATGTACTCAGAAACCTTCTCGTTGTCCTTCATGTTGAGATTCTCATATTGCTTTCGGAGAGACTGAAGCTTCACCTTCTTCACTGATGCGTCACCACCGTAACATCTAACCAGTCTATGTCACGCAGCCTTTGCTGTTTCAGAATCAACAATCTTCTCAAACACGTTCGCATCCAGACATTGATGGATGTAGAACAACGTCTTCTGATCTTTCTCCCTTAGCGCCTTCTGCGTTATCTTCTGTGTCTCTGTTGCGTCTACTGCTAACAGAGCATAACCATCGGTGACAAGATCTAACACATCTTGAGAACCAAACAACACACTCATCTAGATCTTCCAACGATTCTAGTTTTTGCCATCAAATGCTGGAAGCTTGGAATTTATATCGTTGTTTCCGTTCATCTTCTACCTTGTGCAATTTACGAAAAAATAGTGTTTACAGAATCAGAAAATTGCAACCTCACTGCTCACTCTTGTTTTCCCGTGGATTTCGAACCGGAACTCTGATACCAATTGTTGGTGCACAAAGAAGAGATGAAAGACAAAAGGAATACGGTTACAAAAATAAGAAATAATAATTTACAATAAATTACATTGACCTACCTCATTAGGCTATTTATACACAAAATTAACGTATAATAAAATCCTAAATATCCTCTAACAAAGATATAAAAAAATATAAAAAAATATTTATAAAATATAAATTAATATTTAAAATATAAATTAATTCTAACCGCCCTCCTTATTCTTTATCCCGACAAACCTTCTTCCAATGAATTCAATTAACTTTCCTATTTTCCTCTCCCCTACCATGTAAGAAATTTTTAAAAAGAGATTCCAGTTTAGATGTGCTCTTGGCATTTTGTCAATTGCTGAACTCACCTACAACACAATTATTAACTATAAATAATAAATTAAAAATTAAAAAAAAAATAAAAATTAAATGATGAGTTTTTTATTGAATCCTATTTTTAAAGAAAGTAAAATAGTATGACTTATATGAGTCCGATATGAAACATTCACTATCTTTAAATGGCTAAAATAATGAATTGTCTCAAGGTAAGCTCTTTTGTCTGTTCATACTAAATCTAAGGCAACCAAGGAACATCCAAATTTCACTTTATACATGTTTACGGTTTACTTTAATACTCCACAGTATACATATTGTCCACTATTGATATAGTAGAAGATTGAGAGATGAAGGTAAATATATAGAGAAGTTGCATTTATCGCAACAAATTCTATCTGTCCCAGTATCCACAAAAATCCCGTGAGTAAAGAGTATGTCAATATTTATTTTGGTTACATGTCTCATTATTACATGCACGGGAATGTGATTTTTCTCTTTTATGAAAAAGAAACAATAGAAATAGATTCATAATGTGACTGTGCCTAATAATTTTTGTATCGTGTTTATTTATTAGAAACATTAGATAAGAGTGTGCACAAGATTCCATAAAGTGCAATTTCCCGCGGAATTTGAGTTTTGAGGAATGTAAAAAAGAAAAACAAAACATCATATTCAAGACATGAAAATGGCGGGAAGAGCAATAAATGAACTGTACAACAGGACAACATCGTTTCTCAATGTTTGTCTTGCGGCGGGAAGGATGGAAGAAACTGATGACTTTGTATTCTTATATTTAATATAAATATATATTTAATAACACATATAATATATATATATATATATATATATATATATATATATATATATATATATATATATATATATATATATATATATATATTATATGTCATTATGAATATTTATTTTCAACTCTACTTATATTACTTATATTTGTGACTTTTTCTACCGACTTCTTTTCCAATTTTTATATTTTTGGATTGTTTACTTTTTTGTATTTATCTTTTTCATTTGAAGAAATGTAATCGGTTTTTAACGGATCGAAAAAGGAAAAAGAAAAAAAAGAAAAGTGGAACATTTGCCGCCAAAAGATGTTTTGAGTTTGGCGCCTAAAAAGAAGAGAAAGGAGTCAGTGATGTTATGAGACATCACTTCATATATTGTGTTTATATATTCTCATAATAACTTACTGTAAGCTTTAAAGGTTATAAAAAAACATAGATGAGACAAACAATATCCTTTAATTATGCCACTCAAAATTCTATCTTTCAAATTGGAATTATCATGTGTATTTTTTGTTTTTGAAATATATATTTTATATCATTATTATAAATGATTTAATTCGCCTCGAAATTGTATTAAGAGAAGAGAATAATTTTTCTCATTTGTTAAGAGTTCGAGTATATTTTATACTCAATTTATTTTGATATAATCTCATTACTTATAAAATAAATTACTCAATTCTCTTTATTGAAACCAAGTTTTTTACTTTATGAGTTTAATAGAAATTATAGAAGGATCATTGGAAATTACTTAGAAGAAAAATTTAATAACAAAAGGCAAATTAAAAACAATTAACACAATATTTATTTATTTATTTATATATTATTCAATTAAATAATTACTATAACACTATGTTTGGATGTAAGAGAAAAATTGAAGGAAAGAAAGTAGAAAAAAAGAATGTTAAAGGAATGAAAGTGGATAGAAAGTGTGTGGAAAATAAGATGATTTTTGAGTTGTTTGAAATGAGTGAAAATGAAAGAAAAGTGAAAGGAAAGAAAGATATATGTGTTTACAGTGATTTTTAGTAAACAACCGTTAGTCTTTCAATTTATTGATTATTATTGATTACTTGCAGAATCGACTAGATTGATCCTAGAACACATGTGTCATAACTTAGTTTTATGTTCATATCTATTATATTGATAGACTTATATTATATGTTAAGTTCGAATACGAGATTCTTAGGAAAGGTTTCTAAAATGGTTTATAGGAATAAACTAAATGAATGTAGACAGGAAAGGCTTAGAATTAAACTTGGGCTTGAATGTAAAGATAATTCTAAAATGGCTTGAATGTGAAGATAAGTGTTTGACTCAAAGGATAAAGTAAAAGTAAATTGAAGGATGTAAAGGGTAAAAATACTGTCTAACGAAATAACTGTGTTTAAAGACAAGTAAAACAAAGGAAATGCAAGGGAATCGAAGTATTTAAGGACAAGGAAATACTGTAATGCAAGGAAATCGAAGTATTTAAAGACAAGGAAATGCTGTAATCGAATGATTTAAAGACAACGAAATAACTGTAATGCAAAAGGCAATCAAATGATTTAAAGGTGACTTAAATATAACAAGACTTGTATTGAAATTGTAAAAAAGTAATGATGTTCAAGACGTACATTGTATCTTCTGACTCATTTTCCTTAATTCACGGAAGTAATGAATATTTTGAGATATTTTAGTACATAAAAGTGAACATTTCTTAAATTTAACATAAGAACACCTATTTATAGTGTTTCGACCCTAACGGCCTTACTCTAAAATCACGCCACGTTCGAAGCATGCAGGCTTCCTATGCTTGCTGACTTCCATGCGTCTTCTAGGATGACGCTCTTTATTTGAAATTCGAAATATGTACTAATCGAAGCATCTTGTCTCTTTGTTGCTTTCGAAGTAACCCAATTACTTGGACCGTTTCCAACTTCTGGCACCCTTACATAAAGGAGCTCTTTTGTAATTCGAACACCAAAAAAAGTCCAAATCGAAATGTGCTGGAACTTGAATAATCCTTTAACATAAAGACTCCATATCTCCCACCAATATCCAATATTGATATTAATATCCTTAGGTACTTTATTCGAAATATTATTTTGATAGTGGTTTCCTCCTTATTCGAAATAGCCAACTAACAAATTGCCCCCCAAGAACATGTATTTCGACAGATATAAAGAAATACTTGTTTTTTAACTCATCCAGGCTATTTCGAGAGTATCAAAAACTCATGCATTACCCTGCAGTGATTCTAACCTCTTGCAAGTATGGTTTTGTTGGCTGAAGATTTTGATAATATTATTAGAAGCCAAATGAATTAAACATTTCGATCGAAATGAAGTAAAGCGTCATGTTTCGAAGTAGCAGAAGCAGTGTTTCGAATAAGCATGTCAAAGCTGGAGCTTCGAGTGGCAATTATGGGAACATATCTAAAGAAGTCTCGAAATAACAACAAGGCTGTGTCTGGGAAGTGCGTTCGAAACGGAGAAATACCAAAGCATTTGAAATTCAAATGGAAGCGGGACATTCGAAGTTTGAAATTTATGTGCTGGAGCATTTGGAGACACGTGGAAAGAGGAAAGAGGCATTGTTCTGCATGTTCTGAACGTGGCATAATCCTATAGCAAGACCGTTATGGTCGAATTAGTATAAATAAAAGTCTTAGTATTAGGATTTCGTGTGTCATATCTATTGTACTAAATACTCAGTAACATTCAAACTACCACATGGCAAGGGAAACGAATGCAAGAGCAATGTACGTATGATAGCACCATATATTTATGATTTAATGAAAACCTTTTACCATTTCCAGCACTTTCCTTTATCGTTCTGTCAAATAACATTTATAAGTTTTCTCATTTACAATCTTTTCACTTCGAAATCTCTTCATTAAAGTTTTACATTTCAATGCTTTCTTCACATTTCAAGCACTTTACATTTCAGAAAACTGTCATATTTTCCATGCCTTTACCTTCAAGCTTTATCCTTCGAACGCCTATTTTTACTTAAAGTCATTTACAGATTTCTTGCATTAAACGCTTTCTTCATATTTCAAACCTTTTACGTTCCAGAAATCCTTTACATTAACTGTTTTTATAATTCGAAACCATTTTCTTGCCTTTTATGCAATTTTACATGTCTTTACAATTAACATTTATTCATGCAACTTAGTTTCGTACACGCACATTTTGATTACATCTTTAGACCTTTAAGAGAGAAATCGAAATAAGCCAAACACCTATACAACACTCAAATATCAACCATGAATATCTGTTCGATCATGAGAGTTACCCTAATGACCAAGGAATCCTAGGATCAATCTAGTCGATCCTGTGAGTTACCAGAGGAATTGAATAACAGTCAGAAAGATTATTCGATAGTTTGGAAGACTAGCGGTTGTTTACCAGAAATCACTGGAAACAAGTTTATACCTTTTTAAGTATTTCCCATTTACCCTCAAGATTCTTCTATCTTCTGCTAATTCTTCTATTTCATAAGCATTATTCGAAAATGTTTTCAATACTCGAAAGGGACCTTCCCAATGGGGTGACCATTTACCTAATAATCTGTATTACTCCCAAAGTTTGGCCAACCTTTCCTTCATAATTCGACAGTACCATGTTGTGAGGTCTGACATCTGAATCTTGCATTCCTATTCGCTTCAGCATGAATTGGGGCATCAGATTGACAACAGCTCCACCATCTACCAGAATCTTGTTCACACCATATTGTTCCACCTTTGCCCTGACGAATAAGGGTTTGAGATGGTTTTTCATTCCTTCGTCTGGCTTTTCGAAGAAAGCGTTCTGCTATTCGACTGCTCCATTGTTCATCACATAATAGCATACTGGCCTATGTCTGGCCATTTCGTCCTCATCAGTCCCCTCATCAGCATAAACCTTTGTTTCCTGATTGTACTCACAAGGCAGTACTGAAACTACATTTCAGTTTGCATTGAAGAAGGATTCCCCCTCAGATTTGAAGGCATCAGTCATCAAGTCCTCTTCGTTTGCAGCTTCCTTCTGAGTCCTATTTTCTTTAGTGTCCTTCTGTGGAGAAAAAAGTCTCCTGGACACTGGGGGTTTGCCCCTAGTCTGGTTCAGTGATGTTGGGTTATTGGTACTGGATTCTCCTACTCCCATAGGTTTCGAATCCCTTGCAGCTTTTTGGTTTCGCTGGTGTCTGCGCCATTGAGAGCGAGACATTGGGTTTCTGCCCTTATAGTTCTCCAATCTTATTTCCTCCCTCCTGTTCGAATTGAATTGCCTCCTGTACGCCATTGCAGTCCTGCCTCCTCGATCGAAGCTGCGCCACTTCCCTTTTCCCTTATCAGCATTCACTTGCAGCCATCTATCAGTGGGGATTTCTGTAGGTAGTTTGAAGGAAACTCTCTTTGCTCCCCTGGGATAAGGGCTATCTGGCCTCCTTGGCATACTTCTGGTTGTGCTAACAAGATTCGAAGGCATTCCTCCTTGGTGCCCCCAGCCTGACGAAAATGGAATTCTTTCTAATGCTTCAGCCATTTCCTTATCATACACTGCTGCAAATCTGGGACATATCAAGCATTCTGTTCCAATCTTGTGGCAACGAACCAGGAATTCGAGCAGGCTTTCATCAGCCTTTGGATAGACTTTGTATAGTTGGTTGTCTTGCCTCCAGTTGACTCCTGTTCGTTCACGCTGGGCCCTTTCGAATTCAGCAGCAATTCTGGGGTTGCAGATGATACTGCACCTTGGGCATAACAACTTCTCCTGATTTTTCTTATGACAATGGAAGAGGTATTCACGCAAACTTGCGTCCTTTCCAGGTAAGTTCTCTCTTCTCTGTTCTCTTTCCCTCTCTAGACAGCGTTCCACTTCTTCCATTTCAGCATTAGGCTGTTCGAAATCCACCATATTCACTCCCAGCATTTGGTCATCAGAAATCTTGACTTCTTCAAATTTCATCCTAAGACCTTCAGTGGCCTCAGCTAATTTTCTATCCCTTAATATCTTTGCTTTGAGCACCTTTGTGAGGCCATCAGTGGCTTCTGTTTCGTTTTTTATCAATGGGAGGCCATCAGTAGCCTCTTTTCCGTTTTCGATTAGGATGAAGTCCCCATCCTCTTCGAATTCCTCCTTCGACTCAACTTTCCCCTTAGCAATTTCCACCATATTGATGTCTAGAGGTTCATCATAGTTAGTCTCTGCCACCAGCAACGGATCAGTGTCAACTTTCATTGGATTCTTTCCCTTGTCTGAGAATTTCAACCTACCATCCTTGATTGCATTCTGTATCAAATCCCTGAAAAGAAAACACTGTGAGGTTTTATGGCCTAAAAAGTTGTGATATTTACAAAAGCCCCTATTTTTCCTTTGTTCCAACGGAGGAATCTTAAGGTTAGGAGGAACTATTAACTGGCCATCTTTAACAAGTAGATCAAATATCTCATCACATTTAGTTATATCGAAAGTATAGATTTTCTTGGGGAATTTATCATTCCTTTCACTTTCGACAGAATCCTTTCCATTGGAAGGAAGTAGAACTTTGCAAGCATAAGGGGTGCTTCTTTTAGTTCTGCAAGATCTATTTCGAATTGATCGAAATCATAAGGGTCTTGAGGACCATCTATGTTTTCTTCTTCAGCCTCTATGTAGGCTATTCTCTCTTTCTTATGATTTTTACTAGCCCTGGCTTTTTCAGCTTTTAATCTTTCGACCTGACGCACTCTGTCTGCTAGTTGGGCCATATCTCTAAGATGTTGTGTATCCAATTTCTTTCGAATGGAATAATCTAGGCCCCCAGCAGCCATTTCGACCAATTCATGTTCAGGGACCACTGTGAAGCATCTGGATTTTAATAAACGGAATCTATTCAAATATTCATCTATTGGTTTCGTGAATTTTCTCTTAATGCTTGCTAGTTCCTTGAGACTGATTTTAGACTGACCCATGTAAAATTGTTCATGGAAAAGCCTTTCTAAATAAGGCCAGGTGTCTACAGATCCAGGGGGCAAGGTGGTGAACCAAGTAAAAGTGTTCTTTGTCAAAGAACTTGGGAAGTATTTTATCCTAAGATTTTCATCATTTGCTATATCTCCTGCTTCTGTTAAATATCTTGCTATATGTTCCACTGTTGATTCACTTGTATCTCCATCAAATTTCGTGAATTTAGGAACTTTAACGCCCCTGGGTAATTCTGTTTGCAAAATATAATCCACAATAGGTGATGTGTAATTTGGCCTCCTAAATCCTGAATTTAAACCATTCTGGGCCATTATTCTTTCAATCATGGTGGTGAGGTTATTTTCTGCCACTAAATTGTCATTCCTAATTCGATGAACAATTTCGTCTGCATTTTGGTCCCTATTCACCATCATTATAGGTCTAGGCTGTTCATTCTGAACTTCCTGAATTTCCTGGTCTATTAATCTCACCCCCTATATTTCTTTCTTCGACCACTTGTACAGGGGGTCGAACTTGTTCAATTATGGGTTCTTCATTTCGAATTCCCACTAGGTTTTGCCTACGCCTTGCAGGCGCATTAGGGGCACCAAAGAAATCTGCTATTCTGGCCATCTGGGCTGCATTTTCTTGGTTTGTTCTATTTATATTCTGGATTAGGGGGTTGAAAATAGCATTCATTTCGCGGGCTAAGATTCCTACCATGTCATGATTGCTATCATCCATCTGTTGTCTAAGGGCTGCCTGACTATTGGTTGTAAGAGTAGGCAACTGGGCGAAGTTTCCTATATTCTGAAAATTTGTGCCCAAATGGTTCATTCCTGAACCAGATCCTTGGAGTGGGGACGAAGTTGATGTGTTATGTAACCCTGCCATAAACGAAGTTGGCATCCCATACTGAGGATTTCTAGGTCTCAAAGGTTCGAAACCTGGAGGCCTAGGGGGGGTCAAATACTGTTGATTCCCTATGTGTGGCGCAGTTTGCACTGAAGACACGTTTGATGGCATGTCTAATGTACTTACTGGGATTGTATTTAAACTGCCAACATGAATGGTATTGGAAGCATCAATCGAACTTGAAACGATTGTTGCAACCCCCTGTTGAGGATTCTGTACCCCATCTTGGTTGGTTGTATTAACCATTATTTTGGTACGTTGTTTTCTGGGTATATGTGGATTATTATTCTTTATTTTTCCGCTTCGAAGGTTCATGTACTGAAACGCGCTCCACACTCAGAAAATCCTAAAACATCTCTAATATGTTTGATAAAACGTTTTTTTGTTATGACACTGTCCCACCGGGTGTGCCAATTTGTTTACAGTGATTTCTAGTAAACAACCGCTAGTCTTCCAATTTACTGATTATTATTGGTTACTTGCAGGATCGACTAGATTGATCCTAGAACACATGTGTCATAACTTAGTTTTATGTTCATATCTATTATATTGATAGACTTATATTATATGTTAAGTTCGAATACGAGATTCTTAGGAAAGGTTTCTAAAATGGTTTATAGGAATAAACTAAATGAATGTAGACATGAAAGGCTTAGAATTAAACTTGGGCTTGAATGTAAAGATAATTCTAAAATGGCTTGAATGTGAAGATAAGTGTTTGACTCAAAGGATAAAGTAAAAGTAAATTGAAGGATGTAAAGGGTAAAAATATTGTCTAATGAAATAATTGTGTTTAAAGACAAAAAAAACAAAGGAAATGCAAGGGAATCTAAGTATTTAAGGACAAGGAAATACTGTAATGCAAGGAAATTGAAGTATTTAAGGACAAGGAAATGCTGTAATCGAATGATTTAAAGACAACGAAATAACTGTAATGCAAAAGGCAATTGAATGATTTTAAGGTGACTTAAATATAACAAGACTTGTATTGAAATTGTAAAAAAGTAATGATGTTCAAGACGTACATTGTATCTTCTGACTCGTTTTCCTTAATTCACGGAAGTAATGAGTATTTTGAGATATTTTAGTACATAAAAGTGAACATTTCTTAAATCTAACATAAGAACACCTATTTATAGTGTTTCGACCCTAACGGTCTTACTCTAAAATCACGCCACGTTCGAAGCATGCAGGCTTCTTATGCTTGCTGACTTCCACGCGTCTTCTAGGATGGCGCGCTTTATTTGAAATTCGAAATCTGTACTAATCGAAGCATCTTGTCTCTTCGTTGCTTTCGAAGTAACCCAATTACTTGGACAGTTTCCAACTTCTGGCACCCTTACATAAAGGAGCTCTTTTGTAATTCGAACACCAAAAAAAGTCCAAATCAAAATGTGCTGGAACTTGAATAATCCTTTAACATAAAGACTCCATATCTCCCACCAATATCCAATATTGATATTAATCTCCTTAGGTACTTTATTCGAAATATTATTTTGATAGTGGTTTCCTCCTTATTCGAAATAGCCAGCTAACAATATGTTAAGTAAATGTCATAAATATCCTATACTAAAATGTGAATATACATTCCAAAACAAATGTGCAAGAGAAGTAACGAATTGGAGTGAACAAAAATGTGCACATGAATTTTCTTAAAAACAAAGGGTCTTTTTGACTTTTTTCTTTTTCTTATAACACTTCATTTCCAGTTTCTTCGCAATAATGGGTGAAACGTATTCTTGTAAAGACTTCCCAGGAAAAATCATTATAGTGATTTGATTTTTTTTTTATTTTAAATTTAGTTAAAAAGTATAGTATGCATCTTAATTCAGTCAAGGGTTCATTTGTGGTTCAAATTTAAAAGTTCCTCAAATTCATGTCAACCAAAAGAGGGATTGAGACCGATTTTGAAAAATATCAAACATTGATTAACATTAAAAGCCCGATTTCAATCAAGGAAGTTCAACAGTTACCTAGGCAAATTGTTTCCCTCTCCCTTTTTTTTTCGTGTTCGAGGGACAAACTTTCCATTTTTTTTTGCAAAATCTAAAGAATAAGAAAATGTTTGAGTGAGTATAGAATATGAGAAAACTTTTTTAAAATTAATTTTTTTTGTAAAGAAAACTCCTCTCGTATTAATCTGTTTGAAGGAAAATTCAATTATGTTTTATATTTGTTGCTAACCAAATACACCACAAGTTTTGTTATGGTAAAAGATATAGATGGTGAAGAGAAGTTTGTGTATTCCGTAAGTAAAATTTTTCAGAGAGCTAAATTGAGTTACCAAAATATTGAGTGATCAATATTAGCGGTAGCCACCACAACAAACAAGCTAAGACCATATTTCAAGGGCATTGAATCATAGTCAATGAACAACTCTGGAGGTAGACGCCCCATGTTTTGGGCAAAGTGATGGGTCTAGAAGTTGATTTTCTTATCAATATTCTTTAGTATCTTGATGATGTTCTTGAGTAGGTCTTCAACTAAGGGTGTTACGAGGATATCATAGTTAAAATTTTCTAGATTAACAGAATATTCTTGTTGAGGAGATTCATGTTGTTCCATAGACCTTTTCTATCCTTTGGGAGGCTTTAGAAATATCTCTCCATTGACAATTTTGTATCGAATTAACTCTAATGTTTCCTCTTCTCTTTTGTTACATATTGTACCAATACTTATTTCTTCAAAGTTGTACTGACATGTTCCAAGATCTTCATGATCAAGTAACCAACATGTGTTGTATCACTTCATTTTCCTAGTTTGTTTCAACTTTGTTGGCAAGTAACCATATTGTGGCAACATCAGATCTGGTTAAGTGGGTGAAGTTCCTCTTCCTTGGAAAGAGTATATGATTTTCCACACAATGAATTATACGGGTATCTGGGTGCATATAGCCTACAGTGAATAAATAAGAGATACATGAATTTGGATCTGATTGAAAAGATGAAGCAACACTCTTATACATGTAGTTATCAACTTATTCTGGTTTGTCAAACTTGAAACAAGGTCCATCATGGGGTAGATCTAAAACTTCAGAAAATTCTTTTAAAGGTAGAGATATCTCGTGCTTAAATTATGAGTAGATAATTCCATTAGTGAAATAAATATTTTAATAGAGCATATTGATTAAGGATGGATACACTTCTCTTGAAGGATTGAAAATGAACACCTTTAAGTTTTACTCTTCAAGAGTATTGGAGAATTTACATTCTTGAAATATTTTAGCATCCAAGGCATGAACTCCTAAAACCATCCTATTTGAGTATTCTTGAAAGAATCTTCCCTCTTGTTCTTGATGTTGCAACTGGTTTTTTAATAGAGAGTCGCCACCCTTAATTTTTATCCTAAATGAAGGGAGTATAAAGGAATAACCCTACAGTTTCAGAGATTCTAGATTTAGACTCGATTCTAGATGAGGGGGAGGTGTTAGGCACCCCTTATCTACCTTGTTCACAAGGATACGAGGTTCAGAAGCGCGATGTTTAGAAAATAGGGTTTTATTAGGGAAAATGATTTGAATTTTAGTTAGCGAGAAAGGGTTTGAATTTTAAATAGGGGGAAAAGGGTTTGAATTTTAAATAGGGAGACTCGTCACGATTTTTGATCGTATGCCTACGTATCCTCTTAGGAGGAATCAAAGTCTCATTTCGTAGTTCGCGGGGTTAGGTTGATGTTTTTTATGGATCGCAAAAAATTTCTTTCGAATTAACCTTGAACCTTGTCTGGGTTGAAAATTGTGTGATGGTAGACGTAATTCACAGTTTGATTCAAAGACAGTGATATTTAATCTTTTTCGAAAACATCTTTTTATTTATTTATGTTATTAGAAAATGATTTGATATTATTGGTTAGTTGTTTTAAGACGTTGAGAGGGAGAAGTCTGATATAGTCTCCTCATCATGTGGCTAGATATTGGTCACGTATCGCTCACGGATATAGTAATTTGTGAGTTGCGTAGATTTTAATTGTTTGATTTTGAATAATTGACTGATAGACAATGAGTCAACCAATTGCTTATTTGAGGACATAGTGGATGAAAAATCTACCAATTTCATTATAAAAAAGATTGAATTAATTAATGTTGTGTTCTTATTGAATTCTATGTTATTTAATAAGTGATTTAATTGATATAATTATAATTAGATTAACTAAAAGATTTAATTAACTAAATAAAATTTCCTCGTATTTTCTAAATGTTATAATAATCAAAACTAAATTAACATAAATGAAAATAAACTAAGGGTGCAAATTAGTAAAATGAGGTGTGAAGTAGTAAATAGAGAGAAATATGATTAAGGTCCAAATCATACATGGACAACTGTAATTCTAAATATTAACTAAATAAAACTATATAAGAAAAAATAATACAAGATTAAAAATAAAAGAATGAAAAAATAAATGGCTATTTTTTCCACGTTAGCATAAATTGTTTTTTTTTTGTTTTTTTAAAATTAATAATACAAAATAATGAATAACAATAAAACTAAATGACAAAATTGAAAAATACAAACAATATATATGAAACAAAATAAAATATATGTATATAAAGGTATCAACTGGGGAAATGTTTATTTCAAAAAGCATCTTTGACCAATTCCAATTTAAATCAATCGCTAATAGCTTTGCAACACATGGAAATTCCATTTGAAAGAAAGAAAATATATAGTAATGATCATATAAGTATATGATATTAAAACAATATAAAGGGGCAAATTTCTCATCTTTATCGTATACAGCCCCTTTCTTTCTACTTCTTCTTCCTCTCAATCATACTTCTTCTTCTTCCATTTTTTTCACACATATCAAGCCAATAACCACATCAAACACTCAAATCTCAAACAACGATAATTAACTGGAAAAAGAGAAATATTTAGATGAAAGGACCGAAGTAAATACCCACGGCGGTGCTTTGAAGGTGATGAAGATCGAAAGTTGATGGTCGGCGGAAAGGGGTCGCGGTTGACGGTGGGTCGTACGGTTGTTGCGCGACGGCTTTACTTCGCCTGTTACAACGCCAAACCCGATACAGTACAACTTGAGCGACTGGAGTGGTGTCCTCTGTAATAATCCTTTTTCTTCTGTCCTCTGTTTCTTCCTCAATTCTTTGTTCTATTTTGCTCTTTGTTGTTGTTGTTGTCGATCTTTCTTCATAATTTCTGCAAAATAAAAACTTGAGTTTGTATCAAAATATTGTGATTTATAGATATGAAATTCAAAACTTTATTTCTGCTTGTGTTATATTAACAGGTTTTGAAGTTTGATTCATTGTTTTGGAAAAGTTTGTAGAGGATAAAACAAGTTTGAGGTGAGGTTGACGGTGACAGTTGAAAGTTGTGTAAATTATTGGTTTTTTATGTATGTAAAAAGGAAAATTGTAGATCAAATTGTAGGGATAAAATTAAATAATTTGATGATACAATAACAATATATTAAGATGTTAGTAAGATATAAGTAATGTAAATTATTAGACAAAATAATTTATTAACAATATAAATTATAAAAATATATTTTTAGATAATTCATCATATAGTTTAAAATGTAAACCAACTAGAATTAAACAAATTGAAAAAAAGAGGTCTCATGTGAAATCATTGGACAACAGTAACAAAATACTAAAAGAAGTTTAGAAAAGAAAGTGTGTGATATGTGTTAGAATTTGTGTGTTTTTTTATTGTGAATTGTGGATGTCATTATAGATTAAAAAAAAACATCTAAATTGGAAATAAAAAAAAATTGACCAATCAAAAGCAAAGTGTGATACAAATTGATATCAAATGGCCAATAAGAAACACCTATAAAAAAGGAAAGAAAATTAGTGACGAAAAATAGAAAAAAAAAATGTTGAAAGTGCGGCACAAAAGATTCAAACTTGTGACCTCATTTTTGTAAGCTTCAATCTTTACCAATTATGCTATGTTACTTATTTGTAAATAAACTCAATTGAAAATATATGAAAGGTGTGCGAATATTTGCTATTTTTTAAAAATACAAACAATTTTAAAATGAATCATTATATTTTTAAATAGGTTTGGAAGTAAATATTTATAAAAATCAAATAACATTATAAAAATAAAGTTTAAAATATTTTTGACTGGACTTGAGAATGAACATTTATAACAATCAAATAATATTATAAAAACAATGTTTTAAAATATTTTTGACTGTAGAAATAAAATGGCGGACAAATTTGGGGTATGACACTTGAGATGAGAAGTCATTAGAGAGATAGACATGAGAGGGGGATCTAAATCACTTAGGTGCCATGCTGAAGATTTTGGATTACTAAAATAGTATTCACACATAAGACAAAAAGCCAAGAGTAAGGAAAACACAAGAATAAGAGAATAAGAGATGATGCAAAAGAAGGGAATATGAGTACTTATTTATAACATTGCTTCTGAGTGTTTGGGCGTGTAAAAACTCCACAAAATCCTCGAGGATTTGGCCCGGATAAGATTGGAAGCAAAACTTTCCCAAATAGGTGTGATAATAGATCATTCAAGGTAAATAATCGATTAGTTGATGTTAAATTTAAAGAATTTGCATGTTCTTCATTAATGATATGATTTGATTTGTTTGGAGGTGAAAATCCATTATGATATCGCTTTAAATTTGAAACGCATAGAGCATCTAGTCAATTGAGAAAATCAATTGGGCTAATTAATTACTTGCCTTAATTTCAGCCTCCTCGGTATATTGGGCCTAGGATTGAGATTTAGTTTTGGAAAATTTCTTTTCACACCCCATTTTCATTCAGATTGCACCCCTTTCTTCAAAATGCTTAAAGCGCAAATTAATTATTAGTAATGAATTAAAATGATTTGAGAAATTAATAAATCACTTATTTTGAGAGTTACTCAGAGTTTTCTGGTTTTTAAACTCTAAAAAGTTTACCACCATAAATCCCAAGTAGACTTGAGAAAACTCCCACTTTCAAGTTTCAAGGGAACGATAGAACAATGTTGTAAATCCTTCTATGTAAGTCATTTGATACAAAAGTTGGGTTAACCCCGATACTGATAGGCCTATCATAAACTTATCACTTATAACTACTAAGAGGTTATATGATAATCACAAATCATCATGATTTCTAGGAGGTATCCTTAAAAAGCTTTGACTATGTCTGTTGAGATGCACCATAACAAAAACACCTTGATTACATTTATCAATGAATATTCTTAGATCATATGCACTCGGATCATTAAACCCCATTGTTGTACCCCAAAGTTTCCCCTCCCATTTTTCATTCAAGATATTCTCCTAGGGTTCTCAAATGCTCATGGTGGATCAAGAATTGATTAAACAAATTCTCCTCCTAAGCAATGGGTCCACAACTAGGGTTTGGTATTTCTCAGAAAAATTGGGTTTCCAGGGTCTCAAGTGAATTTCATGGTGCTTCATATGTATTCAAGAATTCTCATATCAAATTTCATGCCTTGCATCACAAGTTCGCCTAGTCAATTGCTCGGATGACCGAAAATCAACTATATTGACCAAAAAGTCAATATTTTTAAGATCAAGTTCAAACGATTGTAACCTTTTCATTATTCAGTATTTTTTAGTGGTTCTTTTTATGTATGAATCTCCTTGACGCCATCTCTAACTTCTCCTTATAAGTCAAGAGTTGATTATGAAGGTGGAGAAAACACTTAGAAGGGGGGGGGGGGGGGGGGGGGGGGGGGTTGAATAAGTTTCTCTTTTTCTTTTTCTTAAAGGCACAACAATAATGGAAAGACAAGGTTATTTTTATCCTGGTTCATTTGAACTCAAACTACTCCAGTCCACCCGCCAAGGTGATTTCGCCTTTCTCAACAAGGACTTAATCCACTATAATCAACTGATTACAATCACACAACAACTGTTGTGACTAACAATGCACAAGTAAATTTACAAGTGACTAACACCACTAAGACTCAAACTAGTCCTAGTCTACTTGAGAAATCTGACCAACCTTGGTCTCTCAAGGAACAGTTACAAGATATAAATCTTTACAGATAGTGAAACAAAGTTTGCTTCTAAGAAAGCTATATCACAACTGTGATTTTTCACTAAGAATATTATAGCGCAAAGTGTATGAATAATGAATTTGTGAGCCCAGAATTTTCATGTAGCTTTTGCTTCTTTTTGAATTTGTTAAGTTCTATTCAGAACTTCAGTTGTTCAATCTTTCAGTATTTTGGTTGAGCAGTTAAGCGTTAGTTGGCTTGCAATTAATGTTCTTCTATATATAGCATGAAGAAACTTGACAGTTTCTGCCTTCAAATGGAGAGCATTAAATGTTTGCGTGTTTCCTTGCACTATTCCATTTTCCAATGCACTAGCGTAGACACTTGAGTGCATGTAGTCGTCTTTGCATTAAATGAGCAAACGACACTTGTAAGAACATGTTTCATGAAGCTTGACAAGACTTGTTAGCTTTAGCATTCTTTCAGAACTTGGCTTCACGTCTTGAATTCAGAACATGCTTGCTTATCTTCTAAATTACACTTTTCTTTCTAAGTACTTCTGATCAGCGCTTGCTTTCAAATATCTTCTGAACAACACTTGCTTTCAAATATCTTCTGAACAACACTTGCTTTCAAATATCTTCTGAACATCACTTGCTTCCAAATATCTTCTGAACAACACTTGCTTTCAAATATCTTCTGAACAACATTTGCTTTCAAATATCTTCTGAACAACACTTGGTTTCAAAGAACTTCTGAAACATAGCTTTCACAGAAACTTGCTAAACGTTAGAAGATGTATAAAATAATTATCTTACCAGAGTCAGCATCAGCATCAACACTTACGCTAAAACAAATGGTTCTTTCATCAAAGAACATCTTCATTTATTTTCAGCTTAGCACATCAAGATGCTTCTATCAGAACATTATCAGAGACAACATCAGCATCAGTACTTGCGCTTAAAACAAATAGTTCTTTCATCAAGGAGCTTCTTCATTTATTTTCAGCTCAGCACATCAAGATGCTTCAGTCAGAACATTATCTGAAACAGTTAAATACATTCATCAGAGTATCAAATATATAAAATATAATTTATTGTTATTATCAAAACTCTGAGATATGATCAAAACCAATCTTGTTCTAACAGATTATGTGCGAAAGATCATCAAAAATTTGAATACTTTAGAGGTCACTTTGTGGATTTTGACCTAATCTTAAGTAAATACTGCCTGACTTTTCAAGGATTGTAACCTCCTTAATTTCCATCATTTTGAGACGATTCTTTTTGCACTTTTTCCTAAATGTGTCATCTACAAGTTTTCTTCAAAGCTCAAGGTCAAATCGTGCTTAAAAGTCTGTGAAATTTAGCGAAATGTTATAGGTCATTCTTCTTTACTTAAAACTCCCTTGACTTCAAATTTCAATTCATGGTGCCAATTTTCGAATGCAACAACTTTTACCTCGAAGCCCTCTTCTATTGATCATTCAAGGCCTTTTAGGTTTGGTTCGATTCATGATGCAAGATGAGTTGATTTGAGATTTTTGAATAACTAATACAAGGCATTCCTCTAGAGTATTTAAAGTGAGTTCACAAAAGATCGTAATTGAACATTCACTGAGTTTTGAGAAGAAAGTTGAATTTCATTTGAATGGCATGGCATGGTTGAATTCAAGGCCATTTCGGAAGAAGAATTTATCTAGAATTCTTGAAGTTCTTGTCATTTAGAATTCAAAGGTTAAATTGACCATGCAAGGCATAGTTCATTTGTTAAATTTTACTTAAGGAATTTTTCAAGATTTCAAGTCCATTAATTCAAATTCCAAACTAAATGCTAAATTCATTGATTCAAAGATGTTTGCTTGTCATGATTCATTCAAAGGTGAAAGATGCACCTACTTAGAATATAAGTTACAGTTAGGCATAATGTACACCAAGATTACAGGAACAACTATTCACAAAGAACCCTTATCAATATTCCGTCCACTTTGTCAAAATATTGTCCACAAGAAACAAAGCTCTGCTGTCCTGCTATGCAAACCAGTCCATAAGACTACAAAACCTTGCTGCTGAGCTGCTGCTGCCCTGCATCATAAATTTCCCAAAACCAGCCTTGCTTCCCCTGCCTATAAACTGTCAAAACACCCCTTGCAAAGCATTGCAAACCTACAAAATTCTTCTACAAAACAGCCTGCAAAAACCAAAAGAAAACTATCAACTACAGTAAAAAAACTACACAAATTCAGCAAAACATAACCTACATCCTTAAAGTTACAAAAACAGAACAACAAAGTGTTCAAACTTATCAATGTTCCCTCCTAAATTTTTAGGAAGTTTTGTCTATAAAAAAGAGAGAGATCACAACATACAAGGACACGAAAAATAACAGAGAAAAATTACCTTTGAAACTCAACAGAAAATTTATTCATAACCTTTGTTCATCTTCAACTTCACCTTGAATCACAAGACAAAACCGCCACCATATTCTCATTTTCAGTATACAAAAATACCAACACTATTCACCCTCCGTATCCAAGAATTAACCAGATTTCAAATCAAAAGCAGAAGCATCTGCAAGAGGCTACAACATCCTGCAACTCAAACCTGTAATATTCATATTGTTGCACCCCGAAATATGCCCTCTCATTTCTCAAAAGATCATCCTGGACCCTCAGGTTTGCTTTCATCCAATTCCAAGCCTTAAATTACAAATTTTCCAAGAAAGTCATTCACAATGGCAAAATGGTCATTTACATACTAAAAAGTCAAACTTTGACTTTTGGATCAAAGTCAAGTTTCAAGAGTCATGTTTCATCAAGACATGTTGAAATATGAAGTTTGTTTCATCAAAGAAATTCAAAAGTCAAAATTACTTTGGAAAAGTTAAAATTCTAAATACTTAGAATTTTTCTAAGTGTTTAAGAAATATGACAAATTCAGAACTTCTGGCCAGATTTCCACCATGATGCAAGCTATTTCTGAAAGAACTTCTAACACAAGAGTTTTAGATCTCAATGAGACCCAAAACATTGCAGAACGGAACTTCTTCTAGAAGCGTTGGGATTTCAAGTTGTACGTCTTCAAAGACACGTCTCTGAAACTTAGGCACTTAGTAAATTCTGAGCATTTTCAAGTCAGAAGTTATCTACAACTTCTGGGCCAGTTTTCACGTAGGTTCGGTCATAAGTTGCAAGAGTAATTCAAAGAGGGCTTATAAAGCATGTCATAAGTTATATGGAAAGTCTGAGAACTCGCTCAGAACATACTGGAGCAAAGAGATTCAAGGATCAGAAGTTGGATGTTTGTTCTAAGTTGCGCTGATGCTGAACTTCTGACCCAGAATTAAGCTATAATGCATAATCTCATAGCGCAAGATTTCTGGTTTGATAAATCTCATCATCATTTAATGCTCACAACAACTTTTGAGTTTTTATCCAAAGGATTTCCCCATGTGCGACATAGATGTACACTATCGTCCTTGAAAAAGAAAACTTTTGTACAAGAGTACGCTGAGCCTATGCTTTGCTTTTGCTCCTAAGGGTACTTTTACTTAATTCATGCTTACAAATCTAGCTTAGGCACGGCTAAAAGCTTCTAACCACCATACTTGTTTATCTTGCTTCAAGAACAAGCCAGCATGCTAACATGAGCTACAAAATTCTTGCCTATAAATTGAACTTCATTTACAACTATGAAGGGGGCCGGTCGAGAAAACTGAAAAGAATAAGCTTTGAAACCTTGCTAAAAATTCCTGGAATCCGAAACTGCAAACACAAATACAAAACCTGTTATTTTTTTATTCTTGCGTTCAAACTTCAATTTCCCTCAAATGTTTCTTGACCAAATCATCCATACACCATTCATAACCCAAATTAAAGGTTGTTCCCGCCTGCTAAGCACGTGAGGAAGCTGATCAGAACATTACAAGCAGTCAGAACCAGGCTCGAGTTCACAGGACTTTCTCCAGCTGCAAGGTAAGCTTCTGCTAACTCTCATCATATTACTTAGGCATTATTAGACTTGCACGTTCAAAAATACAATGTAGACATCATGACTCTGGTGCTGTACATATTCATAGATTCCATGTATTTTTTGCCTAAGTAGAGAGATATTAAGTTCAGAACTTCTTGAGGAAATTAGGATTAGAAAAGTTCATGCTTGCTTCTGATTTACAGTGCCGATATTTTATGTTTCTGAAACCATGATGGAAACCTGCCATAATTGCTATGTTTGTGTTTTCTGTTTTGTTGAGAGTTGACTAAGCTGTGGATATTCTGATTAGCATGGAGAAAGAAATGGAGTTCATCATTAGAGTTTACTTTGTGATACATATTTATGCTTTTGCTTCTGATACCAGATGTACAGCCACCCTAGTGATAGACAGTGTGTGCGCATAAGACATTAGTGCTAAGGGTCCTGAATTCTAGCCCCAGAAGTATCTTTTTAGGTTTATTTAGTGACATTTTTACCCATTCATCTGTCATACAATATTCCTAAATCATAACTCCTAGACAATCTTACCCAACAACATTATCACCTCACTCTCTCAAATAGCCAGAACTTCTGATTTGCCAGTGACATTAGAACTTCTAGGTTCCCAGCTACACTATAGATTCTAAGCCCCCTCAACAATCAGAACTTCTAGATTTTCCTTTATTTCCGGAAACCTCATAACTTGGTGTATCTAGGCCCAGAGCTTCTGACCCTCTACTTTCTTACTAACATTTTCTCTCTTGCAGCGTATCAGAGTCAGAACTTCTGTTCCTTCTCGTTTCAGCAATGTGCTGATTTTGATTCCTTTTTCTCTTATTTATCTTATTTTAGCTTTTAATAACCAAAAACACCAAAAAACATTTTTTATATTTACATACTTTCTTTTATCTCTTTTTAAGTTAAAAGATCAAAAATATTTTCTTAAGCCAATTTATTTCTTTTCTTAACAAAAACAAAACAAGTCCATTTCAATTCTTGTACATTATTTCAATATGGTTGTAATAGATAATTAGGACTTTAATTTATTACAATCCCCATTTGTAAATTTGTACACCCCATCCCCCTAATGATTGTAATAGCGTAGAATCTTTACTTTCCGCAATTTATCGCTTTCATAAAAATGCTAGTAATTAGGATTTATATGGAAAGATAAAAATCAACAAATAGATAACCCTAATCAAGATAAAATGCATGTAAAACAAACACATTATTCACACATGCACCCTTAGGATAATCTCACTTGTTTCCTCGGAAAAAATAGTCATGTCCCTCAAACATGGGCGTTTTAGCAAAGAACCTCGATAAAAGATCGTAGTCCCTCAATGACCCTCGATGTTGCCTTCGGTAAACGATCTAGTCCCTAAAACAACATTGCTAAAACGTCCCATAAGTTGCCTTCTATGACTATACAAACGTCCCATGCCCTTCCCTTCACATCTAACGATGGGGCTTCTTACCAAAACAATGGTAAGATAGTGTGATACGGTGGGAGAACTGACTTGGGTGTTTTACGTTTGATCGCAAATGTTGCGGTTAGCAAGAGTCGCCATCGACTTTTCTTTTATCCAAAAGGAAAGGTGAAAAAAGCACAAGAAAGACCTTTGAGATTATTTCTTGAGTTCGGGGGGAGATTATGAAAAAGGAAGGTATTAGAACCCTTTTCATCCATGGTTTTCCATGGGCTCTTAGTTACTTTCTAGATCACTTACTTTTGTTTGAAATTGTGCATTGTGTGGTTTTTGAAAGTATTTTGTAAAGAGGCTATTGTTTAGGCAATCTTTGTAATGATTATTGTTTGTAAGAATATATACAAAGATGTTGATCTTTTGAAAATGTTTTCAATTTTGTAAGATGTTTGAAAATGTAGGTGATTGTTTTGAAAATACAAAGGATGTTTGTTTTGAAATTGAGAAAGTAATTAGGATCATTCTACCTACTCAAAAAGTCTTTCTTGTTCATTTTTCTTTTCCTTTGACATTGTTGTCTTACCATTGATTTGGTAAGCAACCCTATCTTTGGATGTAAACGGGACGAGCGTGGGTCATCGTATAACCATGATTAGCAATGTTGCAAGGTATCATAGCATTCTTTTTGAGGGGCTACGGTCATTTCTAAGGCAACTTAGATAGCGTCATCAAGGGATTATGTTCTTGTATTTGCATGTTTTTGCTAAGATACCTTACATGCGTAATATGATCATTTTGTATAAGGCAACCAAGTGGGATAACCCTAGGGGTGCTTGTGTGCAAGTGTATCATTTTTATGCTTGTTTTTGTCTTGAATTAGGGTTTTCTAAGTGTTGATTTTAGTCTTTCCATACAAACCATAATTACTAGCATTTGTATATAAAAGCGATAAATTGCGGAATTTTAAAGTTATCACGCTATTACAACATTTGTGGGGAGGGGTGTACAAATTGAATGGGGATTGCAAGAATGTAAACCTAATTACTCTATTACAACCATATTGAATGGGTATCAATGTACAAGGAATTAAATAAATACAATGTGCAAAAAGAATAAATATGCAATAATGTGAAGGTGAAAAAATAAATATTTTGTTTGGATTTTTTAGAGAAAAGAGATTTTGTTTTAACCCAATTAATTAAAGAAAATAATTAATTAAAATTTTAAATTTATTAAGAATTTTTTTTAAATAAAACCATAATTCTATTTAGTTGATTAAAAGGAAATAAGTTTAGAAAAAGAGCATTTTGGGTATTTTTGTCTTGAAAATATTTATGACATCACGAAATATTTTTAGTCTTTTTTATATCAAAAATAATATATTTTAATTAGTATAAAATAAAATAACTAATAACCTAGTTTTAATTATATTTACAAGATAATAAGTAAAAAAATAAATAAAGTATAGTTAATAAAAAAATATTTTTTTGTGAGAAAAATAAAATAAGCTAAGTCAAAATATAAATCTATCATTTTTTTGTATTTTATGATTTTTCAGTATTTAGAAAATATATTTAAGAAAATAAAAATGGAATAAAAAAGAAAATAAATAAATTTAGGCCAAGGGTGCCATTAATCAACAGGGTGGTCAGCTAGCAAAAATAAGCCAGGCCCAAGGGGCCCAACGCCTGCCAAAAACATAAAAACCAGCAAGTAAAAAATGTGAAAAATGAAAAGGGTACCACTAGGGCTCGAACCCAGGTCCCAAAGGTTACAGGCGCGCGCTTATACCACTGGGGTGGCTATACATCTGTTAACATAAGCAAAACAATAAATATACAAGGCAAAACGCGCCCTAAAGACTTCATCTTCAACCACCAGCCAGACCAACTGTAACTTGCTCACTTCTCATCAAAAATGAAAATTGTAATATTTTGAACCATGTCATTAGGTAAAAATAATGCAATTGGACTCTTGAGATCATGCCTTAACCCAATTGACCATTTGCTAGGTTAAAAATCAGAAATTGCCCTTTCTTAGTCAAAACCCTAATTTTGACCATTTTGCCCTTTTAGAGATTTGATCAAATTTCTTCAGGAGTTGTGGTCCAAACTTGATCAAATGATACATATGAGTTTAAAATGTTAACGTGGATCAAGAATTATGAAGTTTGACTGTAAATTGGCCATGGTTGACTTTTTCCCGAATACAACTGATTTTTAGGTCAACTGCTCAATTGACTGATCAAAAATGTGATCTAAGGCTTGAAACTTGACATGTGTAATCTTGGGGGTCCATAATGATCCATGAAAATTATATAGGGTATAGAAAGTTCAAAAATATTTGTGCAAACTCAAACCCTAGTTTTGGGTCATCAGTGCATAAGGAGGTGTCTTGAGTTGATCAAACCCTAGTGCAGTCTTGAGCCCAAGGAGATCTTATAAGCAAATTCTTGATAAGTGAGAGGGAAAACTTTGGGGTACAACAGTTGCCCCTGTTCAATCTTCTTAAAACTGAAGAGTTAGATTGGCGAGTTTTGTCATTCGTGACTCGAAGGTGGAAGATAATTGGACACTAGAGTGCCTAGAAATTTGCACTCGATGATGTGATGGTAGGGGAAATGGGCTTTAAAGATGCCATTCGGAAAGATGATAGAAAGTTGTTGGAGATGGGCTTGTAGATGCCATCCAAAAGTAATTGTTGAATTGTAATTTGTAAGCTGAACGAATGAGTATTAGAATGGCGTCCGTGTCTGGAGCGTATCTAAATTCTATCTGAAAGTTGAATCTGGATGAGTATCAGAATGGCATCCGTGTCGGGAGCGTATCTGAATTATATCTAAAAATTGAATATGAATGAGTATCAGAATGACATCCGTGTTTGGAGCGTATCTGAACTGTATCTAAATGAGTATCAGAATGGCATCCGTTTCTGGAGCGTATCTGAAACGTATCTGAAAGTTGAATCTGAATGAGTATCAGAATGGAATCCGTGTTTGGAGCGTATCTAAACTGTATCTAAAAACTGAATTTGAATGAGTTGATGGTAGCTATTAACCTTATCCTTAAAAGGGTAAAATGTTAGCTAATATGCAACGTCATATTGTATGAAATGATGGTATAATGAGATACATGCATTCGTGTTATCAATGTTTATGATATATGGATGCAATGTATGCGTATGTGAGCTAATCTGCTGCACTGCTGTTGGATTGGGGAAAATAAATCCTTGATTTTTGCTGAGGATATGGAGTGTAAGTCTTCAAGTTGTGAATGTTGAAGTGTTGAGGAATTTCCGCTTAGAGAAATAAACTCTGTTGTAAGGGAAATGTCGTGTACTGCTTGTAAAATCCTGTTGGGGAATTCTGAGAAATTGAATGACTTCTACTGGGGATTGATAATTGGAAGCTTTGTTTCGCTGGGGATTAAACTGTATACTGTGGGGGATTTTATGGAAATAACTTAGAGAGATTTCCCTACCTCTTGGAGCCATCAGTGACTGTCTTTCTATTTTATTTATTTGTAAACAGTAATTATGTTCAAATGCATATGTTCAACAATAAATCATTGGACGTTTTTGTAAACAAAACACAAGAGTAAAGAAAAACATATAGTTTTTCACTTTCAAAGGGATGTCTTTGTATTTGACTTTGAGTAAGTATTTTTGTACAATGAGACAAACATTCTAGTAAGAGAATACCGTCGTAAAAAATGAAAATTTGATACAAAGAAAAGATAGCTATGTGTAATAATCCCATGGGGTTCCCATTCGGCTATAGCCTTTGTGTCTCTGAGCATCTTGTCTATTTGTTGCCTTGTCTGAAGATGATTGAATTGATCAGAACCTATGAGTTTGTCAGTTGAAGCCAAAGGTTGTCCGTAAAGTGATCCAACGAGACATATTCATATGCTTTAATTCCCTAACTTTTTCCTGGACCGCCCTTTCGGGTTTTCAGTCCACCGGGATACCCTTTTTTGCCCAAGCCTCCCTTTCAGGTTTTTAGCTTGTCGGGTGTACAGATTTTTTTGTTTTATCCCTAATTTTTGCCCGAACCTTTTTGGTTCTCCGGGATGCCCTTATTTTTCCTAGGCGTGTCAACCTAGCGGGTCTCTTATGCGCAGTATCTTTTGACTATGTATGCGTTCACATGGTGCGGAAGGTCGTCACCATCCATGGTGGTCAAGATCATTGCTCCACCAGAGAATATGCTTTTAATTACAAACGGTCCTTCGTATGTAGGAGTCCATTTGCCTCTGGGATCACCTTGCGGTAGTATGACACGTTTGATCACCAGATCTCCAACTTGATACACTTGGCGTCTGAACTTTTTGTTGAAAGCCTTGATCATCCATTTTTGATACACTTGACCATGGCAAACAGCAGTAAGCCTTTTCTCATCAATCAAGTTTAGTTGATCAAGTCGAGTCTGGATCCAATCGTCTTCGTCCAAACTTGCATCCTTCATAATTCTTAGAGAGGGGATCTGGACCTCAATAGGCAAGACAACTTCTATGGCGTATACCAGAAAATAGGGTGTTGCCCCGGTTGATGTGCGAGTTGTGGTACGATATCCGCGGAGAGTGAATGGTAGAATCTCATGCCAGTCTTTGTATGTGACTGTCATTTTCTGTATGATCTTTTTAATGTTCTTATTCGCGGCTTCAATAACACCATTCATATTCCGCCGGTAAGGGGAAGAATTGTGATGCTAGATCTTGAATTGCTCGCATAGGGCAGTGATCATAGTATTATTTAGATTCCTACCATTGTCCGTGATGATCCTCTCTGAGATACCGTACCAACATATGAGATTTTGCTTAATGAACCGAGCTACAACATTCTTGGGGATGGAAGCGAAAGAAGCTGCCTCCACCCACTTTTTAAAATAGTCAATGGCCACTAAGATGAAGCGGTGTCCATTGGAGGCGGTTGGCTTGATTTGTCCAATCATATCAATCCCCCACATAGCAAAGGGCCAAGGAGCCGTCAATACATTAAGAGGAACCGGAGGTACGTTCACTTTGTCAGCATAGATCTAACACTTATGGCAAGTTCGAGAGTGTTAATAGCAATCTACTTCGATGGTAGACCACTAATAGCCTGCCTGTATGATTTTCTTTGCCATCGTATGCCCACTGGAATGGGTGCCAAAAGTGCCTTCATATAATTCAGCCATGATCCTTTCAGCTTCAACCTTGTCTATGCACCGAAGTAATATAGAGTATGTTGCACCCCAAAATTTGCCCTCTCATTTTTCAGGGAATCACTCTGGATCCTCAGGTTTGCTTTCATCAAGTCCCCGGGCTTTGAATTATCAATTTTTCCAAGCAAACCATTCACAAGGGCAAAATGGTCATTTGCATGCTAAGAAAACCAACCTGGACTTTTGGATCAAAATCAAATCTCAAAAATCATATTTCATCAAGACACGTTGGGATATGAAGTTTGCTTCATCAAGAGTTTCAAAAGTCAAATTTTTCTTTGGAAGAATCAAATTCTAAAGACTTAGAAAATTTTCTAAGTATTTAAGAAATATGACAATTTCAGAACTTCTGATCCAGTGTTCACAGTCAGCAAATTCTGGATGTTCTCAAGACAGAGTTTGGTCAGAACTTCTGAGCCAGTGTTCACAAAGGTCCAGTCAGAGTTTGCAAGGTTAAGTCAAAGAAGGTAACAAAGCATGTTGTAAGTATACTGGAAGTTCTGAAGGATCCCTCAGAACATGCTAAAGTCAGAAGATGAGAGGATCAAAAGATGAGATGTTATTCTGAAGCAGAACTTCTAATCCAGAGTCAAGCAAAGATGCAGAGTTTCACATGGGAACTCATTTAATGCTCACAACTGCCTCTGAGTTTGTATTCAAGGGATTTCCCCACGTGTACCCCTACTACCTTGGGAAGACAAATTTTTGAGCAAAAGTATGCTAGACCCACACGCTGTCTCTACTTTTCATTAATTTATGCTGCCAAATCCAGCTGAGGCGCTGTTAACCATCCAACTTGAATGCATTGAACCCCCACTTGTTAAGCTTACTTCAAGAGTAAGTTAGCATCTAGCATATGATGTTGGTGCCACTTGACCGCCCCAACTGCAAAACTTTGCCTATAAATAGAATACCATTTGCACACTGAAAGGACCCCCACCTATCCCTTGACCACTCCCTTTACCAGAAAAATTTGTGAAAGAGACGAGAGAATTGAGAAAGAAAGCTTTGAACCACTGCAAAAATTCAAAGAACCCAGGAAACTATAAACACAAAGTACCAAATATCCTAGCATTGATTCCTTATATTCAAACCCCATTTTTCCTCAAGTGTTCTTGACTAAAGCCATCCACGTAGTTACTGATTCATACATTAGAAGCTACCTTAACTCCTGCATTCCTATTGCCATACACTCTCCATTCACTTTCATCACAAAGGAGTCAGAATATCACCCCTTGACTGTTCCAGAAATTGCAAACTTCTTGCCGAGCACGTGAAGGAGTTGCTTAGAACATCACTAGAATTCAAGACCAATCTCCAGTTCACAGAATCTTGTCCAGCTGCAAGGTAAGTTTTCTGCTGACCCTCATCATAACTGATTAAGCATTGTCAGATTTTGCATATTTAGCACAATGTAGATATTCTGATCCTGATGATGTACATATTCTGAAAATTCCTACGTTTACTTGCCTAAGTAAAAGAAATCCCAGTTCAGTGTTTCATAAAGAAATTAGGACTCAGAATTAGAATTAGCAGATACATGTTGCTTCTGATTTGTGCTTATGATATTTCATGAAATTTGTCATAACTGTCATACATGCAACTTCTGTTCTGTAAATGACTAAACTACAGATGCTCTGACTGGCATGGAAAGAGGCAAAGTTCCGAAAGTTGCATCAGAACTTCTGAGTTCTCAAAAGATCCAGAACTTCTGAACTTCCATATTTTTGCTAACATGTTTCTGTTTGTGCAGCAAAGGCGGAGTCAGAACTTCTGATCTCTTCTTTTTTCAGCACTTGGCACTGATTATGTTTTCTTTCTTTTTATTATTTTGCCATCATATTATTTTTATTATTAATCAAAAAACACCACAAATATTTTATATTTGCATGTTATATTTTCTTTTAACATAAAAAGACAAAACTATTTCCGTAAACAAAAGTTGTTTTCCTTTTAAACATACAAACATTTCATATTTCCTATACATTCTTATCTATTTCAATATAGTTGTATTAATAAACCTAGAATTTTTTACTTGCAACCCCCATTCACAAAAATGTACTCCCATTCCCCAAAATATTGTAATAGCGTAGGACTTTACATTTATGCACTGTTATTGCTTTCAATATGCTAGTAATTAGAGTGTGCATGACAAGATATGAAAATTGACAAATAGATCACCCTAATCAAGATAAATTATGCATGCAACCAAGCACACTCGCACATGTACACCCTTAGGATAATTCCACTTGTTGCCTTATAAAAATGGTCATGTTATGCATGTGGGATATCTTAGCACAAACGAATCGAAAAAAATATCACAGTCCCTCGATGACGCTATCAAATTTGCCTTTAAAAATGATCTTAGTCCCTAAAAGAAAAGTGCTAAGTCATCTCACAACATTGCTATCATGGTCATACGATGACCCAACGCTCGTCCCTCCACATCCAACGATGGGGATTTTTATCAAATCAATGGTAAGATAACAACATCTAAAGGAGGAGGAAAAGCACATCTAAGACTTTTTGAATAGGTAGATTACTTTTAGTTACTTGCTCACTCTCAAAAACAAATATCCTTTCTATTTTCAAAACAATCACATACACTTTCCAAACATTTTCCAAACCTTGAAATATTTTCAAAAGCTCAACGCTTTGCATACATTCTTACAAACGGGAATCATTGCAAAGTTTGCCTAAACGATGGCACCTTTTCAAAATACTTTCAAAAACCACACAAAAAGACAAATTTTCAAACAAAAAGCAAGTGATCTAGCAAGTAACTAAGAGCCCATGGAAAACCATGGATGGAAAGGGTGTTAATACCTTCCCTTTTCATAATATACCCCCCAAATCATGAAAACATTTCGAAAGGTCTTTCCTGTGCTTTTTCACCTTTCCTTATTGGATAAAAGAAAAGTCAGTGGCGACTCTTGCTCAACTGCAACATTTGTGAACACAAGCGCAAAGCCTCAAGTCAGTTCTCCCACCGTATCACAAAACTGGTGACTCTGCTGGGGAAAATCTTAAGAGTGGGGTTACCTTAGGGCTAGATCACCTTTACTTACTTACATTGTTTGATTTGTTTTGTTTGCTTTAAATTTTGGTTCCTTGTTTGGGTTTGTTTTAAATCCTACACCCGGATTTGGGGGATACTTTTTAGGTAAGTAGCAATAAACTGTGAGGGAACTATGTGGGGTATACCGACACGATTGAAGCAGTAGCTATGTTAATGTGACACTTTGGTTGGTACCGGTAACCCTTGAGTCAGTCAAGGAGAGTACGGGGCCGCCGCATGGTGTCGTAAAGCATCAACTGACCTTAGAACCTTACTTGACCAACTTGGTCATTAGAAAGTAGCGAGATAACCGGCTTTGGTGCAATATGAAGTTGGTTGATACTCGATGCTACACTCATTGAGGTTTGACTCTTGAGTTTTGTTTGGTTGCGATTCAATCACTTATTGAAGAAAACTTGGGGGAAAGATCAGTGATATTGAGATCCCTTAGAACCCGGTTACTTTTAACTAGGACAGGTTGAGCCAACTAAACTTCAAGAGGGTAGTTACCTATAAACCCCATGCAAGCCTAAACCAAGGACTTGTTTGCTTTGTATATACACTTGTACATAACATAATAAGCATCATAAGCATCATAAACATCACTAACTATTTCAAGGATTTTTGGATTTATCTTTGTTCTGTTTTGTAGGACATGGCCTCCGCTCGTAGGAGCACTATCCAAGTCAGTCTTGTGAGGATACCTCCACAACTCAAAGATTTAGTATCAAGGGTCCCTGAATATTCTCTGTTCACCAAAAGACATGGTCGACTCCTTAGTCTGGTTACCTCAAGTATTGAAGAAGATATGGTAAAGGTGCTTGTCTAATTCTTCGACCCTTTGCATCATTGCTTCACTTTTCCTGATTACCAACTTGTGCCCACTTTGGAGGAATTTTCTCAACTCATGGGGATCCCTATTCTTAATCAGTTACCTTTCAACGGTATTGAAAGAGACCCTAAACCTGAGGAAATTGCTCGAGCTCTACATTTTCAACCATCTGACATAGTAGCAAATTGGGTAACAAGGAGTGGTGTTAAAGGGTTACTAGCAAAGTCTTTGTTGGAGAAGGCTCAAGAGTGTTGGAATACTTTGGATCTACAAGCCTTCGAGGAAATTTTGGCTCTTCTCATCTATGGTTTGGTACTATTTCCAAATCCTGACTAATTTATAGATGTGAATGCGATTAAGGTTTTCATATCTCGTAATCCGGTTCCTACATTGCTTGGAAACATATTGCATTCTCTTTACTCTCGCACTTTGAAGAAAAGAGGGGCTTTGATGTGTTGCACTCCTCTTTTGGCTAGCTGGTTTATTCCACACCTACCTTAATCCGTGGTGAAAAATGAACAAGGTATGAGGTGGTCTAAAAGATTGATGTCACTTTCACATGTTGATATCCGTTGGTATTATCGCTCTTTGGAAGACATTACCATCATTGACCGCTGTGGAGAATTCCCTAATGTCCCTCTACTTGGCATTAGGGGAGGCATTACTTACAACCCTTGTTTAGCTTTGCGACAATTTGGATACGCTAGGAGAGATGGCCCCCATGAGGTACTCATCCAAGATATTGCATTTGACTACGAAAGCGATACCCAAGGTTACCGCCAAAGATTTATACAAGCTTGGGGTATGGTTAACAAAGTTGATAGTAAGACGTTGGGGCGTAAGAATTCCATTCCTTTGGAACCTTATCTTAAATGGGTAAGGTCCCGCGCTCAAAGTATTAAGATGCCTTATGAATCCGTCTTACCTGTTATCATGGAGCCAGTAGTCGAGGGAGACACTCCACATACGATCCTCTATCCTGATATGCCTACTACTTTTAAAGATTTGCAACACGCTTGGATTCAGTTAAGAGGAGAGCGAGACACCTTTGAAGCTAAGTTCTATGAAAGCGAGAGGAAGATATTAGAGCTTACAAGGGAGCTTCATGAAGAAAGAAGCTTAAACACCTACATTGCGCCAAAGAAGATGCGCACAACTTTTCTGTCTTAGGAGTTTACTTTATGCTTACTTCTGTTGTTGTAAGCCCAAGAGGCATGCTTGTATTTAAATCAGAACTCTTTAATGCAAGTTAACGTTTGTTCACTCTTTGTTTATACAAATTTAAATCCTTTAAATACTTGAAATCATTTGCATATTGCATATTCATGCATCATGACATAACAGGTGTCCGCATAACAGGTTTCCTTATCTATCCGCTATTTATTTCAGCAAGATGGATCTAGAGGAAACTGTGATGGAACTCCAGGCCCAGAATTCTCAATTTCAGGAAGCCTTACTCGCCCTGGCCAAGGGGCAGAAGGATATGATGGCCTTATTGGCCGCTAAGAAGAAGCCAAAGAAGAAAGCTCTACTCAACATGGGTAAAAGGTTCAAGGAGACAATCCGTCAAATTCCAATAAAGGAAGATTCATCCGAAGAGGATGAGAACCAAATTGGTGAAGTCAAGAGTACTCAGGCCGGCTGTATCAATGACCAAGAATCTTATTATGATTATTTCAATGAACAATATCCACCCGCAAACATCAAATACAAGCAGTTAGAAGACAGGTTGAAAGCTGTTGAAATCCAAGTTATTCCCGAGTTAAATTTTGACTATTTGGGCTTAATCTCTGGGGTAGTCATTCCCCACAAGTTCAAAATACCAACCTTTGCAAAATACGATGGGGTTTCTTGCCCAAGGCTCCATTTAAAGTCCTATGTGCGCAAGATACAACCGCACACTGCTGATAAAAAACTCTGGATTCACTTCTTCCAAGAGAGTCTGGCTGGAACACAACTTGAATGGTTTTATCAGTTGGATGGCTCTCGCATCAATACTTGGGAGGGTCTAGCTACTGCCTTCTACCATCAATATCAGTACAACACCGACTTGGCACCGACGAGGGTTCAATTGCAAGGTATGACCATGGGGAAGGATGAGGGATTTAAGGAGTATGCGCAGAAGTGGAGAGACCTTGCTAGTAGGGTCCAACCTCCCTTGACTGATAGGGAACACATTTACATGTTCATGAGCACATTATCTGGTCCTTTCTTTAATCTGTTGGTTGGCTTCTCTTCTTCTGGTTTCACTGAATTAATCCTAACCGGTGAGAGAGTTGAAAGTGGAATTAAGAGTGGAAAGATCTCTGTGGCATCTACTTCCACTCCCAATCCTGTCAAGAAACCTTTTGCGGCTAAGAAAGAAGTTAATGTTGTGTATAGAGCAAAGTCCCATACCAAAACGAATAATCATCCGTCTGTCAATGCTGTCTGAATCTCCAATCCGACTGCTACTCAAAGACCATCTACCAATAATCAACGTGTTGAAGCTCCAAGAAGAAAGTTTACAAGGTTAGGCATGTCATTATCTCAAGCCCTTCAACATCTGCTTCGGGCCAATTTAGTGACATTGCGGGATCCTCCTACCAACCCTGACACCTCGTCACTCAGATATAATCCAAATGCAAAGTGTGCTTATCATTCAAACAGCCTCGGGCATGAGACTGATCAATGCTGGGCTTTGAAGAATAAAATCCAGAATTTAATTGACAATAAGACTATTGAATTTGATCCTCCTCCGACGCCAAATGTAATTACCGCTCCAATGCCGAAGCACGACAAATGTGTTAATGCCGTCGAAGATACAACTTTCATTGCCTCTATTGGAGAGTTAACTACTCCATTAAATGTAATCAAGAGCAATTTTTTGAAAGGTGGGACTTTCCCTGGCTGTGAAAAAGACTGTGTGGCCTGTATGAAACAATCTAATGGGTGTGAAGAACTGAAGAAAGGTATACAACGCCTAATGGATAGTCGCAGAATTCTATTCGAAAAGAATCCCGCCATCAAAAATTCAATCGACAAAGTTGAAGAGTTGGCCATCATAACAATTTCAAACAAACCTCTTAGGATCTCATCCAAAGGTCCTATCAGGATTTCGAACGAACCAATCATTGCTCCTCTCGTAATCACTGTTGTCGGACCTATTCCATACACCTCTGATAAAGCGGTACCATGGAATTATGGTGCCGTGGTTTATTAGTATGGGATAAAACAAGATTCTTGGATTAATGATAATAAAGATGGTGTTACTAATATTACTGGTTCTAGTAAAGTCACAAGAACAAGAAGAGTCTTTTCCCCTGATATCTCGCCACCAACCACTACCACAATTCCAATCCGCATAACCAACGGCAATGCTGGTGCCAGTACTAGAGGGAAAGATAAAGAAAGTGAGCATGCTAGGGAAGAGGCACCTTCTAAAAAGACTGTTATGGAAGAACCATCCACTCAAGAGATGGAGGAGATTCTGAAAATCATCAAGAAAAGCGAACCCAATTGCTATCAATGTTGTCCCTATTGCTATGTTCCGACGCCCATGCACAAGCTTTGATTAAGTTCTTGAAAAAGGCTTACGTGCCTCAAGAGACCACAACTGACCAATTCGAGAATTACGTAGCAAGTCTGACAGCTGACAATGGTTTGGGGTTCTCCGACGCAGATTTAACTCCCATGGGAAAGAATCACAATAAAGCATTACATGTTTCTGTTGAATGTAAGGAGACCACTCTGGCACATGTTTTGGTGGACACAGGCTCATCTTTAAACGTGTTACCTAAAGGCGCTTTAGATCGGCTAGACTGTGAAGGTTTGGTTTTGAAGCCGAGTGATATTTTTGTGAGGGAATTTGATGGGTCGAAAAGGATGGTTCATGGAGAGGTGGATCTCCCAATTAAGGTTGGTTCACAGATTTTCAACTCCACATTCTATATAATGGACATACGGCCTGCGTATTCTTGCTTGCTTGGACGCCCATGGATCCATGGGGAAGGAGCGGTCACTTCTACTCTCCACCAGAAGTTAAAATACCCAGTTCAAGGGAAGGTTGTCACTGTTTGCGGTGAAGAAGAATTTATGATAAGCCATCTCAATTCTTTCAAGTACTTAGAAATGGATGGTGAATTCATAGAGACTCCTTGCCAGACATTTGAAGTTGTGGCCACTGCCAAAATCTCTTCTGACACTTTAAGAGTCGATAAAGTTATCCCCAAGATGGTTTCTCTTAAAGATGCTCGTGCGGTGGTAGAAGAAGGAAACCATGAGAGGTGGGGTCAACTCCTCGATATCCCACTCAAGACAGATAAGTTTGGGACAGGTTTCACCTCCAAAGCTCAGAAAGAAATTAGAGGTGCTTGTACTGGAAAGCCGCCTCTCCACCTCAAGAGTCATGAAGTGAACGCTGTAGAGGATCCCAATGATGAGTGTACTTTTGAAGACTGGATCTACCCGACAACCAAAGGGAAGCCCAACAATTGGCATGAGAAGGAATTTGTGCCCGTCTCCTTCATTGAGGAGTAATCTACTTGTTTTTGCTTTTAATCAATTCAAGAACTTGTTGTCTGTAATATTCTGATATTGACTTTTAAGCCATGTGTCTAGCCCGGGGCACTTTGGTCCTTTGTCAAAGGTTTTATATTTTGTTCATCTAATCATATGATCATTCAGTATATTGAACTCTTTTACATTCAAAATATTTGTGTTCATTGTCTTTATTTTCTTTCAAATACATTTCCAAAAGATAGCCATGTATCTTACATGCACACACACACACACACACACACACACACACACACACACACACACACACACACACACACACACACACACTTTTGCAGGTCTACATCCACTCTGGATCCTGTTGTTAACAACTCTACTATTGCCAACTATGACTTTGAATGTCCTATCAACCAAGTCGGAGACAAAAGCGAGGAAGATTGTGACATACCAGGAGAACTATCCAGACTTCTATTACAAGAGGAAAAAGCTATTCAACCACATGAAGAGTCAATTGAGGTTGTCAACTTGTGTACTGAGTCAAATAAGAAAGAAATCAGAATCGACACTAATTTGGAAAGCAGGGTCAAGAGCCATTTAGTTCAGATGTTACGCGATTATGTGGAAGTATTTGCTTGGTCTTATGAAGATATGCCTGGGTTAGATACTGACATTGTGGTTCATCATCTGCCAACTAAAGAAGACTTCCCTCCCGTTAAACAAAAAGTTTGTCGCATGAGACCTGACATGTCTAAAAAGATCAAAGCCGAAGTAATGAGACAGTTTGATGCAGGATTCCTAGCTGTAACATCCTATCCTCAATGGGTGGCCAATATAGTGCCAGTGCCAAAGAAAGACGGGAAAGTTCACATGTGTGTAGACTATAGGGATCTGAATAGGGCAAGCCCCAAAGATGATTTCCCTCTACCATACATTGACGTCTTAGTCGACAATACCGCTCAGCATAAAGTCTTCTCATTCATGGATGGCTTCTCAGGCTATAATCAAATAAAGATGGCTCCCGAGGATATGGAAAAAATTACTTTTGTTACACAATGGGGCACCTTCTGCTACAAGGTCATGCCTTTCGGATTAAAAAATGTAGGGGCAACATATCAAAGGGCTATGGTTACCTTATTTCATGACATGATTCATCATGAGATAGAGGTATATGTGGATGATATGATTTCTAGATCACAAAACAAAGAAGAACATCTCAGTAACCTGCACAAACTATTCGAAAGACTAAAGAAGTACAAGCTGAGGTTAAACCCTAACAAGTGCACGTTTGGAGTACGCTCTGGAAAGCTTCTAGGTTTTGTTGTCAACAATAAAGGCATTAAAGTTGATCCTGCCAAGATAAAGGCCATCCAAGAAATGCCAGTCCCTCGTTCTGAAAAAGAAATCAGAGGATTCTTGGTTCGTCTCAATTACATTACCCGTTTCATATCACACTTAACTGCTACTTGCAAGCCGCTCTTCAAACTCTTGAAGAAAGATCAGGTAGTCAGATGGAACGATGAATGCCAGATTGCCTTTGACAAGATCAAGGAATACCTGCAAGAACCTCCTATTCTCATGCCTCTGGTTGAAGGAAGACCCTTGATCATGTACTTGACAGTACTAGAGAATTCTATGGGGTGCATTTTGGGCCAACATGACGAGTCTGGCCAAAAAGAGCATACAATTTACTACCTAAGCAAAAAGTTTACCGACTGTGAAACCAGATATTCACTGCTCAAGAAAACTTGTTGTGCTTTAGCGTGGGCTGCTCGCCGGCTAAGGCAGAATATGTTGACTCATACCACTTTGTTGATTTCTAAGATGGATCCGATTAAGTACATCTTCGAGAAACCTGCCCTTTCCGGACGAATAGCCAGATGGCAAATGATCTTGACTGAATACGAAATTCAATACACAAATCAAAAAGCCATCAAAGGAAGTGTACTAGAAGATCATTTGTCCCATCAAGCTGTGGATGATTATCAGTCAATAAACTTCGACTTCCCTGACGAGAATATTATGCTGGTAACCGACTGTGCGAAACCTAGACCGTATGACGGACCTGAACAAGGATCCCGATGGACTATGGTATTCGATGGGGATTCCAATGCCTTAGGTAACAGAATTGGTGTTGTGATCATCTCTCCTGAAGGTTGCCACACTCCTTTCACTTCCAGACTATGCTTCGATTGCACAAATAATATGGCTGAGTATGAAGCATGCATCTTAGGTCTAATAGCTGCTATTAACTTAAGGATTAAGCATTTGGATGTGTTTGGAGATTCTGCCTTGGTAATCAGCCAAGTAAAAGGAGATTGGGACACTAAACACCCTAATCTTATCCCTTACAAGGAACTTGTGCTATCCCTGATCCCTCACTTTGAAGAACTCACTTTTGAACACTTCCCTAGGGAAGAAAACCAGTTGGCTGACGCTTTGGCAACCCTGTCCTCAATGTTCAAAGTCAGATGGGATAACGAAGCCCCTATGATTACAATTGAAAGATTTAATGAACCTGCACATTGCTATTAGCTTGACACCGATGCGGAAAAGCCATGGTACCATGAGGTAATGAGATACCTTGAAGCACAAGAGTATCCAGATTGAGCATCTATCAATGACAGAAAGTTCTTGCGAAGATTTGCAGTCAAATTCTTACTAAGTAACGGGATATTATACAAGCGCAACCATGATTCCACTATACTCCAATGTGTGGATAAGAGAGAGGCAGATGAAATTATGGAAGACATGAACGATGGTCTTTTCTGTACTCACTCAAGTGGACATACGATGGCTAATAAAATCTTAAGAGCAAGTTACTATTGATCAACGATGGAGACCGATTGCCATCAACATCCAAGGACTTGTCACAAATGCCAAATCTACGCTGACAAGGTCCATGTACCTCCAATCCCTCTGAATGTCATGACCGCTCCATGGCCATTTGTGATGTGGGGTGTTGACATGATCGGAGAAATCAAACCTATGGCTTCCAACGAATATTGCTTCATTCTTATCGCCATCGACTATTTTACCAAATGGGTCGAAGCTGCCTCGTTTGCCTCAGTCACCAAGAATGTGGTAGCCAGATTCATCAGACACAATCTCATCTGTTGTTATGGTATTCCCGAAAGGATCATAATCGACAATGGGACTAACCTCAACAATGCCATGATTAGGGAGTTGTGCACTCAATTTAAGATCAAACATCACAATGCTTCTCCGTATAGACCAAAAATGAATGGCGTAGTCGAAGCAGCCAATAAAAATATCAAGAAGATTGTGCAGAAAATGGTAGTGACCTATAAAGATTGGCATGAGATGTTACCATTTACTCTACATGGCTACCGTACTTCAGCTAGAACATCAACTGGGGCTACTCCTTTCTCTCTAGTCTATGGCATGGAAGCTGTTTTACCAGTGGAAGTTCAAATTCCCTCGATGAGAATTATGATCGAGGCATGCCTAGGCGAAGACGGGTGGATTCAAACATGATTGGATCAGCTGAACTTGATCGATGAAAAATGATTAGATGCTATTTGCCATGGCCAGACTTATCAAAAACGGATGATCAAGGCTTTCAACAAAAGGGTCAAGCCTCGATTATATCAAGTTGGTGACTTAGTGATAAAACGCATTATTTTACCATAAGGTGACCCCAGAGGAAAATGGACTCCCACCTACGAAGGGCCGTTTGTTGTCAAGAGAGTTTTCTCTGGCGGTGCCATAATGCTGACTACCATGGATGGCGAAGATTTCCCGCATCCGGTAAACGCGGACATAGTTAAAAAATACTACGCATAAGAGACCCGTTAGGTTGACACACCTAAGCAAAAAAGGGGCATCCCGGCAAACCAAAAGGTTTGGGCAAAAATTAGGGATATATACAAAAGATTGTACACCCGACAAGTTGAAAACCCGAAAAGGCGACTTGGGAAAAAAGGGGTGTCCTAGTGAACTGAAAACCCGAAAGGGCGGTTCAGGCAAAAAATTAAGGATTAAAAGTATACGACTATGTCTCGTGAAATCAACACAGTCAATTCTATCACCAAGTTCAAATGGTCCAGGATCAATCCAATCAACTTCGATCAACGGCAAGGGACGTTCAAAGACATTGGAGTAATAATAGAGCTGGAAGGCAATGAGATCATTTCACATGGCTATTTGTTTTCATTTCTCAAAATTTTGTTTTCCTTTTTGGCAATTTCCTCTTACTAGGATTTCCGTCTCTATGTACAAAAACGCCTATTCATGGGCAAAATATCAATACAAATACACTTTGAGGTGCAAAATTTTCTATCTCTGTTTTGAATTCAATTTTTTCCAATGAATAAAATTGAATGAACATATGCATATTGTTGTACCCCAAAATTTCCCCCCCCCATATTCTTCAAGATTTGGCAAGATCAAGCTTCAAAATCCCTCAAGGGTTGCACAGTCCAATTGCCTCCTAACACAGTCAAAATTAGGGTTTTGGTTCTTGCAAAGAAATTGAGGTTTTCAAGGGTCCAATCAAGTCCCACATGCCTATATACATTGTCAAGCATCTATATGCCAAGTTTCAAGACTCACAGCATCAAATTGCACAGTCAAAAACCCTAATTGCTCCACAGTCAACTGCAGGGGCAAAATGGTCATTTGACAGTCAAAAGTCAAAATTTTTGGTCAACATCTTATTTTGAAGCTACAATCATCATTTGGTCAAGTCTTGATCATGATTCCACAAGCATGGCTCAAAAAGTCTCAAGATGCAAAAGTTTCTATTTTTGGACAGCTGAAAAGTCAACTGCAAATTGACCAAGGCATAACTCCTTCATGGTTTATCAGAAAAATCCCATCCAATGCTCATTTTGAAGGGGATGACATTTCCTACAACTCATCTTCACACTCCAAGTCCAATAAATGCTCTCACAAAAAGTTATCAATTTCAACATTATAGGTCATTTTCAAAAGTCAACAAAAAGGCACTTTAAGTCAAAGACCATAACTTGATATTGGTAAATCAAAATGACATGGGACCAAAGGCATTGGTTAGAGGACTTCAAGACCTTTCCAAAATGTCCAAGAACATGATCATAGCTTCAAAATTGAGCAAGATATGCATTGGAGAAGTTGGGAAATTTTTGGGAACTTTCAAAAGTCAACTTTGCCTAAAACACTTCAAATTTGCTAATGGGCCTCAAATTATTCCTTGAATCATTACCCAAATCCTATGCACGACCCATTGAGCTCAAAATGATTTATTTTCTTATTTTTAATTAATTAATTTAATTTTTATTATTATTAATTCATTTAATTGGTTTTAATTGTAGAAAAATATCAAATAATGGTTGTCAAATCTTTTTATGCAGCAAATATACTCCACACATGCTAAGGATTTCGTGCATCACTCAAAGGGACAAGATATTCCATAATTGGCAAAGTTTTCATGGAAAAAGATTAAAAAATATATGGTGAAAATCAAAGATATGAAACATTAATTCATGGACTTTTGGGCCAAGGTTTTGACCTAATTTGCTTCACATACAAAGGCACAAGTGAACCCTAGTGCAGGACACACGTGAAAACTGCTCAGAGGCCATAACCAATTTGCAAAAAAATCAAGAAAGTTGTGAAACTGAAACCATACTTGCAGTGCCTTTCCACGCCTAAAAAGAATTCCATCATCTTGCCTGAGTTACCAGGAAGCTATTGCACCCAAGAACAGGCTCTCATACTCAAAGAAACGGTAGAACAGAGTCACGTTTGTCACAAATATTTCCATAATCGAATTCTAATTTTTATGCATCATTCATGTGTTTTGATTATTGATTTATGCTACTAACACCTCCCTGAAGCTTTTGGTAACGTTTAATTGTGCTAAAACTGCTTGCATCAAAATCTGCCATGAACAAACGTTAGGGTTTCTGAAGCTCCAAATTAGGGCTTTCTTGTTGAGGAAAAATTAAACCTTGAGACCTATGCAGTTGAATTCAGAAGCTCCATACGAATTGAATGGCAACCTCGCGCTCAATTTATATTAACGCCTCTTCTATTCGCTATTTTTCGTGGCTATGGTTAGTGGGGGTTTAAAACCCCCGCTATATCATTCATATTGCAGGTGAAAACAAAGAAGAAAGCTGAGGTGTCCAAGCGTGGTTGGGTGATTCAAACTGCGCGCGTATTTTTTTGTTTATATCATTAACATGTGTTTTTTTATATAATTATTGTTTTCCATTTACACTACAAACGCGTTGCCTGGCTCAGTTGGTTGAGGATGTGTATTGCAAGCATTGGGACCTGGGTTCGATTCCCAGGTCCCCCCATATACTTAATGATTTTTGTTTTAACACGTTCACATGCAGCGCTTCTCCAACGTCTCACCATACAGCCTCACGCATAGCTTGCCAAGTGGCCTTGGTGAGCAATCTGAAGGCCACAGAATGAGGTCCAGGGTGCACTTCAGTCAATGAGCGTGTACACAATTCTGAAAGTCAAACGTGACTTTGCTTCAATGGGCCAGAATTCTGCAATCAAAACCTCCCCTTGGGCCTGATACCCCCCTTGGTTTGCATATTTGTTTTCTTTTCTTTTCTAATTATAATTCTTTTCAATTTTTTTTTAATTGTTTTTATTAATTCACCATTAATTAATTTTCATAATAAAAAATCAGAAACCAAAAAAATGTTTTATATTTAATTATTATTAATTTCATCACTAACCTATTTTTTGTAAATAAATAACTAACAATTAATCTAGTTTAAATTAGGTTTTAATTTTGACACTTTTTCTTAATAAATAAAAATTACATAGAATTAGGTTTTTGACACTTTTTTTTCTTAATTAATTATTTGCATCATTATTCATTATTACTATTTATTAACCATTATTTTTGTACATAAATATGTAAATTAACTAATTAGTTTAAATTAGGTCAACTTTGACGTTTCATTAATAATTAAAATATATAGAATTAGGGTTTCCTCTTGATTTTTCTTTTCTTTACTCCATAAATACAAAAAACATAAAAAACATTTTCTTTCCTTTAATTAAATAATTAATTAGACTTTAATTTAATTTAATTTCTCAAAAGGGTCAAAACCCTCGGACGTCCTGATTTTAATTCTTTTCCCGCATCATTATTTTATTGATTATTATGTAACTGCTTTCCGGATGTAATAGTAATTAGGTTTAACGCATTTTTTACTTTCCGCATTTTTATCAAAAACGGGTCTTTGTATTTTGGCGATGTATAGACCCGCGCCTTGTAATAACGTAGCTTTTATCTTCCCGTCTTTTAATTTTCCGCACTCCTAAATTCTAAATTGCATGAAAGAATGTATGTTAACTAAAAACAACGCGTAGCTCAAGGTGCCATGATCAAAGATAACTGTTAGATTGAAAATAACACACAAATACACACACCACTTCTAGGGTATGCCTCACTCGTTGCCTTCGGAACGTGGTCGTCAAGTATATGACGTTTTAGCGGTCCTTATGTCCATGATCCAGTTTCCTCGAAACAGTTGCCTCGAAATAGTTGCCTCGAAACGGTTGCCTCGGATTAAAAAAGGATCAAGGACATAAGGGTAGCTTTTAGGGTGTCCTACTGTTGCTTCGGTGACCACATTGTCCCTACAATCGAATTGACCCGAACACCTCCAACGGTGGTGCTACCTACCTCTCAATGGTGGGATGGCACTACCTTAAGGACTTCTACAAAGCTTAATCCCTTAGGGTAGGTAGATGACTCATGGATACTTGCTCTCTAAAAAAACAAATTAAAAACCTTTTCACACTGACACTTTCAAAAACTTTCAACACAAATTTTTCAAACACTCTTGAGGACAGATACAAGAGTTATTCAGAAATCTTTCAAAGAAACTTTTTCAAACCCACTCACATCTTGAAAAGCAAACATTTTGAAAACACAAGAGCAAGTATCTAAGAGCCCATGGATATAAAGGGTGTTAACACCTTCCCTTTCTATAAATCTACCTCCCGAACCGAGAAACGTTCTCATAAGGAATTTTGCTGTGCTTTTGTCCTGTCCATGTTGGATAAAATAAAAGACGGTGGCGACTCTTGCTTCCGCGACATTTCGCGAACCAGCTTTAAACAGTCAGTTCTAAATCCACCGATCACAGAACTGGCGACTCTGCTGGGGACACTTAAAGTGAGGTGTACCTTAGGATAGCTCATACTCATGTTTTCAATTGCCTGATTTGTGTGCTTTAATATTATTGGGCCTGTTTTGGGAGTTCTATAGATCCTAACCCGGATCTGGGGGATACCTTCTTAGAAAGTAGCAACAAGACTGTGAGGGAACTATGCGGGGTATACCGACACGGTTGAAATAGTCTGCTACGTTGATGTGGCACTTTGGTGAGTACCGGTAACCCTTGAGTCAAGTCAAGGAGAGTACAGGGCCTCCGCGTGGTGTCGTGAAGCATCAACTGACCTTAGGAACTTTAATCGAACCATCTTGGCCTCTTTAGGGTAGTGAGATAACTGACTTTGGTGCAGTCCGAAGTTGGTTGATACTCGATACTACACTCAGTTGAGGGTTGTTTTCTTGGAATATTTCAATCGCCAGCTCAGTGGCTAAATCGAAACGATGAACATAAAAAACAATCCAATGATATTGAGATCCTTAGAACCCGGTTACTTCTGATAGGACAGGTTTTGAGTCCACCAACTTCAAGAGGGTAATACCTAGACCCCATGCTGGCCTGAACTCTAAGGGCTGTCTTGTGTGACTTGTGTGCCTTACCATGTTTGCTTTTTGTGAATACCTGTGGTGTTTTTATCATAGCATCATAACATCATACAACATCACATGCATCCACTAACCATTTCAAGGGTTCGAATCTTCATCTTTGTTCTTGTTTTGTAGGACATGGAAACTATCCGCAAAAAGACAATTCAGATCAACCTCGTAAGGGTCCCTTCTCAACTTAAGGAACTTACATCCAGGATTCCCGAGAGCTCTTCTTTCAGTGAGAAACATGGAAGACTCATCAGTTTGGTCAACACCAACATTGAGGAAGATATGATAAATGTCCTCTTCTAGTTCTTTGACCCTCTGCATCACTGTTTTACTTTCCTGGATTATCAACTGGTGCCTACATTGGAAGAGTTCTCCCAACTTCTGAAGATCCCTATCCTTAGTCAACTACCCTACAACGGTACGGAAAGGGAACCCAAACTTGAATAGGTTGCTAAAGCATTACGCCTACAACCATCTGACATCAAGGGACATTGGGAAGTTAGAAGCGGTATCAAAGGGTTCTTGGCCAGGTTTCTGTTTGAGAAGGCCCAAGAATGTTGGAATTCCCTTGACCTACAAGCTTTTGAAGAAGTTGTGGCTCTCCTTGTCTATGGGTTGGTGCTGTTCCCGAATCCCGATCAGCTTATAGATATCAATGCTATCAAGATCTTCATGTCCAGGAATCCTATACCTACGCTGCTTGGGGACATCCTTCACTCATGTTACACTCGAACCATGAGAAAAAGAGGTGCTCTTATGTGCTGCACTCCTCTCCTGGGAAGGTGGTTTATTTCGCACCTTCCACAATCAGTTTTGAAGAACGAGCGGGGTTTGAGATGGTCACAACGATTGATGACTCTTACACATACATATATACATTGGTGTTCTCGGTCCAGAGAAGACGTCACTATCATTGATCGTTGCGGGGAGTTTCCTAATGTTCCTTTACTTGGAATCAGAGGAGGTATTACTTACAACCCATGCTTGGCTTTGAGACAGTTTGGATATGCTCGGAGGGATGGCCCTCATGACATGTTAATTCCTGACATAGTTTTTGACTTCGACAACGATGCACAAGGATTTCGCCAGAGATTTATCAGAGCTTGGAGGATGCCCAACAAGGTAGACAGCAAGACACTGGGGCACAGGAATTCCATCCCGTTGGAGCCTTATCTCAAGTGGGTACGAGCCCGCTCCCAGAAGTTAGTGATGCCATATCCTCATGTTCTCCCTGTGATCAAAGAGCCAGTTTTGGAAGGAGAGGTCTCGTACACCATTCAACATCCTGACATGCCTACATCCTGGGAAGAAATGCAGAAGAGCTGGATCCAGCTTAAGGAAGAAAGGAATTCTCTTGAGTCCAGTCTACATGCTAGTGAGAAGAAGGTCTTGGAGCTCACCCGCCTACTGCACAAGGAAAAGACTCTCAACACTTACATAGCCCCAAAGAGGATGCGCAGTGTCTTTTGGGATTAGTTTACTTTGTAATATTTGCCCATGAGGCCTTGATGTACTGAACAATTATTTCTTAATGATAACGTGTGTTCCTTTTTGTCTACAACAAATTTGAACTTTCGAACCCTTGAATGCATTGCATAAACAACATATCATGCATCATGTGCATAGCAGGTACTCTTCTTTTCAGGTTGCTTAATGTTCTTCGCTGTTTATTTCAGCAATCTCATCATGAATCCTGAATCATCTACCGAGCAATCCATCAAGGCCCTCCAGGCTCAGAACGCCCAGTTCCAAGAGCTGATCATGAGTTTAGCCCAAGGTCAAGAGGAATTGAAGGCTTTGCTGGTCAAGAAGAAGAAGAAGAGAACTGTACTATTCAACATTGGCCGGAGGTTTGGTAACACACTGCAGAATGAGGTTGATCAAGCTGGTTCTTCTGTGGGAAAAGGCAGTCCCCAAGGGGGAAGGGTTCCTAGTCCGGTGGTCTCTGACAACGAGACCGATTTCAATGAAGAGCAATACCCTCCAGCTGAAGACAAGTACAAGCAGCTAGAGGATCGTCTGAATGCCATGGAAATTCAACAAGTGCCTGGGTTGGATTTCGGAGACCTGGGTCTATCTTCTGGTGTGGTAATCCCGCATAAATTCAAAGCACCATCTTTCGCAAAGTATGACGGGGCGTCCTGCCCTAAGCTACATCTCAGATCTTATGTGCGGAAGATCCAGCCGTATACTGTGGACAAGAACTTATGGATCCATTTCTTCCAGGAGAGTCTTTCAGGGACTCATCTCGAATGGTTCTATCAGCTGGATGGAACCAAGGTTCGTAACTGGGAGGAATTGGCTACTGCTTTTTACAAGCAGTATCAGTATAATGCCGACCTCGCTCCTACACGTACCCAACTCCAGGGTATGTCGCTAGGATCGGGAGAAGGTTTTAAAGAGTATGCTCAGAAGTGGAGGGACTTGGCTGGCAGGGTGCAACCACCATTAACCGACCGTGAACTTGTGGACATGTTCTTGGGGACCCTATCCGGGCCGTTCTTCAACCATCTCATCGGTAATTCTTCTGCAGGTTTCACAGACCTCATTCTGACTGGGGAAAGGATAGAAGCTGGAATGAAATCAGGGAAGATACAAAAAGGTGCGTCCTCAAGTTCTGAGAAAAAGCCTTTCAAAAAGGAAGACAGTGCTGTGTATGGGCCTAGAAGGCAAAAAAAACCAGAACGCTGCCAAGCTGTCAACGTGGTGGTGATTGCAAATCCTGCTGCCGCTCCTCGGTAACCTAACCAACCAAGGGGTGAGAGGCCCAGAAGAGAATATACTCGGATTAGTATGACCTTGTCGCAGATCTTGTCGCAATTGCTATCGACCAACCTGGCAACCGTCAGGGAAGCTCCGAAGGTGGTAAACACAACCTCTCTGAAGTATAATCCAAATGCCCGCTGTGCTTATCACTCTGATAGCCCGGGGAATTCTACTGATGATTGATGGGCCCTGAGAAATAAGGTTCAGGACCTTATCGATGCCAAGGAAATACAATTTGAGGCGCCCGAAAGGCCAAACGTTGTGACTGCTCCTATGCCCCAGCATGGAGTAAATGCTATTGAGGAAGACCTGTATGCAGTTTCTGTGGATGATGTTGCTACCCCTTTATTGACTGTCAAAAGGAACCTGTTGCTGGCCGATTTATTTTCGGGTTGTAGCAAGGGTTGCCTTCTGTGTGCTGTTTCCCCTGCTGGTTGTCCATTGCTGAAATCAGGCGTCCAAAACCTGATGGATAGCAAAGAAATTTTGTTCAAGAAGACCGCCGTTCCTATTGTTCCCACTGAAGAAGTATCTGTCGTCACCATTTTCAACAATCCTACCAAGGCTCCCCCGAGGAAGCCAGTCAAAATCATGTCTGTTGCACCTATTATCATTATTGTTCCGGGGCCTCTCCCCTATAAATCTGACAAGGCTGTCCCATGGCACTATGGGGAAGATGTGTACATACTTGGAGTAAAGCAGGAGTTCAACACTAGTACCGGTATCAGTAACATCACCGGTCCCGTTAAAGTTACTCGCAGTGGCAGGCTCTTCTCGCCTGACATTGCGCCACCAGTTATCCGAAGACCTCTTATCATCACGCCTACAAGTGCGCCTGTTTCCCCTTTTGATCAAGCTTCTACCCCTGCTGCCGAGTCATCTGACACTCGGGGTAAAGGGATTGCTGATGTGCCTGCCCAGATGGAGGCACCGAAGACTGTTAATATTGAAGCGTCACAGCAAGAGATGGAGGAAATCCTTAAGATCATCAAGAAGAGTGATTTCAACGTCGTTGAACAGCTGGGGCACACCCCCTCTAAGATCTCCATGCTATCGTTATTGTTGTGCTCAGAGGCCCATGCCAAGGCCCTGATTTCATTTTTGAAGACGGCTCATGTGCCACAAGAGACGTCGGCTGATCAATTTACTGATTGTGTGGCCAACTTGACCGCTGACAATGGGTTGGGTTTCTCTGATGCTGATCTGACCGCTAAGGGTAAGAACCACAATGATGCCCTGCATGTCTCCATTGAATGCAGGGGCACTACTCTTGCACACGTGTTGGTAGACACTGGTTCTTCACTGAATGTATTGCCCAAGAAGGCCTTAGACAGGTTGGATTGTGAGGGTCTGGAGTTGAAGCCTAGTAACATCGTGGTCCGAGCCTTTGACGGGTCGAAGAGGATGGTTCATGGTGAGGTAGATATTCCGATTCGGGTTGGTTCTCAAGTCTTCGATTCAATGTTATATGTGATGGACATTCGTCCATCTTATTCCTGTTTGCTGGGTCGACCTTGGATTCACAAGGCTGGGGCTGTGACCTCCACTCTACACCAAAAGCTCAAATACCCTGTCAGAGGGAAGATTGTTACTGTGCAGGGGGAGGAGGAATACATGGTTAGTCATCTGAACTCGTTCCGGTATATAGAGATGGACGGGGAGTTCATTGAAACCCCCTTTCAACATTTTGAAAAGGTACCTCCAACATTGGCGTCAGCTGAGACAGTGATTGAAGAAGACTTTCCTCTGAAGATGGCTTCTTTGAAGGACGCCCGGGCTGTGATTGAAAAAGGTGAATGTGAAAACTGGGGAAGGCTCCCTGATTTTACTCCTAAGACTGACAAGTTTGGGCTGGGTTTCACTGCAGAGGCTCAGAGGGCTGTATGCAAAGCAAGGATCGGAAGACCTCCCGTGTTCATCACCAACCCGGGAGTAAATGATATTGAAGGCGATGCGGAGGAATCAGAATTTGATAGTTGGATCTACCCGACGACTAACGGTGGATTGAATAATTGGACTGCAAAAGACTACATACCTGTTACTTTTGTTACTCAGTAATGAATTCCTTTGTTTTTTAAATTTGTAATGAACAATAAATTGAAACTTTATGGCCCGGTGTCTTACCCGGGGCACCGTTGGCTTCATTTGTGAGGGCTTATTACTTGTCATTTCCATATATCATGAATAAAAACATTGGACATTTTTCGCATTTCAAATCTTGTGCTCCCTTTCTTTCTTTCTTTATATATTGCAAAACAGCTATATTTACACACACTCACTTATACAGGTTTCAATCCACTCTGGATCTCACTGGTAACGACTCTGCTACTGCCAGTTATGACTTCGAAAATCTGATCAACTTAGCCGAAGACAAAGGTGAAGATGATTGCGAAGTGCCTGGTGAGCTTGCAAGACTGTTACTCCAGGAAGAGAGGGCCATTCAGCCACATGAAGAGCTAGTGGAAACGGTAAATCTGGGTACGGAGACAGATAGAAAGGAAGTTAAGATTGGTGCCAACCTGGAGCTCAGCGTAAAACAACGGTTGATTCAGATGCTGCATGATTATGTAGAGATCTTTGCCTGGTCCTACGAAGACATGCCTGGGTTGGATACCGACATTGTGGTCCATCACTTGCCTACCAAGGAAGAATGCCCTCCGGTTAAACAAAAGGTCTTCCGTATGCGTCCAGAGATGTGCGAGAAGATCAAAGCTGAGGTTATGAAACAATTCGATGCCGGTTTTCTAGCAGTGACTTCTTACCCTCAGTGGGTTGCCAATGTGGTTCCGGTACCGAAAAAAGATGGCAAGGTCCGAATGTGTGTTGATTACAGGGATTTGAACAGGGCAAGCCCCAAGGACGATTTCCCTCTGCCTCACATCGACGTTCTGGTTGACAATACTGCTCAGCACAAGGTGTTCTCCTTCATGGACGGCTTTTCAGGTTATAATCAGATCAAAATGGCTCCTGAAGACATGGAAAAGACTACCTTTGTTACTCAGTGGGGCACCTTCTGTTACAAGGTCATGCCTTTTGGACTGAAAAATGTTGGGGCAACCTACCAACGTGCCATGGTTGCTTTATTTCATGACATGATCCATCATGAGATTGAAGTATACGTCGATGATATGATTGCAAGGTCCCAAACCAAGGAGGAACACCTTGACCATCTACAGAAACTGTTTGACCGTCTGAAGTTGTACAAGCTGAGGTTGAACCCGAACAAGTGCACATTTGGGGTAAGATCTGGGAAGTTGCTAGGCTTCATCGTGAGCGACAAAGGTATTCAAGTGGACCCTGCCAAGGTTAAAGCCATACAAGAGATGCCAGTTCCCAAGACAGAGAAAGAAGTCAGAGGCTTTCTAGGACGTCTGAATTACATTGCCCGATTCATCTCGCATCTAACTGCTACCTGTGAACCAATCTTCAAGCTGCTGAAGAAAGATCAAGTAGTACGTTGGAACGATGAATGTCAGGCCACTTTCGATAGAATCAAAGAGTATCTCCAAGAACCACCCATTCTTATGCCACCGGTTGAAGGGAGACCTCTAATACTATACCTAACAGTACTTGACAGCTCAATGGGGTGTGTGCTGGGGCAGCATGACGAGTTTGGCCGAAAAGAGCACGCCATTTATTACCTTAGCAAAAAGTTTACCTACTGTGAGACCTGATACTCACTGCTCGAGAAAACTTGCTGCGCTTTGGTATGGGCTGCTCGCCGGCTGAGACAGTATATGCTGACTCATACTACTTTGTTGATATCAAAGATGGATCCAATAAAGTACATATTCAAAAAGCCTGCTCTGTCTGGAAGAATAGCAAGATGGCAGATGATCTTGACAGAATACGACATCCAGTACACGACTTAGAAAGCTATCAAGGGAAGTGTATTGGAAGACCATTTGGCACACCAAGCAGTGGATGACTACCAGTCAATGAACTTTGAGTTTCCAGACGAGAACATCATGGTAGTGACTGATTGTGAAGTACCTGGACCGGATGAAGGACCTGAGGAAGGATCCCGATGGTCTATGCACTTTGACGGAGCCTCCAACGCTTTGGGTAACGGTATCGGCGCTGTGATCATATCCCCAAAAGGCACTCATACTCCACTCACTGCCCGGCTATGTTTCAACTGCACCAACAACATGGCGGAGTATGAGGCATGCATCATGGGTCTTCAAGCTGCAATTGACTTAAGGATCAAGTTTCTAAGTGTTTTCGGAGATTCCGCTCTAGTGATCAATCAGATCAAAGGCGAGTGGGATACGAAACATCCGAATCTTATTCCTTACAGAGAATGTGTGTTGACATTGATCCCCCATTTCACAGAGATAACTTTTGAACACTTCCCAAGAGAGGAGAATCAGTTGGCGGACGCGTTGGCTACAATGTCTTCCATGTTCAAAGTCAAATGGGACAATGAGGCTCCCCGGATCATTATTTGGAAACTGGACGAACCTGCATATTATTGTGATCTTGAGGCTGAAGAGGTAACTGAAAAACCCTGGTATCATGAGGTGAAGAGGTATCTGGAAGCTCAAGAATACCCCGACGGTGCATCCGTTAACGACAAGAAGTTTCTGAGAAGATTCACAACAAAGTTCTTCCTCAGCAATGGCATTCTCTACAAGCGAAACCATGATTCGACCTTACTGCGTTGTGTGGATAAAGCTGAAGCAGAAAGGATCATGGCAGAGCTGCATGAAGGTACCTTCGGAACGCATTCCAGTGGACATACCATGGCAAATAAAATCCTTCGGGCAGGATATTTCTGGTCCACAATGGAAGCCGACTGCTACCAACATTCTCGGACATGCCATAAGTGCCAGATTTATGCAGATAAGGTGCATGTTCCTCTAGTCCCTCTGAATGTTTTGACTGCACCTTGGCCTTTTGCAATGTGGGGCATTGATATGATCGGCGAGATTAAACCTACAGCATCCAACGGGCATCGCTTCATCCTGGTGGCGATCGATTACTTTACAAAGTGGGTTGAAGAAGCTTCCTATGCCACTGTAACCAAGAACGTCGTGGCACGGTTCATTCGGCATAACCTGATCTGTCGATACGGCGTCCCAGAAAGAATCATTATGGACAATGGTACCAATCTTAACAACAAGATGATCACTGAGCTCTGCGAGTAATTCAAGATACAGCACCACAACTCTTCTCCTTATCGGCCGAAGATGAATGGGGCTGTAGAAGCAGCAAATAAGAATATTAAAAAGATTGTGCAGAAGATGACAGTGACCTACAAAGATTGGCACGAGATGTTACCGTTTGCTCTTCATGGGTACCGTACCTCAGCGCGGACGTCAACCGGGGCAACACCCTTTTCCTTAGTCTATGGCATGGAGGCAGTCTTGCCGATTGAAGTCCAGATACCCTCTCTCCGGATAATGAAGGATGCAAGTTTGAGCGAAGATGACTGGATCCAGACTCGACTTGATCAATTAAACCTAATTGACGAAAAGAGACTCGCTGCTATTTGTCATGGTCAAACGTACCAAAAACGGATGATCAGGGCATTTAACAAGAAAGTCAGACCACAAGAATATCAAGTTAGGGACCTGGTTATCAAACGCATCATTCTTACTCAAAGTGATCCCAGGGGAAAATGGACCCCTACGTACGAAGGGCCATTTGTGGTTAAACATGTCTTCTCAGGAGGAGCCATGATTCTAACCACCATGGACGGTGACGACCTTCCTCACCCCGTCAATGTAGACATAGTAAAAAGATACTACGCATGATAAAAGACCCTCTAGGTTGACATACCTAGGCAAAAATAAGGGCTTCCCGGCGAACCAAAAGGGTTCGGGCAAAAATAAGGGATGAAATGAAAAAAAAATTTGTACACCCGGCAAGTCGAAAACCTGAAAAGGCGGCTTGGGCAAAAATGGGTATCCCGGTGGACTGAAAACCCGAAAGGGCGGTCCAGGCAAAAGTTAGGGATTAAAGCGTAATACTATGTCTCATTGGATCACCTTGCATCCAGAATCCAGTATCAACCATCAAGTTCAGACGACATCGATCAATCAGCTTCATCTTCAACTGAGCAGCCAAGTGATGAGACGCTCGAAGATATAAAGGCGATAACAGAGTTGGAACCCGGTGGGATTATTCTTTTCACATAGCTGTTTTTGTTTTCCTTTTGTACAAATTGTATAAACTCTGTTATTCGGCGGCGTTCTCTTACTAGGACGTCAGCCTCTTGTACATAAATGCCTATTTACAGGCAAATTCAAAATCAATACAAATTCACTTTTCAGACCAATTGCCAATTGTTTTTCCTTTTTCTGTTTTGTTTTGCGAAGAACGTCCAATGTTCAATTGTGATATATGCATTTGACACTAATTGCTAACTCATAAATATTCGAATACGAAACAAAGGATTAATTACAGGTAACATCAGAAACAGGGGCAATAATGAGTTGTCTAAGCAATCTAATCGCTCTGTCCACCAAGGTACCAAGGTAAGTTCGGCTGAAGAACGTAACCCAGATACCTTCACTCCCCGCCGAGTAAGATAAGACTCAGCAATACTCTCCCAAGCAGAGTTGGTCTCCCATCAGCCCTAACAAAGCACCGTATCTCCAGCAAGTCAGCAACACTCTCCCCAAGCAGAGTTAGCCTACAGTCAGCCTTATGGAAGTTGGGTATCCCCAGAAGATCTCAATATTCCCCAACGGAGTACGCAAATGTTCCTAAGCAAGCATCCCCGGCGATCTTAATATAAGATTGTTCCCCGGCGGAATACAGAACAACCAGTGGAGCCACTTCCCCAATACAGTTCAAAAAGTTTTCCCCAGGAGAGTTCAATCAATCTCCCCAATAGATTCAGGAAGCTTATCCCCAGAAGATCTCAATATTCCCCAACGGAGTACACCAACATTCCTAACAAGCATCCCCGACAATCTTGATCTAAGATTGTTCCCCGGCGGTATACCGGACATCCAGTGGAGCCATTCCCCAGTCCAATCTGAAAGGTTCCCCATGAGAGTTCAATCAATCTCCCCAATAGATTCAGGAAGCTTATCCCCAGTAGATTCTGGAAGCTTGTCACCTACAGAGTACGGACGCACCTCCCCGGTTTTATTCAAAGGTTATTTCCCCACCAGGATATAACTGGGTTATCCTCAGCCAATTGCCACGGAAAGATCGTCCCCGGCGAAATCTTCCTATCCCCAGCGGAGTTCATCTTCCAACAGAGCTCAACAATGGTATCCCCAGCAGAGTTATCATCAACACCTCAGCAAAGTACCTCTCTTTCCCCACAAGAGTTCACTCCCCGCAGAGTAATCTATTCGCCAAGTTTATTCCCCAACGGAGTCATCTTCTCCTACCGGTATTCTTGCAACCATCATCCCCAGCGGAAACAAAAAGCTCTACTCTTCCACATCAGCCCAGGATTCAATCTCCCGGCAGTCGTCAAGGATCTATTTTCCTAGACAAAAATACATTCATGAACATCACATCTTCAGACATTATAGCATGCACATACGCATCATAAACATACAATCTCATTTATTCTGAGAACATCACGCATGTCATAACATCATGACATTGCATACAACTAACGTTTTGTCTTTTCAGGATAAAGGTTAGTACAAAGACGATTACTATCAACTGTCGCAATTCCATATCCGATTCCTGTATCCTGCCAGGGTGTATCTGTGAGCGACTAATTCTAGACTCGATTCCTGTATCCTGCCAGGGCACGTCTGAAGAGTTTGAAGATCCGATTCCTGTATCTTGCCAGGGTGTATCTGTTGACAACTATATTCCAGACTCGATTCCTGTATCTTGCCAGGGCACGTCTGAAGAGTTTGAAGATCCGATTCCTGTATCTTGCCAGGGTGTATCTATTGACAACTAATTCCAGACTCGATTCCTGTATCTTTCCAGGGCACGTCTAAAGAGTTTGAAGATCCGATTCCTGTATCTTGCCAGGGTGTATCTGTTGACGACTAATTCCAGACTCGATTCCTGTATCCTGCCAGGGCATGTCTGAAGAGTTTGAAGATCCGATTCCTGTATCTTGCCAGGGTGTATCTGTTGACAACTAATTCCAGACTCGATTCCTGTATCCTGCCAGGGCACGTCTGAAGAGTTTGAAGATCCGATTCCTGTATCTTGCCAGGGTGTATCTGTTGACGACTAATTCCAGACTCGATTCCTGTATCTTGCCAGGGCACGTCTGAAGAGTTTGAAGATTCAATTCCTGTATCTTGCCAGGGTGTATCTGTTGACGACTAATTCCAGACTCGATTCCTGTATCCTACCAGGGCACGTCTGAAGAGTTTGAAGATCTGATTCTTGTATCCTGCCAGGGTGTATCTGTTGACGACTATTTCCAGATTCGATTCCTGTATCTAGCCAGGGCACATCTGTGAGTAACTGATTAAAGATTCGATACCTGTATCCAGCCAGGGCACATCCACATGAAGAGTTTGAAGATCAACTACCCTGTAACAGGCCAGGTAATTATCTTTCTTTCTCAGGTACGCAAATTCTTGCTAAGGAATCTCTTACGCGATCGACAACCTTCCCGATGGCATCTATAAGCCCATCTCCATAACTACTATTACAGTCCCAAATGGCATCTATAAGCCCATTCCCGACAAGGTTCTGTCACATCTCCAGATGGCATCTATAAGCCCATCTTCCTATCCATTATCTCTCCAAATGGCATCTATAAGCCCATTCCCTACATCACACTGCTAACACTCTACCATGTGAGTGCAAATTTCTGGGTACTCTAGTGTTCAATCATCTTCTACCTTCGGATCACGAAAGGCACGCAAGCCAATCTACATCCTCAGGTCTAAGAAGATTGAACAGGGGCAACTGTTGTACCCCAAAATTTTCCCTCCCATATTCTTCAAGATTTGGCAAGATCAAGCTTCAAAATCCCTCAAGGGTTGCACAGTTCAATTGCCTCCTAACACAGTCAAAATTAGGGTTTTGGTTCTTGCAAAGAAATTGAGGTTTTCAAGGGTCCAATCAAGTCCCACATGCCTATATACATTGTCAAGCATCTATATGCCAAGTTTCAAGACTCACAGCATCAAATTGCACAGTCAAAAACCCTAATTGCTCCACAGTCAACTGCAGGGGCAAAATGGTCATTTGACAGTCAAAAGTCAAAATTTTTGGTCAACAGCTTATTTTGAAGCTACAATCATCATTTGATCAAGTCTTGATCATGATTCCACAAGCATGGCTCAAAAAGTCTCAAGATGCAAAAGTTTCTATTTTTGGACAGCTGAAAAGTCAACTGCAAATTGACCAAGGCATAACTTCTTCATGGTTTATCAGAAAAATCCCATCCAATGCTCATTTTGAAGGGGGTGACATTTACTACAACTCATCTTCACACTCCAAGTCCAAGAAATTCTCTCACAAAAAGTTATCAATTTCAACATTATAGGTCATTTTCAAAAGTCAACAAAAAGGCACTTTAAGTCAAAGACCATAACTTGAGATTGGTAAATCAAAATGACATGGGACCAAAGGCATTGGTTAGAGGACTTCAAGACCTTTCCAAAATGTCCAAGAACATGATCATAGCTTCAAAATTGAGCAAGATATGCATTGGAGAAGTTGGGAAAGTTTTGGGAACTTTCAAAAGTCAACTTTGCCTAAAACACTTCAAATTTGCTAATGGGCCTCAAATTCTTCCTTGAATCATTACCCAAAGCCTATGCACGACCCATTGAGCTCAAAATGATTTATTTTCTTATTTTTAATTAATTAATTTAATTTTTATTATTATTAATTCATTTAATTGGTTTTAATTGTAGAAAAATATCAAATAATGGTTGTCAAATCTTTTTATGCAGCAAATATACTCCACACATGCTAAGGATTTCGTGCATCACTCAAAGGGACAAGATCTTCCATAATTGGCAAAGTTTTCATGGAAAAAGATTGAAAAATATATGGTGAAAATCAAAGATATGAAACATTAATTCATGGACTTTTGGGCCAAGGTTTTGACCTAATTTGCTTCACATACAAAGGCACAAGTGAACCCTAGTGCAGGACACACGTGAAAACTGCTCAGAGGCCATAACCAATTTGCAAAAAAATCAAGAAAGTTGTGAAACTGAAACCATACTTGCAGTGCCTTTCCACGCCTAAAAAGAATTCCATCATCTTGCCTGAGTTACCAGGAAGCTATTGCACCCAAGAACAGGCTCTCATACTCAAAGAAACGGTAGAACAGAGTCACGTTTGTCACAAATATTTCCATAATCGAATTCTAATTTCTATGCATCATTCATGTGTCTTGATTATTGATTTATGCTACTAACACCTCCCCGAAGCTTTTGGTAACGTTTAATTATGCTAAAACTGCTTGCATCAAAATCTGCCATGAACAAACGTTAGGGTTTCTGAAGCTCCAAATTAGGGCTTTCTTGTTGAGGAAAAATTAAACCTTGAGACCTATGCAGTTGAATTCAGGAGCTCCATACAAATTGAATGGCAACCTCGCGCTCAATTTATATTAACGCCTCTTCTATTCGCTATTTTTCGTGGCTATGGTTAGTGGGGGTTTAAAACCCCCGCTATATCATTCATATTGCAGGTGAAAACGAAGAAGAAAGCTGAGGTGTCCAAGCGTGGTTGGGTGATTCAAACTGCGCGCGTATTTTTTGTTTATATCATTAACATGTGTTTTTTTATATAATTATTATTTTCCATTTACACTACAAACGCGTTGCCTGGCTCAGTTGGTTGAGGATGTGTATTGCAAGCATTGGGACCTGGGTTCGATTCCCAGGTCCCCCCATATACTTAATGATTTTTGTTTTAACACATTCACATGCAGCGCTTCTCCAACGTCTCACCATACAGCCTCACGCATAGCTTGCCAAGTGGCCTTGGTGAGCAATCTGAAGGCCACAGAATGAGGTCCAGGGTGCACTTCAATCAATGAGCGTGTACACAATTCTGAAAGTCACGTTACTTTGCTTCAATGGGCCAGAATTCTGCAATCAAAACCTCCCCTTGGGCCTGATACCCCCCTTGGTTTGCATATTTGTTTTCTTTTCTTTTCTAATTATAATTCTTTTCAATTGTTTTTTTAATTGTTTTTATTAATTCACCATTAATTAATTTTCATAATAAAAAATCAGAAACCAAAAAAATGTTTTATATTTAATTATTATTAATTTCATCACTAACCTATTTTTTGTAAATAAATAACTAACAATTAATCTAGTTTAAATTAGGTTTTAATTTTGACACTTTTTCTTAATAAATAAAAATTACATAGAATTAGGTTTTTGACACTTTTTTTTTCTTAATTAATTATTTGCATCATTATTCATTATTACTATTTATTAACCATTATTTTTGTACATAAATATGTAAATTAACTAATTAGTTTAAATTAGGTCAACTTTGACGTTTCATTAATAATTAAAATATATAGAATTAGGGTTTCCTCTTGATTTTTCTTTTCTTTACTCCATAAATACAAAAAACATAAAAAACATTTTCTTTCCTTTAATTAAATAATTAATTAGACTTTAATTTAATTTAATTTCTCAAAAGGGTCAAAACCCTCGGACGTCCTGATTTTAATTCTTTTCGCGCATCATTATTTTATTGATTATTATGTAACTGCTTTCCGGATGTAATAGTAATTAGGTTTACCGCATTTTTTACTTTCCGCATTTTTATCAAAAACGGGTCTTTGTATTTTGGCGATGTATAGACCCGCGCCTTGTAATAGCGTAGCTTTTATCTTCCCGTCTTTTAATTTTCCGCACTCCTAAATTCTAAATTGCATGAAAGAATGTATGTTAACTAAAAACAACGCGTAGCTCACAGTGCCATGATCAAAGATAACTGTTAGATTGAAAATAACACACAAATACACACACCACTTCTAGGGTACGCCTCACTCGTTGCCTTCGGAACGTGGTCGTCAAGTATAGGACGTTTTAGCGGTCCTTATGTCCATGATCCAGTTGCCTCAAAATAGTTGCCTCGAAACGGTTGCCTCGGATTAAAAAAGGATCAAGGACATAAGGGTAGCTTCTAGGGTGTCCTACTGTTGCTTCGGTGACCACACTGTCCCTACAATCGAATTGACTCGAACACCTCCAATGGTGGTGCTACCTACCTCTCAATGGTGGGATGGCACTACCTTAAGGACTTCTACACAGCTTAATCCCTTAGGGTAGGTAGATGACTCATGGATACTTGCTCTCTAAAAAAACAAATCAAAAACCTTTTCACACTGACACTTTCAAAAACTTTCAAAACAAATTTTTCAAACACTCTTGAGGACAGATACAAGAGTTATTCAGAAATCTTTCAAAGAAACTTTTTCAAACCCACTCACATCTTGAAAAGCAAACATTTTGAAAACACAAGAGCAAGTATCTAAGAGCCCATGGATAACCATGGATAGAAAGGGTGCTAACACCTTCCCTTTCTATAAATCTACCTCCCGAACCGAGAAACGTTCTCATAAGGAATTTTGCTGTGCTTTTGTCCTGTCCATGTTAGATAAAATAAAAGACGGTGGCGAATCTTGCTTCCGCGACATTTCGCGAACCAGCTTTAAACAGTCAGTTCTAAATCCACCGATCACACATATGAACATAATTAAAACCATTTGGCACATGTGTCCTGCCAAGCAGCAGCCTCAACGAGGCATCAATGCACAAACAACAGTAAGCATCCCTTTAATGTATGTGAAATAGCCCCACAGAGTTATCTCATCATCATTATCCCCACCAAAACTGTGACAATAAACCTTTCCCCAACCGAGTCGCCCATAAAATCTCCTTACACGGGATGATCCCCGGCCAGAGTCTCAACCTCTTGACAGCTTTCTCCCCGGCTAAAGCCTAGGTGATCTTTTCCTAAAAGGAATTCACCTCCTCATCAGATTTTATTCCCCACAGAGTTATCTCATCATCATTCCTATAGGGACAACCCCAATGCAATCTTTCCCTAGCGGAGTTGCCTACAAAAATTTCTTCACATAGGATAAATCCCCGGCCAGAATCTCAATCTCTTGGCAAATTTCTCCAGCTAAGTCAATTTTTACAAAATTGAAGCCTATGGGTCTCTGTCTAAAGGAAATTCATCTCCTCAACATGGTTTATTTCCCCAACAGAGTTATTTCCCCTAGCCAAGTGCAAATTTCTTAAACGTATAAGACACCCTAAATTCCCCAGCTAAGTAAACACTCCCCAGTGAGTCTAAAATTTCCCAGCAGAGCCCATCATTCCCAGCGGAGTATATCTCCCAACTGAGGTTTTCATCCCCAGTGGAGTATATCTCCCAACCGAGGTTTTCATCCCCAGCAGAGTATATCTTCCAACCAAGATTTTATTCCCTAAGCTGAGTCCATCTTCCTCAGCCGAGTATATCTTCTCCAGCTGAACCCAAATTCCCCAGTTGAGTCCAAATTACCCAGCTGAGTACATCTTCTCCGACCAAGGCTATTTTCTCCAAATAGAATCTATCCTCCCCAGATGAGCCCTTCATCCCCGACTGAGCCCATCCTCCCCAGTTGGGTGTATCCTCCCCAAACTGAGTCTGCCTCACCCGACTGAATCTATACTCTCCAGTTAGAATTTCCCTTTCAAATGACTGCAAATCACAGGGCCATAACCCCTAATTCCCAATAAAGCTTTCAACAAAGCCTTTATTATTACCAAGAAATGCTATGAAGCTTGGATCCGACCGGATATTAGCATAATTTTCAAGTTATTACTGAAGCCTGGACCCGACCAGATAACAGTTTGACTTCTTCAATTACTGAAGCCTGGACCCGACCAAATAACAGTTTGACTTCTTGAGTTGCTGAAGCCTGGACCCGACCAGATACCAGTTGATCTCATTTTTCAAAATGCTATGAAACCTGGACCCGACCAGATAATAGCCTAACTATTCAAATATATAGAAGAACCTTAACTCAATCCGACCAAGGTTTTAACTTCTTTTCCCCATTAAAGTTGTCTCTCTATCCCCAATAAAGGACTGAGAAACCTGGATCCGACCAGATGTCATTCCTCATTTCCATCTTTTCAAGAAAGCCATTGCAAAGCCTGGATCTCTTCTATTTTCAACACTTGGCACTGATTATGTTTTCTTTCTTTTTATTATTTTGCCATTATATTATTTTATTATTAATAAAAAAACACCAAAAATATTTTATATTTGCACGTTATATTTTCTTTTAACATAAAAAGACAAAAATATTTTCGTAAACAAAAGTTGTTTTCCTTTTAAACAGATAAACATTTCATATTTCCTGTACATTCTTATCTATTTCAATATGGTTGTATTAATAAACCTAGAATTTTTTACTTGCAACCCCCATTCACAAAAATGTACTCCCATTCCCCAAAATATTGTAATAGCGTAGGACTTTACATTTCTGCACTGTTATTGCTTTCAATATGCTAGTAATTAGAGTGTGCATGACAAAATATGAAAATTGACAAATAGATCACCCTAATCAAGATAAATTATGCATGCAACCAAGCACACTCGCACATGTACACCCTTAGTGTAATTCCAATTGTTGCCTTATAAAAATGGCCATGTTATGCATGTGGGATATCTTAGCACAAATGAATCGAAAAAAAGATCATAGTCCCTCGATGACGCTATCAAAGTTGCCTTTAAAAATGATCTTAGTCCCTAAAAGAAAAGTGCTAAGTCATCTCACAACATTGCTATCATGGTAATACGATGACCCAACGCTCGTCCCTCCATATCTAACGATGGGACTTCTTATCAAATCAATGTTAAGATAGCAACATCTAAAGGAGGAGGAAAAGCACATCTAAGACTTTTTGAGTAGGTAGATTACTTTTAGTTACTTGCTCACTCTCAAAAACAAATATCCTTTCTATTTTCAAAACAATCACATACACTTTCCAAACATTTTCCAAACCTTGAAATATTTTCAAAAGCTCAACGCTTTGCATACATTCTTACGAACGGGAATCATTGCAAAGTTCGCCTAAACGATGACACCTTTTCAAAATACTTTCAAAAACCACACAAAAACACAAATTTTCAAACAGAAAGCAAGTGATCTAGCAAGTAAATAAGAGCCCATGGAACACCATGGATGGAAAGGGTGCTAATACCTTCCCTTTTCGTAATCTACCCCCCCGAACTCATGAAAACATCTCGAAAGGTCTTTCCTGTGCTTTTTCACCTTTCCTTATTGGATAAAAGAAAAGTCGGTGGCGACTCTTGCTCAACCGCAAAATTTGTGAACACAAGCGCAAAGCCTCAAGTCAGTTCTCCCACCGTATCAGAGTCATGGTTGTGTTTGTAAACAATGCCATTACTAAGGAAGAATTTAGCAGAGAATATCCCTAAGAACTTCTTATCATTTACTGAAGCTCCTTCTGGATATTCTTGAGCCTCGAGATACCTCTTGACTTCGTGAAACCAAGGCTGGTCCACTACTTCTTCAGTATTAATCTCATGACAGTGTGCTTGTTCATCCATTTGTTCAATGGTGATCTGGGGGGCATCATTATCCCATTTAAGTTTAAACATAGATGACATTGTGGCTAGCGCGTCTGCTAGCTGATTTTCTTCTCGTAGGAAGTGCTCAAAGGTAATCTTCTCAAAATGTGGGAGCAATGTCAAAACATGTTCTTTATAAGGGATAAGATTAGGGTGTTTAGTGTCCCATTCCCCTTTGATCTGGATGATAACCAAAGCTGAATCTTCGAATACATTCAAAGATTTAATCCCCAAGTCTATGGCAACTTTAAGACCAAAGATGCACGCCTCGTAACCCGCCATGTTATTTGTGCAATTGAAGCAGAGTCTTGAAGTAAAGGGAGTATGACATCCTTCAGGAGATATGAGTACATCACTGATATCGTTTTCGAGTGTGTTAGATGCCCCATCAAAAACCAGGGTCCATCGGGATCCTTGTTCAGGTCCGTCATATGGCCTAAGTTCTTCACAATTGTTTACCATCATGATGTCTTCATCTGGGAATTCGAACTTCATGGAATGGTAGTATTCTACAGCTTGGTGAGCAAGGTGATCAACTAGTACACTGCCCTTTATTGATTTTTGGGTAGTGTACTGTATGTCATATTCCGCCAGGATCATCTGCCATCTCGCTATTCTCCCAGAGAGAGCAGGTTTCTCAAAGATGTATTTTATGGGATCCATTTTAGATATCACCAAGGTAGTATGGGTTATCACATACTGTCTTAGCCGGTGAGCAGCACGTGCCAGAGCGCAATAAGTTTTCTCGAGCAGTGAATATCTTGTTTCACAGTCGGTAAACTTTTTACTCAGGTAGTAAATATCATGCTCTTTTTGGCCAGACTCGTCATGCTGCCCCAACACACACCCCATTGAATTTTCCAAAGCAGTCAGATACATGATCAATGGCCTTCCCTCGACTGATGGCATCAATACGGGAGGATCTTGCAGGTACTCTTGGATCTTTTCGAAAGCAGTTTGGCACTCATCATTCCATTTTACTACTTGATCTTTCTTCAATAGTTTGAAGATTGGTTCACAAGTAACTGTCAGGTGAGAAATGAATCTCGAAATGTAATTTAAACGTCCCAAGAATCCTCTGACTTCCTTATCAGTACGAGGAGCAGGCATCTCTTGTATTGCTTTCACTTTGGCAGGAACTACTTCAATACCCTTATTGTTGACGACAAAACCTAGGAGCTTACCAGACCTTACTCCAAACGTGCATTTATTTGGGTTCAACCTCAACTTGTACTTCTTTAGTCTCTCAAATAGTTTCTGTAAATGATCAAGATGATCTTCTTCTATTTGAGATCTAGCTATCATGTCGTCCACATAGACCTATATTTAGTGATGTATCATGTCGTGAAATAGAGCTACCATGGCACGCTGATAGGTTGCCCCAGCATTCTTCAGTCCGAATGGCATCACCTTGTAGCAGAATGTGCCCCACTGTGTGACAAAAATTGTCTTCTCCATGTCTTCAGGCGCCATTTTGATTTGGTTGTAGCCTTAGAAACCGTCCATGAAGGAAAACACTTTGTGTTGTGTTGTATTATCAACTAGGATGTCAATGTGGGGAAGTGGGAAATCATCCTTAGGGCTTGCCCTATTCAAATCTCTGTAGTCCATGCACATTCGTACCTTGCTGTCATTTTTGGGCACGGGAACAATATTGGCAACCCATTGCGGATAGGAGGTGACGGCCAAGAATCCAGCGTTGCATTGTTTCATGACTTATGCTTTAATCTTCTCCGACATATCTGGTCACATGCGACAAACATTTTGTTTTACTGGTGGGAAATCCTCTTTTGTAGGTAGACGATGTACCACAATATTTGCATCAAGTCCTGGCATGTCTTCATACGACCAGACAAAGACCTCAACATACTCGTGTAGCAAATGAATCAAACACTCTTTGACACTAGGTTCTAGGTTGACACCCACCTTGACTTCTCTTTTGTCGTCCTTGGTACCTAGGTTGATTGTATCCATGGGTTCCTCACGGGGTTAAATGGTTCTCTCTTATTGTTGTAGTAATCTGGAAAGTTCTCCTGGTACTTCACAATCTTCCTCACCTTCGTCTCCGGCTTGGTATATTATATTTTCAGAGTCATAAAAGGCCATAGCAGAACTGTTATCCATGGGATCCCGAATGGATGTAGATCTGCATTATGAGTGTGAGTGTGTGTAAGGGTATAACTATCTTTGAAAGAAATGAAAATGTAAAAAGAAAAACAATGAGCATAAAGTTTGTATGCAAAAACATCCATGATTCATTGATGTCATATGGAAATGAGATAATAACCCTTACAAATGGACCATTGTGCCTCGGGTAAGACACAAGGTTTTAAGAGTCTGAATTGTTTTAATATTACAGATCTAACAAAATGTAAAGACAAATTACTGTGGGACAAAAGTGACCGGGACAAAATCTCTAGCCTCCCAGTTGCTGAGCCCTCCATTGGCAGTTGGGAAAATCTAATCCTTCAGGTTGCAGCTGTCTTCATCATCTTCCACCGTATTGACTTCGCAGTTCCTGGTCTTCAAGGGTGGTCCTCCGGAACGAGCGTGACGCACAGCCTTCTGGGCACCTGAAGTGAAACCCAGGCCAAACTTGTCAGATTTGTATAGGATATCTGGGAGTTGTCCCTAAATAGTGCACCCACCTTCTTCTATCACTGCCTTGGCATCCTTTAAAGATGACATCCTGAGCGAAGGCCTTGTGATCTTGGGAACTTGAGACACAACCTTAGTTACTTCCACATCTTGTGGGACCTCTTCAAAGTGTTGGAATAGAGTTTCAATAAGTTCACCATCTAACTCCACATATCTGAAGGAATTGAGATGGTTGATCATATACTCTTCTTCTCCATGAACGGTGATTATTTTCCCTTGAATTGGATACTTTATCATTTGGTGCAACATAGAAGTAACAACGCCAGCATTGTGAATCCATGGCCGGCCTAGCAAGCAGGAATATGAAGGGCGAATATCCATTACATAAAAGGTTGAATCAAATGTTTGGGTTCCAACCTTTATGGGGATATCCACTTCCCCATGCACCATCCTTTTTTATCCATTAAAAGCTCTCACTTCTACGTTTCTTGGTTTCAATGTCAATCCCTCACAGTCAAGCCTATCAAGAGCCTTTTTAGGCAATACATTTAGAGAAGAGCCAGTTTCCACCAAGACATGAGCCAAGGTTGTGCCCCTGCATTCCACTGAGACATGTAATGCCTCATTATGCTTCCTCCCTCTTGTCATTAAATCAACATCTAAAAAACCTAAGCCATTGTCTGCAGTCAAGCTGGCTACGCAGTCTTGGAACTGATCGGCAGATGTTTCTTGGGGTACATGAGCAGTTTTCAAGAATTTTACCAAGGCCTTTGCATGCGCCTCAGAACATAGTAGTAAAGCCAGCATGGAAATTTTAGATGGAGTTTTCCCCAGTTGCTCAACTACATCATAGTTGCTTCTTTTTATGATCTTTAGAACTTCCTCCATCTCTTTCCGGGAAGTCTCAGGGATAGCCAATGATGGTGCCTTCGTCCAGACAGGCTCAATCAGAATACTTTTACCTCGAGTTTCAGTTGACTCAGCAGCAAGAATGTTAGTAGGAGTGATAACAAGGGTTGTATCAGCTTTTCCAGTTGGAGTATTAGTGGAGATGATTGTAGGACTGGGAACAACCTTTGGAGGAGAAACAATAACAGAAATGATTACGGGTCCATAAACTGCTTTTGAGGGAGAAATTTCTGGAGAGAATACCCTCCCGCTTCGGGTAATCTTGCTAGTCCCTGCAATATTACTGATATTGGAATCATATTTCTCAGAACTTGAATCTTCAGCAGCTGGCTAATCTTGCCTGATACCGTGGTAGTAAAAATCCCCTCCATAATTCCATGGTACGGTTTTGTCTGACGAATACGGGATTGGTCCAGGCATTGTAGTTATCAAAGGAGATACTTTTGTAACTGATGTAATTCTAACGGGTATTTTGGTGGAGACCCTGGAAGAATTGGCGGAAAAGGTAACGATGGAAACATAATTATAAGAAATAGTTGGAATAGAAGTCTTTTCGAACAGAATTTCCTTGTTATCTATTAGGCATTGAACGACTGCTGTCAACAAAGGGCAGCTGGTTGGTGAGGACAAACATAAATGACAGCTTTCATCACAGCTTGGGAATACACCGACAATTAACAAGTTCTTTTTGATAGTTAGGAGTGGGGTCACAAGTTCATCAACTGAAGTAACAAACATATCTTCCTCAATGGCGTTGGTAGCATGGCCATGTTTGGGCATAGGGGCAGAAATGACATTGGGCTTTTTTGGCGCATCGAATTCAATCTCTTTGGCTTCAAGGAGGTCTTGTACTTTGTTCTTCAGAGCCCAACATTTGTTAGTGTCATGGTCGGGACTCTCGGAGTGGTATGCACAACGGTCATTCGGATGATAGTAAGGAGAGGTTGTGTTAGGGTTCTTTGGAGCTTCTTTCAAGGTCACTAGATTGGATCTTAACAAGTGTGGCAATACTTGAGATAAGATCATGTTAATTCTGGTGAATTTTCTGACTGGTCTTTCCATTCTTGGTTGGTTGTTTCTTTGTTGATCAGGCGCAGGTTTAGGAATCATAATAGCCCCCACCATCGGACGATGTTCGGTCCTATCTTGATTTCTCTGAGGATATACAGCAACCACTTCTTTCTTTCCGATAAATGGCTTCCTTACAGCAGCAGAGGATGCATCTTTTTGAATCTTTCCACTCTTTATCCCGGCTTCTACCCTTTCTCCGGTCAATATCAGCTCAGTAAAACCCGCTGATGAACTCCCAATTAAGTGATTGAAGAAGGGACCAGACAAGGTGCCCAAGAACATGTCTACTAATTCTCTTTCAGATATGAGAGGTTGAACTCTTCCAACCAAGTCCCTCCATTTTTGCGCATAGTCCTTGAAGCCCTCACTTGAAACCATGGCCATACTCTGGAGTTGAGTACGGGTAGGTGGAAGATCAGCATTGTATTGGTATTGTTTGTAAAAGGATGCAGCAAGATCTTCCCAGTTATGAACATTGGCTCTTTCTAACTGATAAAACCAATCAATTTGAGTTCCAGACAGACTGTCTTGGAAGAAGTGTACCCATAAATCTTTGTCAGCAGTATGGGGCTGGATTTTCCTCACATAGGACCGGAGATGCATTTTAGGGCATAAAACTCTGTCATATTTGGAGAACACGGGTGCTTTGAATTTTGGAGGAATGACAATTCCCGATAGTAACCCCAACTCCTCAAAGTCCAAGCCATACACTTTTTGGATTTCCATTGCATTCAATCGCTCTTCTAGATGCTTATACTTGTCATCAGCTGGAGGGTATTGTTCTTCAGAATAGTCTTCTTCTTCCTCTTCCTCTTCTGACTCTGACTGGACAACTGTTTCTTTGCCTTTCCCATCTTGATTGTCTTTCTCACTGGATGTCGTTGCAAAGTCTAAGGCCCTTCGTGTCTGCCCTTGGAATATTCATCCCATGTTTAGAACTCCGGTTATCTTCTTCTTCTTCTTCTTTTTCTTCTCTTCATCCAGTAAAGTCTTCAATTCTTCTTGTCCTTTGGCTAGGGTTAAGAACAACTGTTGAAACTGTGCATTCTGAGCTTGGAGGTCCTTCACCGTTTGCTCGAGATCCATCTTACTGAAATAAACAGTAGAGAGATGAGGAGACTTGTTGCAAGAAACCTGCTTATGTTATGATGAATGATAAATGCATATGCAATGATTTCAAGGATTTTAAGATTCAAATTTGTTTTAGACAAAAAGGAAACACACGTTATATTAATAGATTAAAGCTTGAGTACATCAATGCCTTCTTGGGCAAAATAATACAAAAACTCTAAGATAAAAAGGTAGTACGCATCCTCTTTGGTGCAATGTAAGCATTCAGAGTCTGCTCCTCATGAAGTAGCCTAGTGAGTTCCAAAACCTTCTTCTCGCTTGCGTAGAATTGGGCTTCGAAAGTATCTCGCTCCCCCTTGAGTTGTATCCAATCTCTTTGTAAGTCTTCAAGAGAGGTGAGCATGTCAGGATATAGGATAGTATATGGAACATCTCCTTCCATGACAAGCTCAATGATTACCGGGAGAATGGAGGGATAAGGCATCATAAGACTCTGAGCACGAGTTCGTACCCATATGAGGTAAGGCTCAAGAGGGATGGAATTTTTATGCCCCAAAGTCTTGCTATCTACCTTGTTCAACATCCTCCAAGCTCGGATAAATCTCTGGCGAAGACCTTGATCGTCGTTTTCGTAGTCAAATACCAAACCTTGAATCAGTATCTCGTGCGGGCCATCCCTTCGGGCATAACCAAACTGTCTTAAGGCTAAGCAGGGGTTGTAGGTGATACCTCCCCTAATGCCAAGTAAAGGGACATTAGGAAATTCTCCATAACGTTCAACAATACTAACATTCTCTATGGATCGGGAGCACCAATGGATGTCTGAATGTTTGAGTGTCATCAACCTTTGTGACCACATTGAACCTTGCTCATTCTTCAATACAGATTGGGGAAGAAGCAATATAAACCATCTTGCCAAGATAGGAGTAAAACACATAAGAACACCTCTTTTCCTCATTGTGCGAGTGTGAAAAGAGTGTAGGATATACCCTAGTAATGTAGGCACTGGGTTGCGGGATATGAAGATTTTGACACTGTTCACATCTATGAGTTGGTAAGGATTTGGAAACAAAACCATCCTGTAGATGAGGTGAGCCACAATTTCCTCAAAGGCTTGCAAATCCAAGGAATTCCAACAGTTTTGGGCTTTCTCGAACAAGAACTTTGCTAGGAAACCTTTGACACCACTCCTTGTTTCCCAATGAGTTGTGACATCAGATGAGTGCAAGTGTAGAGCTTGAGCAATCTCTTTTGGCTTTGGGTCTCTTTCCGTACCGTTGAAAGGTAGTTGGTTGAGAATGGGAATCCTCAAGAGTCGGGAGAATTCTTCCAAAGTAGGCACAAGTTGATAGTCGGGAAATGTGAAGCAATGGTGTAAAGGATCAAAGAACTGAAAGAGCACCTTCATCATGTCCTCATATGTATTGGAGGTGACCAAGTTGAGTAGGCAACCATTTCTCTCGGTGAATGGAGAGTTTTCAGGAATCCTTGAAGCTAGCTCCTTAAGTTGTGGAGGGATCCTTAAAAGGTTGACTTGAATAGTTTTCCTGCGAATAGAATCCATGTCCTATAAAACAAGAACAAAGATGAATTCAAAAATCCTTGAAATGGTTAGTGAATGTGCATGATGTTATGATGTTCATGATGTTATGTACAAGTATGTAACAAACAAGTCCCTAGGTTTAGGCTTGCATGGAGTTTTATAGGTAAGTACCCTCTTGAATTTTAGTTGGTTCAACCTGTCCTAGTAATAGTAACCGGGTTCTAAGGAGCTCAATATCACTGGTTTGCTTCCATGGTCGTTGTTTCAGCACAAGCCTCTTTAATGGCGACCGAAATATCCCAAGAAACCAAACCTCAATGAGTGTAGTGTCGATTATCTACCAACTTCGGACTGCACCAAATCCGGTCATCTCACTACATCCTAAAGGCCAAGTTGGTCAAGTAAAGGTTCTAGAAGTTCATTAGTGCTTTATGACACCACTCAGCGGCCCCGTATTCTCTTTGATTAACTCAAAGGCTACCGGTACCCACAAATATGTCACACTAACATAGCTATTTCTTAGACCATGTCGGTATACCCCGCACAATTTCCATAACGTATTGCTACTTACCTATAATGTATCCCAAATCCGGGTAAAGGATTCAAACCCAAACAAAGAACCATAATGTAAAGAATATAAGTCAAACAATGAAAGAAAAATGAATGTGATATATCCCGAAGGTAACCCCACTTTTAGAAATTTCCCCAGCAGAGTCGCCAGTTCTACGATACGATGGGAGAACTGACTTGGGTGTTTTGCGTTTGATCAGAAATATTGCGGTTAGCAAGAGTCGCCACCGACTTTTATTTTATCCAAAAGGAAAGGTGAAAAAAGCACAGGAAAGACCTTTGAGATTATTTCTTGAGTTCGGGGGGAGATTATGAAAAGGGAAGGTATTAGCACCCTTTTCATCCATGGTTTTCCACGGGCTCTTAGTTACTTGCTAGATCACTTGCTTTTGTTTGAAATTGTGTTTTGTGTGGTTTTTGAAAGTATTTTGTAAAGAGTCCATTGTTTATGCAATCTTTGTAATGATTCTTATTTGTAAGAATGTATACAAAGATGTTGATCTTTTGAAAATGTTTTCAATTTTGTAAGATGTTTGAATGTGTAGGCGATTGTTTTGAAAATAGCAAGTATGTTTGTTTTGAAGTTGAGCAAGTAATTAGGAGCATTCTACCTACTCAAAAAGTCTTTCTCGTTCATTTTTCATTTCCTTTGACATTGTTGTCTTACCATTGATTTGGTAAGCAACCCTATCTTTGGATGTAAACGGGACGGGCGTGGGTCATTGTATAACCATGATTAGCAATGTTGCAAGGTATCTTAACATTCATTTTAAGGGACTAAGATCATTTGTAAGGCAACTTAGATAGCGCCATCGAGGGACTATGATCTTGTATATGCTTGTTTTTGCTAAAATACCTTACATGCGTAATATGGTCATTTTGTATAAGGCAACCAAGTGGGATAACCCTAGGGGTGCTTGTGTGCAAGTGTATCATTTTTATGCTTGTTTTTGTCTTGAATTAGGGTTTTCTAAGTGTTGATTTTAGTCTTTCCATACAAACCCTAATTACTAGCATTTGTATATAAAAGCGATAAATTGCGGAATTTTAAAGTTACTATGCTATTACAACATTTGTGGGGAGGGGGGTGTACAAATTGAATGGGGATTGCAAGAATGTAAACCTAATTAGTCTATTACAACCATATTGAATGGGTATCAATGTACAAGGAATTAAATAAATGCAATGTGCAAAAAGAATAAATATGCAATAATGTGAAGGTGAAAAAATGAATATTTTGTTTGGATTTTTTAGAGAAAAGAGATTTTGTTTTAACCCAATTAATTAAAGAAAATAATTAATTAAAAATTTAAATTTATTAAGAAAAGGTTTTAAATAAAACCCTAATTCTATTTAGTTGATTAAAAGAAAATAAGTTTAGAAAAAGAGCATTTTGGGTATTTTTGTCTTGAAAATATTTATGGCATCATGAAATATTTTTAGTCTTTTTTATATCAAAAATAATATATTTTAATTAGTATAAAAGAAAATAATTAATAACCTAGTTTTAATTATATTTACAAGATAATAAGTAAAAAGATAAATAAAGTATAGTTAATAAAAAATATTTTTTGTGAGAAAAATAAGATAAGCTAAGTCAAAATATAAATCTATCATTTTTTTTTGTATTTTATGATTTTTCAGTATTTAGAAAATATATTTAAGAAAATCAAAATGGAATAAAAAAGAAAATAAATAAATTTGGGCCAGGGGTGCCATTAGTCAACAGGGAGGTCAGCTAGCAAAAATAAGCGAGGCCCAAAGGGGCCCAGCGCCTACAAAAACACAAAAATTAGCAAGTAAAAAATGTGAAAAATGAAAAGGGTACCACTGGGGCTCGAACACAGGTCCCAAAGGTTACAGGAGTGCGCTTCTACCACTGGGGTGGCTATACATCCGTTAACATAAGTAAAACAATAAATATACAAGGCAAAATGCGCCCTGAAGACTTCATCTTCAACCTCCAACCAGACCACATGTTCATAAAATTATAACTTGAGATCCAAGCACTTTTGGAAGGAGTTGGGTAAAGAAAATTTATAGATTTAATGGATATCTACAACTTTCATGTAGGAAGTTTCTCTTGAATCATCTTGCATCATGGTGAAAATTTGGCTCAAAGTTATGAAAAAACATGAAATTTCCAACACGTAGAAAAATTTCTAAGTTTAGAAATTTTGACTTTTCAAAATGAAATCTTGACTTTTTGATTTCTTGATGAATAAGTTTTATATTTTGACATGTTTTGATGAATTATGATCTTTGGCACTTGAATTTTACCAAAAAGTCAAAGTTTGACTTTTCAGTATACAATTGACTTTTGATCAGTTGACTGCAAAATTCATCTGTCAATCCAATGGACTTGCAATGTTTTGAACCATGTCATTAGGTAAAAAATTATGCAATTGGACTCTTGAGATCATTCCTTAACCCAATTGACCATTTGCTAGGTCAAAAATCAGAAATTGCCCTTTCTTAGTCAAAACCCTAATTTTGACCATTTTGCCCTTTTAGAGATTTGATCAAATTTCTTGAGGATTTATGGTCCAAACTTGATCAAGTGATACATGTGAGTTTAAAAATGTTGATATGGATCAATAATTATGAAGTTTGACGGTAAATTGGTCATGGTTGACTTTTCCCCCAATACAATTGATTTTTAGGTCAACTGCTCAATTGACTGATCAAAAATGTGATTCAAGGCTTGAAAATTGACATGTGTAATCTTGGGGGTCCATAATGATCCTTGAAAATCATATGGGGCATAGAAAGTTCAAAAATCTTTGTGCAAACTTAAACCCTAGTTTTGGGTCATCAGTGCATAAGGAGGTGTCTTGAGCTGATCAAACCCTAGTGCAGTCTTGAGCCCAAGGAGATCTTGTGAGAAAATTCTTGATAAGTGAGAGGGCAAATTTTGGGGTACAACAGATAGCAACATCTAAAGGAGGAGGTAAAGAACATTTAATACCTTTTGAGTAGGTAGATTCGCTCCTAGTTGCTCGCTTGCTCACAACAAAAACATTTTATACACCAACACCTCTTTGAAACATTTTCAAAAGATAACACTTTGTACCCGCTCTTATAGAAATGATAACCATTACAAAGAAGAAACCTTTTCAATATCTCTTTTAAAAAAAACACATTCCACAAACACCTCTTTGAACTATTTTCGAAACAACACTTTGTACGCGTTCTTATAGAAACGAGAACCATTACAAAGACATTTTTAAAATACTTTAAAAACCCACACCACACGCACACATTCAAACAAAAGCAATTGATCTAGCAAGCAACTAAGAGCCTGTAGATAACTACGGATGAAAAGGGTGCTAATACCTTCCCTTTTCATAATCTACCCCCCGAACTCAAGAAAACATCTCTAAAGGTCTTTCCTGTTCTTTTCAGCCTTTCCTTTTGGATAAAAGAAAAGTCGGTGGCGACTCTTGCTATCTGCAACAATTGCGATCAAACACAAAACAACCAAGTCAATTCCCCCACCGTATCACAAAACTGGTGACTCTGCCGGGGAATCTACTTAAAATTGGGGTTACCTTAGGGCTAGATCACCTTTACTTGCTTTTCATGGTTTGACTTGCTTGCTTTATATTTTGGATCCTTGTTTGGGTTACTGTTAAAGATCCTACACCCGGATCTGGGGCACCTTTTTAGGTAAGTAGCAATAAATTGTGAGGGAGTTGTGTGGGGTATACCGACACGGTTGAAACAGTAACTATGTTGATGCGATACTTTGGTGTGTATCGGTAGCCCTTTAGTAATCAAGGAGAATACGGGGCCGTTGCATGGTATCATAAAGTGTCAACTGACCTTAGCACCTTAATTGACCAACTTGGCTTTTAGGACATAGTGAGATAGTCGTCTTTGGTGTAAACCCAAAGTCGGTTAATACTCGATGCTACACTCGTTGAGGTTTGACTCTCGAGTTTTGTTTGGTGGCGAGTCAGTTGTCTATCGGAACGAAATTCGGGGAAATATCAGTGATATTGAGAGCCCTTAGAACCCGGTTACTATATTTAAGACAAGTTAAACCAATCCAACTTCAAGAGGGTATACCTTAAAATCCATGCAAGCCTTAAACCTAAGGTCTTTGTGTGATTTGCCTGTGTTTTCTATATCTGCTATATCTGAGCATAATCATGACATCATAACATATCATACCATACTAACCATTTCAAGGATTCTTAGGGTTTGCTTTTGTCTTGTTTTGCAGGACATGGCCCTCGCCCGCAGGTTCACTATCCATGTCAGTCTGGTAAAGGTACCTCCTCAGCTTAAGGAATTGGTATCAATGGTTCCTGAAAGCTCTCCCTTCACTGAAATACATGGTCGACTTCTTAGCTTAGTCACCTCAAATCCTGATGAAGAAATGCTAAAAGTACTCTTCCAGTTCTTTGACCCTTTACATCACTGCTTCACCTTTCTGGATTACCAGTTAGTACCTACTATGGAAGAGTTTTCTCTGTTACTGGGGGTGCCCATCCTTAACAAGGTACCTTTCAATGGAATGGAAAGAGACCCTAAACTTGAAGATCTGGCTAAAGCTCTGTCCTTACAGCGGTCTGACGTAGTAGCAAATTGGGAAACCAGGAGAGGTGTCAAGGGTTTTTTGGCTAAGTTCTTGTTTGAGAAAGCTCATCATTTTTGGGATACCCTTGACTTACAAGCTTTTGAAGAGGTATTAGCCCTTCTCATCTATGGGTTGGTACTGTTCCCCAATCTGGACCAGCTCATAGACGTGAATGCGGTTAAGGTTTTCTTATCGCACAATCCGGTACCTACTCTGCTTAGAGATGTCCTACATTCTCTGCATACTCGCACTATAAAGAGAATAAGGACCCTTATGTGTTGCACTCCTCTTTTGGCTAGGTTGTTTATTTCGCACCTACCCTGATTCATCCTGAAGAATGAACAGGGTTCGAGGTGGTCTCATAGGCTAATGACTCTTACACATTCGGGTATTCATTGGTGTCCTCGATCCTCAGAGAATGTTAGCATCATTGATCGATGCAGAGAATTACCTAATGTCCCTCTCTTAGGCATTAGGGGAGGAATCACTTACAAACCTTGTTTGGTGTTGTGACAGTTTGGATATGCGAGAAGGGATGGTCCTCATGACACACTTATCCAAGGAATCATCTTCGACTACGAGAATGATGCTCAGGGTTACCGTAAAAGGTCCATGCGAGCTTGGGGCATGGTACATAGAGTTGATAGCAAGACACTGGGGAACAAGAACTCAATCCCTCTTGAGCCTTATCTCAAATGGGTGTGAGCCCGTGCTCAAAGCCTTATGATGCCTTACCCTGCTGTCCTACCAACGGTTATGGAACCAGTCGCTGAAGGAGACACTTCTTATCTTGTTCTCCATCCTGACATGCCAACTGATCATGAGGAGTTACAAAAATCCTGGGTTTAACTCAAAGAGGAGGGGGATACATTTAAAACTCAATTCTACACCAGCAAGAAGAAAGTCTTGGAACTCACTAGGCTACTCCATGAAGAGAGGAATTTAAACCCCTACATTGCACCAAAGAGGATGCGCTCCTGGGAGACCTAATTTTATTTTTTTGCTTTAATTTTTGTTTTGTAGTAAGCCTAAAAGGCACCCTTTGTAACAATTCAAACTTATTAATACAATTAACATGTGTTTTCTTTTCGTTAAACAAATTTGAGCCTTTAAGAGTCCTTGAAATCATTGCATACGCATATCATCCATGACATTGCATAAACAAGTGTCATAACAGGTTTCTCATCTTCTGCGCTATTTATTTCAGCAATAATGTCGTCTGAACAAAGTATTAAGGACCTCCAGGCACAAAATGCCCAATTTCAGCAAATGTTCGTAGCCTTAGCTAAGGGGAAGGAAGATCTGAAGGCCCTTATTCTGAAAGAGATGAAGAAGAAGAAGAAGACCGCTGGTGCCCTGAATCTGGGCAGAAGATTCAAGGGACCGTTGAAGCAACCAGTTGATTTGACCTCCTCGTCCAAAGAAGGGGAGAATCAAGGAGGAGAGACAAGGGAGGAGAACCTTAGCCCTGAGATTTCTGATAATGACACAGATTATAATGATGAGTAGTATCCTCCCGCTGGGGATAGATACAAATAATTAGAGGATCGTCTGAGCGCAATGGAGATCCAAAGAATACTAGGGATGGATTTTGAAGAGCTGGGTTTGGTATCTGCGGTAGTCATCCCGCAGAAGTTCAAGGCTCCAGTATTTGCGAAGTATGATGGGGTGTCGTGTCCCAAGCTTTATCTCTGTTCCTATGTGAGGAAGATCCAGCCTCACACTGCTGATAGGAACTTGTGGGTCCATTTATTTCAAGACAGTCTGTCCAGGACTCAGCTTGAGTGGTTCTATCAGCTGGAGGGAACCAATGTCTGCAATTGGAAAGATTTGGCTGCTGCTTTTTACAAGCAGTATCAATATAACGCTGACCTTGTTCCTACCCGTACTCAAATCCAGAGTATGTCCATGGGTGCAAGCGAAGGGTTCAAGGACTATGCGCAGAAATGGAGAGATTTGGCAGGGAGAGTCCAACCCCCTTTGTCTGATAGGGAGTTGGTCGACATGTTTCTTGGTACACTGTCTGGTCTCTTATTCAATCACTTGATTGGTAGTTCCTCAGCTGGTTTCACCGAGCTGATATTGACTGGAGAAAGGGTAGAAGCCGGGATCCGGAGTGGCAAGATCCAGAAAGACACCTCGTCAAGTATAGTGAGAAAGCCATTCATGGGTAAGAAGGATGTCAGTGCCATTTATAACTCAAGAGGTCAGAGCAGAGTTGAGCATAGTCCAACGGTAGGGGCTGTGATGATACCTAGGCCTATGGCTACTCAACAACGAAATAATCAACAAAGGGTAGAAAGATCGCAAAGGCAGTTCACCCAGATTAATATGACGTTGACTGAGGTTTTACCCCATCTATTAAAATATAACTTGGCAACCTTAAAGGAGGCTCCCAATAATCCTAACACCACATCTCCTCGGTACAATCCAAACGCTCGGTGTGCTTACCATTCTGAGAGCCCATACCACGATACAAATGACTGTTGGGCTCTGAGAAACATGATACAGGATCTAATCAAAGCCAAGGAGATTGAGTTTGATGCTCCGGAGAAGCCTAATGTCATAACTGCTCCGATGCCCAAGCACAACCATGGTGTTAATGCCATTGATACTGATCTGTTTGTCACTTCTGTTGATGAAGTTTCCACTCCTCTCATGACTGTCAAGAAGAATTTGTTGCTAGCCGGTTTATTTTTGGGCTGTGGTGAAGGATGCCACATGTGTCTATCTCTGCCTTCTAGTTGTTATTTGCTGAAAGCAGGTGTTCAACGCCTGATGGATAGTAGAAAGATTTAGTTTGAAAAGACTTTGATTCAAACTTTCCTACATGAAGATGTTGCTATCATAACCATTTTTTCCAATCCTTCCAAGATCTCCTCTAAAAGACCTGTTAGGATTACACCTGCTCCAAGAATTGCTCCGTTGATAATCACTTTTCCTGGTCCTGTACCGTACTCCTCGGACAAAGTCGTCCCTTGGAGTTATAGTGCCGATGTTTACTATCATGGCGTCAAACAGGATTTGAAGATTGAAGAGCCTGATCCCGATATCAGTAACATTATCGGGACCAGCAAAGTTACCTGAAGTGGAAGGGTTTTCTCTCCCGAGATCTCCCCGAATACTGTTGCTAAGCCTGTTGTTATTCCATCTGTTGTTCCTGCTAGAACTTTTGATACTACTCCCATTCTTACTCCAGTTGTTACCCCTGCCGATAAGTCATCTGGGACTCGGGGCAAAGAAGCTATAGGTGAACCTGCCCAAATGGAGGCACCTAGAAAAGTTGTTTTGGAATCCTCTAAGCAAGAAATGGAGGAAATTTTAAAAATAATCAAGAAGGGTGACTATAACGTGGTCGAGCAACTGGGACAGACTTCTTCGAAGATATCAATGTTGTCTCTGATGTTGTGTTCCGAAGCCCATGCAAAGGCTTTTATTGCATTTCTCAAGACTGCACATGTGCCGCAGGAAACCTCCGCTGACCAATTCAAGGACTGTGTGGCCAACTTGACTGCTGACAATGGGTTAGGTTTTTCAGATGCCAATTTGACACCAAAAGGGAGAAAGCATAATGATGCTCTGCATGTCTCGATCGAATGCAGGGGCACTACTATGGCTCATGTGCTAGTGGACACTGGATCGTCGCTGAATGTTCTGCCTAAGAAGACTCTTGATAGGCTAGATTGTGAAGGATTGACCTTAAAGCCTAGTAATGTTGTGGTGAGGGCTTTCGATGGGTCAAAAAGAATAGTGCACGGGGAGGTGGACATCCCTGTCAAAGTGGGTTCCCAGACCTTTGAATCCACCTTCTACGTGATGGATATCTGGCCATCACACTCTTGTTTGTTGGGTCGCCCTTGGATCCATGAAGATGGGGCCGTTACTTCTACGCTGCACCAAATGCTGAAGTATCCAATGAAAGGGAATATTATCATTGTGCATGGTGAAGAGGAGTATATGGTAAGCCACCTGAACTCTTTCAGGTATGTTGAGATGGACGGGGAATTCATAGAGACCCCTTGTCAAAACTTTGAAGAGGTTCCCCAGGTTATGGAATCAACCGAGACCATTGCCGAAGATCACCAAATCTCCTTTGAAGATGGCTTCTCTCAAGGACGCCAGAGCGGTAGTTAAAGAAGGTGGGTGTACCATTTGGGGACAACTCCCTGATTTTCCTCATAAAAATGACAAATTCGGTTTGGGCTGTACTTCAGGAGCTCAAAGGGAGGCTCGACGTGCTCGGGCTGGAGGGCCTCCCTTACGCATCAGCAATCATGGGGTTAATGCTATAGAAGACAATGATGAGGATTCTGATATTGACAGCTGGATCTACCCTACTACCAACGGTGGACCTAGTAACTGGACGGCCATAGATTTTGTGCCAATTTCTCTTGTGTCTTACCCGAGGCACAATGGTTTATTTGTGAGGGTTATTATATATCATATTCATATATCATCAATAAAAAATTGGGCGTTTCTTGCATAAAAATTTTGCGCTCTCTATTTTTCTTTTCTGCTGTTTCACTTTATCAATACAAGTATGCTCTTACACACACTCACATATCAAACTGCAGATCCATATCCACTATGGATCCCATTGATAACAGTTCTACTATTGCCAGTTATAACTTCGAAAATCCGATCAACCAAGCTGGGGACGAAGGTGAGGAAGATTGTGAGGTGCCTGGAGAGCTTGCTAGGCTGTTACAGCAGGAAGAGAGGGCTATACAGCCTCAGGAAGAGCCAGTTGAGACGATAAACTTGGGCACAAAGGTAGACAGAAAGGAAGACAAGATCAGCGCAAAGCTGGAGACTAAAGTCAAACAGCGCCTGATACAGTTGTTACACGATTATGTTGAAATCTTCGCCTAGTCATATAAAGACATGCCTAGTTTAGACACTGATATTATGGTACATCGTCTGCCGATTATAGAAGATTGTCCTCCGGTTAAGCAGAAAGTCCATCGTATGCGCCCTGAAATGTCAGAGAAAATCAAAGCAGAGGTTATGAAACAGTTCAACACTGGATTCCTAGCTGTCACCTCCTATCTGCAGTGGGTTGCTAATGTTGTTCCGGTACCAAAGAAAGACGGTAAGGTACAGATGTGTGTGGATTATAGAGACCTGAAAAAGGCAAGCCCCAAAGATGACTTCCCGCTTCCCCACATCGATGTTCTGGTTGACAACACCGCACATCACAGGGTATTTTCCTTCATGGATGGTTTCTCTGGGTACAATCAGATCAGGATGGCTCCCGAAGACATGGATAAGATAACCTTCATCACGCAGTGGGGCACTTTCTGTTACAAGGTGATGCCTTTTGGGTTGAAGAATGCTGGGGAAACTTATCAGCGAGCCATGGTAGCTTTATTCCATGATATGATCCACCATGAGAAAGAGGTTTATGCTGATGACATGATAGTCAGTTCCCAAACCGAGGAAGAACACCTTGATCATCTACAAAAGTTGTTTGACAGGTTGAAGACGTATAAGTTGAGGTTGAATCCGAACCAGTGCACCTTCGGGGTAAGATCTGGTAAACTACTGGGGTTCGTCGTTAGTGACAAAGGTGTTCAGGTAGACCCTGCAAAGGTGAAGGCCATATAAGAGATTTCGGCTCCCCGTACTGAGAAGGAGGTTAGAGGTTTCTTGGGATGCCTAAATTATATCGCCAGGTTAATTTCACATCTGACTGCTACTTATGAGCCAATCTTCAAGCTCCTGAAGAAAGATCAACTGGTAAAGTGGAATGAGGAATGCCAAACCGCTTTCGAAAGAATCAAGGAGTACCTTCAAGAACCACCAATTCTGATGCCTCCAATTGAAGGAAGACCTTTGATATTGTACTTAACAGTGCTAGACAATTCAATGGGGTGTGTGCTGGGGCAGCATGACGAGTCTGGTCGAAAAGTGCACGCAATATACTACCTTAGCAAAAAGTTTACCGACTGTGAGACAAGGTACTCACTGCTCGAGAAAACTTTCTGCACTTTGGCATGGGCTGCTCGCCGACTAAGACAGTATATGTTGACCCACACTACTTTGTTGATATCTAAGATGGATCCGATCAAATACATCTTCGAAAAGCCCGCTCTCTCCGGAAGAATAGCAAGATGGCAAATGATCCTAACCGAATACGATATCCAATATACAACCCAGAAAGCAATTAAAGGAAGTGTATTGGCTGATCATTTGGCTCATCAGGCCGTGGATGACTACCAGTCCATGAATTTTGAGTTCTCGGACGAGACTATTATTCTAGTGACAGACTACGAAGAACCCGAACCGGATGAAGGACCTGAAAAAGGATCCTGATGGACTATGTTTTTTGACGGAGCTTCGAACGCACTAGGCAATGGCATTGGCGCTGTAATCATATCTTCCGAGGGATTTCAAACTCCTTTGACCTCCCAACTATGCTTCAACTGTACTAATAACATGGCGGAGTATGAAGCCTGTATCATGGGTCTCAAAGCTGCTATCGACCTACGAATTAAATTCTTGAGCGTCTTCGGGGATTCAGCCTTGGTGATAAGTCAGATCAAAGGAGAATGGGACACGAAGCACCCAAATCTCATTTCGTACAAGGAACATGTACTGACATTGCTCCTACACTTTGAGGAGGTAACCTTTAAACACTTCCCACGGGAGGATAATCAGTTAGCGGACGCGCTAGCTACCATGTCTTCTATGTTCAAGGTCAGGTGGGACAATGAAGCTCCCAGAATCACCATTGAGAGGTTGGATGAACCAGCATACTGCTGTGAAATTGATACTGAAGAGCTAGCAGATAAACCTTGGTTTCATGAAGTAAAAAGGTATCTTGAGGTTCAAGAGTATCCCGAGGGGACATCTGTCAACGATAAAAAGTTTATGAGAAGGTTCGCCGCAAAACTCTTCATCAGTAATGGAATACTCTACAAGCGCAACCATGACTCTACCTTGCTGCGGTGTGTAGATAAGAGCGAAGCAGAGAAGATTATGACAGATCTACACGAAGGTACCTTCGGAACCCATTCAAGTGGACATACCATGGCTAAGAAGATCCTACGGGCAGGATACTATTGGTCCACTATGGAAGCAGATTGTTATCAGCACTCCCGAACTTGTCATAAATGCCAGATCTATGCTGATAAGGTACATGTGCCTCCGGTTCCTTTAAATGTCTTGACGGCTCCTTGGCTCTTTTCAATGTGGGGCATCAACATGATCAGAGAGATTAGACCTACTGCTTCTAATGGGCATTGCTTCATCCTGGTGGCCATTGATTACTTCACGAAGTGGGTTGAAGCTACCTCATTTGCTACTGTTACCAAGAATGTTGTGGCGCAATTTATCAAGCATAACCTAATCTGTCATTACGGTGTGCCAGATAGAATTATCACCGACAATGGTACAAATCTCAATAACACGATGATCACCGAACTCTGCAAGCAATTCAGGATACAACATCATAACTCTTCTGCCTACCGACCGAAGATGAATGACGTTGTCGAAGCGGCTAACAAGAACATCAAAAAGATCATACAAAATATGACGATGACATACAAATACTGGCATGAGATGTTACCATTTTCTCTTCATGGGTACCGTACTTCAGCACGGACGTCAACAAGGACAACACCCTACTCTCTGGTATACGACATGGAGGTTGTCCTGCCTATTGAGGTCCAGATCCCTTCTCTAAGGATCCTGAAGGATACATGTTTGAACAAAGACGACTGGATCCAGACTCGACTTGATCAACTGAATCTGATTGATGAGAAGAGACTTACTTCTGTTTGTCATGGTCAAATGTATAAAAAATGGATGATCAAGGCTTTCAACAAAAAAGTCAGACGCCAAGAATATCAAGTCGGGGATCTAGTAGTCAAGCGCATCATACTGCCACAAGGTGATCCCAGGGGAAAATGGACTCCCACATACGAAGGGCCATTTGTGATTAAAACATTTTCTCGGGTGGAGCCATGATTCTAACCACCATGGACGGTGACGATCTTTCGCACCCTGTCAATACGGACATAGTGAAAAGATACTACGCATGATTAAAGACCTGCTAGGTTGACTGACCTAGGCAAAAGTAAGGGCCTCCCAGAAAACCAAAAAGGGTTTGGGAAAAAATAAGGGATGAAAATGAAAAATATGTACACCCGACAAGTCGAAAACCTAAAAAGGCGGCTTGGGCAAAATAGGGTATCCCGATGGACTGAAAACCCGGAAGGGCGACCAGGTAAAAGTTAGGGATTTAAAACGTATCATTATGTCCCATTAGATCACCTTGCGACCAGGCCTCAGTATCAACTGTCAAGCTCGAACGACACCGATCAATCTGATCAGCTTCGGACAAGCAGTAAAGTGATGAGACGCCTGAAGACATAGCGACAATAGCAGAATTGAAACTTAATGGGATTATTGCACATAGCTATTTTCTTTTTGTTGTACATAATATTGTATAGCTTTCATTTTCACAGTGACGTTCTCTTACTAGAGCGTCAACTTCCTTGTACAAAAAATGCCTATTATAGGCCAATTTCGAAAATTAATATAAGTCATTTTTACAAAACCATTTGTTTTCCTTTTTCTGTTTTGTTTCACAAAAAACGTCCAATGATTTATTCTTGACATATGCATTTGAATATAATCTCTATTCACAAATATCCGCATAGGAAACAGAAAGACAATTGTTCGTAACTTAAGAAACATGGGCAGAATATTCGTAAACAAAGAACAAATCCCCAGCATAGTCATCTCTGATTCACCATCCCCAGCGGAAATGAAGGTTTCAACGTCCTAATGCTCTCCAACAGCAGTCTGGGATTTATTTTCCCCGACTAAAATTACTGCAAGAGCATCTCATATTCATACATCATGGCATACACATACATATTGCATACAACATAATCTCATTTATTTTGAGAACATCATCACGCAATGCAGTTCATGCATCGCATATAATTAATCTTGTACCTTTTCAGGAAAGATGGTTATCATCAATAATTCTAATAATTCAGGATTAAATCCATGAAGTTATACATGTCACATTTGCAGATAGCTAATGGAAAATCAGTTCCTAAAGCCAAACGAGTCAACTAACTTACGTGATCAGACGAAGTAACCCTACTATCCAGGTTCCTTCCCATAAGCCCTACTATATAGGCTTTCATCTCATAAGCCCTACTATCCAGGCTTTCATCTCCTAAGCCCTACTATCCAAGATTTCATCTCATAAGCCCTACTATCCAGGCTTTCATCTCATAAGCCCTACTATCCAGGCTTTCATCTCGAAGTAACCATACTATCTAGGTTCCTCCCCATAAGCCTTATTATCCAGGCTTTCATCTCGAAGTAACCATACTATCCAGGTTCCTTCCCATAAGCCCTATCATCCAGGCTTTCACCTCGAAGTAACCCTACTATCCAGATTCCTTCCCATAAGCCCTACTATCTAGGCTTTCACCTCGAAGTAACCCTACGACCCAGGTTCCTCCTCATAGCCCTACTATCCAGGCTTTCATTTCGAAGGAACCCTACTATCCAGGTTCCTTCTCACAGTCCTACTACCCAGGCTTTCATTTCGAAGCAACCTACTATCCAGGTTCTTTCCTATAAGCCCTACTATCCAGGCTTTCATCTCGAAGTAACCCAACTATCTAGGTTCCTTCCCATAAGCCCTACTATCCATGCTTTCATCTCGAAGTAACCCTACTATCTAGGTTCCTTCCCATAAGCCCTACTATCCAGGTTTTCACCTCGAAGTAACCCTACGACCCATGTTCCTTCTCATAGCCCTACTATCCAGGATTTCATTTCGAAGCAACCCTACTATCCAGGTTCCTTCTCACAGCCCTACTACCCAGAATTTAATTTCGAAGCAACCCTACTATCCAAGTTCCTTCTCTCTTATCTCCAGAAAACAGTTTATAACACTGTAAGACCTGGATCCGACCAGATACGGTCAATTTCACATTTCCCCAGTAAGTCACTGTGCAGCCTGGACCCTGACCAGACATGCAGTTTACTTCCACCTCCTCAATCAAGAGTTAACTCCTCAGTAAAGTAGCGGAAAACCGAAGCTCCTAGCCTCTATTTCCTAAGACATAAATCAACATTCCCCGGTGAATTTCTCCTCAATGGCAGTTACAGGAATTCTCGCAAAGGAATCTCTTATGTGACTAATACCTTTTCTGGATGGCATCTATAAGCCCATCTCTGACAACTCTCTATCATCTTACCAAATGGAACCTTTAAGACCATTCCCTACAGAATCGACCATAACATCATCGAGTGCAAATTTCTGGGCACTCTAGTGTTCAATCATCTTCCACCTTCAAGTCAAGAATGGCAGATTTGCCCATCTAACTCTTCAGGTGTAAGAAGATTGAACAGGGGCAGCTATTGCACCCCGAAATTTTCCCTCTCATTTCTCAAATGATCATCCTGGACCCTCAGGTTTTCTTTCATCCAATTCCAAGCCTTAAATTACAAATTTTACAAGAAAGTCATTCACAAGGGCAAAATGGTCATTTGCATATTGAAAAGTCAAACTTTGACTTTTGGATCAAAGTCAAGTTTCAAGAGTCATATTTCATCAAGACATGTTGAAATATGAATTTCTTTCATCAAAGAAATTCAAAAGTCAAAATTACTTTGGAAAAGTCAAAATTCTAAATACTAAGAATTTTTCTAAGTGTTTAAGAAATATGACAAATTCAGAACTTTTGGCCAGATTTCCACCATGATGCAAGCTGATTCTGAAAGAACTTATAACAAAAGAGTTTTAGATCTCATTGAGACCCAAAACATTGCAGAACAGAACTTCTTCTAGAAGCGTTGGGATTTCAAGTTGTACGTCTTCAAAGACACGTCTCTAAAACTTAGGCACTTAGTAAATTCTGAGCATTTTCAAGTCAGAAGTTGTCTACAACTTCTGTGCCAGTTTTCACGTAGGTTCAGTCAGAAGTTGCAAGAGTAATTCAAAGAGGGCTTACAAAGCAAGTCATAAGTTATCTGGAAAGTCTGAGAACTCGCTCAGAACATACTAGAGCAAAGAGATTCAAGGATCATAAGTTGGAAGCTTGTTCTAAGTTACGCTGATGTTGAACTTATGACCCAGAATTAAGCTATGATGCATAATCTCATAGCGCAGGATTTCTAGTTTGATAAATCTCATCATCATTTAATGCTCACAACCACTTTTGAGTTTTTATCCAAAGGATTTCCCCACGTGCGACATAGATGTACAATGTCGTCCTTGAAAAAGCAAACTTTTGTACAAGAGTATGCTGGGCCCATGCTTTGCTTTTGCTCCTAAGGGTACTTTTCCTTAATTCATACTTACAAATCCAACTTAGGCACGACTAAAAGCTGCTAACCACCATACTTGTTTATCTTGCTTCAAGAACAAGCCATCACGCTAGCATGATGGTGGTACTTTTGACTTCTCTAAGCTACAAAATTCTTGCCTATAAATTGAACTTCATTTGCAAATGTGAAGGTGGCCGGTCGAGAAAAATGAAAAGAACAAGCTTTGAAACCTTGCTAAAAATTCTAGGAATCCGAAACTGCAAACACAAATACAAAACCTGTTAGTTTTTTATTCTTGCGTTCAAACTCCAATTTCCCTCAAGTGTTTCTTGACCAAATCATCCATACACCATTGTAACCCAAATTAAAGGTTGTTCTCGCCTGCTGAGCACGTGAGTAAGATGATCAGAACATTATAAGTAGTCAGAACCAGGCTCCAGTACACAGGACTTTCTCCAGCTACAAGGTAAGCTTCTGGTAACTCTCATCATATTACTTAGGCATTGTTAGACTTGCACGTTCAAAAATACAATGTAGACATCCTGACTCTGGTGCTGTACATATTCATAGATTCCATGTATTTTTTGCCTAAGTAGAGAGAATTTCAGTTCAGAACTTCTTGAGGAAATTAGGATTCAAAATTAGGATTAACAAAGTTCATGCTTGCTTCCGATTTACAGTGCTGATATTTTATGTTTCTGAAACCATGATGGAAACCTGCCATAACTGTTATGTTTGTGTTTTCTGTTTTGTTGAGAGTTGACTAAGCTGCAAATATTCTGATTAGCATGGAGAAAGAAATGAAGTTCATCACCAGAGTTTACTTTGTGATACATATTTATGCTTTTGCTTCTGATACCGGATGTACAGCCACCCCAGTGGTAGACAATGTGTGTGCATAAGATATTAGTGCTAAGGGTCCTGAGTTCTATCCCCAGAAGTATCTTTTTAGGTTTATTTACTGACATTTTTACCAATTTATCTGTCAGACAATATTCCTAAATCAGAACTCCTAGACAATCTTACCCAACAACATTATCACTTCACTCTCTCAAATAGCCAGAACTTCTGATTTGCTAGTAACATTAGAACTTCTAGGTTCCTAGCTACACTATAGCTTCTGAACCCCCTCAACAATCAGAACTTATAGATTTTCCTTTATTCCTGGTAACCTTAGAACTTGGTGTATCCAGGCCCAAAGCTTATTACCCTCTACTTTCCTACTAACATTTTCTCTCTTGCAGCGTATCAGAGTAAGAACTTTCGTTCCTTCTCATTTCAGCAATGTGCTGATTCTGACTCATTTTTCTCTTATTTATCTTATTTTAGCTTTTAATAACCAAAAACACCAAAAACACCAAATTTTGTTTTTTTTATATTTACATACTTTCTTTTATCTCTTTTTAAGCTAAAAGATCAAAAATATTTTCTTAAGCCAATTTATTTCTTTTCTTAACAAAAACAAAACAAGTCTATTTCAATTCTTGTACATTATTTCAATATGGTTGTAATCGATAACTAGGACTTTAATTTCTTACAATCCCCATTTGTAAATTTATACACCCCATCCCCCTAATGATTGTAATAGCATATAATCTTTACTTTATGCCATTTCTCACTTTCATAAAAATGCTAGTAATTAGGATTTGTATGGAAAGATAAAAATCAACAAATAGATAACCCTAATCAAGACAAAATCCGTGTAAATCAAACACACTATTCACACATGCACCCTTAGTGTAATCTCACTTGTTGCCTCGGAAAAAATAGTCATGTCCCTCGAGCATGGGTGTTTTAGCAAAGAACCTCGATAAAAGATCGTAGTCCCTCGATTATCCTCGATGTTGCATTCGGTAAACGATCTAGTCCCTAAAACGACATCGCTAAAACGTCCCATAGGTTGCCTTCTATGACTATACAAACGTCCCATGCCCGTCCCTTCACATCTAATGATGGGGCTTCTTACCAAAACAATGGTAAGATAGCAACATCTAAAGGAGGAGGAAAAGAACATTTAATACCTTTTGAGTAGGTAGATTCGCTCTTAGTTGCTCGCTTGCTCACAACAAAAACATTTTATACACCAACACCTATTTGAAACATTTTCAAAAGATAACACTTTGTACGCGTTCTTATAGAAACGAGAGCCATTAAAAAGAAGACACCTTTTCAAAGTCACTTTAAAAAAAACACATTCCACAAACACCTCTTTGAACTATTTTTGAAACAACACTTTGTACGCGTTCTTATAGAAACGAGAACCATTACAAAGACATTTTCAAAATACTTTCAAAACCCACACCACATGCACACATTTAAACAAAAGCAAGTGATCTAGCAAGCAACTAAGAGCCCGTAGATAACTACAGATGAAAAGGGTGATTATACCTTTCCTTTTCATAATCTACCCCCCGAACTCAAGAAAACATCTCTAATGGTCTTTCATGTTCTTTTCAGCCTTTCCTTTTGAATAAAAGAAAAGTCAGTGGAGAATCTTGCTATCCGCAACAATTGCGATCAAACGCAAAATAACCAAGTTAGTTCTCCCGCCGTATCACACATATTATTATCAAACTTACAACATCAACGGAATCGAGTAAAAGAAGAAGTAGTAGTTTGCATAAGATAGATAGATAGATAGATAGATAGATAGATAGATAGATAGAGATAGAGATAGAGATAGAGATAGATAGATAGATAGATAGATAGATAGATAGATAGATAGATAGATAGATAGATAGATAGATAGATAGATAGATAGATAGATAGATAGATAGATAGAGATAGAGATAGATAGATAGATAGAGAGAGAGAGAGAGAGAGAGAGAGAGAGAGAGAGAGAGAGAGAGAGAGAGAGAGAGAGAGAGAGAGAGAGAGAGAGAGAGAGAGAGAGAGAGAGAGAGAGAGAGAGAGAGAGAGAGAGAGAGAGAGAGAGAGAGAGAGAGAGAAAGGATTACAACCATCGTACCTCAAAATTTTTAGGCTAAATTCTCCTCGTCGCAAGTAACGATTTTTTTTTAATATGATGAAATTGCTGTTAAACTTTTCTCGTTGTCTCTAGGCTTTGGTTTATAACATCCATGAGTTGAAATCATTGTTGTATGTTTGGATTGCTGGAACTCAGTGAGAACTAAGAGAGAAAGATGAGTGTGAAACAGAGAGATATAAAACATGTGAGATTAAGTGTGAAACAGAGAGATAGAAAATGTGTGATATTGAGGGACAAACGAGAGAGATGAAGAATTTTAAGCGTGGAGAAGAAAAAAGATGTGAAGAAGAAGAAGGATTTGGTTTTTTTGTGGAACATAGAAATAGGGGTAGTATTTTTGATTGAGAAGAGGCACTGCCTCTGTTTCAAATTAGGGTTTGAAAATCCTCTTTTTTGACAGTGGATCCGGGTTTGTGCTTAAGTTTTTAGCCCAACCCATGTCATAAGTTTTAATTCTCATAGTTTTTGATTAATTGAATAAATGAAAGAGAAACAAGACGTAGTGGTTGAGGTGTTGGTCTGCAGGAATGATGTACTGGGTTCGAGACCCCTTGGAGGCATTTTTACCTCTTTTCTTCATTTTTTGCTCCCCTTAAACCCATTTCACAATTTTTGTTCTTAACTAATTCGAAACATATAATAAATGAATGAACAACCCGGCTTAGTGGCAAGGAAATAGGCCTATAACTTAGAGGACACAAGTTCAACTCTTCACTTCACTATTTTTTCTTTATTTTTTCTAAGTTTCATACAAAAACATTATTAATTATTTTCTTATCCTTATAAAAATACCAAAAAAATATGTATTTTCTTTTCTTTAATAGAATAGGTTTTTTTTATTTTCTTTTCAAATTTTATCATAAACAAAAATACCAAAATAGTATTTGGAATTTTAATTCTTGAATTTTCGTTTATAGCTTTTATTTGATTTAATTTCCTTACTTGATAAAATCACAAAACAATTTCCCTTTTCTTTTTATTTTTGTATAGTTTACTATTTTCACATTTTTTTAAATTTATTGTAACTACTTACGGTTTGTAATAGTTTAATTAGGCTTTTCCCACATTCATAAATTTGTACCCCCTTCTCCTAAGCATTGCAATACCGTAGATTTTATTTCCCACATTTTACCTTCCACACCTATAACTATGTATGTATGTATATATAACTGCATAGTAATTATGCGTGTATGGCAAGACATAAACCAACCGCTAGATGACCCTAATCAAGATAAATTAACTAAAAACAAAACATTTTTCACACACGCACCTCTAGGATAACCTCACTTGTTGCCTTAGATAAAATAGTCATGTCCCTCGAATGTGGGAGGCTTTAGCAAAGACCCTCGGTTAAAATAGACTGTAGTTCCTCGATGACCCTTCGATGCTGCCTCGGTAAACGATCTTAGTCCCTTACAAAAAATTTCTAAAACGCCCTACAAGTTGCCTTCTATGACTGTACGATGACCCACAACTATCCCTCACATCCAACGATAGAGCTTCCTAATAACTAATGGTAGGATAACAATATCTAAAAGAAGAGGAAAAGAACAAAGACTTTTTGAGTAGGTAGATCTCTCATAACCGCTTGCTCGAAAACTAAAACAATTTCCACACCTCATACTTTCAAAATAACTACTTTCTAAACACTTTATAAAACACTCTTGAGGATTGATACAAGGGTTATTATAAAGCAGACTGCCTTAAATTGGCATCTTCAAAACACGTTTTCACAAAACAAAAATTTATTTCAATAAATATTTTTAAAACAAACATTTTGTATACATTCTCAATGATACGAGAATCATTACAAAATTGTCGCACTTAGGCGTTTTCAAAATATTTTCAAACATAAACAAGCACAAAGCATTTCAAAAGTGAGCTAGAGATTAAGAGTCCGTAGATAACTACGAATGAAAAGGGTGATAACTCCTTCCCTTTTCATAACCTACCCCCCGAACTCAGAAAATTCTCAAAAGGTCTTTCCTGTTCTTTTCACCCTTTTCTTTATTGGATAAAAGAAAAGTCGGTGGCGACTCTTGCTAACTGCAACATTTACGATAAAACACAAAACCAAAAGCCAGTTCTCCCACCGTACCACACCCATCAAGAAATATCTACTCAAGTTATATAATTACTTTGCACAACTTCATTTAATTTTCACTAAGGATTCAATAAAGCTGCAAAGCATCCATGTAGAACAAATCAAATTTTCACCTTTTGTACCCAAACTTTTTTGGGTCTTGGTGCATTATTGGATCCAAGAGGTCTAGGGTTTTCACCTTTATACCATCTTATTTTATCATTACAAAATGTCTCTAGGTGGCCAATCCTATAACAAAACGAGCATTTATAAATAAGACGATTCAATTTCTTCCTATTTAAGTTTTTACTATGAAATATACTCAATTTAAAATCTAATCCAGTTTTATTTAAGAAATGCCTTTGATTTGATAGAATCAAATATAGATTTTTTTTCCTTAGTAAATTTAATTTGGGTTTGGTGAATTTTTTACTTCCTATTTCATCGAGACATAAGCCTCACATTTACTAGGTTGGTTTCTAATTTTAACCAATTCATATCTTAACATTTCATTGTTATTTTCTAGAAGTTGAATATGCTATTTAAGATCTAAGTTATGCTTTTCAATCTTGTCATATTTTTAAATTAACTTAGCATTTAATTTAAATAGTTTCTTGTATGATAAAGTTATTACCTCACAACTATCTTCTTTATCTAAAACCTTAAAGCAAACATATTCATCTTCTTCGCCGGAAGACTTTAAGCAAATATGTTCTTATTCTTCATTGGATGAAGGATATTTGAAGATTCTACCAGAGGTTTATTCTTCAAGAGTTCTTATTGACGTTGAGTGTCTAAAGAAATGGTTTATCAAGAATTCTTCCTAATTTCTTTTTCCACTAGATGAAACTTCTTCATCTTCTTCATATATTATTCTTGATGAAACTTCTCCATTATTAGAAGACAAATTTTATGAGTACCGTTCGTCCAACAATATTTTCTTTCGAATGAAACCTTCGAAGTTGACTTTTCTTATTTTTTTCAAGAGAGATATTTGATGAAATTACCGAGGAATATTATAGGAATGTTAAAATTGTTCCTTCATCTTTCAATAGTTGAATTAACTCGTTAAGTTTTTTGATGTTTTATTCTTCTTGGATTTTTCTTGAAAGTTACAAAATTTCTATCTCTTGATTTAAGGATTGGATCAACTTTCCCATTCCAATTCTTAAATCTTAGATATTTGTTATCTACGATGGTTCTAACACTTCTTCCAAGATTTAAAATAGTTGAACACCATCAATGAAGATAACACTCACATTCATCTGGTGTTTCAATTACTTTACCTCATATGTTCTCTCCTTCTTGTTCAATACTTGGAGATACTTCATATATCACTTAAAAAGTGTTCCACACTCTCTTGGTAGATTTACATTTAAAAACATAAAGAAATTATTTTCGCTTAAAGACATAACCTAAAGGTTTTTAGCTTTAAAATAAAATTCAAACTTTGTCTTGTATTCTTTGATCCAAAAGAAATTAGGTTTATCTACTACTTTACCATTAATGTGGTGAGTAAGTAAAAACTAACCAATGAGTATTGTTTCCCAAAATTCAAGATTGATACTCTGAATGAAAATTTTAATTCTAGCTTTCCACAATTCAAACCTATCACTACCAAACAATGGAGATGTTTTATGAAATTATCCTTGTTAAAAGAAGTGATGAAAATCATCTTCTTCCTAAGATGATTAGTATTTAAATAAGAGTTAGACTCTGATGTCACTTGTTATATATATGACTCCATACACAGAAGGGGGTGAATGGTGGAGGTTTGAAAAACTTTGGCTGAAAACAAAATCATTTTGGAAAATAAGTGTTTGAAATTTTTTTAAAACCAAACGAGTAAATATCTAGCGAAAAACCAAAGTAAAGACAATAAAGCAAAGAGATAAGAGATAGAGAGATACACTAGAGTTTTATATATGTTTGACTTTAATTGACCTACTCCTCTACCCAATAATTATTCTTGAGAGTATCCAATAAACTTGATAGCTTTTAGAAAGATATGCCTATGAACCTCCTTATACAAGGAAAGGAAATTTTAAGGATAACTTTCAACCAGACAAAGAACAAGGTTTATAATGGTTATCCTCCAAACCAAACATAGATTTTCCACGGGATGATCTTGAACTAAGATGGAGTTTTGAGTTGGCTATCCTCCGAACCAAAATTGAGTTTTGAGTTAGTTATCCTTTGAACCAAAGTGGGGTTTTACATATGCTAGCAAGAAACCGAGTTGAGAATTTACACAGACTAATTTCAAACTGATAGAGCTTATAATCAGGTTGAGCTCAATATTTTACACTAGCTAATCTCGAACCGATAGAAATTTTAAATGGACTAAGCTTAAGAACAATTATGGAGATTTTAATGGCTGATCTTCTTGAACCAAAAAAGAGTTTTTTCTTCTTGGAGAAACTCACGAACCAAACGAAGACTTCTTAAGACAATCCCCCAAAACAAACAGAAGCTTTTATTGGTTTAGCTTGCAACCAAACAACTTCTTACAAAAGAAATATTTACTCAAAATATAATACTCTCTTGATAAATTAGAATTAAGCCATCACCTATAATAAATATCCTCACTTAGACTCAAGAATACTTTTGAAGTACCATGGCTAAATATATGTGATAAAAATGGAAGATTTTATTAAAATGATGAGAGAAGTGAAAGTGAGACCAAAACTCGTCTTTTGAATGGGAAGGTATGATAGAAAAACGTTCTATTTATATGTAAAATAGTGGTTTAAATTTGGAAACAAACTATGGGAGAAATAACTCACCTGATCGATTATTGACCTCTAATAATTGATTTTTCAAGTCACAACTAGAAGGTTTTGATATTTATCTATTACCAATCATTAAGAGATTGTCCTAGTTGATTTTAGACTCAACCTAGTGAAAATAATCGATTAGGTTATTAGGTCTCATCGATTATTCAATTAGCAAAAGTCTTCCAATTAATCAAACACTCCCTTAATCAGTTTAAAAAAAGTCCATAATTTATTGTTCTTTCACTCCCGCCATTCACCATATTCGTTTGTTTGGACCAACAACTTTGGCTTTTATGCCCCACTTCGTTTTGATTTTACAAAATCCTTTATTTCTATTATGAAGTCTAATAATTTGGTTATTTTATGAACAATTGTGTTTTCTATTTCTCATTCAAATCTAATAATTCTACTGTACTCTGTAATTTAGTTTTTGAAGTTTTTTAATATTTTAATATTTTAAAATTTAAAATTCAAACAATATTAAGACCATTTAAAAATAAACACATGTCAAATTATTTTCATGTGATGTAGGAAGGCTGGGTACGTGCATCGAAGAAGAAACCGGGCATCGAAAAGCTCTTTAATATTTTATTTCTATTTTGGATTAAAAGCCCATTAGGGTCTCTTTAAGCCCATTAGGGTTTCTTTTTTTGGTATTTAAACAATTTTGGCGTGGGTCAAAGATCATATTTTGACAGTTAATAAAAATTAAGTATTATCTTTATATAGTGGATTCAAGAGCTTATCCGGCAAGTTTTGAGCTTGTAAACCTGTGTTTTATTCTAGATTTAGCGTAAGGTAACACCAGAGCATGTTTTCTATCGTTTTTCTTTGTAACTTGACCAACTATTTGAGATCAATAGGTAACAAGAGAAGATCTTGAGGGAAATATTGTGGCTTTTACCGTGACTCTGACTGCTTTGACTGAATAGATGGATAATTTAGAAAATCGGGTGAATAACACCAACAATAATGACAATCAGTGAAGAGACAAAGGATGAGAACAAGTTATGGTTCTATGGGGTGCCAATAATCATTGTGTTGTTATTTTTGAAAATTTGAGTTCACAAGAAGAAGAACCTTACGAGGAAGAGGTGGTTGATCACAGGAATCAATATAACCATGATTATCGAGTGATGGATGATATTCCACTATTCTATGGAACAATGGGAGTGGAGGATTTTTTGGATTGGCAGATCAACATTGACAAATTTTTTGATGCTTTGGGTTTTCTTGAGAACAAGTAAGTTAAGATAGTGGCGACCAGACTGAAGAGTACTAGCGTTGTCTGGTGGATAAACTCGTGTTCATAGTGAAATACAAAGGAAGGGACCAATCATATATTGACGAGGAATGAAACATGGATGTTGGAGCATTTTTTACCAAAGGATTATGAACATATTCTTTATACGATGTATATTTAGTGTGTTCAGAGTAAGAGAAAGGTGACATAATACACAACTGAGTTTATGCATTTCTATGAGTGTAATGAATTAGGAGAATAAGATAGCCAAAAGGTAGCTCAATACATTAGTGGCTTAAATGGATCTTTGTAGGAGAAGATGGTTTTGTAGACTATATGGATCGGGCTAAGGCATCTGGTCTAGCTTTGAAGGAAGAGTTGATGGAGAAATCCCATTGAAATTTATCATCTTTTAGAAGGTATTCACCCCCCATAATATCTTTTAATCAACACCTGACAAGAAAAAGTGCAACAACTAGGGATTCCAACCCTGGGAATAAGGGAGCTAGTGGCTCTAACTCCAAAGGAAGAATAATCCATATCCTAAACCCACCGGAGACATGTGTTATCATTGTAACTGAAGAGGTTATAGATCAAATGTTTTTCTAGTAAGGAAAGTCGTTGCTGTTGCGGAAGAAAGGGAGGAATACGAGGAAATAGAAGATTATGCAGTTGAAAATGATGAATATATTGAGGTTGAGTTTGCAGAGGAAGAATATGATGAGCAGTAAATTTTATGTTACATAGAATTTTACTCGCATGTAAAGATGAAGAGCAGTGCAATAATATGTTCAAAACACATTGTTATATCAAGAATAAAGTGTGTAGTCTGATTGTAGATAATGACAACATAGAGAATCTGGTGTTGCAGAAATCTTTAGATTATTTGAAGTTGTCCACAAAACCCCACGAGAAGCCATAAACCTTTGGTTGGGTAAGCAAGGGCTCCCAAGTTCGAGTAATGCTAGTTTGCAGGGTTCCTATCTTCATCAGAAAACATTATAGAGAGGATGCACTTTGTGATGTTCTTGATATGAATGTTTATCATATTTTAACTGGTAGACCTTGGTAGTTTGATAATGATATCACTTATCGAGGATAAGATAACGTGATGATGATTACATGGGGAACACATAAAATTTCTATGGCTCGTGTTTTGCACTTTGATAGGAATTCAGAAGGAAAGAAGTCTAGTTTCTTGGTAATCACGCAAAGTGAAAAAGATCTTGATGAGGTTGTTAAAAAACTGAATTTTTTTGTCCACTAGTGATTAAAGGGTTGATGAATATCATAAAGGGGGAAATGACGATTCCCAAAAAGTGCTAGAGATCCTAGAGGATTTAAAGGAGTTGATCGTAGAGGAATTACCAAAATATTTTTATCCTATGCAAGATATTAAATATCACATTGACCTCATTAGAGGATCTAGCTTACTAAACCTTACTCATTATTATATGAGCCCCAAGGAGAATGAGATTTTAAGGTAGCCGATTAAATATTTGTTTAAGAACAATTTTATTCATGAGAGAATGATTCCCTGTGTAGTACCTGTCCTTTTAGTCCCTAAGAAGGGAAATCAATGGCGAATGTGTGTTGACAACATAACCATCTGTGACACGGTGGCATAACCGGAACTGTTTTGAAATGCTGGTTTACGTTTTGAGTTTGTATTCGCAAAATGTCATGGTAAGCAAGAGTCGCCACCGACTTTTATTTTATCCAACAGGAAAGGAAAAAATCACAGAAAAATTCCTTTTTCGAGATATACTGAGTACGGGGGGTAGATTATAGAAAGGGAGGGTATTAGCACCCTTTCTATCTGTGGTTTTCCACGGGCTCTTAGGTACTTGCTCATCATTTTCAAAATTGCTTCCGTGTTTGTGTGTTTTGAAAAAAGTTTTTTGTTTGACTTCGATTTAACCCTTGCTTCTGTCTTCAAGAGTGTTACGAAGTGTTTTTGAAAACTTTGTTTAAAAAAAAGAGTGTAAGTGTGAAGAAGTTTGTTTGTATTGAGAAAGTACCTACTATCATCTACCTACTCAAAAAAAGAATTGTTCTATGTTCGTTTCCTTTAGACAGCGCTATCCCACTATTAGTGAGTAGGTAGCACCATCGTTGGAGTTTTAAGGGTCAATTCGAAAAGGGGCGTATGATCACTAAAGCAATGTTAGGACGTATTAGTAATAACCCTAATGTCTTAAGATCAATATTCGAGGCAACAATTCCGAGGCAAATTTTCCGAGGCAACTTTGATCTTTAAGACAAAAGAGCGACCACTAAAATACCCTATACTCAATGATCGTTTGCCGAAGGCAACCGAAGTGGGAGTATACCCCAGGAGTGCGCATGTGCGAGTGATTCAATTTCAAGTTTATTATCTTTGCACATTTAGGGTTTGCTAACCGTTTTAAAGTTTACATACATTCTTGGCATGAATCCCTATTATTCATACATCTAACAATTAGTATTTTTTGCGGAATTTAAAGTGCGAATAATAAAGCTAAGCTATTACAAGGCTTCGGGTATTAATTACATAGCCAAAAACAACCCGTAAAAAAAGCGATAAATGAACGAAAAAGTCCTAATTAATCTATTACATCTTGTGAGCAATTACATCAATAGGGTAAAAATACATAAACACGATGAATCGAGAACGAGAGAGAACTAGGGTTTTGACCCCGTCTAACCTAATCAAAAGAAACAATTATTTTTGTTGTTTTTAACTATTTAAGAAAAAGAATAAGGTTTTAAAATTAAATACAAAATTAATTAGTAATTAAATTAATTTAAAGAAAATAATTTACATGGCCTATTTTTATATTTTTGGTTATTTTTTAAGAGAAAGAAAATATAATTTAAATTAAACTAAAAACCCTAATTTCTAACTTGTTTTAATTTTTTACAAAATAATTAAAGTTACCCTAAAATTGAACAAACTAATTAAATTAATTTTTGTATAAAAAATAAATTCTAAATCTAATTGGATGAAAATTAATTTTATGGTTTTTTAATAAAAAAAAGAATTGATTTTCTGTTAGTAAAAATAATTTAAATAAATTAATTAAGAAAATATATAAAAAAAAAGAAGAAGAAAATGGGCCTGTGAAAGTAATTTGGAGGGGTGTGTTGCTAGCAATTCTGGCCCAAAACAGGTTGATCCATGTTGACTTCCATGCTCCCATGCTACATGTTGACCAAGGCGTATGATGGTCCTTCATATGATGGCCTTTAGATCTGGCCATCTGGAGATCCAAAGGTTGAATCCTGAGGTCACATGGTGGTCTTCTGACCTTGTGTGCGCGCCTGAACATTTAAAGAAAAACAAAGTGAAATATGGGGGGGACCTGGGATTCGAACCCAGGTCCTGTGACCTTTTCCAATAGCCTTGCTACCAACTGCGTTGGACACGTTTCTTGTACATAGAATAACAACAATTTATAATATATAATAATGAGAGTTAGTGGGGAAAAATAAAAAATGCGCCAGAATTCAAATGACCCAATACGATGGTGCCACGCAGGTCATCCCTGTCCTCGCTCCGTTGGTAAAAGTTAAAGACTTTTACCTACGGACAACATCCGTCACTATAAACCTGGCTTGTTTAAAAATCTCCCATGGGTATGATAAATGAATTCTAACGATGTGGATTGATTCGTCTTGGTCAGCTAAGCATGATGGTGCCCTTCTTGTGGCCCAATTTTACCTGTGTGAAAAGATCCCAAATCGATACCAAGAACCCTAGCAATGGTGGATTCTGATACAACTTCCAAAAATGCAATTATATGATATAGATAGCTTGCAAATGTGTTAGGGATTCAGAATATATAAGTATTTCATGCTATAGATGCCAAAATCATGCAATTCGATTTCAAGAAGAAGCCATGGTCGTGGCTGACTTACAGTGAGTTCTAGCGTTGGAAAGTCCTTGTTCTTGATTGGTATAGCTTGCTTGTGATCCCAGGAAGCGAATGAGATGGCTAGAGGGCCTTGAAAATACCTGGAAGTAGAAAAACGGATTACCACTTTTCTTTGATTTCTTCAAGTTTGGTTCTGCCTTTGTGCGCCTCCAAACCTTGTGTTTTAGGTCTGCAAATGTTCACTATATACCAAGGATTGAATTAGGGTTGAAATTATGCTCTCAATCTTTATTCATTATGTCTTTTGATCTTGATTGGATTCACTTGAAAATATTTCCAAAAATAGGCCAAAACCAATCTTTTCATGCACACAAAGGCCTTGCACGAATTGATTCACTTGTCAGCTAGTAGGACCTGAAATATGCACAAGATCTTGAGGTTTCAATGATTTGGATTTTTCATGATTTGTTTTGATTTACATTAATTTAATTGTAATAAAAATCAAAATAAATAATAAAAATAAGATAAAGACAAGTGGAAAGATCTAGGGCTCATGGACCATGCTACCAACTCAAAACAAGTGCAAAAGATTGGGCCCATTTAACAAAAAATGCAATTTGAGGCATAATTGACTTTTGACAATTTTGCTAAAAGGGTCAACTTCACCAATGCATAACTTCCTCAGTTTTGACTCTTTTAAGGTGTTCTTGGACTTTTTAGAAATCTTGAAATGTCCTATAAGCAACCCTTTTTGTCTCATATCAATTGAGTCTTCCATTTTCATGTATGAAGCTTTGACAAAAAAGGTGTTTTTGTTGACTTTTCAAAATGACCTATAATGTCCAAATTCATAACTTTTTGTGAGTGCATATTTTGAACTTGGGAGATGAAGATGAATTGTAGGGAATTTCATCCTATTAAAAATGAGATTTTGATGGGTCATTTCTCATAAAGTATGAGAATGTTATGCTTGGTCAAAGTTGAGTTGACTTTTCCTACAAAACCCTAATTTAGCAACTTTTGGGTTTTGATGAATTGTGAGCAATTCTTGATGAATCATGATCAACCCTTGATCAAATGATGAATTATACTTCAAAATGAGTATGTTGACCAAAAATCTTGAAGTTTGACTGTATGTGGGCCACAGTTGACTTTTGCCCTAACACAGTCGATTTTCAGGCCTTTGAGCAATTGACTGAGCAAACTTCCTCTGCAAGGCTTGAAACTTGACATGGATGATCTTGAGAACATATTAGGACAATGGTGAGCATTTGGGATCCCTTGGACTCAAGTATCTTGATGCAACATGAAACCCTAATTTGAGGTAGACTGCCTTAGGAGAGAGTTTGTCTGGTCAACCCTTGGGCTTCTTTGAGCAATTTGAAGACCTCACTTGAAATGTATTGAGAAATATGGGAGGGAAAATTTTGGGGTATAACAGCTGCCCCTGTTCAATCTTCTTAAACCTGGGGATGTAGATTGGCTTGCTTGCCTTTCGTGATCCGAAGGTGGAAGATGATTGAACACTAGAGTGCCCAGAAATTTGTGCTTGCGTGAAGTGGTACTGGCCTTGTGATGTCGGGAATGGGCTTATAGATGCCATTTGGATATTGATGGTGGGAGATGGGCTTAAAGTTGCCATCGGAAGAAGTTTCGATTGCATAAGAGATTCCTTAGCGAAAGCTTGTATACCTGTTGTTGAGGAAGATTCAACTGGGGAATACTGGTCTCTGTCTTGAGAGAAATTTGAATTTTAGGAGCTTCAGTCGTCCGTTATTCTACTAGGGAATCATCTCTTGGTCGAAGAGGAGAAAATGAACTACTATCTGGTCGTGATCCAGGCTTCATAGTGATAAGATCGGCTGTTATCTGGTCGTAATCCAGGCTTTACAGTGACTTACTAGGGAGATGAGATCAATCTTGCTATCTAGTCGTAATCCAGGCTTCACAATTTCTCAATTCTTATCTGGTCGTAATCCAGGCTTCAGAAGGGATTTAGTTGTTATCCGGTCGCATTCGGGCTTCAACTTAGATCTAGGGTACACTAATATCCGGTCGACTCTGGGCTTCTTAGTAATTGTCCAGGTAAAATTGCTATTTGGTCGAAATCCAAGCTTCGCAATGTCTTGTATCGTTATATGGTTGTAATCCATGCTTCACGATGGTTCATACCATTATCTGGTCGAATCCAGGCTTCATGGTGTCCTGTACTGCTATTTGGTTGAATCCAGGCTTCACAATACCTCACTTCTTATCTGGTCGAAATCCAGGCTTCAGAAGAAATCAAGTGGTTATCTAGTCGCATCCGGGCTTTAACTTTAATTTAAGTCCTACTAATATCCGGTCGACTCCAGGCTTCATAGTAATTGGCTGGGTGAACTTCTATTTGGTCGAAATCCAAGCTTCACAGTGTCCCTTATCGTTATCTGGTCGTAATCCAGGCTTCAGTGTCTTTACCGCTATCTGGTCGTAATCCAGGCTTCACGATGTATCATACCATTATCTGGTCGAATCCAGTCTTCATGGTGTTCGGAGAAATCAAGATACTATCCGATCAAATTCGGGCTTCATAACTTGCATTAAAGATATACCACTATCTCGTAATCCAGGCTTCGTAGTATTCTTAGCTGCTATCTGGTCGAAATCCAGGCTTCACAACATCTTCTACCATTATCTGGTCGAGTCCAGGCTTCATGGCATCTTGTATTGCTATCTGGTCGTAATCCAGGCTTCACAATAACTTGCTGAGCTGTTATCCGTTTGAATCCGGGCTTCACGGCTTATGTTTACGATATACCACCATCTGGTCGTAATCCAGGCTTCATGGCGTCTCGTATTTCTATCTGGTCGTAATCCAGGCTTCACAATAACTTACTGGGGGTTAAACTATTATCCGGTCGAATTCGGGCTTCATAGCTTGTTTAAAAGATACCACTATCTGGTCGAGTCCAGGCTTCATGGTATTCTGATACTGTTATTCGGTCGTTCTCCAGGCTTCACAATATGATGGAGTAATCAAGATACTATCCGGTCGTACCCGGGCTTCATAGCTTGACCTTTGTGAGATTTTGATTGTGTCTTTCCTGAAATGTAAAGAGTTAGTCGTATGTAATGTCATGATGCATGACATGTATCGAGCAGTGATGTTCTCAAAATAAATGAGATTGTGTTGTATGATGCGTATACGTATGCCGTGATGTATGGATGTGTAATGTTTTTATGATATTCTCTAGCTGGGGAAAATAAATTCGGGACTGCTGCTGGAGAATAAGAGGAGTTTCGCTCACTAGGGATAACGGCTGCAGATGATTTGAGAATAATCCTGCTGGAGAATACATTGGTGAGAAAATGACTTTGTGGGGAGATACTCTGTCAGAAGGTCTACTGATTTGGAGAAATAACCTCGGCTGTGGATGAATTACCGTTGCTGGCGGTGATGAACTCTGTCGGGGATAAAATTTCTGTTTGTGGAAGAAATAAACTCCACTAAGGATAATCTTCTAGTGCTGGTGAAAGATGAACTCTGCTTGGGGAGAATCTTACCGTCTCACTCGCGATTGCGAACCTCAACTGGGGATAATTGATAATACTGTATTCTGGTACTTCCTACTCTGCGGGGAGTGTATGCTTTTTTAGTCATTTTCTCCAGCTGGGTTTATCCCTGTACCTGGTGAATATAGCAACTGTAAGGCTCAGACATTTCTTATTTGCCCATGTTTCTGAAATTACGAGTAATCGTCTTTTGTTTCACATGTAAATATTTATGAACAACAATTATTGCCGAATGCATATATAAAAAATGAACCATTGGATGTTCTTGCAAAACAAAACAGAAAAAGAAAAACAATTTGAAATTTCTTTGTGAAAATGAATTGTATTGATTTTGAAGTTGGCCCGTGATAGGCGTTTTTTGTACAAGAGGCTGACGTCCTAGTAAGAGGATGTCGCCGAAAGATATATTTTATACAATTTGTGAAAAACAAAGGAAAACAGCTATGTGAACAATCCCACTGGGTTCCAACTCTGCTATTGCCTTTATGTCTTTGAGCATCTCATGACTTTGCTACTTGGTTGAAGGTAGATCAGATTGATTGGCGCCGTCTGAGCTTGATAGTCGATACCGAAGTCTGGTTGCAAGATGATCCAATGAGACATAGTGTTACGCTTTGATCCCTAATTTTTTCCTGGACCTCCCTTTCGGGTTTTTAGTCCACCGGGATACCCTTTTTTGCCCAAGCCGCCTTTTCAGGTTTTCAACTTGCCGGGTGTATAATTTTTTTATTTTCATCCCTTATTTTTGCCCGAACCCTTTTGGTTCACCGGGAAGCCCTTATTTTTGCCTAGGAAAGTCAACCTAGCGGGTCTTTGATTAGGCGTAGTATTTTTTCACTATGTCTGCATTGACGGGGTGAGGAAGGTCGTCACCATCCATGGTGGTTAGAATCATAGCTCCTCCTGAGAAAATGTTCTTAACCACAAATGGCCCTTCGTACGTGGGGGTCCATTTGCCCCTGAGATTACCTTGCGGCAGTATGATGCGTTTGATCACCAGATCCCCGACTTGATACTCTTGTCGTTTGACTTTCTTGTTAAATGCCTTGATCATTCGCTTTTGGTATGTCTGACCATGACAAATAGCAGTAAGTCTCTTCTCATCAATTAAGTTCAGCTGATCAAGCTGGGTTTGAATCCAATCGTCCTCGCTCAAACTGCATCTTTCATAATCCGAAGAGAGGGTATCTGAACTTCAATGGGCAAGACTGCCTCCATACCATATACCAAGGAATAGGGTGTTTCCTCTGTTGACGTCCGTGATAAGGTGCGGTACCCATGAAGAGAGAATGGTAACATCTCATTCCAGTCTTTGTATGTCACCGTCATCTTCTGCACAATCTTCTTGATGTTCTTATTAGCCGCTTCAACAGCCCCATTCATCTTCGGCCGGTAGGGAAAAGAGTTGTGATGCTGAATCTTAAACTGTTTGCAGAGCTCGGTGATCATCGTATTGTTGAGATTTGTACCATTTTCTATAATGATCCTCTCTGGTACACCGTATCGACATATCAAATTGTGTTAGATAAATCGCGCCACAACATTCTTTGTTACTGTAGCAAAGGAAGCTGCCTCAACCCACTTCGTAAAATAATCAATAGCTACCAGAATGAAATGATGCCCATTCGACGCAGTAGGTCTGATCTCACCAATCTTATCGATGCCCCACATTGCAAAGGGCCAAGGAGCTGTCAAGACATTCAGAGGAACCGGAGGTACATGCACCTTATCAGCATAAACTTGGCACTTATGACAGGTCCGAGAATGCTGATAACAATCGGCTTTCATAGTAGACCAATAATATCCCGCCCGTAGGATTTTCTTCGCCATAGTATGTCCACTGGAATGAGTTCCTAAAGTACCTTCATGTAACTCTGCCATAATCCTTTCTGCCTTGTTCTTTTCCATACATCGCAGTAAGGTTGAATCATGGTTACGCTTATAAAGGATACCATTACTGATGACGAACTTCACCATGAAACTCCTCAAGAACTTCTTATCATTAACAGATGCACCCTCGGGGTACTCTTGAGCCTCAAGATATTTTTTTACCTCGTGAAACCAGGGTTTATCTGTCACCTCTTCAGTCTCAATGCCGCAGTAATGTACGGGTTCGTCCAACCTCTCAATGGTAATCCAGGGAGCCTCATTGTCCCACCTGACCTTGAACATAGAAGACATGGTAGCTAGCGCGTCCGCTAACTGATTCTCCTCTCTTGGGAAGTGTTCAAAGGTTATCTCCTCGAAGTGCAGAAGCAATGTCAATACATAATCTTTGTAAGGAATAAGATTAGGGTGTTTCCTATTCCACTCGCCTTTGATCTGACTGATCATGAGAGCAGAATCTCCGAATACACTCAAGAACTTAATCCTTAGGTCAATAGCTGCTCGAAGGCCCATGATGCATGCTTCATAATCCGCCATATTATTGTTGTAGTTAAAACATAATCGGGCGGTGAACAGAGTATGACAGCCTCCAGGAGATATAATCACGGCACCAATGCCATTACCCAACGCATTTGAGGCTCCATCAAAGTACATAGACCATCGGGATCCCTCCTCAGGTCCGTCATCCGGTCTAGGTTTCTCACAATCAGTCGCCAACATGATGTTCTCATTCGGAAACTCGAAATTCATGGATTGATAGTTATCTACAGCCTGATGCTCCAAATGATATGCCAACACACTTCCCTTGATTGCTTTTTGGGTCGTGTATTGGATGTCATACTCAGTTAAGATCATCTTCCATATTGCTATTCTTCCGGACAAGGCAGGTTTTTCGAAGATATACTTGATTGGGTCCATCTTTGATATCAACAGGGTAGTGTGAGTCAGCATATACTGTCTCAGCTAGAGAGCAGCCCATTCCAAAGTGCATCAAGTTTTCTCGAGCAGTGAGTATCGAGTATCACAGTCGGTAAACTTTTTACTAAGGTAATAAATAGCGTTCTCTTTTCGGCCAGACTCGTCATGCTGCCCCAACATGCACCCCATTGAATTGTCGAGTACTGTCAAGTATAAGATTAAAGGTCTTCCTTCAACTGGAGGCATCAGAATAGGTGGCTCTTAGAGATATTCTTGATCCTTTCAAAAGCGGCATGAAATTCATCATTCCACTTTACCACTTGATCCTTCTTCGGCAGCTTGAAGATTGGCTCACAAGTAGCAATGAGGTGCGAAATGAACCGGGCAATGTAATTCAATCGTCCCAAAAAGCCTCTTACTTCTTTTTCTGTTTGAGGAGCTGGCATCTCCTGTATAGCCTTCACCTTCGCAGGATCCACTTGAATACCTTTATCGCTAACGATGAAACCCAGCAGCTTACCAGACCTCACCCCGAAGGTGCACTTGTTCGGGTTTAACCTCAGTTTATACGTCTTCAACCTGTCGAATAGTTTTTGAAGATGGTCAAGGTGCTCTTCTTCAGTCTGGGACCTTGCAGTCATGTCATCAACGTAAACCTCAATCTCATGATGAATCATGTCATGGAACAAAGCGACCATGGCGCGCTGATAAGTTGCCCCAGTATTTTTCAACCCGAAAGGCATTACCTTGTAACGGAAAGTACCCCACTGCGTAACGAAGGTTGTCTTCTCCATGTCTTAGGGAGCCATCTTAATATGATTGTAACCAGAAAAACCATCCATAAAGGAGAAGACTTTATGATGTGCGGTGTTGTCGACCAGAACATTGATATGAGGCAGAGGGAAATCATCCTTGGGGCTCACCCTGTTCAGATCTCTATAGTCCACACACATTCGTACCTTGCCATCTTTCTTCGGCACCGGAACCACGTTGGCAACCCACTGTGGGTAAGACGTAATAACTAGAAAACCGGCATCAAATGGTTTCATGACCTCAGCTTTGATTTTCTCAGACATCTCGGGGCGCATACGACGAACTTTCTGCTCTATCGGAGGGCAGTCTTCTTTAGTTGGCAGGCGGTGTACCACAATATCAGTGTCTAAACCAGGGATATCTTCATAAGACCAAGCGAAGATCTCAACATAGTCGCGTAGCATCTGTATCAACCACTGCTTGACACTAGGCTCCAGATTCGCACCTATCTTGACCTCTTTCTTGTCTTCCTTGGTACCCAAATTCACTGATTCCACTGGCTCTTCATGCGGCTGTATGGCCCTCTCTTCCTGAAGTAACAGTCTATCAAGTTCTCGAGGCACCTCACAATAATCCTCACCTTCGTCCTCGGCTTGGTTGATCGGATTTTCGAAGTCATAATTGGCAGTAGCAGAGTTGTTATCAATGGGATCCATAGTGGATGTGGACCTGTATTATGATATGTGAGTGTGTGTAAGACAAATAGCTGTTTTGATAAAGTGCAAGATAGAAAAGAAAAACAGGGAGCGCAAAATTTGTAATGCAAGAAAACATCTAATGCTTTATTGATGATATATGAAAATGATGAATAATAAGCCCTCACAAACAAAGCCAAGGTGCCTCGGGCAAGGCACCAGGCCGTAAAGTTTCAAACTGTTTGTTACAAGTCTCAAAACAAAAGTCTATTACTGTGTAATAAAAGAAACGGGGACAAAGTCTTTTGCCGTCCAGTTGTTCAAACCACCGTTGGCAGTCGGGTAAATCGAGCTGTCGATATCTGACTCTTCTTCATCATCTTCAATTGCATCCACGCCCGGATTACTGATGCGCAGAGGAGGTCTTCCAATTCGCGCATGCTGAACAGCCCTTTGAGCTTCTGCAGCAAAACCCAAACCAAACTTGTCAGTCTTGTGTGCGAAGTCAGGGAGTTGACCCCAATTTACACACCCACCTTTTTCAATCACGACCCTGGCATCCTTGAGGGAAGCCATCTTCATCGGAGGTTTATCAGCAGCAGTTTCCGTCGACGCCAGAGTCTGGGGGACCTCTTCAAAATTTTGACACGGGGTTTCAATGAACTCTCCATCTATCTCCACATACCGGAAGGAGTTAAGATGACTCACCATGTACTCCTCCTTACATTGCACTGTAACAATCTTCCCTTTCACTGGATACTTCAACATCTGATGGAGTGTAGAAGTCACTGCCCCAGCCTTATGAATCCATGGGCGACCCAACAAGCAAGAATAGGATGGTCGGATATCCATCACATAGAAGGTAAATGTGAAAGTCTGAGAGCCAACTTTAACAGGGACGTCCACCTCCCCGTGCACCATCCTTTTGGATCCATCAAAGGCCCTAACCACAATATTACTTGGCTTCAGAATCAACCCTTCACAATCCAGCCGATCTAATGCTTTCTTGGGTAAAACATTTAATGAGGACCCAATATCCACCAGTACGTGGGCCAAAGTAGTGCCCCTGCACTCGATCGAGACATGCAGAGCATCATTATGATTTCTTCCTTTGGTATTCAGATTTGCGTCGGAGAAACCCAACTCGTTGTCAGCGGTCAAACTAGCTACACAATCTTTGAATTGATCAGCAGAGGTTTCCTACGGCACATGCGTAATTTTAAGGAAATCAATTAAAGCCTTTACATGGGCTTATAAGCATAAAAATAAGGATAACATGGAGATCTTCGACGGGGTTTGCCCCAGTTGTTCGACTATGTTGTAGTCGCTTTTCTTGATAATCTTCAAAATTTCCTCTATCTCCTGCTTAGAGGTTTCTACGATGATCTTCTTAGGTGCCTCCATCCGGGCAGGCCCACCTGTAACTTCTTTGCCCCGAGTGTCAGATGACTCGGCGACATGGGTGATAACAGGAGTAAGGATCGGAACAGTAGCTGATGTACTGGCAGATGGAATGACAACAGGCTTTTGAGTAGTCGGAGGGGAAATCTCAAGAGAGAAGATTCTTCCACTTCTGGTGACTTTTACTAGACCCGTCAATATTGCTAACATCAGCATCAGCCTCTTCAACCTTCAGGTCTTGTTTGATCCCATGATAATACACATCGGCCCTATAGTGCCACGGGACAGCCTTATCTGAAGTGTATGGGATAGGACCAGGAATAGTAATGATTAGTGGAGCAACTCTCGGAACAGATGTAATCCTAACAGGCTTTCTTGAGGAAGCCTTGGAAGGATTGGTGGAAATGGTTATGATGGAAATATCTTCAACATGAATCAACGAAATCAAAGTATTCTCGAACAACATCTCTTTGTTATCCATCAGGCGCTGAACACCTGATTTCAATAAATAGCAACCAGCAGGCAGGATGGAACATAGGTGGCAACCTTCTCCATAACCCGGAAATAAATCTACCGACAACAGATTCTTCTTAACAGTCATCAACGGAGTAGAAATGTCTTCCACGGAGGTCACAAATGAATCATCATCCATAGCATTTACTCCATTACCATGCTTGGGCACAGGAGTAGTTATGACATTGGGTTTCTCTGGAGCGTCAAACTCAATCTCTTTAGCTTCAATCAAATCTTGCAGCTTATTCTTCAAAGCCCAACAGTTGTTCGTATCATGACCCGGGCTATCAGAGTGATAGGCACAATGGGCATTCGGATTATACAGCGGAGATGTGGTGCTGGGATTCTTCGGGGCTTCCCTCAGAGTTACCAGGTTGGTCTTCAACAATTGCGGTAGAATTTGTGATAAGGTCATATTGAGCCGAGTATACTGTCTTTGCGGCCTCTCCATTCTTTGCTGATTGTTGCGTTATGGGGCAACAATGGGTCTTGATATTACTACCGCATTCACTGCTTGACGGCATTCAGGTTGATTTTGGCTCCTCGAACTGTAAACTGCACTAGCTTCTTTCCTGAAAGGCTTATTTTCTGTACTTGATGAAGCACCTTTATGTATCTTACCACTTCTGATACCAGCTTCTACTCTCTCTCCAGTCATAATCAATTCAGTAAACCCGGATGATGAACTTCCGATTAGATGATTAAAGAATGGACCAGACAAGGTCCCCAGAAACATATCAACCAACTCCCTATCAGACAAGGGGGGTTGGACTCTTCCAGCCAGATCTCTCCACTTCTGAGCATAGTCCTTAAAACCTTCGCTTGCACCCACGGACATACTATGAAGCTGAGTACGAGTGGGAGCAAGGTCAGAATTATACTGGTATTGCTTGTAGAAAGCAGCAACAATGTCTTCCCAGTTGCGGACATTAGCTCCTTCCAATTGATAAAACCATTCAAGATGAGTCCCTGACAGACTATCTTGAAATAAATGTACCCACATATTCCTATCGACAGTGTAAGGTTGGATTTTTCTGACGTATGAGCGAAGGTGGAGTTTTGGATAGGACACTCCATCGTACTTAGCAAAGACCGAAGCTTTAAACTTGTGAGGAATCACCACCCCTGATGCTAGCCCCAAATCTCCAAAATCCAAACCCGAGACCTTCTGAATCTCCATAGCACTCAGTCGGTCTTCAAGTTGTTTGTACCTATCCTCAGCAGGAGGGTAATGTTCATCATCAAAATGAGTGTCATTATCAGAGACCACAGGGATAGGACCCTTTCCTTCCTCTTGATTCTCTCCTCCCCCAGATGAATGAGATAGATCAGCTTCCTATCGCAACCTATTCCCAAATCTGTGACCCATATTCAGCAGAACCACCTTCTTCTTCTTCTTCTTCTTCTTCTTCTTCTTCTTCTTCTTCTTCTTCTTGTCCTTCAATATGAGAGCCTTCAAATCCTGTTGTCCTTTAGCCAAGTTCAAGAACATCTCTTGAAATTGAGCATTCTGTGCTTGAAGAGCTTTAATGGCTTGATCGTTAGGTGTTTCAGAAGACATTCTGTGCTGAAATAAACAGCGAAGAAGATAAGAAACTTGTAATGGTACATGTGATGAGGTGCATAGTAATGGAATGCGTATGAAATGATTTCAAAGACTTAGGGAGATTTAAATTTGTAAACCAAGAAACAAACAAACTTTATTAGATTAAATTTGTGAAATGTTTAACAATGCCTTTTAAGGTGTTTACAAAGAAATAACTGAAAAGCAAATCTAAACTAGAAACAATAAAAGACATCAGAAATCCCATGGTCGTTTTCCCTTCGTGCTGACATAATCATTGATTGTCCTTTCATTCTCAAGCTGCCTCGTGAGCTTCAAGATCTTCCTTTCCTGCTCATGATACTTCTCCCTGTAGGTATCCCTTTCTTCCTTCAACTGGATCCAATATCTCTTCAATGCCCCAAGATCAGTAGGCATATAGGGATAGAGGAATGTATAAGGAACACCTTCTTCATTAGTATGCTCCACAACCACTGGCAAAACAGCTTCATAAGGCATCCCCAGCTTTTGAGCACGGGCTCGAACCCACTGGAGATAAGGTTGCATTGGAAGAGAAGTCTTCGGTCCTAGCTCATGAGGGTCAGACCTGTTCACCCTACTCCAGGCTCGTATAAACCTTCGACGATGCTCATCCACGTCCCCCTTGTAATCAAAGACAATATCTGTAAGAAGCAGCTCATGAGGACCGTCTCTCCAAGCGCGACCAAACTGTCGTTGAGCCAAGCAAGGACTGTAGGTTATTCCCCCTCTAATTCCAAGCAATGGGACATTAGGGTATTCCCCATATCGATCAATGACAACTACTCTTTCCATATCCTTTGAACTCCAAAGAATGTCCGTATGGGCAAGGGACATGATTTTGTAAGCCCAACCTAACCGTTCTTCATTCTTCAATACAGACTTGGGGAGGTGAGAAATAAACCACCTCGCCAGCAGAGGCATGCAACACATGAGGGTCCCCCTTCTTCGCACAATACGAGTATAGAGAGCATGTAAAATATCACCCAGAAGAGTAGGCACTGGACTACGAGACAAGAAGATCTTGGCCGCATTCACATCTATGAAGGAATCTGGATTTTGGAAAAGAACCAAGCCGTAGATGAGGAGAGCTAAGATGTCTTCAAATGCTTGAAAATCCAAGTTATCCCAGAACTGTTGAGCTTGATCCATCAGAAACTTAGCCAAGAATCCTTTAACCCCACTCCGTGTCTCCCAGTTGGATACTACATCAGCCCTTTTTAGATGTAAGGCTAAAGCAATGTCCTCAGGTCTAGGAACCTCCTCCAAACCTGTGAAGGGTGTTTGCTCGAGGATGGATATACCCAGTAAGTCAGAAAACTCCTCCAAAGTAGGAACTAGCTGATAATCCGGGAAGGTGAAACAATGATACACCGGATCAAAGAACTGGAAAAGCACGCTCATCATTTACTCATCTAACTTTGAAGTGACCAGGCTAAGGAGATGACCATGTCTTCTAACAAATGAAGAAGTATCAGGAACTTTTGAGACTAACTCTCTGAGCTAAGCAGGTATTTGCACGAAGTTAACCCGAATGGTGTTTCTGCGCATAGAAGCCATAATCTGCAAAACAGAACAAAGATAAATCCCCTTGGTCTTTGAAATGGTTAGTCTAATGAAGTATGCATGCTATGTTATGATGCATGATGTCATGATAAAACATACAACAGGTATAACAGGTAACAAACATGGTAAAGGCACACAAGTCACACAAGATCCCTTAAGTCTCGGGCTTGCATGGAGTCCAGGTACTACCCTCTTGAAGTTCAGTTGGTTTTAACCTGTCCTAATAATAGTAACCGGGTTCTATAGGTTCTCAATATCACAGACCATCCTCCATCGGTCATGGTTTCAGCTCACGCAATCTTTTCTTGCGGCCGAAACTATCTCGAAAGTATGGTCTCAATGAGTGTAGTATCGAGTATCAACCAGTTCTCATCTCTATACCGAGGCCGGCTATCTCACTACTTCCTATGGCCAAGTTGGTCAATTATAGGTTCTAAGGTCAGTTGATGCTTAACGACCCATATAGCATCCCCGTATTCTCCTTGTTTCTCCACAAGGGATACCGGTACCAACTAATGTGCCACATCAATGTAGCTACTGCTTCAACCGTATTGGTCTATGCCGTACAGTTCCCTCATAGTTTATTACTACTTACCTAAAAGGTGTTCCTCAGATCCGGGTTAGGATCTATAGTAACTCCGATACAAAGCCCATAAAAATAAAGCAATCAAATCAAACAATAGAAGCAATATGATAAACTAATCCTAAGGTATACCCCACTTATTATTTCCCCAGCAGAGTCGCCAGTTCTGTGATACGGTGGTAGAACCAGAACTGTTTTGAAATGCTAGTTTGCATTTGGCGTTTGTATTCGCAAAATGTCGCGGTAAGCAAGAGTCACCACCGACTTTTATTTTATCCAACAGGAAAGGAAAAAGGCATAGAAAAATTCCTTTTTCGAGATATAATGAGTACGGGGGGTAGATTATAGAAAGGGAAGGTATTAACACCCTTTCTATCCATGGTTTCCCATGGGCTCTTAGGTACTTGCTCATCATTTTCAAAATTGCTTACGTGTTTGTGTGTTTTGAAAAAAGTTTTTTGTTTTCGATTTAACCCTTGCTTCTGTCTTCAAGAGTGTTACGAAGTGTTTTTGAAAACTTTGTTTAAAAAAAAAGAGTGTAAGTGTGAAGAAGTTTGTTTGTATTGAGCAAGTACCTACTAGCATCTACCTACTCGAAAAAAGAATTATTCTATGTTCGTTTCCTTTAGACAACACTATCCCACTATTAGTGAGTAGGTAGCACCATCGTTGGACTTTTAAGGGTCAATTCGAAAAGGGACGTACGATCACTAAAGAAATGTTAGGACGTCTTAGTAATAACCCTAATGTCTTAAGATCAATATTCGAGGCAACGATTCCGAGGAAACTTTGATCTTTGAGACAAAAGAGCGACCACTAAAATACCCTATACTCAATGATCGTTTACCGAAGGCAACCGAAGTGGGAGTATACCCTAGGAGTGCGCATGTCCGAGTGATTCAATTTCAAGTTTATTATCTTAGCACATTTAGGGTTTCCTAACCGTTTTAAAGTTTACATACATTCTTGTCATGCATCCCTATTATTCATACATCTAACAATTAATATTTTTGCGGAATTTAAAGTGCGGAGAATAAATCTAAGCTATTACAAGGCTTTGGGTGTTAATTACATAGCCAAAAAGAACCCGTAAAAAAAGCGATAAATGAACGAAAAAGTCCTAATTAATCAATTACATCTTGTGAGCAATTACATCAATAGGGTAAAAATACATAAACACGATGAATCGAGAACGAGAGAGAACTAGGGTTTTGACCCCGTCTAACCTAATCGAAAGAAACAATTATTTTTGTTGTTTTTAACTATTTAAGAAAAAGAATAAGGTTTTTAAATTAAATACAAAATTAATTAGTAATTAAATTAATTTAAAGAAAATAATTTACATGGCCTATTTTTATATTTTTGGTTATTTTTTAAGAGAAAGAAAATATAATTTAAATTAAACTAAAAACCCTAATTTCTAACTTGTTTTAATTTTTTACAAAATAATTAAAGTTACCCTAAAATTGAACAAACTAATTAAATTAATTTTTGTATAAAAAATAAATTCTAAATCTAATTGGATGAAAATTAATTTTATGGTTTTTTAATAATAAAAAAAAAGAATTGATTTTCTGTTAGTAAAAATAATTTAAATAAATTTATTAAGAAAATATATAAAAAAAAGAAGAAGAAAATGGGCCTGTGAAAGTAATTTGGAGGGGTGTGTTGCTAGCAATTCTTGCCCAAAATAGGTTGATCCATGTTGACTTCCATGCTCCCATGCTGCATGTTGACCAAGGCGTATGATGGTCCTTCATATGATGGCCTTTAGATCTGGCCATCTGGAGATCCAAAGGTTCAATCCTGAGGTCACATGGTGGTCTTTTGGCCTTGTCTGCGCACCTGAACATTTAAAGAAAAACAAAGTGAAATATGGGGGGACCTGGGATTCGAACCCAGGTCCTGTGACCTTTTCCAATAGCCTTGCTACCAACTGCGCTGGACACGTTTCTTGTACATAGAATAACAACAATTGATAATATATAATAATGAGAGTTAGTGGGGAAAAAAAAAAGCGCCAGAGTTCAAATGACCCAACACGATGGTGCCCCGTAGGTCATCCCTGTCCTCGCTCCGTTGGTAAAAGTTAAAGACTTTTACCTACGGACAACATCCGTCACTACAACCCTGGCTTGTTTCAAAATCTCCCATGGGCATGATAAATGAATTCTAACACTGTGAATTGATTCGTCTTGGTCAGCTGAGCATGATGGTGCCCTTCTTGTGACCCAATTTTACCTGTGTGAAAAGATCCCAAATCGAGACCAAGAACCCTAACAATGGTGGATTCTGATACAACTTCCAAAAATGCAATTAAATGATATAAATAGCTTGCAAATGTGTTTGGGATTCAGAATATATAAGTATTTCATGCTATAGATGCCAAAATCATGCAATTCGATTTCAAGAAGAAGCCATGGTCGGGGCTGACTTACAATGAGTTATAGTGTTGGAAAGTCCTTGTTCTTGATTGGTATAGCTTGCTTGTGATCCCAAGAAGCGAATTAGATGGCTAGAGGGCCTTGAAAATTCCTGGAAGTAGCAAAACGGATTACCACTTTTCTTTGATTTTTTCAAGTTTGGTTCTGCCTTTGTGCGCCTCCAAACCTTGCGTTTTAGGTCTGCAAATGTTCACTATATACCAAGGATTGAATTAGGGTTGAAATTATGCTCTCAATCTTTATCCATTATGGCTTTTGATCTTGATTTGATTCACTTGAAAATCTTTCAAAAAATAGGCCAAAACCAATCTTTTCATGCACACAAAGGCCTTGCACGAATTGATTCACTTGCCAGCTAGATATAGGACCTGAAATATGCACAAGATCTTGAGGTTTCAATGGTTTGGATTTTTCATGATTTGTTTTGATTTAAATTAATTTAATTGCAATAAAAATCAAAATAAATAATAAAAATAAGATAAATACAAGTGGAAAGAGCTAGGGATCGTGTACCATGCTACCAACTCAAAACAAGTGCAAAAGATTGGGCCCATTTAACAAAAATTGCAATTTGAGGCATAATTGACTTTTGACAATTTTGCAAAAAGGGTCAACTTCACCAATGCATAACGTCCTCAATTTTGACTCTTTGAATGTGTTATTGGACTTTTTAGAAATCTTGAGATGTCCTCTAAGCAACCCTTTTGGTCTCATCTCAATTGAGTCTTCCATGTTCATGTATGAAGCTTTGACAAAAAATGTGTTTTTGTTGACTTTTCAAAATGACCTATAATGTCCAAATTCATAACTTTTTGTGAGTTCATATTTTGAACTTGGGAGCTGAATATGAATTGTAGGGAATTGCATCATATTCAAAATGAGCTTTGGATGGGTCATTTCTCATAAAGTATGAGTAAGTTATGTTTGGTCAAAGTTGAGTTGACTTTTCCTACAAAACCCTAATTTAGCAACTTTTGGGTTTTGATGAATTGTGAGAAATTCTTGATGAATCATGATCAACCCTTGATCAAATTATGAATTATACTTCAAAATGAGGATGTTGACCAAAAATCTTGAAGTTTGACTGTATGTGGGCCACAGTTGACTTCTGCCCTAGCATCGTCGATTTTTAGGCTTTTGAGCAATTGACTGAGCAAACTTCCTCTGCAAGGCTTGAAACTTGACATGGATGATCTTGAGTACATATTAGGATAATGGTGATAATTTTGGATCCCTTGAACTCAAGTATCTTGATGCAACATGAAACCCTAATTTGAGGTAGACTGCCTTAGGAGAGAGTTTGTCTGGTCAACCCTTGGGCTTCCTTGAGCAATTTGAAGACCTCACTTGAAATGTATTGAGAAATATGGGAGGGAAAATTTTGGGGTATAACACCATCAATACGATAACTATCAAGTATCTATTTCTAATTCCTTGTTTGGAATACATTCTTGACGAGTTGGTCAGTTCTAAGGTGTTCTCGAAGATAGATTTGCATAGTGGATATCATCAGATCAAAATCAGACCCTGAGATGAATAGAAATCAACTTTCAACATAAAAAAATTGTATGAGTGGTTGGGTATGCCTTTTGGGTTATCAAATGCCCTTAGTACTTTCACGAGGTTGATGAATGAGGTTTTACGCCTGTTTATTTGTTACGTCATAGTGGTTTATTTTGATGAAAGCACTTTCATGAGGTTGATGAATGAGGTTCCGCGCCTGTTTATTGGTTATGTTGTTGTGGTTTATTTTGATGACATTCTAACTTATAGTAAGACCAAGACAAAGCATCTGGAGTATGTGAAGCAGATGTTTCGAGTCTTATAGGAGAACCAATTTTACATTAATCAGAAAAAATGCACATTCAACACCAATAAATTTCTTTTCCTAGGTTTTGTTGTTTGTGAAAAAGTGATTCAGGTTGATGAAAATAAGGTGAGTGCTATCAGCGTTTGGCCTGCACTTAAATATGTGACTGAGGTTCGTAGCTTTCATGGTATTACCACCTTCTATATGAGGTTTATCAAGGACTTCAGTACTATCAATGCACCTATTACTAAATGTTTGAAGAAATGGAAACTCATTTAGGGGGTTTGAGTAAGAGCATAATTTTGCATTGGTTAAGAAGAATCTATGTATTGGGCCATCATTAGCACTTCCTAATTTTGATAAAGTGTTCTAGGTTGAATGTGAAGCTAGTGGAGGGGGAATTAGAGTTGTGTTGTCTCAAGAGAAGAAACCAGTGGAATTTTTCAGCAAAAAATTAAGCGACGCTTGCTAGAAATGGAGTACTTATGATTATAATTTGTATGAAGTCTTTATAGCTCTACGCTAGTAGGAACGTTATTTGGTTAAGAAGGAATTCATTTTTTTCACTAACCATCAAGCCTTAAAGTTTCTTCATAGCCAAAAGGTGATAAACAAGATGCATGTTCGGTGGGTGAGTTTTATGCATAATTTTTCTTTTATATTTAGCATAAGTCAGGGGCTCTCAATAAGGTAGCAGATGCATTGAGTAGGAGGGCTTCCTTGCTAATTACCTTAGCGCATGAGATAATAGGTTTTGAGTGTCTGAAAGAGTTGTATGAAAGTGATATTGAGTTCAAGGAGTTATGGGCCAAGTGTAGTGGAAAAACATCCTTGTGCATATTTTTATATTCAAGATCGTTATCTTTTTAAAGGGGGTTCGGCTATGCATTCCTTGCTCATATTTAAGAGAGAAGTTATTTCAAGACCTGCATGGTGGTGGTCTTAGCGGTCATGTGGATAGAGATAAAACCATTACTAGCCTAAAAGAGAGATATTATTGGCCACACTTAAGGAGATACGTTGGTGCTATAAACAAGAGGTGTTATACTTGTCAGTTTTCTAAAGGCCAGACTCAAAATACTGGTCTTTACACGCCTTTACTTATTCCTGACAATATTTGGCAAGATTTAGCCATGGATTTTGTGTTGGGCTTGTCTTATATGCTGCGAGGTGTAGATTTTACGTTTGTTGTATTAGACAGATTCTCCAAGTTGACACACTTTATTGCATGTAAGAAGATTATTGATGCATCCAACATAGTCAAACTGCTTTTTAGGGAGGTTGTGCATGTTCATGAGGTTCTTAGTCAGTTACTTTAGACAGGGATACCAAATTTATTAGTCGTTTCTGGATTACTCTATGGAGATTTCTTGGAACCTCGTTGAACATGAGTTTTATAGCTCATCCTCAAATAGATGGACAAACTGAGGTAACCAACAAAACTTTGGGGAATATGATTCAGAGTGTTTATGGAGACAAGCTGAAGTAGTGAGATTTAATTTTACCTCAGGGTGAATTTGCTTATAACAGTGTTGTGCACTCAGCTATAGGGAAATCACCATTTCTCTGATTTATACTTCTGTCCCTAAGTGCGTGGTTGATTTGGTTAAGTTGCCTAAGACACCTGGAGTTAGTACGACTTCTAAAAATATGGTTGAGGAGCTGGTAGTTGTTAAAGAAGGTGTTAAAGCTAAGTTAGAGGCTATTGAGCAGAAGAATAAAACAAATGTTGAAAAACATAGGAAGGTTAACGTTTTCAATGTTGGAGACGATATTATGGCGTTTCTGTGTAAGGAGAGGTTCTTAATCATTACTTACAACAAGTTGAAACCACGCAAGTATGGCATGCTCAAGGTGACCCGAAAGATCAATGATAATGCTTATGTGGCAACTCTCCTAGATTCCATGAATATATCCAATACTTTTAATGTTGTTGACATTCATGAATATGAAGTCGATGAGGCTCTTTATCAAGAAGAGAACTCGGAGTCGATTTCTTCAGACGTGGGAGAGACTGATGTATGAAGGCTGATTGCGCATATCGAAGAAGAAATCGCGTGTCGAAAAACATTTTAATATTTTACGCAATTTTCTATTTTATTTTTGTTTTGATTTAAAACCCCGTTGGGGTCTCTTTAAACCCATTAGCATTTTTTTCCTGTATTTTAAACACTTTTGATGTGGGTCAAAGATCATCTTTTAACAGTTAATAAAAATTAAGTTTTTTCTTCATCTGACAGATTCTAGAGCTTGACAATTTTGTATTTACAACCCTGTATTTTTATTTTAGGTTTAGCGCTTTCTAATCCCTAATATTTTCGACTGCATCATCACATCACCAAAATTTGATGAAATTTTAACTGAAGACTAAAATAACATTACAAAATAATTTTGAGAGTGCAAGATCGTTCAAAAACGTATAAAAAGTTAAAAATCACATTTAAAATTTTAAAATAAAAAACTTCATTTAAAAAATAAAGACTCTAATAAACAATACTCTCACCTATAAAAAATAACTGTCATAGTAATCCCTTTAAGATAAAAATATGATATAAATGAAATAGAAGATAATATTTTTACTAAACCGTTATAGTTTATTACTAGTATATTCTAGTTACCATAAATTTAAAGTGAGAAAATAATAATGATAATATTAATTAAATAATTTAAAGTGAGAAAATAATAATGATAATATTGAGTGAAAACGGTTGTAGTTTCTTTTTGTTTAGGGTAGTGATTTTGTTTGGAATTTTGTTTTAACTTTGTTGCATGTGTTTCTTTTTTACAGTTTTTTTCTTTAAAACACTATTAATGGATCTTCTTTGAAACACTACTGATTTGTTGATGATGCAATGATATAGAGACAGGAATTTGAAACTGCAAAAATATAGTCACGTGAATTTATACAGTTTAATTGGTTGAAGCTTCATTATTAAAAATTTGAAAAAGAAGATGAACAATATTACTCAAAATTTAGAAATAGTTTTTAGCGTCGATTTTTTCGACGCTAACTTCGTCACAATAGTTGATTAAATGAGTTACGTAGATTTTTAACAGATTTTGATTAACGAAATAGATAAAAGAGACTTGTTTATATCGTTTTGAAAATTAAATAATCAATTTAGCACGAATGAAAATAAGAAACTAAAGTGAATCATAACCTATAATTATAGATCAAAATACATATTTTACTTAACTTTATATACTACCCTTATTTTAATGAGAAACCACCGCAATAATAATGGACAAGAAAACAAACAACCAAAGAATGAAAAATCAAATATTATGTAGAGTTTCATACTTGTTAATGTTTTCTTTTGTTCTCATTGAAATGGACCACTACTACTATGTGAAAATCGTACACAGCTTACAGGGTAACCGATTCTGGTAAGAGGACAATGATTGGTGTTAGGAAGAACCATAATAGGTAGAGGTAGAGGTGTCTTCATCTCAAACTTTTTATAGTATGGCCTTCTGTCTTCTTGCTTTTACTTTTTATAATGTGAAAATTTAGTATTGTCAATCTGTGTTCTACACTCATGGGAACCACCTATGCCTTCACATGCATTTCCACTTCATTTTTCAGTTATTTTAATAATAGGTATAGGTTTTGCTAGCATTTCTACTTAGATATTTAAGTCCACGCTACACAATTTTAAAGTCATGTTTCTTTCATATCTACAATTGTTTAAAAAAATAGGTTTAAATGGTCTTTTCAACGTGGTTTTAATTTTGGTTTATAATTTTTTTTTATTTGAGTTTCAATATCTCACTTTTTTTGTTGGGATAAGTTTCTAACATCAAATTTTCGTTAAAAAATTGTTTTATATTTTTCATAGCTACCATAGCTTTTACCACAAGTGGCTATAAAATCTTTACATAAATTAGGATTGAATACTCCAACACTTCTAGTTTGACGAGATACTATAATAAAAGATTTTTATAATTCAACTATAGTCGTAGTTGAGTCCAATTTAAATGATGGTCCCGTTTATTTTAACTGTCATCCAAATTTTAGTATGAACCTATCTAACGAGTTTACACCAAACTCTTTAGTTATCTATGTACAGACTCTTGGAGACACTTTTAATTATGGAGTTGCCAACATAGATGTCATTAGTAGAATAACATATAAAGTTTCTAAGGTCAATTATGATTTTAAATATTTAAAATCAACCCCTAGAAATGAGACTTATATTATAGAAGCAAATTTGAGTAAATCAAATGTAATGACCCCAAAAATATTAACCGCTTCAGATATAATTAATAAGCTTTCAGAAGAATGGATACTAAGAGATGTTGTTAAAATTGATAAATTAGAAGTTAGAACCATTAGAGGTGTCATTCAAGACATTGACAGATCTGTTAGAATTAGAATGAATAGGAATCAATCCCACTTATACTACGCTTCAAGTAGTGTTAGTACTTCCTCTAGCACTAGACCCTTTGTTGATAGCGGTCAACTGATTCCACCATTAGAATTAATTTAGTAGTACTTCCTCTAGCACTAGACCCTTTGTTGCTAGCAGTCAACTGATTCCACCATTAGAATTAATTTAGTAGGTGTGGACTTCAATCATGACGTCCCCATCCCAATTTATCAAGAGGAAGCCTCTAGGTCACCTTCACCTACTGCTTCATAAGTTTTAGGTACCCTAACTAGGGAAGATCCTTTCATCATAGATAAAGTGGATAAAAAATGAGTTTAACTCAGATTATAATAAAGAAAAGAGGGATTTGTATTTCTCCTCTTTCGATAAAACATTAACAAAAATATATTTAGAAATTTTTTATGAGTTTTTTAAATTGTCACGAAATTAATACACATTTCTTTACTTGGTTTGAATTATACTGTTTAGAAGAAAAAAAATTAAAAATCCCTACGCTCATAAAATGTTTTTAGATGTTAATACCATTATTATTACTCAATGAAAAACAATTAGAAAAAATAATATTAGCTCAATACACACACCTTTAGAAGCTATTAAAATAACATCGTCTGGAAAAAATGTTGAGATAGAAGCATGTCCTTGTAAAACAATTATACGTCCTGATGAAACTTGAAAAGATATTAAGAACATTCATGGTCAACTTAATTTTACCAACCAAATATTAAGTACTATGTCAAACTAATTAGAAAGAATTTAGGAGAACATTCCTCATTCTGTTGATGTACCTTCTACTAAACTTGACCCTACTAGACCAATATATCATTATGATATTCCCTCAAAAGATAAACTGCAAGGTATGATGTTAGGTCAAGAATCTGATGGAAATTATATTAAGGAGAATACTTAGACATTATTTCATAGGTGTTGTTTATACTTTTCTCCAATAAAAATATGAAAAATATACCTAAATATCTTTTAAAGAGTAAAAATAGGAAGAAATTGCATACGTGTAAGAGAAAATTATACACTTGTCACATTTTCATTGAAAAAAAGTATAAAGCACATCTAAGGAAATACACTTAAGTTTTTTCCTTATATTAATGAATTAATTAAGAAATTAAATGGTTTAAATTTAGAATCCATATCCACATTACATACCCTCTCCCACGAAGGAGAAAAAAACAGTACCTTAACTTTAAACAAATTAGGGAATAGAGGCCCTAGACCAAAAACTAGAAATTATTATCCTAGACCTTCATTTGTTGACTTGGAATTTGAAGAAAGAAGTAGCTTTGTAGGAGATAACTACTTCAGAGAATCTATAGTTGAATGGAACATATATGGTGCATCAGAACAACATGTTCTGGATACTATTTAATAAATGACAATGGTTGTCACCTCCTTTAAAATTAAAAGAAATAGCGATAAAAATATATAAGACACGATAATCATGGGCTTTACTGGTCAATTAAAGGGATGGTGGGATAACATCATTGCTCTCTAAGATAAATTAAAAATTGACATGGTTGTTAAAGGCGAAAATAATGAAGAAAATTGTGTTACAACTCTCCTTTATGCCATTATTAAGTTCTTTGTAGGAGAACCCTTAAAACTTCAACAAAGAGCATCTAATCAATTAATGAACCTTCATTGCCCTACCATGTTTTATTATCATTGGTATAAAGACATGTTTCTTTCTAAACTTTTCCTCAGATCAGATGGATCAGCGAATTATTGGAAAGAAAGATTTATTAGTGGTTTGCCGAGATTATTCGGTGGAAAAGTTAAAACCAATATTAAAGCTAATTTTAATGAAGTTGTCCCATTAAGGGCTCCCAGTAATCCTAAAAATAAGAAGCACGTTAGTAACAAAAGAAAAAACTCTCATTACCATAGAAAAATTATAAAAAAGATAATCAAGAATTTTATAATAAGTCCTACAAAAAGAAATATGGTGAGAAACCACAGAATAAAAAATCTTACAAAAAATCTTATAACAAAGATAAAGATGTTAAATGTTTTAAATGTGGTTCTTTTGGCCATTATTCTAATAAATGTAATGTTAAAGAAAAAATATAATTAAATTAGTAACTTAAATATTTCTGAAAAATTAAAAGAAAGCCTTATTAACACTTTAGAAAATTTTATGCTAAACAACGAGGATTCTTCATCCTCCTAAGAGTTCTCTTGTTAATCAACTTAATAACTCGAAAGAGTCAGCCTATAACTCCGATGAATGCTTTGGATTAGATTTTTGCGGTTGTAACAATTGTTCTAAAAGAATTAATATCCTCACAATAGTCAAGCTAATACATTAATCACCATATTAGATAAAATACAAGACTCTGAAAGCAAATATGCTTTCATGCGTCAAATAAAAGATATTATTGACGATAACAACGTTCGTAAAAATGATATTCACAAAATAGAATTTAAAGATATTTTGAAAATGTTTGAACCACCTAAAATAATTACTTTTAACGATTTAAATAATGAAATAAAATTATTAAAAACTGAAATTAGATATATAAAGGAACATGGAGATAATTTAAAATTAAAGTTACTTGAGCTACCAGGAAATTTTATTATTAGTTAAGAACAAAATATTAGAACAACATAGACTCCTTCTTCGTCTGATACTAATAATTCTGAGAATTACATAAATAATATTGCAAGAATTATATTCCGTAAATGGTATATCAGAGTCTAATTAATTGTCCAAAATCAAATTTATGAATTAATTGTGTTAATAGATTCTGGAGCAGATTTAAACTGTATCCAAAAAGGATTAATCCCAACTCAATATCATGAAAAAAACAAAGGAATCACTACGAGGAGCAAAACGTAGTAAATTATAAATTTCTTATAAATTATCTAATGCCGAGATTTGTAAAGATCAAATCTGTTATAAAACTTTATTTTTGTTAGTAAAAAATATGCATAAAACTATTATACTAGGAACATCATTCCTAGCATTATTATATCCTTTTAAGATTAGTGATACATCAATAACCACAAATGCTTTAGGAAGAACAATTAAATTTGAATTTTTAAATAAAAAAAAAACTAGGAATCTTAATTCCATTAAAGAAAACTGTATATCTCATGTAAATCAAATAAATATAAAAAAGAAAGTAAATTAATTTTATTAATAAAGAAATTCATTACAAACGAATAGATGAACAATTATAATCTAGAAAAATTTAAGAGAAAATTAAGAAAATAGAAGATAAATTTGTTAAAGACCTTTGTTCAGAAAAACCTAATGCTTTTTGGAAAAGAAAAGTTCATGTTGTATCCTTACCTTATGAATCCAATTTCAAAGAAATTAATATACCTACTAAAGTTAGGCCAATTCAGATGAATAAACAACATTTAGATTATTGTAAAATTGAAATACAAGATTATTTAAAAAATGGTCTAATTAGGCCAAGCAAGTCTTCTTGGAGTTGCTCCGTCTTTTATGTTGTCAATACCTCTGAATTAGAACGAGGAAGTCCTCGTCTGGTAATTAATTATAAACCTTTAAACATTGCATTACAACAGATTATGTACCCAATTCCTAATAAGAAAGACATGATTAATAGATTACATAATAAAAGTGTATTTTCTAAATTTGACCTTAAATATAGATATTAACAAATTCAATTAAAAGAGGAAGATAAATACAAAATCGCTTTTGTGGTGCCTTTTGGGCATTATGAGTGGAATATTATGCCTTTAGATTTGAAAAACACGCCTTCAGAATTCCAAAACATTATGAAAAATATATTTAATGATTATTCTCACTTCACCATAGTTTATTTGGATAATAACCTAGTTTTTTCTGATTCTATTAATCAACATATAGACCATATGAATAAATTCTAATGGTCTAGTCTTATGTAAAAAGAAATTAAAAATATTTCAATAAAAATTAGACTTTTAGGTTTTAATATTAGCCAAAGAATGTATACCCCTATTAGTCGGTCTATAGAATTTCTTAGTAAATTCCCAAATGAAATAAACGATAAGAACCAGTTATAAAGGTTTCTAGGTTGTCTTTATTATGTCTCAGATTTCATTTCCAATCTTAGAACTCTTTGTGCACCATTATTCAAATGTCTCAAGAAAAATCCTCCACCTTAGTATGATTCTATGTCTCAAAGTATTCTTGAACTTGGTCTTCTGCCCAATTAAATTACAATACTATTAAAAAATAAATTTTATCAACTGTTTTATGCATTATAAAATTTCAAGATCGTTTATTTTTAAAATCATTTATATTAAAAACTGATTGCAAATCTGCAAAAAGTGTTTTACAAAAGGATGTAAAAAATTTAGTTTTGAAGCATATCTTTGCTAGATGGCAATCTTTACTTGGATGTTTTGATTTCGAAATCATACATATTGAAGGAATTAAAAACGCTTTTCCAGACTTTTTGACAAGAGAATTTCTATGGGGTAACCATGAACATCAAAAAGACAAACGCTAAAGCATCTTATGTCCCCCGTTACCAATAAATGATAAGCAGATTATTTTGAGTAATCCCACCTACTTATCAAAGATTAACCCTCCTAGTTCCTCGTCTAAGGGGACAGGATCCAAATCTGTATTAATTTCTCCTTTGTAGTTCACCCAGAAGATTACGACTTCTCCTACTTCACGCAAGGCTTCGCCATCCAAATTAGCACATTACACTCCTCCTCCTACGGAGAGGACAGCTTTTATTACATATTTTTTTCATTGCCTATTATTCCTCTAGAATTACATTATTTCCCTTAGGGCTCTTCTTTGGTACAGGTTATTACAAAAATATTTCCTCAAGGATTCTTCTTTCTACCAAAGGATACATTAAAAACAAGAGAACTTTATAAGTTTATTTTAGTAGACTCAGACTCCATTACTCTAACCCATGATATGAGGAATCAATTATTAAATTTTCAAAGTTTAAAATTAATAAGGTCTTATCAGTTGTTGATTGAAACCTTCCTCCCATAGCTGTTAAATCATTTTCAAGAGAATATAACCCTCAAACTTACAACTATTTTGATTATATGGATGCCTGGTCCCATTTTCTTTGTGAAAAGCCTTTTGAACACACTTGGTTCATTTGGTTTAAAAAGAATATTCCATTATCTTTTCCTAATTTGATCATACAACGGTTTAATGTGTATGGACTTAATAAAGATATATTTCCAAAATATGGCACCAAAGCTTATAGAGAATTTACTTCCAATGTTACATGCCCAAAGCACAAATCTTTACTGGCTTTTTGCGCCACTTTTGGAATTAACTGGATTACCTCTTGGAAGTTCTCTATAGAACAAATTTGGCCAGAATATTTAGCCCAAGAATTAGTTAAAAAGATATTTATTTAATGGTGGGTTAGGTTTAACCCTAAATTACTATCACAAACAACATTAGAGAATTGGTTTAAAAGCCATCCAAAATTATGCAAGACTTCACCTGCCTCCGAAGATACTTCTTTCTTGGCAGATAAATCTAAAGTATTAGCTACACTATCTTTCACCATGGATCCCCAAGAATTCATGGAAAAATTAAAATATGTTATATCAGCTTTTTCTGAAAGTTATAGTGCCTCCAGGACATCCGAGTTTACACCGGAAAATAAAGACGATTGTTATGATAGTCCAAATCTCTAAAGATGGATGATGTTCTATCATGATATTATTACCATGACATTATTACAAGATAAGTGTTGCCACAGTCAACTATTAAAGCTACTTTGCATTTATGCCTAGAAGATAAGGATGAAATAAAGCTACTTTGGCTTTGGTTCCTAAGTATGAAATTATTGTTGGCTTTACGGCTAAAAAGATTCCATTGCATTATTTAAAAATATTCCTCTACATTATAAAGTTCATTATTAAGCCATGTGGGCTACTTTATTTCTTGCTTTTTGCTTTGGCCATGATGGTTTGTCGGCCACAAGTTTATTTTATTTTTCCTTTAGAAATCCGGTTGTAAAATGTTTGAATTCTGGACTTCTTAGTTTTATCCTATATATTGGAGGTTTGTGGGTTTGCTTAAGGCATCATAAAATTGTGAAACATACTTGTTTAACAATTGTAGTTTCCCCGAGCAAATACCTCTTGTAAGTTTTATCAATAAAAAATGTCTTTGAGAATATTTGTCTATGTTAGTTATATTATTTAATGTGATTATTACTCTGATATTTTAAACAATATTAACTTAAATATTTGTATATTCATTAACTCTTTTAATAATTTTACTATTTCGCTTTATATTGTTCGACTGATACAACCTTCTGGTATCAGAGGATGAAAGGGTTCTGTAACCGAATTGATTTGATACAATTATTTTTTAATAAATTTTTTAAAGACAAATTTAGTATTTTCAAAGTTCCATATTTTCTTATTAACTTTAACCTTAACCCTTACCTTTGAGTCTTGTTAGTGTACCTGCTGGTAGTGAGTGGTCCCGATCATAAATCTCGTGTGTTGAGGTCGTAAAACAGTTGGTTTAACTCACTGTAGTTATAGTCCAAGAAATAAACTATAAGTGGGTGGGATATAGTTAAGAAGAAGACTAGTAACTTTAAGATACTAGTTTGTTTAGAATAATTTCTTGAAAGATAATTTTTGTTGAATCATGTCGCAAATCTTAAGGGCTTTGAGCAAGTTAGGAAGTAGTAGTCATAGAAGTACTAATAACAGGGTCTTATGTCCCGCCTCTTCTAGTACTACCAATTATGAGTTAAATCAAGATAATTTCCAAAACCATAAATTAGAGATTCAGGAAATGGAGAGTCGATTAGTTAACTGGTCTATGCCAGAAATTAAATTAAAGGAAATCTATAAAATTAGTACCTTTGAATTTAATATACAAAAAATTACCATGTCTAGGAATCCCATGTCCTACTGCCAAACTAATAGTTGAAACAAATGCCTCTGACCTTGGGTTTAGAGGAATTTTAAAACAAATACTTCCGAGTTCAGAAAAGGAACAAGTTGTTAAATATTATTGTTGAACTTTGTCTTCTTCCCAATTAAATTACAACACTATTAAAAAAGAAATTTTATCAACTGTTTTATGCATTATAAAATTTCAAGATGATTTATTTTTAAAATCATTTATATTAAAAACAGATTGCAAATATGCAAAAATTGTTTTACAAAAGCATGTAAAAAATTTAGTTTTAAAGCATATCTTTGCTAGATGGAAATCTTTACTTGTATGTTTTTATTTCGAAATCATGTGAAGGAATTAAAAATGCTTTGGAAGACTTTTTGACAAGATAATTTTTGCAGGGTAACCATGAACAATAAACTGACAAACACTAAAGCATCTTATGGCCCCCATTACCAACAAATGATAACCAAATTATATTGGGTTCACCCACATACTTATCAAAGATTAATCCTCCTAGTTCCTCCTCTAAGGGGACTGGAGCCAAAACTATGTTAATTTCTCCTTTGCAGTTCACTCAGAAGATTACGGCTTCTCCTTCTCCACAGAAGGCTTCGCCATCCAAATTAGCATATTACACTCCTCCTCCTACGGAGAGGATAACTTTTATTAAAAAAAATTTCATTGCCTATTATTACTTTGGAATCACATTACTACCCTCGGGGCTCTTCTTTGGTAAAAGTTATTACAAAAATATTTCCTCAAGGATTCTTCTTTCTACCATAGGATACATTAAAAACAAGAGAATTTTATGAGTTTATTCTAGTAGACTCGGACTCCATTACTCTCACCCATGAGTATATGAAATCAATTATTAAAATAGCAAAGTCTAAAATTAATAAGGACTTATCACCTGTTGCTTGGAACCTTCCTCCCACAGCTGTTAAATCATTTTCAAGAGAATATATCCCTTAAACTTACAACTATTTTAATTATTTGGTCGTCTGATCCCATTTTCTTTGTGTAAAACCTTATGGACACACTTGCTTCATCTGGTTTAACATGAATATTCCATTATCTTTTCCTAATTGGTTCATACAATGGTTTAATATGTATGGACTTAATGAAGATATATTTCCAGAATATGCCGCCAAAGCTTACAGAGAATTTACTTTCACTGTTACGTGCCCAAATCAAAAATCTTTACTGGATTTTTGCGCCATTTTTGGAATTAATTGGATTTCCTCTTGAACATTCTCTACGGAACAAATCTAGCCAAAATGTTCAACCCAAGAATTAGTTAAAAAAATATATTAAATGGTGGGTTAGGTTTAACCCTGAATTACTATCACAAACAACATTAGAGAATTGGTTTAAAAGCCATCCAAAATTATGCAAGACCTCACCTCCCTCTGAAGATACTGCTTTCTTGGCAGATAAATCTAAAGTATTAGCCACGCTATCTTCTACCGTGGATCCAAAAGAATTCGTGGAAAAATTAAAAGATATTATATACACTTTTTTTGAAAGTGATAGTGCCTCCAGCACATCCAAGCTTACACCAGAAAATGAAGACGACTGTTACGGTAGTCCAGATCTCTAAAGATGGATAATATTCTATCATGATATTATTACCATGACATTATTATAAGTTACTATGACATTACCATGACATTATTACAAGATAAGTGTTGTCATAGTCAACTATTAAAGCTACTTTGCCTTTATGCCTAGAAGATAAGGATGGAATAAAGCTACTTTGGCTTTTGTTCCTAAGGATGAATTATTGTTGGTTTTACGGCTTAAAAGATTCTTCTGCATTATTTAAAAATATTCCTCTATATTATAAAGTGTATTATTAAGCCATGTGGGCTACTTTATTTCTTGCTTTTTGCTTTGGCCATGATGGTTTGTCAGCCACTAGTTTATTTTATTTTTCCTTTAGAAATCCTATTATAAAATGTTTGAAGTCCGGACTTCATAGTTTTCCCCTATATATTGGATGTTTAGGGGTTTTTTTTAAGGAATCCAAAAATCAGGAAACATACTTGCTTAACAATTGTAGTTTCCCAGAGCAAATACCTCATGTAAGTATTATCAATAAAAAATGTCTTTGAGCATATTTGTCTATGTTAATTATATTCTTTCATTTGATTATTACTCTGATATTTTAAATGATATTAACTTAAATATTTGTATATTCACTAACTCTTTTAATAATTCTACTATTTCTCTTTATATTGTTCGACCGATACAATCTTCTACTATTTCTCTTTAGTATTTTTAAAAGGTTTCATATTTTCTTATTAACTTCAACCTTTAACCCCGACCTTTGAGTCTTGGTAGTGTATGTAACTCCCGTAATTTAATTTAGTTATTCATTTAATTAGATTATTTTGGAATATTGGTGAAGTTGTGTAATATTGAGGATCATTGCTCAGATACATGATCAATGGCATTCCCCCGACTGGTGGCATCAACACAGGAGGCTCTTGTAGGTATTCTTTGATTTTGTAAAAATCAATTTGGCACTCATCATTCCATTTGACTACCTGATCTTTCTTCAGTAGTTTGAAGATTGGTTCACAGGTAGCTGTCAGGTGAGAAATGAATCTGGCAATGTAGTTCAAGCGTCCCAAGAATCCTCTGACTTCCTTCTCAGTATGAGGAGCATGCATCTCTTGTATCGCTTTCACTTTGGCAGGATCTACTTTAATACCCTTATTATTGACGACAAAACCTTGGAGCTTACCAGATCTTACTCCAAAGGTGCATTTATTTGGATTCGACCTCAACTTGTACTTCTTTAATCTCTCAAACAGTTTCTGTAAATGATCAAGATGCTCTTATTCTGTTTGAGATCTAGCTATCATGTCGTCCATATAGACCTCTATTTCGTGATGTATCATGTCCTGAAATAGAGCTACCATGGCATGCTGATAGGTTGCCCCAACATTCTTCAGTCCGAATGGCATCACCTTGTAGCAGAATGTGCCCCATTGTGTGACAAAGGTTGTCTTCTCCATGTCCTCAAGCGCCATTTTGATTTGGTTGTAGCCTGAGAAACCGTCCATGAAGGAAAACACCTTGTGTTGTGCCGTATTGTCAACTAAAATATCAATGTAGGGAAGTGGGAAATCATCCTTAGGGCTTGCCCTATTAAAATCTCTGTAGTCCACACACATTCGTACCTTTCCGTCCTTTTTGGGCACGGGAACAACATTGGCAACCCATTGCGGATAAGAGGTGACGGCCAAGAATCCAGCGTTAAACTGTTTCATGAATTCTGCTTTAATCTTCTCCGACATATCTGGTCGCATACGACGGACCTTTTGTTTTACTGGTGGGCAATCCTCTTTCGTAGGTAGACGATGTACCACAATATCTGCATCAAGTCATGGCATGTCTTCATACGACCAGGAAAAGACCTCAACATACTCGTGTAACAACTGAATCAGACGCTCCTTGACACTGGGTTCTAGATTGGCACCCACCTTTACTTCTCTTTTGTCTTCTTCGGTACCTAGATTGATGGTGTCCACCAGTTCCTCGTGGGGCTGAATGGTTCTCTCTTCTTGTTGTAATAATCTGGCAAGTTCCCCTGGTACTTCACAATCTTCCTCACCTTCGTCTTCGGCTTGGTAGATTAGATTTTCAGAGTCACAAAAGGCCATAGCAGAACCGTTATCCATGGGATCCTGAATGGATGTAGACCTGCATTGTGAGTGTGAGTGTGTGTAAGGGTATAACTATCTTTGAAAGAAATGAAAATGTAAAGAGAAAAACAATGATCACAAAGTTTGTATGCAAAAACGTCCATGATTCATTGATGTCATATGTAAATGAGATGATAACCCTTACAAATGGACCATTGTGCCTCGGGTAAGACACAAGGTTTTAAGAGTCTGAATTGTTTTAATATTACAAATCCAACAAAATGTAAAGACAAATTAATGTGGGATAAAAGTGATCGGGACAAAATCTCTAGCCTCCCAGTTGCTGAGCCCTCCACTAACAGTTGGGAAAATCCAATTCTCCAGGTTGTAGTTGTCTTCATCATCTTCCACTGCATTGACTTCACGGTTGTTGATCTTCAATGGTGGTCCTTCAGCACGAGCGCGGCGTACAACCTTCTGGGCACCTGAAGTGAAACCTAGGCCAAACTTGTCAGACTTGTATGGGATATCTAGGAGTTGTCCCCAAATAGTGCACCCACCTTCTTCTATTACTTCCTTGGCATCCTTCAAAGACGACATCTTGAGTGGAGGCCTTGTGGTTTTGGGAACTTGAGACGCAGCCTTGGTCACTGCCACATCTTATGGGACTTCTTCAAAGTGCTGGAATGGAGTTTCAATAAATTCACCATCTAATTCCATATATCTGAAGGAATTGAGATGGTTGATCATATACTCTTCTTCTCCATGAACGGTGATGATTTTCCCTTGAATTGGATACTTCAGCATTTGGTGCAACATAGAAGTGACAGCGCCAGCATTGTGAATCCACGGTCTGCCTAGCAAGCAGGAATATGAAGGGCGGATATCCATTACATAAAAAGTTGAATCAAATGTTTGGGTTCCAACCTTTATGGGGATATCCACTTCCCCATGCACCATCCTTTTTGAGCTGTCAAAGGCCCTTACTACTATGTTGCTTGGCTTCAATGTCAATCCCTCGCAGTCAAGCCTATCAAGAGCCTTTTTAGGCAACACATTCAGAGATGATCCGGTGTCCACCAAAACATGAGCCAAGGTTGTGCCCCTGCATTCCACTGAGACATTCAATGCCTCATTATGCTTCCTTCCTCTTGGCGTTAAATCAGCATCCGAAAAACCTAGGCCATTATTTGCAGTCAAGTTGGCTACGCAGTCTTGGAACTGATCAACAGATGTTTCTTGGGGTACATGGACAGTTTTCAAGAATTTTACCAATGCCTTTGCATGCGCCTCGGAACATAGTAGTAAAGCCAGCATGGAAATTTTAGATGGAGTTTACCCCAGTTGCTCAACTACATTGTAGTCGCTTCTTTTTATGATCTTTAGAATTTCCTCCATCTCTTTCCGGGAGGTCTCAAGGATAGCCAATGATTTTGCCTTCATCCGGACAAGCTCAATCAGAATACTTTTACCTCGAGTCTCGGTTGACTCGGCAGCAGGAATGTTAGTAGGAGTGATAATAGGGGTTGTATCAACTTTGTCAGTTGGAGTATTAGCAGAGATGATTGTAGGACTAGAAATAACCTTTGGAGGAGCAACAACAACAGGAATGATTGTGGGTCCAAAAACTGCTTTTGGAGGAGCAATTTCTAGAGAGAAAATCCTCCCGCTTTGGGTAAACTTGCTAGTCCCTGCAATATTACTGATATCGGAGTCAATCTTCTTAGAACTTGAATCTTCGACAGCTGGCCAATCTTGCTTTATACCGTGGTAGTAGACATCCCCTCCATAATTCCATGGTACGGTTTGTCTGACAAATACGGGACTGGTCCAGGCATTGTAATTATCAAAGGAGCTACTTTTGAAACTAATGTAATTCTAACAGGTCTTTTGGTGGAGACCCTGGAAGAATTGTCGGAAATGGTCACGATGGAAACATCATTATAAGAAAAAGTTGGAATTGAAGTCTTTTCGAACAAAATTTCCTTATTATCTATTAGGCACTAAACGCCTGCTTTCAACAAAGGACACCTGGTTGGCGAGGACAAACAGAAATGACAGCTTTCATCACAACCCTAGAAAACACTGGCATTCAACAAGTTCTTTTTGATAGTCAGGAGTGGGGTCATAAGTTCATCTACTGAAGTAACAAACATATCCTCTTCAATAGAGTTGGCATTATGGCCGTGCTTGGGCATAGGGGCAGAAATGACATTGGGATTTTCTGGCGCATCGAATTCAATCTCTTTGGCTTCAAAGAGGTCTTGTACTTTGTTCTTTAGAGCCCAACAGTTGTTAGTGTCATGGCCGGGACTTTCAGAGTGGTATGCACAATGGGCATTAGGATGATAATGAGGAGAGGTTGTGTTAGGGTTCTTTGGAGCTTCTTTCAAATTCACTAGGTTGGATCTTAACAAATGTGGCAATACTTGAGATAGGGTCATGTTAATTCTGGTGAACTATCTGACTGGTCTTTTCATTCTTGGTTGATTGTTTCTTTGCTGATCAGGCGTAGGTTTAGGAATCATAACAGCCCCTACCATTGGATGGTGTTCGACCCTATCTTGATTTCTCTGAGGATACACAACAACCACTTCTTTCTTTCCGATGAATGGCTTCCTTACAGCAGCAGAGGATGCATCTTTTTGAATATTTCCATTCTTTATCCCGACTTCTACCCTTTCTCCGATCAATATCAATTCAGTAAAACCCGCCGATGAACTCCCAATTAAGTGATTGAAAAATGGACCAGACAAGGTGCCTAAAAACATGTCTACCAACTCTCTTTCAGATAGAGGAGGTTGAACTCTTCCGGACAAATCTCTCCATTTTTGCGCATAGTCCTTGAAGCCTTCACTTGAAACCATGGCCATACTCTGGAGTTGAGTACGGGTAGGCACGAGATCAACATTGTATTGGTATTGTTTGTAAAAGGCTGCAGCAAGATCTTTCCAGTTATGAACACTGGCTCTTTCTAACTGATAAAACCAATCAAGTTAAGTTCCAGACAGGCTGTCTTGGAAGAAGTGTACCCATAAATCCTTGTCAGTGGTATGGGGCTGGATTTTCCTCACATAGGACCGGAGATGCATTTTGGGGCATGAGACTCTGTCATATTTGGCGAACACAGGTGCTTTGAATTTTGGAGGAATGACAATTCCTGATACTAGTCCCAACTCCTCAAAGTCCAATCCAGGAACTTTTTGGATTTCCATTGCACTCAATCGTTCTTCTAGATGCTTATACTTGTCGTCGGCCGGAGGGTATTGTTCTTCATAATAGTCTTCTTCTTCCTCTTCCTCTTCTGAATCAGACTGGACAACTGTTTCCTTGCCCTTCCCGTCTTGATTGTCGTTCTCGTCGGATGTTGTTGCAAAGTCTAAGGCCCTTCTTGTCTTCCCTTGGAATCTTCTTCCCATGTTCAGAATTCTGGTTATCTTCTTCGTCTTCTTTTTCTTCTCCTCAACCAGCAAGGTCTTCAACTCTTCTTGTCCTTTGGCCAGAGTTAAGAACAACTGTTGAAACTGTGTATTCTGAGCTTGGAGGTCCTTCACCGTTTTCTCGAGATCCATCTTACTGAAATAAACAGTAGACAGATGAGGAGACTTGTTGCAAGAAACCTGCTTATGTTATGATGAATGATAAATGTGTATGCAATGATTTCAAGTATTTTAAGATTCAAATTTGTTTTAGACAAAAAGGAAACACATGTTATATTAATAAATTAAATCTTTGAGTACATCAATGCCTTCTTGGGCAAAACAAATACAAGAAACTCTAAGATAGAAAGGTAGTACGCATCCTCTTTGGTGCAATGTAGGCATTCAGAGACTTCTCCTCATGAAGTAACCTAGTGAGTTCCAAAACCTTCTTCTCACTTGCGTAGAATTGGGTTTCAAAAGTATCTTGCTCCCCCTTGAGTTGTATCCAATCTCTTTGTAAGTCTTCAAGAGAGGTGGGCATGTTAGGATGTAGGATAGTGTATGGAACATCCCCTTCCATGACAGACTCAATGATTACCGGGAGAATGAAGGGGTAAGGCATCATAAGATTTTGAGCACGAGTTCGTACCCATTTGAGGTAAGGCTCAAGAGGGATGGAATTCTTGTGCCCCAAAGTCTTGCTATCTACCTTGTTCAACATCCTCCATGCTCGGATAAATCTCTGGCGAAGACCTTGATCGTCATTCTCGTAGTCAAATACCAAACCTTGAATTAGCATCTCATGCGGGCTATCCCTTCGGGCATAACCAAACTGTCTTAAGGCTAAGCAGGGGTTGTAGGTGATACCTCCCCTAATGCCAAGTAAAGGGACATTAGGGAATTCTCCATAACGGTCGACAATAGTAACATTCTCTATAGATCGGGAGCACCAATGAATGTTTGAATGTTTGAGTGTCATCAACCTTTATGACCACCTTGAACCTTGATCGTTCTTTAATACAGATCGAGGAAGATGCGAAATAAACCATCTTGCCAGTAGAGGAGTGCAACACATAAGAACACCTCTTTTCCTCATTGTGCGAGTATGAAAAGAGTGTAGGATATCCCCTAGCAATGTAGGCACCGGGTTGCGGGATATGAAGATTTTGATGGTGTTCACGTCTATGAGTTGGTCAGGATTTGGAAACAAAACCATCCCATAGATGAGGAGAGCCACAATTTCCTCAAAAGCTTGTAGGTCCAAAGAATTCCAAAAGTTTTGGGCTTTCTCAAACAAGAACTTTTCTAGGAAACCTTTGACACCACTCCTTGTTTCCCAATGAGTTGTGACATCAGATAAGTGCAAGTGTAGAGCTTGAGCAATCTCTTCTGGATTTGGGTCTCTTTCCGTACCGTTGAAAGGTAGTTGATTGAGAATGGGAATTCTCAAGAGTCAGGAGAATTCTTCCAAAGTAGGCACAAGTTTATAGTCAGGAAATGTGAAGCAATGGTGTAAAAGATCAAAGAATTAAAAGAGCACCTTCATCATGTCGTCATCTGTGTTAGAGGTGACCAAGTTTAGTAGGCGGCCATGTCTCTCGGTGAATGGAGAGTTTTCAGGAATCCTTGAAGCTAGCTCCTTAAGTTATGGAGGGATCCTTACAAGGTTGACTTGAATAGTTTTCCTGGGAAGAGAATCCATATCCTACAAAACAAGAACAAAGATGAATCCCAAAATCCTTGAAATGGTTAGTGAATGTGTATGATGTTATGATGTTCATGATGTTATGTACAAGTATGTATATACAAACAAAGCAAACAAGTCCTTAGGTTTAGGCTTGCATGGAGTCTCATAGGTAAGTACCCTCATGAAGTTTAGTTGGCTCAAACCTGTCCTAGTAATAGTAATCGGGTTTTAAGGAGCTCAATATCACTGGTTTGTTTCCTTGGTCATTGTTTCAGCACAAGCCTCTTTAATAGCGACTGAAATATCCCAAGAAACCAAACCTCAATGAGTGTAGTATCGAGTATCTACCAACTTCGGACTGCACCAAAGTCGGTCATCTCACTACATCCTAAAGGCCAAGTTGGTCAAGTAAATATTCTAGAAGTTCATTAGTGCTTTATGACATCACTCAGCGGCCCCGTATTCTCTTTGATTAACTCAAAGGCTACCGGTACCCACAAATATGTCGCACTAACGTAGCTATTTCTTAGACCATGTCGGTATACCCCGCACAATTTCCACAACATATTGCTACTTACCTATAATGTATCCCAAATCTGGGTAGAGGATTCAAAACCAAACAAAGAACCATAATGTAAAGCATACAAGTCAAACAATGAAAGTAAATAAATATGATCTAGCCCTAAGGTAACCCCATTTTAAGAATTTTCCCCAGCATAGTCGCCAGTTCTGTGATACGGTGGGAAAACTGACTTGAGGTTTTTGCGTTTTAATCGCAAATGTTGCGGTTAGCAAGAGTCACCACCGACTTTTCTTTTATCCAAAATGAAAGGTAAAAAAGCACAGGAAAGACCTTTGAGATTATTTCTTGAGTTCGGGGGGTAGATTATGAAAAGGGAAGGTATTAGCACCCTTTTCATCCATGGTTTTACATGGGCTCTTAGTTACTTGCTAGATCACTTGCTTTTGTTTGAAATTTTGCTTTGTGTGGTTTTTGAAAGTATTTTGTAAAGAGGTCATTGTTTAGGCAATCTTTGTAATGATTCTTGTTTGTAATAATATATACAAAGATGTTGATCTTTTGAAAATGTTTTCAAATTTGTAAAATGTTTTGAAAGTTTAGGTGTTCGTTTTTGAAAATAGCAAGGATGTTTGTTTTGAAATTGAGCAAGTAATTAGGAATATTCTACCTACTCAAAAAGTCTTTCTTGTTCATTTTTCTTTTCCTTTGTCATTGTTGTCCTACCATTGATTTGGTAAGTAACCCTATCTTTGGATGTAAACGGGACGGGTGTGGGTCATCGTATAACCATGATTAACAATGTTGCAAGGTATCTTAGCATTTTTCTTTAGGGACTAAGATCATTTTGAAAGGCAACTTTTGATAGCGTCATCGAGGGACTATGATCTTGTATTTTTTATTGTCTTTGCTAAAATACCTCACATGCGTAATATGGCCATTTTGTATAAGGCAACCAAGTGGGATAACCCTAGGGGTGCTTGTGTGCAAGTGTATCATTTTCATGCTTGTTTTTGTCTTGAATTATGTTTTTCTAAATATCGGTTTTAGTCTTTCCATACAAACCTTAATTACTAGCAAGTTATATAAAAGCGATAAATTGTGAAATTTAAAGTTATTATGCTATTACAACATTTGTGGGGAGGGGGTGTACAAATTGAATGGGGATTGCAAGAATTTAAAGCCTAATTAGTCTATTACAACCATATTGAATTGATATCAATGTACAAGGAAATAAATAAATTCAAAGTACAAAATGAATAAATGTACAAAAAATGCAAAAATGTAAAGAGAATGTATCTTTGTTTGATTTTCATGAAAAAAGGATTTTAGCTTAACCTAATTAAATAAAGAAAATGATTAATTAAATTTGAATTTTCTTAAGAAAGGATTTTAAATAAAACCCTATTTCTATTAATTAATCAAAAGAAAATAAGTTTAAGAAAAATGTTTTTGGTATTTTTATCTTAAAAAATATTTATAGTATTATAAAATATTTTTGGCCTTTTTTAATATTAAAAATAATGTATTTTAAATGGTGTGAAAAATAAATAAATAAAAACAAAATGTTAATTAAGTTTACAAGATTAGTTAATAAAAATAAATAAAGTATAATAAATAAATAAAAACATTATTTTGTGAGAAAAATAAAATAAAATAAGTCAAAATATAAATCTATCATTTTTGTATTTTTATGATTTTTAATATTTGGAAAAATATTTAAGAAAATAAAAATGAAATAAATAATAAAAAATAAATGAACTTGGGCCAGGGTGCCATTAGTCAGCAGAGAGGTTAGCTAGCAAAAACAAAAACAAGCTAGGCCCAAAGGGCCCAGCGCCTGCCAAAAACAACAAAAATTAGCAAGTAAAAATGTGAAAAAATGAAAAGGGTACCACTGGGGCTCGAACCCATGTCCCATAGGTTACAAGCGCGTGCTTCTACCACTGGGGTGGCTATACATCTGTTAACATAAGCAAAACAATAAATATACAAGGCAAAACGCGCCCTGAAGACTTCATCTTCAACCTCCAGCCAAACCAACTGTAACTTGCTCATTTCTCATCAAAAATGAAAACTGTAAACATGAAACTTATAGCAAATTTTCTCACGATTCCAAAAATGTAAAGTATTAAAACTATAGATCAAAGATAAGCATGAATTTAAAAGGCCCTAATCTGAACCCTAAAAATTTCAGAAATTTCAGTTTCAAAATTCTCTAAGCTCAAGCAAAATTAATGGAAACTATGGACATGGTTAGCTTCAGGGCAATGATATCTACATGTTTTGTTCACAAATAAACTATTGATGATGCCTGTATGAAGAGTTCCAAGTTGAGAAAACTTGCCTCAAAACTGGAAATCGTGTTTTGAGTTTGAGCCTGTTTCAAGTGATGGTGATTAGCAGGTTAGCTTCCTTGAGGTCCTAGGAAGCTAATGCAATGGTTTGCTTGAGTTGAGAGTGGCTGAAATGACTTGGAGAAGTCAATGTACAATGCTCTGTTTTTGGTTATGGAAGATATGGTAAATGATGTTACAATAATGAAACATGGACAGGGATATGTTACATTTGATGTAAGGAAGCTTTAGAAACTAAAAGGCCAAGAAACGCACAAGGGAAATGTGAGTTTGGTGTTCAAGGTCAGAAACTGTGCAACAATGGAGTTTTTAGGCAATTTCTAATTTGAGAGAGTTTTTTTGTATTTCAGGGTGTTCAAGCTCGTCCTCTAGCTCACAAACAGTGACTCTATTTATGCGCAACAAGTTTGGAGACCTCTTGTTGATCAGAATTCAAAATCATAAGTTTATGCATAACATGTAATTTTTGAGAAATTCAAGTTTCAAAGCTTTGTGTACTTGCTAAGATAGAGTGGTTATGTTTTAAACAAGCTTGCTTCTGACTTTGTGGATGGAGTGTGATTAAAGGGAACAAGTTAGAGGCTCAAGAATGAACTTTATGCAAAAAGCTTGCTTTACAAGAATGACAATGTCAACTTTGTGCCATTAATGGAAATGCAACTTGGATAATAGCTCAATTGCTTGGATCAAAGCCTTAAAAGTTGTGTAAACATTTAATTATGGAGTGAAAAACAAGTTTGAGGTCTGCAAAGCAAGGATTATGCAGCCTAACATGGATTTGGTTCATGTGTTCATCAAAAATGACTTGTAATTTAAGTGACAAAACCCTAATTTCATATCTTCGATTCTCCATACTCAAGAATGATCTCAAGGAGTTCTTGGACATTTTGGAAAGCTTTAAATGTTCTCTACAACCCATATTTGAATTGCTTTTGAAGATTCCCCTTGGAACTATATGAAAAAGTGCCATGAATTTAGGTCAAAATCCTGACCAAATTAGGGCAAAATTTCACTAAGTGTTTAGTTTCATGACCACATGTTCATAAAATTATAACTTGAGATCCAAGAATTTTTGGAAGGAGTTGTATAAATCAAATTGTAGATTTCATGGAGATCTAAAACTTTCATGTTGGAAGTTTCTCTTGAATCATCTTACATCATGGTGAAAATTTTGTTCAAAGTTATGAAAAAACATGAAATTTCCAACACTTAGAAAAATTTCTAAGTTTAGAAATTTTGACTTTTCAAAATGAAATCTTGACTTTTTTATTTCTTGATGAATAAGTTTCATATTTTGACATACATTGATGAATTATGATATTTGGCACTTGAATTTGACCAAAAAGTCAAAGTTTGACTTTTCAGTATACAATTGACTTTTGACCAGTTGATTGAAAAATTCATCTGTCAATCCAATGGACTTGCAATTTTTTGAACCATACCATTAGGTCAAAATGATGCAATTTGACTCTTGAGATCATGACTTAAACCAATTGATCATTTGCTAGGTCAAAAATCAGAAATTGCCCCTTCTCAGTCAAAACCCTAATTTTGACCATTTTGCCCTTTTGGAGATTTGATCAAATTTCTTGAGGAGTTATGGTACAAACTTGATCAAATAATACATATAAGTTTAAAATGTCGGTATGGATCAAAAATTAAGAATTTTGACTGTAAATTGGCCATAGTTGACTTTTTTCCCCAATACAACTGATTTTTAGGTCAACTGCTCAATTGATTGAGCAAAAATGTGATCCAAGGCTTGAAACTTGACATGAGTGATCTTGGGGGTCCATAATGATACATGAAATTCATATGGGGCATTGGAAGTTCAAATGTCCTTGTGCAAACTCAAACTCTAGTTTTGGGTCATCAGTGCATAAGGAGGTGTCTTGAGCTGATCAAACCCTAGTGCAGTCTTGAGCCCAAGGAGATCTTGTGAGCAAAAATCTTGATAAGTGAGAGGGAAAATTTTGGGGTACAACATGAGTCATCTTATAGTTTTCAGATCAATGTGCTTTAGGCATGTACCTGAACAATTAAGAAAGAAGTTGGATGATCAAAGTGAGGTAATGGTGCTCATAGGTTATCATTCGAAAGGTGAATACAAGTTGTATTCGCCACACGAAGATAAACTAGTGATGAGTCAAGATGTTCTTGTGGACGAAAGCAAAGGGTGGGACTAGATTCAAGGTTCATTTCGACAGGAATCAGATACAGTCACAACTGTGCTCGAAGAAAATCAACAGAATGAAGCTTCAACAAGTCAAAATGAACAAGGTGATGCTTCAACTAGTCAAAATGAAGAACCATTTATGCAGAATGAAAGAAGGTAGACAAGAATAAAAACTGGGTTGAAAAGGCTAGCTTGATATGAAAGATTTCCAAATAAAGCAATTAATGTAGATGGTGATTTAATCGAAGAAGCAACGATGATGGCTGAAGCATAACCAATTGACTTTAATCAAGACATGAGTAATTTGAATTAGTGTGAAACCATGAAATAAGAACTCAGAGATATTGAGAAGAACAAGACCTGGGAGCTTGTCGAAAGAACTCATAAGAAGCCAATCGATGTAAAGTGGATCTACAAGGTGAAACAAAGGCCAAATGGTGAGATCGCGAAGTATAAAGCAAGATTGGTGGCGAGAGGTTTTCTATAAAAACCTGGTATCGACTTTGATAAATTCTATGCACCTGTTGTGAGGCTAGAAACGATCAGAATTGTTGTTTCGATGGTAGCATATAAAGGATGGAAGTTACATCAGTTGGATGTAAAGTCAGCATTTTTGAATGGTCCATTGGAAGAAGAGGTCTATGTAACTCAACCTTAGGATTCAACATCAAATGTAAAGAGTAGAAGGTTTATACATTAAGAAAGGCTCTCTATGGTTTGAAATAAGCCCCTAGAGCTCGTAATAAGAGAATAGATATCTTCCTGGTCGAAGTAGGTTTCATAAAGCACGTCTCTGAACATGGAGTGTATGTAAATGATATCAATAGTGTTAGTAGAATAATTTTATGCCTCTATGTTGATGAGTTACTCATTACTGGAGTAGACAAAGCTGGGATAATGAAAGTAAAGTCGAAACTAATGCAGGAATTTTAAATGTCCGACTTAGGGAATCTTTCATACTTCCTAGGGATGGAATTCAAAGATACTGAAGAAGGAGTATTCTTGCATCAAATGAAATATGGCCAATATATATTGAAGAGGTTTAATATGGTCAACTTTAATGCATATGTCACTCCATTAGAAACTGGAGCAAAGTTGAAAAAGGAAACGAATGATGAGTTTGTAAGTTCGACCCTTTACAAACAAATCATTGAATCCTTGAGATATCTTTGCAATACTAGACCCGATATTTGTCAAAGTGACAGATTGTTGAGTCTATTTATGGAGAAACCCCAAGAGTGTCATCTCATTGCATTAAAGAGGGCGTTGAGATACATAAAGGGAATAATTGATCATGGTGTGTTGTTACTAAAGAAGTCGAAGAACATCACAAATGTCGAAGTTCATGGATACACTGACTCAGATTTCAGTGGAGATCAAGATGAAAAGAAAAGTACTGCATGCTATATTTTCATGATCGAAGGTGCTCCAATATCTTGGAGTTCGAGGAAGCAAAGCGTTGTGGCTTTGCCATCATGTGAAGCAAAATATGTGGTTGCATCATATGTTGCATGTGTAACACCCCAATTTAATTAGAATTATTTTATTTTAAATAATTAGATGATGTGGTGTATTTTATGTGTTGGTAAATTTCTATGTTGTGTTGTAATGCAAATTGCGGGAAGTAGAAGTTTTAGAGACTATAGAAGTTAAGGCGTGTAGGGGGGTGTGACAAAAAGTGTAGAATCACGGGGGTGAATAGAGAATACTGAAATTATTAATATTATGATTATTACTATTATTATTATTATTATTATTATTACTACTATTATTGTTATGGTTATTATTAGAGATAAAATAGAATTAATAATTAAATAATTAGTGAGTAGTGGCATAGTTAGGATTAAGTATTAGGGGTCTAAGGATTGTTATTAGAAAAACAAGAACTGAGAACGATAGAACGATCGTAGAATGAGAAAAGAGAAGAGAAGGGAAGAACTAGGGCAAGAAGGATTCCAAAACTTTTAGAAGATCAAAGATTCGAATTAAGGTAAGGGGGTGAATTGATTCTTTAAATGGTGATTTTAACATGAGAGGGTAGTGAGGGTTCCTTTACCTCTTTAGGTTTTTGGTTTGATTGTTGTATAATTTGTCTTTGGTTTGATTGTTGTATAATTTATCTTTGGTTTGATTGTTGTTGTTGTATGTGATTCTACATGAATTTTGAATTTTGTGATGTAATGTTGTGATTGTTGTTGAGAATTATTGCTATTGTGAAGCTACTACATGAGATACCCCAATCTAGAAATTATAGGTTAGGAGATGAGAAATTGAGAAATTGGTGATGATTAATGACCTATAATTGATGTATAGGTATTGGTGTATCATAATGTGTTGATAGGTGATGAAACCCTGTAACTAGATGATGTTTTAGGACCTGTAATATGGTAAAATCATAGAGGAATTGGACTGGTGCAGTGCAAAAATTGCACTAGGAAAAGCCTGTTCGCGCAGGATCGCCGGGAGATGAAGGATGTGTCGCTGAGCGATGGAGTTTCTCCAGGAGAATGAGGAGGTGACAGAGAGGTAAAAAGATGGATGATTTTGTAATGCGTCACGTCTAGCATCTCCAGCCGAGGGGTAACGTGAGAGTAGTGTCACCAGGCGACATAGGGTGTCGCTGGGCGATGGTTGACAGAGTTAGTTGGCTTTTTTGGATTTTTCTTAAAATGATCATAATTTTAGTTCTATAGCTCGAATTTAGGCGTCGTTCGAAGTTTTGGATAGCTAACACTATGAAATTTAATTTGAAGGAGTAAAATGAAGGATAAGTATTATATTTCAAAAACTCAAGTTAGGATAGAAATAGGTTCCCCGCATTGAAATCGAAATGATGAATTATTTATCATGATGTTGTTTTACTTACGATGAAGTTATGAGGTGTTGTTGATTACTATGATGGTAATGATGTTGGTGGCCTGAATTTCCACATTGTTGAAGGATCATGCCTTGTGGTTGTGTAATTTATGTTGTTGCATGTTAACGTTGCATGCATATCATTGGTGAAGGCTCATGCTTTGTTGTTGGCCTGTAATGGCGGTGTGTTGAGGGATTATGCTCTGGTGTTGCCCAATTGGAACTATGTTGGGGGCTTATGCCTTGACAGTACCACATGCATTATGGTGTTATCGGTATCATTGCATTTTATTATTAATGAATTGATGTTGTATGATGTAAATGATGATTTGTGTTGTAAGGTGTTGTGTAATGTGTGAATTTGTATGAATACTACTCCTTAGCATGTGATATTCACTATATATTTATTGAATGAAATTCTCTCCCCTTTTTGTTGTTGTGTCTACTCCTCAGGAGTACAGATAATCAGGTACCCAAGTAGTGCTTGAAGAGAATGTTACCAGATTCGAGTCTTAGGAGTCGCTCTGATACATAACACAGGACTTGGGAAATTGTTATGTTTTTATGTTTTTTATTTTTTACGTATCATGATTTTACACTTAATATGGACCACATGTTGGTGGAATTTTATTATTGTTGAGGCTTTACGCAATGGGAGTAAACTAATTTGATATTCCACTGCTGAATTGATTATTATGAAATAATGGAGTAATAAAGTGATTTGAGACTTTATGAAATTTGAATTATCTGACATCCCATTGTGTACTCTGATATATTCTGTTTATTTCTTTATAATAAATATTATGGGAATCGGGTGTTACAGCATGCCAAGCAGCGTGGATTGAAATGTTACTTGAAGAACTCAAAATAATGGAACCTAAGAAGATGAATTTGTTCGTCGACAACAAGTCAGCTATTGACCCAGCGAATCACCCAATGTGTCATGGTCGAAGTAAGCACATAGAAAGAAGGTATCATTTTTTCAGAGATCAAGTCAACAAATGGAAGCTGGAGATAAAGCATTGCAAGACAAAAGTAAAACTAGCTGACATATTCACCAAACCTCTGAAGAAAGTCAGATTCAACGAGTTGAAGAGAAGCATCAGGATGAGAAGTCTCAAGAACATGAATTAGGGGGTGTGTTAGATAGTATAATTCTTGTTCAGTCTAAATGTCAAAGGATATAAGGTGTATGTCAAAATAGCTTGTTGTGTAGGTTGTAAGTTGTATTCGACAGAGTCGGATACAACAACTATAGTAGTGACTCGGAAACAAGCTTTTGGGCTATATCATGTAGTTAAATGAATTGGGCATGGGCATTGTATGCATATATAAAGGGTTTGTTAGTTTGTAAATTTACATCAATGTATTCATAATTCAGTTTTACAATTTAGTTAGAATCACAACAAATCTTCTCTCTCTCTCTCTCTCTCTCTCTCTCTCTCTCTCTCTCTCTCTCTCTCTCTCTCTCTCTCTCTCTCTCTCTCTCTCTCTCTCTCTCTCTCTCTCTCTCTCTCTTCTTCTTCTTCTTCTTCTCTTTCATAAATCATCTTTCTTAAAAACACTTTGTTCCAACAACCATAACAATACCATGATATTATTACAAGATAAGTCTTTCCATAGTCAGCTATTAAAGCTACTTTGCCTTTATGCCTAAAGTATAAGGATGCAATAAAGTTACTTTGGCTTTGGTTCCTAAGGATGAAATTATTGTTGGTGTTACAATTCAAAAGATTCCTCTGCATTATTTAAAAAGATTCCTCTATATTATAAAGTGTATTATTAAGCCACGTGGGATACTTTATTTCTTACTTATTGCTTTGGCCATGATAGTTTGTCGGCCACTAGTTTATTTTATTTTTCCTTTACAAATTCGGTTGTAAAATGTTTGAAGTCTGGACTTCTTAATTTTATCCTATATATTGGAGGTTTTGGGGTTTGTTTAAGGCATCCTAAAATTATAAAACATACTTGTTTAACAATTGTAGTTTTCCTGAGCAAATACCTCTTGTAAGTATTATCAATAATAAATGTCTTTGATCATATTTATCTATGTTAATTATATTATTGCATTTGATTATTACTCTGATATTTAAATTATATTAACTTAAATATTTGTATATTCATTAACTCTTTTAATGATTCTATTATTTCACTTTATATTTTTTGACTGATACAACCTTCTGGTATCAGAGTCTGAAAGGGTTCTGTAATCGGATTGATTTGATACAATTATTTTTTAAGAAAAATTTTAAAGACAAATTTATTATTTTAAATTTTTCATATTTTCTTATTAACTTCAACCTTTAACCCTGACCTTTGAGTCTTGTTAGTGTACCTGCTGGTAGTGAGTGGTCCCGATCGTAAATCTCGTATATTAAGATCCAAAAAACAAACTATAAGAGGGTGGGAGAGAGTTAAGAAGAAGACTAGTGACTTTAAGATACTAGTTTGTTTAGAAGAATTTCTTGAATGATAATTTGTATTGAATCAAGTTGCCAATCTTAAGGGCTTTGGCGAGTTAGGAAGTAGTAGCCATAGAAGTACTAATACCAGGGTCTTATGTCTTGCATCTTCTAGTACTACCAATTATGAATTAAATCATGATAATTTCCAAAACCATGAATTAGAGATTCAAGAAATGGAGAGTCGGTCAGTTAATTGGTCTATGCCATAAATTAAATTAAAGGAAATCTATAAAATTAGTACCTTTGAACTTAATATACAAAAATCACAATGTCTAGGAACCCCATGTCCTAATTCCAAACTAATAGTTGAAACAGATGCCTCTGACCTTAGGTTTTGAGGAATTTTAAAACAAATACTTCTGGGTTCAGAAAAGGAACAAGTTGTTAGAAATTGTTCTAAAACTTGGTCTTCTGCCCAATTAAATTACAACACTATTAAAAAAGAAATTTTAGCAATTATTTTATGCATTATGAAATTTCAAGATAATTTATTTTCAAAATCATTTATATAAAAAATTGACTGAAAATCTGCAAAAAGTTTTTACAAAGGGATGTAAAAAATTTGTTTCAAAGCATATCTTTGCTAGATGGAAATCTTTACTTGCATGTTTTGATTTCGAAATCATTCATATTGAAGGAATTAAAAATTCTTTGCCATACTTTTTGACAAGAGAACTTCTGCAGGATAACTATGAACAACAAAAAGACAAACGCTAAAACTTCTTATGCCCCTCATTACCAACAAATGATAAGCAAATTATCTTTGGTTGACCACCTACTTATCAAATATTAGTCCTCCTAGTTCCTCCTCTAAGGGGACTAGAGCCAAAAATGTATTAGTTTCTCCTTTGCGGTTCACTCGGAAGATTACAACTTCTCCTTCTCCATAGAAAGCTTCACCATCCAAATTAGCATATTACATTCCTCCTCCTACGGAGAGGACAACTTTTATTTCAAATTTTTTTCATTGCCTATTATTCCTTTGGAATCATATTGCTTCCCTTGGGGCTCTTCTTTGGTATAGGTTATTACAAAAGTATTTCCTCAAGTATTCTTCTTTCTACCAAAAGATACATTAGAAACAAGAGAACTTTATGAGTTTATTCTAGTAGACTCGGACTTCATTACTTACCCATGAGTATGAGAAATCAGTTATTAAATTTTCAAAGTTTAAAATTAATAATGTCTTACCACCTTCGGATTGGAACCTTCCTCCCACAGTTGTTAAATAATTTTCATGAGAATATACCCCTCAAACTTACAACTATTTTGATTATATAGACGTCCGGTCCCATTTTATTTATGTAAAACCTTTTGAGCATACTTGGTCCATTTGGTTTAACAAGAACATTCCATTATCTTTTCCTAATTGGTTTATATAGTGGTTTAATGTGTATGTACTTAATGAAGATATATTTCCAGAATATGCCTCCAAAGCTTACAAAGAATTTAATTCCACAGTTACGTGCCCAAAGCATAAATCTTTACTGGCTTTTTGCGCCGTTTTTGAAATTAGCTGGATTACCTCTTGGACATTCTCTACAGGACAAATTTGGCCAGAATGTTCAGCCCAAGAATTAGTTAAAAAAATATCTATTAAATGGCAGGTTAGGTTTAACCCTAAATTACTATCACAAACAGCATTAGAGAATTGGTTTAAAAGCCATCCAAAATAATGCAAGACTTCATATGCCTCTGAAGATACTTCTTTCTTGGCAGATAAATCTAAAGTATTAGCTGAAGCAACATGACAAGTCATCAAAATAAACAATGAAGTCTCCATAGAACGTTTTTTATCATGCCAAAGGGAAAGGTAAATATCGATTAAAACTGAAGGGTGAAATCACGGTCTTGCGACCATAGAGATCGGGTAAGGAAGTCGGTTACGCGAGAGGAAGGTGTTAGCACCCCTCACACTTGTAGTACTCTATGATATCCACTCTTATTGTCTGATCTAAAGGGTGTATCAAAAATATAAAGCTAGGTTGTACAGGGAATGCATGAATGTAAAGGATTATTTACAAAAAAAAGGTTTTATTAGTCGTGCCTGCCGCGGTTGCGAACCTTTGTGCCTACATACCATCGACTGTGCAATGGGGATCAATGCACTCGTAGTTCCCCTAAAAAGTTTTGGTTGGCTGCATGTTTTTAATGAGTAATACCGTTTCGTATCCTTGCGATTAGGATTTCAATTCGTGCTTGGCATTGCAGCTTATCAAAGACTCATGCTCGACCACTCGCACACTTAGAAACTCGCTTGAATTTGAAACAGCATACCCTTATCGAAAAGGTTTTCAAAAGAAAAAAGTTTTGAAGACAGAATGGTTTGCATTGGTGAATTATTTTCACCTTGAAAAAGGATTTAAGTTTTGTTTAAGGTGTTTTATGAATTTGATAAAGGAAAAGAGTTTTAGTCTTAATATGCAAAAGAAAACAACTAAGAGAAACTATCTAGTTCTACCCCTAATGTTGTCATGCGAAGATGGCCCTAAGGTCAGGATAAGGAAATTCTACCTAATGTTGGCATACATGGATAAACATCCTAGGGTCTACTTAGTTCGATCTTAACCAAGAAAGAACTAAGAATCATATGGTAAGCACGTGATCACACAAAGCAAACAAATCACAAAATAGCAAGCAAACAAACACTTGAGGAGTATCTACTCACTTAAGTAGCACACACCTAAATGAGGTATCCTGTTACTAAGGTAGGAAAGGGAGAAGGATGCCTAACCATAATACCATATCATCGGGTATGACAAAGGGGAATGATACATCTAACCATGATATCAAGTCATCAAGGTAGGACGGGGGATGTTCATGACCATATATATCATGTCATATAGGCAAGACGGGGTCATGAAATCTACTCTTAACCAAGGTATCATGTCACCGAGCCAAGAAGTATATAATGGGGAAAGTGCATGCTCAAAGCGATTAAACACCTAACCAAGATATTATGTCATCTAGTTAAGCGACAGAAGACAATATGAGCAAGCACGAAGCATCAATGTTGACCAACGTGAGCTCAAGACAAAGTGCATGGGTTTGGTTGCGAAACCCTTTTCCGCTTGACCGACTTGATACAAGAGTAAGCACACTCCAAAGCATCAGCGTACCACGCGAGCTAAGGATAACCCGTGGACTAGAAAATTGCGGAGTTGATTGGGAACCCTTCTCGCCTTGACTTCTTTGAGGACTTAACAATGGGAAATGGGAATGGGATGACTCTTTTTGAGGTCTTTGGCACAACTGTAAACACATAAAGCAAACACAATTAGCAAACAAGTGTGAAATGCCTTCTAAAGGTCTTTAAACAGCGACTTCGAGTGCACACTCTTTACTTCCTACTTCTCATAATATCTAGAAAGCAGTAAATAATGGGAGATAAAAAGGAACAAGAAAATATCAAACGAATATCAATCCCTATATGCTAAGCAAGCAAAATAAACCCAGAGTACTTCGTGAGCAGTTAGCATCTATAACAAAATAATAAGCGATCACGCATGCGGAATATTCCTCAAAGTATCAATGCGATAATAAACCACAAATCAGAATGTGTATTGAACACATCTGAATATCAATCAGTACACCTGCATAAGATATCAATCCATACAAGTATCACAGAATACAAGATAATACAAAATGTGTCATACATATCCGTATCACGAAATAGAGTACCCGCACAAAACACAATTCATGCAAGCAATATAGGATAATGCAATAATACAGAATATGTATAAGACACATCCGTATAGAAAAATAGAGTACCTGCACAAAATACAATTCATGCAAGAAATTTTAAATACAATATCAAAGAAATGAGAATATGTCATGCGTATCAAATGCAAGTGTGCACCACAAATTAGTGGCACAAGCACGTTTTTCGATCACATAATTAAGCGGTAATTACATGATCAAAAACTATCTCAAAGTACCTTGCACAAGTTAACAAATGTGTTAGAAATAACAAGGAAGTGCTATCAGAAACAAACATTACTATCATAATTCAAACCAAGGCCAAATCATGAGAAAATGGGGATCAAATGCACATTGGAAGTGCAAGAATGAAATTTGGGCGGCCACACGATTAAAACATGAATCGAGCCAAAAAATGCAACGAAAGCGAGTAAAATCTATCACAATTATTCACAAACGAATATTAAAGCATAAACATACATCAAGTGAAAGCAAAAACTCAAAGTTCGAGTTATTTATGGCTAAAAAGCGTTATATTTGAAAATTAGACGCAAAAATCATCGGAACGGAATCATAGAAAATTATACGGTTGCCTCCAAACGTATCAAGGGACACAAAAAAGTGTATACTATGAATTAATTCTAAGCACAAGCACTACTTTCAACACCGGGCATCGTTATGCATTTTTGTGCGTTTCACCCGAAATTAAACTTAAACATGAGAAAAAGGCAAATGAAAGTGCTCAATGGATTAACTATTAACACTTAGAAATCATGCACAAGTGGTAGGCGAAAGTAATGCAAAAGTTTCTTTGTAACCAGGCAAAAATCAACAATTATATGTTGATGTAATTTCCACCAAATTGAGGTTTTATGTGTTGAAGAATTGAATCGTCCAACAATTGGTGTCAACCAACATCCATTCATAATGTTGCACTAAATTCTAATCAAATAATAATGTTCACCTAAACAAATTATAACAAGAAAAATGCACCAAAACTCAACGAAAACCAAGTTTAAAGGTTCCCAAAATTATGCAAAAACTCTAATGGTAAACACCAACTCCAAGTTTCTCAACAATCAACCATTCTTTAATTTCAAGAAACTACACCTATGCATTAATTCTAACAAGGCTCTAGCCTATTCCACACTTGGACATCATCACATAATCAAGTATAAGCTTCAAAATTCAATTTCAACAAAAATTCAAATTATCTCTTAGGTATTTCAACAAACACCTAATCTACAACAATATTGCTCACATAAACTTCACAATTCTACACTCAAAATTTATGTCCAATTTCTCAATGCAATCAATTAAACAACACTTTAATCCAATCTTCTCATCACAATATCCAAATTCAATTTATAATCAATTTCGAAACACTTTATCTCAATTCAAAAATTCAAGAAAAGTATGAGAAATTACCTAATTGAAGAGAAGAGGAGTTTGGAGAAGAGGAGTTTGGAGAAGAGGAGTATTGACCGAAAATGCAATTGGAGGGAATAGAAGAAGATTTGAACTTCTTGTGATTTTTGTTGTTGAAAGTTTATGAAGATTGTTGGTGTTCTTGATGAAAGTTGAAGAAAGGTTGAGAGAAAAGTTTCTAGATCCTTGAGAGAACAGAGAGAGAGAAATTTGAGAGGTTTGTGAGAGTGTGTGTTATGAGGAAAAATTATGATTTTTAGAATATATAGTATGGGTAAATTGGGCCTTAGATGTGAAATTGGATTGGGCCTCATTTTGACAGTGTCAGCTTATTTAATGCTCAATATGAGTACAAAATGCCACGTCATCACCGGTGCAAAATCTCGACTAGGGCTCAACAATAAAAATGAAGGTTATGAAATTTGTGACTTTTTTCCAAAAGAACAGACTCAATCGGATAAACAAAGAGAAAGTTATGAATTTTTGAATCGGCTTTGACGATGTCTCAGACAAACTTATTTCGTTTTCATATTTTCTCACTGTTCAGTCTAGAAAGAATGTCGCGAACGACAGTACTCTGATCAGAATCCGAACTCGAGATCTGAAACAAAGTTGAAGCTAACAAAATTTGTGAAATTATGCCGAAAGAAATGTTGCAATACGATAAAAAACGAAGAAGATACGAATGTTACAATATCGAGATCGGTGAATTAAATTTCGGTTCAGCATAATAAATTTCCCTGGTAATTCATAATTTTGGGGACTTTCCTCAATGAATTCTTCTTAGACCCGAACATATGAAATGAAGATGAAATCAAGACATATTTTTTGCCCATAGAACGGCTCAAAAATAATGCACCAGGCGAAAGTTATGAATTTTTGAACGACCAAAAAATAACAATTCAGCACAACATTTTCACTGTTTTTCCACTGTTTCTCTTCAAAGTACTCGCGCATTCGGAGATCTTCCTCAAAGAATTGGCTTTCGAGCCGAACATACAAAATGGAGAAGAGAACAAGATAGTTTTAACGTCTCAAGAACTGTTCCGAAAAAGTATTCCAAACAGAAGTTATGAATTTTTAAGTGCTCGCGTAACAACAGACCAACAATTAAATTCAATATATTGTCTTCAAAGAATTAAAATTTATAGAGGTTTTGTTCACAGAATTAGCCCTCCATCCAAATACAAGAAATGATAATACAATCATGATGGTCTTAATGCTCGAAGAATCAACTGAAAATACTGAATCCGATGAAAGTTACAAATTCCCAACCACTCGAGAAACAGATAACCAGTCATTAAATTCAAGTACCACTTCAAGAATATCAAATTATTTGGAGACTTTCTGCACATAATTAGCCTCGGGCTTGAAAGTATGAAATGAACTAAATACTGAGACAATTCTAATGCATGTGGAATCAACTCTAAATAGTATCCTGATTGAAAATTGTGAATTTCTAAGCTCAAACCAGTAAAAACGTTATTTCTGTTTCATACTTTCCCAAACTCATCGAAACAGTTGATTTTCTCCGCAGTTCAAGGCGTGCTGGAGAACACGGAAACTTGGCATGAATATAATCTGACTACTCACTGATAAATAGCCTGGAGATATTTTGGAGCACGTCAACCGACAAAATAAACGTCTTATGTAACCTGGCGAGGCGTGAAAGAAATACCTTGATCCCATAACCATAGAACCAATGATATGCATGCACATGATAATGAAATAAAAGCCAAATAGTGTTGAAATGAATAAGGTAAATTTTGGGAACAACATTAGACACACTATCTTTTACTGTGGATCCCAAAGAATTCATGGAAAAATTAAAATATGTTATATACGTTTTTTCTGAAAGTGATAGTGCCTCCAGCACATCTGGGCTTACACCGGAAAATGAAGACGACTGTTACGGTAGTCTAGATCGCTAAAGATGGATGATGTTCTACCATGATATTATTACCATGAAATTATTACAAGCTACCATGATATTACCACGATATTATTACAAGATAAGTGTTGCCATAGTCAACTATTAAAGCTACTTTACCTTTATGCCTAGAGGATAAAGATGTAATAAGGCTACTTTGGCTTTGGTTCCTAAGGATGAAATTATTGTTGGCTTTACAGTTGAAAAGATTCCTCTGCATTATTTAAAAGATTCCTCTACATTATAAAGTATATTATTAAGCCATGTATGCTACTTTATTTCTTGCTTTTTGCTTTAGCCATGATGGTTTGTCGGCCACTAGTTTATTTTATTTTTCCTTTAGAAATTCAGTTTTAAAATATTTGAATTACGAACTTCTTAGTTTTCTCCTATATATAGGAGGTTTGGGGGGTTTGTTTAGGGTATTTAAAAAATTGTGAAACCTACATATTTAACAATTGTAGTTTCCCTTAGCAAATACCTCTTGTAAGTTTTATCAATAAAAAATATCTTTGAGCATATTTGTATTTGTTAATTATATTCTTATATTTGATTATTACTTTGACATTTTAAATGATATTAACTTAAGTATTTTTATATTCATTAAATCTTTTAATTATTCTACTATTTTGCTTCATATTGTTCGACCGATATAACCTTCTGATATCAGATTCTAAGAGGGTTATGTAACTGAATTGATTTGATACAATTATTTTTTAAGAAAATGTTTAAAGACAAATTTAGTATTTTTAAAGTTGCATATTTTCTTATTAACTTCAACCTTTAATGTAACACCCCTTCTAATTAACCCGCGAATATATTAATTAAATCAGAGTAACATGGAAAACAGGGATGTCACAATTCAGGATAAATATAAAAACCTCAAATCTACAGTATCATGCTTTACTGAAGGAATTATTAAGAAAAATATTCAATTCAACATCATGTTCTACACAGCGGAAATGTCTCAAAACCGGAATAACTTCACTTCATAAGTATTCCCAACATAAATTACACAATAGAGTATAAAATAAAACTCATCATTCAAACGTTTCCCCCAGTGTTACAACCTATCAGAGCACGACACTGACACGTGGACTTAAAGTAACATAGCTCTAGAGCCATCCTCACCAACTCCTGAGCTGCTAACTTTGATCTGAAATCATTAAAGTAAGGGTGAGATTTCTCATAATTAACATGCATTATAAGCTTCTCAATCAACATTATATCACAAGCATATTATTTCACCCATTTTAGCATAAATTCGGATTCAACACGCAGATCCAATCATACAAGTCATTATGCACCAATCAATAATCAACCAAAGAATTGTAACACTGGAAGTCATCCTAACATGTTACAATTCCATGCAAACACAAATGCAGACTCAATGCATGTGGTACCAATCACGTGACCAAGTCACCCAACACTGATCCATCATCAACCAGATACAACAACCATCGATTCGTCCATAAACACCGGACACGAATCCAGCTGATCCATCATCAATCGGATACAGCAACCATCGATTCATCCATAAACACCAGCACACGAATCCAGCCTAACCACCCATCATCACCCGGGTATCGGTTAACGGCAATACAAGTCAAATTCCACACAATGGGAATTAACTTCACCAAAACAATGCATATGCATGCACATCACCAGCATGCAACATCAAATCAGTCTATGAAATACATCAATTTATCATAACTGAACCAAAACCAAAAGAAACATGATATCATTATTTATCATACACACATCAAACAGTATAAACATGCACTTCATCCACAAGGACCTGATACAATCAATTATCATGGATACACCATTGCATATACACCAAATATGCACATAATAACAAACCGCATAATCGGAAAGTCAACATCAAATCAACGTAATATGATCACAACATAATTCCAAATAATGCCAAAACCAATATATCACATGATCACATCTCAATCATAATGGATAGCAGGCACAACACATAAGTATCAGTTCTCATTCACCAAATCAGAACAATTTATAAACAATTCTACATCATTCTCAAAATACCAAAGTTTACAAAAATCGGGAATTCGACTCTTTTTAAAATAATTTTCATAAAATAATATTTTTCTTATTTTATAAGATAGCATTTTAAATTTAAGAAATACAGCCAAAAACGGCACTCAAATCAGACTTACGGTTTGAAAGTTATGAATTTTCAAAGTTTAATATTTTTCAAAAAGTTATGTTTTTGGAAAATATACTGGAACCCGGTTCCTACCTATATAGGAACCGGTTCCTGCGACCAATTTTGCGAGTTTTTGTACGTTCACACAGTGGAACCCGGTTCTTCCCCACTGGGAACCGGTTCCCACGACCTGCAGAGTCAAAATCTGCTATTTTGACAGCATTATTCATTCCAATCCCATCCAATTCATACCCATACGAATTATAACATTTGGGACACCAAAATGCAACCAATACACATCAATACAACATCATAAATCATGTTTCCATCATTCCTATTACTTATTCATCACATTAATGGTTCCAATTCCTATACTCTGACACAATTAGGGATAATCCCGCAAACCTAGAATTCCAAAATCGAGATTCCTAACATGCTTAATCAATTCTATTGATCTCAAAATCTATAAGGCATATTAAATAATTGAAATCACCCCTTACCTCGCGATGATCCTTCGAATTCACGGCGTTTGGCTTTTTCCTCTCTTCTCTTCTCTTCTCCAATTTCACGTACAATGATTTTCTCCCAATAACCTCTTTTTTTCTTTTCCTTTATATCCTTCTTTTATATTCCTATTATTATTTTCCAAATAATAGTAATAAATTAGTTATTATCTAGTAGAGCTTTTTACTTCACACATCTCCAATTCAACCTTACACCCCCCGGTCTTCCTTTTTAAATTTTCATAATTAATTCATCCATTTAATCCAAAATATTATTAATTAAGTCTTTAATTAATTTAATAATTAAATTCATAATTATTTAACACATGAATTAATTTGGGGTGTCACATTTAACCCCTGACCTTTGAGTCTTGTTAGTGTACTTGCTGGTAGTGAGTGGTATCGATCGTAAATCCCGTGTGTTAAGGTCGTAAAATCATTGGTTTAGCTCACTGTAGTTACAATCTAAGATACAAAATGGGAGAGAGTTAAAAAGAAGACTAGTGACTTTAAGATACTAGTTTGTTTAGAAGAATTTCTTGAAATATAATTTGTATTGAATCATGTCACAAATCTCATGGGCTTTGAGCGAGTTGGGAAGTAGTAGTCGTAGAAGTACTAATAATAGGGTCTTATGTCTTGCGTCTTCTAGTACTACCAATTATGAATTAAATCAAGATAATTTCCAAAACCATGAATTATAGATTCAAAAAATGGAGAGTCGATTAGTTAACTGGTATAAGCCAGAAATTAAATTAAAGGAAATCTATAAAATTAGTACCTTTGAATTTAAAATAAAAAAAATTATTCATACAACTGAGTCGACAACTGCTATTAGTAGTAAGTATGAAACCATAAACTTATTAAATAAAAACCTATTATAAAAACATTATCGTGAAAGTTTCAAGTATATTCACTTAGGATTAATACAAATGGCTATAAAACCTTTACATAAATTAGGATTGAATACTCCAATCCTTCTAGTTTGACGAGATACTAGAATAAAGGATTTTCATAATACAACTATAAGCATAGTTGAGTCCAACTTAAATGACGGTCCCATTTATTTTAACTACTATCCAAACTTTAGTATGAGCCTATCTAACGAGTTTATACCAAACTCTTTAGTTATATATGTTCAGAGTCTTGGAGACACTTTTAATCCTGGAGTTTCCAACATAGATGTCATTAGTAGAGTAATATTAAAATTTCTAAGGTCAATTATGATTTTAAATCTTTAAAATCAACCCCTATAAACGAGACTTGTATTATAGAAGCAAATTTGAGTAAATCAAATGTTACAACCCCAAAAATATTAATCGTTTCATATATAATTAATAAGCTTCCAGAAGAATGGATACTAAGAGATGTTGTTAAAAATGATAAATTAGAAGCTAGAACCATTAGAGATGTCATTCAATACATTGGCGGATCTATTTGATTAAAATGAATAGGATTCAATCCCACTGATACTACACTTCAAGTAGCGTTAGTACTTCCTCTAGCGCCAGACCCTCTGTTGTTAGACGGTCAACTGATTCCACCATTATATTTAATTTAGTTGATGTGGACTTCAATCCTAATGTCACCATCCCAATTTATCAAGAGGAAACCTCTAGGTCACCTTTACCTACTGCTTCACAAGTTTTAGGTACTCTAACTAAGGAAGATCCTTTCATCATAGATAAAATGTGGTTCAAAAATGAGTTTAACTCATATCATAATAAAGAAAAGAGGGATTGGAATTTCTCCTATTTTGATAAAAACACTAACAAAAATATATTTAGAAAATTTTTATGAATTTTTAAATTATCATGAAATTAATATATATTTCTTTTCTTGGTTTGAATTATACTGTCTAGAAGATAAAAATTAAAAATCCCTACACTAATAAAATGTTAGATGTTAATACCAAGATTACTACTCAGTGGAAAACAATTAAGAAAGAGACTATTAGCTCAATACATCCACCTTTAAAAGCTATTAAAATAACATCGCCTAAAAAAATGTTGAGATATAAGAATCTCCTTTTAAAACAATTATACGTCCTGGTGAAAATAGAAAAGATATTAGTAACATTCATAGCCAACTTAACTTTACCAACCAAATATTAAGTACTATGTCAAAACAATAGAAAAATTAAGGAGACTATTCCTCATACTGTTGATGTGTCTTCTAGTAAACTTGACCCTACTAGGCCAATATATCATTATGATTTTCCATCAAAAGATAAACTGCAAGGTATGATGTTAGGTCAAGAATCTGATGGAAAAATTAATAAATTAATTAAGAAATTAAATGGTTTAAATTTAGAATCGACATCCACAGTACATACCCTATCTCACGAAGGAGAAAGTAGCAGTACCTTAACTTTTAAAAAATTAGGGAATAGAGGCCCTAGGGCAAAAACTAGAAATTATTATCCTAGACCTCATTTGTTGACTTGCAATTTGAAGAAAGAAGTTGCTTCATAGGTGTAGTGGTAGAAATGTTTAAGACTAAGCCATGGGATTGACTAGACTTGTACAAATCAAAATAGAAATCGCCACCGCGCTTTATTGATTCCAAAGGAATGGGAAAAGAGAGAATAACCCAAAAAGGGGGAAAGATTCAAGGTAAGGGGGTTGGTTATGCAAAGGGAAGGTATTAGCACCCTAAACATCTACGGTACTCTGCAGGAACCTCTTTGTAAAATCTGTATATTTTGGCTATGAAATATTGTGTAAAAATGGATGGTGGAGGTGAGAAAAGAAATATATTTTTATAATTTTTGTACCTGCCGCGGTTGCGAACCATTAGTGCCTACGTACCACCTTTCGTGCAATAGGGGATCAGGGTACACGTAGTTCCTCTTTAAAAAAATTTAAAAATACAAGTGTGTTGGTTAATTTTATGAGATAAAACATCATCGCCATTGTCCGTGTGGAAAACATACCTACTATCCACAATCATGAGAAAGGAGAATTTGCATCATCTAAAAGTGGAGGATATGGCTTGGATTTTAAAATCAACAATGCCTCACTCAACACCCAAGTGGAAAATATCTCTCTTCACTACATATTGTGGAAGTATAATTGTTTGCATCACTACAAGGATTGACAATAGTCTAATCTTTTGAGAAAGGTTTTAAAATAAGAAAGCCAAAGTGGCAAAATGATTTGAAATGAGATTGATTGACTTTTAGTCTTCTTACAAAAAAATGATGTCAAAATATTATTAAGTTGATTGAAGTTTATTCATGAAAATGTTTTGAAAATGAATGGACCTAAGTCCAAGTTTATTATGAAAGTGGTTCAAGTTTCAAAACAAGAAGAGTTTTCAAAAGGAGGAAGAAGATTTTTGAAATAAAAAAAGATGGGAGGAGAAGAAGAGACTATCCTAATGCATAAGGTAAAAGCTAGGGAGAGGAACCATCTAACCAACAAGAAGCCAATACTTGACACTATGAGCCAAGATAGAATTCCCATTCTTTAGATTGAAACCAAGAAAGCAAAGATATTAGACCTCTTGAAAGAACCAAACTTCAAGTGTATTAAGTCTTCATTAAAATTAGGCAAAGTAACGATTGTATACGGGTGAATTCCAGACTACAAACAAAGAATGTAATCATAATAACCTGCATACAAAACAAATAAACAACCCAATGTCTTGAGGTAAACCTCAAGAACTCTAGACAAAATATCAATTAAGGTTACAAAGTCTCCAACATAGGCCAAGGTTTCTAATCTTAAGTTCAAGAACTCTCATACTCCATAATGCCAAGGATAGTAACCAAATAGTCCAAGTATAATTAAAGATTTTTAGGGTTCATGTTGATTATTAGGTGTCTTGAAAAAGAAAAGTAAAGCTCAAGTGATCAAAAATAAAAATGACAAGAAAGTAAATGGGCTCAATTGAGCAAAGATGAAAAATAGCATGAAATGTAAATGCTAAAATAAATGGTACATAAAGCATAAAAAATAAAAGGGCACAAAGTAAAAGCAATTTAGTAATTAGTGGTTAGTTCGATGACCATCTTGAAACTTGCGTTTGGAACTCATTAGAGGATTGGTAGAACCAAAGCCTCCACACAACAAGTTGCATTTGCTTTTTGTCAAGTATATCATCCATTTAGAATCCTCAAAAGTACCATTTAATGATCAACAATGTTTAAGTGATCCGCATTGACCAAAAGTGTTATAGATCCATTAGAGGATTGGTCACACAATGAATCTCAAGGTTATTGGATCAAAGGGATCAAATTAACATACTTGGGCTTGCAAACATAGGTTTGAGCCACAAATGATCATTTATTCGAATCAGGACAAAATTTAGCGCTATATTAAGCAATCGTAAGTGGACTTATATAGAAGTCGCGCCTATTTTGAGGCCGGTCAATAGCAATCTATGCACCATTTGTTTTAAGACATGATATAGAGATCATGCTCCAATAACACTTAGTGCAATAAAAAAGGGATGAGATGAAGAGGGGTGGGAAAGAATATACAAACCACATTTGAATTAAAATTTAATCAAACTATTATTAAAATCATTCATCCATTTTTGTGGAGTTAAACTCAACACCATGGATCCAATGATGCTAATAAAGTTCATGATCAAAAATTCAACCCAAGATTAACCAGAAAATATTCACAAAATAATATTGCATTTTAATATATACATAAAAAAGGTTTTGGAAATATTTTAAATAGAAATAAGGGATAAAAATATCAACTATGTTCAAATTAATCAAGAAATTAAAAACAAGACCATAGAAAAATCAGAAATTGACTCAAATTTTTTTATAAATTTTTTGGTAATTTTTTAAAGTCAGAAATTATTTTTTTAAATTAAAAGAAATGAGTAAAATAAAACAAAAATGATTTAAAAAAATACCAAATTCAGAAATAAAAATTAAGTGAGGTCACCAATATTTGTCACAATATCATTGGCTCATTCCATATTTTTTTTCAGAATTTAAAAATGCATAAAAGTATTTTTAAACATTTAAACAAATCAAATAAAGTGAAAATTTGTAAACAAAAAAACCAAAACACAATAAAATTGTGAAAAAATAAAAATCAGAAAGAGGAAAATCAAAAATATTTTTCATTATTTTTTCAGGTTTTTTGGACTAAAAATGAATTTTCTATGATTTTTTGAAATTTAAAACAATTAAATATAAAAATCAGAAAAGAAAATAAAAATCAAAAAAATATGGGCCATCTGATCAATGTCGAAACGCGTTAATAAACAGATAAAGTGGACCTGGCGCGCTGTGCATGTTATGGACTTTAGTGGATAATGCATTGAATCATTAATTAAATCAGATTTCAAAAAAAAATACAAGTGGCGTGCCATCATTGGTTAGAAGATGACACGTTGGTCATCTTCAACCTCCAGCTAACGTGAATTGCAGGTCTCTTAAATTGTAAAATCAGAAGCTCAGACCTATGCCATTCGCTTCATCTCTTCAAGACGAAGACAACCACACCTTCGTGACAAATTTATATAAACTGTAGCTCAAGCAAATTGGAAGGAAAGTTTTGAAAATGGATTTGAAATTTCATGGTCAAAACAAGTTTCCATATGAAAGTAAGTGTTGCGACTAGAACCAAGGCAATGAGAGCATCACAATGATATCAAAATTTTGAAGAATTGATGAAGGAATCTATCTATTGAAGTTGAGTTGCAGAGCTCTGAAACTGGACTTTAATGGAGCAATCTAAGGCACGATTCTTGAATGTAATTATATGGTTAGCTTCAGGGAAGATCAAGGAAGGTGAATTGATGGAAAAATTGGATTGAAAAAGGCTTGAAAGTAAATTTCGAAGTAGCAGAATTTTGAGTTATGGAACAAGTTTGGCAGGGTGATTTTGGCTATCCAAGCTTGAGGAAATGAATGGGGATGACCCTATATTTATAGGGAATCAAATGGAATGTCCAAGCGTATGAAATGATGAAGTTTGGAGGGAAATCATGTGAAGTTGCAAACAAGAAAAGTGTGACTTCTAATTTGATCAAAACTCATCCAAAACGCACGTTTTGTTGTGCTAATAAATTCTGGAACTTCTCTAAACATGTTTAGAGGCAAAAACGCATGGAAAACTTGTGATTAGAAGCCAAAACAAAGATTTCAAATTCTGACTTATGGAGAAACTCCAGTTCCAAGTTACCAAGTTCAACCCAATGGCATTCTTAGTCCAAGGGGTCTTAAGGTATGATTCTTGATGCTTTAGAAAGATGAGGTTACAAGCTTTGCAATAAAAAAAGAATGGAATCAAATGGATACTTGAGCTGAAAGTTGCATTGAGTCAAAGTTGGGGGGAAAAGGTTGACTTTCCATACTTAGAAATATTTCAAGTTTTTCTTCAAAAGTGACCTATAATGTTTTGCATCTAAACATGTCATTCCTCTTGGAATTTGCTCTTGACCAAAAAAGATGGCATGAAATAGACCTCTTGAATGACATTTTGAAACTCGAACTTCAAAATCTCAAAAAATTGAGAGAGTTATGAATTGTTGAAGTTGGAAAATAATCATGAAATGACCTATAATATTTTGTATCCTTAGGGCATCTTCCATCCATTTTCTCACTTTGAACATAAAAGAAGGCATAAAGTTCACATCATAAAGATCATTATGGAAAAATAATGGGCTCAAGGTGATAAAAATTGACCAAGTTATGATCATTTGAAGTCACACATAGGAAAATGGGGGTTCATCTGGAGGACTTGTAATCTTTCTTCATCATCAAGTTCTTCCACATGAAAACTCCTTGGAACTTTTGAAGTGATTTATTGATAACCCTTTAAAGAGAAGGATGTCTTTGGAATCACTCAAAATACCAAAAGATGAGCAAGATATGCTTATTTAAAGTTCAAAACCAACGCTCATAGATAAAAAAAATGCCTTGAGAAACTTTGACAATTTTGAACAAACTTCTTGTACCAACACAAATGCTTTGTAAATATAAGTTGTTGAGGATGATAATGAGAACTCATAGCAACCACATCATAGCAACCACAACCACTTCCATATCTTGAGAATTGAGAGAAATATGCATTTGTTACCAATGGGAACAAAGCCTTGTCCAAGCATGACAACTTCTCCAATCAATCCCTTGTACTTTTGAACCAAATTTGATAATCTTGAAATATGGTGAGCCAAAATAACCTTGCCATGCCATTTTCTCCAAAACAAATCCAATGGTGAAGTTTGAACTTCTCAAGATTTATTGACTAGGGCATGGAAATAAACTCATGAACCCATGGAGCAACTTGATGAATCTGAATGCCTTTACCTACATGAGTAACAACAAGACAAACCAACATTTTTTATTAATTATAAGAAGAAATCAAGACAAAAAATATTCATGATCACAAAAGAACACAAGTCAAGGTGCTCGGTGATTTCTCAAAGAGCAAAGCTATATATATAGGGAGGGGAACCAAGAATCCTAAAGTGATCTTGTTGTGATGGAATCAATATGGTATGATGATGGGATCTTAGAGGCAAAAATTGAGGTACAACAGTAGGAGATAGCTAGCCCAGAGAGTATATAGTTGAATGGAATATAGATGTTGCGACAGAACAACAGGTTATGGATACCATTCAACAAATGGTAATGGCTTCCACTGCCTTTAAAATTAGAAGAAATAGTGATAAAAAGACCAAAGACATGATAATCATGAACTTTACTGGTTAATAAAAGGGATGGTGGGACAACATCATTGCTCCAGAAGATAAATTAAAAATTGACATGGCTATTAAAGGAAATAATAATGAAGAAAATTGTGTTACAACTCTCCTTTATGCCGTTACTAATTTCTTAAAACTTCACAAAGAGCAGCTGATCAATTAATGAACCTTTATTGCCTTACCATGTTTGATTATCGTTAGTATACATACATGTTTCTCTATAAACTTTGCCTCAAATCGGATGGATTGGCCGATTATTGGAAACAAATATTTATTAGTGGCTTGCCGAGATTATTCAGCAAAAAAGTTAAAACCAATATTAAAGCTAACTTTAACAGGATTGTTCCCTACAATGCTTTGTCTATGGGAGAAATTTCCAATTATGTTATAGAGACGGGTATACAAATATGTACTGATTATTGTATAAATTTGGAATCTCAATGCAATTATGTTACCTCTAATTGTAGTAACAATGATTGAACCTGAGGCGTGTAAGAACACTGTCCTTAAGGATTTATCCACCTCATAAGCGCAAATCCCTCAAGATTCAACAAGTTTTTACCAAATTCTCAATAAGACTCTGAGGTATTAGAACAACAAGAAATCATCTTTAAGATGACCGTAAGATATAACCAGGAACAACCTAAATGAATAAGGAATAGAAGAGAAAGAGGGTTTGCTTTTTCTTTCTATATGTATCTCTTATAAAAATAGAGGAGTTTATATATATATATATATATATATATATATATATATATATATATATATATATGTGTGTGTGTGTGTGTGTGTGTGTGTGTGTGTGTGTGTGTGTGTGTGTGTGTGTGTGTGTGTGTGTGTGTGTGTGTGTGTGTGTGTGTGTGTGTGTGTGTGTGTGTGTGTGTGTGTGTGTGTGTGTGTGTGTGTGTGTGTGTGTGTGTGTGTGTGTGTGTGTGTGTGTGTGTGTGTGTGTGTGTGTGTGTGTGTGTGTGTGTGTGTGTGTGTGTGTGTGTGTGTGTGTGTGTGTGTGTGTGTGTGTGTGTGTGTGTGTGTGTGTGTGTGTGTGTGTGTGTGTGTGTGTGTGTGTGTGTGTGTGTGTGTGTGTGTGTGTGTGTGTGTGTGTGTGTGTGTGTGTGTGTGTGTGTGTGTGTGTGTGTGTGTGTGTGTGTGTGTGTGTGTGTGTGTGTGTGTGTGTGTGTGTGTGTGTGTGTGTGTGTGTGTGTGTGTGTGTGTGTGTGTGTGTGTGTGTGTGTGTATAAGAGAGAGAGAGAGAGAGAGAGAGAGAGAGAAAGAAGTCAAGGATTTCACTAAGTCAAGTCATACAGTTATAAATCATAAATAAAATGAATAATAATAATTGTTAAATATTAAAAAATATTTTCTCATATTTATCAAAATTATTTAAACTTTTGAAATATAATCACAATTTGCAACAATCCCCACATATTTCAAAAGTTCAAAAGAAAAGAAAATTCTTGGATTAACATCGTGAATCTGATGCATCAAACTAGTGTAGCAAGCTATATGAACTAGTTCTAGAATGATAGTACTTAACATACAATAAGATTGGTGTAGCATGCTATGTGAATCAATATCACTTAGCGTATGTTAAAGGTTTACCACTCACATCACACCCCTACAATTCTTGTTATTGATGTTGTGGTGCGCTAATAGGCTGTGCGCGTGCTTAGTTATTTCAAGAGTGCTCTAGATATTTCGCCAAGATCTCATACAAGTGGCCCCAATTAACACTCATATGGGTGATTTCATCAAGTGTGTGATGCAAATCACACACCGCCTAAAGGATACAAAATTCATTAAAATCTATGTAAGCTTATCCTCCCACTAAGCTTACCCATATGAACCTTTTGAAGGGCGAGAAAAACACAAGAAATGGGGGTTTGAATTGGTTTTTCTAACTAAACATTTTATTCTAAAAATATTTTGCAAACTAACTATAAAGAAATGACTTAGAAAAGAATAAAGTGACTATTTTGGTTTATACAAGTTCACCTTCAACAAGGCTACTATTTTCAACCTGCCAAGGTGATTTTGCCTTTAACAAGGACTTAATCCACTAATCTCAACACATTACAAATGCACGGGCTACCCGCCAGTGACTAACCACAACCGTATAAGAATCTAAACTGACACCTTAGCCCTCTCAAGTCTCAGACTAACAACCTAGTCACTTGAGGCAATAATCAATTCTAAACAGAATTACAATCAATTTTGTTTACAATGTTTACTTCTAAAAAGCATATTAACACAACAATGAAGAACAAAGTCTCTAATACAAATAATGAGAAACAACTTTTGTATTGAGAACTCTAATATGAAACATAAATAATGAGAAACAATTCTTTGTGTTTAATCCCCAATATCTTAACACAATAACGAGCAACAACTCTTGTGTTCTTGATATTTCTCTAGCAGAATATTTATGGATGTATATGAATAGTGATTCTTCTTTTCTCTTGATGTTTCACATCAATTTGATTCAAGCTTGATAGTGTTGTGTCGTTCGTCAATATTCAAATGCTAATAAGGTCTCTTTATATAGACTTTGAGAATTAGACCATTGGTAGTACAAAGACGTCACTTTCACTTTCCAGCTACACTAACAGTAGTATTGCATCGTGGGAGACAACATAGTGCAATACGTAAGCATGTAGTGGAATTTTAAACGTATTTCTTCGTGGCTAAGTTTCTTAAGACCTTATCTTTTGATGATTTACTTCTGGCTTGAAGTAGTAAGCTTGGAAGATGTCTCTTGATCTTGTCTTTTTCTTCATTTCTTCTTACTAGATTGATTATGATATGATGATGAAAATGATCCAGAAGATGCTTCATTGTTATATATATTAGAAATCTAAGCAATGAGATTTAGAGATATAGATATGTCTCAAAATCATCACTACTCTCTCCCCCTTTTTGTCATAATCAAAAGAATATTAAACTCTAAGAATTTTTAAGCACATATGAGACACTTTTCATTGGATGACAAAGATATGACAGGACAAAACAAACAAAGAAGTTTAAAAAAATTCAACTTTTCCTGATTTCCAAGTGAGGAAAAAAAATGAATGAGGGATGTGAGTGAATATGATAAATAAATGAATTATCTAGAAAATGAAAGAGATGGAGATGACTGTCATTTTCAAGAAATAAAAAATTAAACAAGATTATAAATAAGACATGAGAATATGTTTGGTGTGTGTAATAATAAAATAGGTTTTGAAAAATTCAAAAATAGGGGTGAAACATGAAGAATTTTAACCTATTCTCAATAAATCTTTTGTTGCTCAAAGTATTTCCAACAATTTTAGTTAAGACTTGAACTGACAAATGTCTTTTCAAATTTTAACTGGTTGTTGAAAACCAATCTTAATGATCTCAAAATGATTTTTTTTCTAATTTGGAGATATTTCTGACACAGACATCTTCTAACTCATAGAAGTATTAATGAAAGAAATTTTTTAATCAAGTTAAACAGTAGAAATTATTCATTCTGGATAACATACAAAGTTTAAGTTCTTTAGAATGAAAATAAATCTATCTTCAGCTAAGGGTTTTGTAAAGATATCAACCCATTAATGGTCAGTATCTATGAATTTTAAAATGAGGGTCCCTTTCTGAACATAGTCTCTAATAAAATTATGTTTAATTTATATGTGTTTAGCTTTAGAGTGTAGGATATGATTCTTACTGTGACAAATAGCAGCAATGTTATCACAGTAGATGGGAATGCCATTATCATAGATTTGAAAATCCTCTAGTTGATTCTTTATCTAAAGCATCTGAGTGTTGCAAAGTGATGTCAAAATATATTATGCTTCTGTTGTTGATAGAGAGATCATTGATTTCCTTTTGCTAGACCAAGAGATAAGGTAATTACTTAGAAACCGAGAGTTTCTAGAAGTGGTTTTACGTTCTATCCTGCCACCAGCATAATTTGCGTCACAAAACCCAAATAGCTTGTATACTGATGTTTTCTTATACATTAAGCCAAGGTTAGGAGTTCCATTCATATATTTTAGGATTCTCTTAACATCAGTTAAATGAGTTTCCCTTGGATCTGATTGAAAACGAGCACACATACTTAAGTTGAATAGAATATATGGATAAGAAGCAATGAGATAGATAATAGAGCCTATCATACCACGATAGAGCTTTTGACAAACCTTTTTACTTACATCTTCTTTCTGCATAATACATGTGGAATGCATATGAGTCTTAGCAGGTTTACATTCTAACATGTTAAATTTCTTCAAAATTTCTTTTGTATATTTGTTCTGATGAATGTAGGTAGCTTCTGAGGTTTGATGAATTTGAATTCCCAGAAAATACTTCAATTCTTACATTAAGCTCATTTCGAATTCTTCCTACATTAGCTCGGAAAATTCTTTGCAAATAGAGGAATTAGCATAACCAAAAATTATATCGTCAACATAGATTTGACATATCATAAGATAATTTCCAAAAATTTTACAAAAGAGAGTAGTGTCCACTTTCCCTCTTGAGAAACCACTTTCCACCAGAAAAGAGCTAAGTCTTTCATACCAAACTCTAGAAGCCTGTTTAAGAATGTACAAGGATTTTTTAAGTTTAAAAACATGTTCTTGTAGTTCAGTGTTCTCAAAACCAGGAGGTTGGCGTACATATACTTCTTCAGAGATATATCCATTTAAAAACTCACTTTTGACATCCATTTGATATAGAGTTATATTATTATTATGAACAAAAAAATAGGTTAGAAGACGAATAGATTCTAACATGACGACTGAGGCAAACGTTTTGTTATAGTCAATACCTTCTTGTTAACTGTAACCTTGTGCAGCCAATCGGGCTTTGTTTCTGAAGACTTCTCCTTTTTCATTGAGCTTATTTTTTAAAACCCATTTGGTTCCAATAACATGAATTCCTTTGGGCTTTGGTACCAAATTCTTCTTGTGTTTCCAGAATCCATTCATTTTCCTGAAGCACTTCATCACAAGATGTTGGTTCTACTTGAGACACCAATCCTAGAAGTGATTCCTCAATCTTCTTAAATGTAGATCTTGTTCTGACAGGTTCAGTCTTATCTCCAATAGTCAATTCTTTAAATACTGTTAATCTATGCTTTTGCCTTTTCTGAACATGTGTGATTTATAGTGCTTGTGTTTCTTATATTTCATCATCTTGATTCTTTTTGCTTGTATTTTAATCTTCAGAACTCTTTGCATTTTCATCAGAACCTACAAGGATTATTTCTAGATCTGCAAAACTTTCAAATAGCTTTGACTTTTCTTAGTCAAGCTTTATCATCAAACCTAACATGAATTGATTATTCCATAGTATGTGTTTCTGTGTAATATACTATGTAGCCTTTTGAGCATTCTGAGTATTCCAACATAATACATTTTTGTGCTTTGGAATCAAATTTGTTAAGATTCTCTTTAGTGTTTAGAATAAAACAGGTGCACCCCAAAAGAATGACAGTAAGAGATATTTGGTTTTCTTCCTTTACACAATTCATACAAAGTCTTTTCCAGAATAGGTATAATCGAGATTCTCTTCTGAATATAACACGATGTATTTACAGCTTCTGCCCAAAAATGCTTAACAACATTTGTTTCATTGATCATGTTTCTAACCATTTCTTATAAAGTTATATTCTTCCTTTCTACAACTCCATTTTACTGTGGATTTCTAGGACAGGAGAAATCATTGGATATGCCATTTGAGTCAAATAATTCTTCAAAAAATTTGTTTTAAAATTCTCTTCCATGACCACTTCTGACTCTAACAATTTTAGAATTAAATTCATTTTGCACTTGTAAACAAAAACTAGTGAACACGGAATGAGACTCATCCTTATGCCTTAGGAATTTTACCCATGTCTAACGACTATAATCGTCTATGATGACAAGTCCATACTTCTTAACTGACTAATGTTGTCTTAATAGGACCAAACAAGTCAATGTGTAGAAGCTCCAAAGGTTTCGGGGTAGAAACAACATTTTTAGTTTTGAAAGAGGTTTTAGAAAACTTGCCTTTCTGACATGCTTCACAAAGAGCATCTGAAGTAAACTTCAGCTTAGGAAGACCTCTGAATAACTCAAGTTTATTTAGATGAGATATCCTTCTTAAGATAATGTGACCCAAGCGTCTATGCCACACCCATTGCTCATCGTTAACTGACATTAAGCATTTTACATCTTGGTTTTTAAGATTCGACAGTTTTATTTTGTAAATGTTGTTTTTCCTTTTTCTAATGAAGAGAACACTATTATCTTTATGATTAACAACCTTACAAGGCTTCTGATTAAAAATAATGTCATAATTGTTATCACTTAATTGACTTATTGATAGCAGATTATGCATTAGACCTTCAATGTATAATACATTAGAAATAGAAGGAAGAGTTCCATTACCGATAGTTCCATTATGTAACCAGCATCTTTAAGTTCCAGGCTTTGGAACATATGCTTCCTTCCCGTCATTTGTCACGGGCATTCAGAGTCCAGGTACCATGACTGGTTTCTTAGCTCTGTTGTGTAATATATCTGTAACATACACTATTTTATCTTTTGGTACCCATAATTTTTTGGGTCCTCTAGAATTAGTTTTCCCAGAGTATTTAACAACTTTGGGTTTTTTGTGCATTTCTAACTGTTTGTGTTTGTGCAGGTGGATACATATAGAAAATGGAGAAAAAGGTTTTTCGTGAGGTGAATATTTATCCTCATAAGGATCATAACCAATTCCTCTTTTGCCATTATGGCCAATACCATAGATCATGGAAACCATTATGCTTCTACCTAGGTTATTGTCTAAAAATCTTTAAAAAGCTTTATCGTGCTTGTATATAATATTATCAGAGGGCGGTGGAGCTTTTCAAAGAGTTTCTTCTAGTTCTAAGCATTTTTTACTTTGAAAATCATTTACCCTTTCTAAGATATGATCATCTTTCTGTTCATAAAATTCTTCTTTCAACTTCTCATATTTTTTAACTTTATATTCATGAACCTTTTCAAGATTCTCGAACTTTTCATTAAGCTTATGATATTTACTAAAATAGCTAGATAAAACTAATTCAAGATTAGCACGAGACATGTCAGAAAATACCTCTTCTGAGTTATACTCGGTTTCTAATGCACTTCCTTCTAACATGATAGATGTGAATGCTACATTGGCATGCTTGTAACACCCGAATTTTTATTTATTTAAATTTTATAAATAAATATTAAGGGAGTATATATAATTACGAGTAATTGTTATGTTTCAATGTGTTGTGATGCCTTAATAAGGGGTAATCATCTTAGAAACGAAAAAAAATTTAGATATTAGGGGTGTATGACTAAAAATATAGAAAAATAGAGGTGGAATGAGAGTGTTGGTTTAATATTAATTTATTTGAATTAAAATAATAATTATAGTTTTTATAATTATATTATTATTATTTTAATAAGGAAGGGAAAAGTTGGAATATGGATTTAGGGGTCCAGGTGGTTAAGTAGTCATAAGAGGAAAATTAGAAATGAGAACGTGACATGCTGTAGACGAGAGAAGGGAAACAAAGAACGAGAAAGAAATAAGAGGAAGTGATCATATTCAAAGCAAGAACCAAGGGATTCGTAGTAGAAGTTTAGAATCATCGATCTAAGGTATGGGTAGGGTTATAACTCTATAATGGATTGCATGATGATGGGGAATGGTAGTGATTAGGTTCCATGATTGTGTATTCTTGATTTCTCATTACCATTTCCTTATGGAGTTTTGTATTTTGATGAATTGTTGATTATAAATCTGATGAAATTGGTTAAAATTGTTTATGTGAGTTATGTTGGAATTATGGGTATGAAGTGTGTGTTTTATGGAATCATATGATACTGATTTGAATTGAAACTTGGGATGTTTTGGTGTTGATTGGAACAGGAATTGTGTTTTAGAAAATAGCCGAAAATTTGTTCTGCAAAGCAGAAACCGGTTTCTGGTTTTTGGGAAACTGGTTTCCGCCTGATAAATTGCAGAAGAAACATATTTCTATCTGAGAAGAAACAGGTTTCTAGTTTTGGAGAAACTGGTTTCTTCGAGGTGTTTTGTTACACAGGTTACTGTAAAAATGCAGAAACAGGTTTCCAATTTTGGGGAAATCGGTTTCTTGTCTGTGTTGAACCGAAAAGTTTTCGAAACTTTGAAAATCCATAACTTTTGACTCCGATGTCCGTTTGACGCGTAGTTTGGACCAGTACAAAGCTAAAATGATTTTCTATCCTATAAAATAAATTATAACACATTAGATAATTATTTGACCGAATTTGATACCTATCTGTATGTATTTCCGAGTAATGTTCTATGATTGATGTTATGATTGAGTAAGATGATGTTATGTGGTATGAATAATTCGATCATTTTGCATGATGTATTGCATGATAATGATGATGACGATGGCTTGTATTGGCATGAGTAAGAATAATCAATGTGAATTGCGTTGTTGCATGTCAGCGTCGCGTGCATTCATGAACGATGGCCTATATTGGCGAATGATGGCCTGTATTGGCGATAAATGGCATGTATTGGCGAACAATGACCTGTATTTGCATTATGTTGTTGCTGCCCTAAGTTAGAATTACGATGAGGGTTCTTCCCTATTAGTACCACATGCATTGAGTTAGTGGCGGTCTCATTGCATTGCACTATGATTGATAACTTGATGTTTTTATGTTGAAAGAGTATGAGTTATATTATGATGAGTGTTATGTGTTGTGTGCATATTTTCTTATATGTTGATGTACTTGTGGTGTAATGAATGAATTAAAGGTGTGAGGTAAATAATTATAATTATGCGTACTTAAATTGTTACTTACTTGTTATTATGCTTTATATTATATTGTTATGATATCTCACCCTTTCTATTTGAATGTTGCCTCTACGTGGATAACGTGTAGATGATCCGAAGTAGCTCAAGGCGAGGTTAGCTGAGAAGTGCCTCATTTTACATAGATTGAGTCGGTGTCAGCTCTGATACGTAACACTTGGGGGTTTCACATTGTTTTATTATGACGGGAGTAAACAATTGTAGAACTCCATTTGTTGGAATTTTAATTGATGTTTTTAAGTTGAATTTTTTATTTTGGTAACTATAACTCATGCTTAGAATAAATACTAGTGAGGTTTTCCACTACGAATAAATGAAATGAAGTTCAGACATGATGAATAAGTGACTATGTGTTATGTATCTTTTTATATGAGCATGTATGATGTACAAAGATACGACATCTTATTCTTGATGTTTTATTTTATGAATTAATTTACTCTGACTTTTGGTTAAATTACCGACGGGGAATTAGGGTGTTACATTAGTGGTATAAGAGCTTGGCCGGTCTATCTGGCCAAGGTGTCGAGTCAGTGTAGTGTGACAATTGAGTAATGTCGATATGTTGTTCCTTAGTACACGACAGGTGTGTGAAACACTGTCGGTGCTTTCTAGCTTTTCTAATCACTTGTTTGCAGGAGTGTGATTGAAACAAGTGGTGGAGAAGCTTGTGCTCCTCTGAGATGGTTCATGTGGGAACAGCTGGTTTAGCAGGCCGTGAATTGCATGGGTATAAATGTTAGTGAGGCTGCGTTGTTTTCCAATTTTGAAGGAAGTACGAATTCAAGATTTACGTCTGACGATCAGGTCGAAGTGTCCTTGAGAGGGAATGATCAGGTACTCGTGTTGTTCGTATCTCTAAGAGTGGAGGGCGATGTTATGGCTAATGATGTGCCATTGAGTGTGAGTCTTGATGTTTTCTCGAGAATAATTGCAACTTATCATTAGAGCTAGATGTTAGATTAACTTGATGTTATCCTTGGAGTGAACTATCTAGAGTTAAACCAAGTCATTACAGAGCGTTTTGACGAGTTAGTGCCTATTCTCGTGCCTAAAAGTTGTACGAATTCAAGGTTCTTGTTTGTTGGTCGAGTAGGGACGTCTTTGAGGAAGAACGAGAACTGCTAAATGTTGCTTCTCAGAGGATATAGAGCAACGTGACAGCTAGTGATATGCAAGAGGTGTGTAATTTCTTGATGATCCCATGAAGACATTAGCTAAGCAACTAGGATAACTCTTAGAAGATGAAGCTCAGGTGGTTGCAAAGTTTCAGCACTATCGGTTGATCGTAAAGTTGTCAGTGTTGAGTTACCAATATGTGTGATGTCGATGTTTTGAATGGTGATAAGGTGGTGAATTGCTGTAAATTTTGTTGTTGAAATCATATAATTGATTGTCTAATGTGGTTGATGTTGTTGGATGGTTGTAAATCATGGGTCATATTCGGAACTCAAGGAGATGAGTATTCATGTGAAAAGGACTTGAGTTTTGGTGCTTTTGAAAAGTGAATTTTTGACAAAATAATGTGTCTTTCTGGTTATAAGAAGAATGATGTTTAAAAAATGTGTTGGAATGGGTTTTATGCACAGAAAATCGTTGAAAACTGCTTATGTTCAGCCTATAATTGGTTACCAATATATGGGTATCCGAGTACACTGGAATTAAAATCAGCAGAATTTCAAAAATTCATAACTTGAGTTCTAGATGTCTGATTTGAGTTTTGTTTAAAGCGTTAGAAAGCTAACGTGGTAAAATATGTTTTAAGAATTTTTCCAGTACCTAGAATTGACTTATTTGTCATGTGGTGATGTTGGAGGGAGGTGGAGTTGCTATTGATCTTGTCGTTGGTGCCAGACTTGTTTCTATGGCACCGTACAAGATGTTAGCTTCAGAGTTGGGTGAATTGACAAAGAAATTAGAAGATTTATTAGAAAGGAAATTTATGAGACCAAGTGTATCACTTAGGGAGTTCTGGTGTTATTAGTTAAGAAGAAATAAGGTAGTGCGAAATTGTGTGTGGATTACCGACAATTGATTAAGGTAGTGATTGAGATTAAATATCCACTTCAAAAGGGTTGACGGTTTGATGGACCAACTGGTAGACGAGTATGTATTTAGTATAATCAAATTGAGGTTGGGTTACCTTCAAACTCGGGTGAAGGGTGAGGATAGTTAGAGGACAACTTTCAGAACTCAGTGTAGGTATTGTGAATTGGATCAGTTGGTTGCGGTGTTTATTGGGGACATTTTGATTTAATCTAAGTCTGAATAAGGACATGTTGAATGTTGCGGTTTGATTATAGTGTCGAAAGGGACGGAACTTTATGCTAAGTCGTGAAGGTGTAGATTATGATTCGAGAAGGTGGGTTTTCTTAAGCATGTGATGGTATCTGTAGATCCGTCCAAGATAAATGTAGTTCTACATTGAGAGACTCTAAAGTCAGTTATGGAGACTAGAAAATTTTGAGCTTAACTAATTATTATTGCAATTGGCTTGAGATTAGATCTAGTATAAGATATTTGGTAATAAGAAATATGTGAGGGTATTGGAGAAGCACATGGAAGTGCCACTTATGCCAATTAAGAATGGTTAGAGTGGGGAGATCTTGAGGAAAAGAAAAGCTTAAATAGTAACGTGGATTGCGTGTCAGTGATGACATGGTATTAACGTGTGTCAGAAAATTTTTAGAAGATTCTATCACCAACCGGATGATGATGTGGTATTATTGAGATTGTGATTGAATGAGAACCAAATGTGAAATTATATGGATCATAGAGGATATGAGACTAAAGAAAAGACATGATTTATTGATGAGGTGGGATTATCGGTTACGTAGATTAGAAGCTTTTGAGCTTAACTGATTATTATTGCAGTTGGCTTGAGATGAGGTCTAGTATGAGATGTTTGGTAATAGGAAGAATGTGAAAATATTGGAGAAGTACATAGTAGTGCAATTTATGCCAATTGAGAATAGTTAGAGTGGAGATACCTTTGAGGAAAAGAGAAGGTTAAATGGTAAAGTGGATTGCGTGTCATTGATGACATGGTATCGACATGTGTCAGGAAACCCTTGGAAGTATCTATCACCAACTGGATGATGAGATGGTAGTGTTGAGATTGTGATTAGAATGAGATCCAAATGTGAGATTATAGGGATTAGTGAGATTATGATATTAAAGGAAAGAGTAAGGATTTATTGATGTGGTTAAAGTCCTCTACTTAGATGAAGACTTTATTTGGAGCGAAACGATTTGGATAATACTCGGTGTAGTAGTTTTTCCTGTATTAGAATATACTTAAGAATTGTGTTGTGCTACATGCGTGTAAAGGAGACTATGTAATGGATTTTTGGGCGTTTATGTATCATTGATGAGGATGAAAAGAAGGAAATTAAGGAGTTTGTAAAGCCTTAGAGAGATTGTTGGACATTATGCTTAGGTAACTTTGAGCATGAGATAAGGGACGCTATTGCAGTTGGGTAACAATGGTTTATGCCTCCATTATCATTGCCGACAACCTATTGAGAAATTAAGGAACTGATCACCCTTAATCTCTTGTTGATAGTAGACAGGATCGCGTTGGATGGTATATACTTGTCTTGCTAGCTTGATAGTATGTAGAGTGAATTGAAGCTCGGTCGATAGTATAGTCGTTCACCATTTCGTGTGGACCTAATGGAAAATCAACTATGAAAGAGTTGTAACTTATTGAATAGTTCAAAGACTTGAGTTTGTATGTGAGCTAACGTCGCGGAGTGGAAGGTTGAGGATATCAAAAGTGAACAATGAGTTTATGGTGGTTATTAACGAGGTTCAGAAGCTAGATATGAAACTTATAGATCTGGTAGTTGATAGAAGTCAAAGTGAGGATATAGACTTAAGGTAGATGATCAGAGTGGCGCAACTGAAGCGTGATGTGGCGCAGTTCGTTATGCATGTATGACTTTTGGATTCAAGGATTAAACATTAGAAGTTGTGGGAACAATGCAAACTATTGTAAATTCCAAAATGGAATTGTTAGGTGAAAGGTTTATATATTATTTGTGTTATTGACATGTTAATGGATGTATTAATTTACACGTTCAATTGGTAAATCGTAGCATGGTGGTACTAATGTTGTATGTCGAAGGTGTTAGTATTACCATTATGTTGACATTCTTATGGTGGTTTTGACATGTGATGAAATAGTAGAGGCGATGTGCATAGTGTGAGAACTGGAAAGTAGGATGCGGGGGTCATATCTGGGGTTGTTCGCATCAGGTGAATTTTTTAGGACGAAAATATTCTAAGTGGGGGAGAGTTGTAACACCCTGATTTTTATTTATTTAAAATTTTATAAATAAATATTAAGGGAGTATATGTGATTGCGACTAATTGTTATGTTTCGATGTGTTGTGATGCCTTAATAAGGGGTAATTATCTTATAAACGAAGAAAATTTAGGCATTAGGGGTGTATGACTAAAAATGTAGAAAATAGAGGTGGAAGGAGAGTGTTGGTTTAATATTAATATTATTTGAATTAAAAAAATAATTATAGTTTTTATAATTTTATTATTATTATTTTAATGAGGAGGACAAAGTTGGAATATGGACTTAGGGGTCCAAGGGATTAAGTAGTCATAAGAGGAAAATTAGAAGTGAGAATGTGACATGCTGTGAACGAGAGAAGAGAAATAGAGAACGAGAAAGAAAGAAGAGGAAGTGGTCGTATTCGAAGCAAGAACCAAGGGATTCGCGGTAGAAGTTTAGAATTGTCAATCTAAGATAAGATTGAGGTTCTAACTCTATAACAAATTGCATGATGATGGGGAATGGTAGTGATTAGGTTCCATGATTGTGTGTTATTGATTTCTCATTACTATTGCCTTGTAGGGTTTTGTATTTTGATGAACTGTTGATTATAAATCTAATGAAATTGGTTTAAATTGTTGATGTGAGTTATGTTGGAATGATAGGTATGAAGCGTGTGTTTTATGGAATCATATGATACTGATTTGAATTGAAAATTGGGATGTTTCAGGGTTGATTGGAACAGGAATTGTGTTCTGGAAAATAGTAGAAAAATTTGTTATGCAAAGTAGAAATTGGTTTCTGTCTGAGAAGAAACAGGTTTCCAATTTTGGAGAAACCGGTTTCTTCAATGATTTTTGTCATACAGGTTACTGTAAAAGTGTAGAAACAGGTTTCCAATTTTGGGGAAACTGGTTTCTTGTCTGTGTTGAACCGAAATATTTTTGAAACTTTGAAAATCTATAACTTTTGACTTGGGTGTCCGTTTGACACGCCATTTGGACTAGTACGAAGCTAAAATTATTTTCTATCCTATACAAATAAATTAGAACACAGTAGATAATTATTTGACCGAATTCGATACCTATATGTGTGTATTTATGAGTAATATGCTATGATGGATGTTGCGAATTAGTAAGAGATGTTGTATGAATAATTTGATTATTTTGCATGATGTGTTGTATGATAATGATGATGACGATGGCCTGTATTTGCGTGGCATTGATGAGTAAGAATAATCAATGTGAATTACGTTGTTGTATGTCAGTGTCGTGTGCATTCATGAATGATGGACTGTATTGGCGAACGATGGCTTGTATTGGTGATAGATGGCCTGTATTGGCGACTGATGACATGTATTGGTGTTATGATGTTGCTGCCCTAAGTTGGCATTACGATGAGGGTTCTTCCCTATTGGTACCACATGCATTGAGTCAGTGCCGATCTCATTGCATTGCATTATAATTGATAACTTTATGTTTTGATGTTGAAAGAGTATGAGTTATATTATGATGAGTGTTATGTGTTGTGTGCATATTTTATTATATGATTATGTACTTTTTGTGTGATGAATGAATTAAAAGTGTGAGGTAAATAATTATAATTATGTGTACTTAAATTTTTATCTACTTGTTATTATGCTTTCTTTTATATTGTTATGATATCTCACCCTTTTTGTTTGAATGTTGCCTCTACGTGGGTAACGTGCAGATGATCCGAAGTAGCTCGAGGTCGAGGTTAGCTCAGAAGTGCCACATTTTATATAGATTGAGTCGGTGCCAACTCTGATACGTAACACTTGGGGGTTTTGCGTTGTTTTATTATGATGGGAGTAAACTATTGTAGAACTCCATTTGTTGGAATTTTAATTGATGTTTTTAAGTTGAATTTTGGATTTTGGTAACTATCACTCATATTGAGAATAATTACTAATGATATTTTCTATTGCGAATAAATGAAATGAAGTTCAGACATGATGAATAAGTGACTATGTGTTTTGTATCTTTTTATATGAGCATGTATGATGTACGAAGATGTTGCATCTTATTCTTGATTTTTTATTTTATGAATTAATTACTCTGATTTTTGGTTATAATTACCGACGGGGAATTAGGGTGTTACAATGCTCCTCGTCAGAGTCGGATTCTGATACTTCAGAATCATCCCATATTGCCATAAGACCTTTCATTTTACCCTTGAATTTGTCTTTCTTGAAACTTTCATTTTTGAAACTCTCTCTCTCTCTCTCTCTCTCTCTCTCTCTCCTCTCTCTCTCTCTCTCTCTCTCTCTCTCTCTCTCTCTCTCTCTCTCTCTCTCTCTCTCTCTCTCTCTCTCTCTCTCTCTCTCTCTCTCTCTCTCTCTCTCTCTCCTCTCTCTCTCTCTCTCTCTCTCTCTCTCTCTCTTGCTCGCTCTTCAGATTTGGACTATCATTTCTATAATGTCCCTGGTTCATTACATTCATAGAATGTAACTTCTTTGTTACCCCTTGAATATGAGTCTGAGTGATCACTTCTAGGTCTTCTGAAGTTGTTTTGTCTTTTCCAGAGTTGTTTTGACTCTTTTGATAATGAGTGACAATTCTTCTTCATCATCTGGCGCATCTTCATCAGAGTCTTTTCCTTCTTCAGATTTGAGATCCTTGTATTTCTATGACTTACTCCTTTCTGTTCTTGATCTAGAGTAGTGGATTTAACCTTTTTCAGAGGTTCATCTTCCTCTAACTCAATTTCATGACTCTTGAGAGAACTAGCTAACTCTTCAAGACTAATGTTGTTCCGATGTTTGGAGATATTTAGCGTAGTTACCATTGGTCTCCATTTCTTTGGAAGACTTCTAATAATATTCTTGGCATGATCTCCCTATCGTAAAACTTTTGTCCAAAATCTTGAGTCCTGCTACTAAAGTTTGAAATCTTGAGAACATAGTCTCAATAGTTTCATCTTCTTCCATTTTTAAAAGCTTCATATTTCTGGACTAAAGCTAACACTTTAGTTTCCTTTACTTGAGCATTTCCTTCATGTGTCATTCTTAAGGAGTCAAAAACCGCTTTAAGCTGATTCTCTGTTGGTGATTTTCTCGTATTCATTATATGAGATACCACTGAGGAGAATGGTTGTAGATTTATGATGATTTTTGCTTCGATGTTTCTGATCTTCATTCATTATGCTTCTGGGAATGGGAATACCAATGACATATATAGGTTCCCTCATAACTTTCTGTAATCAGACCCCAAATATTTGTATCATAACCTAGAAAGAAATTGTCTAGTCTGTCTTTCCAGTACTCAAATATTTCTCCATCAAAAATATTTATCTTAAAGAAGTTGTTATCTCTTTCGTTTGTGTTTACAGGTGCAACCATAGGATGTTTTTCTCAATTGGATCTCTCTACACGGTTAAGTGTTTGATTTTAAAATCAATGAAGAGTCGGAGCTCCTGATACCAATTGAAGAGTGAGAAAAAACACAAGAAATGGGGGTTTGAATTGGGATTTCTAATAAGCTTTTTTATTTAAAAATTTATTTTGCAAACTAACTAGAAAGAATAAGACTAAGGAAAGAATAAAATGACTCTTTTGGTTTTATACAAGTTCACCTTCAACAAGGTTACTCTTGTCCACCCACCAAGGTGATTTTGCCTTCAACAAGAACTTAATCCACTAATCTCAACAGATTACAGATGCAAGGGCTACATGTCGGTGACTCATAACAACTGTCTAAGAGTCTAAAAAGACGCCTTAGCCCTCTCAAGTCTACAGACTAACAACCTAATCACTTGAGGCAATAATCAATTCTAGACAAAATTACAATTAAATGTGTTTATAATGTTTGCTTCTAAAAAGCAGATTAACACAACAATGAAAAGAAAAGTCTCTAATACAAATAATGAGCAACAACTCTTTGAATTGAGAACTAAACAATAACATAAACACAAATAATGAGCAACAACTCTTTGTGTTTAATCCTAATATTCCAACATAATAATGAGCAACAACTCCTGTGTCTTGATATTTCTCTAGAAGAATATTTATGGATGAATATTTGAATAGTGATTCTTCTTTTCTCTTGACATTTTTCACTATTTCAGAAATTTGATTCAATCTTGATAATGTTTAGTAATTCATTTTTCTTCAAATGCTGCTGAGGTCTATTTATATAGACTTTGATAAATAGACTGTTGGTAGTACATAAACATCGTTTTCACTTTCCCAGCTACAATAACAGTAGCATTTCATCGTGGGAGACAAAATAGTACAATACGTAAGCATGAAGTGGAATTTGAAGTGTATTATTTATACTATATTCTTCGTGCTAAGTTTCTTAGAACCTTATCTTTTCATGTTTTACTTTGACTTGAAGTAGTAAGCTTGGAAGATATCTCTTTCTGATCCTTGTCCCTTTTCTCTTTGTTGGATTGATTCTGATATAATGAATGAAGATGATCCAAAGAGATGCATCATTGTGGTAGGGTTAGAGTCTTTCAGATAGTTGAATATTGTCTTCAGATATATAAGCAACAACTTATCTAATGAACAATGTCTTGTTTCTGAGCAAAAGCTTTTCTGATCTATATGTATTGATATGATCTTTGATTTCTGATAACAGCTTTTCTGAGATGCATGTTTGATGACTGATTTCTGAAGCAGAATCTTATGTCAGTACATCTGAATTTCTAGATTCATACTTTTTGATCTGATCCTTGATTCTTGACTTCTGATTTTGGATTCTGATCTTTATTTGAGCTGGAAGCATAAAGATTATGTCTGCTACTTCTTTATTTTTGATCCTTTTCCTTTCTGATCTTGATCTCTGATGCTGAGCTGGAAGCAAAATCTTATGTCAGCTACATCTGATTCTGACACTTTGGTTCATGATCAAAATCTCTCTCTCTCTCTAGAAGTGTATATGATTTTGATTTGAGAGTGGCACTTTTCTGAGAACAACTTTGATTCACTTTCTGATGAACATTCAACATTCTTTAGAACTGTTGATCTTTCTTTAGAAACGATCACAATAGTTCTTCTGGTGAGTGCAATGGTGTTTCTAATGATATCTTTAGAAAGACTATCCAGAATCTTGATATCTTCACACTCAATGAAACTATTAGAAACTAAAATTGTTTCTCATCAAATATATGTGTTGTTATCATCAAAACTTCGAGATTATATTGTAGACATAAATCTTGATCTAACAATCCTCAGCTTCTACATAGTGAGATTTGTAAGCTCCCTCTGAATATAAGACTAATGAAATTTCATCAAGGATAAAAGATTGAGACCGTTTTGATAAAAGAAATAAAACACGATAAATGCCTTAAATTAAAAATATATAACTAATGGTTTTGAGTTGGGGGTGGTAATGTGTCGAGGATGGCTGCAAACATGTTTTGAATGTTGGAGTTGATTTCATTCTAACGCTCCCAAACCTGTTTCTAACAATAAGGAAGACCATGTGATAGACACAAATGATGTCTCGGTTCATTGTTCGAATGATGAGGATAAAGTTCCTAGTCCTCACGCAGAATTTTGTTCGGATATAGATCAATTAATTTGCCATGAAAATTCTATCTTTGTTCCTCACAATCCCACTAATTTTGTTTCGTAACCTCCAGAGGAATCAGAATCTTAGTTATCTCAGTTTGTGGATACTACTCAAGCCATTGTGTTAAAAGGTGAAGAAATCACCAATGTTGATGAGGTTTTTCTCAATAACTCCTAGGACAACCTTGCAAAACTAGGTGAAGATTGAATTCAAAAGGAAGGTACTTTTTCGTCAGGCGTCTCTAAAATTAAAAAGAAGCAATCTGTTAAGCAAAAATTGAAGGTTATTACTAGGTCCCAAGCAGACCTCAAGCATCGTTCCTTATGAAGAGTTTATACTGCAATGTTCATGGTTTAGCTAAGGCTCCCTCTAGATTAGCTTTAAAGAGACTCATCAAGCTTCATAAGCCAGACTTCATTTTCAAGGCAGAACCCAAAATCAGTTTCTCTAATCTTCTTAATAATTGGTTTCAAAAGTTAGGTTTCTTGCCTCTTGGTTTTAACAATTTGGAGCAACCTTCTTTGTGGTGTTTTGGTACTGCTGATTTTTCTCCTACCATTATCTCTATCTCAGATCAACTGGTTGCCTTCTCTTTTATTTTAGATAATTGTCAACTTGCTTGTGCAGTGGTTTATGCCTCTACCAATATCATTAAAAAGAGGGAGATCTTGAGATATCTTTCTGATATGCAATCCAAGCATTCTTTACCGTGGTTGTTTATTAGGAGATTTCAATGGGATTGTGGTTGCACATGAGCATAGATGCCGGAATATCCCTGCCAAAACGCCACTATTAGATTTTCGTAATTGGTCGGATAGAAATAAGTTAATTCACTTTCCTACAACAGGTGCAAGGTTTACTTGGCTTAACAAAAGATATGCTCCTTATACTATTGAAAGAAGGCTAGATAGATGTATTAGAAATCAACTTTGGTTTGATTCTTGTTCTCAAATCTCTGTTTCTACTATGGCTAAACTTTGTTCGGATCATTATCCTATTTTGTTGGAATTTCACATAACTTTGGCAAGGGTGATCTCACAATTTAAATTCTTGAAAACTTGGACTTTCCATTTTGAGTGTAGTTCTTTGGTTGCTATAAGTTGGTCTCAGAACATTATAGGTTGTCTGATGTATGTTCTCAATAAGAAATTGTAGTTGTTAAACAAAGTTCTTAAAGGGTGGAACAAACTCATATTTGGTAATGTTACTGTCAATGTGGATAGTGTAGAAATGGTGCTAAAGGATATTCAAGATAAAATTCAGCATATGGGTAGTAGTGATGATCTCAAAAAGCAAGAGTTTGATGCTTAGTGTAAGCTTTAAAAAGCCTTAGACATGGAGGAATGCTTTTGGAGAGACAAATCTAGAGTCAAATGGTAGTTGGAAGGAGACCGAAATACTGCTTTTTTCATCGTATTTCCAAGATCAAAAACAAGTTGAAGCCAATTTCTTTACTTAACCATGATAGCAAGCTAATTTTCGATCTTATTGCGATTACGGGCTACACTATGAACTACTTTAAATATTTTTTTTCCACTAACGTTTCTCTTTTGCAGGATTTTAATTTGGTAGATGTCATTATTCGTGTCATGGTGGATGATAGCATGGACATTGTCCTAACTATGCTTCCGTCTAATGCTGAGATCTCTGTTGTAGTGTTCGCCCTGAACAAAGTTAGCGCGCTGGGTCCGAATGGTTTTAGAGCTGTTTTTTATCAAACTTTATGGGAGATCATAAAGGAGGATGTTACAAAAGCGGTGTTGCAGTTTTTTAATACTGGCTGGATTCTTCTGGGGTTTAATTCCAACACTATTGTGCTTATGCCTAAAATCAAAATCAAGGGGCTGATTCTTTAGATCAATTTTGTCCTATTTCTTTATCAAAGTTTAAGTTCATAATTATCTTGAAGATTCTTGTAGATAGGATTGCAATTATTTTTGCCTAATTTAATTTTTCAGGGGTAACATGGTTTCATTCAAGATAGACACATTCAAGATTGTATTGGTTTAGCTTCCGAAGCTTTTAATTTACTAGACTTTAATGTTTGGTGCAGAAATTTGGCTTTGAAGGTGAACATTTCTAAGGTCTTCGACACTCTCAATTGGCAATTTCTATTGAATATGCTTCATAACTTCGATTTCAACAATAAATTCTGCTTGTGGATTAGTAGTATTCTTCATTTGGCTCAGATGTCTATCAATATTAATGGGACTTTGCATAGTTATTTCAACTGCTTGTGCGACGTCCATCAATGTGATCCACTTTCTCCCTTCTTTTCGTATCACGGAAGATGTGTTAAGCAGGAGAATTTCTCAGCTGGTGACTTCTAAAAAGCTTGAGATTATTTCGGGTCTGAGAAAGGTTGTAGTGCCTTTGCACATTCTTTATGCCGATGATGTCTTCATCTTCTGTAAAAGAAAAGTTTCTAATATCAAGTGTCTCATTAAGCTTTTCAAATATTATGTCGCTATTTCAGGGAAGGTGGTCAATTGCAGCAAATCCTTTATATTTTGTGGTTCTATGTCTTCTTTTCATCTGGATATTCTTGTTGAGATGTTTGGTTTCATCAAGGGGGCTGCTTCGTTCACCTATCTTGGTGTTCCCATTCTCAAGGGCAAGCCTAAGAGTGTGTTCTTGCAGCCTATTATCGATAAATTCATTAATATATTGGCTTCCTGGAAAGCTTCTTCGCTCTCTTTTGTAGGTAGAGTGGAGTTGGTCAGGTCTTCCATTCAAGGGATGCTTATCCACAACATGTCTATTTATTTGTGGCCTTTATCTCTTATTCAGGATTTGGAGCGCGCGGTGAAGAATTTAATTTGGAGTTAAGAGACTTCTAAAAATAAGGTGATCATAGTGGCATGGAAAAACATTTGTAAACCTTTTGTGGAAGGTGTGCTCGATCTTAGGTCTTTATTTGCTATAAATGAAACTTCAAATTTGAAACTTGTGTGGAATCTTCTTAACTCCTTTGTTGCTTGGGCAAATCTTCTCAAGAATAGAATCTTTAGAAATTATAATCTCATAAAGGCTCATATTTTCTCTTCCATTTGGACAAGTGTGAAGAAAGAATTAGCTACTGTTATGGACAAATCGTCTTGGTGTATCGATGACGATAACTCAATCAACCTTTGGAAAGACAATTGGTGCATGTTGTACCCCAAAATTTGCCCTCACCATATTCTCCAAGAAATTGCCAAGTCAAGTCACAAAATTCCCCAAGGGTTGTGCAGTGCAACTGTCTCCTATACAGTCAAAACTAGGGTTTGTGTTCTGATCAAGAAATTGAAGGTTTCAAAAGCCCAATCAAGTCTCACATGCCTAAAAATGTGGTCAAGCATCCTCATATCAAGTTTCAAGGCATTCAGCTCAAAATGGCACAGTCAAAACCCTAGATTGCACTACAGTCAACTGTAGGGGCAAAATGGTCATTTGACAGTCAAAAGTTCAAATTTTTGGTCAACATATCATTTTGAAGCCACAAACATCATTTGATCAATGCTTGATCATGATTCTCAAGATTTGGCTCAGAAATCATCAAAGATGCAAAAGTTACTATATTTGGACAGCTGAAAAAGTCAACTGAAATTGACCAGGGCATAACTTTCACATGGATTATCAGAAAAATTCCATCCAAAGCTCATTTTGAAGAGAAAGACATTTCCTACAACTCATCTTCATACTTCAAGTCCAAGAAATGCTCTCACAAAAAGTTATCAATTTCAACATTATAGGTCATTTTCAAAAGTCAACAAAAAGGGACTTTAAGTCAAAGGCCATAACTTGAGACTGGTAAATCCAAATTACATGGGACCAAAGACATTGGTTAGAGGACTCAAAGACCTTTCCAAAATGTCCAAGAACATGTGAAAAGCTTAAAAATTGAGCAAGTTATGCCTTGTGGAAGTTGGGAAATTTTTGGGAATTTTGAAAAGTCAACATTGATGCAAATGATCCAAAATTGCTAATGGGCCCATTTTTCTTCCATGATTCATCATTCTAAGCCTATGCACGACCACTTGGCCCAAAGGGAAGTATTTTCTCAATTTTTATTTATTTATTTGAATTTATATTAATATTAATTCATTTAAATTATTTAAATACATGAAAAATATCTAACCTAACAAAACCAATCTTTTTATGCATGATTTGGACTCAATATTTCGTGCTTGTTCAATTATGGAAAGAATTGGTGTGATTGGAGCTAATTGACACAAAGAACCATGTGAAAAAGATTCAAAAAGATCTTACAAAATCAAATATGCAAACCATTGAATTCATGAGATTTTGTTGAATTTTGTTGACCTAAAAGCTTCTATACATATTCAGAGTCTCAACCCTAAGCCTTAGAGACAAAAAGCTGCGCCCAAGAACACTTTAAAAACTTAAATTTTTTTCCATAAAACACAAAACTGATTTCAAGGTTACAGGTGGATTCAAGGCGTAATACTGATCCCATTAGCTTCCTTGGGTGACATAGAACACATTCCAATCAATATCAACCACAAAAGCTCCAGGAATTGGTACCTGTAACTCAAACTATGAAGCAAAACTTTTGAAATCGCATATCATAATTCATACATCTTTTTGCATTTTTGTTTATGAATTCTTGTTCAGTATGAAGTTTCCAAGCTAACCATTGTGTTTAATTGTATTTTTATTGACCATACACGATTCTACCATGCTTAGATTTTAGGGTTTTCAAGTTGTGATTTTAGGGCTTTTGCAAAGAGGAAAAATCAAAGCTTTAGACTATGACCATTGGACTCAGCAAGCTTAGACAAAGCAAATTCATATATCGCGATGAATTTATGATCCACGTAGCGCTAATCGCTATTTTTCCATAGCCCACTTTCTGCAACGCGTTAAAAACCGTTGCTATTGGATTTTGTTTTACAGGGGTGGTGGAGACGACGAAGCGTGGCAGCCTGTGACTCGTGCGTTCAAATTTCGCGCGCTGAATCATTAATGTTTTGTTTGTTCTTTTTATTATTTAATAACCATTATATATTAAATTGAAATCAAGTGCTTCAGTGGCAGGTACCTATGCATACAACCTCCAAGACCTGGGTTCGAGTCCCAGGTCTGAACAATTTCCATATTATTTTTGTATATTAATTCCTATGCAGCGCTCACAGTGAAAAACACCATACACCTCATGATCCAAGCATACACGTGTCCCAGACGGTCACACCAAAGGCATAGATCCAAGGAGTACCATGTACCCTAGTCAGACGCGTCACATGTTGCACAAAAAAGTCAATGGATTTCAAGCTATTGGGCCAGAATGATAGGCCTATACCTCCTAAATTGGGGCCTGAACCCCCCCTGGTTTGCTTTTCTTTTCATATTTTATTTTTTTAATTGTTATGTTATTTATTTTTTATTTGTTTTAATTAATTAATTATTTTTACAAAATATGAAAAATATCATAAAATCAGAAAAAGGCAAAAAAATATAATATTTATTTTATTTTAATTATTTCCATAAATAAATTACATGTAAATATTTAGTTTAATTAGGCTATAATTTTAATCCTTTTAATAACTAAAATCCAAAATAGAATTAGGTTTAATTTTTATTTTTAATTCCATTATTTATTTAATTTTGCAAAAGAGGGTCCAACGCCCATATTTTTAATTGTCTAATTTGCGCATTTATTTTATGTCGTTTATTATAATTGTGTAATTCTCCCAAAGCATTGTAACTTATACTTTTCGCACTTTTATTCGATTTATTTATTTTCCGTCAAATCGGGTCCGGTTTAATTTTGGCGATGTGGACCCGCGCCGTTTGTAATAGTTGTAGATTTATTTTCCCGCAAACTTTATAACTGTTAAAAAGCATGCAAGAATGAATGGCTTTAAAAATAAAATCAAGCGTAGATCACAAATAAACATGACAAGACAAATAACTGAAACATGACACACAATTCGCACACACCACCCCTAGGGTACGCCTCACTGTTGCCTTGCCTCGAAAGGTGATCGTCGAGTAGAGGACGTCTTAGTAAGTCCTCATGATCCGGGAACCTGGCATGAGGGTAGCTTCTAAGGTGTCTTCCCATTGCTCTGGTGATCACCATGTCCCTACAAACTCGAATTGACCCGAACACCTCCAACGGTGGTGCTACCTACCTCTCAATGGTGGGATGGCACTACTTTAAAGGACATCTACACAGACGAATTCCTTAGGGTAGGTAGGTTCTCAAGGATACTTGCTCTAATCTCAAAACAAACTCAAAAAGACTTTTCACACTGACACTTTTCAAAAGCTTTCAAAGCAAATTTTTCAAACACTCTGACGTACGAGTCGATCTGAAATTTTTCAAAGAAACCTTTTTAACCCACATTGAAAAGCAAACAAACAATTTTGAAAACACATTGAGCAAGTATCTAAGAGCCCATGGATAACCATGGATAGAAAGGGTGCTAATACCTTCCCTTTCTATAACCTACCTCCCGAACCGAGAGCAATCTCTTTAAGGAATTTTTCTGTGCTTTTGTCCTTTCCATTTGGAGAAAATAAAAGACGGTGGCGACTCTTGCTTCCGCGACATTTCGCGAACCAGCGTTAAACAGTCAGTTCCAGATCCACCGATCACAGTGCAGTTATATGCTTTCTCTTGATGACGATTCTCCTATTTATTTCATTTGATCATAGAGTCAGTACCATTTTAATTAATGAAAAATGGTAATTTTCTAAGTTGATAACCCCGATTTTGGTTTCTATTCAGGTGCGGATCAACAATTGTCATACTTTGTTTGATATTCGCCCGGATAAAAGAGTTTGGCATTCCTCACAGGAGATTTAACTTTGAAATTTGCTTATGACATTAAGCGGATTATAGGATCCCTGTTGTACCCCAAAATTTTCCCTCTCACTTATCAAATATTTTCTCACAAAGATCTCTCTTGGCTCAAGACTGCACAAGGATTGATCAACTCAAGACACCTCCTTAAGCATTGATGACTGAAATTAGGGTTTGAGATTGCACAGAGATAATTGAACTTTCAATGCCCTATATTACTTTAATGGATCATTATGGACCCCCAAGATTACTCATGTCAAGTTTCAAGCCTTGAATCACATTTTTGCTCAGTCAGTTGAGCAGTTGACCTAAAAATCAGTTGTATTGGGGGAAAAGTCAAATGTGGCCAATTTACAGTCAAACTTCAAAAATTTTGATCCACATCAACATTATAAACTCATATGTATCATTTGATAAATTTTGGACCATAATTCCTCAAGAAATTTGATCAGATCATCAAAAGGGCAAAATGGTCAAAATTAGGGTTTTGACTGAGAAGGGGCAATTTCTGATTTTTGACCTAGAAAATGGTCAATTGGTTTGAAGCAAGATCTCAAGATTTAAATTGCACCATTTTGACCTAATGGTATGACTCAAAACATTGCTCAAGATCAATTGGATTGATAGTGGATTTTCAATCAATTGATCAAAAGTCAACTGTATACTGAAAAGTCAAATTTTGACTTTTTGGTCAAAATCAAGTGTTAAAGATCACAATTCATCAAAACATGTCAAAATATGAAAATTATTCATCAAGAAATCAAAAAGTCAATATTTCATTTTGGAAAGTCAAAGTTTCCAAACTTAGAAATTTTTCTAAGTGTTGAAAACTTCATGTTTTTTCACAACTTTGAGCCAATTTTTCACCATGATGCAAGATGATTCAAAAGAAACTTTCAACATGAAAGTTGTATATCTACAAGACTTCTTTACACAACTTCTCCTAAAGACACTTGGATCTCAAGTTATTAATTCATGAAGTCATGGTCTTGAAATTAAACACTTAGTGAAATTTTGCCCTAGTTTAGGCAGGATTTTGACCTAACTTCATGGCACTTTTTCATATAGTTCCAAGGGGAATCTTCAAAAGTGATTTAAATAGGGGTTGTATATCACATTATAAGCTTTCTAAAATTTCAAATAACTCCTTGAGATCATTCTGAGCAAGGATAATCGAAGAGAGGAAGTTAGAGTTTCAAACTAAAATTATAGGTCATTTTCATGATGAACAAAAATGCAATTTCAATATTAGGCTGCATAATCTTGCTTTGCAGGCCTTTTAACTTGTGTATCTATCCATCATTAATGGATTACACAAACTTTTGAGCTTTAATCCAAGTGGTTGAAGCTTTATCCGATCCACATTTCCATTAATGGCACAAAGTGAACACTTCCATTTTAGAAAAGCAAGCTTTATGTGCAAAGTCAATTCTTGAGCCTCTAACTTGTTCCCTCTGATCACACTCCGTCTACAAAGTCAGAAGCAAGTGTGTTTAAAGCATAACCACTCTATCTTAGCCAGTACATAAAGCATTTAAACTTGATTTCTCAAAAAATTACATGTTTAGCTTAAACATGTGATTTTGAATTCTGATCAGATACAAGCCTCCATACTTGTTACTTATAAATAGATGCACTATTTGTGAGCTAAAGGACGGGCTTAAGCACCCTGAAATACATCAAAACTCTCTCAAATCAGAAATTGCCCAAAAACTCCATTGTTGCATAGTTTCTGACATTGAAAACCAAACTCATATTTCCCTCGTGTGTTTCTTGGCCTTTTAGTTTCTAAAGCTTCCTTACATCAAGTGTAACCTATCACTGTCCCTGTTTCATCACTGTAACATCATTTACCATATCCTCCATAACCAAAAACAGAGCATTGCACATTGACTTCTCCAAGCCATTTCAGCCATCCTCAACTCAAACTAAGCATTGCATTAGCTTCCTAGAGACTCGAGGAAGCTAATCTAATCATTGCAGCACCTTGAATCAAGCTCATTTGCATTTCACGATTTCCAGTTTTGATGTATTTTTCTTGAACTTCTATCTCATTATTTAGGCATTGTTAGGCTTGCATTTGTGAAGATAAAATGTAGACATCATTGCCCTGAAGTTGTACATGTCCATAGATTTCATTTATATTGATTGAGCTAGGACAATTTTAGGATTGAATCTCTGAAAATAATTAGGTCAGAATTTGGTACTTTCAAAAATTCTCATTCATCTTTGATTTATAGTTCATGATATTTATATGGTTGGATTCGTATGAAAAAATGGAGCAACTTTCATGTTTGCATCTTCCATTTTTGTTGAGAAATGGTGAAGTTACAGGTGGTCTGGCTGGAGGTTGAAGATGAAGTGTTCAGGACTTGTTTTATCTTACATATTTATCATTTCAGTTATATTAACAGATTTATAGCCATCCCAGTGGTAAGGTAGCGCGCTGGTAATCAAGAGGTCATGGGTTCGAACCTCAGCGCGCTGCCTTTTGCTTTTTCACATTTTTTGACATTTTTTTGGTTTCAGGAAAACGCTTGGGCCTCTATCCTATGGGCCTGACTTTTTTTTTCTCACAACACTCCCTGTTTTACTTATCAACCTCCCTGACTTATTTTTTTTATTTTTTTATTTTTATTTTACATTTTTTATCTTTTATTATTATTATTATTGATATTATTATTAATATTATTATTATTATTATTATTATTATTTTCATTAATAAAAAAAACCCAAAAATAATTTATATTTTATTATTTATATTTATTTAGTTTATTTTTCTTTACAAAAATAAAAGAACAAAAACATTTTCTTTAATTAATTTCTTTTTTTAATACTTAGATAATAAATTTTAATTATTATTTTTCTTGTAAATATCAATTTAGAATTTAGGATATTTTATTTAATTATTTTTATTTACTAACTTAATTAAATTCACCAAAACCCTAAAAAACTTGTTTTTTTAAAATTAATTTATTCCACTAATTTAATATTAATTTAATTTTTTAGTTAATTATTTTATTTTAATTAATTAGGTAAAAAAAACCTTTTCATAAAAAACCAAATCAAACAACCACATTTCTTCTTACATTTCATATTTTTGCATTTTATCCTTATTTGGTACATTTATTCAAAGATTCAATATGGTTGTAATAATTATTTAGATTAATTTCTTGCAATATTCCCCATTTGTAATTTGTACACCCCCTCCCCTAAATGATAGTAATTTTAATTTCCGCAATTTATCGTTTTATATACAAATGCTAGTAATTAGGGTTTTGTATGGAAAGACTAAAACCAACAAATAGTAAACTCTAATCAAAGACAAATCAAGCATGTAAATCAATACACTTGCATACAAACACGCCTAGGGTAAATCCACTTCGTTGTCTTACAAAAATGGCCATATTATGCATGTGAGGTATCTTAGCAAAAACAAGCAAATACAAGATCATAGTCCCTCGATGACGCTATCTAGGTTTCCTTTCAAAATGATCTTAGTCCCTAAAGAAAAATACTAAGATATCTTGCAATATTGCTAATCATGGTTATACGATAACTGTGATCGGTGGATTTAGAACTGATTGTTTAACGTTGGTTCGCGAAATGTCGTGGAAGCAAGAGTCGCCATCGTCTTTTATTTTCTCCAACATGGACAGGACAAAAGCACAGCAAAATTCCTTATGAGATAGTTTCTCGGTTCGGGAGGTAGATTTATAGAAAGGGAAGGTGTTAGCACCCTTTCTATCCATGGTTACCCATGGGCTCTTAGATACTTGCTCATTGTGTTTTCAAAAGTGTTTGCTTTTCAAAGTGTGAGTGGGTTTGAAAAAAGTTTCGTTTAAAGATTTTAGATCGACTCTTGTATCAGTCCTCAAGAGTGTTTGAAAGATTGTTTTGAAAGCTTTTTGAAAGTGTCAGTGTGAAAAGAGTTTTTGATTTGTTTTTTGAAATAGAGCAAGTATCTATGAGTCATCTACCTACCGTAAGGAATTAGGTTGTGTAAATGTCCTTAAGGTAGTGCCATCCCACTATTGAGAAGTAGGTAGCACCACCGTTGGAGGTGTTCGGGTCAATCCGTTTGTAGGGACAGTGTGGTCACCAGAGCAACAGTAGGACACCTTAGAAGCTACCCTTATGCCATTGATCCTTTTTTAATTCCGAGGCAACCGTTTCGAGGCAACTGGATCATGTCATGGACATAAGGACTTACTAAAACGTCCTATACTCGACGACCACGTTTCGAAGGCAAGGCAACAGTGAGGCGTACCCTAAGAGTGGTGTGTGAATTGGTGTGTTATTTTCATGTTAGCATTTATCTTGTACATGTATCATGGTGATCTACGCTTGTTTTTATTTTAGGCCATACATTCTTTCATGCAATTATAATTTAAAAGTGCGGAAATTAAAGTGCGGAAAGTAAATCCTATGCTATTACAAGGCGTGGGTCTATACATCGCCAAATTAACAAAGACCTGTTTGGTAAAAAATGCGGAAAATAAATAAATTCCTAATTACTATTACATGGCTTGAACAGTTACATAATATTCACAAGAACATAAAATAACGTGCGAAATAGAAATTAAAATTGAACGTTCGAGGGCGTTGGACCCTTTTGAAATTAAATTAAATTAAAGTCCAATTAATTATTTAATTAAAGAAAAGAAAGTGTTTTAGTGTTTTTTTGTATTTATGAAAAATAAAGAACAAGAATTAAAAGGAAACCCTAAATCTAGATTATTTTAATTATTAATGAAAATATTAAAGTTAACCTAATTTACTAGTTAATTAATTTATTTACATGTTTATTTATAAAATTAATGATAATTAATAATAATGATAAATAATGATGATTAATAATTTATTTAAGAAAAAGATGAAAATGTCAAAAAAAAACCTAATTCTAGATACTTTTTACTTATTAAGAAAAAGATTAAAGTTTAAAAACCTAAATTAAACTAAGTTAATTGTTAGAGTTTATTTACAAAATAAATTAATTTAAATATTAATTAAACATATTTTAGTTTTTGATTTTTTTATTTATAAAAATTAATTTATGAAATTAAAGAAAACAATTAAAATAATTAATAGAATTAAGAAAGAAAAACAAATTAAAGATTAAAAATTGATGCAAACCATGGGGGGTATCAGACCCATTTAGGAGGTTTTTTGGAAGTAATTTGGCCCATTAGACAAAAAGCCTTGTTTGACTTTCTGGCATCACGTGCGTGTTCTTTAACTCCTGAGTACCGTGGTCTGCATTCTTTGGCCATTGGATTGGGTTTCATGCATAAGTTGTTCTACTTTGGCCATTTGGCTTTTGGCTTTTGGCTTTTGGCCATTTGCCTTTTGGCTTTTGGCTTTTGGCCATTTGGCTTTTGGCCTCAACGTTCCTTAATGAACCTGAATATTAGTGACCTGAATGCTTTTATGCCCTTTGGATCATGGAGATCAAGCCAGCCTTATCCTTACTGAAGAAGTTGGTTTGTAACTGTGATGGCTTGTTTGTAGTGAGAGAGGGATTTGTAATAAGGATTTCAAGGTTTTAGGGTTCTTGAAAGAATTTGATATTCTAACAGTGTTGTGGCAAGGTTTTTTCTCTCTTTTCCTCCTCCCTGGTTTGTGTGAAAAGAAGGTGATTATATAATGGAAATTAGGGTAAAGAAAATGGGCTTTGAATGTGCAATTGGGCCTCCAATGTTCACTTGAGTTCGTCACTTTCCAGGCTAAATTGCAGGGACTTAAGTGCAATTTTTGAAGTTTAAATGTGAAAACAAAATGTAGCCGGCATCGAGAACTAACTCCTGTCCGAAAATTGGCTCAATTGGATAAACGGTGAATTAGTTATGAATTTTTGAAGTTTCAGCTCAGACAAACTTATTTTGGGCTCCAGTGTCGACTCTGACACGTTCTTCAATAAAAAACTGGTATTGATCGGTGCATAATTTGGTCTCGACTTTTGAAGCAAAGTTATAGATCTATGAGTCAGTGACCTTGTGTAAAAATATGAGTCCAATCCGATAAAAATTGACCGAGTTATGAATTTTCGAAGTTTCGGCTCAGATGAAATAATATTCAGCATTCAGGATTTTCAGCGTGTCATGCACTCTGAGCAAAAAACGAAGGCCTTTTGAATACCGTTTGAACTCAATACCTTCTGTGAAAATGTTGCCAACTCAATTTGTGAAATTTTGGCGCCAGAACCAGCTCGATACGATGAAAATCGACCAAGTTATGATTTTCTGAACATGACGCAAATAAACTTCTGTCACAAATTTTCTGTATGAAAATACTTGATAAATCCACATTTTTGAAGACCTTCTGATCGAAATTGGCTTCCAGCTGTGAGAGATGAAAACGTAGATAATGTCAAGACGAAATTTTGGCCACCGGAACGGGTTCAAAACGAGCCACGATATTCAAGTTATGAATTTTTTAGCGCGTAAAAACTATACTTTCAGCATACTTTTTCACCATATTTCTTCAAGAAAACTTACACATTCGGATACCTTCTTTAAAGAAATATCTCTTGAGCCGAACCTGAATTTGAGAATACGTTATCAGGGATATCTTAGGGAAAGAACACCTGAATATGACGCGCCGGGTTGGACTTGTGAATTTTTCTTGAAATGTTTTGAGAAATATGGGAGGGCAAATTTTGGGGTACAACAGTTGCCCCTGTTCAATCTTCTTAAACCTGAGGATGTAGATTGGCTTGTGTGCCTTTCGTGATCCGAAGGTGGAAGATGATTGAACACTAGAGTGCCCAGAAATTTGCACTCGCATAGTAGAGTATCAGCAACGTGATGGCGGGAATGGGCTTACAGATGTCATTTGGAAGAGATGATGGATAGGAGGATGGGCTTATAGATTCCATCTGAAAGTGTGACAAAACCTTGTCGGGAATGGGCTTATAGATGCCATTTGGAACTGCAATGGATAGTTGTGGAGATGGGCTTATAGATGCCATCGGGAGGTTGTCGATCGCGTAAGAGATTCCTTAGCGAGAACTTGCGTACCTGAGAAAGAAAAATAATTACCTGGCCTGTTACAGGAGTTGGTCTTCAAACTCTTTATGTAGATGTGCCCTGGCTGGATACAGGAATCGAATCTTTAAACTCTTCAGACGTGCCCTAGCGAGATACAGGAATCGAGTCTGGAGAATATAGTCATCAACAGATACACCCTGGCGAGATACAGGAATCGGATCTTCGAACTCTTCAGACGTGCCCTGGAAAGATACAGGAATCGAGTCTGGTAAATATAGTCGTCAACAGATACACCCTGGCGAGATACAGGAATCGGATCTTCGAACTCTTCAGACGTGCCCTGGCAAGATACAGGAATCGAGTCTGGTAATGTTAGTCGTCAACAGATACACCCTGGCGAGATACATGAATCGGATCTTCGAACTCTTCAGACGTGCCCTGGCAAGATACAGGAATCGAGTCTGGTAATGTTAGTCGTCAACAGATACACCCTGGCAAGATACAGGAATCGGATCTTCGAACTCTTCAGACGTGCCCTGGCAGGATACAGGAATCGAGTCTGGTAATGGTAAGGTTGGTGAGTTGTCTCTACTGACAGGTTATCCTCATGGACGAGTGGTCTTTAACGACGAGTGTCTATAACGACGAGTGTCTATAACGACGAGTGTTTATAACGACGAGTGTCTATAACGACGAGTGTCTATAACGACGAGTGTCTATAACGACGAGTGTCTATAACGACGAGTGTCTATAACGACGAGTGTCTATAACGACGAGTGTCTATGACGACGAGTGTCTATGACGACGAGTGTCTATAACGACGAGTGTCTATGACGACGAGTGTATATAACGACGAGTGTCTATAACGACGAGTGTCTATAACGACGAGTGTCTATGATGACGAGTGTCTATGACGACGAGTGTCTATGACAACGAGTGTCTATGACGACGAGTGTCTATGACGATGAGTGTCTATAACGACGAGTGTCTATAACAACGAGTGTCTATAACGACGAGTGTCTATAACAACGAGTGTCTATAACGACGGGTTGTATCAGAGAAATCTTTAGGCATTGATTTAACTGGATTTGTATTCTTTGACTGGGTTGGTCTCTTTTGACTGTATTCGTCTACATAGCTGATCATTTAACTGTATCCTTCCTGAAAGGTAAAGGTCAGTCATATGCAATGCATGATATGAATCAAGCAATGATGTTCTCAACACATGAGATTGTATGATATGATGCGTATATGCATGTATCATGATGTATAACAATGTGATGTTTATGAATGTATCTTCGTCTGGGAAAATAGATCCTTGACGGATGCCGGGAAGTCAAATCCTGGGCTGATGTTGAAGAGTGAGATTCTTCGTTTTCGTTGGGGATGATGATTGCAAGAATACCGGTAGGAGAAGATGACTCCGTTGGGGAATAAACTTGGCGAATAGATTACTCTGCAGGGAAAGAGAGGTACTTTGCTGAGGTTGATGAGGATAACTCCGCTGGGGATACAGTTGTTATGCTCTGTTGGAAGTTTTGATGAACTCCGTTGGGGAATAAGAAGAACTTTGCCGAGGACGATCTTTCTGTGGCTTTTAGCTGAGGATAATCCAGTTATAAGCTCTGGTGGAGAAATAACCTTTGAATAAAACCGGGGAGACGCGTTCGCTCTGCAGGGAGTGAAGGTATCTTGGTCGCATTCTTCAGCTGAACTTACCTTGGCACCTCGGTGGACAGGGCAACCAGATCATTTAGACAACTCATTATTGCCCCAGTTTCTGTTGGAGAAGAAGGTACCTGTGGAGGTGCTGATAACTGCCGATTGACAAATCTTCTTCTGGTAGGCAAGTGACGAGATGACGGAACATAGTCGTACGCTTTTGATCCCTAACTTTTTCCTGGACCGTCCTTTCGGGTTTTCAGTCCACCGGGATACCCATTTTTGCCCAAGCCGCCTTTTCAGGTTTTCGACTTGCCGGGTGTACAGATTTTTTCATTTCATCCCTTATTTTTGCCCGAATCCTTTTGATTCGCCGGGAAGCCCTTATTTTTGCCTAGGTGTGTCAACCTAGCGGGTCTTTGATTATGCGCAGTATTTTTTCGACTATGCCCATGCTCTCAGGATGTAGGAAGGTTCCCCTGTTGTTGTGTTGCCATGCCACCAGAAGATCTTCGTTTGATCGTCCAATGCCCCAAGTGACTTATACGGAGATTTGCCCCAGGCTATTTGGCATTTGAGAGATTCTCTGAATCTTGACTTAACTGCCCCAGATGATGGACAATGATCATGTCATGCCCCTTGTTTGGGAGTGCTTTTGTTCATCTGATATTCGTCGTGCGAGCTTCTATGTTGTTCAAACAAATAGTCGTATGCAAACAAAGTTATGTTAAAAATGCAAAGCTTATGTCTGTCTTGAAGTTTTTGTGAAAATGCATTTTTTTTCCATAAAAACAAGTGAATTTTGTAAAATGCGATGTCAACTCGTTATTTTATCGCAAGCCTTAAGGAGTCAGGATACCTTTCGTAACAGTATGCTTTCGAATTAACCCATGCTTCAGCTAGGACTTTTTTAGGGTTGTAACGTGGCCTGGTTCACGGTTTAAGAAACAAAGGATAAAGGCTCAAATTTTATTTGTACCCACCCGTTCTTCGTGATGTTCTTCAAACCTAAACTCAGTTGATCGTGCGTTTAGATCTCGTTTGATTCTTTGTCCTGATATTCCAATGATGGTTCAGATTTTGGCAATTTATTTGAATAGGCAGTCATTTCCCCCTTTTTTGTTGTTGAGGGTTTGTAGGACCTCTTTTTTATATATTTTATTATCCCTATTTTTTGCCTGAACTGTTTCTTTTGTGATTACAGTCAGTGGGATACCCCAGTTTTGTAAGTCTCCTTCATAGGTTTTGACTTAATGGGTTTTTATTTTGAGAAATGACGACTGCCTATCTTTATGATTATTCGGAACCAATCACTGTCTTTTGTTTTGTGAGGACCTCTTTGGTGCTATTCGTTGTGCACTTGGATCAACTGAGAGAACTACCCTGCCCCAGGTTATAATTAAGGGTTTTAATTTTTTTGTGAAAAGAAAAAACTCCTACTTCTTTGGCTCGAAGGGGTTGACGAGGGATTATCTTCCTTATAACTCCAGTGTTTAGGAATTGAAACAATGCCTGTGCCTCATCAGTAGGGTCTGTTCAAAAGCATACTGTAGATTGTGGTATCGTTTTCGTCATCCTCCCTCAAGAGGCTTAGAATTATTAACTGAGAATTGATCATCACAGAAAAAATGAAAACAGTTTGCATATAGTGAATATGAAATAATTACTTCAAAACAGACATGTGTAGTGCATTAATGAAATAACAATGTTTAACATGAATAAATGTTTGAACAATCAAAAGAAAATTACAAATTGAGCATTCGAATGAACAAAAAAATCCAGTCCTAGCCATATTTTGGCAAGGGAGCAGTGATCACATTGGGAGTCTCTAGAGAGTCGAGCTGGACTTCCTTTGCGTTGATCAGATCCTGGACCTTATTTCTCAGAGTCCAACAGTCATCTGTAGCATGTCCCGGGCTGTCAGAATGATAAGCGCAGCGAACGTTGGGGTTATACCTTGAAGGCGTCCTGTTGGGATTCTTTGGAGGGTCCATGAGGGTTACCAACTTGGTTTCCAGCAACTGTGGCAATATCTGTGACAAGGTCATACCGAGGGGAGTGAATTGCCTTTTGGGTCTCTCTTCCCTTTGCTGATTGTGACGCTGAGGAGCGTCGGTCGGTTTTGCAATAAGCGCCACGTTGACATCTTGGTGGTGTTCGGACCTATTCTTCCCTCTTGAGCCATAGACATCACTAGATTCTCTCTTGGATGGTTTCTTCTCAGTGTTCGAGGAGTCACCATTCTGTATTTTCCCTGACTTGATGCCAGCTTCTATTCTTTCCCCGGTCAAGACTAAATCTGTAAACCCAGCAGCAGAATTCCCAATCAGGTGGTTGAAGAATGGACCAGACAGGGTCCCCAAGAACATGTCGACGAGCTCGCGGTCAGTTAGAGGTGGTTGTACCCTTCCAGCAAGGTCCCTCCATTTTTGAGCATACTCTTTAAAGCCCTCGCCTGTACCCATAGACATTCCCTGGAGCTGAGTGCGCGTGGGAGCAAGGTCGGCATTATACTGGTATTGCTTGTAAAATGCAGTGGCTAAGTCTTCCCAGGTACGGATGTTGGCTCCATTCAGTTGATAGAACCACTCGAGCTGAGTCCCTGAAAGACTCTCCTGGAAGAAATGGATCCATAAGTTCTTGTCAGCCGTGTAGGGCTGGATCCTCCTCATGTATGACCTGAGGTGCAGCTTAGGACAGGATGCCCCGTCGTACTTTGCAAAGGCAGGTGCCTTGAATTTGTGCGGGATCACTACCCCAGAAGACAGACCTAGATCTTCGAAGTCCAGGCCGGGCACTTTTTGTATTTCCATAGCACTTAGCCGGTCTTCCAACTGTTTATACTTGTCCTCAGCTGGAGGGTATTGCTCTTCATTGAAGTCAGTCTCGTTGTCAGAGACCACATGACTAGGAACCTCTCTCTCATGGGGGTTGTCCTTTCCAACAGATGGGGTAGTCTGCTCAACTTCATTTAGTGATCCATTCCCAGATTTGCGTCTCGGGTTGAACAACACTGTCCTCTTCTTCTTCCTCTTCGAGAGCAGAGTCTTCAAATCCTGTTGCCCCTGGGCTAGACTCTTAATCAACTCCTGGAACTGGGCATTCTGGGCCTGGAGGGCCTGGATGGATTGCTCGGTAGATGTTTCAGGATTCATGATGAGACTGCTGAAATAAACAGCAAAGAAGGTAAGCAACCTGTAGAGAAAGGATACCTGTTATGCGATGATATGTGTGATATGCATGCAACGTTTTCAAGGATCTCGCGGGATAAACAAGAAAGATCGTTAGAACTGGGTAGCTTGATGAGGGAACTTCATGTTGTTTGGAGTCCTTCTTCAAGTGTCAAAGGCTCACCATATCCAGTGGGTCATAGCCCTTGACCACCTTGGCTAGAGGAAAATAAATCCCCTTTGCCCCTTGCTAGACATTGGATTCATCATGACCTGCATCACAAGCCCTTGAGATCCTTGAAACAGGTTAGTCTTTATGCAGGATGCATGCAATGGTATGATGTTATGCTATGCATGGGGTAATGTGGGTAAACCCTGTTATGAGTCCAGATTAAGGACTGTAAACAAAACCTGCAAGGAACTCAAGTGTCAGATAACAAGCATGCAAATAGTCAAGTTGGAAGGCACACAAGTCACACAGAAAAGCCCTTAGAGTTTAGGCCAGTATGGGGTCTAGGTATTACCCTCTTGAAGTTGGTGGGCTCAACCTGTCCTATCAGAAGTAACCGGGTTCTAAGGGTCCCAATATCATTGGATCGTTTTCATTGTTCATCGTTTCGATTTAGCCACTGAACTGGCGACCGAAATATTCCAAGAAAACAACCCTCAATTGAGTGTAGTATCGAGTATCAACCAACCTCGGACTGCACCAAAGTCAGTTATCTCACTACCCTAAAGAGGCCAAGATGGTTCAATTAAGGTTCCTAAGGTCAGTTGATGCTTCACGACACCACGCGGCGGCCCCGTACTCTCCTTGACTGGACTCAAGGGTTACCGGTACTCACCAAAGTGCCACATCAACGTAGCAGACTGCTTCAACCATGTCGGTATACCCTGCACAGTTCCCTCACAGCCTTGTTGCTACTTTCTAAGAAGGTATCCCCCAGATCCGGGTTAGGATCTATAGAACTCCCAAGATGGTACCCACAATAATAAAGCAAACAATTCAGACAATTGAAACCACAAGTGATCTTAGTCCTAAGGTACACCTCACTTTTATAAATTTCCCCAGCAGAGTCGCCAGTTCTGTGATCGGTGGATTTAGAACTGACTGTTTAACGCTAGTTCGTGAAATGTCGCGAAAGCAAGAGTCGCCACCGTCTTTTATTTTCTCCAACATGGACAGGACAAAAGCACAGCAAAATTCCTTATGAGATAGTTTCTCGGTTCGGGAGGTAGATTTATAGAAAGGGAAGGTGTTAGCACCCTTTCTATCCATGGTTACCCATGGGCTCTTAGATACTTGCTCATTGTGTTTTCAAAAGTGTTTGCTTTTCAAAGTGTGAGTGGGTTTGAAAAAAGTTTCGTTTAAAGATTTTAGATCGACTCTTGTATCAGTCCTCAAGAGTGTTTGAAAGATTGTTTTGAAAGCTTTTTGAAAGTGTCGGTGTGAAAAGAGTTTTTGATTTGTTTTTTGAAATAGAGCAAGTATCTATGAGTCATCTACCTACCCTAAGGAATTAGGTTGTGTAAATGTCCTTAAGGTAGTGCCATCCCACTATTGAGAAGTAGGTAGCACCACTGTTGGAGGTGTTCGGGTCAATCCGTTTGTAGGGACAGTGTGGTCACCAGAGCAACAGTAGGACACCTTAGAAGCTACCCTTATGTCATTGATCCTTTTTTAATTCCGAGGCAACCGTTTCGAGGCAACTGGATCATGTCATGGACATAAGGACTTACTAAAACGTCCTATACTCGACGACCACGTTTCGAAGGCAAGGCAACAGTGAGGCATACCCTAAGAGTGATGTGTGAATTGGTGTGTTATTTTCATGTTAGCATTTATCTTGTACATGTATCATGGTGATCTACACTTGTTTTTATTTTAGGCCATACATTCTTTCATGCAATTATAATTTAAAAGTGCGGAAATTAAAGTGCGGAAAGTAAATCCTACGCTATTACAAGGCGCGGGTCTATACATCGCCAAATTAACAAAGACCCGTTTGGTAAAAAATGCGGAAAATAAATAAATTCCTAATTACTATTACATGGTTTGAACAGTTACATAATATTCACAAGAACATAAAATAACGTGCGAAATAGAAATTAAAATTGAACGTTCGAGGGCGTTGGACCCTTTTGAAATTAAATTAAATTAAAGTCCAATTAATTATTTAATTAAAGAAAAGAAAGTGTTTTAGTGTTTTTTTGTATTTATGAAAAATAAAGAACAAGAATTAAAAGGAAACCCTAAATCTAGATTATTTTAATTATTAATGAAAATATTAAAGTTAACCTAATTTACTAGTTAATTAATTTATTTACATGTTTATTTACAAAATTAATGATAATTAATAATAATGATAAATAATCATGATTAATAGTTTATTTAAGAAAAAGATGAAAATGTCAAAAAAAACCTAATTCTAGATACTTTTTACTTATTAAGAAAAAGATTAAAGTTTAAAAACCTAAATTAAACTAAGTTAATTGTTAGAGTTTATTTACAAAATAAATTAATTTAAATATTAATTAAACATATTTTAGTTTCTGATTTTTTTATTTATGAAAATTAATTTATGAAATTAAAGAAAACAATTAAAATAATTAATAGAATTAAGAAAGAAAAACAAATTAAAGATTAAAAATTGATGCAAACCATGGGGGGTATCAGACCCATTTAAGAGGTTTTTTGGAAGTAATTTGGCCCATTAGACAAAAAACCTTGTTTGACTTTCTGGCATCACGTGCGTGTTCATTGACTCCTGAGTACCGTGGTCTGCATTCTTTGGCCATTGGATTGAGTTTCATGCATAAGTTGTTCTACTTTGGCCATTTGGCTTTTGGCTTTTGGCTTTTGGCCATTTGCCTTTTGGCTTTTGGTCATTTGGCTTTTGGCCTCAACGTTCCTTAATGAACCTGAATATTAGTGACCTGAATGCTTTTATGCCCTTTGGATCATGGAGATCAAGTCAGCCTTATCCTTACTGAAGAAGTTGGTTTGTAACTGTGATGGCTTGTTTGTAGTGAGAGAGGGATTTGTAATAAGGATTTCAAGGTTTTAGGGTTCTTGAAAGAATTTGATATTCTAACAGTGTTGTGGCAAGGTTTTTTCTCTCTTTTCCTCCTCCCTGGTTTGTGTGAAAAGAAGGTGATTATATAATGGAAATTAAGGTAAAGAAAATGGGCTTTGAATGTGCAATTGGGCCTCCAATGTTCACTTGAGTTCGTCACTTTCCAGGCTAAATCGCAGGGACTTAAGTGCAATTTTTGAAGTTGAAATGTGAAAACAAAATGTAGCCGGAATCGAGAACTAACTCCTGTCCGAAAATCGGCTCAATTGGATAAACGGTGAATTAGTTATGAATTTTTGAAGTTTCAGCTCAGACAAACTTATTTTGGGCTCCAGTGTCGACTCTGACACGTTCTTCAATAAAAAACTGGTATTGATCGGTGTATAATTTGGTCTCGACTTTTGAAGCAAAGTTGTAGACCTGTGAGTCAGTGACCTTGTGTAAAAATATGAGTCCAATTCGATAAAAATTGACCGAGTTATGAATTTTCGAAGTTTCGGCTCAGATGAAATAGTATTCAGCATTCAGGATTTTCAGCGTGTCACGCACTCTGAGCAAAAAACGAAGGCCTTTTGAATACCTTTTGAACTTAATACCTTCTGTGAAAATGTAGCCAACTCAATTTGTAAAATTTTGGCGCCAGAACCAGCTCGATACGATGAAAATCGACCAAGTTATGATTTTCTGAACATGACGCAAATAAACTTCTGTCACAAATTTTCTGTATGAAAATACTTGATAAATCCACATTTTTGAAGACCTTCTGATCGAAATTGGCTTCCAGCTATGAGAGATGAAAACGTAGATAATGTCAAGACGAAATTTTGGTCACCGGAACGGGTTCAAAACGAGCCACGATATTCAAGTTATGAATTTTTTAGCGCGTAAAAACTGCACTTTCAGCACACTTTTTCACCATATTTCTTCAAGAAAACTTACACATTCGGATACCTTCTTTAAAGAATTATCTCTTGAGCCGAACCTGAATTTGAGAATACGTTAACAGGGATATCTTGGGGAAAGAACACCTGAATATGACGCGCCGGGTTGGACTTGTGAATTTTTCTTGAAATGTTTTGAGAAATATGGGAGGACAAATTTTGGGGTACAACAATAACCCATTCTCGTTCCTTATACATCCAAAGATAGGGTTACTTACCAAATCAATGGTAAGATAACAATGTCAAAGGAAAAAGGAAATGAACATGAAAGACTTTTGAGTAGGTAAAAAGTTCCTAGTTACTCGCTCAATTTCAAAACAAAACATGCTTGCTATTTTCAAAAAAAACACCGACACTTTCAAAACACCTTTCAAACTTGAAAACATTTTCAAAAGATCAAACACTTTGTATACATTCTCACGAACAAGAATCATTACAAAGCTTGCCTAAACAAAGGCCTCTTTACAAAATACTTTCAAAAAACACACAAAGCACATTTTCAAACAAAAGCAAGTAATCTAGCAAGTAACTAAGAGCCCATGGATGAAAAGGGTGCTAATACCTTCCCTTTTCATAATCTACCCCCCGAACTCAAGAAAACATCTCAAAGGTATTTCCTGTGCTTTTTCACCTTTCCTTTTGGATAAAAGAAAAGTCGGTGGCGACTCTTGCTAACCGCAACATTTGTGATCAAAATACAAAACAACCAAGTCAGTTCTCTCACCGTATCACAGAACTGGCGACTCTACTGGGGAAATTTATAAAAGTAGGGTTACCTTAGGACTAGATCACATTTATTTGCTTTCTTTGTTTGACTTGTATGCTTTACATTATGGTTCCTTGTTTGGGTTTGTTTTAATCCTACACCAGTATTTGGGGCACCTTTCTTAGGTAAGTAGCAATAAACTGTGAGGGAACTTTGCAGGGTATACTGACACGGTTGAAACATTAGCTACGTTGATGAAATACTTTGGTGTGTATCGATAGCCCTTGAGTAAATCAAGGAGAATACGGGGCCACCGCGTGGTGTCATAAAGCATCAACTGACTTTAGCACCTTAATTGACCAACTTGGCTTTTAGGATGTAGTGAGATAGTTGTCTTTGGTGTAAACCCAAAGTCGGTTGATACTCGATATTACACTCATTGAGGTTTGACCCTTGAATTTTGTTTGGTGGAAAGTCAATTGTCTATCGGAACGATAATTGGGTGAAAGACCAGTGATATTGAGATCCCTTAGAACTCGGTTACTATATTTAGGATAGGTTGAACCAATCCAACTTCAAGAGGGTATCACCTTAAAACCCATGCAAGCCTTAAACCTAAGGTATTTGTATGATTTGCTTGTGCTTATCTGCTATATATGAGCATAGTCATGACATCATAACATAGCATGTCATACTAATCATTTCAAGGATTCTTAGGGTTTATTTTTGTCTTGTTTTGTAGGACATGGCTCTCGCTCGCAGATTCACTATCCAAATCAGTCTGGTAAAAGTACCACCTCAGCTTAAAGAATTGGCATCAAGGGTTCCCGAAAGCTCTCCATTCACAGAAAGACATGGTAGACTTCTCAACTTGGTCACTTGAAACCCTGATGAAGAAATTTTAAAGGTGCTCTTTCAGTTCTTTGACCCTCTCCATCACTGCTTCACTTTCCTGAATTACCAGTTAGTGCCTACTATGGAGGAGTTTTCTATGTTGTTGGGGGGGCCTATCCTTAATGAGGTACCTTTCAATGGTATGGAAAGAGACCCTAAACCTGAAGATATTGCCAAAGCTTTGTCCTTACAACGGTCTGACGTAGTGGGAAATTGGTAAACCAGGAGAGGTGTCAAAGGTTTTTTGGCTAAGTTCTTGTTCGAGAAAGCTCACCATTTATGGGATACCTTGGACTTACAAGCTTTTGAAGAGGTGTTAGCCCTTCTCATCTATGGTTTGGTACTATTTCCTAATCCGGACCAGCTCATAGACGTGAATGCGGTTAAGATTTTCCTGTCACGTAACCCAGTACCTACTCTGCTTGGAGATATCCTACATTCGTTGCATACTCGCACCATAAAGAGGAGAGGAACCCTTATGTGTTGCACACCTCTTTTGGCTAGGTTGTTTATTTCGCACCTACCCCGATCCGTCTCAAAGAATGAACAAGGTTTGAGATGGTCTCAAAGACTGATGACTCTTACACATTCATGCATTCATTGGTGTCCCCGGTCCTCGGAGAATGTTACCATTATCGATCGCTATGGTGAATTCCATAATGTCCCTCTCTTAGGAATTAAGGGAGGAATCACTTACAATCCTTGTTTGGCACTACGACAGTTTGGATACGCAAGAAGGGATGGTCCTCCTTATGCACTTATTTAAGGAATCGTCTTCGACTACGAGAGTGATGCTCAAGATTACCGTAAAAGGTTCATGAGAGCTTGGGGAATGGTACATAGAGTTGATAGCAAGACACTGGGGCACAAGAATCTCATCCCTCTTGAGCCTTATCTCAAATGGGTACAAGCTCGTGCTCAAAGTCTTATGATGCCTTATCCCTCTATCCTCCCAGTTATTATAGAGCCTATTATGGAAGGAGATGTCCCGTACACTATCCTTCATCCTAACATGCCCACCTCTCTCGAAGACTTGCAAAGGGATTGGATACAGCTTAAAGGGGAGCGAGACACTTTTGAGGCTCAATTCTACGCTAGCGAGAAGAAGGTTCTGGAACTCACCAAGCAGCTTCGTGAAGAGCGGAGTCTGAATGCCTACATCGCGCCAAAGAGGATGGCACAACCTTTTTATCTTATAGTTTTTTTTGTATTTTCTTTGTAAGCCCAAAGAGGCATGATGTACTTAAACTTTGATTTATTAATATAATGTGTGTTCCTTTTTGGTCTAAAGTAAATTTAAATCTCTAATTTCCTTGAAATCATTGCATATGCATTTACCATTCATCATAACATAAGCAGGTTTCTTACAACAAGTCTCCTCATCTTTCTACTGTTTATTTCAGTAAGATGGATCTCGAGCAGACAGTAAAAGACCTCCAGGCACAGAATGCTCAGTTTCAACAGATGTTCTTGACTCTAGCCAAAGGACAAGAGGATTTGAAAACTTTGCTGGTTGAAGAAAAGAAGAAGAAAGCAAAGAAAATAACCAGAGTTCTGAATATGGGAAGAAGGTTCCAAGGACAAGCCAGACGGACCCTAGATTTTGCAACATCATCTGATGAAAAAGATAATCAAGAAGGGAAAGGCAAGGAAGCGGTTGTCCAGCCAGAATCTGAAGAGGAAGAAGAAGAGGATTACTATGAAGAGCAGTATCCCCCGGCCGATGACAAATACAAACATTTGGAAGAACGTCTAAGTGCAATAGAAATTCAGAAAGTGACCGGACTGGACTTTGAAGAGCTGAGTTTGATATCTGGAATTTTCATTCCACCAAAATTCAAGGCACCAGTATTTGCTAAGTACGACGGAGTTTCGTGTCCCAAGATGCATCTCTGATCCTATGTGAGGAAGATACAGTCTCACACTGCTGACAGAGATTTATGGGTCCCATTAAAAATAGTTATTACCTATATTAGTTAGCTTATTAAAAAATTAATGACAATAGTTTTATAAAACTTCTAATAAAATATGTTAGTAATAATGTTATTTATTTAGTCTTTCAATTTTTAGAAATTCTTTAGCATCAAACACACATTTTAATATAAAATATATTATAGTTTAAAAAGAAAATTTGTCCTACATATTATAGGTTATTAAAAAAAATATTTGTAAAATTATGAATTATATAATTTTAAAATTTATTTATAAATACGTATAGACTATTCTTTTGCCCCCACCACAAAAAATTTCTGAATCCGCCTTGTAACCAAAATAAAATTAATTTACTAAAATCATAATTTTTTTTATTGTAAAATAATTTAACATGACATTTATTGTAAGAAAATATATATTTTATAGACCGTGTAATAAGTTACTACACGTTAAAATAAAAGGCAAGAAACGTAAGACAAAACTATTCATTTGTTGGTCACCTAACCAAACAACTTGAGTGCACAAATCTAATAAAGATCTATGTTGATTGAGAAAGAAATCCATATTCTTTTAAAAATATATTGAAATACAAAAGTAATTCTAGAACAATGATAACCCTATGTAATATGTAATTTTTTTTTCAATAATCATGTTTTGGAGAAAATTATGTATATAATCATGTTTCAGAATATACACTTATAGAGATGTCAAGTCAATTGGCACATGTATTTATCAGGCGTCATCTCACTTGGCGCATACACTTCCTGTAAGCTGTTTGAGATGGCACATGCACTATAATATGGGGAGGAAGCGTCATCTGAGATGATTTATACATGCAATTGTGTTTTCTATAAATAAAACACTTATTTCTCCATCATTTTTCACACTTTATCACTTTTTCTTCTCATTTTCTCTCTTTATTTTGCATCATGACATCTCCCATGATTTTCACCATAGATTGGTACATTATTTTCTCGCCCACCAAATATCCGATGAAAATGAAATTTGGACACATTCATTCCATGGAGCGTCTGAAGAGAGAGTTGAAGCGATGGCTAGAGGAAGACATTGAAGTTGAGGAATAAATTAGAAGAATCCAGAGAAGAAGAACAATCACCTCACTTGCAACTGGAAGACCTCAATCTTTGTTGGAGGAATTCAAAACGAACACATACGTAATAGTGATGATGCACGGATCCGATGAAATTGTCTTGACAGTTGTAATTTCTTATATATTTTATCGTGTTGTTGATGTTATATTTACATGTTTTATTTGTTGTTGTTTTAGTTGTGATGTGTTTTTATTTGTTGTTTGTGTATGCTTTGTTGTAACAGATGATTTTAATGAATAAAAGCTTTGATATTAAAAAGGTACAGATAGTTTGCATACATTATTTATGTTGCCGAGCTAGTAGCACAAGTGGGATAATTTTTTCGATTATGTCCGGCCTGACGGCATAAACCACACTTTCTTTCTAACTTGTCAAGATCATCCATCTCAGTTGTGATACACTTGCTTTTGGGACGACCCTTTTTATTCCTTCGCATTTGATTGTTGTGCCAAACTATTTCCCATGTGTACGCAGGCCAATAATTCGGTTTTGATGTCACTGTAAATCCATTGTTGTATACGTTGAGCAAGGTCTCAGACTTGTAAATGGGAGATAGAAGTAGTAATGCATCTTGATGAGTATGCGTACATGCCGGAATGACATGAGAGCAAGACATACGAAAGGTTTGAAACTTTCCACAACCGCACCAACGAGATGGTAGTATAACCTTATACTCTTGTCTTGGCAGCCCCTCGTTATGGTCGATTATCTCTTTGATAATAAAGTTGTGGTTATGTCAATCGAATCGTGTAACAAGATGGGTGCTGGCTTTGGCACCCTCTGCCTTAATAAAGTTCAGGCAGCTTTCACTCCAAGTTGGCCTGATTGTAACACTGCGTACCATATTTCACCTTTTTTTGCAAACAACTCGGCCATCCTAAAATATGTTGATTTCATCAAAGCAATTACTGGGAGGTTTCATATGCCTTTGAATACACCATTCATTTACTCAACAAGATTTGTTATCATGTGATCCCATCGTTGTCCATTGTCGTATGACCTTGTCCATTTCTCCACTGGAATATTATTAATCCACCTACACGTATCCGGATTTGACAATTTGATCTCGTTGTGATAGTGTTTGAACGAGGGTTGTGTTAATGCATACCTTACATTCATTACTGTTTTTTAAGAGCCTTGTCTTTGATCTCCCTCGTGAAACTTTGAATGATATGTCTAATGCAGTAGACATGCGTAGAAGGGGATCATGCCAACCATTTGTAGGATTATTGTATGCACTCTCAATAGATGCATGCCTGTTGGAGATCAAATATAGATCAGGTTGCAGAGCCACGTGTGTTCGGAGATTCTTGAGAAAGAAACTCCAAGCCCGACAAGTCTCGCCCTCAACTAGAGCAAAGGCAATTGGAAAAATGTTGTTGTTGCCATCTTGTGAAACTTCCATCAATAGTGTGTCTTTGTATTTTCCGTACAACCACGTTCCATCTATTTGGATAATAGGTTTGCATGACGCAAACCCTGTGATGCAAGGTTGAAAAGCCCAGAACATTTGACTGAATATTTCATTCTCGTTGACAGAAGTACCGTCTGGGGCATACGCCGAAAATGTTTCCATAATATAAACAGTTCCAGGGGAATACGTCTGAAGTGCATGCATGTAGCGTGATAGTACTTTGTATGAATCCTCCCAATTTCCATATACCCTTTCAATAGCCTATGTCTTTGCTCACCAAGCTTTTATGTATGACGGAGTATAATTGTATACCACAGTGATGTGAGAGATTATGGTTTTCACCTTCAATGACGGATCATTGTTGATGAGTGGTAGGATTTTCTGACATATTAGATCAAAACTTAATTTATGATGATCTTGTGATTGAGTAGAATTAATTCACGTGTGGGTGGATATACAACCTATCACCCAACAACCACTTCTCAACTTGTATAATGCAGTGAGCCTGAGCATACAATCTGTGTGAATACACTTGAGCTTGTACCTTTCGGGATTTATCCGATCAACTTTAAAGTCGACAAAGTTTACCATGTGAAACTTTTTTATAGCTCGCATGAAATCTTCTATTGAGAAAAATTTGTCGTTCTCTTTTATATTTTCATCTGACTGCATATACGGGTTGAAAAAAAATTGGATGACAGTTCATCTTCGGCCATGTTGAAGTTTGTCACGTCTGTAGGTGGTGTGTAGATTTCATTTGGAGGTATTTGAGGTGCCGCGTTGTCTTCGGAATCATCATTGACCATGTTGTCAATCTCTAACTCTTCATCTTCCTCTTCTTCGTCAACAACATCTACTTCTGCTTGTTCGTCTTCGAGAGGATCAACCACTTGTGATTGATTTAGTTGGGACTGTTGAGGCTCCTGCAGCACAATGTACAACTCAATCGAGTCGTATCCAGAATACTCATGTCTAGAAAACATATTTTGAAGGTCCTCGTCGTCTTGAACCTCTAAATTATAAAAAATTACTTGGTTCTCACCAAAAAAATGGATTTGAGTAGAAGATGTATGACACTTGACCTCGTCCAAGTTTGATCTCTAGTCGTTTTTTGAAATACAAGAAATTGTCTTTTTTGTTTAAACAAAAACGGATGTTATCTGTGTTTCTAAATAAAAAACAGAAGCGGGACAATTATACGTCTCACCGTTGAAATATGCATTGATAATATATTATAATGCAGATGACATTGTGTTTGAGTGTTTGAGTGTTTGAGTTTAGCAGACTAAATAAGATTCATGTGACTTTAATAAGACAAAAAAACTCAGCCTACCAGGCGCCATCTGCGATGACGCATCCTTCTTATTTTGTTCATATGTTCCAACTGAGATGGCGCATCCCTACTAGCCCTATCAACTAGCTTGCATGTGCATCAGACTGTCCCAATGCTGCCATCCTACATTGCCGTTACGCTTCCACCTACTCTACAAGGTGGCTTGTCCCATGCCAGTTTGAATGGCGCATGCATTCAAAAATGCATGTTGTCGCCAACTTGGATGGCGCCTTGGTGACACGTAAAATGCATGCATGCAACCTTCAACCACCTCATTAACTCACATCTATATAAATTCTCTTATAAATATGGCGCCTCAGACACTTATTTTGCATCACCAATCCACACACTCCCTGATACTTGTTTTACAGTGTCTTATACAATTTCAAATATAGTTCTCCTAACAATTGGCGACTCTCACAGAGGCGCAAAAGCAAACATTGAGTCGTTTGTAAGTTTTTATATTATTTTATATTATTTATATTTTTTATTAAATTATTAATTCATTCATCTTATAAACTCTAACACTATTTAAATTTTGAATTTAGGATCCTAAAAGATTTAGAATTTGTTCACAGCACTATAGTGAGTCGGACCCGTTAATCATTCCATATCTAGAATATGTCGGTTTTGGAAATGTAATAAAAATATTAAATTGCACGATTGATTCAAAATTTATACTTGCAATGTTAAAAAGGTGAAGACCTGAGACACACACATTTCATTTACTAATAAGTGAATGTACCATCACTCTAGAGAATGTGTACATGTTATTGGGTCTCTCTATTAAAGGTATGGTCGTGAATGGATCGGTTCAACAATTTGATTCTCTATGTGAGACATTGTTGGGCAAAGATGTGGTGGAAGCAACCAGTGCTAGAGGCCAATGTATATTACTAATTGTACTTAGAAAATATTATGAGACTCTTGAGTTGAATGAAAAATCGACCGAGGAAGAAGTAATAATTAAAGCTTGAAATTATATTATGTTACTGTTTGGAAGCCTTTTATTCCCCGGAAGTACGAGGAGTACTGTAAATTTTATGTATTTAAGATTACTTAGGAGTTTTGAGAGTACAAGAAAGTATAGTTAGGGTTCTACTATTTTAGCCCATCTATACAGTTCATTATGTAAGAACGCATCAAAAGATAAATATACCTTTTATGGATGTGTTTTCTTGCTTCAAGCATGGGGTTGATGGAGAATGGAATCGATTAGCCCTGTCAACAATGCATTCACTTTTCCCTATGCAACAAAGTAAGTCAACATTTTCAATAATTTTTTATTCATCTCTTTGCCAAATATGTGTTAAAAAATTAATTATTTTTTTTCATTTCTTTAGGTACTGTGTAAGGGGTATAAATTATAGCAAAAATCCAAGATTTAATGTCACTATATATCGTAATCTTTTGGATCACTTTGGCCCAAATGACGTACGTAGCACCTCTAAACTTTTCTACTTTTAAATTATTTATTTTTAAAGTTTTCTATCTTCTAATTAATTTTTATCCATAGTTTATCTGAAGACCATATTTGGGTTTGGAGCATGAACCCAATCCCGAGGATGCAACAGTTTAAACGGCAAAGATTACAATCATACGGTTCAACATTGTGGAATTGCACCACAACGACCGTGTCAATATGCAATTTAAAATGCATAAAAAAATACCATCTGATCTGACTTGTTTGTCACCTTGGCATCTCAAAAGGGTGGACGCCTAATGGGGTGTTAATAATTGAAAAGAATTTGCTCTAGAATGGTGCAAGATGTGGGCTAGGCGTCACCTTCATATCTTATAATTTCTTGTTTTTCTCAACCAGAGTAATATGCAACACACAGATCCGTATATGGATTGGTACAAATCAACTATTAACCCTGAAATGTATGTGTCTCACCCGAGGTATTTGCTCGATCCATGCACAGAATAAGCACAGTCCTCAAACCCCCAACAACAAACCCAACAAACATCAACCTCCTGTCAAACACCACGACGACACAGACCCCAACCTCAATATCAACCCCAACCCCAACCTCAATACCAATACACCTATATGTCTCACACCCAACCACAATCCCAACCTCAAAACCAGTACACTCATATGCCTTACACCTAACCCCAATCCCAACCTCAATACCAATACATCCAAGTGGCCCACACACAATTCCAATACTCTGAACAAAGACCGTACATCTAATGTCCCGATTTGGGTCCTTCATCATCTCACCTTAGCCTATATCTAGACGAACCTGAAGAATATGACTCAGTCTACCCATCTTACCATCAACCAACCCTAAATCCTAGCACCTAACAATCATAATACCAAACTCCACGCGACTCTTTTACTTACACAAATCTCACTTTTTCAGACGATCACTACTATCGACCATCCATGGAACCCCGCCCACCACCAATGCGATAAAACTTTAAGGGCATGAGTAACCGACCTTTTCAAAACGGATCTTCGAAATGTGCTGATCTGACGAATTTCTTAGATCCTGAACGCATTGACTACGTTGGGCTTTCGACCCAACCTCAACAGGAAAATCATCGAAACGCACCAAGAATAAGGCGGGGACGCGGATGCGGAACAAATGGTCATTATCAAGTACCGGGGAGGAACAACTAAATAAAATATAACTGTTACTCTCATTATGTAATCGTATGGTTATGAATGAAAATCGAACTTATGCAATATCGTTTCGCACTTGCCTTTTATTTAAAATGGAAAAAAAACACTTTGCCGCTATTCCTAAAAGCACTTAGGTGCCATCTGAAATGACTTAGAATAAACACATTGTACCTATGCGCCATCTCAGTTGGCGCATCCTTATAAAAATTGAGTGCATGCACTAATTGATTTGGTGCTACCATTTATCTGAAACATGATTATTTGCGTAATTTTTTTTGAAACTTGATTATTTGTGTTTTTTTTAAAACATGATTATGTCAAAAAAAATCGCAATATCCTATCTCCATTTCTGAACATTTTTTTAAAAACCTCACACACAAATAAAATAATATAAATAATAAAACATAATATTTTTAATAAATTAACACTATTAACTATTGTAGCTTTTCCATTATCATGAATATAATATTTTGAAAGTAGTGTATATAATGCTAATTAATTACATAGTTACAAAAAAATAATTAAAAAAATGAAAAAATACAAAAAAAAACACTCGTCGATTTGAAAACAATTTTCATAGTTAAGGAGGAACATGTCTTATTGTTCTGCGGGAGGGAGAAGGTGTGTCGGGAAATTCTGTATTAGAAGATTCTACTGTTTTAGTCCATTTATACAGTTCATTATGTAAGAACGCATCAAAAGATAAATATACCTTTTATGGATGTGTTTTCTTGCTTCAAACATGGGGTTGGTGGAGAATGGAATCGATTAACCCTGTCAACAATACATTCACTTTCCTCTATGCAACAAAGTAAGTCAACATTTTCAATAATTTTTTATTCATCTCTGTCAAATATGTGTTAAAAAATTAATTATTTTTTTCCCATTTCTTTAGGTACTGTGTAAGGGGTATAAATTATAGCAAAAATTCAAGATTTAAATTATAGCACCTCTAAATTTTTCTACTTTTAAATTATTTATTTTTAAATTTTTCTATCTTCTAATTAATTTTTATCCATAGTTTATCTGAAGACCATATTTGGATTTGGAGCATGAACCCAATCCCAAGGATGTAGCAGTTTATATGGCAAAGACTGCAATCATACGGTTCAATATTGTGAAATTGCACCACAACGACCGTGTCAAGATGCAATTTAAAATGCATCAAAAAATACCATTTGATCTGACTTGTTTGTCACCTTGGCATCTCAAAAGGGTGGACGTCTAATGGGGTGTTAATAATTGGAAAGAGTTTGCTCCAGAATGGTGCAAGATGTGGGCTAGGTGTCACCTTCATATCTTACAATTTCCTGTTTTTCTCAACCAGAGTAATATGTAACACATAGATCCATATATGGATTGGTACAAATCAACTATTAACCCTGAAATGTATGTGTCTCACCCGAGGTATTTGCTCGATCCATACACAGAATAAGCACAGTCCTCAAACCCCCAACAACAACCCCAACAACAAATCCAACAAACATCAACCTCCTGTCAAACACCACAACGACACAGACCCCAACCTCAATATCAACCCCAACCTCAATACCAATACACCTATATGCCCCACACCCAACCACAATCCCAACCCCAATCCCAACCTCAAAACCAGTACACTCATATGCCTTACACCTAACCCCGATTCCAACCTCAATACCAATACACCTAAGTGGCCCACACACAATTCCAATACTCTGAACAAAGACCGTACATCTAATGTCCCGATCTGGGTCCTTCATCATCTCACCTTAGCCCAGATCTAGACGAACCTGAAGAATATGATCCAGTCTACCCATCTTACCATCAACCAACCCTAAATCCTAGCACCCAACAATCGTAATACCAAACTCCACACGACTCTTTTACTTACACAAATCTCACTTTTTCAGACGATCACTGCTATCGACCATCCATGGAACCCCACCCACCACCAATGTGATAAAACTTTAAGGGCATGAGTAATCGACCTTTTCAAAACGGATCTTCGAAATGTGTTGATCTGACGGATTTCTTAGATCCTGAACGCATTGACTACGTTGGACTTTCGGCCCAACTTCAACAGGAAAATCATCGAAACGCACCAAGAACAAGGCGGAGACGCAGATGCGAAACAAATGGTCATTATCAAGTACCGAGAAGGAACAACTAAATAAAATATAACTGTTACTCTCATTATGTAATCGTATGGTTATGAATGAAAATCGAACTTATGCAATATCGTTTCGCACTTGTCTTTTATTTAAAATGGAAGAAAAAAAACACTTTGCCGCTATCCCTAAAAGCACTTAGGTGCCTTCTGAAATGACTTAGAACAAACACATTGCACCTATGCGCCATCTCAGTTGGCGCATCCTTATAAAAATTGAGTGCATGCACCAATTAATTTGGTGCCACCATTCATCTGAAACATGATTATTTGCGTAATTTTTTCCGAAACTTGATTATTTGTGTTTTTTTTTAAAACATGATTATGTCAAAAATAATCGCAATATACTATCTCCATTTCTAAACATTTTTTTAAAAACCTCACACAAATAAAATAATATAAATAATAAAACATAATATTTTTAATAAATTAACACTATTAACTATTGTAGCTTTTCCATTATCATGAATATAATATTTTGAAAATTGTGTATATAATGCTAATTAATTACATAATTACAAAAAAAAATTAAAAAAATGAAAAAATACAAAAAAAAAAACACTTGTTGATTTGAAAACAATTTTCATAGTTAAGGAGGAACATGTCTTATTGTTCTGCGGGAGGGAGACGGTGTGTCGGGAAATTCTGTATTAGAAGATTCTTCCAAAAGTGAGTTCCACTTCCACAGACACAACACAACACAAGAGAATCTTTCACCGCTTTGACCAACTCACTTCTTTTTCTTCCTCCATCACCATGTTTGCCACCACCACAGTCATTTATAAAAATAATCAAAATCAACATTAACGACAACAATTGTTTCAGGAAAACACGGCAATGACATGGCCACCAAAAACATAGTACTCCATGCTTGCTCATGAAATTACGACTATATGTTTTTTATATTATATAGTTTTTATTTAATGAGCATCACAACTGGATCCAGATTTCAGAAAATAATAATATTAAAACCATGGTTTGCACGTGGGAGTCACATAAGAGTTAAATATAATACTCCACTAGTATACAAATACAATACATGCATTTAGAGTGAACTTGCATTTGCAGAATATAAGAGGATGCATTCAATATTTTAATGTAAAGAAACAGATCATGAATGAATGTGAAGTTCATTGAATAAATGACTACACTACATCACATTCATATTTATTAACTAGACAATACCTTAAACAATCTTGTCTTCTCTCTCAGTGAATGCCATTACTACAATCATGTATCTTCATCCACAACAAAAAAACAATATTCATCTAATGTCAGTGATCACGCTTTTTATTAACATCTGGCAAAGTAATAGAACTTTTTTTTATCTAGGTACAATAATGAATTTGAGTTCGGGAAAGAGTACACTGTAACAGTTGTTTGAGAGACATGTTTATTGAATAAAATAACATAGTTTACATAAGATTAGAATGAATTGATCACTACTATACAGTATTGAGTTATGAAATACACAAGGAATGCGTTATATACGCAAAACAGGGAAAGGGAATCAAGAATCGGTAGTGGAATTGACGGGAAGATGTAGAGAAGGTCGATGATCGTTCTTGCTCTTTTCCAAAGATATCTGCTCGGCAATGCAAAGAAAAAATCGTTTCACAAGTTCTTAATCGAGTAGAGTAACTAGGAACATAGGACTAAAATGTAGTTTATGATATAAAAATATCAATACAAATGAAATAAACTATGGTCAAATATTCCATCAGATTTTCTAAATACAGATGATAGTACCTGCACTGATCTTACATGTTATCAACCATCATACTTATAAAACATATAATTGCCAACAACTTGGAGATGACTTTAGATATATGACGTATTAACTTACCAAGAGGATGTCCTCATCAGTACCGAAGGCCTTGCGAGCTTCTTCTAAAGACTTTGAAGATACCCTTTTATGTTTCCTGAAATTTTTTCAGGGAATTGAGTTTATGTATTCATCAAGATGACCAATTGACTCTTATTGTAAGATCAAAATCAGAAAAAGAACAAGGAAATAGTTATCGACTTTAACAATAAGCAGTTGTTTTTCATACTCGAGCAGATATTTTTCCTACAGTATTAGCAATTTCATAAGAAAACTCGTTTTTTAAAAGCAAAATTAAGGAGTTGATTGAATGTATTTTCTCCTATAAAAAGAGCCCCTTTATTCATAATAGTTTATGACCGTATTATTTTCTAAAGTTATCTTTATCTTGCTCAATATGCTTTCACCTCTACCCTTTCCATTCATTTCTATTGCAAAAACAACTATCTGGGAAGCCTTTCCCATCAAAATATGATGGCACACAATGATGAGGAAATGCAAGCTTCGGAATCAAATCGTACTTAAACACCGGTTCATTTACCTCCAAAAATCCATTGGGGCGTCAAAGTGTCTTCACTATTAAAGTAAGATCCTTAATTAATTGTAGATGGTTTGAAGACACATCTTGTGGTCAAGGGTTTCACTCAAAATTTTGACAAGTACTACAAAGATACTTGATTAGTTCTGCAAAACAGGATTTGATTGGTGTTTTTCTATCCGCGGCGACAATTCGTGTCAATTAGGCATACAAAATGTGTTTTTGGAGAGACTTGACCTAGGACATACATTGTTGAAAATAATTTACTATTGTCAAAACAGTGATTGTCTTTGTGTATTTTAGAAAGATTTATATTTGTAGTAATTCTGTAACAGCTGCATCTTGCTAATTATTAAGTTTATTTATTTAAGATCAATCCCATAATCACAAGGATTTGTTTCCTTAGAACTAGCTGTTCATATTTCCTAAAATAGACTACAAACTCATGTATATATAGGTCCAGTGACCTCATGATAATATAACAAGAATACTATTTCTTCTAAATTTAATATGGTATCAGAGCTCCTGATCCTTGGGAGTCTCTGACAAACCCTAAGTTGCAGTCTTCATTGATGCGCTACCTTTAAACCTTGTCGCAGCTTTCATTGCAGCGCAGCCCTCTCTACCTTGATCGCACCTGGTCATGGCTGAGATCGTGGATCCTATTATGGAAACTGGGGACAGACCCCAGACTCCTGGAGAATTGCAGAATGTTCATTCTGCTTATCAGTTAAATGGGAAGAACTATCTCGAATGGTCTCAATTCATTAGGACCATCTTGAAAGGAAAAGGAAAGGTCAGTCACCTGACTGATAGTGCACCTGATGAAACAAATCCCAAGTTCAAATCATGGGAAGAAAAAGACTCCATAATCATGGCGTGGCTGTGGAATTCAATGGTCCCAGAAATTAGTGATACTTGCATGTTTCTTAAATCAGCAAAGGAAATTTGGGAGGCAGTAGAACAAACTTATTCTAAGGCCAAAGATGATGTTCAAATTTATGATGTAAAGGTGAAAACTGTGGCTGCCAAACAGGGAAACAGATCCGTTACAGAATATGCTAGTCAACTCAAGTCTCTATGGATGGAATTGGACCACTATCGAGTTATAAAAGTAAAATGTTCAGGAGTATATTGAACAAGATAGAGTCTATGATTTTTTAGTAGGCCTAAATCCTGAATATGACCAGGTCCGAATCCAAATCCTGGGAAAAGAGAAAGTCCCAGGGCTTAATGAAGTGGTAGCCATTATCCGAAGTGAAGAAAGCAGGAGAGGACTGATGGTGGAGACCTCAATAACTGAAAGTTCTGCAATGACAGCTGAAGGAGGAACAATCATGGTTGATAACCAAAGGAGAAGCGGGGTTCCCAATATGAAGAAAAAACACGAGGATAGCTGGTGTACCCACTGTAACAAGCCGCGTCACACAAGGGAGAAGTGCTGGAAATTACATGGGAAATCCCCAAGCCGAGAATGGGGGCCGAAAGGAGGCCCTCCCAAAAGAGGAGGGCAAGGGCAAGCACACATCAGTCATGAAGAGATAGAACGGGTAAGATCCTTCCTTAGTAAATTGGAGAAGCCCACAGGTACATGCTCCTTAACATATTCTGGTAACTTTCCACTTTCTTTTGGGCTTAATGTTTCAGACACACCATTTACACATTACTGAATATTAGACTCTGGAGCCACTGACCAAATGACCCATCTACCTAAATATTTCTCCACATATTCCCCATGTCCTAGCAACAAGAAAATTTCCACAGCAGATGGAACCCTTATGACTGCAGCAGGCCAAGGAGGGGTCCAAATAAACCCATCCATAACATTAAAAAATGTCCTTCGTGTCTCTAAATTGTCCACCAATCTGATTTCTATACAAAAACTCACAAAAGATCTCTCATGTAATGTTGTTTTTCATAACTCTTGTATGCTGCAGGACAAGAACTCAGAGAGGACGATTGGACATGCTAGAGAATGGAATAGCCTATACTACATGGAGGATCCTAATCTATCTACCAATAACCGCTCTCTCATATCTGAATCCACCACGACCAACAAAGAGAAAGTTCAACTATACCATTGCCGGCTAGGACACCCTTCATTTCGAGTTGTAAAAATGTTTTTCTCTTTCTTATTTAAAAATTTAAATGTGGAGAGTCTCCACTGTGATGTGTGTGAGCTTGCTAAACACAAGCGTGTACCTTTTCCCATTAGCAATAAGATGAGCCCTTCCCCTTTTTTTCTTGTTCACACTGATGTATGGGGTCCTGCTTACGTCCCTAATATCTCAGGTGCTAAATGGTTTTTAACCTTCATAGATGATTGTACCCGGGTGACTTGGGTTTTTCTATTAAAAAAAAAATCTGAAGTTAGCTCTGTGTTTTTTCAATTTGTCTCGATGATTAAAAATCAATTTGGGGTCAGTATCAAAAGAATTGGGTCTGATAATGCCAAGGACTATTTTAACCTTGTACTAAACTCTTTTTGCCAAAAGGAAGGGATAATCCATGAGTCCTCATTTGTGAACACACCCCAATAGAATGGGATTTCACAAAGGAAAAATGGACACCTATTAGAACAAACTAGAGCTCTACTTTTTCAAAACCATGTTCCTAAGAGATTTTGGGGGGAAGCTCTTCTTACTGCCACCTATCTCATCAATAGGTTACCCACTAAAATCTTAGACTCAAAAAGCTCCATGGAAGTTCTATCCTCATTCTACCCACACTTGGATCCTACAAATAAACTCCAACCGAGAATATATGGGTGTATCCTTTGTGCATGTTCATAGTAATGAAGGAAGAAAATTGGATCCTAGGGTTGTCAAATGCATATTCTTAGGGTACTCTACCACACCAAAGGGATACAGATGTTTTCACCCCTATCAAAAAAATTCTATGTGACAAGAGATGTCACCTTCAACGAACGAGAGAGCTACTTCAAGCAGCCTCATCTTCAGGGGGAGAATGTAAGAAAGAAAGATGAGACTCTCATGCTTCCAAATATGACATTTGGACCTGAAATTGGGACAAATGACATTGCTGTCCCTGAAATTGAGAGAAGAGCAGGACCTGCACTTGAACCAACAGCAGGACCTGCACTTGAAACAACAGCAGGACCTACACCTACACCTGAACCAACAGCAAGACCTGCACCTGAACCCGCACCTAATGATGGAAAATTTAGAAAAAATCTGGTATATTCAAGGAGAGAAAAGGCCATTCTAGAATCTGGCAATGTCCAAGAGTCCAGCCCATCATCACTGCATGAGGTAACACTTTCGAATCCTATAAACTCCAATGATTTTAATGAGTTTGTTTCTGAAAATTTAGAAGCACAGGTGGACCAAAATCTAGACCTACCCATTGCCCTTAGAAAGGGAACTAGAACATGCACCCAACAACCACTTTACCCACTATCAAATTTCTTTTCCTTTGAAAATTTCTTACCTACCCATAAAACCTTCCTCACAAACCTCAACTCCACACACACACCTTCCTCTGTATCTGAAGCATTATCTGACAGAAAATGGAAACAAGCCATGGATGTGGAAATGGAGGCGTTAAGCAAGAATAAGACCTAGGAACTTGTCACCCTACCAACTGAAAAAATATCAGTAGGATGCAAGTGGGTATATACAGTAAAGTACAGGGTTGATGGGACCATTGAACGTTACAAGGCAAGATTAGTGGCCAAAGGCTTCACTCAAACCTATAAAATTGATTACTTGGAGACATTTTCCCCGGTTGCTAAGATGAACACGATTAGAGTAATATTGTCATTTGCAGCAAATCATGATTGGGACCTGCAGCAGTTCGATGTGAAGAATGTTTTTTTACATGGAGACCTTGAAGAAGAAATATACATGGAGTTGCTCCCTGGTTACAATGGACAGGTTGTTGCTGAAACTGTTTGTAAGTTAAGAAAGGCTTTATATGGGGTGAAACAATCCCCAAGAGCGTGGTTTAAAAGATTCGCCAAAGTTATGACAGGTCCGGGCTATAAACAGAGTCAAGGGGATCACACATTATTTATCAAACATTCAGTTTTAGGGGGGTAACAATTTTATTAGTGTATGTAGATGATATTATAGTAAGTGGGGATGATAAAAAGGAGCAGCAAGTGTTAAGTGAATGCCTTGCCACAGAATTCGAGATCAAGACATTAGGGAGACTTAAATATTTTTTGGAAATTGAAGTGGCCCATTCCAAGAAAGGAATCTTCATATCTCAGCAAAAATATATTATTGACTTGCTTAATGAAACAGGTAAGACAGCCTGCAGACCAGCAAGTACCCTAGTTGACCCAAATATAAAGTTGGGAAGTGCGGAGGAGGATATTGTCGTGGACAAGGAAATGTATTAAAGACTTGTGGGCAGACTTATTTACTTATCTCACTAAACCAGACATTGCTTTTGCTGTAAGTCAAGTCAGCCAGTTTATGCACCAACCAAAGGAAGCACATTTACAAGCTGCTCTTAGAATTGTCCAGTATTTGAAAGGGACCCCAGGAAGAGGGATTTTGTTCAAATGAAACAAGAGTGTAAGTCTTGAAGCATATACGGATGCGAACTATGCGGAGTCAGTGGAAGATAGGAGATCAACTACTGGATACTGCACCTTCCTTGGTGGAAACCTCGTGACTTGGAAGAGCAAAAAAACATAGTGTAATAGCTAGATCGAGTGCAGAAGCATAATTTCGAACAATGGCCCAAGGAATATGTGAACTTCTATGGCTGAAGATTATATTGGAAGACTTGAAGATAAGATGGGATGAATCTATGAGGTTATATTGTGACAACAAATCTGCAATTATTATAGCCCACAACCCGGTGCAGCATGATAGAACTAAACATATCGAGGTTGACAGACACTTTATCAAGGAAAAACTAGACAGTGGCATGATTTGCACACCATATGTATCCATTCATAATCAACTTGACATACTCACCAAGGGGCTGAACTACGGTAACTTTGAAAGAATCATATCCAAGCTGGAAATGAAAAACACCTATTCACCGGTTTGAGGGGGAGTGTCAAAACAATGTCTTTGTGTATTTTAGGAAAGTTCATATTTGTAGTAATTCTGTAACAGTTGTATCTTTTTAATTATTAGGTTTTTTATATAAGATCAATCCCATAATCACAAGAATTTGTTTCCTTAGAACTAGCTGTCCATATTTCTTAAAATAGACTACAAGCTCATGTATATATATAGGTCCAGTGACCTCATGATAATATAACAAGAATATTATTTCTTCTAAGTTTAATAACTATTGTTGGTAGTAATTTGTATTTGGACCTTTAGTAAGTAAGATCTATTAGGTTAGAATTCTCTCTATAAAGAGATTAGTGATTGTGTGGTTTATTCACACCGAAATATATAGTATCACACCGAGATATATAGCAATCAGTTTTCACATGATATCACGAGCTCTCGTTTGAGAGGGTCCTACTTCCGCATAAAAAACTAGCAATCTTCTTTGTGACCCCTTTTTGCTACCTTCAGTGCAGTATCTTACTTCCGGTTAAAAAAAAACACTACCCATGCCACGTGCATTGTTCACACATGTTTCCCTTTGTTTCTTCGCCCATCTCACTGCCATCGCCTTGAAAAAAACCGTTTGGAATCTAGAGTTTCACCAAAGTCCAAGCCACCAACCTCCGATGCGTGACAACCACGCGCCACATTCTCAATCGTCTTTTCCCTTTCCCATAATGTTTATTGATGTGTTCTCTATCTGTTTTGGGTGATGACTCTCTGATTCGAGCATTTTCATTCACGGGTCATTTGAAACTCACTTGTTTTTTTGCTCCTTTTATTCTCATGATTGTTGTTGGAGACGCAACAATGATTAATTAGGAACCAGAAACAGGGGAACCCAACCGGAATTACCAACATTCCTCTGACTTACAAGTTGAATTAAAACAATTACATAAAGTGGTTTCAACTCGTGAAGACTACCTTGAAAGGTAAAGAGAAGGTGAAACACCTAACTGACAAACCTCCTAAAGAGATAGATCCCGTGTTTCGTGTTTAAGAACTGAGATATAGATTCAACTATCATTGCATGGTTATGGCGTTCAATGATTCCAAAAATCAATGGCACTTGCATGTTTCTCATGGTGTTCAATGATTCCAGAAATCAGTTACACTTGCATGTTTCTCAGTGCAATAAAGAAGATTCGAAAGGGCGTTAGAAGAGACTTATTCTAAAGCCAAAGATGTTGCTCAAATATTTGTATGATGTGAAACTGAAAATAGCAGTTGCTCTGCTAAAGAGGGAAACAAAATAGTCACATAGTATGCAAATCGTCTCAAAGCCTTATGAATAGAGTTGGACAGTTATAAAAGGCAAGTGTTCAAAAGATTGAACACTTGGCTTTTATTACGTTGCAGTAGTCCAGCTCCATCTTCAAGGCTTTAAATTATTTGCATACGCTGTAACTATTTTGTTTTCCTCTTTTAGCAGCCACTATTTTCACTTCCACATCATATATTTAGGCAGCATTTTTGGCTTTTGAATATGTTTTTTCTAGTGCCTTCCAAATCTCCTTTGGTATACCGAGAAACATGCAAATGTCACATTTCTGGAATCATTTGAATACGTCTCTTCTAATTCCTTCCAAATCTCCTTTGTTGTACTAGAAACATAAGTGTCACTGATATATGGACTTATTGAATGCCATAATAACCATAAAATGATAGTTGAATCTTCTGTATCCCAATTAAACTTGAGATTCGTCAACTAGGTGTCCTTCCTTCCCTAATCCCTTTACCTTTTAAGGTTGTTTTCACGAGTTGAGGTCACTACAAATAATTCTTCTCATTCATCTTGTAAGAAAGAGGAAAATTTGGTACCTCTGTTTCAAGTTCCTGATTAATCACTAATGTATCTCTCATGATAGCCATCGTAAAAAAAAACAAAAGGTAAAATGAGCAAAAAACACGAGTTCCAAATGACACAAATGAAGGTTCCAAGATCAGAGTGAGCACCCAAATAAAAAACAAGAGGTCCTGTTCTGACGCCCAAAAATGGCGATGTGTAGGGAGGCACATGGTTGTGTTAGGGACCAAGTGAAGAAAGATGGGCCAGATATAGAAATGACAAATCATATTGGGCCTAGGAGTGCTAAGATCTGGCAGGTTTATTCTAGAAGGAAAAAAGGATCTCACACCATGTGATAGCTATGAGGTGGCAGAGAGAGAGTAGTGGCTTTAGCAAATATTGTTAGACGGTTACAATAAATGAGGAGGTAAGGGAATTGGGGACGTACGCTAGAAGATTCATTTAGCAATCATTGGATGGGGGGCTGTTAAGCACTCCATAGGAGCCTAGCTCTGTGGCAGTTAGATCATTGAATCTTCTGTAAATCTTCTTACCATCATACAATAATAGCCATTAATTTCTATCAGCTTCTATCCTTTTGTCTTAAATTTATTTGTTACTGTCGGTACCTAACATTGGTCCGACCTGCCAGATACGTAGAAGGAGCCAGTGAAGGAACGTTGGTGGATGCCGCCGAAGAAGAAAACAATAGCAAACATGGAGGCGAAGATTGCAGATCTGGAGCAAGAGTTATCGTTGATGAAGGTTGCTTTTTCTGACTCCATCGCTGAGGTTCAACAAACGGCGAGGGAGAACCAAAGAGCGTTGATGCAGATGATGGAGAAGGTCCTTGGCAAAAAGGTGGTTGAAGTTGATGATGGTGTCTCGTCGGCGGTCAAGAAGGCTACAACATCCTCAGAGTTGAAAGGTGAAGCTTTGGATGAATTTAGAAGATCGGTTAAGAAGGTGGAGTTACCGGCGTTCTCCGGTGATGATCCGGCCGGATGGATCTCTAGAGCCGAAGTCTATTTTCGTGTGCAGGACACAAGTGCTACAGTGAAGGTGGGGATGGCGCAGTTGAGCATGGACGGGCCAACCATCCATTTCTTTAACTCTCTGTTAGAGGAAAACCCAGATCTGACATGGGAGGAGTTCAAGGTGGAGCTTCTAGAGAGGTATGGAGGTTTGGGAGAAGGAGACGTTTATGAGCAACTTACGGAGATTCGTCAAAAGGGTACGGTGGAAGACTATATACAAGAGTTTGAGCGTTTAACAGCTCAGATTCCAAGGCTGCCTGACAAACAGTACCTGGGGTATTTTTTGCATGGATTAAAAGATGAAATCAGAGGTAGGGTTCGGAGTTTTGTGGCTATGGGTCCACTTACAAGGAGCAAATTAATTCATGTTACCAGAGCAGTGGAAAGGGAGATAAGTGGTGGGTCGGGCTGGAACCGGAATCCGAAAATAGGTGGGTCAAACCGGGTTAACCCGGGAAGACATGGAGGTACAAATTGGGTTTTTGTGAAAGGGGGTCAGAATAGTGGAAATCATAACGGGATTGGGCCTAGAGGTGTTAATGGCCCAATTCATGAATCCAAACATGGTACTGCAGATAGGAGGAAGGGGGGTGTGCGTGAGAAGGGGTTTACCCATTTGTCTTATCAAGAACTAATGGACCGGAAGAAAAAGGGCTTGTGTTACAAGTGTGGGGGCCCATATCATCCTCTCCATCAGTGCCCAGATAAGCAGCTTCGTATCATGATTGTGGAGGAGGAGGAAGGAGGAGATGATGAAGCGAAGTTGTTGGCGGTAGAGGTGGAGGAATCTGAAGAGGAGCACGGTGGAGAGATGAGTGTTATGAGTCTCTTTGAACTGAAAGAGTCCCAACACGACAAAGTTCATACACTCAAACTCAGAGCAACGATCAATGGCGTACTGGTGGTGGTGTTGGTTGACAGTGGGGCTACGCATAATTTCGTTGCGAAGTCCATGGTTCAGAAGTTAGGGTGGCAAGTAGAGACCACACCAGATTTTAGAATCAAATTGGGTGACGGGTTCCAAACCATTACTAGAGGAAAGTGTACTCAAGTTTTATTCAAAACTGGGGGAGTCACCTGTGAAATTGAGGCGTATCTATTTGATTTAGATGGGGTGGATGTAGTTGTGGGTATGGCATGGTTGAAATCTTTGGGAGATATGATAGTTAATTGGAATAAACAAACAATGGAGTTTTGGCATGAGGGGAAGTGGGTAATGTTGAGAGGGATAGAAGGAACATCTGAAGCAATACCGGCATTGCAAAGCATTGTAGGGAAGGCTAGCAAAGGCTACGGCAAGAAAGGATGGTCACTAGATGCAACGTTGAGCAACACGGAAGGGCGGGCAGAGGTAGTGTTAGAGCAATCCGTTATGCAGGAAGTATTGAAATCTTTCGATGACGTGTTCCAAGAACCTAAGGGTCTTCCTCCATGTCGCTCAAGGGACCATGCTATCAATTTAAGGGCAGGACAAGGTGCAGTCAATGTCAGACCATATAGGTACCCACACCACCAGAAAAATGAAATAGAAAAACAGATTAAGGAGATGCTTGAGATGGGAATTATTCAACACAGTTGCAGCGCTTTTTCTAGTCCCGTTATACTGGTAAAGAAGAAGGACGGGACATGGCGAATGTGTGTTGATTATCGTGCCCTTAACAAGGCCACCGTACCAGACAAGTTTCCAATATCGGTGATAGACGAGTTACTCGATGAGTTACATGGGGCTCAATATTTCACCAAGCTTGATTTAAAGTCCGGGTACCATCAAGTGAGGGTGAAACCGGAGGATGTTCATAAGACGGCCTTCCGTACTCATGACGGACATTATGAATTCCTTGTGATGCCGTTTGGATTGATGAATGCTCCATCCACATTCCAATCCTTGATGAACGAGGTGTTCAGGCCCTTATTGAGGAAGTTTGTGTTAGTTTTTTTTGACGACATACTCATTTATAGTAAATCGTGGCAGACACATATTCTTGAAGTAACCAAAGTGTTGCAGATTTTGAGGAGACATAAACTGGTTGCTAATAAAAAAAAGTGTCAGTTTGGCCAGAAAACAGTTGAGTATCTCGATCATTTGATCACGGGAAGTGGTGTAGCAGTAGATCCCTCGAAGGTGCAGAGTGTAATTCAATGGCCTATACCTAAGAACGTTAAAGGGGTGAGAGGATTTCTAGGCCTTACGGGTTACTACCGCAAGTTTATTAAAGATTATGGGAAGATTGCCAAGCCATTGACAGAGTTGACAAAGAAGGAGGGGTTCAAATGGGGGCCTCAAGCTCAAAAGGCTTTTGAAATTTTAAAGCAGAAGCTGACAACAGCCCCCGTACTTGCTTTGCCGGATTTTGAAAAGGAGTTCACAATAGAATGTGATGCATCCGGAGTGGGTCTGGGGGCGATATTAATGCAAGAGAGAAAGCCCATTGCTTTTTTTAGCAAGGCTTTAGGAGGAAAGAATTTGGCTAAGTCTGCATATGAAAGAGAACTAATGGCAGTAGCTTTAGCGGTACAACATTGGCGCCCTTATTTGTTGGGCAGACATTTCACTGTGACAACAGATCAAAAGAGTTTGAAGCAATTATGGCAACAAAAGATTACGACACCGGATCAGCAGAATTGGGCCACTAAATTGCTCGGTTATCAGTTTGATATCGTATATAAGCCGGGAGTGGAGAATAGAGGGGCAGATGCTCTATCCCGATTACCTGAAGGTGAATTAGCAGCTCTGGTCTCATATCCAATTTGGGAGGAAGGCAATGTGATACAGGAAGAAATCCACATGGATAAGGTTCTGCTGAAAATCATAGAGGAATTGGAAGAAAAACCAGATTCAAGACCAGGATTTAAGTACAAACAAGAGGTTTTATTTTATGAGGATCGTTTAGTGTTATCTGCACAATCTTCATTGATTCCCAAGATGTTGGCTGAATTTCATATTACTCCGGAAGGTGGGCATTCTGGGTTTTATCGCACCTACAGACGTTTAGCTGCTAATGTATATTGGATAGGTATGAAAGCAAGAGTGCAAGCCTATGTGAAGGCTTGTGATGTGTGTCAACAACAAAAGTACTTAGCTATCGCACCTGGGGGTTTATTACAACCTCTGCCCATTCCCTCAGCAGTGTGGGAAGAGGTCTCAATGGATTTTATCACAGGTTTGCCGAAATCCCGTGGGTTTGAAGCTGTGTTTGTGGTAGTAGATAGGCTGTCAAAATACTGTCATTTCATCCCTCTTAAGAGACCTTATACTGCTAGAACAGTAGCTGAAATTTTTGCCAAAGAAGTTATACGACTTCATGGTTTACCTACAGCCATTGTTAGTGACCGTGATCCTCTGTTCATCAGTAATTTTTGGACTGAACTTTTCAGGCTGCAAGGTACCACTTTGAAGATGAGTTCAGCCTATCACCCGGAAACGGATGGCCAAACGGAGGTTGTCAATCGATGTTTGGAGACTTATTTGAGATGTTTCATTGCGGACCAACCAAAATCCTGGCTGACTTGGATTCCATGGGCAGAGTTTTGGTTTAATACAACATTTCATGCGTCCACGGGGAGTACACCTTTTGAGTTAGTCTACGGAAGGAAGCCTCCTGTTATTACAAGACTCTTGCAAGGTGAGACAAGGGTGGCTGCAGTTCAAAAAGAGTTGGAAGAACGGGATGAAGCACTCAAGCAGTTGAGAGCTCATCTCCAAAGAGCTCAAGACCGCATGAAGTATTTTGCAGATGAGAAGAGGACAGAGTCCAGTTTTAATATTGGAGAGTGGGTGTTTTTGAAGCTTCGTCCACACAGGCAGCAATCCGTGGTATCTAGGATTAATGCTAAATTGGCAGCTAGATATTATGGCCCGTTTCAGATTGTGGAGAGGATTAGAGCTGTTGCGTATAAGCTGAAATTACCTGAGGGATCACGGGTACACCCAGTTTTTCATGTCTCTCTGTTAAAAAGGGCAGTTGGAGATTATGCAGTGGAAAGTGAATTGCCCCAAGAAGTTGAAGGGAGTTGTGTGGAGCAGTTTGTGCCTGAAGGAGTTTTAGACACACGTTTCAACGGGCTAGGAGAACAGAGAGTTAAACAAGTTTTAATTCAGTGGACTAATAGGGCGGCGGACGAGGCTACTTGGGAAGACATGGAAACCATAACAAAGCAATTTCCTGAATTTAACCTTGAGGACAAAGTAGCTTTTCTAGAAGGAGGTATTGTTAGGGACCAAGTGAAGAAAGATGGGCCAGATATAGAAATGACAAATCATATTGGGCCTAGGAGTGCTAAGATCTGGCAGGTTTATTCTAGAAGGAAAAAATGATCTCACACCATGTGATAGCTATGAGGTGGCAGAGAGAGAGTAGTGGCTTTAGCAAATATTGTTAGACGGTTACAATAAATGAGGAGGTAAGGGAATTGGGGACGTACGCTAGAAGATTCATTTAGCAATCATTGGATGGGGGGCTGTTAAGCACTCCATAGGAGCCTAGCTCTGTGGCAGTTAGATCATTGAATCTTCTGTAAATCTTCTTACCATCATACAATAATAGCCATTAATTTCTATCAGCTTCTATCCTTTTGTCTTAAATTTATTTGTTACTGTCGGTACCTAACAGGTTGTCACACGTCGGAGGGTCGCCGGAAGGTGACGGTGCGTGGTGGCTTGAACGTCATTAATTCTCCAGGTTCGAGCTAGTTTTTTTCAAGGTGAACACGATAGCGTAGGCGGTAAGACAAGGCGTGAATAGTGTTTTATAGTTTTGTCCACAAAGAGTAAGTGACTATAATGAAGGCAGCAAAAAAGGCCACCATGAAGGTGGCTAGGGTATACGAAAAAAGAAACCACAATGAAGACGGCTAGGGTTTTTATTGTAGAAGCGAGACCCTCTCGAACACAAATCTCTTTATATAGAATATTCTAACTTAACGGGCTTGACTAAAGGTCCAAACATAAACTACTACTAATAATAGTAAAAATAAATTATTCACAACACATATAGTTATTAATTGTTATTTCATTCATGAGAAGATTGCCTATGAAGGAATTAGCATAGCCTGTCTTAACTCAAGTGATCAATTAGCTGTTTGCTTGCAAAAACTCATCAGGGACATATATTTTTTTATGAGCAGCAAGTCAGCTGCTTTTGGTCTCAAAGATCTAGCTTGAGGGGCGATAGAATTTGTGTTTGCGCCCTAACTCAATTCCAAAAGCTTGTTCATAGGGTGAGGGTTACTCCTCAATTATACCCATTGTTCAGGAGATTTCACTGGCATCTGCTCTATCAATTGTGATACTTTTAACACCCCCCTTCTTGTTCACTGTTGGACACCAGGAGCATGAAGTTTACAGGATAGGACAGCTGTGGGTAGGCTAATAGACCCGTGATAGATCCTGATACCATGTTAAACTTTTGAAGTTTAAGACAGAGAGGAGAAAGACCAAAGTTATAGCCACATTCTAGATAGACTAAAAATATAATCAATTATAGTCATATTTTAGTCTTTATTCTTTCTGTCCTCTCTTTGTCTAAAATCCCATAACTTCAACAACGGGAATTGTTGAGATTGAATATCCCAACTATTGTACCACTTTCCAAGTTGCATGTATCATAGGATTCATTGTATCTTAGGAAGTTGAGTTAGGTTGATTACTCTTTACGAAAATTGTATTTTTTTGGTATATAAATATCATTCTGATGAATGTTCACTCGCTCGAGAATACTCAGAAACTCATCAAATATTGGTCTCATCAGTGATTTAATTAGCAATAAGGCTAAAACATTGATGCACATTTTTAAAAAATAATACAGGATATCACAGTTAGTAGAAAGAGGAAAAAGAGGATACCTAGAGCTAGCAGGATCTCTGATCTCAAACATATCTGCTCCAGCATCAAAGCCACATATCAACACATAGTGACCTGTCAATAATAGTTTTTTACTCTGTATTTGAATTTATCATTTGATAAATTTCAAAATGTTAGAATGAATAATACTAATTGAAGCATATACTTTTACGTCTTAGATTCTCGGTAACTGAAAGTCACACTGGAATTAGACTAACCTAAGTCGAGACAGTTAAAGAAGAAACATGTTAGTAATAGGCATATTAGGAAGTTTATTTTATTATTATTAAATGTTTGTGTGTGCAGTAACTGCTATGCAACTGCTTTGTAACTGCTCTAGGAAACCAGAATCATAAATATAGGGTGAAAGGGAAGAGGAAGTGTATTAGGTATTTTGTATGTTGGTTGGTTTGGGAGAGACTAGGCTCTCTAATTCCTAGAGGTTGGTTGATCTGTCAATTGTTGATTAAACAGTTTGTACTTTGGTATCGGTTCCTATCAACTGGATCAGAGCAGTTCTGATCCGAAGCAAGAAAATCACAATAGGGAAAAATGGACATGCCACAATTTGACGGCAGCAAAGATGCCTATTGGTGGTTGATTTGTATTGAGAAGCATTTTGATCTTGTGGGAACACCAGAAAGTGAGAAGTTGCTCGAGGCAGTGAAAGCCTTGAGAAACTATGCTCTCAAATGGTGGCAGTGGTGGAGTCGACGCCATCTACAAGCGAATTGGCAAACGTTTCTGGTTGCGCTGCTTTGGCATTTTAAGCCAGAGTATAGAGACCTCCTTCCTATATCCTATGAAGAAGAGGAACTTGAATTGAAATCGGAGTCGTCGGCGACTCACACATTTAATCTTCAACAAGAAGAACCAAACCAAGGAAATTCCGGTCTCATTCAGATAACAGAAGAAAGAAATGAGGAAAAGGTAGAAATTGCAAAAGTAGAAGATGGCCAAAATTCTCTCGTGAATGTCATCGTCGAAAAGCAAGTGACAAAAGCAGACTTTTGCAAATTTCTTGGTATCAACAGACACTATGATGAGCATGACGAGAGTATGGTGTCTGAATCAAGGACAAGACTGTCTAAAACAATGACCAGAGCGGGATGGGCTTCACTAAAGTTTGACACCCTAGTGCCAACACCGCCGAAGCCGCCAGATCCAGACGGGTCCTTGGTGAAGGGTGGATTATCCTTTGGTTTGATAAAACTGGCGCTGCTAATGCCTATTGCTGTCATCCTATGTTTTTGGATCAAACAGACCACTCAAAATAGAGTGTATGATCCAGGCATAAGTTATTATGTTTCATGCGTGAAAGTTATGTGACCCTGGTGGATACTTATGTTATCCTTTGTCTTCACCTTGAGGACAAGGTGATAGTTTAGGGGGGGAGTATTGTTAGTAATAGGCATATTAGGAAGTTTATTTTATTATTATAATGTTTGTGTGTGTAGTAATTGCTATGCAACTGCTTTGTAACTGCTCTAGGAAACCAGAATTATAAATATAGGGTGAAAGGGAAGAGGAAGGGTATTAGGTATTTTGTATGTTGGTTGGTTTGGGAGAGACTAGGCTCTCTAATTCCTAGAGGTTGGTTTATCTGTCAATTGTTGATTATAAACAGTTTGTACTTTGGTATTGATTTCTATCAAAACACTACTAGCATCTATTTTTCCCACTCACGAGACTCAAATTTGAGATATCGTTTAAGAGTAATCAATATCCATTTCTTTCAAGCCAAGAAGGTTTCACATAAATCAACTTGTTAACAATGTTTGAATGATTCAAGCGCACATCAGAGTGCTATGAAAAATATGACAAACCAAAAGGAGTGCTACATACTTATATAGCATGATTGTAACACAGTAACTTCCGTTTTAAGAATGCATACGAAGCCGTAGACAAATAAGTTAAAACAAAAATATCAATGCTCACCTGTGTAGTCAGAGTTATTGCTGAGGACGCCGGTGACATGAACATCTTCCCATGCATGACTGAAACCAAAATCTTTTCAGTAGTAGATAGAATTGCTCATGACTAAAGAATATGACATTGATGTGAAAGAAGAAAAATAAAACAGTGAAGAATTCAACTAGACCTGAGGTGACAAATTTTAGCTGTGGAATTATTGTTAATTTAAGTGTTACAGCCAAATAAGCACATAGGGAATTAGAAGAAACATATACCTCAATTTATTATGATCAACTAATGCAATGGCTAAATATTTCCCAGACAATATGAGAAAGGAAATCTCCTCTTCACTAAGTGACCTGCACTGTAAAAAGATGGAACGATTGTTGACAACTTACACAGAAGCAACAAAGTCATAAGCAAATAAAATGTCCGCAGAAAGAAAAAAACACATAAGGATAAAGTTCTACAAGCCAATTTTTTCAAATGCAAATAAATTTTCCAGAGAACACCATTTTATAGATGTGTAATTCCTAGTCTATCATACTCAATGTATGAAGTAGCAGTACAACTGATTTTATACCCTTAAAATATTTACTACCAAGATGAACGTAAGAAATAGATGTATAAAACATTAACTGAATAAATGACATTATAACATTTTCCTTTTCTTCTCCAACAGGTAACAGTCTAAGAACTTCTTAGAATTATACTCGGGGCATCCAATAAAATCGTGACGTGAAGTATACCTGTATATCAATTCCAGCCTCCATTGCATCCTGAAACAGCGTATCCACTCTTACTAGATCTTTAGGCAATTCCTCCTACACAACATTTAAACAAAACCTTAGCAACCTAATGTAATCAATAGACAGTACTAAATGCACGCTGAAGAAAGATCCCTGACAAAGTTCTTTCTGCAGCCAGGCACAGATACATTTTAGACAAAAAACAAGGTCACTTTTCTTTTAAAACCGGTGAATCATCTAACCATATGCCGGAATTAGGTTTCACTCCAGCATTAAAGAACTTGTAATTACCTTGTAAAAGGATTCACCACAATAGTTTGGGTTTGCACCAATTGTCACTGTTAAGTAGGAAAAAGTAACAGAAAATCTCTGTAACAAATACGCCAAATCAACAGTCCAAATGCTACAAAACAGTAGTCAACAGTGAGAGAAGTCGGAAGTCCATCATATATTTTCATATTAAATAATGATATTCATATGGATACTTTCGGGGGAGGGTATATATAATATTAATATGTTTTAGTATTAAACTCAGACTAATCGAAAATCAAATTCTGTTGTTGGCACTTGCGACATAACCTAGAAAAGTTAACAACCATTAAAATGAAAAACGAATTTGTTTATTTTCCTATTTGTCTCCCGTCTTGAACAATCTGTTACACCCTTTGGCTTTTAACTCAGATCCAGGACAGTGGGAGCCAATTCAAAAGTTATGTGTATAACCAGACTGAGTGAATTCCTATACTTTCAATTTCCTATTTTCACACCATCAATATATGATGACCAACTTTAAGTTAGTTTCTGAACTTTTACCAGCGATAATAAGGATTTTGTCATTTTATCATTGGTTTAGGGACTTCACAACTAACCCAAAACTTATTGGATTAGGGGAACCCAAAAGATTAAGGAGATCTAAGTCCAACCAAATAATTGAGCAAGGAAACACACAACAGTTTCTAACACCACATGGTTGTTAGTGTTCCTAGTTCCTACTATATGAACTTTAATATCCTTAACCGATTAAAAATGTCTGAACTATACTTATTCTTAGTACATTTGACATTGTCACATGTAAATCATCTAGAATTTTCAAGGAAGCCATATAACACAGAAACGACAATATCTAGGCTTTTATAGAGTGAAAAGACCTATTTGTGCAGCACAGGTCAGCCAGTGCTTGAATATCGAAGTTGTTGACACCAATAGTTTTCAGAACCATTACCACACAAGCAAGGCCGCAGTCCCATGTATATATTTGATTTATGTGTGGCACCTACAAGCATGATAGGGAAGAACTTTACTATAGTATAATGAATGGATAATGTTTGTAGTATACAATTTCAGCGATTAATCACATGCACTTACTTCAATGAAAAGTGAACGCCGTAATGACAGAGGATTGGAATCTATGTTACATGATAAATTCTGAAACAGGTATGGTTCAATCACCTTCAGATTTTCTCCCTTTATTTCTCTTTCATCTCCTGTTTTAAGAATCTTGTTGAATAGCAAGCATATGGGCCACATCAATGACTAAATTGAATGTGTACAATGTTCGCTTCCAAAAAAGGATTCAGGAATCAAAAGAGTTCAACTGTCCTAGTAGTGTATGTGGAGTACCAACTAAATTGATAGAGTACCTGCAGCAGCATTGACATAAAAATTATTAGAAGTCAGGCATACAACTAAAAAAAAAAATTGTAGTTAGAAGCACCAATTTCACCTAAGGGGCCGCAACACATAAGAACCTGAGAATTAAAGAAAAACACACCCTTAGGTCTCAACTCAAGCTTTCACCTACATGCAAACAATTTATCTTAAATCCATTTTTTTTAATTGTATGTTTGAAGCGTGCTACTGTTATTTTATCAATAAATCATAATCCGAAACTTCAATAACGTGGTTTCGTCAAAGGCGTAATTCCAAAACATGCATGCACTAAATCTTCTCGTGTTAAAAACCCAACAACAACAACAACAACAAAAAAAAAACACATGACCATCATCGTTTAATTCAATAACTGAACCAATTGATGCATCATGAGAAAATTCAACAAAACTAAACAAACAAAGCAATGAATCTACGAAGCAGAGATGAAATTGAACATACAAGGGGAGAGGTGAAGACGGCGCGTGTTGAAACGGAGACGGAGACAGACAGGTTGTTCAAGTGTTACGTCGGTTGGTGCCTTTTTAGTTGAACTTGATGATTTACGGTTTCTCTCTCCCATCCGTCAAAGTTGTTGTTCTTTTCTTTTCTAGGGTGAAAGTTAAAACCGGGTAGTTATGTCACTTATGTGCATATTGTTTTTTTTTCCTTTTCAAGACAAGATGATGTTTTTTGTGTTGAAATTTATTACTTTTTTATCTAGAAATAAAAAATAAAGTCTATTACTTTTAATTTCACATTAATTTGCTACGATTTTATATTAAAAACGAATAATTGATAATTAATTTTGAACACGTGTATTTATAATATATAATTGATGGATAATAGGAGAAAATTGACTAATTATATTAATAATATTAACTAATAAAATTAACAATTGAATGAAAAATATATATATATATATATATATATATATATATATATATATATATATATATATATATAATTTTGGCTTAATTAGTGGTAAAGTCCTTTAATTTAATTTTATATTTCATTTTAGTTTTTTTTTAACAAATATTATATTTTAGTCATTAAAAACGGTTTTGTTAATCAACTTAGTCATTTCCGTTAAATTGTGAGAAAAAATATCAAATTCCGATGATATGGCATGACAGTAAGGTATTAGTTGAATTTATGAGTCAACATATATGTATTAAAAATTTAATATTTTATTTAAATTAGGTAGTTCTGTTTTTGGAGGTTTAAAACTCCGCAAATTATTAATAATATATAAAAAATAACAGTTCTTCAATGGATCCATTATTCGAGATTTACAAAAACGTGTTAGTGTGCCTTAGATATTATGCGACTTGAATCTTTCATAGGCGTTGATTACTAAATTCATATTAAGCATTATACTTAGTTCTTGAGCTACCGAATCTGGATCGTCGATGGTACTGTGGCAAATGAATGATGTTGGGTTAAAATGATCTTATATCAGGTGGTACATTTTGAGGAAAGTATTGATGTGAATATCAAGAACTTGAAGAAAAAGAGCATCAGCAAGTCTTGCTGGAATCAAACCAAAAATATTACTTGAGCTCAAATCTAGCCTCATCAACATTCCTAAGTCACCTAAACTAGTAGGGATAGCTCCAGCTAATTTGTTCAACTTTAGAGCAAGAACACTAAGTTTTTTCAAATCGTCGAGCTGAGTCGATATGCTTCATGTTAACTGGTTATAACAAAGCTGTAAAACTACAAAAACAAAGTAGATATACAAAATTAAGTATAATTCCAAATTAGAAACTAGAACCTTGGAAAAAATCAGTAGAAAAAAAGAAAAATTATGAAATTTTATAGATAGTGAAAAGTGTTAGAATAATAATACAAGTGTAAGTAAGTGAGAAATAGTCCCATGTTGAATAAGAATGTGGTGATCTGAACATATTAGAATAATAATACAAGTGTGACTAAGTGGGGAAATAGTTTCACATTGGATAGGAATGTGGAGACTTGAGCATATATAAATAGGAGAACTCATTCATCTATCACCTTAAGGTTTTAGGTGGATAAGTGGTGTGTCTCTCACAAAGGTGCGTAATCACCAACTTTGTATCAATGCTCCCTAGTGAACTCCCCTAACAAATGATATCATAAGCCTTTGGTTCGAGAAAGAGACTGACTTACTTGTATCGAAACACTCAAGAAGTTGCTCCTAGTAACTCTCTCAATAAATGGTATCAGAGCCTTTGGTTCGAGAAAGGGATTGACTTACTTGTATCGAAATGTCCAAGAAGAGGTTTCTCATTGCCTAAAAAGAGGTAATGACGGTACAAATGTATGTGGGGAGCATTATGGACTCACACTTGAGAGGAGTGTTAGAATAATAATGCAAGTGTGAGTAAGTGTGAAATAGTCTCATATTGAATAGGAATATTGAGACTTTAGCGTATATAAGTGGGAGAACTCACTCACCTATCACCTTAACGTTTTAGGTGGATAAGTGGTGTGTCTCTCACAAATGTGCACAATCCGCAACAAGTCAGCCATAAATCTGGCGAAGAATCCAGTTCGGCATGAAAGAAGTAAGCATATCGAAGCTAGATTTCACTTTTTAAGGGAAAAGGTAAATCGAGGTGAACTTGAAGTTAGGCATTGCTCAAGTGAAGTACAGTTGGCCGACATTTTCACCAAAAGATTGAAGATCGACATATTTCTAAATTTGAGAAAGAAATTAGGAATAGTTCAGATCGACTATGATTAGCATAGGTTCGATAACTTGGATTAAGGGGTGTGTTAAAATATTAAATTAGATTTGATTAGATTTAATATTTAAATATGATTCAAGTTATTTTAGCATAAATTCAATTAGGATTGTATATAAATAGTCATAGTTTGTATCCTTATTTGTAACAAGTGAATAATATAATCTTTATTTCATTTATTATTCTCTCTTTCTCTCCTCACTAAAAGTGTCTCACGCACTAACAAATTGGTATGAGAGTATTATGGACTCACACTTGAAGGGGGGTGCTAGAATAATAATGCAAATGTGAGTAGGTGGAGAAATAGTCCTAAATTAGATAGGAATATAGTGATTTGAACATTTATAAGTGGGAGAATCCACTTGCCTATCACCTTAAGGTTTTAGATGGATAAGCGGTGTGTCTCTCACTAAGGTGCATAATCCTCAACTTTGTATCAATGCTCCTAGTAAGTTTCCCCAACAAAAAGTGCTATATTTAGATTTCTTATGAAATAAGATCATAAAATGTTTATTTATACAGAAAGAACGTAAATCATTTCAAGAAAATACCATAACTTACTTGAATAGAGTTTAGAAAAGAAAAAAAATATAGAAAATAATGTACCTCGTTTGAAGGATAATGATTGTGGTGTCATTTTCATCTATAACATGAGTCACATACCAAACAAATCTTGCTTCGGCTAGATTTTAACAAATAAATATTTTTTTAAAGACTTGTACAAACCATAAACAAATTTAACAAAAATGCATCTAGAAATAAAATCTCATAATTCTAATCTTATTTTAAAACCTAAACCCAAAGCCGAATCCACTCTACCGATTGCTTCAGTTTTAGATAATAGCGGATTCGAAAAAGCTCGTAAACCTGGAGATGGATTTGATTCATTTGATTCTTTTGTCATTTCATCTTAGAGGTCTTAAAATGGATTAGATCTGAAAATGAGGTTTATGAACATGTTGAAAGTTGTTTGAGAAATCCAATTAGAACTTAAGGAAGAGAATGAAGAGACATGTGCGTTAATGGAGGTTCCTGCTGAGGAAAAGAGAGAATAAAGAGAGATAAAGAAAAGAGAAAGAGTAGTAACGATTAAGGTTTTGGTGAAGAGAGAAGTAAAGAGAACGAGAGTTGATGCTTAATAAATTAAATAATAAAATATTAATGAAATAATTCCATGTCAACCATACTTGAATGAGCTGGAGTGCCACGTCAACCAAAATTAACACATTTTGACAAAATTTAACAGAAAGGATCAGTATAACTAACGGAATGTAATTTAAGGGACTTAAAAGGAACGTTTATTAAATAAGGGACGAAAGTGAAACATAAAATTAAATTAAAGTATCAAAGGATGCATTAAGCCTTTAATTTTCATTTCAATTAAGATAAATTGAGACCAATAGTTAATTGACGTTGAACTTGGTAGGTCGAACCATTGTTTAATCCTTCGCAACTGCGATAAGAAGGAGACTGGAATCACTTGATGTCAGAACTGATAATGAAAACAAAAAAATTAAGAGGAAAAATATTTTTTAATGTACGCGTGTGTGTCTTATGAACTTGAGGGTGTAGATCATCATCAACCTATTTGAGTCTTAGGTCCATATAACGGTTAATATTTCCTCTCCCAAATTTCTAACAATTGGCCTTTGTGAATGGGTTTGAAATCTCACGTGAGAGAGTCTAGATATCATGACCACAATGGGTGTCTTCTTTTCTTTCTATCAAACAAAAAAAAGGTTGATAAATGAAATGATGTTTCTATAACCGGCATTTCGAATAAGGGATTTTTCTCTCTGTATTGCTTAAACTATAAAAACTTAAAGAATAAGTTATTTTGAGTGTCTCATTGCAACGAGTTCCTTGAGGCCATATTTAACACTAAGATGTAATAAATTTCCTTTTTAATAGACTAATAACCATGCGTTAATCACATGTGTTGTACCCAAAAAATTTCCCTCTCATTTGTCAAGTATTTGCTCACAAGATATTCTACGACGTCAAGTTTGCAGCATTGGTACATCAATTTAGGCTTGAAATTGGCACAAGGACAAATGGACTTTTAATGCCCCATTTTACTTTCATGGATCATTTTGGACTCTCAAGATTGCTCATGTCAAGTTTCAGGTCTTGGATCGCATTTTTGCTCAGTCAATTGATCAGATGACCTAAAATCAGCCGTATTGGTGAAAAAGTCAACTGTAGCACCAAAAGTCAAACTTTGACTTTTTTTGGTCAACATTAAGTTTCAAATATCCCAATTCATCAAGACATTCAAAAATATCAAGATTGATCATCAAGAAGTTAAGAAAGTCAAAAGTCAACTTGAAAAGTCAAGATTTCCTAGACTTAGAAATTTTTTAAGTGTTTTTATACATGATAATTTCATCACTTCATGCCATTATTTCACCAAGATGTAAGATGATTCAAAAGAAGCTTTCAACATGAAATTTGTATATCTCTATGATATCTACAACATTTCTTTACACAACTTCTCCTAAATATGCTTGGATCTCAAGTTATAAATTCATGAAGTCATGACATTTTCATTTAACACTTAGAGAAATATTCAGCAGTTTTGGTAAGGTTTTTATCCCAACTTCTTGGCCAATTTTCATCAAGTTCAAATTTGATTTAACAAAAGTGGTCAACATGAAAGTTATAGAGGGTGTTTCAAACTTTCCTAAACATCCAAGAGCATGAATTTATCATACTTGAGCTAGGAGATTCAAGGGCATGAAGTTGGGCATCCACCCTTTATTTGCAAGTCATTCTATTGAAGAACACACAACAAAACCCTTATGCTATGCTATATAATCTTATGTTACAGGCCTTCTTTCTTGCAAATCTCTACATAATTTAATGTTTACACCCACTTTTGAGCTATTACCCAAGTTTTTAAGCCATTGTCCAAAGGATCTTTCCATTTATGGCATAAAGGCACCATTGCTATTCTTAAAAAGCAAACTTTTTGTACAAAACTTGTCTTAAGTCCATACTTTGTTTGTTTCTGATTTTACTCCACCATAAAACATGGAAATCCACCCCTCTAAACCAGCAACTTTGGTACTTCATCTCGGAACCATGGAGTACTTGACATAGTTTAATACTTACATCCCAATCAAACCATAACATGTTGTCTTGTCAACCTATTCAACCTTTGTTCACAAGTCCTTTGCCTATAAATAGAAGAAGCATTTGCAAGACAAAGAGGTTAGAAAAGAGAGAGAGAGAAGAGGGAAAATGGAGAAAGAAAACCAGACGTTTTGTTGACAAACTCTCAAAAAATCTCATAACTGAAAGAAGGTCATAACAGTCCACAAAGCAACACCTCAAGCTCAAAACATAAATTCTAGCTGCAAGGTAAGTCTCCTTAACTTTAAACTCTTCATTTCAATCATCATCATATGGTTCATTTTTAGGCTAAAATGCAGTGACCTTTGAAGAAAAGGTTTGTAAAAAATCATGAACAATTACCAAGATTGAGTAAAAGGTTTTCCATGAAATAGCATCATGAACAGGCAGGTGTAAGGCAGTTGTTTTTCAAAATCATACAGTGTGCAATCGATTTCATAACCATGCAAATCAATTGCACGGGGTTCCAGTAGTCAAATTTCCAAATTTTTTGACTGTGCAATCGATTGCACAACCATGCAAATCGATTGCACTGGAAGTCAGTAGCCAATGTTTTGAAAAACTGAAGCGTGAAATCGATTGCACTAACATGAAAATCGATTGCACTCAAATGAAAACTGAATTTTTGCTTTGAAAAAACTTGAATGAAGAGTTGGACAATATAAAATGTTTCCTTTTGACCATTGAGCATCTATATCTTAAGTTCAAGGTAAGTATCATCATTATACCTTGAAATTTGCTAAGGACTTGAACCAAAGACTTCATCCAAAGAGGCTTTTAGCTTGATCAATAATTTTTTCCTTCTTTATCAATCATTATTTGTCTTCATCAAAACAAGAGTGCATTCGAGAAGTTTGATTTTACGGCATGTGTTGACACATAATGATCCAAAATGTTTTCTTTTCCTTTCATTATTTTTATGTTCTTCATATATTTTCTTCATGGCTATTCAATATGGTTGATATAGATAATTAGAACTTTAATTTCTTGCAATCCCCAATTGTAAATTTGTACACCCCATCCCCAAATAATTGTAATAGCGTAGGATATTTACTTTCCGCAATTTATCGATTTATATATAACATGTTAATAATTAGGGTTTGTATGGCAAGATAAAACCAATCAAATAGAAAACCCTAATTCAAGACAAAATCAAGCATGAAAATGATACACTTGCACACAAGCACCCCTAGGGTTACTCCACTTGGTTTCCTTATACAAAAATGGCCATATAACGCATGTAAGGTATCTTAGCAAAACAAACAAGTACAAGATCATAGTCCCTTGATGATGCTATTCAAAGTTGCCTTACAAAAATGATCTTAGTCCCTCAAAAAATGCTAAGATACTTTGCAACATTTCTAATTATGGCTGTACGATGACCCACGTCCGTCCCGTTTACATTCAAAGATAGGGTTGCTTACCGAATCAATGGTAAGACAACAATATAAAAGGAAAAGAAAAGGAACAAGAAAGACATTTGAGTAGGTAGATTACTTTTGGTTACTTTCTCCATTTCAAACAAATATCCTTGCTATTTTTAAAACAAACACACACATTTCAAAAACATCTTACAAACATTGAAAACATTTTCAAAAAAGATAAACATCTTTGTATACATTCTTACGAACGAGAATCATTACAAAGATTGCCTAAACAATGGCCTCTTTTACAAAATACTTTCAAAAACACACAAAACACCATTTCAAACAAAAGCAAGCGATCTATCAAGTAACTAAGAGCCCATGGAAAACCATGGATGAAAAGGGTGCTAATACCTTCCATTTTCATAATCTACCCCCCGAACTCAAGAAACAATCTCAAAGGTCTTTCCTGTGCTTTTTTACCTTTCCTTTTGGATAAAAGAAAAGTCGGTGGGGACTCTTGCTAACCGCAACATTTGCGATAAAACGTAAAACCTTCAAGTCAGTTCTCCCACCGTATCACAGAACTAGCGACTCTGTTGGGGATTAAAATTCTAAAATTGGGGTTACCTTAGGGTTTAGATCATATTTACTTAGTTACATTGATTGACTTGTATGATTTATATTATGGTTCTTTGTTTGGGTTTGAATCCTCTACCCGAATTTGGGATACATTATGGGTAAGTAGCAATATATTATGGAAATTGTGCGGGGTATACCGATATGGTCTAAGCAATAGCTACGTTAGTGCGACATATTTATGGGTACCGGTAGCCTTTGAGTTAATCAAAGAGAATACGGGGCCGTTGAGTAATGTCATGAAGCACTAATGAAATTTTAGAACCTTTACTTGACCAACTTGGCCTTTAGGATGTAGTGAGATGACCGACTTTGGTGCAGTCTGAAGTTGGTAGATACTCGATACTGCACTCATTGAGGTTTGGTTTCTTGGGATATTTCGGTCGCCATTAAAGAGGCTTGAGCTGAAACAATGACCAAGGAAACAATCCAGTGATATTGAGCTCCTTAGAACCCGATTACTATTACTAGGACAGGTTTAAACCAACCAAGCTTCAAGAGGGTACTTACCTATAAAACTCCATGCAAGCCTGAACTAAGAACTTGTTTGTTTTGCTTGTATATGCATACTTGTACATAACATCATGGAAATAATGAACATCATATACATCCACTAACCATTTCAAGGATTTTGGGGATTCATCTTTGTTCTTGTTTTGTAGGATATGGATTCACTTCGCAGGAAAACTATTCAAGTCAACCTTGTGAGAATTCCTCCACAACTTAAGGAGCTAGCTTCAAGGATCCCTGAGAACTCTCCGTTCACCAAGATACATGGTCTTCTACTCAACTTGGTCATTGTTGTACTCCAAGATTTTCCCTCTTATTTATCAAGATTTTTTTCACAAGACTTATTTGACTCAAGACAGGATTAGGGTTTGGTCAGCTCAAGACATCTCATCTTGCACTGATAACCTAAAATTAGGGTTTGAGTTTGCACAAGTATTTTTGGACCATCAATGCTTCATGTGACTTTCATACACCATTTTGGACCCCTAAGATTGCTCATGTTAAGTTTCAAGCCTTGAACCACATTTTTTATCAGTCAATTGGACAGTTGACCTAAAAATCAACTATATTGGAAAAAAAGTCAACTATGGCCAATTTACAGTTAAACTTCATGATTTTTGATCCACATCAACATTTTAGACTCATGTGTACCATTTGATCCAGTTTGGATCACAACTCCTCAAGAAATTTGATCAAATCATCAAAAGGGCAAAATGGTCAAAATTAGGGTTTTGACTGAGAAAGGGCAATTTCTGATTTTTAACCTAGCCAATGACCAATTGAGTTCAAGCATGACTTCAAGGATTCAATGGCATCATCTTGACCTAATTACATGGTGCAAAAGATCTCAAGTTCATTGGATTGACATATGAAATTTGCAGTCAACTGATCAAAAGTCAACTGTATACTAAAAAGTCAAACTTTGACTTTTTGGTCAAAATCAAGTACCAAGGGTCATAATTCATCAAGATATGTCAAAATATGAAACTTGTTCACCAATAAAACCAAATTTGAAAATTAGGGTTTTAATTTGAAAATTTTCATAACTTAGAATTTTTCTAAGTATAAAATTTTTCTTATTTTTTCCCAACTTTTCACCACTTTTTCACCATGATGAATTTTGATTCAAGAAAAGTTCTCAACATGAAAGTTGTAGTCCTCCATGAAATCTACAACTTTTCTTCACAAACTTTTCCCTAAATATTCTTGCATCTCAAGTTATAAATTTGTGAATACATGCTCATGAACTAAATAACTTAGTGAAATTTTGTCCTAATTTAGGCAGGTTTTGGACCCAACTTCATGGCAACTTTTCACCTAGTTCCAAGAGGTATCTCAAGTTGCATTTCAAATATGGATTATAGATCACATTGCAAGCTTTCCAAAATGTACAAGAACTCTCTAAGATCATTTTTGAGTAGGGAGAATCGAAGAAGGGAAGTTGACATGTTCTCACTTTTGATCAAGCCATTTTCACATAGCATCAAGTTGCAAATCAAATCTATGCTGGTTATATCTTGATTTACAGGCCCTAAGCTTGCTATACACTCCTTAATTAAATGCATACTCAGAAGACAAAGTCTTTATCCTTGCTTTTGAAGCTTTACACAAGATGTATTTCCATTTTGGGCAAAAAGATTACATTGCCATTTTCATAAAGATGAACTTTTGCAACTTTGTCAACTTGGAGCATTGGACATGTCCCCTTGATACAAGCAAACTCTACAGCTCTCAAGAAAATTGTACAAGCTCATTTCATCCCTCAAGCAAGCTGGTACAAGCATGTGGGATTGATCTTGTCAACTTTACTTCAAATGCAAGAAAAGTTGCAAAAAGGGCTAGAGCTTGCACAACTAGTAAAGGTTGACTTTAGATCCTTTCTATACTAATATGCAAACTTTGTACGAGGCATAATACGCTTGGCTTGGACTTGAAACTCTCTAAAACTCAAAAACACCACAAAACTTCCCAAGCTCACAGTTTTCTGCAAAAGCACAGCCAACTCTTACTACGCCAAAAACAAGTTTTAGCAGCGCCTCTACTAAAGCGCTTATTGAAAAAGCGCTGCCATAGCCTTCACAAAAAACAAAATTAAAAAAAAAGGGAAACCTACGAAGGCGCTTTTTTAAAAGCGCTGGCATAGGGTTACCTACGAAAGCGCTTTTCAGAAAGCGCTTTCATAGGTATTTGAAATATCTAACCTACGAAAGCGCTTTTGAAAAGCGCTCTTATAGGGAACCCTATGCCAGCGCTTTTGAAAAGCGCTTTGATAGGGGGACCTACGAAAGCGCTTTTTACCTCAGAAGCGCTCTTATAGGGTACCCTATGCCAGCGCTTTTTAAAAGCGCTTTCGTAGGTTGTTTTTATAATAAAATTAAAAATCCCTAAATCTGTTCTTTAGTCTTCCTCATTTCTTTCGTTCAGAGCTTCCTCATTTCTGCCGTCGCCGCCGTTCGTCTTAAGCTTTTCAGCCTCCGTTGGTCACCCCCACCGTCTACACCCTTTCCAACCATTTCCGGTATCTTAATTCCGCTCCATTTCCGGTGAGATTTTAAAACCGTTACTCATTTTTATAAATTATTTAATCACCCAAACCCCGATGCTGTAAGATAGGTTTGTGAAATTTTTATATCATGAACAGGGAAGTTATATTTCTAGTCAATCATCAGTTAGTAAAATTTGTGGTCTCACTTTATGTTAACGTAGCATTTGAAACATTCCATTAATGTAATATAGAAAATTTGCAGCGGCTGTTTTAGTTTTGAAGAGTTCGTTTAATTTGACACTCTATAATAAAATAGTCTGTGTGTGTTTCCTGTATTGTTATGCTAAATCAATTATCTGATGCTGTTAATCACTTTCAACACACTTGTTTTGTGATTTCAGGCGACAACCACAACCACCACTACCGCCATTTAACCTGTACAAGTTGAAGTGTGATAAAGAGCCCCTAAACTCTAGGTAATTCATCCATGTCAACTTTTGTTAGTTCACAAACAATAGGCATCCTAAATTTTTCTGGAGTAAATTGTATTTATACTGTAATGTCAAGATTTGCTGATACACTAGTGGGATGCCATTGTTGGCATTTTCTTTTATATCTTGTTATTCTATATTATTAAGGTGGTCATAATACAAACTTTGCAGTATTTACTTTTGCTATATTTCCTTATTATTATATAGCTGTATAAGTTTTAAGTATAGATACTTCCATCTAATCTCAGGCTTGGACCGCCAGACTTTAACCCTCAAACACCAAATTGCTCTGAGGAAACTCTCACCAAAGAATATTTGCAATCTGGATATAGAGACACAGTTGAGGGGCTTGAGGTACATCATTAAATTTTATGTGTTTATATCAAATAGATGATGTAAAATGGCAATACAGCATTTATTCAATTATTCATTTTTGGTCTGTTCTGTTCTTGAGTATGTTAACCTTTGCGTCGTCCTTCCAGTACACCTACAACGAGCTTCCCCTGTCTTTCTCTAGCTATGCCACCATTTCCGGTATCTTAGAAGTGAAAAGCTTTGCGTCAATCTCAGTTATCATCATCAGGTATCATCAATTCTTCACTACCCAGATGCTAATTCCTCTTTACTTGTTGAATGCTGAATATTCCTAATCATGACATGTTTATTCTGTGCAAATGTTTCTTTAATGAAAATGATCTTTACAGTGTTCTTCGCTACCCATTTCAATTGTTTTCAACAACAAACAAGCTAAAGCTCTCAAGATTTAAGGTATCACTATCTTTTGATGCTTCACTAAGTAAGTCATTTGTGATGGATGTCAAGGAAACTTGTGTATTTTTATACTCTTCATTCAACAGTTTCTTCAAACTAATGTCAAAGAAACTAATGTCATTGTTCTTGTTTACCCTAACCAATTGATATTTTCGCATTCCAGGAGAACAATTTCTTTCTCTCGTTCAATTGCTTAAGTAATCTCTCTCATTCAAGTAATCTCAATCCTCCAGAGGCCTTCACGAACTGGTTTTTAGAAGTCCATCTTCTTCATCTAACTTGCTTCCTTCCTCTTAAATCTTAAGTAAGATTTAACATTGTTTTTAAAAATTAATCTTGAAGTAATCTTGTGTTGTTGTAGGTTGGTGTTTTAGTTTGAAGTATAATATTGTGATAATGTGATAATGTGTTTTTGGTTTGTTTTATTAAGTTGATGTTCTGGTTTGAAGTATTGTGTTTGTATTGTGATAATGTGATAATTTTTTTTAGTTTGGTGTCTTAGAAGTTGAAATTTTGTAAACTTTAATTATTAGTTACATAAGACATTAATAGAAAAATGGTAGTGTTTATTTTTTAATTTGTTAGGAGTAGAAGGAATTTGTTTATATTAGAGGTGGTTATATTTTTAATGCGCTATAATGTAGTGGAATTGGAATTTAGAGAATTGGTACTTACTAATATGTGTAAGATTGGAACTTAGATAATTTTGAGATTTTGTTGTGTTGTGTTAATTTATTTAATTGATTATGCATCACAAAAGTGATAATGAAGAGTAGAAAAAATGATTCTTTTTTCAATAGGAAAGAAATAGATGAATTTGAAAACTTATGGTTCAAGGATTATGAATTTGAAAACACTCCAAAGAAAGATTATATACTTCTAGCATGAAATGAAACAGTCATGACAAACTTCTTGAAGATTATTTATGATCCAATTGCTAATTAAAGTGATGATATTTTAGGTGTTACTTAAGTGAATCTTCAAATGTTACTTCAGTTTCTATTAGAGTGTTGCTTGAAGATTTTACCTCTTGGTTTTAATGTGAAAGTGAGACAAATATGATCGATCACATGGATAATACAAAGCATGTAATAGTTTTGAAAATGACATGATATATTTTAATAATCTGATAGTAAGATGTAATAGTTTTGAAAATGTGATGCACCCTGATGCCTAATGTCAAATTGGAGCAATATTGTATTTAAAATTCTAGTGTAATGTTTAATGTTTTGCTTTTCGGTGTCAAGGTGAGTCAAGGTGTAGCAGATTTGTGTTGAAAGTTTTTGTGCATTTTTTGAAAAATGGTGATAAATGTTGATGATATATTTGGTCTTATTTAAGTGAATCTTTAAATGTTACTTCAATTATTATAAGAGTGTTGAAACTCTTTTCTGTTGTTCTGGTGTATATGTTGAAATATAATTTTTGTATTACTAATAGAAATATCAAGTAAAATATATGTGTAGTTCTGAAGTTTTAATTTTTACATAAGTGAAATTAAAAAGACCCGGGAATTTATTATGTATATAAAAATTGAAAGCTCCATTGTCACTCTCATTTATCCTGCATTTATGATTTGTTTTTCTTCTCTCTCTGAACCTTAGTATGAATTTTGATTGAATCACAGGGAGAAAGAATTAGCTGCTGTTAAGATAAATGCAGCAGATGTTGATATAATTGCAAACGAACTAGAGGTAACTTCTTCAACATGTACAGAAATCTATCTAGTAAGCTTACATTCCAATTAATTAACATACTTTTCTTATACAACAGTTGGACAAAAAGGTGGCTGAAAGAACCTTGCGTTGCTGCCATTCGTCATTTGCTTACTAGTATGGTGGAAACAAATAAGGGAATGTGATCTGTATTGTCAATGAAAATGTTTTGTTTTTAGTTACTCCTAAGTTTAACATGTTGTTTACATTCAAATCATGCAGCGGATAGTTCAACGATTTAATATCGATTGTGGTAGGAAAAAGCTGTGAAACTTTCTCCGATTGAAGAAATTTGAACTGTCCTTGATCGTAGTGTACGCGGGACGCTCTCAACATTTTCAAAGGTTTCTATCCTATTCTTGAACTGACTTGAATAACTGATTGTTTTTACTTTTATTTTCCGGCTCAGTGTGAATTTCTAATGATTATAGTTGAGTGGAATTCATGAGCTGCGGTTGTGTTTTTGTTTATATCCGACTTCACTAGTTAGTAATTAGTTATGAGTTGTTTAGCACATGCTTGAACTGACTTTGATTACCTGATATGTTGAATTTGAATCACTAATTACATCCTAACCCCCCAAAAACTTTCTATCATTGTTATTTTTACTTTATATTTTTTTATGTTCAAAACATTTTTCAAACAAAGCTCTTGTTTGCTTAGAATAGTAATTATTACATATAAATTGTATTATCATCTTTCCTCGTGGACTCATAATTTTAGTCATTGTATTTTGATATTTGTTGACACATCTACTACACATACAATAAAAATTTTAAACAAGACTATCAAAAATTAAGTTCAAACTTAAAACATCTTTTTATTTAAAAGAGATTTCTTACAATTTTAATTTCATATATTCATGATGTCAATTTTGTTTATCGTTAAGTGAGGTACTTACTAACTTTGTGAATTGAATTCGCCATAGGGGTTACTTGTGAAGAGTGAAAGTTTGACCGTTTTTGTTTAGCTTAATTAAGACATGGATAAGACATGGATGAATTCAAACCGATTGTCGAAAGAGTACGAGAAAGGGGTATGGGAATTTGTTGAGTTTGCGGTTGCGCACTCCAAAGACCCGCTTCGAATGCCGTGTCCTTGCTTGGGTTGCTGTTATGCCGGGGGTAAGGTTGACGGGAATCAGTTGGGATCTCATTTACTACGGTTTGGAATTGATAGAAGTTATACATGTTGGACAATGCATGGTGAGAAAAGTACCGGGAATGCTGAGTCGAGTTGTAATAGGAAGTATGCTTCAAACGACGATTGCACAGACACATACGATTGTGATCGAGTCGAAGAGATTGCAGAAGCGCTTGAAGAAGATCTTGCGGATTGTCCCAAAATGTTTGAGAGGTTGGTAAGCGATGTAGAGAAACCGTTGTATGTTGGTTGTTCAAAATTCACAAGATTGTCTGCGGTGTTAAAGTTGTACAACTTAAAGGCGGACAATGGATGGTCGGATAAAAGTTTCACAGAGTTATTAGCCCTTATGAAAGATATGCTACCAGAGGATAATGTTCTTCCCAATCGAACGTATGAAGCCAAAAAGATGTTGTCTTCTATTGGAATGAGCTATGATAAGATACATGCATGTCCAAACGATTGCGTTTTGTTTCGAAACGAGTATGCAGCGTTGAATGAGTGTCCTAAATGTGGTGCCCCTCGATATAAGAAAAAGTTGTCTCCTGCTAAAGTCTTATGGTATTTTCCTATAATTCCGAGATTTAGACGCATGTATCGTAGTGAGACCGATTCAAGACACTTGACTTGGCATGCAGATGAAAGAATTATTGATGGAAAGTTGCGACATCCGGCAGACTCACCACAATGGAGTAAAGTTGATACTGAATATCCTGAATTTGGAAAAGAAGCAAGAAACCTTCGGTTGTCATTGTCTACTGATGGAATGAACCCGCATGGTATTCAAAGTATCTCGCATAGCACATGGCCTGTGATTCTTATGATTTATAACTTACCTCCGTGGCTATGTATGAAGCGTAAGTACATGATGTTATCTATGCTAATTTCTGGGCCTAAACAACCAGGGAATGACATAGACGTATACTTGGCACCCTTAATCGAAGATTTAAAGTTTTTGTGGGAGAGAGGTGTGGAGGTTTACGATGGGTATAGGAAAGAAAGTTTCAACTTGAGGGCGATGTTGTTTGGAACAATTAATGATTTTCCAGCATACGGAAATCTATCCGGGTACAGCAACAAGGGTCAAAAGGCGTGTCCTGTTTGTGAAGATGAAACCGATACGACACGATTGGCGCTTTGTCAGAAGAATGTCTTTCTCGGCCATCGTAGATTCTTAAATTCTAATCATCACTACCGTGGGTGGAGAAAAGCATTCAATGGAGAGGCCGAACATCGTACAGCCCCGCCTTTTTTGTCAGGTGATCAAATTTTTGAAAAGGTGAAAGATGTGAGCACTCAGTTTGGCAAGCCTTTTGCACATTCAATTGTCAAGGGTGGGTGGAAGAAGAAGTCAATTTTCTTTGAACTTCCATATTGGAAGTCGTTGTACGTAAGACATTTCCTGGATGTTATGCATATTGAAAAAAATGTATTTGACAGCGTTATAGGTACGCTACTCAATATACAAGGAAAGTCTAAGGATGGCGTTAACATAAGGAATGACATGGTAAACATGGGGATGAGAACTGAATTGGGGCCCGTGACGAAAGGAAGACGAACATATCTGCCACCTGCTGTTTACACTCTATCTAGAAAGGAGAAGAAAACATTGTGTAAGTTCCTCAGTGAAGTAAAAGTTCCAGAAGGCTACTCTTCAGATATTAGAAGACTTGTGTCCATGAAAGACCTCAAGTTAAAGAGTTTGAAGACGCATGATTGCCATGTTATAATGGAACATTTTTTACCAATAGGTATACGTTCTATTCTGCCAGAAAAAGTAAGAAGCGCAATAACTAAGCTGTGTTTCTTCTTCAGGTCTATTTGCAGTAAGGTGGTCGATCCCGCGATCTTACCAACATTGCAAAATGAGATAGTTGTTACTTTATGTGATCTTGAAATGTATTTTCCTCCCTCGTTTTTTGACATAATGGTTCATCTAGTCGTTCATCTTGTGAAAGAGACACAACTGTGCGGACCAGCTTATATGAGATGGATGTACCCTGCTGAACGTTATATGAAAATATTAAAAGGGTACGTGAAAAACAGAAGTCGACCAGAGGGTTGTATTGCCGAGCGATACGTTGCTGAAGAAGCGGTTGAGTTTTGTACTGAATATCTGTCAAATGTTCAATCAATTGGACTCCCCAAATCTCATATTGTCGAAAAAAAAGAAGGAAAAAGGCTAATTGGAAATAAAGTTGTGACAGTATCAATGGTCGAACGGGATCAAGTGCACTTGTATGTTCTGCACAATGAGATTGAGGTTGAGCCGTTTGTTGAAATGCACAAAGTTGTTCTCCGAGATTTAAATCCAAATAGAAATGAGAACTGGATAGTACGAGAGCACAATCGAAGTTTCATACCGTGGTTTAGAGATCATATTTATTCAAAGTATCGTTCAGATCCTGCTTCAGTAACAGAAAGGTTGAGATGTTTAGCCTATGGTCCATCTGTAATTGTGCTTTCTTATAGCGCATACGCAATTAATGGATACACATTTTATACCAAAGAACAGGATGATAAAAGTACTATGCAAAATAGTGGTGTTACCTTGGTAGCTGAAGCTATGCACATATCAAGTGCGAATGACTTAAATCCGAAATTTGCAAATTTGTCATATTTTGGGGTTATCGAGCGCATTTTGGTGTTTGATTACGCGAAGTTTCAGATTCCTGTATTTGGTTGCAAGTGGGTTGAAAATAATAGTGGCGTACGAATGGATAAGTCAGGATTTTTGCAAGTGGATCTCAATAGGGTAGGGTACAAAGATGAGCCTTTCATTCTAGCCTCTCAAGCTAAACAAGTGTTCTATGTCAATGATCCGACAAGTACGAAATGGTCTATAGTGCTTTTATCTAACAAAATAGTTGATGAAAAAATTGAAGATCAAGGTGATATTGGTGTTGGCATTGAATCTTGTACAAGAAACGATCAAAATGAGAATGAATCTTGTATTAGAAATGATCATAATGAGGGTATTTGGATCAATCCAACCGTCCGCATTGTTAAGAGACGCGTAGTACACAATCCTACCAAGAAAAGAAAGAGACGTTAGTGATAAAGTAATGGTCTCGATAACCTTCACTCGCTTATGTTTAGTAATGGTCTCATTTTTATATTTTTTAATTATTATATTTAGTAATCTGGCATCGAATATGTGAAAATCTTACAATTTGTACTTTAAAACAATTTGACTAAAAATTAAGATTTATTAAATGAACATGCTTTTAATATTGATAGAGTATGCATCCCCTCATCTTTGCCTAAAAGAAATATCATGAAAAAGTAATATTGATTGTATCACATGCTTTTATTTTATTAATAATAAAAAAGTAAATTTTTTCTACTTAACTTAAATTCTTTTTTAAGAAGGAAAGCATACATTGGGTATGTTTGGCAGATGATGCAGGGATGAATATCTTCACGTTGAACAATTAATAATGGATTGATTTTTTTTCTTCTTATAATAACTTCTATGTTGTAATTTTTTGAAATGTTTCTCATATAAAGTTAGTGTTAATAGTGTACTAATGTGCTTTAGTTTGTTTGATACAGGTTCAATGGCTCCAGATAGAGATGCTCCACCTGAAAACCCACCTGAAAACTCACAAGAAAACTCACAAGAAAGAGTTGCTTCGGATACAAATGCTCCACCTGATACTGAAGCAAAAGAGGTTGCACGAGGCATCACTATTATGAAGGGAATCATTCGACATAGAGACCAAGGATTAGTATACCGATTGGAATGGAATTCTGATAAACAACCAATTGGTCCTAATTCTGCAAAGTTGACAAGTTATATTGGTACACTTGTCCGTATGCATACTCCGGTCTCCGTAGCTACCTGGAAATCGAAAACGAAAAATTTAGAATTGGAGGAGAAAAAACAAGCGATTTGGGAAGAGCTTCAGGTATATATCATATATGGTTAATTGTTGTTATTATCTTGACGATAAATTGTTTAAATTACTTATACTAACACACTATGCGTACGTTTTTTTGCAGAGGACTTTTGAGATACCAGATGAACGTAAAAGCTACATACTTAGTTTGGCCGGCAAAAGATATAGAGGGTGGAAAAGTTTTTTGACAAACACCTATCTTAAGGATAAAGATGGAAAATTTCTTGAAGAGGCATCGGGACGGCCAACAAAGTATGCGACCTTCATTGATGAAGCAGATTGGGCTGAGTTTATAAAGCAAAGAGATGAAGCTTTTCAGAAAAAGAGTGCCACGAATAGTGAGAGAGCATCCAAACCCGCGTATCCATACAAAAAAGGGCGTTTGGGATATGCACGCTTAGAGGATAAAATTGTAAGTAAATAGAAATGCATTTTAATTAATTGTCTACATGTGCATGTTTTAATTGACGATTTTATCGTTTGTGTCAATGCATAGTTAGAGGAGACTAAAAGTGAGGAAGCTTCACTTCCTGTACATGTGTTGTGGAAGGAAGCTCGTGTGGGCAAGAATCAAGCTGTCGATCCCGATGTTCAGAGAGTTTATACTGAATGTGTAAGTATAATACTGTGTCTTTAATTAAATCAAATGTTTTTTAATATATAAATGATTTTTTATCTCCACTAATAATTATTTAAATGTAAATGAATTACAGGAGACCTTGTCGCAATCGGCATCCACCGGTGAGGAGAGCGTACTTAGTAGAGTACTAGATGCTCCCGAGTATCCCGGTCGGGTGAGGGGTAAGGGTCATGGTGTGACTCCAACCTCTTTTTATAAGAGTTCTAGGAGAAGATCAAATCTTACCAATGAAGAAGTGTTGCAAAAGTTGCAGGAATTGCAAGCACAGGTCTCTGAATTGCAAAGAGATAAAGATATGTATATGAGAGAAAATTGCAACACTTCATCGGTGAGAGAAACTAGTGATAAGGCTAGTATCAACTATCAAAAGAAATTTCCCGAGGTAATTATAAGTTTTTTTCCTTACAAACTGTTCTATTTTATTAATGATAATGACTTTATATTTTCTATTTGTTTAGGGCATTTCATCTTGCCAACTATACTTATCGTCACCGAATTATCGACTAGTTGGCAAGGGAAAAATGCACAACACTTCGGGAGATTTACTTCACCACAGACCGCTCCCGGATGGACACCTGAAAGTATCGGTGGATGTTGTATTAGATCGTGATGCGATTCTACCGGTACCTGACATGGTCTCAGAGACGACATTGCTGCGAGATGCAATAGGATCATTTGTTGCATGGCCCTCGGAGCTCATTACCATTAGTGATGAGGTATACTGAAAACGATTATGAATCATTTAGTTTTCGAATGTCAATTCTAAACCGTTTATTAATTATTTTTTACATTTTAATTTTAGACTGCTCCTATAAAACCCGCAATTAAGGGTAAAGGGATTTTACAGGAGGAGGAGTCTGTTGCATCACTAAAAGAGGTACATTTAAAGTGTTAATATATAGTCTGAATCTAAATCTGCATGATTTTATATTTTACCTAACTTATATGATTTTTAGGCATCCGCTCGGGAGTCACAACAAGTGACGCAGCAGGTTCGTAGCTTACCACCCACTGGTCCTCCGAAGCAAGCGGCAAAAAAAGGCGGTGCTTTTGTGCCTCGATACCGTTCGACACTCGCAACAATGGTTGATATGTCCGATTTGAAGGATGGTGGTTTACGTGAAATCAACATGGATGAAAGTGTCTTCGGTATTGAATTCCCGTCACATATTACATTTGATGACTTGGAAGAGATTTTTAGGCATGATCAACTAGGCGTCAGTAATATGCACTCATACATCCGGTAATATTCACTCATCCGATATATTATTTAATTAGTCCCACAATATAATTTATTTACACATTTCAATGAAAATAATCTAATGTTTATTATGTTTTTATTTAAGGTTGTTGTATGACAGAGTGTTGCGCGGGACTGCATTGTCTAACAGATTCCGTTTCGTGTCTTCCGCCCATTGCAGCGGAATGACAATTGCTTCGGAACCGGAATCAGTTAGACAGCGCTTAGTAGATAGATTCATGTCCACCGGCAATACAGAAAGTCTGCATCTTTGGGCGTATAATACCCGACCAGTAGGGTTAGTTTCTCATTCTTGGTTCATCTAATCTCTGTTTCTTTTGTGTATAGCAAAATTTTCATATAACCTATTGTTTTAATTTATAGAGCACACTGGTTGCTGCTTGCTATCAACCCGATAAGAGAAGTCGTGTATTATCTGAATTCGGTAAATGGTGAATGGACCAATTATCCGGCTATGAAGGAAATCGTTGATTTGTAAGTGGGATCGTTCTAAATATATATTCGTGTATATTTATATATTTTCTTATTTGTGGGATTGATTTAAACATATGCTTTTATATATTTAATAATTAGATCAATACAAGTGTTCCGTAGTCAACGGGACGCACAGGTATCCCGGACTAAATCAAACAACATCACTTGGATCCAAGTGCAGGTACATTACTTTTCACAATTTTGCTTATAATATTTATGCTACTTGGTAAAACAAGACAACTATAGAATCTTATTTGTTTTATTATGTAGTGTCCGCAACAGCGAAACAGTCATGATTGCGGATACTTTGTTTTGAGGTTCATGAAAGAAATCCTTCAGGCGAATCAATTAGAGATTCCGCTCACGGTATGAATTTATAACTTAAGATAATTTCATATAATTTATTACATTTAACTAAATATATCATTTATATTATGTTTTTGTTTTGTAGTACCTTGACGAATTCCGTGCTGCTGGGTACCCGAAGCTTAAGTTGGAAGAAATTAAAGAAGATTTGTGTCAATATTATATTAAGCAATTTTTCATGTAGGATTTGTGTCGATTTGAACTATAATATTATTGATGTAATGATGTATATATATAATTTTGGATATTATAATGGTATTATATTAGTATATATATTGTCTTACTGATGGCTGAAATAATAGCGTCGAAAATATATTACAGGTCAAAAATATATTACAGGTCGAAAATATTACAGGTCGAAAACATTACAGGTCGACTGGGAGGATTAAATTATAGGCTGCACATAAAAATACCTCATTTAGAAACGACAGCGCTTTTAAAAAGCGCTCTTAAAGGTCCACCTACTAAAGCGCTTCTTAGTAAAAGCGCTGCCAAAGACCAGTAAAAAAGCATAAAAAATTTAAAAAAAACGCAGCATACAAAAGCGCTTTTGGAAAAGCGCTCTTATAGGGGGGCCTATCAGAGCGCTTTTTCCAGAAAAAGCGCTCTCATAGGGGGGCCTACCAGAGCGCTTTTCCAAAAGCGCTTTTGTATGCTGCGTTTTTTTTTAATTTTTTATGCTTTTTTACTGGTCTTTGGCAGCGCTTTCTGGGAAAAGCGCTCTTAAAGGGGGGTCTACCAGAGCGCTTTTTCCAGGAAAGCGCTCTTATAGGGGGTCCTACCAGAGCGCTTTTTCCAGGAAAGCGCTCTTAAAGGGGGGGTCTACCAGAGCGCTTTTAGAAGCGCTTTTGTTACCTACGCCAGCGCCAGCTATTAAAGCGCTTTTAAAGGCCAAAATAAGCGCTTTAAAAGCCCTTTTCCGTAGTAGTGTCTCATTTGACTCGTGCGTTTTGTGTTTAATCAATTCAAACATCTTATTCACTTGATACTTAGCCAATCCAAGCCATCACCCTGGTTCTGTAACCCCTGTTTCAGTATCTGCCATTTTCAATTTAGAAGCTTGCAGTTGGACTTGGTCAGGAAGTTCCAGCCATCCTCAGAGCAAGATAAGCATTGGAATAGGTTCAGGGAAGTTCCAGGAAGCTTAAATAATCACCATGCCTCCATTTAAGTCCCTACATTGTTCTACACGATTCCAGCTGAAGGAGGTATTTTTTTAAACTCTATCTCTCTGAATAGGCAACCTCAAGCCACGATTTGTGAAGGAAAAATGTAGTCCTTATCATAACGAAGTTGTACATACCATTACTTTGCATTTATATTACTTGTGCTAAGAGAATTTGAAGATTGAAAACTCTGAAAAAGTTAGGTCACGAATTAGGGATTCAAAAATTCTCTTTGATCTTTAAGAGTTAGGTTACATAATTTATATGGTTGGAATCGTGAGCTCAAATGCCACATTTTTCATGTTATAAGTTTTTGTTTTTTATGCAAGCATAAGCAAGTTACAGGTTTGAACATGGAAGCGCGCGAAGGAGAGAACGAAGGACAGGGATGAAGTGCTTTTGGGCTTTTTGGCGCCTTGGCCTTTTTGTTTTTGCTATTTGCACCCCCTGAATTGCTATTGCACCCCCTGGCTAACTTTTTATATTTTTGCATTTTTCTTCATATTTTTATATTTAATACTTTTATTTATTTTTCTTAATGATAAAAAATACTAAAAAATGATTTATTCATCTTCACACTTTTATTTTATTTTTTTATTATTTTCTCACATGAAAAAATAGTTTATTTTGATAAATAGAATTTATTTTCTTAAATAACTTATAAATATAATTAAAAATACTTAATATTTTTATTATACATTTTATACTCATAAATACTTATTTTCTACACATATTTATTTTTTTCATATTTAAACATAATATTATTTATTTATTTTTTTTATATAAAAAATATACAAGTTAATAAATATAGACATTATTTTCTTTAAATTAAAAACTAGGGTTTAATCCCCTCCAAAAATAAATATTATTTTTTTCCTTTTCTTTAGGTTTAAATTAAATATATTTCTTACACAAAAACAAGACATAAAACTTTTTTAACATGAACACATTGCATTGCATTCTAAATATTTGTCTTATATTTATTTAAATTCGCGCATATTCGATTTGGTTGTAATAATATATTTAGCTTTATATTTATGCAAATCCCCATTCAAACTTGTATTCTCCCCTCCCATAAAAATTATTGTAATAGCTTATTATATTTACATTACGCATTTTATCGCTTTATATACTATGACTAGTAATTAGGGTTTGCATGACAAGAACAAAAACAAAACAAATAGAAAACCCTAAATGCAAGACAAAAGCATGAAAATGATACACTTTGCACACAAGCACCCTTAGGGTTTCTCCCACTTGGTTGCCTAAAACAAAATGGTCATGTTACGCATGCGAAGTATCTTGGCAAAACAAAACAAGTATAAGATCATAGTCCCTTGATGACGTTATTCAAAAGTTGCCTAAACAAAATGATCGTGGTCCCTCAAAAATGCTAAGATACTTGGCAACATTGCTATCATGGTTATACGATGACCCACGCTCGTCCCGTTTACATCCAAAGATAGGGTTGCTTACCAAATCAATGGTAAGTCAACAATGTCAAAGGAATAGAAAATGCACAAGAAAGACATTTGAGTAGGTATATAGCTTCTAAGTTACCTGCTCCTTTTCAAACAATCCTTGCTATTTTCAAAAACAAACACACACACATTTCAAAACATCTTGCAAAACATTGAAAACATTTTCAAAAGACAAACATCTTTGTATACATTCTTACGAACGAGAATCATTACAAAGATTTCCTAAACAAGTGGCCTCTTTTCAAAATACTTTCAAAACCACACCAAACACCATTTCAAACAAAACAAAGCAAGTGATCTAAGCAAGTAACTAAGAGCCCATGGAAAACCATGGATGAAAAGGGTGCTAGCACCTTCCCTTTTCATAATCTACCCCCCGAACTCAAGAAAACATCTCAAAGGTCTTTCCTGTGCTTTTTTACCTTTCCTTTTGGATAAAAGAAAAGTCGGTGGCGACTCTTGCTAACCGCGACATTTGCGACAAAACGCAAAACCTTCAAGTCAGTTCTCCCACCGCATCACAAAACTGGCGACTCTGCTGGGGATTAAATTTAAAAGTGGGGTTACCTTAGGGTTTAGATCACATTTACTTGCTTACATTGTTTGACTTGTTTGCTTTACAATTATGGTTCTTTGTTTGGGTTTAAATCCTCCACCCGGATTTGGGAAACATTATAGGTAAATAGCAATACGTTGTGGAAACTGTGCGGGGTATACCGACATGGTCTAAGCAATAGCTATATTAGTGTGACATATTTGTGGGTACCGGTAGCCTTTGAGTTAATCAAAGAGAATACGGGGCCGCTGAGTGATGTCATGAAGCACTAATGAACTTCTAGAACCTTTACTTGACCAACTTGGCCTTTTTAGGATGTAGTGAGATGACCGGCTTTGGTGCAGTCCGAAGTTGGTAGATACTCGATACTACACTTATTGAGGGTTGGTTTCTTGGGATATTTCGGTCGCCATTAAAGAGGCTTAAGCTGAAACAATGACCAGGGAAACAATCCAGTGATATTGAGCTCCTTAGAACTCGGTTACTATTGTTAGGACAGGTTGAGCCAACTAAACTTCAAGAGGGTACTTACCTATAAAACCCCATGCAAGCCTAAACTAAGAACTTGCTTTATTTGTTTGTATATGCATGCTTGTACATAAACATCATGGACATCATGAACATCATATGCATTCACTAACCATTTCAAGGATTTTGGAGATTCATCTTTGTTCTTGTTTTGTAGGTTATGGATTCACTTCGCAGGAAAACTATCCAAATCAACCTTGTAAGAATTCCTCCACAACTCAAGGAGCTAGCTTCAAGGATCCCTGAGAACTCTCCATTCACCGAGAGACATGGTCGTCTACTCAACTTGGTCACTTCCAACACAGAGGAGGATATGATGAAGGTTATCTTCCAGTTCTTTGACCCTTTGCATCATTGCTTCACATTTCCTGACTATCAACTTGTGCCTACTTTGGAAGAATTCTCTCAACTTATGAGGATTCCTATTCTCAATCAACTACCCTTCAACGGTACGTAAAGAGATCCAAAGCCAGAAGAGATTGCTCAAGCCCTGCACTTGCACTCATCTGATGTCACAACTCATTGGGAAACTAGAAGTGGTGTCAAAGGCTTCTTGGCAAAGTTTTTGTTTGAGAAGGCCCAAAGCTGTTGGAATTCCCTAGACTTGCAAGCTTTTGAGGAGATTGTAGCTCTTCTCATCTTTGGGATGGTTTTGTTCCCTAATCTTGACCAACTCATAGATGTAAGCACTGTCAAAATCTTCATGTCTCGCAACCCGGTGCCTACATTGCTTGGGGATATCCTACACTCTTTTCACACTCGTACAATGAGGAAGAGAGGTGTTCTTATGTGTTGCACTCCTCTCCTGGCAAGATGGTTTATTTCTCATCTTCCCCAATCAGTCTTAAAGAATGAGCAAGGTTTGAGGTGGTCACAAAGGTTAATGACACTTAAACATTCAGATATTCATTGGTGTTCTCGATCCAAAGAGAATGTTATCATTGTTGACCGTTGTGGGGAATTCCCTAATGTTCCTCTACTTGGAATTAGGGGAGGCATCACCTACAACCCGTGCTTGGCTCTAAGACAGTCTGGTTATGCCCGAAGGGATGGCCCACCTGATATGCTGATTCAAGGATTGGTTTTCGACTACGACAACGACGATCAAGGACTTCGCCAGAGATTCATCCGAGCTTAGAGGATGCTAAACAAGGTGGATAGCAAGACTTTGGGACACAAGAATTCCATCCCTCTTGAGCCTTACCTCAAGTGGGTACGAACCTGTGCTCAAAGTCTTATGATGCCTTATCCCTCCATTCTCCCAGTGATTATTGAGCCTGTTAAGGAAGGAGAAGTTCCATACACTATCCTACATCCTGACATGTCGACATCACTCGAAGACCTACAAAGGGATTAGATACAGCTCAAAGGAGAGCGCGATACTTTCGAAGCCCAATTCTACGCAAGCGAGAAGGTTTTGGAACTCACTCGGCTACTTCATGAAGAGCAGACTCTCAATACCTACATTGCACCAAAGAGGATGCGCAATGTCTTTTTACCTTAGAATTTTGTATTATTTTGCTCAAGGGGCATTGATGTACTCAAAATTCTATCTTATTAATATGACGTATGTTTCTTTTTTTTTGTTTGAAACAAATTTGAATTTCTAAATCCTTGAAAGCATTGCATGAATACATATCATTCATCATAAACATAAACAGGTCTTTGCAACAAGTTTCCTCATCTCTCTACTGTTTATTTCAGTAAGATGGATCTCGAACAAACGGTCAAAGATCTGCAAGCTCAGAACACACAATTTCAAAAGTTATTCATGACCTTAGCCAAGGGGCAAGAGGAGCTGAAGACTCTGCTAGAAAAAGAGAAAGAGAAAAAGAAGAAGAAGCCAGCTGGTGTGGTAATCATGGGCAGAAGGTTTCAGGGACAAGCCAGAAGGACCTTAGAATTTCCAACAACATCTGATGAAGGAGAAAGAAAAGGAAAAGAAACGGCAGTACCATCAGATTCTGAAGAAGAAGAGGAAGAGGAGGACTACTCTGAACAACAATACCCTCCGGCTGATGACAAGTACAAACACCTTGAAGAGCGTTTAAGCGCTATGGAAATACAGAGAGTACCGGGGCTAGATTTTGAAGAGTTGGGGCTGGTCAGGAATTGTGATCCCGCTAAAGTTTAAAGTGCCACTATTTGCCAAGTATGATGGGTTGTCTTGCCCTAAAATGCACCTCAGATAATATGTCAGGAAGATTCAGCCGCACTCTGCTGACAAAGACTTGTGGGTCCACTTTTTCCAAGACAGTTTATCAGGAACACAACTTGATTGGTTCTACCAATTAGAAAGGGCTGACGTCCACAATTGGGAAGACCTGGCAGCAGCTTTCTATAAACAATATCAGTACAACACCGTCTTGGCGCCTACTCGTACTCAACTTCAGAGTATGGCCATGGTCTCCAATGAGGGCTTCAAAGATTACGCGTAAAAGTGGAGAGATCTAGCCGGAAGGGTGCAACCCCCTCTGTCCGAAAGGGAGTTGGTGGACATGTTCTTGGGAACTCTATCAGGTCCTTTCTTCAATCATCTAATTGGGAGTTCCTCTGCAGGGTTTACTGAATTGATATTAACCGGCAAAAGAGTGGAGGCTGGTATAAGAAGTGGGAAGATTCAGAAGGACGCGTCTGCCTCTACAGCTGTGAAAAAGCCCTTCACTGGAAGAAAGGAAGTATATGCTGTTTATTCATAGAGGAATCAGGGAAGAACTGAAGGCCGACCAACGGTAGGGGCCGTTATGATTCCAAAGCGTGCATCAGACCAGCCAAGAACTAAATAACAAAGGGTGGAAAGGCCAGTTCGACAATTCACCAAGATTAACATGACTCCAGCCCAAGTTCTACCACATCTTCTGAAGTTGAATCTGGCCACTCTAAAAGAGGCCCCAAAGAATCCCAATACTGTGTCTCCACATTACCATCCGAATGCCAGGTGCGCATACCATTATGAAAGTCCAGGGCACGACACCAACAATTGTTGGGCTCTGAAGAACAAAATTCAAGACCTGATAGATGCGAAGGAAGTTGAGTTTGAAGCGCCTGAGAAACCAAATGTTATTTCCGCTCCAATGCCTAGGCATGGTCACAATGCCAACGCTATTGAAGAAGATTTGTTTGTTGCTACCGTGGATGAATTGTTGACTCCGCTCCCGATTATTAAGTTGAATTTATTAAAAGCTGGTATATTCCCAGGTTGTGACAAAGACTACCATGTTTGCCTATCCTCATCATTTGACTGCCCTCTGTTGAAGAAAGGTATCCAACAACTGATGGATAACCAAGAAATTTTGTTTGAGAATGCTCATATTTCATTCGTTCCAATTAAAGAAGTTTCAATTATAACCATCTACGCCAATCCTTCCAGGGCCCCTAAAAGACCCGTTAGGATTACACCTGTTCCAAAGACTACTCCACTTAAGATTACAATGCCCGGGCCGACCCCATACAAATCAAATAAAACAGTACCATGGAATTATGGTGGAGAAATCTACTACCATGGTATCAAACAGGATGAACTGACTGCCGAAGAAGAGAGCTCCGAAGAGGACAATTCCGACATTAGCAATATTGCCGGAACTAGCAAGATTACCCACAATGGTAGAATCTTCTCTCCAGAGATTTCCCCTCCAAGGGAAGTCTTTGGACCCGTGGCTGTTCCGAAGATTACCTCTGCGCCAGTAATTATACCTGCAAGTGTACTTATCGACAAAGACAATACAATCCCTATCCCTACTTCCACTGCTGAGAATAAAGGAAAAAACGTTCAAGAAGAGCCTGTCCGGACGAAGGCTCAATCACTAGCTATTCCTGAAACATCCAAGAAGGAAATGGAAGAAATCCTGAGGATAATAAAAAAGAGTGATTATGATGTGGTTGAACAGCTGGGGAAAACCCCTTCCAAGATCTCTATGCTAGCTCTGCTTCTGTGCTCTGAAGCACATGCCAAAGCTCTGGTAAAATTTCTGAAGACAGCTCATGTGCCACAAGAGACGTCTGCTGACCAGTTCTAGGACTGTGTGGCCAGTTTGACAGCTAATAATGGCCTGGGTTTCTCTGATGCTGACTTGACACCCAAAGGGAGAAAACACAACGAGGCATTACATGTCTCAGTGGAGTGTAGAGGAACAACCCTAGCCCATGTCTTGGTGGACACGGGATCATCTTTGAACGTCTTGCCGAAAAAAGCCCTTGACATATTGGATTGCGAGGGGCTGACTTTAAAACCCAGCAACATAGTGGTGAGAGCTTTTGATGGTTCGAAGAGGATGGTCCACGGGGAGGTGGACATCCCAATAAAGGTGGAAACTCAGATTTTCAACTCAACCTTCTATGTGATGGACATCCGTCCTTCTTATTCTTGTCTGTTAGGACGCCCCTGGATCCACAATGCTGGTGCTGTCACCTCCACATTGCATCAGATGCTGAAGTACCCAGTCCAATGAAAGATCATAACTGTCCACGGGGAGGAGGAGTACATGATTAGTCATCTGAATTCTTTCCGATATGTGGAGTTAGATGGCAAGTTCATTGAAACCCCTTTCCAACATTTTGAAGAAGTCTCTCCAGAAGTAGCAGCGACCAAGGCGGTATCCTCGATTCCTAAGATCACAAGACCTCCGCTTCAGATTTCATCTCTAAAGGATGCAAAGGCAATAGTGGAAGAGGGAGGATGCACCATCTGGGGGCAGCTTCCGGACATTCCGTACAAATCAGACAAGTTTGGCTTGGGGTTTACTTCAACTGGTCAGAAGGTTGTGCGTCGTGCCCGTGCTGGGGGGCCACCTGTGAAGATTAGCAACCAAGGGGTCAATGCAGTAGAAGACAATGAAGAAGATGGCAACTTGGAAGATTGGATATTTCCTACTGTCAGCGGAGGACTTCGCAACTGGGAAGCCAGAGACTTTGTCCCAATAACTTTCATCTCTCAGTAATTTATCTTTTACATTTCTGTTGGACTTGTAATATTCACGAACAATTCACACTTTAAAAACCTTGTGTCTTACCCGAGGCACAATGGTCCATTTGTAAGGGTTTTTATTTCATCTTCATATGACATTCAATGAATCATGGGCGCTTTTTCACATATAAACTTTTTGTTCTCATTGTCTTTCTTTTACATTTTATTGTTTTAAGATGGCTATACCCTTACACACACCCACACTCACAAATACAGGTACCCTTCCATTCTAGATCCCATGGGTAATGATACTGCTATAGCCTTCAGTGACTCTGAAAATCTGATCTACCAAGCCGAATACGAAGGTGAGGAAGATTGTGAGGTGCCAGGGGAATTGGCCAGACTATTACAACAAGAGGAAAGAGTTATTCAGCCTCACGAGGAGCTGTTGGATACAATCAATTTGGGTACCCAGGAAGAAAAAAAGGAAATCAAAGTGGGTGCCAATCTAGAGTCGAGTGTCAAGGAGCACCTAATTCAGCTATTGCATGATTATGTTGAGATCTTTGCATGGTCATACGAAGACATGTCGGGACTCGATACAGACATCATGGTACATCGTCTACCCACAAGAGAAGATTGTCCACCAGTGAAACAAAAAGTCCGCCGCATGAGACCTGGCATGTTAGAGAAGATCAAAGCAGAAGTTATGAAACAGTTCAATGCTGGATTTCTGGTTGTTACTTCTTATCCTCAATGGGTAGACAACATTGTTCCCGTACCTAAAAAGGACGACAAAGTGAAAACGTGCATGGATTATAGAGATTTAAATAGGGCTAACCCTAAAGATGATTTTCCACTTCCACACATCGACATCCTGGTTGACAATACAGCCCAACACAAAGTATTTTCTTTCATGGACGGATTCTCAGGCTATAACCAGATCAAAATGGCGCCTGAGAACATGGAGAAAACTACATTTGTCACACAGTAGGGTACGTTCTGCTACAAAGTGATGCCATTCTGACTGAAGAATGTCGGGGCAACCTATCAACGCGCCATGGTAGCTTTGTTTCATGATATGATACATTATGAGATAGAGGTCTACGTATATGACATGATAGCCCGATCACAAACTGAAGAAGAACACCTTGATCACTTGCAAAAGCTGTTTGTCAGATTGAACGAGTACAAGTTAAGATTGAATCCAAACAAGTGCACATTCAGAGTCTGGTCCAGTAAACTCTTGGGTTTCATTGTCAGCAACAAAGGCATTGAGGTTGATCCTGCCAAAGTCAAAGCGATACAAGAAATGCCTGCTCCTCGTACTGAGAAGGAAGTCAGAGGGTTCTTGGGACGCCTGAACTATATTGCCAGATTCATTTCTCACCTAACATCTACTTGTGAACCAATCTTCAAGCTATTGAAGAAAGATCAAGTAGTCAGATGGAATGTGAATGTCAAATTGCTTTTGACAAAATCAAAGAGTATTTGCAAGAGCCTCTTGTCTTGATGCCACCAGTCGAGGGAAGACCACTGATCATGTATCTGACCGTTTTAGAGAACTCAATGGGGTGCGTATTGGGGCAGCATGACGAGTCTGGCTGAAAAGAGCATACTATTTACTACCTGAGCAAAAAGTTTATCGACTGTGAAACCAGATATTCACTGCTCGAGAAAACTTGTTACGCTCTGGTATGGGCTTCTCGCTGGCTAAGACAGTATATGTTGACTCATACCACTTTGCTGATATCTAAGATGGATCCGATAAAGTACATCTTTGAGAAGCCTGCTCTATCTGGGAGGATAGCTAGATGGCAGATGATCCTAACAGAATATGACATACAATATACGACCCAAAAAGATATAAAGGGCAGTGTGCTAGCTGATCATCTGGCCCATCAAGCTGTAGAGAATTATCAGTCCATGAAGTTTGAATTCCCGGACAAAGACATCATGACATTAGACAACTATGAAGAAATCAGACCATATGACGGACCTGGACAAGGATCCCGATGGACCCTATTCTTTGATGGGGCATCCAATGCACTTGGTAATGGTATTGGCGCTGTACTCATATCTCCGGAAGGATGCCATACTCCTTTTACTGCCAGACTTTGCTTCAACTGTACGAACAACATGGCAGAATACGAAGCATGCATCTTTGGTCTTAAGGCTGCCATAGACTTGGGAATCAAATCTTCAGATGTGTTTGGGGATTCAGATTTGGTCATCAGTCGAATCAAAGGAGAGTGGGACACTAAGCATCCAAACCGTATCCCTTACAAAGAACATGTTTTGACATTGTTACCACATTTCGAGTAGATTACCTTCGAGCATTTCCCGCGAGAAGAAAATCAGCTAGCAGATACTCTAGCTACAATGTCATCTATGTTTAAACTTAATTGGGATAATGAGGCTCCCCAGGTCACCATTGAACGAATGGACGAACCAGCACACTGTCACGAGATTAATACTGAAGAAGTAGTGGACCAGCCATGGTTTCATGAAGTCAAAAGGTATCTCGAGGCTCAAGAATATCCAGAAGGAGCTTCAATCAATGATAAAAAGTTCCTAAGGAGATTCTCTGCTAAGTTCTTCCTAAGTAATGGCATCCTGTACAAACGTAATCATGATTCTATTCTGCTCCGTTGTATGGATAAGGCTGAGGCTGAAAAGATCATGGCTGAATTACATGAAGGTACCTTTGGCACTCACTCTAATGGGCATACGATGGCGAAGAAAATCCTACGGGCAGGCTACTATTGGTCTACCATGGAAGCAGACTGCTATAAACATTCCCGGACTTGTCATAAGTGTCAAATCTATGCAGACAAGGTGCACGTACCTCCGATTCCTTTAAATGTCTTAACAACTCCTTGGCCCTTCGCTATGTGGGGAATCGATATGATTGGGGAGATCAAGCCGACAACCTCCAATGGACACCATTTCATTCTAGTGGCCATTAACTATTTCACAAAGTGGGTCGAAGCAGCTTCCTTCGCCTCCGTTACTAAGAATGTTGTTGCCCGCTTCATCAAGCAGAATCTTATTTGCCGGTACGGTATCCCAGAAAGGATCATCACTGATAACGGTACGAACCTTAACAATACTATGATCACCGCCTTGTGCGAGCAGTTCAAGATTCAACATCACAATTCATCCCACTATAGGCCAAATATGAATGGTTTAGTCGAAGATGCGAATAAAAACATTAAAAAGATCATACAGAAAATGGAAGTCACCTACAAGGACTGGCATGAGATGCTACTGTTTTCTCTCCATGGATACTGTACCACGGCTCGCACATCAACTGGGGCAACACCCTATTCTTTGGTATATGGCATGGAGGCTATTTTACCTATTGAGGTTCAGATTCCCTCTTTGAGAATCATGAAGGATTCAGGTTTGAGTGAAGACGATTGGATCCAGACTCGACTTGATCAGCTGAACTTAATTGATGAAAATAGACTTACTGTTGTTTGCCATGGTCAAACGTATCAAAAGCGGATGATCAAAGCTTTCAACAAGAAAGTCAGACGCCAAGTGTATCAAGTTGGAGATCTAGTGATCAAGCGCATCATCTTGCCACAAAGTGATCCCAGGGGAAAATGGACTCCTACCTATGAAGGACCATTTGTAATCAAGAACATCTTTTCTGGTGGGGCAATGATCTTAACCACCATGGACAGCGACGACCTGCCACACCCTGCGAACGTAGAAATAGTCAAAAGATACTACACATAAGAGACCCGCTAGGTTGACACACCTAGGCAAAACAAGGGCATCCAGGCGAACCAAAAGGTTCGGGCAAAAATTAAGGGATAAAATAAAAAATCTGTACACCCGGCAAGTTGAAAACCTGAAAGGGAGACTTGGGCAAAAAAGGGTTTCCCGGTGGATCAAAAACCCGAAAGGGCGGTCCAGGCAAAAGTTAGGGAATTAAAGCGTATGACTATGTCTCGTCGGATCACTTTAAGGACAATCTCTTCACGGACAAACTCAGAGCTTCTGATTAATTCACTCATCTTCGGATGAAGCAACAAATGGACAAGATATTCAGAGATACGAAGGCTATAGCAGAATGGGAACCCCATGGGATTATCACATATAACCATCTTTCTTTGTATAAAATTTTCTTACTTTTCATGACACCATCCTCTTACTAGGATGTCTGTCTCTTTTGTACAAAATACTTATTCAAAGTAAATACAAAGATATCTCTTTAAAATGCAGAAAACCATTTGTCCTTTTCTTTTTACACTTGTGTTATATTTGCAAAAACGTCCAATGATTCATTAATGAACATATGCATTTGAACATAATTACTGTTTACAAATAAACAAAATAGAAAAGAACGATTACTGACAGGTTGAAAGAATAGGAAAACGTCTTTAGGCTATTCCATGAGCAATCCCTACAGTACATCATTAAGATCCCCAGCGGAGCTGAAACTTTAAACTATTAATCCCCGGTGGAAACCATCCAGTTTCTCCAAGTTCCCCAGCAAGTTGTCTTGAAGCCTGAAAATCAACCGGATAACGGCTAACTTCTATTTCTCCCTAACCTAGGATAATTCCCCAGTAGAGTGGCAGGAGACCGAAACTCTTGAACTTTTTCCAAACAGGAATAAGCTTTTCCCCAGAGTTTTCATTGCTGTCCGACATAACAAAGACTCCCATCATTAATCCCCATTAGAAGTCATCAAGATTCTTTGGATTCCCCAAGCAGAATACTCAAGCAGTATATGGCATTACTCTCACAAATGGAATTTTTGTCAATACTCCAACTTCAAGATATGGAGAATCCACATATCCTCAGCAATCAAGGATTTATTTTCCTCAGCGATACAGCGAATCACCTTACATGCGCATGCATTACATCCACATATCATAAACATTGACAAAACACATATATTGCATCATACATTTCATGCAACATAACTTTGTGTTTCAACTAACATTTTACCCTTTTCAAGATAATATTAACGAGCTACCATTAACAATATGCAATCATGATACAGTTCAGATATGCTCCAGACACGGATGCCATCCTGATACTCACTCAGATTCAACCTTTTGATACAGTTCAGATACGCCCCAGACAAGGATGCCACTCTAATACTCATTCAGATTCAACCTTTTGATATAGTTCAGATACACTCCAGATACGGATGCCATCCTGATACTCATTCATATTTAACCTTTTGATACAGTTCAGATACGCTCCAGATACGGAAGCCATCTTGATACTCATTCAGACTCAGTTTTCAGATACGATACAGATACGCTCCGGAAAAGGATGCCATTCTGTTACTCATTCAAGATTCATCTTTCAAGATACAGTACAGATACACTCCAGACACGGAAGTCATTTTGTTACTCATTCAAGATTCATCTTTCAAGATACAGTACAAATACACTCCAGACACAGAAGTCATTCTGTTACTCATTCAGATTCAAGTTCAGATACACTCCAGACACGGATGCCATCCTGATACTTATTCAGATTCCAAGTTCATGATACAGTTCAGATACGCTCCAGACAAGGATGCCATTCCGATACTCATTCAGATCTCAACATCAAGATACGGTACAAATACGCTTCAGACACGAGTGCCATTCTGTCATTTATTCAGATTCAAGTTCAGATACAACTCAGATACGTTCCAGATACGGACACCATTCTGATGCTTATTTATTTTGATGGCATCTACAAGCCCATCTCCAACAAGATCCTATCACCTCTCCAAATGTCATCTTTAAGCCCATTCCCTCAACTACACTTTGATGAGTGCAAATTTATGGGCACTCTAGTGTCCAATCATCTTTTACCTTTGAGTCACGAACGATAAAACTCGCCAATCTAACTCTTCAGGTTCAAGAATATTGAACAGGGGAAGCTGTTGTACCCCAAAATTTGCCCTCTCATTTATCAAGATTTTCTCACAAGACTTCTTTGACTCAAGACAGGATTAGGGTTTGGTCACCTCAAGACATCTCATCTTGCACTGATAACCTAAAATTAGGGTTTGAGTTTGCACAAGGATTTTTGGACCATCAATGCTTCATATAACTTTCATACACCATTTTGGACCCCTAAGATTGCTCATGTTAAGTTTCAAGCCTTGAACCACATTTTTTATCAGTCAATTGGACAGTTGACCTAAAAATCAGCTGTATTGTGGAAAAAGTAAACTATGGATAATTTACAGTCAAACTTCATGATTTTTGATCCACATCAACATTTTAGACTCATATGTACCATTTGATCAAGTTTGGATCACAACTCCTCAAGAAATTTGATCAAATCATCAAAAGAGCAAAATGGTCAAAATTAGGGTTTTGACTGAGAAAGGGCAATTTCTGATTTTTAACCTAGCCAATGACCAATTGAGTTTAAGCATGACTTCAAGGATTCAATGGCATCATCTTGACCTAATTATATGGTACAAAATATCTCAATTTCATTAGATTGACAGATGAAATTTGCAGTCAACTGATTAAAAGTCAATTGTATACTAAAAAGTCAAACTTTGACTTTTTGGTCAAAATCAAGTACCAAGGGTCATAATTCATCAAGATATGTCAAAATATGAAACTTGTTCACCAAGAAAACCAAATTTGAAACTTAGGGTTTTAATTTGAAAATTTTCATAACTTAGAATTTTTCTAAGTATAAAAATTTTCTTATTTTTTCCCAACTTTTCACCACTTTTTCACCATGATGCATTTTGATTCAAGAAAAGTTCCCAACATGAAAGTTATAGTCCTCCATGAAATATACAACTTTTATTCACAAACTTTTCCCTAAAGATGCTTTGATCTCAAGTTATAAATTTGTGAATACATGCTCATGAACTAAATAACTTAGTGAAATTTTGCCCTAATTTAGGCAGGTTTTGGACCCAACTTCATGGAAACTTTTCACCTAGTTACAAGAGGTATCTCAAGTTGCATTTCAAAGATGGATTATATAGCACATTGCAAGCTTTCCAAAATGTCCAAGAACTCTCCAAGATCATTTTTGAGTAGGGAGAATCGAAGAAGGGAAGTTGGCATTTTCTCACTTTTGATCAAGCCATTTTCACATAGCATCAAGTTGCAAATCAAATCTATGCTGGTTATATCTTGCTTTACAGGTCCTAAGCTTGCTATACACTCCTTAATTAAATGCATACTCAGAAGCCAAAGCCTTTATCCTTGCTTTTGAAGCTTTACACAAGATGTATTTCCATTTTGGGCAAAAAGGTTACATTGCCATTTTCATAAAGATGAACTTTTGCAACTTTGTCAACTTGGAGCATTGGACCTGTCCCCTTGGTACAAGCAAACTCTACAGCTCTCAAGAAAATTGTACAAGCTTATTTCAGCCTTCAAGCAAGCTGGTACAAGCATGTGGGATTGGTCTTGTCAACTTTACTTCAAATGCAAGAAAAGTTGCAAACAGGGCTAGAGCTTGCACAACTAGTAAAGGCTGACTTTAGATCCTTTCTATACTAATACACAAACTTTGTATAAGGCATAATACGCTTGGCTTGGACTTGAAACTCTCTAAAACTCAAAAACACCACAAAACTGCCCAAGCTCACAGTTTTCTGCAAAAGCACAACCAACTCTCATTTGGCTCGTGCGTTTTGTGTTTAATCAATTCAAACATCTTATTCACTTGATAGCTAGCCAATCCAAGCCATCACCCTGGTTCTGTAACCCTTGTTTCAGTATCTGCCATTTTCAATTTGGAAGCTTGCAGTTGGACTTGGTCAGGGAGTTCCAGCCATCCTCAGAGCAAGATAAGCATTGGAATAGGTTCAGGGAAGTTCCAGGAAGCTTAAACAATCACCAGGCCTCCATTTAAGTCCCTACATTGTCCTACACGATTCCAGCTGAAGGAGGTATTTTTTCAAACTCTATCTCTCTGAATAGGCAACCTTAAGCCACGATTTGTGAAGGAAAAATGTAGTCCTTATCATAACGAAGCTGTACTATTGTACCCAAAAATTTGCCCTCTCATTTTATCAACATTTCCCCTCACTAGGATTTTTGAACTCAAGACCAAGCTAGGGTTTGCACTGCTCAAGACATCTCTTTGCACTGATGACCTAAATTAGGGTTTGAGTTTGCATAGGGATTTTTGGACCTTAAATGCTAAAATTGACTTTCATACTTCATATTGGACTCATAAGTTTGTCCATACCAAGTTTCAAGCCTTGAATCAAATTTTTGCCCAGTCAATTGGACAGTTGACCTAAAAATCAGCTGTATTGGGGAAAAAGTCAAATGTGGCCAATTTACAGTCAAACCTCATGAATTTTGACCCACATAAACATTATGAACTCAATGAACCATTTGATCAAATTTGGACCACAACTCCACAAGAAATTTGATCAGATCACAAAAAGGGCAAAATGGTCATTTTTAGGGTTTTGACTATACAAAGGCAATTTCTGACTTTTTGACATAGCCAATGGAAAATTAGGCTCAACCATGGACTCAAGGACTCAATTAAATCATCTTGAACTATTCAACAAGTTCAAAAGACCTCAATTGCATTGGATTGACAGATGAATTTTTCAGTCAACTGATCAAAATTTGACTGTACACTGAAAAGTCAAACTTTGACTTTTTGGTCAAAATCAAGTGCCAAGGGTCATTTTTCATCAAGATGTGTCAAAATATGAAACTTGTTCATCAAGAAATCCAAAATTTCAAATTAGGGTTTGAAATTGAAAAAATTTCATAACTTAGAATTTTTCTAAGTTATGAAATTCTCTTAATGTTTCCTAACTTTGCCCCACATTTTCACCATGATGCATTTGGATTCAAACAAAACCTCCAACATGAAAGTTGTAGTCCTCCACAAAGTATACAACTTTTATTCACAAAGTTTTCTCAAAAGAAGCTTGGATCTCAAGTTATGATTTTTGGAACAAGGGTCCCTAAAACTTTTAACTTAGTGAAATTTTGCCATAGTTTAGGCAGGATTTTGACCTATCTTCTTGGCCATTTTTCACATAGTTCCACTTGGAGTATCAAGTTGCATTTCAAAGATGGATTATAGGGCATCTTGCAAGCTTTCCAAATTTTCCAAGAACTCCTCAAACACATTTGTGGTTAGGGAGAATCGAAGGCTTGAAGTTGGCAAAAACTCATTTTTCATCCATGGCATATTCATGTTCATACAAGTTGCATTTTCAAGTCAGCATGCCTTACACTAGTTTGCAGGCCTCTAAACCACTTCACACTTCATAATTAAATGCAAATCCATTAGTCTAAGCTTTTGTTTTAGTCATTTGGACATTGTACACAAGATTAAGCCCTAAGTAGAAAAAGGCACATTTCCATTTTTGCCATAATGTGCTTTATGTCAAACCACTATCCCTTGAGCATTGGTCCAGATCTCAGAGGGAAAATCAAATCCACAAGTTGGAGGGGCCAAGGGAAAGGGATGAAAGCATATTTGATAGCCTGTACAGGCCTGTAACAACAACTTCCACTTTTCTTACTTCAAAAACAAGAAACTTGTCAAAAACTTGAGAACTTGAAAACCAGCCAATGCTAACTTACAAAAACAGTTTGAACATATTTCTCACACCCCTTTGAGCTAGAAACACGATTGCTTGAGCCTCAAAACACCCCATAACCAGAAATCACATTCCTTTGGCAAAACAGGGCAGGTTTTGCAACTTGAGTTCCATAGGTCATTTGGCTCGTGCGTTTTGCTCCAAGTTGCTTCAAACACCTTCCATTCAACTCACCCAAGCTATCCCAAACCTCAAACACCAACTGTAACTCCATTTACAGTGTTCACCATTTTCATTTTGAGCTTGTGTAGGTTGAGTTTTATAGGCTGATTCAAGGACATTTAAGGCAAGCTAGCTATTGGAGAAGGTCAAGTGAAGTTCAAGCAAGCTACCAGACATATCAAGCCTTGTTGAAAAGCACTACATTGCCCTACACGAAGTCAGCTGAAACAGGTTTTTCCCAACTTCCTATCTCTCTATTTAGGAACATTTAGCTTTAGGTTTGTGAATAAAAAATGTAGTATTCATTGCCATGAAGCTGTACATATGCTCAGTTTTCATTTATATTAAGTGTGCTAAGATAATTTCATCCATGAACATGCTGAAAAAACTAGGTCAGATTTTAGGGCCAGAGAAATTCTCCCTGGTCTTTGAGAGTTAGGATTAGTTTTTTACATGGTTGGAATCGTCTTGAAATTCTCTACAAGTTTGGTGTTATGTGTTTTTGCAATAGAGCTCGTATGCAGGATGTCCAAGTTTGTACACGGCACGCGTGCGTTTTTGCCAAAGCTGGAGGTTGAAGATGAAGTGGTGGGCTGGGCTTGGCCTGGCTCACTCTTGACACCCCCTCTTTTCCTTTTTGCACCCCCTGGCCCAATTTCTTGTATTTTTATATTTTTGCATTTTTGTTTTTTATTTCTAATTTTGTTTATTTATTTCCAAATATAAAAAAATGCTCAAAAATATTTTCATAATTTTTTCACATTTATTTGGCATTTTATTTTAATTTTTCTAACATAAAAAGCATTTAAATACTTTTTCTATTTTTTTATTAAGACCTGAAAAATATATATAATTATACTTTTATTTTTATTTCTTATTTTTATTCACACTGAAAATATTATTATAAATATAATTTATTTTTGTACATATTTTATTTTATATTATACATATTTAATATAATTAATATACAAATATATACATATATACTTTTATTTTATTAAATACTTTAAAATAAAAATATAAAATATTACATTTTTGCTTTTATTATTATTTATACTAAAAAATACTTTTTTTAAGTATGTTTTATTTTTGTACATATTAATATATTTTATTGTATATAAAATAATTAACATATTTACTTTCTTAAAAAAATTAGGGTTTTACCCTTAAAACAAATAAAATTAATCTTTTTTTTATTTATTTCTTTATACTTTTTTACATTAAATACTTTTACATACATAAACAAACAAAAACCTTTTTGCATAATTTATATTATTTGATGTATTTATTTATTTTGTTTATTTAAATATTGTACATTTAAATATTTATGCGTTGTGAATTCAATTTGGATGTAATAGTAAATTAGGGTTTATATTTCTTGTCAAATACCCCCACTCAAAGATTGTACCCCCCACCCCCATAATCATGTTGTAATAGCTTAGAATTTTAATTCCCGCACTTTTCGCTTTCAATTATGCCTTGATTAAAGAATTAGGGTTTGTATGCAAAAATCCAAGTCAACATATAGCTTGACCTAATCAAAGATAAAAATGCATGAAAATCAAGCACAATACACACTTGCACCCTTAGGGTTACAATCCACTTGTTGCCTTCAAAAATGGGCCATGTTATGCATGTTGGGTACTTTGGCAAAACAAAAATAAAACAAAAGATCATAGTCCCTCGATGACGCTATCTTGGTTGCCTAAACAAAAATGATCAAGTCCCTTAAAAATTTGCCAAAGATACTTGACACAATTGCTATCATGGTCTATACGATGACCCGCGCCTGTCCCGTTTAACATCCTAACACAAGGTTGTTCACCAAATGCAATGGTGAAATAACACTGTTAAAAGGGTTAAAAACATTAGGAAAGATCTTTGAATACATTAGGGTAGATAGCTCTTAGTTACTTGATCAAAAAAACTTGCAAAAACATCCTTGTTATTTTCAAACACACTTTACAACACAAATTCAAAACATTTTCCAAATCAAACTTTCAAACATTGAAATCTTTTTAAAAGACAAAAACACCTTTGTATACATTCAAACAAGAATCATTACAAAGGTTGCCACAACGATGGCCTCTTTTCAAAACATCTTTCAAAACCACACACAAAGCACCATTTCAAACAATTGAAAAGCAAAAACAAGTGATCTAAACAAGTAACTAAGAGCCCATGGATAACCATGGATGAAAAGGGTGCTTGCACCTTCCCTTTTCATAATCTACTCCCCGAACCCAAGAAAACATCTCAAAGGTCTTTCCTGTGCTTTTTGACCTTTCCTTAGGATAAAATAAAAAGTCGGTGGTGACTCTTGCTAAACCGAAACATTTGCAAACATGAACGCAAAATGCCAAGTCAGTTCTCCCACCGTATCACATGTACATACCATTACTTTGCATTTATATTACTTGTGCTAAGAGAATTTGAAGATTGAAAACTCTGAAAAAGTTAGGTCACGAATTAGGGATTCAAAAATTCTCTTTGATTTTTAAGAATTAGGTTACATGATTTATATGGTTGGAATCGTGAGCTCAAATGCCACATTTTTCATGTTATGAGTTTTTGTTTTTTATGCAAACATAAGCAAGTTACAGGTTTGAACATGGAAGCGCGCGAAGGAGAGAACGAAGGACATGGATGAAGTGCTTCTGGGCTTTTTGGCGCCTTGGCCTTTTTGTTTTTGCTATTTGCCCCCCCTGACTTGCTATTGCACCCCCTGGCTAACTTTTTTATATTTTTGCATTTTTCTTCATATTTTTATATTTAATACTTTTATTTATTTTTCTTAATGATAAAAAATACTAAAAAATGATTTATTCATCTTCACACTTTTATTTTATTTTTTTATTATTTTCTCACATGAAAAAATAGTTTATTTTGATAAATAGAATTTATTTTCTTAAATAACTTATAAATATAATTAAAAATACTTAATATTTTTATTATACATTTTATACTCATAAATACTTATTTTCTACACATATTTTTTTTTCATATTTAAACATAATATTATTTATTATTATTTTTTATATAAAAAAATATACAAGTTAATAAATATAGAACATTATTTTCTTTAAATTAAAAACTAGGGTTTAATACCCTCCAAAAATAAATATTATTTTTTTCCTTTTCTTTAGGTTTAAATTAAATATATTTCTTACACAAAAACAAGACATAAAACTTTTTTAACATGAACACATTGCATTGCATTTTAAATATTTGTCTTATATTTATTTAAATTCGCGCAGATTCGATTTGGTTGTAATAATATATTTAGCTTTATATTTGTGCAAATCCCCATTCAAACTTGTATTCCCCCCTCCCATAAAAATTGTTGTAATAGCTTAGTATATTTACATTATGCAATTTATCGCTTTATATACTATGACTAGTAATTAGGGTTTGCATGACAAGAACAAAAATAAAACAAATAGAAAACCCTAAATGCAAGACAAAAGCATGAAAATGATACACTTTGCACACAAGCACCCTTAGGGTTTCTCCCACTTGGTTGCCTAAAACAAAATGGCCATGTTACGCATGCGAAGTATCTTGGCAAAACAAAACAAGTATAAGATCATAGTCCCTCGATGACGCTATTCAAAAGTTGCCTAAACAAAATGATCTTGGTCCCTCAAAAATGTTAAGATACTTGGCAACATTGCTATCATGGTTATACGATGACCCACGCCCGTCCTGTTTACATCCAAAGATAGGGTTGCTTACCAAATCAATGGTAAGTCAACAATGTCAAAGGAATAGAAAATGCACAAGAAAGACATTTGAGTAGGTAGATAGCTTCTAAGTTACCTGCTCCTTTTCAAACAATCCTTGCTATTTTTAAAAACAAACACACACACATTTCAAAACATCTTGCAAAACATTGAAAACATTTTCAAAAGACAAACATCTTTGTATACATTCTTACGAACGAGAATCATTACAAAGATTGCCTAAACGAGTGGCCTCTTTTCAAAATAATTTCAAAACCACACCAAACACCATTTCAAACAAAACAAAGCAAGTGATCTAAGAAAATAACTAAGAGCCCATGGAAAACCATGGATGAAAAGGGTGCTAGCACCTTCCCTTTTCATAATCTACCCCCCAAACTCAAGAAAACATTTCAAAGGTCTTTCCTGTGCTTTTTTACCTTTCCTTTTGGATAAAAGAAAAGTCGGTGCCGATTCTTGCTAACCGCGACATTTGCGACAAAACGCAAAACCTTCAAGTCAGTTCTCCCACCGCATCACAATCACCTCCAACACAGATGAGGATATGATGAAGGCGCTCTTTCAGTTCTTTGACCCTTTGCACCATTGCTTCACATTTCCCGACTATCAACTTGTGCCTACTTTGGAAGAATTCTCCCAAATCTTGAGTATTCCCATTCTCAATCAACTACCTTTCAATGGTACATAAAGAGATCCAAAGCCAGAATAGATTGCTCAAGCTCTACACTTGCACTCGTATGATGTCACAGCCCATTGGGAAACAAGGAGTGGTGTCAAAGGCTTCCTAGAAAAGTTCCTGTTTGAGAAAGCCCAAAGCTGTTGGAATTACTTAGACTTGCAAGCCTTTGAGGAAATTGTGGCTCTCCTCATTTATGGGATGGTTTTGTTTCCAAATCCTGACCAACTCATAGATGTGAACACCGTCAAAACCTTCATGTCACGCAACCCGGTGCCTACATTGCTAGGGGATATCCTATACTCTTTTCACACTCGCACAATGAGGAAAAGAGGTGTCCTTATGTGTTGCACCCCTCTCTTGGCAAGATGGTTTATTTCTCATCTTCCCCAATAAGTCTTAAAGAATGAGCAAGGTTCAAGGTGGTCACAAAGGTTGATGACGCTCAAACATTCAGACATTCATTGGTGCTCTCGATCCAAAGAGAATGTTATCATCGTCGACCATTGTGGAGAATTCCCTAATGTCCCTCTACTTGGCATTAGGGGAGGCATCACATACAACCCATGTTTAGCCTTAAGACAGTTTGGTTACGCCCGAAGGGATGGCCCGCACGAGATGCTGATTCAAGGTTTGATGTTCGACTACGACAACAATGATCAAGGTCTTCGCCAGAGATTTATCTGAGCTTGGAGGATGATAAACAAGGTGGATAGCAAGACTTTGGGGCACAAGAATTCCATCCCTCTTGAGCCTTACCTCAAATGGGTACGAACTCGTGCTCAGAGTCTTATGATGCCTTACCCCTCCATTCTCCCGGTAATCATTGAGCCTGTTAAGGAAGGAGATGTTCCATACACTATCCTACATCCTGACATGCCCACATCTCTTGAAGACCTACAAAGGGATTGGATACAACTCAAAGGAGAGCGAGATACTTTCGAAGCCCAATTCTACGCGAGTGAGAAAACGGTTTTGGAACTCACTAGGCTACTCCATGAGGAGCGGACTCTAAATGCCTACATTGCACCAAAGAGGATGCGCACTACTTTTTTATCTTAGAGTTTTGTATTATTTTGTCCAAGGGGCATTGATGTACTCAAACTTTATCTTATTAATATTACGTGTGTTTCTTTTTGTCTAAAACAAACTTGAATCTTCGAAATCCTTGAAAACACTGCATATGCACATATCATTCATCATAACATAAACAGGTCTTTTTGCAACAAGTCTCCTCATCTCTCTATTGTTTATTTCAGTAAGATGGATCTCGAACAAACAGTGAAAGATCTCCAAGCTCAGAACACACAATTTTAACAGTTGCTCATGACCCTATCCAAGGGGCAAGAAGAATTGAAGACTCTGCTAGCTGAAGAGAGGAAAAAGAAAACAAAGAAGGTAACTGGAGTCTTAAACATGGGGAAAAGGTTTCAGGGACAGACAAGAAGGACTTTGAACTTTGCAACAACTTCCGGTGAAGGAGAAGGGAAAGGCAAGGAAACAGTTGTCCCGTCAAAATCTGAAGAGGAGGAAGAAGAGGAAGACTACTCTGAGGAATAGTATCCTCCAGCTGATGACAAGTACAGACATCTTGAAGAGAGGTTGAGCACGATGGAAATACAAAAGGTGCCAGGCTTAGACTTTGAGGAATTGGGACTAGTGTCGCGGATTGTGATTCCTCCAAAATTCAAAGTGCCTATGTTTGCAAAATATGATGGAGTGTCATGCCCTAAAATGCATCTCCGGTCATATGTGAGAAAAATCCAACCCCACACCACTGATAAAGACTTATGGGTGCACTTTTTCCAAGACAGTTTGTTTGGAACACAACTCGATTGGTTTTACCAACTAGAAAGAGCCAACGTCCATAATTGGGAAGATCTTGCCGCAGCTTTCTACAAGCAATATCAATACAATGCCGATTTGGCGCCTACCCATACTCAACTCCAGAGTATGGCCATGGCTTCCAATGAAGTTTTCAAGGATTACGCACAAAAATGGAGAGATTTGGCTAGAAGAGTTCAACGCCCTCTGTCTGAAAGGGAATTGGTGGACATGTTCTTAGGCACCTTGTCTGGTCCCTTTTTCAACCATCTAATCGGAAGTTCATCTGCATGCTTTACTGAACTAATATTAACTGGAGAGAGGGTGGAAGCTGACATAAAAAGTAGAAAGATTTAGAAGGATTCATCTTCTTCTACAGCTGTAAGGAAGCCTTTCATCGGGAAGAAAGAGGTAGCTACTGTATATCCGCAAAGGAACCAAGATAAGGCCGAACGCCGACCAATGGTGGGGGATGTTATAATTCCAAAGCCTACGTCTGAGCAACAAAGAAGTAATCTACCAAGGGTGGAAAGGCCAGTTAGGAAATTCACCAGAATTAACATGACTCTGTCTCAAGTATTATCGCATCTTCTGAGATCCAACTTGGCAACCTTGAAAGAAGCTCCGAAAAACCCCAATACAACATCCCCTCATTATCACCCTAATGCCTGTTGTGCATATCACTCTGAAAGTCCTGGTCACGATACTAATAACTGTTGGGCCTTGAAGAACAAAATACAAGACCTCATTGAAGCAAAAGAAATTGAGTTTGATGCGCCCGAGAAGTCAAATGTCATTTATGCTCCTATGCCCAGACATGGTCACAATACCAATGCTATTGAAGAAGATTTGTTTGTTACCACAGTTGATGAACTCATGACTCCACTTCCGACCATTAAGATAAACTTGTTAAAAGCCGGTGTGTTCCCGAGTTGTAATGAAGTTTGCCATCTCTGCTTGTCCTCACCAACTGATTGCCCTTTGTTGAAGGCAGACATTCAATACCTGATAGATAACAAAGAGATTTTGTTTGAAAAAACTCTTGTTTCACCTATTCCTGTTGAAGATGTTTCTATCATTACCATTTTCGCCAATTCTTCCAGGGTCTCCACTAAAAGACCCGTTAGAATTACATCAGTTCCGAAAATAACTCCTTTAATAATCACAATGCCTGGGCCAGTCCCATATGAATCAGACAAAACTATTCCGTGGAATTACGGAGGGGACATTTACTACCATGGCATCAAACAAGACTGGCCGACCGCCAAAGAGATAAACTCCGAAGAAGAAGATTCCGACATCAACAATATTGTCGGAACTAGTAAAATTACCCGAAGCGGTAGGATCTTTTCTCCAGAAATTGCTCCCCCAAAGGCAGTTTCTAGACCCATGGTTGTTCTAAAGGTTACTTCCGTACCCTTAATCATCTATGCAAATGCTCCTATTGACAAAGTCGTTACAACCCCTGTTGTCATTCCTACCAACATTCCTGTTGCTGAAACTCGAGGAAAGAGTATTCAAGTGGAGTCTGTTCAGACGAAGGCTCAATCATTGACTATCCCTGAGACATCTAAGAAAGAAATGGAAGAGATCCTAAAAATTATAAAGAGGAGCGACTACGATGTAGTTGAACAATTAAGGAAAACTCCCTCCAAGATCTCCATGCTGGAATTACTACTGTGTTCTGAGGCACATGTGAAAGCCTTGGTGAAGTTCCTAAAAACAGCCCATGTGCCTCAAGAAACGTCTGCTGATCAATTCCAAGATTGTGTGGCCAACTTAGCGGCAGATAACGGCCTAGGTTTCTCGGATGTTGATATAACACCAAGGGGAAGAAAGCACAATGAGGCATTACATGTCTCTGTGGAATGTAGGAGCACAACTCTGGCTCATGTTTTGGTGGACACTGGCTCATCTTTGAATGTTTTACTGAAAAAAGCTCTTGACAGACTTGACTGCGAGGGGCTAACATTAAAGCCAAGCAACATAGTAGTAAGAGCATTTGACGGTTCGAAGAGGATGGTGCATGGGGAAGTGGATATCCCCATAAAGGTTGGAACCTAAACTTTCAATTCAACCTTCTATGTAATGGATATCCGCCCTTCTTACTCCTGTCTGCTAGGACGGCCATGGATCCATAATGCTGGCGTTGTTACCTCTACATTGCACCAGATGCTGAAATATCCGGTTCAAGGGAAGATTATCACTGTCCATGGAGAGGAAGAATACATGATCATCCATCTCAATTCCTTCAGATATATGGAATTGGACGGTGAATTCATTGAAACTCCATTTAAACACTTCGAAGAAGTCCCCCAAGAGGTGGTAGTGACCAAGACTGCGTCACAGATTCCCAAGATTACAAGGCCTCCACTCCGGATGTCATCTCTGAAGGACGCCAAAGTAGTGGTAGAGGAAGGTGGATGCACCATAAGGGGGCAACTTCCGGATATCCCGTATAAGTTTGACAAGTTTGGCCTAGGTTTCACTTCAAATGCTCAAAAGGTTATACGACGTGCCCGTGCTGGAGGGACACCCTTGAAGATTAGCAACCGTGAGGTCAACACGGTAGAAGATGGTGAAGATGATTGCAACATGGAGGATTGGATATTTCCGACTGTCAATGGAGGACTCAGCAATTGGGAGGCTAGAGACTTTGTCCCAATAACTTTTATCCCACAGTAACTTATCTTTACATTTTGTTGGATCTGTAATATTCAAAAACAATTTGCACTCTTAAAACCTTGTATCTTGTCCGAGGCACAATGGTCCATTTGTAAGGGTTATTATTTCATCTTCATATGACATCAATGAATCATGGACGTTTTTCGCATACAAACTTTTGTGCTCATTATTTTTCTTTTAAAGATTGTTATACCCTTACACACACCCACACTCACAATGAAGGTATCCATCCATTTTGGATCCCATGGGTAACGATACTGATATGGTCTTTCATGACTCTGAGAATCTAATCTACCAAGTCGAAGACGAAGGTGAGGAAGATTGTGAAGTACAACGGGAACTGGCCAGACTGCTACAACAAGAAGAAAGAACCATCCAACCTCACGAGGAACCCGTGGATACAATCAACCTGGGTACCGAAGAAGATAAAAAGGAGGTCAAGGTGGGTGCCAATCTTGAACCCAGTGTCAAGGAGCGTCTGATTCAGTTGTTACACGACTATGTTGAAGTATTTGCTTGGTCATATGAAGACATGCCGGGACTTGATACAGACATCGTGGTACATCGTTTGCCTACAAGAGAAGATTATCCGCTAGTAAAACAAAAGGTTCGCCGCATGAGACCTGATATTTCAGAAAAGATTATAGCAGAGGTCATGAAGCAATTCAACGTTGGATTCTTGGCTGTCACTTCCTACCCTCAATGGGTTGCCAACATTGTTCCTGTACCTAAAAAAGACGGAAAAGTACGAATGTGTGTGGACTACAGAGATTTGAACAGGGCAAGCCATAAAGATGATTTTCCACTCCCCCATATTGATATCCTAGTTGACAATACGGCACAACACAAAGTGTTTTCCTTCATGTACGGATTCTCAGGTTATAACCAAATCAAAATGGCACCTGAGGACATGGAGAAAACAACATTTGTCACACAATGGGGAACATTCTGCTACAAGGTGATGCCATTGGGACTTAAGAATGCTAGGCAACCTATCAGCGCGCCATGGTAGCTTTATTTCATGACATGATACATCATGAGATAGAAGTCTACGTAGACGATATGATAGCCAGATCGCAAACAGAAGAAGAGCATCTTGATCACTTACAAAAACTGTTTGAGAGACTGAAGAAGTACAAACTGAGGTTGAATCCAAACAAGTGTACATTTGGGGTACGATCTGGTAAACTCCTAGGCTTTGTCATCAGTAACAAAGGTATTGAGGTCAATTCTGCCAAAGTTAAAGTAATACAAGAGATGCCTGCTCCCCGTAATGAGAAGGAAGTCAGAGGATTCTTGGGACGTTTGAATTATATTGCCAGATTCATTTCTCACCTGACAGCTACTTGTGAGCCAATCTTCAAGCTCTTGAAGAAAGATCAAGTGGTCAAATGGAATGACAAATGCCAAATTGCTTTTGACAAAATCAAAGAATACTTACAAGAACCTCCTGTGTTGATGCCACCAGTCGAAGGAAAACCGTTGATCATGTATCTAACTGTTTTAGAAAAATCAATGGGGTGTGTATTGGGGAAGCATGTCGAGTCTGGCCGAAAAGAGCACGCTATTTACTACCTGAGTAAAAAGTTTATCGAATGTGAAACCCGATATTCACTGCTTGAGAAAACTTGTTGCGCTCTGGCATGGGCTGCTCGTCGGCTAAGACAGTATATGCTGACTCATACTACCTTGTTGATATCTAAAATGGATCCGATAAAATACATCTTCGAGAAGCCTGCTCTTTCTGGGAGAATAGCAAGATGGCAGATGATCCTGATAGAATATAACATACAGTATACTACCCAGAAATCTATAAAGGGTAGTGTATTAGTTGATCACCTCGCTCACCAAGCTGTGGAAGACTACCAGTCCATGAAGTTTGAATTCCCGGATGAAGACATCATGACATTAGACAACCGTGAAGAAATCAGGCCATATGACGGACCTGAACAAGGATCCCGATGGACCCTGTTCTTTAATGGAGCATCCAATGCACTTGGTAATGGTATCGATGTTGTACTCATATCTCCGGAAGGGTGTCATACTCCCTTTACTGCCAGACTTTGCTTCAATTGTACGAACAACATGGCGGAATACGAAGCGTGCATCTTTGGTCTCAGAGCTTCCATAGACTTGGGGATCAAATCATTGGATGTATTCGGAGACTCAGCCTTGGTCATCAGTCAGATCAAAGGGGAATGAGACACCAAACACCCTAACCTTATCCCTTAAAAAGAACATGTTTTGACATTGCTACCACATTTTGAGGAGATTACCTTCGAGCACTTCCCGCGAGAAGAAAATCAGCTAGCAGACGCACTAGCCACAATGTCATCTATGTTTAAACTTAATTGGGATAACGAGGCTCCCCAGATCACCATCAAATGAATGGATGAACCAACACACTGTCACGAGATTAATACTGAAGAAGTAGTGGACCAGCCTTGGTTTCATGAAGTCAAGAGGTATCTCGAGGCTCAAGAATATCCAGAAAGAGCTTCAATCAACGACAAGAAGTTATTAAGGAGATTCTCTGCTAAATTTTTCCTTAGTAACGGAATCCTGTACAAATGTAATCATGACTCTGTGTTACTTCGGTGCGTGGATACGGTTGAAGCAGAAAGGATCATGGCTGAATTGCATGAAGGTACTTTTGGCACCCATTTCAGTGGGCATACGATGGCGAAGAAAATCCTACGAGCAGGCTATTAATGGTCTACCATGGAAGCAGATTGTTATCAACACTCTCGAACCTGCCATAAGTGTCAGATTTATGCTGACAAGGTGCACGTACCTCCAGTTCCTCTGAATGTCTTGACGACTCCTTGGCCCTTTGCTATGTGGGGGATTGATATGATTGGGGAAATCAAGCCGACAACTTTCAATGGACACCGCTTCATCCTAGTGGCCATTGACTATTTTACAAAGTGGGTTGAAGCAACCTCCTTAGCCTCCGTTACCAAGAATGTTGTTGCCCGCTTCATCAAGCAAAACCTTATTTGTTGGTACGGAATCCCGGAAAGGATCATCACTGACAATGGTATAAATATCAACAACACTATGATCACCTCACTATGCAAGCAATTCAAGATTCAGCATCACAATTCTTCTCCTTATCGGCCAAAGATGAATGGTGTTGTCAAAGCTGCAAATAAAAACATTAAAAAGATCATACAGAAAATGACAGTCACATACAAAGACTGGCATGAGATGCTACCATTCGCTCTCCACGAGTATCGTACCACAGCTCGCACGTCAACTGGGGAAACACCCTATTCTTTGGTCTACGGAATGGAAGCCGTCTTGCCTATCGAGGTCCAGATCCCCTCTCTGAGGATTATGAAGGATGCAGGGTTGAATGAGTACGACTGGATCCAGACTCGACTTGATCAACTAAACTTGATTGATGAGAAGAGGCTTACTGCTGTTTGTCATGGTCAAATGTATCAAAAACGGATGATCAAGGCTTTTAACAAGAAAGTCAGACGCCAAGTGTACCAAGTCGGGGATTTGGTGATCAAGCGCATAATACTGCCGCAAAGTGATCCCAGGGGCAAATAGACTCCTACCTATGAAGGACCATTTGTAATCAAAAACATGTTCTCCGGCGGGGCGATGATCTTGACCACCATGGATGGCGACGACCTACCACACCCTGCGAACGCGGGCATAGTCAAAAGATACTACGCATAAGAGACCTGCTAGGATGACATACCTAGGCAAAACAAGGGCATCCTGATGAACCAAAAGGTTCGGGAAAAAATTACAGATAAAACAAAAAAATATGTACACCTGGCAAGTTGAAAACCCGAAAGGGAGACTTGGGCAAAAAAGGGTTTCCCGGTGGACTGAAAACCCAAAAGGGCAGTCCAGGCAAAAGTTAGGGAATTAAGGCGTACGACTATGTCCCGTCGGATCACTTTACAAACAACCTTTGACTTCCACTGACAAACTCAGAGGTTCTGATCAATTCAGTCATCGTCGGACAAGGCAAAAATAGACAAGATGCTCAGAGATACGAAGGCTATAGTAGAATGGGAACCCCATGGGATTATTACACATGGTTATCTTTATTTGTATCAAATTTTTTTCTCTTATTTAACGACAATATTCTCTTACTAGAATGTTTGTTCCCTTTGTACAAAAATATTTACTCAAATTCAATACAAAGATATCCCTTTGAAAGTGCAAAACTATCTGTTTTTCTTTACGCTTGTGTTTTGTTTGCAAAAACGTCCAATGATTCCTTGTTGAACATATGCATCTGAACATAATTATTGTTTACAAATAAACAAAGTGAGAAAGACAATTACTGATAGGTTGAAAGAATAGGAAAATGTCTCTGGGCTATTCCATAAGTAATCCCCTATAGTACGTCATTTAAATCCCCAGCGGAACAAAGTTCCCAGTTATTAATCCCCAGCAAAGGTCGTCAAAATCCTCAGGACTCCCCAACAGATTTTACAAGCAGTACATGGAATTGCCCTCACAACATAATTTATTTCTCTCAACAGAAATCCATCAGTACTTCAAGACATGAAGACTCACATATCCTCAGCAGCATTCAGGGATTTATTTTCCTTAATCCGACAACAATACAGCTAATCAGCTCACATACGCATACATTGCATCCATATATCATAAACATTGATAAAGCAAATACATTACATCATACATTTCATGCAACATGACTTTGTATTTTAGCTAACATTTTACCCTTTTCAGGATGAGATTAACAGCTACCCTTAACATATTCAATTTTTTGATACAATTCAGATACGCTCCAGATACGGATGCCATCCTGATACTCATTCAATTTCAACCTTTTGATACAGTTCAGATATGCTTCAGATACGGATGCCATCCTGATACTCATTCAGATTCAACCTTTTGATATAGTTCAGATATGCTCCAGATACGGATGCCATCCTGATACTCATTTAATTTCAACCTTTTGATACAGTTCAGATACGCTCCAGATACGAATTCCATCCTGATACTCATTCAGATACAACTTCAAGATACAGTTCAGATACACTCCAAACACGGACGCCATTCTGATACTCATTCAGATCCAGCTTTCAGATACAGTTCAGATACGCTCCAAACACAGACGCTATTCTGATACTCATTCAGATCCAGCTTTTTGATACAGTTCAGATACGCTCCAGATACAGATTCCATCCTGATACTCATTCAGATACAACTTCAAGATACAGTTCAGATACGCTCCAAACACGGACACCATTATGATACTCATTCAGATCCAGCTTTTGATACAGTTCAAATACGCTCCAGATACAGATGTCATCCTGATACTCATTCAGATACAACTTTCAGATACAATTCAGATACGCTCCAAACACGGACGCTATTCTGATACTCATTCAGATCTAGATTTTGATACAGTTCAGATACACTCAAAATATGGATGCCATCCTAATACTCATTCAGATCTAGCTTTCAGATACAGTTCAGATACGCTCCAGATACGGATTCCATCCTGATACTCATTCAGATCCAGCTTTCAGATACAGGTCAGATACACACCAAACATGGATGCAATTCTGATACTCATTCTTTCAACTTACAAATTACAGTTCAACAAGCATCCTTGGATGGCATCTACAATCCCATCTCCAACAAGATTCTATCACCTCTCCAAATGCCATCTTTAAGCCCATTCCTCCTATCATCGCATCGCCGAGTGCAAATTTTTGGGCACTCTAGTGTCCAATCATCTTCCACCTTTGAGTCACGAATGGCATAACTCTCCAATATAACTCTTCAGGTTTAAGAAGATTGAACAGGGGCAACTGTTGTACCCCAAAATTTTCCCTCTCATTTGTCAAGTATTTGCTCACAAGATATTCTACGGCGTCAAGTTTGCAGCATTAGTACATCAATTTAGGCTTGAAATTGGCACAAGGACAAATGGACTTTTAATGCCCCATTTGACTTTCATGGATCATTTTGGACTCTCAATATTGCTCATGTCAAGTTTCAGGTCTTGGATAGCATTTTTGCTCAGTCAATTGATCAGATGACCTAAAATCAGTCGTATTGGTGAAAAAGTCAATTGTAGCACCAAAAGTCAAACTTTGACTTTTTTGGTCAACATTAAGTTTCAAATATCACAATTCATCAAGATATTCAAAAATATCAAGCTTGATCATCAAGAAGTTAAGAAAGTCAAAAGTCAACTTGAAAAGTCAAGATTTTCAAGACAGAAATTTTCTAAGTGTTTTTATACATGATAATTTCATCACTTCATGCCATTCTTTCACCAAGATGTAGGATGATTCAAAATAAGCTTTCAACATGAAAGTTGTATATCTCCATGATATCTACAACATTGCTTTATACAACTTCTCTTAAATATGCTTGGATCTCAAGTTATAAATTCAAGAAGTCATGACATTTTCATTTAACACTTAGAGAAATTTTCAGCAGTTTTGGCAAGGTTTTTATCCCAACTTCTTGGCCAATTTTCATCAAGTTCCAATTTGATTTAACAAAAGTGGTCAACATGAAAGTTATAGAGGGTGTTTCAAGCTTTCCCAAACATCCAAGAGCATGAATTTATCATACTTGAGCTAGGATATTCAAGGTCATAAAGTTGGGCATCCACCCTTTATTTGCAAGCCATTCTATTGAAGAACACACAACAAAACCCTTATGCTATGCTGCATAATCTTATGTTGCAGGCCTTCTTGCTTGCAAATCTCTACATAATTTAATGTTTACACCCACTTTTAAGCTATTACCCAAGTGTTGAAGCCATTGTCCAAAGGATCTTTCCATTTATGGCATAAAGGCACCATTGTTATTCTTAAAAAGCAAACTTTTTGTACAAAACTTGTCTTGAGCCCATACTTTGTTTGTTCCTAATTTTACTCCACCATAAAACATGTAAATCCACCCCTCTAAACCAGCAACTTTGGTACTTCATCTTGGAACCATGGAGTACTTGACAAAGTTTGATACTTACATCCCAACAAAACCATAACATGTTGTCTTGCAAACCTATTCAACCTTTGTTCACAAGTCCTTTGCCTATAAATAGAAGAAGCATTTGCAAGACAAAAAGGTTAGAAAAGAGAGAGAGATAAGAGGGAAAAGGGAGAAAGAAAACCAGACGTTTTGTTGACAAACTCTCAAAAAATCTCATAACTGAAAGAAGGTCATAACAGTCCACAAAGCAACACCTCAAGCTCAAAACATAAATTCTAGCTGCAAGGTAAGTCTCCTTAACTTTAAACTCTTCATTTCAATCATTATCATTTGGTTCATTTTTTAGGCTAAAATGCAGTGACCTTTGAAGAAAAGGTTTGTAAAAAATCATGAACAATTGCCAAGATTGAGTAAAAGGTTTTCCATGAAATAGCATCATGAACAGGCAGGTGTAAGGCAGTTGTTTTTCAAAATCATACAATGTGCAATCGATTGCACAACCATGCAAATCGATTGCACGGGGTTCCAGTAGCCAAATTTCCAAAAATTTTGACTGTGCAATCGATTGCACAACCTTGCAAATCGATTGCACTGGAAGTCAGTAGCCAATGTTTTGAAAAACTGAAGCGTGCAATCGATTGCACTAACATGCAAATTGATTGCACTCAAATGAAAACTAAATTTTTGCTTTGAAAAAACTTGAATGAAGAGTTGGACAATATAAAATGTTTCCTTTTTACCATTGAGCATCTATATCTTAAGTTCAAGGTAAGTATCATCATTATACCTTGAAATTTGCTAAGGACTTGAACCAAAGACTTCATCCAAAGAGGCTTTTAGCTTGATCAATAATTTTTGCCTTCTTTATCAATCATGATTTGTCTTCATCAAAACAAGAGTGTATTCGAGAAGCTTGATTTTACGGCATGTGTTGACACATAATGATCCAAAATGTTTTCTTTTCCTTTCATTATTTTTATGTGCTTCATATATTTTCTTCATGGCTATTCAATATGGTTGTAATAGATAATTAGAACTTTAATTTCTTGCAATCCCCATTTGTAAATTTGAACACCCCATCCCCAAATGACTGTAATAGCGTAGGATATTTACTTTCTGCAATTTATCGCTTTATATATAACATGTTAATAATTAGGGTTTGTATGGCAAGATAAAACCAATCAAATAGAAAACCCTAATTCAAGACAAAATCAAGCATGAAAATGATACACTTGCACACAAGCACCCCTAGGGTTACTCCACTTGGTTGCCTTATACAAAAATGGCCATATTACGCATGTAAGGTATCTTAGCAAAACAAACAAATACAAGATCATAGTCCCTCGATGACGCTATTCAAAGTTGCCTTACAAAAATGATCTTAGTCCCTCAAAAAATGCTAAGATACTTTGCAACATTGCTAATCATGGTTATACGATGACCCACGCCTGTCCCGTTTACATCCAAAGATAGGGTTGCTTACCAAATCAATGGTAAGACAACAATATAAAAGGAAAAGAAAACGAACAAGAAAGACATTTGAGTAGGTAGATTACTTTTGGTTACTTGCTCCATTTCAAACAAATATCCTTGCTATTTTCAAAACAAACACACACATTTGAAAAACATCTTACAAACATTGAAAACATTTTCAAAAAATACAAACATCTTTGTATACATTCTTACGAACGAGAATCATTACAAAGATTTCCTAAACAATGGCCTCTTTTACAAAATACTTTCAAAAACACACAAAGCACCATTTCAAACAAAAGCAAGTGATCTAGCAAGTAACTAAGAGCCCATGGAAAACCATGGATGAAAAGGGTGATAATATCTTCCCTTTTCATAATCTACCCCCCGAACTCAAGAAACAATCTCAAAGGTCTTTCCTATGTTTTTTTACCTTTCCTTTTGGATAAAAAAAAGTCGGTGGCGACTCTTGCTAACTGCAACATTTGCAAGAAAGGAAGAAAATGTTGAAAAAATAACAAAAGACAGCGCTGGGACTTGAATCCATGACCTTGACCATAAAAGCGCGATGCCTTTACCCTTGGGGTGGATGTACATCCGTTAATATAAGCAAAACCATAAATATATAATACAAAACAAGTTCCAGAAATTAACTTCATCTTCAACCTCCAACCAGGGTCCATGTAACTCACTCATTTCTCATCCATTCTCAAAACTTCCAATATTAAACTTGTTAGAAATTTTACCACGATTCTGAATATGTAAATAACTTAAACTAATTCTCAAAGATGATAATGAATTTCTAAAAGTACCAAATCCTAACCTAACTTTTTTCAGAGATTCAAACCTAAAATTCTCTAAGCTCAGGCAATATAAATGAAAACTATGGACATGTACAACTTCAGGGCAATGATATCTACATTTTATCTTCACAAATCAGAATCAAATGATGCTTGTATGAAGAGATAGAAGTTCTGAAAAAATACCTCAAAACTGGAAATCGTGAAATGAGTTTGAGCTGCATTCAAGGAGTTGTGATGATCAAGTTAGCTTCCTCAAGTTCCCAGGAAGCTAATGCAATGCCTAGCTTGAGCTATGGATGGCTAGAATGGTCTGGAAAAGTCAACTTGCAGACTCTGTTTTTTGGTTATGGAGGTTGATGAAAATGGTGTTGCAGTTCCAGAACAAGTACAAGGATGGACTATATTTGAGGTATAGAAGCTTTGCAAATGAATTTGAGGGAAAACGCACGAGGGAAATGAGAGATACAAGTTCAAGGTCAGAAATGTGTATCAATGGTGTTTTTGAGCAGTTTATGGTTTGTAAGTGTTTGAGAGAGTTTCAGGGTCTTAGCATTCGTGTCTTAGCTTACAAATAGTGTCTCTATTTATAAGCAAAAGGTTTTGTCTGCTACAACAAGTCTGAATTTGAATTTTCATGTTTAAGCTCAACATGTGATTTTCTTGACAAAACAAGTTTCCATGCCTTGTACCATGCTATTGTAGAGTGGTTGAACTTTAAACAAGCTTGCTTATGACTTTGTGGATGGAGTGTACTTAAAGAGAACAAGTTAGGAGCTCAAGAATCTGACTTTGTGCATAAAGCTTGCTTTACAAGAATGGAAATAGTGACTTTCTCCCTAAAATGGCAAAATGCTTTGGACAATACTTGAATCAATTGGGCAATTGATCAATCAGTTGTGTAAACATTGAATTCAGGAGTAACAAACAAGTTTGAGGCCTGCTAAGTAAGGATTATGCAGTATGGTGTGATGCGGTGGGAGAACTGACTTGAGGTTTTGCGTTTGTGTTCGCAAATGTTGCGGTTTAGCAAGAGTCACCACCGACTTTTCTTTTATCCAAAAGGAAAGGTAAAAAAGCACAGGAAAGACCTTTGAGATGTTTTCTTGAGTTCGGGGGGTAGATTATGAAAAGGGAAAGTGTTAGCACCCTTTTCATCCATGGTTTTCTATGGGCTCTTAGTTACTTGTTTAGATCACTTGCTTTGTTTTGTTTGAAATGGTGTTTGGTGTGATTTTGAAAGTATTTTGTAAAAGAGGCCATTCGTTTAGGCAATCTTTGTAATGATTCTCATTAGTAAGAATGTATACAAAGATGTTTGTCTTTTGAAAAATGTTTTCAATGTTTTGTAAGATATTTTGAAATGTGTGTGTGTTTGTTTTTTAAAAATAGCAAGGATTGTTTTGAAATGGAGCAAGTAACTAGAAGCTATTTACCTACTCAAATGTCTTTTTTGTGCATTTTTATTCCTTTGACATGGTTGACTTACCATTGATTTGGTAAGAAACCCTATCTTTGGATGTAAACGGGACGGGCGCGGGTCATCGTATAACCATGATAGCAATGTTTCTAAGTATCTTAGCATTTTTGAGGGACCAAGATCATTTTGTTTTGGCAACTTTGTATAGCGTCATCGAGGGACTATGATCTTATTTTTATTTTGTTTTGCCAAGATACTTCGCATGCGTAACATGGGCATTTTATTTTAGGCAACCAAGGGGGAGAAACCCTAAGGGTGCTTGTGTGCAAAGGTGTGTCATTTTCATGCTTTTGTCTTGCATTTAGGGTTTTCTATTTGTTTTGTTTTTGTTCTTGTCATGCAAACCCTAGTTACTAAGCATAGTATATAAAGCAATAAATTGCGTAAAATAAACTAAGCTATTACAACAATTATTATAGGAGGGGGGGGGGGGGGGGGGATACAAGTTTTGAATGGGGATTTTGCACAAATATAAACCTAAATATATTATTACAACCAAATCGAATATTGCGCGAATTAAATAAATAGACAAGTAATTAAAGTGCAATGCAATGTTTATGTTTAAAAAAATGTTTTTGTGTCATGTTTTTTTGTATAAAAAGATATTTAATTTAAACCTAAAAATATGAGGAAAAAATATATTAATTCTTTTTGAAAGGGGTAAACCCTAGTTTTTTTTTTAATTAAAAGAAAATAAATGTTCTATATTTATTATTTTGCACATTTTTTGTATAAGAATAAATAAATAATATTAGGTTTAAATATTAAAAATTAAATATGTGTAAAAAATAAATATTTATGAATATAAAAATGTATAATAAAAATATTAAGTATTTTTAAATATATTTATAAGTTATTTAAGAAAATAAACTCTATTTATCAAAATAAATTATTTTTCATGTGAAAAAATAACAAAAAAAATAAAATAAAAGTGTGAAAATAAATAAATCATTTTTTGGTATTTTTTATCATTAAGAAAAATAAATGAAAGTATTAAATATAAAAATATGAAGAAAATGCAAAAATATAAAAAGTTAGCCAGGGGGTGCAAATAACAAGTCAGGGGGGTGGGTTTAGTGAAAACAAAAAGGCCAAAGCTTCCAAAAAGCCCAGAAGCCACTTCATCCATGTCCTTGGTATTCTTCTTCGCGCGCTTCAGTTCAAACCTGTAACTCTCACATGCTTGCATAAAAACAAAAACTCATAACATGAAACATATGGCATTTGAGCTCACGATTCCAACCATATAAATTATGTAACCTAACTCTAAAAGATCAAAGAGAATTTTTGAATCCCTAATTCGTGACCTAACTTTTTCAGCATTTTCAATCTTCAAATTCTCTCAGCACAAGTAATATAAATGAAAAGTAATGATATGTACAACTTTGTCATGATAAGGGCTACATTTTTTCTTCCCAAATCGTGGCTTGAAGTTGCCTATTCAGAGAGATAGATTTTAAGAAATTACCTCATTCATCTGGATTTGTGTATGACAATGTAGGGACTTTAATGGAGGCCTGGTGATTGTTTAAGCTTCCTTGAACTTCCCTGAACCTATTCCAATGCTTAGCTTGCTCTAGGGATGGCTGAAACTCTCTGGACAAGTCAAGCTGCAAGCTTCCAAAGTGAAAATGATGGATGCTGAAACAGGGGTTACAGAACCAGGGTGATGGCTTGGATTGCTTTTGTATGATGTTTATGAGATGCTTGAAGTGTTTAAACCCAAAACGCACGAGCCAAATGAGAGTTGGCTATGGTTTTGCAGATTCTGAGTATTTTGGCAGAAATTTGGTGTTTTTGAGTTTGAGAGTGTTTCAGGTTCAATGCAAGCGTGCTATGCCTTGTGACAAGTTTGTGAATATGTAGAGAATGGATACTAAGTCATCCCTTACTAGCTGTGCCATCTCTAGCACCTTTTGCAACTTTTCTTGCATTTGAAGTAAAGTGACAAGACCAATGCTACATGCTTGTACTTGCTTGCTTGAGGGCTGATAAGGGTTGGTACACATTGCTTGAGACCTGTAGAAATTGCTTGCACCAAAGGGACAGGTTCAATGCTCAAGATTGACAAAGTTGTAAAAGTTGCCCTTTATGAAAATGGCATTGTAACCTTTTGGCCAAAAATGGAAATATCTTTTGTACAAAGCTTCAAAAGCAAAGATAAAGCCTTTGTCAACTGAGTGTGCATTTAATTATGGAGTGTATAGCAAGCTTAGGACCTGTAAAGCAAGATTCAACCAGCATATATTGGATTTGTAACTTGATGCTATGTGAAAAATGGCTTGAACAAAAGTGAGAAAATGCTAACTTCCCTTCTTCGATTCTCCCTACTCAAAAATGATCTTGGAGAGTTCTTGGACATTTTGGAAAGCTTTGAATGTGCTATATAATCCATCTTTGAAATGAAATTTGAGATACCTCTTGGAACTAGGTGAAATATGTCCATGAAGTTGGGTCCAAAACCTGCCTAAATTAGGGCAAAAATTCACTAAGTTAAGAAGTTCATGGACCTATATTCACAAACTCATAACTTGAGATCCAAGCATCTTTTGGGAAACGTTTATTTTAATGTCTTTAATGAAAAATAAAAATAAAATAAAGTCAAAAGTTAGTAAAACCTAATTCTAATTTATTTTATTTATTATGAAAAGGCCAAAATTAAACCTAATTAAACTAAATTAATTTGTTAGAATTTATTTACAAAAAATAATTAATAGTGAAATTACTAAATAATAATAATACTAAAAATGTTAGTTTTCTGAATTTTATTATGAAAAAAATGTTAATTGGTTAGTGATTAATAAAAAGAATAACGATTAATTAATTAAAGGAAAATAATAAAAATAGAGAGAGAGTTTAGGAGTATACGAACCTGATTGGAGGGGTGAAACAACTATTGGCGTCATGTGTAAACTGTTTTGTTTTGGCCATTTGTGTTTTGCCTTTTGGCCATTTGTGTTCTGGCCTCAACGTCCTTAACCTTCTCAGTATGTCTGTCTCGCCACGTATTGGTGTCATGTGTAAAATGTTCTGTTTTGGCTTAAATAAAATCATAAAATGCAAATAAAGCCAATATATGAAGAAATTTAATGTTTAGGCACAATATGGCATGTATGAATGATTATACCTTTTGATCATGGAGATCAAATCAATCTTACCCTTACTGGAAAATTAGTAACGTGAATGCTTTTATGCCTTTTGGATCATGGAGATCAAGCCAGCCTTACCCTTATTGAAGAAGTAGTGAGGTGTTGGTTTGTAACTGTGATGGCTTGTTTGTAGTGAGAGAGGGATTTGTAATAAGGATTTCAAGGTTTTAGGGTTCTTGAAAGAATTTGATATTCTAGTAGTGTTGTGGCAAGGTTTTTTCTCTCTTTTTTCCCTCACTGGTTTGTGTGAAAAGAATGTGATTATATAATGGAAATTAGGGTAAAGAAAATGGGCTTTGAATGTGCAATTGGGCTTCTTATGTTTACTTGAATTCGTCACTTTCCAGGCTAAATCGCAGGGACTTAAGTGCAATTTTTGAAGTTGAAATGTGAAGACAAAATGTATTCAATATCGATAACTAACTCCTGTCCGAAAATCGACTCAATCGGATAAACGGTGAATTAGTTATGAATTTTTGAAGTTTCAGCTCAGACAAACTTATTTTGGGCTCCAGTGTCGACTCTGACACGTTCTTCAATAAAAAACTGGTATTGATCGGTGCATAATTTGGTCTCAACTTTTGAAGCAAAGTTGTAGATCTATGAGTCAGTGATCTTGTGTAAAAATATGAGTCCAATCCGATAAAAATTGACCGAGTTATGAATTTTCGAAGTTTCGGCTCAAATGAAATAATATTCAGCATTCAGGATTTTCGGCGCGTCACGCACTCTGAGCAAAAAACGAAGGCCTTTTCAATACCGTTTGAACTCAATACCTTCTGTGAAAATGTAGCCAACTCAATTTGTGAAATTTTGGCGCTGGAACCAGCTCGATACGATGAAAATCGACCAAGTTATGATTTTCTGAACATGACGCAAATAAACTTCTGTCACAAATTTTCTGTGCAAAAATACTTGATAAATCCACATTTTTGAAGACCTTCTGATTGAAATTGGCTTCCAGCCGTGAGAGATGAAAACGTAGATAATGTCAAGACGGAATTTTGGCCACCGGAACAGGTTCAATACGAGCCACGATCTTCAAGTTATGAATTTTTTAGCGCGTAAAAACTGCACTTTCAGCACACTTTTTCACCATATTTTTTCGAGAAAACTCACACATTCGGATACCTTCTTTAAAGAATTGACTCTTGAGCCGAACCTGAATTTGAGAATACGTTATCAGAGATATCTTGGCGAAAGAATACCTGAATATGACGCGCCGGGTTGGACTTGTGAATTTTTCTTGAAATATTTTGAGAAATATGGGAGGGCAAATTTTGGGGTACAACAGTTGCCCCTGTTCAATCTTCTTAAACCTGAGGATGTAGATTGGCTGGCGTGCCTTTCGTAATCCGAAGGTGGAAGATGATTGAACACTAGAGTGCCCAGAAATTTGCGCTCACATAGTAGCAGTGTGATGGTGGAATGGGCTTATAGATTCTATTTGGAGATTGATGGATAGGACGATGGGCTTATAGATGCCATCTGGATGTTGATCGCGTAAGAGATTCCTTAGCGAGAACTTGCATACCTGCAAAAGAAAAATGATTACCTGACCTGTTACGGGAGCTAGTCTTCAAAATCTTTGTGTGGATGTGCCCTGACTGGTTACAGGAACTGAATCTGGAGCTTCAAAAGATGATGAATGAATCAGGGATGGTTACTACCTCAACAGGAACGGTGAGAGAACCTTGGGCGACTTCAACCTCAACAGTAACGCTGAGAGAATCTGGGGACGATTACTACCTCTGCAGTAACGGGGAGAGAACCATAGGCGACTTCAACCTCAACAGTATCATTGAGAGAATCTTGGACGACTTCAACCTCAACAGAAATGCGTAGAGAATCTGGGGACGATTACTACCTCCGCAGTAACGGGGAGAGAACCATAAGCGACTTCAACCTCAACAGTAACGCTGAGAGAATCTCGGGCGACTTCAACCTCAACAGTATCATTGAGAGAATCTTAGACGACTTCAACCTCAACAGTATCATTGAGAGAATCTTGGACGACTTCAACCTCAACAGTAACGCTGAGAGAATCTTGGGCGACTTCAACCTCAACAGTAACGCTGAGAGAATCTGGGGACGATTACTACCTCCGCAGTAACGGGGAGAGAACCATAGGCGACTTCAACCTCAACAGTATCATTGAGAGAATCTTGGACGACTTCAACCTCAACAGTAACGCTGAGAGAATCTGGGGACGATTACTACCTCCGTAGTAACGGGGAGAGAACCATAGGCGACTTCAATCTCAACAGTATCATTGAGAGAATCTTGGACGACTTCAACCTCAACAGTAACACTGAGAGAATCTGGGGACGATTACTACCTCCGCAGTAACGGGGAGAGAACCATAGGCGACTTCAATCTCAACAGTATCATTGAGAGAATCTTGGACGACTTCAACCTCAACAGTAACGCCGAGAGAATCTTGGGCGACTTCAACCTCAACAGTAACGCTGAGAGAATCTGGGGATGATTACTACCTCCACAGTAACGGGGAGAGAACCATAGGCGACTTCAACCTCAACAGTATCATTGAGAGAATCTTGGACGACTTCAACCTCAACAGTAACGCCGAGAGAATCTTGGGCGACTTCAACCTCAACAGTAACGCTGAGAGAATCTTGGATATCTTCTACTGAGTCTTTATCAGGAAAATCTGTTAGGGGTCGATTTAGCTGGACTAGAGAAGGCCTTTGACTGGATAAGAAACAGAAAAATCTTAGGGTCGATTTAACTGAACCGGTCTAGGTCTTGAAATCTTCAACTGGATAAGAAACAGGGAGATCTTAGGGTCGATCTGACTGAACCAGAGAAGGCCTTTGACTGGATAAGAAACAGAAAAATCTTAGGGTCGATTTAACTGAACCGGTCTAGGTCTTGAAATCTTCAACTGGATAAGAAACAGGGAGATCTTAGGGTCGATCTGACTGAACCAGAGAAGGCCTTTGACGGGATAAGAAACAGAAAAATCTTAGGGTCGATTTAACTGAACCGGTCTAGGTCTTGGAATGTCTTCAACTGGATAAGAAACAGGGAGATCTTAGGGTCGATCTGACTGAACCAGAGAAGGCCTTTGACTGGATAAGAAACAGAAAAATCTTAGGGTCGATTTAACTGAACCGGTCTAGGTCTTGAAATGTAGCTGAGAACTCAACTGGATCTTTCCTGAAAGGTAAAGGTCAGTCATATGCAATGCATGATATGGATCAAGCAATGATGTTCTCAACATAAATGAGATTTGTAATATATGATGCGTATATGCATGCTATAATGATGTATGGAAGTGCGATGTTTATGAATGTATCTTTTCATCTTAGGAAAATAAATCCTTGACGGGTGCCGGGAAGTCACTCCTGGGCTGATGTTGAAGAATAGATTTTTGCCTCCGCTGGGGATGATAGTTGCAAGAATACCGGTAGGAGAAGATGACTCCGTTGGGGAATGAACTTGGCGAATGGATTACTCTGCGGGGAGAAAAGTACTCTAGCGATCTTGCTGGGAAGCAATAATCTGTGGGGAGAGAGGTACTTTGTTGAGTTGTTGATAATAACTTGCTGGGGATACTGTTGTTGTATTGGAAGTGTTAATAGATTTCGCTAGGGATAAGAAGACTTCGCCGAGGACGCTCTTTCCATGGCTTTTGGCTGAGGATAACCCAGTTATATCCTGGTAGGGAAATAACTCTTTGAATAAAGCCGAGAGACGCGTTCATGCTCTGCGAGAATAAGCTTCCAGAATCTACTGGGGATAAGCTTACCGCTTGGGGAGATGGGTTCCAACTTTCCTGGGGAAACTGGATTGGACTCTCCTGGGGAAGTTTTGAACTGTACCGGGGAGGTGACTCCATTGAATGTCTGGTATACCGCCGGGGAACAATCTTAGATCAAGATTACCGGGGATGCTTGTTAGGAATGTTCGTATATTGTTGGGGAATGTTGAGATCTGCGGGAGGATACCCAACTTCCTTAAGGCTGACTGTAACTTTGCTTGGGGAGAGCGCACTGACTTGCTGGCTCACTCTCTGGGGAATTGGGATATACTGGTTATGTTCTTCAGCTGAACCCACCTTGGTACCTTGGAGGACAAAGCAATTAGATCGCTTGGACAACTCATCCTTGCCCTTGTTTCTGCGGTGGGAGAGGAAGATCTGTAAGGTGCTGATAGTTGTTGATGGACAAACCTTCTTCTGGTAGGCAGGTGACAAGATGACGGGACATAGTCGTACGCTTTGATCCCTAACTTTTGCCTGGACCGCCCTTTCGGGTTTTCAGTCCACCGGGATACCCATTTTTGCTCAAGCCGCCTTTTCAGGTTTTCGACTTGCCGAGTGTACAGATTTTTTCATTTCACCCCTTCATTTTGCCCGAACCCTTTTGGTTCGCCGAGAAGCCCTAATTTTTTCCTAGGCATGTCAGCCTAGCGGGTCTTTTTCATGCGTAGTATCTTTTTGACTATGTCCATGCTTTCAGAATGTAGGGAGTTGCCCCTGTTAGAAGTGTTTTGTCATGCCACCAGAAAGTGTTTGATCAGGCAAGATTCGTTGTTGGAATGCCCCAAGTGACTCAGGAGGAGATTTGCCCCAGGCTACTTGGCCTTTGAGAGATTCTCCGAATCTTGATTGGATTGCCCCAGATGATAGACCATGATCAAATCATGCCCCTTGATTGGAAGTGCTTCTGTTCATTAGGCATTCGTCGTGCGAATTTCTATGTTGTTCAAACAAAAAGTCATATGCAAACAAAGTTATGTTAAAAATGCAAAGCTTATGTCTGTCTTGAAGATTTTGGAAATGCATTCTTTTTCATAAAACAAGTGAATGTTTGTAAAACGTGATGTCAACTCCGTATTTACCGTAGGCCTTAAGGAGCCAGGATACCTTTCGTAACAGTATGCCTTCGAACTAACCCATGCTTCAGCTAGGACTTTTTAAGGGTTATAACGTGGCCTGGTTCACGGTTTAAGAAACAAAGGATAAAGGCTCAAATTATTTGTACCCACCCGCTCTTCGTGATGTTCTTCAAACCTAAGCTCAGCTGATCGTGCGTTAGACCTTGTTTGAGTCTTTGCTTTGATATACCAGTGATGGTTCGGATGTTGACAGTTTTATTTATGGATAGGCAGTCATTTCTTTTTTGGTTGAGGGTTTGTAGGACCTCTTTCTTTTTTGATTTTGCTATCCCCTTTTTTTTTCCTGAGCTGTTCTTTTGTGATTATAGTCAGCGGGATGCCCCAGTTTCGTAAGTCTCCTTCATAGGTTTTGACTTAATGGGTTCTTATTTTGAAAGATAATGACAGCCTTTCTTTATTGATTATTCGGAACCATCACTGTCTTTCTTTATTTTGTAAGGACCTCTTTGGTGCCATTTGTTATGCACTTGGATCAACTGAGAGAACTACCCTGTCCCAGGTTATTATAAAGGGTTTTAATTTTCGAAAAGAAAAACTCCTACTTCTTTGGCTCAGAGGGGTTGACGAGGGATTATCTTCCTTATAACTCCAGTGTTTAGGGATTTGAAACAATGCATGTACTTCATCAGCGGGGTCTGTTCAAAAGCATACTGTAAAGATTGTGGTATCGTTTTCGTCATCCTCCCTCAAGAGGCTTAGAGTTATTAATCGAGCGTTGATCATCAGAAAAAATATGAAAATAATTTGCGTATAGTGAATACGAATATATTGCTTCAAAACAGACATATGCGACGCATTAATGAAATAACAACGTTTAACAATGAACAAATGTTTGAACAGTCAAAAAGAATTACAACTTGAACATTCGAATGAACAAAAGTCTTTTCATCTCAGGGCTTGTTATTTCAAATGGTGAGCCTTGGAGGGATGGTAGAAAAATTCATCCTGACCATCTTGGGTGAACTCCAATGCTCCTTCATCAATTAGGTCCTGGATTTTGTTCTTCAGAGCCCAACACTCATTTGTATCATGTCCTGGGCTGGCAGAGTGGTAGGCACACCTTTTATTGGGATGATAGGTGGGAGATGCTGTGTTGGGGTTCCGGGGATGAGCCCTTAACGTGATCAGATTCAACCTTAACAAGCGTTGTAGAGCTTGAAACAGCGACATGTTGAGTTGGGTGAATTGCCTCCTGGGCTTGTCTGGCTGAAGCTAGCGAGGTTGATGTTGAATTTGTGACACTGGAGCCATTTGAGGAGCTCTCCCCTTATCTCCTTGTCTCAAAGATGGTTGAATGGTGACTGGCTCTTTACCCTTAGATGTTTGCCCCAGTTGGTTACCCCGAAGCAGTTGGTTGACGAGAACCCCGAGCTCATCTTGTCTTTGAGCTAAGTCTTGGATGATAGTCACCTGCCCCAGCATCTGGGCTTTCATTACATCCACTTCAGCTTGCAGATGTTTCAGCCGTTCGTCCTCAACGATGTTCCTGACCAAAGTCTCCATGAGAAGTGTCCTTAGCTCCTCCTGCCCCTTGGATAGATTCAGGAGGATTTCCCCGAACCGAGTCTCTTGAGCAAGAAGGTCCTGGTTATCTTGTTGGGAAGCCATTGCTGAAATAAACAGCGGGAAAGGTAAGTGACCTGCAACAGGGGTACCTGTTATGCACTGATGTGTATGACATGCATGTAATTTTTTCAAGGACCTCGCAGGATAAACAAGAAAATTTGTTAGAACTTGGGTCCGGTAGCTTGATTGAAGGAACTCCATGTTGCTGAGAATCCTTCTTCAAGTGTCAAAGCTCACCATATCCAGTGGGTCATAGCCCCTGACAATCTTGGCTCGGGGAACCTTCTTCAAGTGTCAAATCTCACCATATCCAGTGGGTCATAGCCTCTGACAACCTTGGCTAGGGGAAAATAAATCCCCTTTGCCCCTTGTTTAGACATTCTGGTTCATCATGACCTGCATCACAAACCCTTGAGATCTTTGAAATGGGTTAGAATGTATGCAATGGTATGATGTTATGGTATGCATGGAGTAATGTAAGTGAACCCTGTTATGAGTCCCAATTAAGGACTGCAAACCAAAACCTGCAAGAAACTCAAGTAAAACCTGTTATGAGCCTAATTAAGGACTATAAACAAAACCTGCAAGAAACTTAGTAAACCCTGTTATGAGTCCCAATTAAGGACTATAAACAAAACCTGCAAATAGTTCATGTGTCAGATGACAAGCACGCAAGTAGTCAAGTACGAAGGCACACAAGCCACACAAGAGAAAGCCCTTAGAGTTTAGGCCAGCATGGGGTCTGGGTATTACCCTCTTGAAGTTGGTGGGCTCAACCTGTCCTATTAGAAGTAACCGGGTTCTAAGGGTCCCAATATCACGGGATTGCTTTCATTGTTCATCGTTTCGATTTAGCCACTGAACTGGCGACCGAAATATTCCAGGAAAGCAACCCTCAATTGAGTGTAGTATCGAGTATCAACCAACCTCGGACTGCACCAAAGTCAGTTATCTCACTACCCTAAAGAGGCCAAGATAGTTCAATTAAGGTTCCTAAGGTCTGTTGATGCTTCACGACACCACGCGGAGGCCCCGTACTCTCCTTGACTGAACTCAAGGGTTACCGGTACACACCAAAGTGCCACATCAACGTAGCAGACTGTTTCAACCATGTTGGTATACCCCGCACAGTTCCCTCACAGCCTTGTTGCTACTTTCTAAGAAGGTATCCCCAGATCCGGGTTAGGATCTATAGAACTCCCAAGACAGGCCCACAATTTAAAGCAAACAATTCAGACAATTGAAAACACAAGTGATCTTAGTCCTAAGGTACACCTCACTTTAAAGTATTCCCCAGCAGAGTCGCCAGTTCTGTGATCGGTGGATCTGGAACTGACTGTTTAACGCTGGTTCGCGAAATGTCGCGGAAGCAAGAGTCGCCACCGTCTTTTATTTTCTCCAAATGGAAAGGACAAAAGCACAGAAAAATTCCTTAAAGAGATTGCTCTCGGTTCAGGAGGTAGGTTATAGAAAGGGAAGGTGTTAGCACCCTTTCTATCCATGGTTATCCATGGGCTCTTAGATACTTGCTCATTTGTGTTTTCAAAAATGGTTTGTTTGCTTTTCAACTGTGGGTTTAAAAAAGTTTCTTTGAAAATTCCAGTTCGACTCTTGTATCGGTCCTCAAGAGTGTTTGAAAAGTTGCTTTCGAAAGCTTTTTGAAAAGGTGTCGGTGTGAAAAGTATTTCTGATTTGTTTTTGAAATTAGAGCAAGTACCTAGAGTCGTCTACCTACCCTAAGGAATTCGTCTGTGTAGATGTCCTTTGAAGTAGTGCCATCCCACCATTGAGAGGTAGGTAGCACCACCGTTGGAGGTGTTCGGGTCAATTCGAGGTTCGGGACATGGTGATCACCAGAGCAATGGGAAGACACCTTAGAAGCTACCCTTATGCCATTGATCTTTTATTCCGAGGCAACTTGTTCCGAGGCAACTTGTTTTGAGGCAACCAAATCAATGGGACATAAGGACTCACTAAGACGTCCTATAGTCGACGACCATGTTTCGAGGGACAAGGCAACAGTGTGGTCACCAGAGTAATAGGAAGACACCTTAGAAGCTACCCCCATGCCATGTTCATGGACATGAGGACTTGCTAAAACATCCTCTACTCGACGACCACCTTTCGAGGGGCAAGGCAACAGTGAGGCGTACCCAAGGGGTGGTGTGTGATTTGTGTGTCGTTTTCAGATATTTTTGTCTTGTTCATGCATTGGTGGTCTACGCGTTGCTTTTATTTTGGCATTCATTCTTTCATGCGAGTTATTAACAGTTTAAAAGATGCGGAATTAAAAGTCCTACGCTATTATAAAGGCGCGGGTCTACATCGCCAAATTAATTCAAGACCCGTTTTTGATAAAAGATGCGAAAAGTAAATAAATGCGGTAAACCTAATTACTATTACATCCGAAAAGCAGTTACATAATGATCAATAAGAAAATAAAGCGCGGAAAGAATAAACTGGAACGTCAGAGGGTTTTGACCCTTTGCTTGAAATTAAATTAAATTAAAGTCTAATTATTATTTAATTAAAGAAAGGTGTTTTTTTGTGTTTTTTTGTATTTAATTATTATTAAACCTAAAACTAATTATTTAAATAAAAGAAAAAAGTATTTTTGGTTTTTTAATGTCTTTAATGAAAAATAAAAATAAAATAAAGTCAAAAGTTAGTAAAACCTAATTCTAATTTATTTTATTTATTATGAAAAGGCCAAAATTAAACCTAATTAAACTAAATTAATTTGTTAGAATTTATTTACAAAAAATAATTAATAGTGAAATTACTAAATAATAATAATACTAAAAATGTTAGTTTTCTGAATTTTATTATGAAAAAAATGTTAATTGGTTAGTGATTAATAAAAAGAATAACGATTAATTAATTAAAGGAAAATAATAAAAATAGAGAGAGAGTTTAGGAGTATACGAACCTGATTGGAGGGGTGAAACAACTATTGGCGTCATGTGTAAACTGTTTTGTTTTGGCCATTTGTGTTTTGGCTTTTGGCCATTTGTGTTCTGGCCTCAACGTCCTTAACCTTCTCAGTATGTCTGTCTCGCCACGTATTGGTGTCATGTGTAAAATGTTCTGTTTTGGCTTAAATAAAATCATAAAATGCAAATAAAGCCAATATATGAAGAAATTTAATATTTAGGCACAATATGGCATGTATGAATGATTATACCTTTTGATCATGGAGATCAAATCAATCTTACCCTTACTGGAAAATTAGTAACGTGAATGCTTTTATGCCTTTTGGATCATGGAGATCAAACCAGCCTTACCCTTATTGAAGAAGTAGTGAGGTGTTGGTTTGTAACTGTGATGGCTTGTTTGTAGTGAGAGAGGGATTTGTAATAAGGATTTCAAGGTTTTAGGGTTCTTGAAAGAATTTGATATTCTAGCAGTGTTGTGGCAAAGTTTTTTCTCTCTTTTTTCCCTCTCTGGTTTGTGTGAAAAGAATGTGATTATATAATGAAAATTAGGATAAAGAAAATGGGCTTTGAATGTGCAATTGGGCTTCTTATGTTTACTTGAATTCGTCACTTTCCAGGCTAAATCGCAGGGACTTAAGTGCAATTTTTGAAGTTGAAATGTGAAGACAAAATGTAGCCGATATCGATAACTAACTCCTGTCCGAAAATCGACTCAATCGGATAAACGGTGAATTAGTTATGAATTTTTGAAGTTTCAGCTCAGACAAACTTATTTTGGGCTCCAGTGTCGACTCTGACACGTTCTTCAATAAAAAACTGGTATTGATCGGTGCATAATTTGGTCTCAACTTTTGAAGCAAAGTTGTATATCTATGAGTCAGTGACCTTGTGTAAAAATATGAGTCCAATCCGATAAAAATTGACCGAGTTATGAATTTTCGAAGTTTCGGCTCAGATGAAATAATATTCAGCATTCAGGATTTTCGGCGCGTCACGCACTCTGAGCAAAAAACAAAGGCATTTTGAATACCGTTTGAACTCAATACCTTCTATGAAAATGTAGCCAACTCAATTTGTGAAATTTTGGCGCCGGAACCAGCTCGATACGATGAAAATCGACCAAGTTATGATTTTCTGAACATGACGCAAATAAACTTCTGTCACAAATTTTCTGTGCAAAAATACTTGATAAATCCACATTTTTGAAGACCTTCTGATTGAAATTGGCTTCCAGCCGTGAGAGATGAAAACGTAGATAATGTCAAGACGGAATTTTGGCCACCGGAACGGGTTCAATACGAGCCACGATCTTCAAGTTATGAATTTTTTAGCGCGTAAAAACTGCACTTTCAGCACACTTTTTCACCATATTTTTTCGAGAAAACTCACACATTCGGATACCTTCTTTAAAGAATTGACTCTTGAGCCGAACCTGAATTTGAGAATACGTTATCAGAGATATCTTGGCGAAAGAATACCTGAATATGACGCGCCGGGTTGGACTTGTGAATTTTTCTTGAAATATTTTGAGAAATATGGGAGGGCAAATTTTGGGGTACAACAGAAGGGTACCTGCATTTGTGAGTGTGGGTGTGTGTAAGGGTATAGCCATCTTAAAACAATAAAATGCAAAAGAAAGACAATGAGCATAAAAGGTTTATATGTGAAAAAGCGTCCATGATTCATTGAATGTCATATGAAGATGAAATAAGAATCCTTACAAATGGACCATTGTGCCTCGAGTAAGACACAAGGTTTTTAAAGTGCGAATTGTTCGTGAATATTACAAGTCCAACAGAAATGTAAAAGATAAATTACTGAGAGATGAAAGTTATTGGGACAAAGTCTCTGGCTTCCCAGTTGCGAAGTCCTCCGCTGACAGTAGGAAATATCCAATCTTCCAAGCTGCCATCCTCTTCATTGTCTTCCACTGCATTGACGCCCTGGTTGCTAATCTTCACAGGTGGGCCCCCAGCACGGGTACGACGCACAACCTTCTGAGCAGTCTAAGTAAACCCCAAGCCAAACTTGTATGATTTGTAGGGAATGTCCGGAAGCTGCCCCCAGATGGTGCATCCACCCTCTTCCACTACTGCCTTTGCATCCTTTAGAGATGACATCCGAAGCGGAGGTCTCGTGATCTTAGGAATCGAGGATACCGCCTTGGTCACTGCTATTTCTGGAGAGACTTCTTCAAAATGTTGGAAAGGGGTTTCAATGAACTCGTCATCTAACTCCACATATCAGAAATAATTCAGATGACTAATAATATACTCCTCCTCCCCATGTATAGTTATGATCTATCCTTGGACCGGGTACTTCAGCATATGATGCAAGGTGGAGGTGACATCACCAGCATTGTGGATCCAGGGGCGTCCCAACAGACAAGAATAAGAAGGACGGATGTCCATCACATAGAAGGTTGAGTTGAAAACCTGAGTTCCCACCTTTATTGGGATGTCCACCTCCCCGTGGACCATCCTCTTCAAACCATCAAAATCTCTCACCACTATGTTGTTGGGTTTTAGAGCCAGCCCCTTGCAATCCAATCTATCAAGGGCTTTTCTTTGGTAAGACGTTCAAAGATGATCCTGTGTCCACCAAGACATGGGCTAGGGTTGTTCCTCTACACTCCACTGAGACATGTAATGCCTCGTTGTGTTTTCTCCCTCTGGGTGTCAAGTCAGCATCAGAGAAACCCAGGCCATTATCAGCTGTCAAACTGGCCACACAGTCCTGAAACTGGTCAGCAGACGTCTCTTGTGGCACATGAGTTGTCTTCAGAAATTTTACCAGAGAACAGCAGCAGGGCTAGTATAGAGATCTTGGAAGGGGTTTGCCCCAACTGTTCAACCACATCATAATCACTCTTTTTTATTATCCTTAGGATTTCTTCCATCTCCTTCTTGGATGTTTCAGGAATAACTAGTGATTGAGCCTTCGTCCGGACAGGCTCTTCTTGAACGTTCTTTCCTTTATTCTCAGCAGTGTAAGTAGGGATAAGAATTGTGTTGTCTTTGTCGGTAGGTACGCTTGCAGGTATAATCACTGGTGCAAAGGTAATCTTCGGAACGGCCACGGGTCCAAAGACTGCCCTTGGAGGAGCAATCTCTGGAGAGAAGATTCTACCACTGCGGGTGATCTTGCTTGTTCCGGAGATATTGCTAATGTCGGAATTGTCCTCTTCGGAGCTTTCTTCTTCGACAGTCAGTTCATCCTGTTTAATACCATGGTAGTAGATTTCTCCACCATAATTCCATGGTACTATTTTATCTGATTTGTATGGGGCCGACCCGGGCATTGTAATCTTAAGTGGAGTAGTCTTTGGAGCAGGGTTAATCCTAACGGGTCTTTTAGGGGCCTGGAAGGATTGGCGTATATGGTTATAATTGAAACTTCTTTAACTGGAACGGGTGAAATAAGAGAATTCTCAAACAAAATTTCTCGGTTATCAATCAGTCGTTGGATACCTTTCTTCAACAGAGGGCAGTCAAATGATGAGGACAGGCAAACATGGCAGTCTTTGTCACAACCTGGGAATATATCGGCTTTCAACAAATTCAACTTAATAATCAGGAGCGGAGTTAACAGTTCATCCATGGTAGCAACAAACAAATCTTCTTTAATAGCGTTGGCATTGTAACCATGCCTAGGCATTGGAACGGAAATAACATTTGGTTTCTCAGGTGCTTTAAACTCAACTTCCTTCGCATCTATCAAGTCTTGGATTTTGTTCTTCAGAGCCCAACAGTTGTTGGTGTCGTGCCCTGGACTTTGAGAATGGTACGCGCATCTGGCGTTGGGATGGTAATGCGGAGATGCAGTATTGGGATTCTTTGGGGCCTCTTTTAGAGTGGCCAGATTCAACTTCAGAAGATATGGTAGAACTTGGGCTGGAGTCATGTTAATCTTGGTGAATTGCCGAACTGGCCTTTCCACCCTTTGCTGGTTAGTTCTTGGCTGGTCTGATGCAGGCTTCAGAATCATAACGGCCCCACCCGTTGGTCGGCGCTCAGTTCTTCCCCGATTCCTCTGTGAATAGACAGCATATACTTCCTTTCTTCCAGTGAAGGGCTTTTTTACAGCTGTAGAGGTAGACGCATCTTTATGAATTTCCCCACTTCTTATACCAGCCTCCACCCTTTCGCCGGTTAAAATCAATTCGGTAAACCCTGCAGAAGAACTCCCAATCAGATGATTGAAGAAAGCACCTAATAGAGTTCCCAAGAACATGTCCACTAGCTCCCTTTCAGATAGAGGGGGTTGCACCCTTCCAGCTAGATCCCTCCACTTTTGCGCGTAATCTTTAAAGCCCTCATTGGAAACCATGGCCATACTCTGAAGCTGAGTACGGGTAGGCGCCAAGTCGGCGTTGTATTGATATTGTTTATAGAAAGCAACTGCCAAGTCTTCCCAATTATGGACGCCTGCCCTTTCTAATTGGTAGAACCAATCAAGTTGCGTTCCTGATAAACTGTCTTGGAAAAAGTGGACCCACAAGTCTTTGTCGGCAGAGTGTGGTTGAATCTCCCTGACATATGATCTGAGGTGCATTTTAGGGCAAGACACCCCATCATACTTGGCAAATAATGGCACTTTAAACTTTGGCGGGATTACAATTCCTGACACCAGCCCTAACTCTTCAAAATCTAGCCCCGGTACTCTCTAGATTTCCATAGCGCTTAATCGCTCTTCAAGGTGTTTGTACTTGTCATTAGCCGGAGGGTATTGTTGTTCAGAGTAGTCCTCCTCTTCCTCTTCTTCTTCAGTATCTGATGGTACTGCCGCTTCTTTTCCTTTTCTTTCCCCCTCTTCAGATGTTGTTGGAAATTCTAAGGTCCTTCTGGCTTGTCCCTGAAACCTTCTGCCCATGATTACCACACCAGCTGGCTTCTTCTTCTTTTTCTCTTTCTCTTTCTCTAGCAGAGTCTTCAGCTCCTCTTGCCCCTTGGCTAGGGTCATGAGTAACTGTTGAAATTGTGTATTTTGAGCTTGCAGATCTTTGACCGTTTGTTCGAGATCCATGTTACTTAAATAAACAGTAGAGAGATGAGGAAACTTGTTGCAAAGACCTGTTTATGTTTATGATGAATGATATGTATTCATGCAATGCTTTCAAGGATTTAGAAATTCAAATTTGTTTTAAACAAAAAAGAAACACACGTCATATTAATAAAATAGAATTTGAGTACATCAATGCCCCTTGGGCAAAATAATACAAAACTCTAAGGTAAAAAGACATTGCGCATCCTCTTTGGTGCAATGTGGGTATTGAGAGTCTGCTCTTCATGAAGTAGCCGAGTGAGTTCCAAAATCTTCTTCTCGCTTGCGTAGAATTGGGCTTCAAAAGTATCGCGCTCTCCCTTGATCTGTATCCAATCCCTTTGTAGATCTTCGAGTGATGTCGGCATGTCAGGATGTAGGATAGTGTATGGAAATTCTCCTTTCTTAACATGCTCTATAATCACTGGGAGAATGGAGGGATAAGGCATCATAAGACTTTGAGCGCGGGTTCGTACCCACTTGAGGTAAGGCTCAAGAGGGATGGAATTCTTGTGTCCCAAAGTCTTGCTATCCACCTTGTTTAGTGTTGTACCCAAAAATTTGCCCTCCCATATTCTTCAAGATTTGTCAAAGATCATGCTTCAAAAGCTCTCAAGGGTTGCACAGTCCAATGGCCTCCTAACAGTCAAAAACTAGGGTTTTGGTTCTGACAAAGAAGTTGAAGTTTCCAAGGGTCCAATCAAGTCCCACATGCCTATAAACATTGTCAAGCATCCTTATGCCAAGTTTCAAGACTCACAGCACAAGATTGCACAGTCAAAAACCCTAATTGCTCAACAGTCAACTGCAGGGGCAAAATGGTCGTTTGACAGTCAAAAGTCAAGATTTTTGGTCAACATCTTATTTTGAAGCTACAAACATCATTTGATCAATTCTTTATCATGATTCTCAAAGCATGGCTCAAAAGGTCTCAAGATGCAAAAGTTTCTATTTTTGGACAGTTGAAAAAGTCAACTGTAAATTGACCAAGGCATAACTTCCACATGGTTTATCAGAAAAATTCCATCCAAAGCTCATTTTGAAGAGAATGACATTTCCTACAACTCATCTTCACACTTCAAGTCCAAGAAATGCTCTCACAAGAAGTTATCAATTTCAACATTATAGGTCATTTTCAAAAGTCAACAAAAAGGGACTTTAAGTCAAAGACCATAACTTGAGATTGGTAAATCAAAATGACATGGGACCAAAGACATTGGTTAGAGGACTTCAAGACCTTTCCAAAATGTCCAAGAACATGATCAAAGCTTAAAAATTGAGCAAGATATTCCTTGTGGAAGTTGGGAAATTTTTGGGAATTTTGAAAAGTCAACTTTACTTCAAATGCCTCAAAATTGCTAATGGGCCACAATTTCTTCCAAGAATCATCACCCAAAAGCTATGCACGACCCATTGACCCAAAGGGGAGTTATTTTCTTATTTTTAATTTATTAATTGAATTTTTAAATCCATTAATTCATTTAATTAAAATTAAATATGAGAAAAATACTAAACAAATGTTTTCAAATCTTTTTATGCAGCATTTCCATTCATCAAAGCCTCAATATTTCGTGCATACTGAAAAAGGAAAGAATCATTCATGATTTGGCATATTTGGCATGAAAAAAGATTGAAAAAGATTATGCAAAATCAAGAATTCAAAATCATCAATGCAAAAGGTTTTTGGCTTGGATTTCTAACCTAATTCATTCCACATATAAGCCAGAACCTAAACCTAATCATGAGGACAAGAAAGTTGCGCCTCAGACCTCAAGAACACTTGCATTTTTTTCATAAAAAAGTCAAAACTGCTTTCACAGCTAGAGGGTGATTAAAGGTCCAAAAAGTATTCCAAACAATTGCTGTGACCTTCCTGAACGTGATTCAACACCTTTCCAAGCCCCATACATCAGGAATCGGTATAACCAAATCAAACTTTTCTTGAAATATTGAACAATCGTGTTTTGATTTCCAGGCTTTGATCATGCATTTTCATTATTGTTTTACACTAATATGGACTCACTGAAGCTAATGGTGCCATTGAATTGAATTTATATCGCCTGTATCCAAAGATGCCATTGACGTTTTCTAGGTTTTCATAAGCTTGAAATTGGGGACTTCTTCAGGAGGAAAAATTAGGCCATGAGACCTAGACCAATGCACTCGTGACATTCCAACGATTCAAAACCATACCTCGCGCTCAATTTATGAGGGACCATACTCTAATCGCTATTTTTCGCAGGATGCATTTAGTGGGGGTTTAAAACCCCCACTATCTCTTTTCTGTTTGCAGGCACAGCGAGGAAGAAGCCTGCGTGTCATAGCATGGTTGGATCATTCAAATTTTCAGCGTGTTTTTTTTGTGTTAATATCATTAGCGTGGTTTATTTTTTATAATATTTGTTTTCCATGATACATACAAACGCGTTGCTTGGTACAGGTGGTAGAGGACACGCTTTGTGAACGATGGGACCTGGGTTCGATTCCCAGGTCCCCCACTTATTTCATATATTTTGTTTTAACATGCTTCTATGCAGTACTTCATCAAGGGTCTACCATACAGCCTCACCATCTGGCTTGCCACGCGCCTAGAGATTCCAATCTGAAGGCCACCAAAGGGGCTCATCATACATGCCAGTCAATGGGTCCACACACAAGCCAGAAAAGTCAAAAAGGCCTCACACTTATTGGGCCAAATTGCTGCCAATTCACCTCCTAATTGGGTCAGAAAACCCCCCATGTTTGCACTTTCTTCTCTCCTTTTTTTTCTTTCTTTTCTTTTATTTATTTTAATTATGTCAATTGTTTATTTAATTCCACAAATTAATTTTTATAACATAAAAATACAAAAAAATCAGAAAGTCAAAAATAAAATATTTTTATTATTTAATTCACTAATGTTTTATTTTGTAAATAAATTTAATAACCAATTTAGGTTTTAATTTAGGGTTTAAATTTTAATTCTTTTTAAATAACTAATAAAATACATAAAAATTAGGTTTAGCATCTTCATTCTTTTTCTCAATAAATAAATTTTTTCTTATTATTAATAATTAATTATTTTATAAATAAATATGCCATTTAAATAATTAGGTTAAATTAGGTTATAACTTAAACATTTTTAATAATTAAAAATAAATTAGAATTAGGGTTTTTTTTCTCAATATTAATTCTCCTTAATTTCATAAATCCAAAAACAAAAAAAATAAGTTCTCTTTCTCATTTAATAATTAAATCAATTTTCAATTCCAATTTAATTCCTTTAAAGGGTCCAACGCCCTCGCATTCGATTCTAATCTCTTTTCGCACGTTTACTTTTATTTTTCTTTTTATGTAATTGCCCCAAAGCCTTGTAATAGATAATTAGGACATTTACTTTCCGCATTTTATTTATTCAAATCGGGTCTTGGTTTAATTTGGCGATGTGGACCCGCGCCTTGTAATAGTGTAGGACTTTCACTTTCCGCTCTTTAAATTCCGCACCTTTAAATTGCTAACTATCACATGAAAGAATGTATGCTCAAATAAAATCAAAACGTAGAACACCCAATGCATGATCAAAACAAATAATTATCTGAAAATGACACAATTCACACACCACTCCTAGGGTACGCCCCACTGTTGCCTTGCCCCTCGAAACGTGGTCGTCGAGTAGAGGACGTTTTAGTAAGTCCTCATGTCCATGAACATGGCATGGGGGTAGCTTCTAAGGTGTCCTCCTATTGCCCTGGTGACCACATTGTCCCTACAAACGAATTGACCCGAGCACCTCCAACGGTGGTGCTACCTACCTCTCAATGGTGGGATAGCACTACCTTAAGGACATTTACACAGCATAATTCCTTAGGGTAGGTAGATGACTCGTAGATACTTGCTCTAATTCAAAACAAATCAAAAACTTCTTTTCACACCAACACTTTTCAAAAAGCTTTCAAAAATAACTTTTCAAACACTCTTGAGGACTGATACGAGAGTCGAACTGAAATTTTAAACGAAACTTTTTCAAACCCACTCACTCTGAAAAGCAAACAAACATTTTGAAAACATAAGAGCAAGTACCTAAGAGCCCATAGATAACCATGGATAGAAAGGGTGCTAACACCTTCCCTTTCTATAAATCTACCTCCCGAACCGAGAACAAATCTCATAAGGAATTTTTCTGTGCTTTTGTCCTTTCCATGTTGGAGAAAATAAAAGACGGTGGCGACTCTTGCTTCCGCGACATTTCGCGAACCAGCGTTAAACAGTCAGTTCCAGATCCACCGATCACAGAACTGGCGACTCTGCTGGGGATACTTTAAAGTGAGGTGTACCTTAGGACTAAGATCACTTGTGTTTTCAATTGCTTTGACTTGTTTGCTTTATTATTGTGGGTACTGTCTTGGGAGTTCTATAGATCCTAACCCGGATCTGGGGATACCTTCTTAGAAAGTAGCAACAAGGCTGTGAGGGAACTGTGCGGGGTATACCGACATGGTTGAAGCAGTCTGCTACGTTGATGTGGCACTTTGGTGTGTACCGGTAACCCTTGAGTCAGTCAAGGAGAGTACGGGGCCTCCGCGTGGTGTCGTGAAGCATCAACAGACCTTAGGAACCTTAATTGAACCATCTTGGCCTCTTTAGGGTAGTGAGATAACTGACTTTGGTGCAGTCCGAGGTTGGTTGATACTCGATACTACACTCAATTGAGGGTTGTTTTCCTGGAATATTTCGGTCGCCAGTTCAGTGGCTAAATCGAAACGATGAACAATGAAAACAATCCAGTGATGTTGGGAACCTTAGAACCCGGTTACTTTGATAGGACAGGTTGAGCCCACCAACTTCAAGAGGGTAGTACCCCATACCCCATGCTAGCCTAAACTCTAAGGGTTGTCTCTGTATGACTCGTGTGCTTTAAAGCCTGACTACTTGCATGCTTGTTATCTGACACTTGAGTTTCTTGCAGGTTTTGTTTATAGTCCTTAACTGGGACTCATAACGGGGTTTACTGAGTTTCTTGCAGGTTTTGTTTATAGTCCTTAATCTGGACTCATAACAGGGTTTACCTACATTATTCCACGCATAGCATAATATCATACCATCATACCATTGCATACATCCTACATAAGGACTAACCCATTTCAAGGATCTCAAGGGCTTGTGATGCAGGTCAGGATGAATCAAACGTCTAGCAAGGGGCAAAGAGGATTTATTTTCCTCTAGCCGAGGTTGACAGAGGCTATGACCCACTTGATATGGTGAGCCTTGACTCGTGAAGAAGGACTCAACAACAGGAAATTCCTTCAATCAAGCTACTGGATCCCAACTCTAACAATTTTCTTGTTTACCCCGCGAGATCCTTGAAAACATTGCATATATATACATACATATCATTGCATTACAGGTATCCCTTTTGACAGGTCACTTACCTTCTCCGCTGTTTATTTCAGCATCATCATGTCTTCTGCACCATCCAACGAACAATCCATCAAGGCCCTCCAGGCCCAGAACGCCCAGTTCCAAGAGTTGATCATGAGTTTGGCCCAGGGGCAACAAGATCTGAAGACCCTGCTCTTGAAAAAGAAGAAGAAGAGGATTGTGCTGTTCAACCCTAGGCGCAAATCTGGGAATGTATCACAAAATGATGTTGATCAAGCTGCTTCCTCTGTAGGGAAAGACAGTCCCCAAGGGGGAAGGGCTCCTAGTCCGGTGGTCTCTGACAACGAGACTGATTTTAATGATAAGCAGTACCCTCCTGCTGAAGACAAGTACAAGCAGTTGGAAGACCGTCTGAATGCAATGGAAATTCAACAAGTGCCTGGTTTGGATTTCGGAGACTTGGGTCTAACTTCTGGTGTGGTGATCCCACACAAATTCAAAGCTCCCTCTTTTGCTAAGTATGATGGGGCATCCTGTCCCAGGCTGCATCTCAGGTCTTATGTGCGGAAGATTCAACCGTATACTGTGGACAAGAACTTGTGGATCCACTTCTTCTAGGAGAGTCTTTCAGGGACTCATCTCGAATGGTTCTATCAGCTGGATGGAACCAAGGTTCGTAACTGGGAGGAGTTGGCTACTGCTTTTTACAAGCAGTATCAGTACAATGCCGACCTCGCTCCTACGCGTACCCAACTCCAGGGTATGTCGTTAGGATCGGGAGAAGGTTTTAAAGAATACGCGCAGAAGTGGAGAGACCTTGCTGGGAGGGTACAACCACCTTTGACTGACCGGGAGCTCGTTGATATGTTCTTGGGGACCCTGTCTGGTCCATTCTACAACCACCTGATCGGGAATTCGTCTGCTGGATTCACAGATCTTATCTTGACGGGGGAGAGAATAGAAGCTAGCATCAGGTCTGGAAAGATTCAAGAGGCTGCACCTTCTGACAAAAAGCCTCATCATGGAAAGAAGGAGTCCAATGCTGTGCATGGTAAAAAGAGCCGTCATGAAGTAGGGGCAACCCAAATATCCAACCCTAAACCTGCTCAACAGCAGCGTAAGGAGGTCGCACCCAAACGACAGTTCACCAAGATCAACATGTCGTTGGATCAAGCACTACAACAAATGTTGAAGGCAGGGCTGATCACCTTAAGGGCTCCTCTTCGGAATCCGAACACTTCTGCTCCGAACTACCATCCTAATGAGAGGTGTGCCTACCACTCTGATAGCCCGGGGCATACTACAGACAACTGCTGGCCTCTAAAAAACAAGATTCAAGACATGATCGATGCCGGAGAGATTCAGTTTGAAGCACCTGAGACTCCGAACATAATCACTGCTCCGTTGCCCAATCATTGAAGACCTTTTGTTTATTTGAATTTCCGAGTTGTATTTTTCTTTGCTTATACAAACAATTAATGTCATAGCAAACTCTTTTATTCTATTAAAGCATCGCATATGTCTGTTTTGGAATTAATACAATTGTTTTCGTTATATTCAAAATTGTTTTCATTTTCTCTGTGATGATCAACTCTCGGTTAATAATTCTAAGCCTCTTGAGGGAGGATGACAAAAACGATACCACGATCCTTACAGTATGCTTTTGAACAAACCCCGCTGATGAGGTACAGGCATTGTTTCAATTCCTAAACACTGGAGTTATAAGGATGATAATCCCTCGTCAACCCCTCTGAGCCAAAGAAGTAGGAGTTTTCTTTTCGAAATTAAAACCCTTAATCATAACCTGGGGCAGGGTAATTCTCTCAGTCGATCCAAGTGCATAACGGACGACGTCAAAAGAAGTCCTTCCAAAAACAGAAAAATGGTGATGGTTCCAAATAATCATAAAGACAGGCAGTCATTACCTTGCAAAATAAAAACTCAAAAAGTCAAAACCCATGAAGGAGACTTACAAAACTGGGGCATCCCGCTGACTGTAATCACAAAAGAAACAGTTCAGGCAAAAAACAGGGATAACAAAATCAAAAAAAGGAAAGAGGTCCTACAAACCCTCAACAAAAAAAGGAATGACTGCCTATTCAAAATAAATTGTCAAAATCCGAACCATCACCGGTATATCAAAGCAAAGACTCAAACAAGGTCTAATGCACGATCAGCTGAGTTTAGGTTTGAAGAACATCACGAAGAGCGGGTGGGTACAAATAAAATTTGAGCCTTTATCCTTTGTTTCTTAAACCGTGAACCGGGCCACGCTACAACCCTTAAAAGTCCTAGCTGAAGCATGGGTTAGTTCGAAAGCATACTGTTACGAAAGGTATCCTGACTCCTTAAGGCTTACGGTAAAACAACGAGTTGACATCACAGTTTACAAAAGACTCACTTGTTTTTATGAAAAAGGCCTTTTCAAAAAATTCGAGACAGACATAAGCTTTGCATTTTTAACATAACTTTGTTTGCATATGACTTTTTGTTTGAACAGCATAGGAGTTCGCACGACGAATGTCTAATGAACAAAAGCACCTCCAACCAAGGGGCATGGCATGAGCGGTGCCCATCATCTGGGGCAGTCCAGTTAAGATTTGGAGAATCTCTCAAAAGGCCAACCGGCTTGGGGCAAATCTCCACCCGGATCACTTGGGGCATTGGACGATCAAACGAAGATCTTCTGGTAGCATGACAACACAATATCTCTGACAGGGGCACCTCCCGGCATTCTGAGAGCGCGGACATAGTCGAAAAAATACTATGCAAAATCAAAGACCCGCTAGGTTGACACACCTAGGCAAAAATAAGGGCTTCCCGGCGAACCAAAAGGGTTCGGGCAAAAGTAAGGGATGAAATGAAAAAATCTGTACACCCGGCAAGTCGAAAACCTGAAAAGGCGGCTTGGGCAAAAATGGGTATCCCGGTGGACTAAAAACCCGAAAGGGCGGTCCAGGCAAAAATTAGGGATTTAAGCGTACGACTATGTCCCGGCATCTCGTCACCTGTCTACCAGAAGATTTGTCAAATACCCCACAGGTGCCTTCTCCCACTGAAACTGGGGCAATAATGAGTTGAGTTGTCTAAGCCATCCAGTTGCTCTGTCACCAAGGTACCAAGGTACGTTCGGCTGAAGAACATAACCAAGATATCTTAACTCCCCAGAGAGTGATCCAGCAAGTCAACATACTCTCCCCAAGCAAAGTTACTGTCAGCCATAAGGAAGTCGGGTATCTCCAGCAGATCTCAACATTCCCCAGCGCAATGTACAAACATTCTTAACAAGCATCCCCGGCAATCTGGATCTAAGATTGTTCCCCGGCGGTATACCGGATCTTCAGTGGAGCCACTTCCCTAGTACATCTCAATTTCCCCAGGAGAGTTCGATCAACCTCCCCAGTAGTAAGCTTATCCCCAGTAGATTCTGGAAGCTTATCCCCTAAGGAGCACGAACGCGTCTCCCGGTTTTTATTCAAAGGTTATTTCCCTACCAGGATATAACTGGGTTACCTCAGCCAAAAGCCACGGAAAGATCGTCCCCGACGAAGTCTTCCAATCTCCAGCAGAGTCTGTTAACACTTCCAACATAACAACGGTATCCCCAGCGGAGTTCTCATTCAACATCTCAGCGAAGCACCTCTCTCCCCACAGAGCATCTTTTTCCCCAGCAAGATCGCTAGAGTAATCTCCCCTGCAGAGTAATCTCCAAACATATTCCCCAACGGAGTCATCTTCTCCTACCGGTTCATTCTTGCAAAACGAAGAACTCTCTCTTCAACACCAGCCCAGGAGTTAACTTCCTGGCACCCGTCAAGGATTTATTTTCCTAGACAAAAATACATTCATGAACATTACATCTTCATACATTATAGCATGCATATGCATCATACAACACAAATCTCATTAATTTTGAGGACATCTTGAAATCATGCAGATCATGCATCATGATCTTGCATACAACTGATGCTTTACCTTTTCAGGAAAGGTCAATACAAAGATGATTACTATCAACTATCACAACTCCTTCTAGATATAGTTCAGATGTGACCCAGGCATGGCGACGTTCTGATACTTATTCCAGATTTCTTCTCAGATATAACTTAGAGATGCTCCGGACACGGAGGCTGTTCTATTGTTTATTCAGAGATCACCCTTTCTAGATATGGTTCAGATGTGACCCAGATATGGCGACGTTCTGATACTTCTTCCATATTTCTTTCTAGATATAGTTCAGATGTGACCCAGATATGGCGACGTTCTGATACTTCTTCCAGATTTCTTTCTAGATATAGTTCAGATGTGACCCAGATATGGCGACGTTCTGATACTTCTTCCAGATTTCTTTCTAGATATAGTTCAGATGTGAACCAGATATGGCTACCTTCTGATACCCGTTCCAGATTTCCTTCTAGATATAGTTCAGATGTGACCCAGATATGGCGACGTTCTGATACTTCTTCCAGATTTCCTTCTAGATATAGTTCAGATGTGACCCAGATATGGCGACGTTCTGATACTTCTTCCAGATTTCCTTCTAGATATAGTTCAGATGTGACCCAGATATGGCGACGTTCTGATACTTCTTCCAGATTTCCTTCTAGATATAGTTCAGATGTGACCCAGATATGGCGACGTTCTGATACTTCTTCCATATTTCCTTCTAGATATAGTTCAGATGTGACCCAGGCATGGCGACGTTCTGATACTTCTTCCAGATTTCCTTCTAGATATAGTTCAGATGTGACCCAGATATGGCAACGTTCTGATACTTCTTCCAGATTTCCTTCTAGATATAGTTCAGATGTGACCCAGGCATGGCGACGTTCTGATACTTCTTCCAGACTTCCTTCTAGATATAGTTCAGATGTGACCCAGGCATGGCGACGTTCTGATACTTCTTCCAGACTTCCTTCTAGATATAGTTCAGATGTGACCCAGGCATGGCGACGTTCTGATACTTCCTCCAGAGTTCCTTTCAGAGATAGCTTGGAAATGCTCCAGATATGGATGTTGTTCTTTTTCTTATTCGAAACCCCTTCTAGAGATAGTTCAGATGTGACCCAGGTATGGCGACGTTCTGATACTTCTTCCAGATTTCCTTTCAGAGATAGCTTGGAAATGCTCCAGATATGGATGCTGTTCTTTTGCTTGTTCAACACTCCTTCTAGATATGGTTCGGATGTGACCCAGGCATGGCGACGTTCTGACACTTATTCCAGACCCCCTCTCAGATAGCTTAGAGATGCTCCGGACACGGAGGCTGTTCTATTGTTTATTCAGAGATCACCTTTCTAGAGATGGTTCAGATGTGACCCGAATATGGCTACCTTCTGATACTTATTTCAGATTCATTCAGATATAGCTTGGAAATGCTCCAGATATGGATGTTGTTCTTTGGCTTATTCAAATTTCTTCTCAAAGATGGCTCAGATATGCTCCAGAACCGGATGCTATTCTATCGCTTATTCACAGTTTCTTCTCAAACAACTTAGAGATGCTCCAGACCCGGAGACTATTCTATTGTTTAGTCCAGATTCATTCAAAAGACTATTCCAGATTTGATTCCTGCATCCAGACAGGGCACATCTGCATAAAGAATTTGAAGATCAATCCCGGTAACAGGCCAGGTAAGTATCTCTCTTTTTCAGGTACGCAAGTTCTCGCTAAGGAATCTCTTACGCGATCGACAACCTCCCGATGGAATCTATAAGCCCATCTCTCCGCGATCGACAGTCTCCAAATGGCATCTGTAAGCCCATTCCCATCATCACACTGCTAACATGTGAGCGCAAATTTCTGGGCACTCTAGTGTTCAATCATCTTCCACCTTCGGATTACGAAAGGCACGTCAGCCAATCTACATCCTCAGGTCTAAGAAGATTGAACAGGGGCAACTGTTGTACCCCAAAATTTGTCCTCCCATATTCTTCAAGATTTGTCAAAGATCATGCTTCAAAAGCTCTCAAGGGTTGCACAGTCCAATGGCCTCCTAACAGTCAAAAACTAGGGTTTTGGTTATGACAAAGAAGTTGAAGTTTCCAAGGGTCCAATCAAGTCCCACATGCCTATAAACATTGTCAAGCATCCTTATGCCAAGTTTCAAGACTCACAGCACAAGATTGCACAGTCAAAAACCCTAATTGCTCAACAGTCAACTGCAGGGGCAAAATGGTCGTTTGACAGTCAAAAGTCAAGATTTTTGGTCAACATCTTATTTTGAAGCCACAAACATCATTTGATCAATTCTTGATCATGATTCTCAAAGCATGGCTCAAAAAGTCTCAAGATGCAAAAGTTTCTATTTTTGGACAGTTGAAAAAGTCAACTGCAAATTGACCAAGGCATAACTTCCACATGGTTTATCAGAAAAATTCCATCCAAAGCTCATTTTGAATAGAATGACATTTCCTACAACTCATCTTCACACTTCAAGTCCAATAAATGCTCTCACAAGAAGTTATCAATTTCAACATTATAGGTCATTTTCAAAAGTCAATAAAAAGGGACTTTAAGTCAAAGACCATAACTTGAGATTGGTAAATCAAAATGACATGGGACCAAAGACATTGGTTATAGGACTTCAAGACCTTTCCAAAATGTCCAAGAACATGATCAAAGCTTAAAAATTGAGCAAGATATGCCTTGTGGAAGTTGGGAAATTTTTGGGAATTTTGAAAAGTCAACTTTACTTCAAATGCCTCAAAATTGCTAATGGGCCACAATTTCTTCCAAGAATCATCACCCAAAAGCTATGCACGACCCATTGACCCAAAGGGGAGTTATTTTCTTATTTTTAATTTATTAATTGAATTTTTAAATCCATTAATTCATTTAATTAAAATTAAATATGAGAAAAATACTAAACAAATGTTTTCAAATCTTTTTATGCAGCATTTCCATTCATCAAAGCCTCAATATTTCGTGCATACTGAAAAAGGAAAGAATCATTCATGATTTGGCATATTTGGCATGAAAAAAGATTGAAAAAGATTATGCAAAATCAAGAATTCAAAATCATCAATGCAAAAGGTTTTTGGCTTGGATTTCTAACCTAATTCATTCCACATATAAGCCAGAACCTAAACCTAATCATGAGGACAAGAAAGCTGCGCCTCAGACCTCAAGAACACTTGCATTTTTTTCATAAAAAAGTCAAAACTGCTTTCACAGCTAGAGGGTGATTAAAGGTCCAAAAAGTATTCCAAACAATTGTTGTGACCTTCCTGAACGTGATTCAACACCTTTCCAAGCCCCATACATCAGGAATCGGTATAACCAAATCAAACTTTTCTTGAAATATTGAACAATCGTGTTTTGATTTCCAGGCTTTGATCATGCATTTTCATTATTGTTTTACACTAATATGGACTCACTGAAGCTAATGGTGCCATTGAATTGAATTTATATCGCCTGTATCCAAAGATGCCATTGACGTTTTCTAGGTTTTCATAAGCTTGAAATTGGGGACTTCTTCAGGAGGAAAAATTAGGCCATGAGACCTAGACCAATGCACTCGTGACATTCCAACGATTCAAAACCATACCTCGCGCTCAATTTATGAGGGACCATACTCTAATCGCTATTTTTCGCAGGATGCATTTAGTGGGGGTTTAAAACCCCCGCTATCTCTTTTCTGTTTGCAGGCACAGCGAGGAAGAAGCCTGCGTGTCATAGCATGGTTGGATCATTCAAATTTTCAGCGTGTTTTTTGTGTTAATATCATTAGCGTGGTTTATTTTTTATAATATTTGTTTTCCATGATACATACAAACGCGTTGCTTGGTACAGGTGGTAGAGGACACGCTTTGTGAACGATGGGACCTGGGTTCGATTCCCAGGTCCCCCACTTATTTCATATATTTTGTTTTAACATGCTTCTATGCAGTACTTCATCAAGGGTCTACCATACAGCCTCACCATCTGGCTTGCCACGCGCCTGGAGATTCCAATCTGAAGGCCACCAAAGGGGCTCATCATACATGCCAGTCAATGGGTCCACACACAAGCCAGAAAAGTCAAAAAGGCCTCACACTTATTGGGCCAAATTGCTGCCAATTCACCTCCTAATTGGGTCAGAAAACCCCCCATGTTTGCACTTTCTTCTCTCCTTTTTTTTTCTTTTCTTTTATTTATTTTAATTATGTCAATTGTTTATTTAATTCCACAAATTAATTTTTATAACATAAAAATACAAAAAAATCAGAAAGTCAAAAATAAAATATTTTTATTATTTAATTCACTAATGTTTTATTTTGTAAATAAATTTAATAACCAATTTAGGTTTTAATTTAGGGTTTAAATTTTAATTCTTTTTAAATAACTAATAAAATACATAAAAATTAGGTTTAGCATCTTCATTCTTTTTCTCAATAAATAAAATTTTTCTTATTATTAATAATTAATTATTTTATAAATAAATATGCCATTTAAATAATTAGGTTAAATTAGGTTATAACTTAAACATTTTTAATAATTAAAAATAAATTAGAATTAGGGTTTTTTTTTCCAATATTAATTCTCCTTAATTTCATAAATCCAAAAACAAAAAAAATAAGTTCTCTTTCTCATTTAATAATTAAATCAATTTTCAATTCCAATTTAATTCCTTTAAAGGGTCCAACGCCCTCGCATTCGATTCTAATCTCTTTTCGCACGTTTACTTTTATTTTTCTTTTTATGTAATTGCCCCAAAGCCTTGTAATAGATAATTAGGACATTTACTTTCCGCATTTTATTTATTCAAATCGGGTCTTGGTTTAATTTGGCGATGTGGACCCGCGCCTTGTAATAGTGTAGGACTTTCACTTTCCGCTCTTTAAATTCCGCACCTTTAAATTGCTAACTATCACATGAAAGAATGTATGCTCAAGTAAAATCAAAACGTAGAACACCCAATGCGTGATCAAAACAAATAATTATCTGAAAATGACACAATTCACACACCACTCCTAGGGTACGCCCCACTGTTGCCTTGCCCCTCGAAACGTGGTCGTCGAGTAGAGGACGTTTTAGTAAGTCCTCATGTCCATGAACATGGCATGGGGGTAGCTTCTAAGGTGTCCTCCTATTGCCCTGGTGACCACACTGTCCCTACAAACGAATTGACCCGAGCACCTCCAACGGTGGTGCTACCTACCTCTCAATGGTGGGATAGCACTACCTTAAGGACATTTACACAACATAATTCCTTAGGGTAGGTAGATGACTCGTAGATACTTGCTCTAATTCAAAACAAATCAAAAACTTCTTTTCACACCAACACTTTTCAAAAAGCTTTCAAAAACAACTTTTCAAACACTCTTGAGGACTGATACGAGAGTCGAACTGAAATTTTAAACGAAACTTTTTCAAACCCACTCACTCTGAAAAGCAAACAAACATTTTGAAAACATAAGAGCAAGTACCTAAGAGCCCATGGATAACCATGGATAGAAAGGGTGCTAACACCTTCCCTTTCTATAAATCTACCTCCCGAACCGAGAACAAATCTCATAAGGAATTTTTCTGTGCTTTTGTCCTTTCCATGTTGGAGAAAATAAAAGACGGTGGCGACTCTTGTTTCCGCGACATTTCGCGAACCAGCGTTAAACAGTCAGTTCCAGATCCACCGATCACATTTAGCATCCTCAAAGCTCAGATGAATCTCTGGCGAAGTCCTTGGTCGTCGTTGTCGTAGTCAAAAACCAATCCTTGAATCAGCATATCATGTGGGCCATCCCTTCAGGCATAACCAAACTGTCTTAGAGCCAAGCATGGGTTGTAGGTTATTCCTCCCCTAATGCCAAGTAGAGGGGCATTAGGGAATTCCCCACAATGGTCAACAATGGTAACATTCTCTTTGGATCGAGAACACCAATGAATATCTGAATGTTTAAGTGTCATTAACCTTTGTGACCACCTCAAACCTTGCTCATTCTTCAAGACTGATTGGGGAAGATGAGAAATAAACCATTTTTCCAGGAGAGGAGTGCAACACATAAGAACACCTCTTTTCCTCATTGTACGAGTGTGAAAAGAGTGTAGGATATCCCCAAGCAATGTAGGCACTGGGTTGCGAGACATGAAGATTTTGACAGCGCTCACATCTATGAGTTGGTCAGGATTAGGGAACAAGACCATCCCATAGATGAGAAGATCTACAATCTCCTCAAAAGCTTGCAAGTCTAGGGAATTCCAACAACTTTGGGCCTTCTCAAACAAAAACTTTTCCAAGAAGCCTTCGACACCACTTCTAGTTTCCCATTGAGTTGTGACATCAGATGAGTGCAAGTGCAGGGCTTGAGCAATCTCCTATGGCTTTGGATCTCTTTCCATACCATTTAAGGGTAGTTGATTAAGAATAGGAATCCTCAAGAGTTGAGAGAATTATTCCAAAGTGGGCACAAGTTGATAGTCAGGAAATGTGAAGCAATGATGCAAAGGGTCAAAGAACTGGAAGAGAACCTTCATCATATCCTCCTCTGTGTTGGAAGTGACCAAGTTGAGTAGACGACCATGTATCTTGGTGAATGGAGAATTCTCAGGGATCCTTGAAGCTAGATCCTTGAGTTGTGGAGGAATTCTTACAAGGTTGATTTGGATAGTTTTCCTGCGAAGTGAATCCATAACCTACAAAACAAGAACAAAGATGAATCTCCAAAATCCTTGAAATGGTTAGTGAATGCACATGATGTTCATGATGTCCATGATGTTATGCATAAGTATATATGTACAAGCAAATCGAACAAGTCCTTAATTTAGGCTTGCATGAGGTCTCATAGGTAAGTACCCTCTTGAAGTTTAGTTGGCTCAACCTGTCCTAGCAATAGTAACCGGGTTCTAAGGAGCTCAATATCACTGGATTGTTTTCTTTGTTCATTGTTTCAGTTCAAGACTCTTTACTGGCGACCGAAATATCCCAAGAAACCAACCCTCAATGAATGTAGTATCGATTATCTACCAACTTCGGACTGCACCAAAGCCGGTCATCTCACTACATCCTAAAAGGCCAAGTTGGTCAAGTAAAGGTTCTAGAAGTTCATTAGTGCTTCATGACATCACTCAGCGGTCCTGTATTCTCTTTGATTGACTCAAAGGCTACCAGTACCCACAAATATGTCACACTAATATAGCTATTGCTTATACCATGTCGGTATACCCCGCACAGTTTCCACAATGTATTGCTATTTACCTATAATGTTTCCCAAATCCGGGTAGAGGATTCGAACCCAAACAATGAACCATAATTGTAAAGCAAACAAGTCAAACAATTGCAAGCAAATAAATGTGATCTAAACCCTAAGGTAACCCCACTTTTAGAATTTTCCCCAGCAGAGTCGCCAGTTCTGTGATGCGGTGGGAGAACTGACTTGAGGTTTTACGTTTGTGTTCGCAAATGTTGCGGTTTAGCAAGAGTCGCCACCGACTTTTCTTTTATCCAAAAGGAAAGGTAAAAAAGCACAGGAAAGACCTTTGAGATGTTTTCTTGAGTTCGGGGGGTAGATTATGAAAAGGGAAGGTGCTAGCACCCTTTTCATCCATGGTTTTCCATGGGCTCTTAGTTACTTGTTTAGATCACTTGCTTTGTTTTGTTTGAAATGGTGTTTGGTGTGATTTTGAAAGTATTTTGTAAAAGAGGCCATTCGTTTAGGCAATCTTTGTAATGATTCTCGTTCGTAAGAATGTATACAAAGATGTTTGTCTTTTGAAAAATATTTTCAATGTTTTGTAAGATATTTTGAAATGTGTGTGTGTTTGTTTTTTGAAAATAGCAAGGATTGTTTTGAAATGGAGCAAGTAACTAGAAGCTATCTACCTACTCAAATGTCTTTCTTGTGCATTTTTATTCCTTTGACATGGTTGACTTACCATTTATTTAGTAAGCAACCCTATCTTTGGATGTAAACGGGACGGGCGCGGGTCATCTTATAACCATGATAGCAATGTTGTCAAGTATCTTAGCATTTTTGAGGGACCAAGATCATTTTGTTTAGGCAACTTTGTATAGCGTCATTGAGGGACTATGATCTTATTTTTATTTTGTTTTGCCAAGATACTTCACATGCGTAACATGACCATTTTATTTTAGGCAACCAAGTGGGAGAAACCCTAAGAGTGCTTGTGTGCAAAGGTGTGTCATTTTCATGCTTTTGTCTTGCATTTAGGGTTTTCTATTTGTTTTGTTTTTGTTCTTGTCATGCAAACCCTAGTTACTAAGCATAGTATATAAAGCAATAAATTGCGTAAAATAAACTAAGTTATTACAACAATTATTATAGGAGGGGGGATACAAGTTTTGAATGGGGATTTTGCACAAATATAAACCTAAATATATTATTACAACCAAATCAAATATTGCCCGAATTAAATAAATAGACAAGTAATTAAAGTGAAATGCAATGTTTATGTTTAAAAAAATGTTTTTATGTCATGTTTTTTTTGTATAAAAAGATATTTAATTTAAACCTAAAAATATGAGGAAAAAATATATTAATTCTTTTTGTAATGGGTAAACCCTAGTTTTTTTTTAATTAAAAGAAAATAAATGTTCTATATTTATTATTTTGCACATTTTTTGTATAAGAATAAATAAATAATATTATGTTTAAATATTAAAAATTAAATATGTGTAAAAAATAAATATTTATGAATATAAAAATGTATAATAAAAATATTAAGTATTTTTAAATATATTTACAAGTTATTTAAGAAAATAAACTCTATTTATCAAAATAAATTATTTTTCATGTGAAAAAATAATAAATAAAATAAAATAAAAGTGTGAAAAATAAATAAATCATTTTTTGGTATTTTTTATCATTAAGAAAAATAAATGAAAGTATTAAATATAAAAATATGAAGAAAAATGCAAAAATATAAAAAGTTAGCCAGGGGGTGCAAATAACAAGTCAGGGGGGGTGGGTTTAATGAAAACAAAAAGGCCAAAGCTGCCAAAAAGCCCATAAGCCACTTCATCCCTGTCCTTGGTCTGCTTCTTCGCGCGCTTCAGTTCAAACCTGTAACTCTCACATGCTTGCATAAAAACAAAAACTCATAACATGAAACATGTGGCATTTGAGCTCACGATTCCAACCATATAAATTATATAACCTAACTCTAAAAGATCAAAGAGAATTTTTGAATCCCTAATTCGTGACCTAACTTTTTCAACATTTTCAATCTTCAAATTCTCTCAGCACAAGTAATATAAATGAAAAGTAATGATATGTACAACTTTGTCATGATAAGGACTACATTTTTTCTTCACAAATCGTGGCTTGAAGTTGCCTATTCAGAGAGATAGAGTTTAAGAAATTACCTCATTCAGCTGGATTTGTGTAGGACAATGTAGGGACTTTAATGGAGGCCTGGTGATTGTTTAAGCTTCCTTGAACTTCCCTGAACCTATTCCAATTCTTAGCTTGCTCTGGGGATGGCTGAAACTCTCTGGACAAGTCAAGCTGCAAGCTTCCAAAGTGAAAATGGTGGATGCTGAAACAGGGGTTACAGAACCAGGGTGATGGCTTGGATTGCTTTGGTATGATGTTTATGAGATGCTTGAAGTATTTAAACACAAAACGCACGAGCCAAATGAGAGTTGGCTATGGTTTTGCAGATTCTGAGTATTTTGGCAGAAATTTGGTGTTTTTGAGTTTGAGAGTGTTTCAGGTTCAATGCAAGCGTGCTATGCCTTGTGACAAGTTTGTGAATATGTAGAGAAGGGATACAAAGTCAGCCCTTACTAGTTGTGCCAGCTCTAGCACCTTTTGCAACTTTTCTTGCATTTGAAGTAAAGTGACAAGACCAATGCTACATGCTTGTACTTGCGTGCTTGAGGGCTGATAAGGATTGGTACACATTGCTTGAGACCTGTAGAAATTGCTTGCACCAAAGGGACGGGTTCAATGCTCAAGATTGACAAAGTTGCAAAAGTTTCCCTTTATGAAAATGGCATTGTAACCTTTTGGCCAAAAATGGAAATATCTTTTGTACAAAGCTTCAAAAGCAAAGATAAAGCCTTTGTCAACTGAGTTTGCATTTAATTATGGAGTGTATAGCAAGCTTAGGACCTGTAAAGCAAGATACAACCAGCATAGATTGGATTTGCAACTTGATGCTATGTGAAAAATGGCTTGAACAAAAGTGAGAAAATGCTAACTTCCCTTCTTCGATTCTCCCTACTCAAAAATGATCTTGGAGAGTTCTTGGAAATTTTGGAAAGCTTGCAATGTGCTCTACAATCCATATTTGAAATGAAATTTGAGATACCTCTTGGAACTAGGTGAAAAATGTCTATGAAGTTGGGTCCAAAACCTGCCTAAATTAGGGCAAAAATTCACTAAGTTAAGAAGTTCATGGACCTATATTCACAAATTCATAACTTGAGATCCAAGCATCTTTTGGGAAAAGTTTGTGAAGAAAAGTTGTAGAATTCATGGAGGACTACAACTTTCATGTTGGAAGTTTTCTTTGAATCAAAATGCATCATGGTGAAAAAGTGGTGAAAAGTTGGGAAAAAATAAGAAAATTTTTATACTTAGAAAAATTCTAAGTTATGAAAATTTTCAAATTAAAACCCTAATTTTCAATTTTGAGTTTCTTGGTGAACAAGTTTCATATTTTGACATATCTTGATGAATTATGACCCTTGGTACTTGATTTTGACCAAAAAGTCAAAGTTTGACTTTTCAGTGCATAGTTGACTTTTGATCAGTTAACTACAAAATTCATCTGTCAATCCGATGAACTTGAGATATTTTGAACCATGTAATTAGGTCAAGATGATTCCATTGAACCCTTGAAATCATGTTTGAACTCAATTGGTCATTGGCTAGGTTAAAAATCAAAAATTGCCCTTTCTCAGTCAAAACCCTAATTTTGACCATTTTGCCCTTTTGATGATTTGATCAAATTTCTTGAGGAGTTGTGATCCAAACTTGATCAAATGGTACATATGAGTCTAAAATGTTTATGTGGATAAAAAATTATGAAGTTTGACTGTAAATTGGCTATGGTTGATATTTTCCCCAATACAACTGATTTTTTAGGTCATCTGTCCAATTGACTGATCAAAAATGTGGTTCAAGACTTGAAACTTAACATGAGCAATCTTATAGGTCCAAGATGATGTATAAAAGTCACATGAAGCATTGGTGGTCCAAAAATCCTTGTGCAAACTCAAACCCTAATTTTGGGTGATCAGTGCAAGATGAGATGTCTTGAGCTGGTTTAACCCTAATCTTGTCTTGAGTCAAAGAAGTCTTGTGAGAATAGTCTTGATAAATGAGATGAAAAATTTTGGGGTACAACACATGGCTATGGATTTGGTTCATGTTCATCACAAAATATGCCTTGTAAATTAAGTTTGAAACCCTAACTTCTGGCCTTCGATTCTCTTAGCTCAAGTATGATCTCAATGAGTTCTTGGACATTTTGGAAATATTGTAACATCCTATACAACCTCTATGTTGGACATTTTTGAAGATTTATCTGGAAACTAGGTGAAAAGTTGCCATAAAGTTGGTACCAAAAATCTGCCTAACTAGGGCAAAATTTCACTAAGTGTTTAAGTTTCATGAGCATGTCTTCACAAATTCATAACTTGAAATCCAAGCATTTCTAGGAAAGGTTATGCCCTACAATATTTTAGATCTCATTGATATCTACAACTTTGATGTTAGAAGTTTCCCTTTAATCATCTTGCATCATGGTGGAAAATTATGAAAAAATGTGAACTTTCCAACACTTAGAAAAAATTCTAAGTCTTGGAAATTTGACTTTTCAAAGATGAATTTTGACTTTTTGATTTCTTGATGAAAAAGTTTCATATTTTGACATGTCTTGATGAATTGTAATCATTGAAACTTGATTTTGATCAAAAAGTTAAAGTTTGACTTTTCAATGTAAAGTTGACTTTTCATCAGTTGACTGAAATTCAATTATCAATCAATTGATCTTGAGAAAAGTTTTGACCCATGCCATTAGGTCAAACTGATGTATTTGAATCCTTGAGATCATGTCTTAACCCAATAAGTCATTTGTTAGGTCAAAAGCTAAAAATTGAACCTCCTCAGTCAAAACCCTAATTTTGACCATTTTGCCCTTTTGATGTTCTGATCAAATTTCTTGGGGAATTATGATCTAAACTTGATCAATTGACATATATGAGTTCATAATGTTGATATGGATAAAAAATTATGAAGTTTGATTTCCAATTGACCATAGTTGACTTTTCCCCCAATACAGTTGATTTTTAGGTCAACTGATCAATTGACTGAGCAAAAATGTGATCCAAGACTTGAAACTTGACATAAGCAATCTTGAGGGTTCCTAATGATCCATGAAAGTCATTTGAGGCCTTGAAAGTCCAATTGTCCTTGTGAAAACTCAAACCATAATTTCGAGTTATTAGTGTTTGAGGAGGTGTCTTGAGTTGATCAAACCCTGTGTAGTCTTGAATCAATGGAGATCTTATGAGAGATTTCTTGAGAAATGAGAGGGCAAATTTTGGGGTATAACACATACCTCCCCATCTTCGTCTACTATTTGAATTGGGTCGAACACATCATCCACGTCCGCCTAAGACGAAGGTTGCACGACGTACCATCTATCCTTGAAGTCACGAACAGAATCCATATACATCCTAAATAATCTCTTCGAGTGTTTCAAAGAAACCCATATATGTTTCCCACCCCTAGATTTCCGTTGGAGGTGGAAAACCTTGAAGAACAAAGGGATGGTCACCCCGATCCTCAGGAACCGACAAGTGATTTCAAAAGCCCGAATAAAGGAGATCGCATTAGGGTGTAATTAAGAGGGTGCTAGGTTCAAGTGGTTAAACAGACCCATCTGAAAGTCATTAAAGGGAAGACGAAGCCCCAAGTCTTTGAAGACAACCTCATACATAGGGAAATGGTCCTCCTCGAATTTTGTGCATATCCTAGGCATGGGAGTCGGCCACAGGATCGTGAAGTTCCAACGAAAACCTTCTTGATCGCCGCCATGCTCGACAATGGTATATGATTCCCTTCTGTTATAACTAAAGATCAAAGCTATCCCTCGAGGATCTGGCCCGACCCAGGACAACGCAACGTCATCGATCGTGTCGACCAAATGGAGCCCTTCCTCGACCGTGCTTGTCTCTTCAACGTCTATATGCTCGGATGACTCGAGGTAACGACCATTTCACGTGTAAAGCTGAGGAAACTAGTGAATTCGACAGCAAAATCACATCCACCCTTCCACGCAGCACAAGTGAAAGGGGATAGCGGTGCCGAGACAAGGTCGACGATCACTCGTGCAGTGAGGAACATACATGACCCACAATCAACACATGGAACTTATGAAAGTTTTGTAAGATCACACAATGATGATAATAAGAAAACGCATATTTCATGGGTACAACGGGAACGAGATTAATATTACGAGCATATCCATGAATGCCGCGAGGAACATACGAATTTGCCTGACAAATTCGTAAATTCACCGGGGAGTATATAAATTTCTCAGATAGAATTCATGAATTTCGTGGAGAATAGATGAATGTCACGGGTAAAATCATGAATTTTGTGGAGAAAAAATGAATATCACGAGCCCACTCACAAATATGACGCATGAATGCATGAACACCCCGAGCAAAAACTCCCCAATAGCGAAATTCTATAAAGAAATATCAATAAAGCCAATCGTAAACAACATTCAGTACGGAAAACACTTACTTGATCAGAGTAGGTGGAGAATCCGCGGTGGATCTTACGGCGGTGTTGATGGTGGGAAGGTGGCGAAACGGTACAGGCGGTAGAGAAAGTGGAGAGAGCGAAAACTTGAAATATGGGAAATGGGCCCTAAGGCACTATATATAGGGCTGCCGTGGAATACGAAGCGTTGCATCGGGCAGCCCATCAATCTCATTTCTCCTTGCTGCCTACGCGCTCAGGTAACAATGACCCCTACTCCCTAGGCCATCATTACTATCCTAAAGGCCACGCCACGTGCCCACACCCTGCGAGGTTTCCTCTCTCCGCGAGTCGAGGAACAACTGAAACATTCTCCATCAAGCCAATTTTGACCTCTGCTCGAGTAACCGCGCATCCTAGTGACCCTCTCCCTCGATGCAGTAAAAGATCCCCGATGAAATTATGCTCGCCGTAAGAAGAAGTTGGACTTAAGTCATAACTCCTTCATCAGGAGCAACGACTTGGGGGCCTCTTGTTCTGGACTGAGCTTGCACTTGGCCCAACTTTATATGAGGCCCAATTCAACTATGCTGCTCAAGGAGGCCTGCTGACCGAGCCTGCCATCGACTATGTTGGGCAGCAACCTCACCCTTCGGGAAAACGTGGCTTCGCTATAGGGGGATAAATCCAAGAATTGCGAAGAGGCTCCTCACCGGTCAAGAGGGCCTCGCGAGCATCCTCCACTCTTCTCGTCGACCAATACAAGCCCTCCCAAACGATCTCACAGCTGGCGGGGAGGACCTACGACAGACAAAAGGACATCACGAACATCCTCCTCGTAGGATTGACTCTCAACACCCCCGAATATCACGGAGTCCTCTTGGTCCCGAAAAGACCGCATCCATATTCTCCTGACAATTCGGGGGAGTCCATCAAGGTTGGGGACCACATGCTGGTCCCCACTATGCACGCAGGACCTGACAGTATCTATTTTGGGCCTGATTTCCCAACTCAACGATGGGGACCTTGGCCCAGCGCTAGAGGCTATAAATACCCTCTCACTTGAGAGGGTCAGATATTCATTCTTTCATACTCACTCTCATACTTGCTCGCACTGCTCTGAACCTTACTTTGACATCAGAGCGTCTTGCAGATATCCCCATCTCGTTTTCAGTTGCTGCTCAACTCACAATTCGCAGACTTTAACGATCCATTATGATCAGGTAGGATCAATAATCTAAACATGATATTTATTTACCACATTAACTGTTTTTCATACAACACTAAAAAAAATATTCTAATATAAAATAAATGTGTTTTTTCTTTTTAAAATATCAAACAAGAGTATATTTTCTCTCTAAAGAAATAATTTATTTTTTTCAACAAAATCAAATTAAAGATTTCATAAAAATGAATATGTATGTACATATTTTTTTTTTCCATAACTACCTTAAAATCACACATGTGAGTTGTTGATGTACAACATTTTAAAATAAATAAATGATTTTTTAACAAAATAAGCTGCAACAACTGAAATCTCAAAACATTCAAAATTTTATTTAATTATGACATTCCTTTTTTATGATTAAAGGTACTGTACATTTATTTAAAAAAATAGATAAAAATACTATACATATGTATATTTTACCATAGTAAGTAACTATCTGTTTTCAATTTACACAAAACTTATATTTTCCTTTAACACAGACAAAAATTGCAACAAATTAACAAAAATAGGATACATTGATAATAACAACAACTAATATAATTAAAGCAAATGACAAAAAAAAGTAAATTTTCATTAACTCTGTTTCTTTCATTTCAATTATTTAATATTTTAATTTAATTTCTATTGCAACTGCAACAGTAATAATAAAAAAGAAAAAGCTATAGAGACGTTAGCATGCTATGTGGCAACAGAACCATTTTTTCAAACTTTGAAAATTCAAAAATCAAATCAAATTCATCCGAGACAAAAACATAGTATCTGTGTTTGTGTCTTCAACATCATCATCACAATCCTATGTTAATGTTCTTTTTCCGTTGAGTGCTAACTAACAACCCCATTTCGCCTTTTCGAATTCAAAACTTTTCAAACTTGTTTTTTTCTCTCAAAGATGGAAACTTTATCTACAAACAGTGAAGATTCTCACAAGAAAAAAGATGGGTCTTTTTGTTGTGTCACTGATTCAAGTGCCGAGTCTAGAAAAACAAGTTTCAGTGGATCTAGTTCTACTTCCACCTCTTCAGTTTCCACTTCAGATGAAGCTAAACCAAAAGGGTTTTCTTCTCCTGCTCCTCCTCTTGGTTGGCCTATTCTCAAAGCTACACTTTCCAATTCAAAGCGTTCGAATTCTGATGAAAAACATAAACCTAACTTGGAGTTGGATCACAGGAAATTTACCTCTATTGATTTGAAAATTCCAGGTTAGTTAAAGTTTTTGATGTCAATAATCTGATTTTAAGTTATTAATTATAATATCTATTAAGTGCTTATCATTAGATTTTTCTTTTAATTGAAACAGATGTTGATATGATGAAGGAGAGATTTGCGAAGTTGTTGCTTGGTGAAGATATGTCAGGTTCAGGAAAAGGGGTTTGCACTGCTTTGGCTATCTCTAATGCCATTACTAATCTTTGTGGTATGTTTACTCACATAGATCCATATTGTAAAAGTGATTTGGTGATATATTTTAGCTTAAATTTGTAGTTTTTTACTCCAAACAAGTGTTTAGGACTCGTGATTTATTTCAATTCATTTTGGATTTTATGATTATGTAGCTACTGCATTTGGGCAACTATGGAGATTAGAACCACTGCCTTGTGAGAAGAAAGAAATGTGGAAAAGAGAGATGGAATGGTTTGTTAGCATTAGTGATCATATTGTTGAATTGATACCTTCTTGGCAAACATTTCCGGATGGAAAGAAACTCGAGGTAAAATTGGATTGAGTTTTGAGTCCAATGCTGAAATTTTGAGAATATATGAAGTATGATGTTTCTAATATGGTTCGCTTTGAAGGTAATGACTTGCAGGCCTAGGACAGATATTTGTATCAATGTTCCAGCCCTTCGCAAACTCGATAACATGCTACTCGTGAGTATCAATTTGTGTTATTTCATGGCAAATTAGTAGTAGTAGTTGCCAGTTGAATGATTGCAGTTTTCTATTAACTTACAATTTTGTTTTAACACAGGAAATATTAGACAGTTTTACAGCTACGGAATTTTGGTATGTTGATCAAGGAATTGTAGCCGCTGATGCAGATGGTTCAGACTCATTTCGTAAGTCAATTCAGCGGCAAGAAGAGAAGTGGTGGCTCCCTGTACCCCGTGTCCCGCCTGCAGGTCTCAGTGAGAACTCAAGAAAGAAGTTGAATCACTCTAGAGAAAGTGCGAGTCAAATTCTCAAAGCAGCCATGTCTATCAACAGCATCGCATTGGCCGAAATGGAAGTTCCCGAGTCATATTTGGAAACCCTCCCTAAGGTCTTATTTTCCCTATACATTGAAATGTTTACAAGTTAATCTTCTGTCAATTTATGACATGGTTTTGAACATTTGAGTTCTCATAAATATGTCCATACTTGCAGAATGGAAGAGCTTGCCTCGGAGATTTTATTTACCGATACATCACATCAGATCAATTCTCTTCCGAGTGCCTACTTGATTGCTTAGATATATCTTCTGAACATATTGCACTTGAGATTGCCAACCGCGTTGAAGCTGCATTTTATGTTTGGCGTCGAAGAGCTCACCACAAATCAACGCCTATTCCAAACCGTTCAACTACAAAGTCATCATGGGGGATAGTCAAGGACTTCATGCATGATGGAGATAAGAGAGATTTGCTAGCTAATAGAGCTGAAAACATTCTAAATTCCTTGAAGCATCGGTTCCCGGGATTAACACAAACAACCTTGGATACCAGCAAGATCCAATGCAACAAGGTACCATACAAATTTCATAACATGATCAATTTCATGGCCTATTTTATTATTGACATATTTGATTCGAACATTTCAGGATGTTGGAAAATCTATTTTAGAAAGCTACTCTAGAGTTTTGGAGAGCATGGCTTTTAACATTGTATCACGCATCGATGATTTGCTATACGTGGATGACTTGACAAAACATTCAGATACATTTGCATTGATTCCTCATCAAAAGATTAATCATCCATTTTCAGTGTCTGTCTCCGGCACTCCACACAAATCAGCATTCGGTACACCTAAATTTTCACCAATGCCATTGATTAGTCCTTCAAAAGGGGAGAGAACTCCTTTCCTCCACAACAATAACAACAACAATGTCAACAACATCAAACCTCAACGTCGCGGATTTGGGGTGAGAAGAGTGTTGTCAAATTATCTTGGCGTTGAAACAAAAACAAAGACATGTACCAATTCAACAGAGGTTAATTGTTCAAACCCAAGTAGCAAGAAAACAGAACAACCTCATAAGGAAACATGCGCCCTGAAAAACCAGACAAAATGAGACACAAGTCTTGTAACACTTGTTAATTTTTATTCCCCTTCATTTGTACCATTAACAAACTGTATTTTGTTTGTTAGTAGTTTGAAATCATGTTCAAATAGTTACTAGTGAAATCTCTAGCAGTTGGCATTTATATTTTTGAATTCAAATATGTTTGAAATCATATTCAAATGATATTTCAGCAATTAATTAGATGAAATGAACCCCTTTGGAGTCAAGTATAGTGAAATCATTATATTATATATATATATATATATATATATATATATATATATATATATATATATATATATATATATATATATATATATATATATATATATATATATATATATCAAACTACTAAGCGACGATGTAACCATATTCCATTGTTTAAATTGAGTAATGTTATTTTTGGAAAAAAAAGAAGCTTGGAGCTTTAGCATGTGTCACAAGTTGAAATTTGAAATTGATCAATGCAACACACAAAAAAGTTTTGGGAGTTTCTTACCACATCATATGTTTATGAAAAAAAAAAAACATATGAAAATCCAGTTTTACTCCGGCATTTCTGGAGATGTATCTACGGGAGGTAATTAGAAATGCAATCCTGATTAATTAGTGTGGGAAATTGAAAATTCTGCTACCTTTGCATGTCGATATTTCTGGAAGTGTATTTTTTGGAAAAATAAAAAATTAAATTGCTTAAAACAACAACTAGCATGAACCAGGGTGATCACCTTCATTTCCAAAATTTTCAATAAACCCTCTCTAAAAACCCTTTCATTCTCAATCAAGTTTTTCACTACAAATCTTCATTCTTCTGTTCATCATATCAAAAGGAGTTAAAAAAAGTGGAATTTAAGATAATGTTCATTCATTTCAACTCACACTCATCAGATTAATCTGGTTTTTCATGGAAAAAAGATCACGTTAATACCAGAAATGTACTTCCGGGTACGCAATGAACTGAATCGGATATACATTTCTGATTTCTGTCTGTGTTTATTTTTCTGCTAATTATTCCTTGCTATGGATATTTCTTAGTTAAATGTTTTTTACATTAGGTGTGATGCATCTCAATGCTATTTCTAAACCTATTGTTTCATCTCTCTTAGTTAAGGCGATAGATATTCAGAACCATTTTGAAAATGAACAAGAGTATGAATTTTGTGATGACATGTTGCAGTGGATTCGTATAGAGGCCACCAAACTAGGGTTTGGTGTTGTGATCGGAAGGCCCGATAATAGTTTTGATAGAAGATGTGCGTTTGTTACATTGGCATGCGAAAGAAGTGAGAAATATAGACGTCCTACCCGAAATTTGAAGCGAGATGATATCGGTTCAAGAAAATATGAATATACATTTAAGTTGTGTCGTTATCGGTTGACAAATAATAAATGGAGATTTAATGTGATATGTGGTTTACATAATAATGATTTTTGTGCAAACTTAGCCGATCATTCAATTTCATGTCGACTCTTGTCGGGAGAGAAGGAATGTGTTTCCGACGTGACATTGAATTTGGGATCTCCCAAAAACATACTTGCAACCTTGAAGTGCAAAAGATCCGGAAATATCTCAAATATCAAGCAAGTGCGCAATAGGCGTTATCAATCCAAATTAATGCTCATGGGAGATCAAAATGAAATACAACACCTCTTAAAAATTCTAGATGATAAATGTTCTGGAATGGACCTACGCTCAGTATGTCGTCAAGCAAGGCCCAACCCAACTCTGTAGCAAGGAAGATCCAATAACCTGTTGAGGATTGGACCTGCACTTGGTCCACTGTCAGGCAGGGCCAGCCCAACGTTACTGCGAGCAAGGCACAACAAGTCCCTGATAGCCGTGACCATTAGGGAACGTCTCCCACACGTGACCGTCAAGGACGCCTCCCACACGTGTCGTCGAGGATGCCTCCTCCACGTGCCCTTCGAGGAAGTTTCCTCCATGTGTCCTTCAAAGACATCTCATCCATGTGCCCTCCAAGGGTACGTGACCAACGTTCCTTCGAATATCTCGGAGTTCATCTTGCTCCCATAAATAACAAGTCTTCTACCACCAAAGATCACGGGGAAATTGAACCAGGATAGAGACCACGAACTAGTCTCATCTATCCACGTAGGATCTTGGCAGTCTCCATTATGGGTCTGGACATCCGACCCAAAATGGGGATCTTGGCTCAGCGCTAGGGGCTATAAATACCATATTTCACTAGAGGGTCTAATACACTATTCTATTCACTCTAAATCCATACTTTCACTTTCTCTTTGAACATTACTTTGGCATCAGAGTGTCTTGCAGATATCCCCCAACTTTTCCTTCATCACAACAGAAGCCCAAGTGTTGCAGGCCACGAAGATCCTTCTGATCCCGATAAAATTAGTGGCTCTGTCTGTGAGAATCTAAGCTTCCTCGTCTTTTTCCAAACCTAAAGATCAAAGAAAATTCATCAATACATATCGATCCTCATGGTCATCTAGCACAACAACAACGGTAACAACGACAAAACTGTTCATCCGCCTTTGCCAACGGTGGAAATAATAATAACGAGACGATTGGGCATGAGCAACGTGACCCCTGGGAAGGACGAACTGCATCCTCCTCGTCTAGGGAGAACCCCATCGACATTCATCAATAGGTCAACCAGCCTAGGGCGTATCAAGAAATCCTTGTGCCACCCAATGTTGATCCTACCATTCTCGCCCAGTTTGCGATCATCAACCAAACCAACTATCTGATTTTTCAACAGAACGGGCGCATTTGAATGCTAGAGAAGGGAAGACGATCACGTGGTGGACCCAAATCTCGCAGCCCGTCTTTGCAAGACAAGATGCTCGTTCCTGTTCTCCCCCCGAAGACACTGACGGGATGAATCTCAAAGCCTATTTCCTCGTCGAACCGAACAAGGCCCTCGACTAGAGAGACCATATCATGTAGTCGTCAAAAAGCACGATCCCACTTCGCCGTGCAGGGAACGAAGGTCCCCAAGTCCTAAGAGGAATAAGGCTAACGAGCATCCAGAGAAGTGACCGGTCACCATTTTCACTATGTGTTTGTCACTTATCTGACGATAATCTAGGTATTCTACACCGCTTTGTGTCGTATTTCACTACTGTTTGAGTTGAATTTATGTTTCTTGAGTTTCTCCGCATTTTATGTTTTCTTAAGTATATTTCAAGTTATTTCTCGTTTTATGTTTTGGTTGGTTGTTGCGACTGTTTCAGGTTCATGCGAAGGATCCTAGGTACTCGATACGAAAAAAGTCAAGGAATCGGAGGTCTCAGAGAAGTTTCAACAAGTTACAACAAGCCTGACACAGCCACACGTATTACCTGACACGGCCACCCATATCACCTGACACGGGCCGTGTCAGGCAGAGGAGCACATGAAGAGCAAAAAACCATAGTGCCAACACAGCCACCCGTGTCACATGACACGGGCCGTGTCAGCCATGTTGAGACTTAAAGATTCTTGGGGAATGGACAAATGACCAACAGGATTGGCCTTGTCACCTGACACAGGCCGTGTTGGTCCAAAAGCTGAGCTTTTCTGATTTTTCTATTTGACTCTAAGTGAGACCCAGAAGGGCGTTTTGGACATTTCGGACCGAGAACAATTGATTATGACTATTTGAGGCGGTTTTGACAACCAAATGGAGGACCTTTTTGCAAACAACTAATTTCAGAGTCTAGGAGGAAGGATATGAGATTCTTGAAGAATAGATATCTTTGATGAGCGGTCGCAATAGAAGACCAAAGTTCCTTCATCATCTGTAATGTTAAATTCTTATATTTTTGTAATTCTCGTGAACAATATCAACGGCTAAACCCCCCAATGCTAGGGGGTGTCCCTGATTTGAATCTGTAACGACTTTGAATTTCTGATTTTCTCAATTCCATGGTTTTTACTATTCAATTTAATCGTACAATGTTTTTATGCTTTCCTGATTGGACCAATTAGGATTGATTTACGATTAACAACTAGTTGGACCGCAATTGTTAAGATTTTTATACGATTAGACTATAGTAGATATCACCTAGGACTAGGGATACCCTACAGTTACCAGATTAACCCTTGATAAAACAAAGGCTTGACTCCATCAAAAATCTCTAAGGACTTAGGGTTTAGGATGAATGGTCAAAGGTTTTCTTACTAAGTACTTAGGAGAAGATAATCTAAAGGGTTGGTAGTTGAATATTATGAAATTGTTGAAGAAATCAAGATTTAAGGTCGTTATAGGGAAAATCACAAACTCACCCATAACATAGTACTCATATTAGTAAAAAAACCTTAATTTACTTTTTGCTTTATTTTTATAATTGCAAGGATAAACTACAACCAAAAACTAAACGTTAAGTTTTTGTTTAATTGAACCACACATTAAGCTCGATACTTATACGCAATCTTCGAGATAGATATTCAGGGAATCTCTCTACTATTACTATATTGGAAAAATAGTATACTTGTTATTTTGACGATCAAGTTTTTGGCGCCGTTGTCGGAGACTGCCAAATTATAGAGTTAGTTAAATTAAAATTTTGTTGCTCTGCAATTAAAATTTAATTGTGTTATTTTTATATTTTTCGTTATTACTGATTTATGTCTAACCCTTGTATGCGAGGAAAGCCCTCACCTGAATTTTCTTTTGATGCAGAAATCGAAAAAACGTTTCACGCAAGGCACAAACAAGCTTGATTAGTTAGACTGGAGTCATAAGGTTCATTAGATCATTCAGGTTCAGAGTACAAATAGGAAAGACCAATGGCTGAAGATACACCACCACCTAAGAGACTTCTTAGGGACTATGGAGGAGCAAATGCTCCAGCAGGTCAGTTGACTACTGTGAATCAACCGGTAATTGTGGAAAAATTTTAGCTGCACTCCTCAATAATCCGACAACTTGAGAATAAATCCTTCACCAGAAAGATCAATGAAGATGCCAATAAGCACTTGCAGAGATTCCTCACCATGAGTACTCCTTTGAAGATTGAGGGACACTCTGAAGAAGCCAATAAATTAAGAATGTTCACGTTCACGCTTTCTAAATGTAGCAACTGGTTTTTAAATTAAGAGTCGCCACTATTAGTTTTTATCCTAAGGAATGGAGCCTAACATAAAACCCTAATGCACGGACAAAGATTCTAGGTTTCAGACTCAATTGGACGAAAGGAAGGTGTTAGGCACCTTTCATCCACCTTGTTCGCAGTGATTCACCATTACTAAACCTTCCAAAATTGTCAAAACACAATCTTTTTGCACATGGAATGCTTGATACGAGTTTGATACCCTTGATGATGATGATTCAGTCCTGAAATAGCCAAAAAGATATCAAGCAATCAATATTTGGATTTTATTTGATTTAATTTGATTAAAAATGAAATAATTCAATAAAAAATCAAATAAAATAATAAAATTGATAAATGGACACAAGGCTGAAGCTAGTACACGTGTTCAATGTTTCAAGTTCAAATCAAGTGGAAAATAATGGGCCCATTTGACAAAATTTGAAGTTTTGGGGATAGTTGACTTTTGGCAATTTTGCAAAAATGCCCAACTTCAACAATGCATAACTTCTTCAATTTTGAACTTTTGGGAGTATTCTTGGACTTTTTAGAAAGCTTGAGATGTCCTCTAACCAACAATTTTTGTATCATCTCATTTTGATATTCCATGATCAAGTTATAAGCTTTGGAAAAAAAGGTGTTTTTGTTGACTTTCAAAAATGACCTATAATGTCCAAATTTATAACTTCTTGTGAGTGCATTTTCTGATATTGGGATATGAATATGGATTGTAAGAAATCTCATCCTCTTCAAAATGATCTTTGGATGGGTCATTTCTCATAAAGTATGAGAAAATTATGCTTGGTCAAAGTTGAGTTGACTTTTCCTGCAAAACCCTAATTTAGTAACTTTTGAGTCTTGATGAATTATGAGCAATCCTTGATGAATCATGATCAACCCTTGTTCAAATGATGAAATATCCTTAAAAATGAGAATGCTGACAAAAAATCTTGAAGTTTTACTGTTTATAGGTCACAGTTGACTTTTGCCCTAACACAGTCGATTTTTGGACCTTTTGAGCAATTGACTGAGCAAACTTCCTCTGCAAGGCTTGAAATTTGACATGGATGACCTTGAGAACATATTAGGATATTAAGGAGAATTTGAGGTCATTTGGACTCAAGGATCTTGATGCAATCACAAAACCCTAATTTGGGGTTGACTGCCTTAAGAGATGATTTGTCTGACCCACTCTTGAGCAAACTTGAGCAACTTGGAGATTTTTCTTACAATGTTTTGAGAAATATGAGAGGGAAAATTTTGGGGTACAACAGGTATCATCTTAGGAAGCAAGGAGGGGATTCTAATCAAAGTCTCCCTCACGTTTTCCTTCCCAACCTCGAACAACCAAGCCGAATATGAGGCTTCTTGGAAGGACTGCGCCTAGCCAAGGACCTGGGAGCCGAGGAGATGAAATATTCACTGAGTCCCAGCTCGTGGAGTCCCAAGTACGAGGAGAATACCAAGTAAAAAATGACCATGTCGCCGAATATTGGACTTTGGTCCAAGAAAGAAAGAAGAAATTCAAGTCAGTAGATGTGTAACACATCCCCTGTGAGCATAACACCCAGGCATATATATTGTCCGAACTGGAGAGCACAAAAAAGAAAGGTGGGAACAAGTCGGTAATACATGAGATTCTTCCTCGACCGAGCACCCTAAAACCCCCCTCGACTTTAGTGGTATTCACCATAGGAGACAACAACTGCTAGATGACCCCAATACACATTTACCTCACAAAATGAGAGCTACCCACCGATCAAAAGGAAGCGGCCGTGATCAGACAAAGAGACTGTTGCTACGTTATAAACAAAGGAAAATTATACAGGAAGAGATTTTCCATTCCTCTCCTCAAATGCATCGACTAGAGCGACGCAGCTCGCATCTGGCTCGAGATCTATGAGGGGATAAACGACCAACATATGAGTGGAAGATCCCTCGCCAGGAAAGCTCAGCGGGCAGGGTGTTACTGGCCCACCATGCAACACGACGCCAAAGAGCACGTAAAGAAATGCGAAAAATTCCAATGACAATGAGACATGTACTTGGCTCTTCCAAACGAGCTCAAGTCCCTTTCTTCTCCCAGGCCCTTCGCCTGGTGGGGACTGGACCTCCTCAGACCATTTGTGGTAGGTACCAACCAAAAAAAATACCTAATAGTAGTCGTCAACTACTTCACCTGATGGATAGAGGCAGAAGCATTAGCCAGAATCACCGCCCAAAACATCCTCCATTTCTACAAAAGAAACATCCTCGTCCAGTTCGGTGTTCCGCAAGAAATTGTAACCGACAAAAAAACCCAATTCACGGACCAAAACTTCCAGGAGTTCATGGCCCACCTGAGAACCACACAATACTTCGCCTCTGTCGAACACCCTCAGACAAACGGGCAAGTCGAGTCCACAAACAGGGTAATCCTTAGAGGTTCAGGTGAAGGTTGGACAAAAGTAAAAATAGATGGGCCGAGGAGCTACACAACGTGCTCTGGAGCTATCGAACAATAACTCACTCATCCACCAGGGAGACTCCCTTCCGATTGACCTACGAGACATAGGCCGTCATCCCTGTCGAGATCGAAGAACCCTCCAGGCGAACCGAGGCTCCCCTAGATGAGGAGATAAATGACGTCACCCTACGGGAGGAACTAGGTATGGTCGAAGAAATCCAAATAGGGATGGCCCTACGAGAGGCCTCTCTTAAATAGAAAATCTCCATGCGATATGACACCAAATTCATATGGTGAGAGTTAGAAGTCGACAGCCTTATCCTATAAAAATCACAAAGAGTCTCGCAAAGGTAAGCTCGCTGTAAACTGGGAAGACCCTTACCGCATTCATGCAAAAACGGGGAACGGGGCCTACTACCTGGAAAACCTACACGAGGAATAACTTGCTCGACCTTGGAACACAGAAAAACTAAGGCAATATTACAGTTGAAACATTGAGCAGTCAGCGAGCTTCATGACAAGACGAACTCATCTAAACCTGACCACATGTGCGTGCCTAGGTACAAACACGTCACTCAAATTGTTTGAAGGGGAAAGGCTCCACTCTTTTGACGAGTATATCCTTAGCCCAACATGGATAACTCGATCGAGCTCCATAGTCCAATTGTGTGACATTATGCACGACCATTAAGGCCGCAATTGTGCAAATTTTACAAAAGGGAGCCCAAGAACCCCGTCCAAAAAAGTAATTACATGGCCACAAAGACCACAACTGTTCGAAACTTAATAAAAACGGGCTAAAAGCCCACAGAACAAATTACATAAATACGGCATGCAAGCCGGGAAAGAGAAATTAATAACAAGAAGCAGTTAAACATCGGGCTAGGGCCCTTCCTCGATGACAGGCTCTTGACGCGATGACTCTCTAATGGGTGCATCCACGACATCCTTGAGAAATTCAGGGATCACAATCTTCCCGACAACCACATAATAATGAAGCCTCATTCCAGCCTTGTTGAGCTCGATGCCAAGATTCAGTACCCATAGCTGCTTCACAGCATTATCGAAACTCCCCTCGGCAGCAGCTTAGGCGTCATCCATCACCAATTGAAGGCAAGCTACCATCTCAGCACGGGTCATTAGGCCTTGAGCCTCTTCTGGCCCATCCTCGGCAGGAGCTGCTTCGGCCCTCAGGGACGCCACCTGTTCGTCATAAGCTCTCTTCTTGAGCACCAATGCCTTATGCTCCTTAGTCAATTTCTCCAGGCGATCCTCTGCCACCTTTCGGGCGACCCCCGTGTCATCACTTTCTTTCTCGACATTGGTAAGCTTGGCTCGTAATTTCTTCTTCTCGACTTCTCGAGATGAGTCCCCTTCAGCTTTCGAAACCAAACCATTCCTCTCCTTAAGGGTCAATGCGCGCACGACACGATAACTTTCTCGAAAAAATTCTCGGTTGTTCCCTTCCCCACGAGGCGAACACAATGAGCGTCCCTCATGCTCCCCAAACAAGGTCGACCTAGAAGCACCCCTATTTCGCAGGCTAGTTCTAAGTCATCACTCTTATGCCCAAGAGCAACGACTTGGGGGCTCCTATTTTAGACTGGCCCAATAATTAGAAGTGGCCTAATCCGTTCATACCCTTGGCACGACCCGATGACACATGCCCACAAAATTGATCTAAATCATGTGCATTATATGGAGTAAAAACATGTTTAATCATAGGGAGAAAGAAAATGCTTACTTGGTTAAGTTTTGAACAGAGGTTGCAACAAAAGACACGACGACAACTGCGATAGAGAGAATTGGAAACAGATAGGCGGGAAGGGAGAGTAAGCGTGAACTTCACAAATGAACCTCGCAAATGAGAGCCTATGCCTATTTGTAAACTTGACATGGGAGGAGAAACTTCACTTCGAGTGGCGTGTTAGTGCCTCGATACGCAACCTACCACGCGCCTAGGCCATAGTTACCCCTACACTTAGGCTAATCATTATGCCTTAAAGGCTGTGACACATGGTCCAACAAGCAAACTCCGACCAATTTTTTTACTCCCCAGATGACGAGCATGGAAAACTTCGTCCTTCACGGGAATACCCATGTAGTGCGGCCATGAGAATCGCGAGAACACTCTCCAGGGCACGCCTTAACTCCCGACCATGATACTTATGCAACATCCTCATTGTCCATGCAAAATTCCTCGAGCGGTACTCATCTGCGAGGAAGGTTGTTAATCTGGGTAATCATATCCCCCTTTATTGCATATGCTAGACTGAAAGTCGAGGAACTTGTCCCTATCAATCCTGTTGAGGATTAATGATAATCCTTGACACCCGAGCTGACATAAAAGTTATAACTCTTCTACTTAGGAGAAAAGACTTGGGGGGATCTTGTTCAGGACTGGGCATGTACTCGGTATACCGTCAAGCAAGGACCAAATCAACTCTACAATAAGGAAGGCCTAATAACCTGTTGAGGATTGGACATGCACTTGGTCTTCCATTGGGCAGGGACAACCCAATGTTGTTGCGAGCAAGGCCCAACAAGACCTGATAGCTGTGACTGTTGGGGAACATCTCCCACACGTGATCGTAAAGGATGCCTACCACACGTGCCATAGAGGATGCCTCTTCCATGTACCCGTCGAAGACGTCTCTTCCATGTGCTCATCAAGGACATCTCTTTCACTTGCCCACCAAAGGTACGTGGACAACGTTCCTCCGAATATCTCGAAGTTCATCATACTCCCATAAATAACTGGTCTACTACCTCCAAAGATCATGTGGCAATTGAACCAAGATAGAGACTACAAACTGGTCTCCTATACCCACGTAGGATCCTGGAAGTCTCCATTATGGGCCTAGATATCTGACCCGAAATGTGGATCTTGGTCCAGCGCTAAGTTATAAATACTCTCTTTCACTAGAGAGTCAGGTACACTATTCTATTCAGTCTAACTCCACACATGCACTTTCTCTCTAAACTTTAATTTGGCATCAGAGTGTCTTGCAGGTACCCCTTCTCCCCACTTTTCCTTCTTCCCAACAGAAGCCCAAGTGTTGCAAGCCACGAAGATCCTTCTGATCCTAGTAAGATCAATAACAATTACGTTTCTAGGCACCAGAGATGTGAGGATAAAGTAACACTAAAAGATATATATATATATATATATATATATATATATATATATATATATATATATATATATATATATATATATATATATATATATATATATATATATATATATATATATATATATATATATATATATATATATATATATATATATATATATATATATATATATATATATATATATATATATATATATATATATATATATATATATATATATTAGACTCATCCTAATTTCATTAAATTATTCAATATGTTTCCCACTATACTTATAATTGATTCAACGTATAAGACCAACAAATACAGACTTCCATTGCTGGAAATTGTTGGCGTTACGTCAACTGGGAAGAAGTATTATGTTGGTGTTGCATTTCTAGAGTTCAAAAAAGAGGATAACTTTGCATGGGCCTTAGAGGTCTGTCAGTCAATCTTGAAGGACCAAGAAGATATTCTGAAAGTCATTGTTACCGACCGAGATACCACATTAATGAATTCAGTTGCAATGGTATTTCCCATTTCTTATGCATTATTTTGTAGTTATCACATTACTAAGAATGTGAGAAGTCGTGTTAAACTCGCGGTAGGGACAAAACAAATAGCAAGTGAAGATGGAAAACTGGTCAAGGCGGACATTATTATGGAGAAAATTATGGATGCATAGAATGTTATAATAAATACATCTACAAAATAGCTATATGTTGATGTTGTTACACATTTCAGAAAGGTGAGCGTGAAATATACTGATTTACTGAAAAATGTTGAAAGCATAATTTTGGACCAAGTAAAGGAGAAGATTGTTTATGCTTGGATCGAACAATAAACCGAGTTAAGTCTTCTCATGGTTGTCTGAAGAATTGGTTGGAAAATAGCAAGGGTGATTTGTGTGCGGATTAGGAATTTGTGAACCAAATGATACTAAACCATCATAATGAGATACAAACATCATTTGGTCATAGTATCACAGTGTTGGAACATAGGTTCAAAGACAACCCTCTATATCCTCAGATGGTCAGTAACATATCTTGATCAACTCTGAATTATATTTTTCACAAAGCCAAACGAGCTTCTAATGTAGGTTCTGATAGCTCAAAGTGTGGTTTCACACTTATGAAAACATATGGTCTCCCATGTGCTTGGGTCATATCTAAGAAAGTGAAACTTGATTGCCAAATACGAATGAATGGGGTCTACAGTCATTGGAAGAGACTTAGTTTTGAAGATGATGGTGTTATGAAAGAGGGTAAATCAAATATCTCCATCCTAGCTAAATGGGAAACGATACAAGAAAGATTTATGAAAGCTGATGACAACATAAAACTCCACATCAAAGAGGAATTGAGGAAGATTGCATTCCCGGAGACCATCGACTTGAAAACGCCCTCTCAATCGATAAAAAATTAAAGGAGCAATTAAGAAGGTGAAACCTACACTGGGTGACAATTCACCAACAAGGAGTCCATCATATTTTAAACACGTTGACAAAATTTTTTCCGATTCACTGACTCCGAAATCTCAGAAAAGTTTTTTCAAAGGAGCGTGCATTAGTAAACCACCTCCTACACCGACTCCACCAAAAAGACCATTCATCGAGGAGATGCCAATTTTTATGTACAAATACATTGAACGAATCTCCAAAGTTAAGGGTGACGGTAATTGTGGTTTTCGGGTTGTTTCTGGTTTGCTTGGTAAAAGGGAAGAGGATCACCAACTTGTCTGTGATACTCTTATCATATAGTTGAGGAGAAATACAGAATTATACACACAGGTGCTCGGGACTAAAGAAAAAGTTGAAGAGATTTATAACGCTCTTGTACCATACGTTAGTGGATTTGCACCAGAGGAAAAATGAATGCGCTTCCTTGAGATGAGTTATCTCATAACAAATGCGTATGAGAGAGTGTGTATTAATCTTACAAGATACAGTTTCTCAGAAACTTTTTCCCACTACGCACTGTTCCACCATCAACTCCCAATGATCGTATCACCGTAATGGGTGAATCATATATCACCGTAATGGGTGAATCATTATACGATCCAAATCGAGACTTGGCCGAACAAATTTATTGAAAGGATGCAAGAGTACGCCGAATTTAACAATATTGAAATAGAAAAAAAAAATAAGGAAAAGTCAAAGGGGGTATCACCTATAGATTTGACAGGAGAAAATTATTTCGGATCATTTAAGTAATTATTTATCATTTTATTGTATATGATATTTTGTTAATGTATTATGCTGTGGAATATAAGCATTTTGTAGTTTGTCTAAAAATACCAGCATTCAAGACAATTATGTACTTATGTTTTTGTTCTATTTTTTGATTTTTAATATCAGGGAAGTTTTTGGAGATACATCTCCGGTACAAAATTAAGGGTGTTACTGGAGTTACATCTCTGGTACATTCTCTGTCAGCATATAAGATTTGTATGGTCCATAATATCATCCCACTACTATAAATAAGCTCATTTGTGGTTTTGTTTCGTATCAAAACACAAAAAACCAACATGAACATCAAATGACATATTGGAAATGTTCACTTTACCGATAGTACACCATCCCGAAAATTTAAGGTCAACGAATACGCCCCTCTTGAAGATCTGCAATACATATTGCAAGAGCTCCTACCATATGGTGATAATCGGAAAAAATAGTGATGATCGAGTACAGTTTCCCATCAGTTGATGAAGAAGGAAAGCTTGAGTTTACAAACCATGAGCTGAAGACAGACGTTGATTTACGGGTTATATGGAAAACCTTTTTCTGTTTAGAATCAAAAGCTCTGATCGAGTTGGGTGCGACTATTTCGAGATCAGTCGATGATATTATCAAGATGTTGCAACGTCTACCTGGATGTTGAAGTGTATTGTTTGATCTATGTTAAAATCCTTTAGTATTGTTTATTTTATAATATCAATGGTGTTGAAATTTTCCAGAAATAAAAAAGCGGTTTGATACCTAAATATATCTTCGAAAAATTGTGTTTTTATCACATCCTGAATGTATCTCCGAAAATTATAAACATTTAAGTATTTTCGCACGATACACTAGAAAAATATAGAGTGTGTTAAGAAATTCTCAAAATTTTTTTTTTTAAATTATAAAAGACATATCTATTTTGTTTAGGTCTATTCTTGCAAAAACCCATAAAAAATAAGGCGAAACATATGAAAATTTAAAATTTTGGACCGCCAACCGAAAAATGAGGACCTAGGGAACATATTAGAAAATATTAATCTAAAATCTTGGTCCCTAAAGAAAAAAAGAAAAAAAAGCAAATAGGACATGTCCGACCAATTTTTGACACCCGTATTTTTTCAATTAATAGTATTAAAACTCCAATAATAATAATAAAAATAAAAATAAAACAGGCATAAAACTCCAGTAATAATAAAATAAAAAGCATGCAACTTATTGCATTAGAAACGTTACAAAGACAAAAAAAAAAAACTGTAGCAACGGAAGGCTTTTCAGCAAAATTTGAGAAATAGGACAAAAGTTATGTACTTGGGGCATTCCGAGAATTGAACTCGGGACCTCTCGCACCCTAAGCGAGAATCATACCACTAGACCAAATGCCCTGTTTGAAGAATCTTTGGAAAGTGTCAAAATTAGAGTTAAGTTTGAAAACATAAAACATAAAATTTGAAGCGAAGAAAAGTTTGTATAACTCATTAGTTAGCAGTGCGAAAGAAAACCCTAGAAACTGAAATCACAGAAATAAAAATGGCAATATCATCATCATTCACGAGCGTCCACATCACAGCCTTAGACGCCATAACAAACGTAAACTCTCTCTTCACACTCGGCGTCTTCATCGGCTTATCCTTCAACCCTAACGACCCTTCCGACAACCTAAATTCAGATCCCAACTGCATCCCAACCGCCGCCATCGCCGAGAACCTCGTCGCCTTCCATGTCTACTCTTTCAGCTCCTTCCTCTTCTCCAGTCTCGTCGCTCTCGCACTCAAACAAGCTATCCGTCTCTCCCGCACTTCCGCCGCTGTAGCTCATGTTAACAGATCTGTTCTCCGCCTCGGTATGCTTGTTTCAGGGATTGGATCTGTCACTGGTTGTGCTTTTCTTATGCTTGCTCTTGCGAATGTTGTTCAGATCAAGCTTGGAACACTTGCTTGTGGTAGTGAACACACTTTAGCGGCTGTTGTTCCGCTTTTCATCTTTGTTCCTGTTGCGCTTCTGGTTTATGTTACTGTTGTTGTCTATGCTTTTACTCGCTAGTTTTTCTTTGTGTTTGTCTTGTTGTTACTTTAGAGTGAAAAGGAATGAAAATCACTGTTCAATTCAATTCACTCATATGTTTTAGAATTAAATCAACTATGATACGAATAATGTGTCAATTAATAAAATTCAATTCATCACAAGATGTTAGAATAAAATTTTATCTATGGAACTAAAAATCTAATATTATAAGTTTCTACATATGTAATTGCGAAAGAGAATATTTAACAGACAAGATCTTAACACAAACCTAAGGTTAAACAATAAAATGCTATAGACAACAAATAAAGTGATAATCCGTAAGAAAATGAAAACTTTGCAGAAATTAAAATAGAGGGATAAAGAGAATTATAAGGCAGTATTTATACTGGTTCAATGCGCCATTGTTGTCTGCACTAATTTGAAATTATAACAAATGTATTTCGATTCAACAAATAATTACTAACAAACTAGAAAACTTAAATCCAACAACTAAGCAAGACACATTTGAATTTTGATTTTGCTTCTGTTGTATGTGACACACTAGATAGCAAATTCTTTAAGATCTTTATTCTATTTTGAGCCAACTACCTTTTTAGAGCTAAAGAACTCTAAGATTTTGTTCGCAATGATATTCACTCGATTCTATCAAAATTTCCTTGTCCGAGTTTTTGAATTGATGAAGTAGAAACTCAAAAATTTCGTTCGCATTGATCTTTACTCAATCCTACCAAAATTTCCTTTGAGAAGAAAGTACTCATTTTCTTCCGTGGATGTCCATCTCCAAAATTTCCTTTTGAGAAAAAGTACTCTTTTTCTTTAATCTAAAAGCAAAAATAAACTTCACAAAAATACCATAATCCCGTAATGTAGCTTACAACTTTCACTCACACTCTCACACGGAGAGTTGAGCAACTACAACAATGAGTTTTGTTGAAGATAAAGTTTTCTTGAAGAATCTCACAAAATTTATTTATACTTAAGAAATCAACTCATTAAAAAAGTTTTTCTTCAAAGTTGTTTTGAAAGAAAGTTTGTGTGATTGACAAAACTTTTCTTTTTATTTATTTAAAGATTTTGAGATAATGAAAAAATATTTTTCAAACATGAATGATTTTTTACAAAGCTAAATTGTTGAAATCTTATTCTAGAGAGAGAAAATTTGATTTTATGTGTTAGAGATAAGACACAATATATATGGAAAATTAGCCATATGATTCGAGTCAGAAGCCAAAATTATGATATGAATCAAATAAAAAAGTGATTTGAATCATGATGATAAAATCAAGATTTGGCATATGAAAGAGTAACTCGAGTCATGATTTGTGTGTGTGATTGAGTGAGGCAAAATTATGATTCGACTTACTATTGCATAATTGAATTCCAAAAGATTGAATACATTCATGATTCGGGTCAAACATGATTATGACTCGAGTCAAAGTTCCTTTGATTTGAGTCACGCAAGACCTTGAATCAAATCAAGCCTTTTAACGCCAAATTTTAAATTTCCCATTTACTCATGACTCAGGTCAGACAAAGTAATGACTCAATTCAATCTTAAATAAAATATTGTTTCAATTCATATAACTTATGATTCAAGTCATACATAACTGACTTTAATCAATTTTCTCAACTAAAATAACATTGGATTGATTTCAAATTAAGCGAGAATTATGGATAGCTATGAGCTACATCAACTACAATAAATGATAAATGAAAAAGATCTAAAATGCGAGAAAACATTAAAATGTAGATGAAATCACATTGTTACCGATAAAGCAGTTAAAGTCTCACCCTTTTTGATGTTTGAAAATTTGGATATTTTGATTCCTCATTGAGCAGCGGACAAAATAACTTGAAGTTCTTAAACTCCCTCTGCATTCAACATGTAACGTGTGTAAACATTTAAGACATCTCATAAGCTTCTATCCGTTTGACAAATATAAAAAATAGAGAGGAAATAATATGACAAAAAATGCAAAGAACAACAAAAACATTAAACATGCATTCATCCTACTTAGAAAACGCACAAATATCATGATTATTGATAAGTTAAATATAAATTAGAAGGAAAAATATATTAATAGAAACATAATTGAAAAAATGTCTACTAAATCACAGATATATCAAGCTCCAACCAAAAGATTATTTTCAATTCCAAAAACAATGGAAAACCCTGAAACTATAACAAACCCAAAAACAGTGAAATTTGTGAAATTAAAAGCAATGTTTGAAACCTAAGCTGAAGATGACTGAAACCAACACAACAATGAGACAACCTTCTTTAGCATGGGCCCGAGTTCCTGACTCTTTTCTAGAGACTGCACATTAGGAGCCAATATAGCAAAGCAATCACGAATTTAGGATTTGACATGGAGGTCAACCTTTCACCAACAGATGAGTCAGGAGACGGTTTTCATAAAACAAAGCCTTCATGAGCTTCAGGATCCAGGATGAACTTTTCTTCATATATTCTACACATTTTATCCTAATAATAGTACACATTATCTTCACCCATATTGTAATATCCTAGACCAATTCATTGATTTTAAGACCAACCATTTCATTAAGTTAATGGAATTTGCAGGTTAAAGGTAAAATAATCATTTTACCATAAAGGGCACATTGGTCAATTCTAAAAGATTTCTCATGGTAACTTAAGTTAATATAAGTTGAAGTTGTGTTTAAGGAAGTGATTAAGTCAAGTAATTAATGAAGACCAAATAAGGCCAAATAGAGATGATTGATGAAGCAAAGGCAATATGGTAATTTCACTTGTTTAAGTGAGGGGCATAACAGTCTTCATGCTTCCTAACTTATATGAATGCATTGATAGAAACCATAATTCTATTTAAATTTTCTTTTCTCCTCTCATACCATCCTCCTCCTTTCACACTTGTAATGAAGAGTAAAGAAAGAAATTATCTTCCATACAAGCCACCCTTCTTCCATGTAAGATCAATCCATCACAATGAGCATCATTTAAAGGAGGATTCAGTGATCATTGGTGGAGAAGGAAGAACTTAATTGAAAACATAATTGATTAAGAGGAATGGAAGAGGAATAAGGAAGGTCATTGGCTTCAAATTGCACACGAATTTGGGAAGGTTAACAAGAAGCTTGAAGATCATCATCATCTTTAATTACTAAGATCGGTTTCCCCTCCCTTAGACTTTGATCTTGAATTTATATTGGAATATTAATCTTTCATGTAATAGAGTAAAGTTTGAGTTTTAATACAAGTGAATGCATGATAGATTTAGAGTTTGGTGGATTCAGGAGATGAAAAATTGGTATGTTTCGAGGTGTATTTTGATATCCTAATTCTATCAAGATCATGACTAGATGATAAGAATTATATGATAATTGCATGCTAAGATTTAGGATCCTTTAACATGTTAATTGCTGATACGAAATGACAAGGTTATATGGTATAATTAGGAAGTATGTGGTATGTTAATGATTGAGTTTTTTGTTGTAAGAATGTAAAAATCAAGATTTTTGATACCTTGATTTGAATCAAGATATTTCTGATTCGAATAAAGAGAAAAATCATGCAATTTATGATTGTTTGATTAGAATTAAGAATCATGTGAGTTGCATTAAATTTATCATAATTTGAATCAAGAATCATATGATTTGAATCTAATTTGTCTTGAATTGAATCAAAAACCATGTGATTCTAATCATTGAAGCTACATATTTCTAGGGGGAGATTGTTGCATGTCTCTAACACATGCAGGGGGAACACCCCCAATACAGTTATTTTGTTGTTTATCTTATCACTTTAATTTATTATCTTATATTGAGTCTTCATCATTATTGCTCTTCTTTTGAATCAAGTTTGTATCATTTTGTTATTTTTTAGTATGCATAAGTCAATGGTTATATTTGAACTTTATCATGATACTTTTAGTCAATTGCATGAATCAATAAGGTCAACTCTAAGCCAAGATATAATTCAAAAAGTTTAAAATGGAAATATGATGGTACCATGACTAGTGTGAGATTATTTTCTTGTTCAAATATAATTGATGGTAAACCTGTTAAAATATTAAATTAGATTAGATTTGATTTGATTAGATTTAATATTTAATATAATCCAAGTTGTGTTAGCCCAAGCCCAATTAGGGTTGTATATAAATAGTCATAGTGTGTATCATTATTTTATACACTTGAATAATACAAATACTTATTTCCTTTATTATTCTCTCTTTCCCTCCTCACTAAAAGTGCCTCACACTAACAAATTGGTATCCAGAGCTTCTGATTATTATTCTTGATCAAGTTTTCAAGAATTTCACGTCATAGATCATTTTTCTAGGGCAAGTAAATCAACCGCTGCGAAGATGGCTAGTGATAAGGATATTCCGAGTTCTCTTCCAATGCTTGAAGGAAAAAATTGGATCCGATGGAAAAACAGATGCAATCCTTGTTTGGCTTCTATGAAACTCTAGAAGTGGTTACCGACGGTGTTCCTGAGTTGGCTGCAAATGCAACCGACGGACAGAAAAAATCCCACATCTCTAACAAAACAGCAACTTCGAAATGTCTCATAAATAATAATCAAATTAAAATTCAACAACTGAAAATCAACAATAAAAAACAGCAAGCGTTCATCCCCCTGAGTGTTACATATCAGAGCAATGACACTGACTCGAACTACCGAAGATATACAACCTTCACTCTCGATTACCTGCACGTTACCAACATAAGGGCAACATTAAAACAGAAGGGGTGAGATATCTAAAAATATAATAAAGTGCGTGATAATTAATATATTAAATTAGATCAACAACATCACCACTTCTCATCTCATAATCAACAACAATCTCACCAATAGTAGGCATTCATCAACATTAAAATACACTTCTTTATGAAATCATATAATGTGACTCAATACTATGAAAATGCCTGTGGTACCATTGGAGCAGAACTCTCATCTCAAAAATTTTCCAATTAATAGAGGCATTAACAAGGCATAGCCTTCATCTCAATATTTTCCAATCCAGGCCATCTCAATGAGCATAAGCTCCATCTCAAAAATGCAATGTATGCGACACAACCATGAATGTAATGATAACACCCAAGTTAAACAAAATCTCAAATCATCTCAAAACATCTCAATTTAACATCTCAAAACAATTCAAATTATCATCTCAAAACATCTCAAGTTATCATCTCCAAACATCTCAAAATACATCTCAAATTAACATCTCAAATTAACATCTCAAAATAACATCTCAGATGATCAAAATAATTCATCAAGCGTCATTTATTAATAAATAATCAAACATCATTTATTTATAAATCATCAAATATCATTTATTTATAAATCATCAAACATCATTTATTTATTTATCATCGAACATCATTTATTTATTAATCATCAAACATCATTTATTTATTAATAACTTCTCATTAATAACTCAGCAGTATATCAATAATACAGTAATCCATATTGTTATTCTGTAGGTCTACTTCGTTACTGCCACTAATCCTACTGTCATAACTCAAACAACAACTTCTAAGCATCTAACGTTCATCGTTCTGCACAAAACAGCGTAAGGCCAACACATCTTCTGACCACGCAACCTCTAACCAACACTGTTTCTAATAACATAGCTTCTAATGGCGCAACCTCCGGGCGACACAATCTTCTGACTACTACAAGTTCTGATCATCACAGTTTCTGACTGACTCAACCTCTGACCAGATACATCCTCTGACCGTCACAGTCTCTGACTAACCCCATCTTCTGACTAGTATAAATTCTGACTAATGCAACTTCTGACTAGTTACAGCTTCTGATCAGCCACATCTTCTGGCTAGTAAAACTTCTGACCAGCCACATCTTCTGGCTAGTACAACTTCTGACCAGCCACATCTTCTGGCTAGTACCACTTCTACTACCAGAACCTCTATTCTTTAATAGTGCAACGCAATTTCTAACTAACATATATATAACATCAGAACTTCTATCTTGCACTAATCTGACGCAACTTCTATCAGCATCCTTCTAACGTCAGAACTGCTACCTTTCCTTAACGTTATTATTTTAATTCCTTTTTCTTGTTATCACCCTAATCAGGAACAATACGGCTAATGTTATTCCCTAAATAATTCATCATTCTAACACAGCAGCACCTGGTATCCTTCTAGCTTAATTCTGCATTTTCATTACTGCTATATTCAACGTTTTCTTCCCTGAATCTCGCTATGGGATTCACGATTAAAGCCCTAAAACTTAATATTTTCATGACAATTCATCACCTATAATCATCTGATAATTCTACAACGTTTTAACAACATCAAGACATCAATATCCATCTAAAATTCATCAAATCATCATCATACATCATCATATACATCCAATTCAATAACAAGACAACAATCATCACTAATACCACATACCAATCATCATAAACCCAATTATAGAGTTATAACCCCACCCTTACCTTGGATTGAAGGTCGCTCTATAATTTCCGGTTGAATTCACGTTCTTGCCATTTTCCACTTCTCTAGCAGCTTGCACGTTCTCTTCCAAATCCTTATTTCTTTTTACAGCTTCTTTCTTTCTATTCCTTCTAACAAATAATAAAATAACCTTATTATTCTATTATTCCTTATTGGTCTTAAAACCAACACACACCCTTATTACTTCTACTCTCTCTCTCAAAATAAGCCCACATTAAATAATATTACACTTTTAATATTATTTCACCACATAATATTATATCTCTAATATTATTTCTCCGCTTAATAAAATAAATCCAATTAATTATAACACATCTTCATAAATATTCCAAAAATAATTTAATTAAATAATTAATTAAATTACGGGCGTTACAACTCTCCCCCACTTAGAATATTTTCGTCCTCAAAAATTTACCTCAACCAAACAATTCAGGATAGGAGTCTCGCATCTTGCTCTCTAATTCCCACGTCATGCTTTCACCAGCAGCTCCTAGCCAAACCACTTTAACCAAGGCAATCTCTTTGCCCCTCAGAGTCTTCATTTCACGATCCGCGATCCGTACAGGCATCGTCTCCACCGTAAGATTATCCCGTACTTGCACATCGTCCATATGAATCACATGAGATGAATTTGAAATATACTTCCAAAGTTGCGACACGTGAAACACATCATGCAAATTCGAAAGATTAGGCGGTAAAGCCACTCTATAAGCAACATTCCCCACTCTCTCCAAAATCTGATACGGTCCAATAAAATGAGAAGTGAGCTTCTTAGACTTCAATGCTCGCCCAACACCAGTCACAGGTGTAACTCTCAAAAACACATGATCACCAGCTTGGAATTCTAAATCTTTCCTTCGCTTGTCATGATAACTATTCTGTCTATTTTGTGAAGCTTTCATCTTTTCTCGAATCAACTTCACCTTCTCAGTAGTCTCACGAACAAGTTCAGGTCCAAGTACTACACTTTCACCAGATTCATGCCAACATAACAGAGTTCTACATCTTTGACTATAAAATGCTTAAAAAGGTGTCATACCAATACTAGAATGGTAACTTTTATTATACGTGAACTCTATCAACGGAAGATAAGTATCCCACGGACCTCCCAGCTCAAGAACACATGCCCTCAACAAGTCTTCCAACGATTGAATCATCCGTTCAGTCTGACCATATGTCTGAGGATGATACGCTGAACTCAACCTCAACTTAGAACCCAACACTTCTTGCAAACTCTTCCAAAAATCAGAAGTAAAACTTGGATCTCTATCTGACACAATGCATAAAGGAACACCATGCAACTTCACAATCACACTAGTATAAATCTCAGCCAACTTCGGCACTGGAAAAATGATGTTAATAGGAATAAAATGAGTTGACTTCGTAAGCCTATCAACAATCACCCAAATAGAATCGTGTCCTCTTAAAGTATTAGGCAATCCTGTCACAAAATCCATTAAAATGTTATCCCATTTCCATTCTGGAACTTCCAATGGTTGCATCAATCCTGCAGGCTTATGATGTTCAACTTTTGACTTTTGACAAGTCAAACATGCATACACAAACCGAGCCACGTCACTCTTCATCCCAGGCCACCAAAACAAACTTTTCAAATCTTGATACATCTTTGTAGCTCCTGGATGAATACTCAACTTACTTCTATGTCTCTATTCAAGTATCACTTTCTTCATCTCAACATCATCAGGAATACAAATCCGGTTACGAAATCTTAGCACACCTTGCTCATCTAGCTTAAAATCACTATTCTCAGATTGATCAATCCCCACCATCAAATCTACCAGTTTCACGTCCAATTTATGAGCTCCTCTGATACTGTCCAAAAATTCATTATTAATCTTCAACATACCCAACATAACACTCTGTGGAGTAACCTCGCAAACTAAGCTCATATCTCTGAACTACTCAATCAATTCCAACTCTTTAATCATCATTGCAGACATATGTAAAGTCTTTCGACTTAACGCATCAACTACCACATTCGCTTTTCCTGGATGATAATTCAAACTAAAATCACAATCCTTTAACAATTCCAACCATCTTCGTTGCCTCATATTCAACTCTTTCTGATCAAACAAATACTTTAAGCTCTTATGGTCACTAAACACTTCAAATCTAGAACCATAAAGATAATGCCTCCAAATCTTCAACACAAAGACACCAGCAGCAAGTTCTAAATCATGCGTAGGATAGTTCTTCTCATGAGTCCTCAACTGCCTCGACACATAAGCAACTACCTTACCATTCTGCATAAGTACACCTCCTAAACCCATCTTAGAAGCATCACAATAAACCACAAAAGGCTCTCCTGGATTAGGCAACATCAAAATCGGAGCCGACGTCAACCTCTTCTTCAATTCCGTAAAACTTTCTTCGCACTGAACATCCCACACAAACGCTCTACCTTCAAAAGTCAACTTAGTCCATGGAAGTGGCAACTTAGAAAACCCTTCGATAAACCTTTTATAATAACCAGATAATTCCAAGAAGCTTCTAATCTCAGTAGCCGACTTTGGAGTTTCCCATTGCAACACAACATCAACCTTTGATGGATCTACAACAATGGCACTACCTGAAATCACATGACCAAGAAAACTAATCTCTTTTAACCAGAATTCACACTTGGACAACTTTGCATACAGCTTCTTCTCTTTCAAAACTTGCAGTACTACCCTTAAGTGTTCTGCATGCTCTTCTTCTAACTTAGAGTAAATCAAAATATCATCAATGAACACCACTACGAACCGATCCAAATAAGTATGAAAGATATGATTCATATATTCCATGAATACTCCCGGCGCATTAGTAACACCGAAAGGCATCACCGAATACTCGTAATGTCCATGATGCATTCTGAAAGTCGTCTTCTGAATATCTTTATCCTTCACTTTAATCTGATGATAACCCGGCCTCAAATCAATCTTACTAAACACACGAGCATCCACCAATTGGTCCATCAAGTCATCTATTCTTGGAAGCGGATACTTGTTCTTAATTGTCACCTTATTCAACTGTCTATAATCAACACAAAGCCTCATACTTCCATCTTTCTTCTTTACTAACAACACTGGAACTCCCCACGGCGATACACTTGGTCTTACAAACTTCTTCTCAAGTAACTCTTCCAATTGCTTCTTCGACTCTGACAACTCAGATGCAGACATCCTGTATGGTGCCATAGACACAGGTCTGGTACCAGGTACAAGATCAATTGCAAATTCAACTTCTCTCTCTGGAGGTACATCAGGAATCTCATCAGGGAAAACTTCAGGAAATTCACACACCACCTGCAATTCCTCAATTATAGCTTGAGTCTCTATAGATAGTGTCGCCATCAACAAAAACATATGTGCTTCCTCTTGCATCAACTTCCTCAACTATCTAGCAGATAACAGAGCACCTTCTTCTTCTTCAGGAGTAGAAAACTTCACCGACTTGTCATAACAGTTAATATGAACACATTTATGCTCTAACCAGTTCATACCAAGAATCACATCCAAACCTATTAACGGCAAACAAATCAAATCAACAACAAAGTCTCTGTCGAAGATCGACAAGGGACACTTAGCACACACAAAAGGAGTAGTCACCGACCCCTTGGCTGGTGTATCAACGACCATTTCTCCATTCAAAGAAGACAACACAAGACCCAATCTTTCAACACAACCAGAAGCAATAAAACAATGCGTAGCACCAATATCAATAATAGTAATTAAAGAAGTATTATTAATGACACATGTACCTCTAATAATTCTTTCCTCAGCAGCTGTCTGATCCTCAACTAAAGCAAACACTTTACCACTTGACCGAGCCCTCTTCGGTTTCGGACACTGGCTACCAATGTGCCCTTCTTCTTTACAGTTGAAACAAACCACACTCTTGTGCTCACACTCAAATACAACATGTCCGTTCTTGCCACAACAGAAACACCTCTTCACTTCAGTAGTGCACACATTACTCTTGTGCCCAGACTTTCCACACTTAAAACAAACCACACCAGCAGGAGCATCTCCCTCACTAGTCCTCTGTCCATGAGCAACTCTCTGTTTACCCTTACCAACTGGGGTATCATGAGGTTTACCATGATGTTGTGGGTGCTTACCCCTCTTCTCACTGATAATCTTGTAATGAGCATTATTATCTTCCTCATAAATTCTGCAGCTATCAACCAAATCAACAAAGACACGAATTTTCTGATGTCCAACTGCTTTCTTAATCTCCGGGCGCAACCCGTTCTCAAACTTAATACACTTTGAAAACTCAGCATTTTCCTCAGCGTAATGCGGATAAAACTTAGCCAACTCAGCAAACTTGGCAGCATACTCAACAACTGACAGATTTCCTTGCTTCAACTCAAGGAATTCAATTTCCTTCTTACCACGAACATCTTCAGGAAGTACTTTCTCAAAAACTCTCTATGGAACACAGCCCAAGTGACATTCTCACCTGCAGCTTCCAACTTCCGACAAGTCTCTATCCACCAGTCATCAGCCTCGAATGCTAGCATATGAGTCCCATAACGAACCTTCTGTACTGGAGTGCAATCCATCACGCGAAAGACTCTCAATCTCTTTCAACCATTCCAATGCTCCGTCAGGATCATACTTTCCCTTGAACGTAGGTGGATTCTCTCTTTAGAAAGTCGCCAAGCTACGAGATCCAGCATTCCCGTTAGCATTCGACTGATTTTCCATCGCATGAGCCATAACTTCTAAAGCAGCAGCAAGAGCAGCATCATTCCTTCCATCCATCTCAACTCCTCACTACAACATAAACAACGATTAGAACATTAAAATAACAATACTAGGTTGTTAGACAACTACGACTCGACGACAAGGTCAGACCAACCTTTTGCTCTGATACCAACTTTGTAACACCCCAATTCTACCCCAAGCAATTATGCAAAATAAATCAGAGTTATAAAATTTCAATCATACAAATGAATCGGGACGTCACAAATTCTTCTAACAAATTCATTGCATTCATCGTGGATATATAACACTTTTTCGAACATCAGATGAACCGTCAACATAACATCTATAATTAAATAATTCAACATCTACGCAGCGGAATTCTTAATAACATCTCTAACAAAACAGCAACTTCGAAACGTCTCATAAATAATAATCAAATTAAAATTCAACAACTGAAAATCAACAATAAAAAACATCAAGCATTCATTCCCCCGATTATTACATATCAGAGCAATGACACCGACTCGAACTACCGAAGGTATACAACCATCACTCTCGATTACCTGCACGTTACCAACATAAGGGGAAACATTCAAACAGAAGGAGTGAGATGTTTAACAATATAATAAAGCGCATGATAATTAATATATTAAATTAGATCAACAACATCACCACTTCTCATCTCATAATCAACAACAATGTCAACAATAGTATACATTCATCAACATCAAAATACACTTCTTTATGAAATCATATAATGCGACTCAATACTATGCAAATGAATATGGTACCATTGGAGCAGAACTCCCATCTCAAAAATTTGCCAATTAATAGAGGCATTAACAAGGCATAGTGTTGCACCCCAAAATTTGCCCTCTCATGTTTTCCAAAGTCTTCCCCCTGCATGGTTGACCAGAAACCCTTGCCTAAGGAAAAAGAAAATTTTTGAGTGGTGCTTTAAGTACCTTTTGATTGGCATTCTGAAAGACCCTTCGATTGGTATTCTGAAGGAGCCTTTCGATTGGCATGGATAATTCCCTTCGATTGGCATTATGGACAAACACTTCGATTGGCATTGTGTCAAGGCCTTCAATTGGAATTCTGAAAGACCTTTTCGTTTGGCACCCTGGACCAAGCCTTTCAATTGGCATGCCAAGGGATCCTTTGATTTAGCATTGTGTCGAGGCAGCTTCGACAGGCATGTTAACCATGTCCTTCGATTAGCATGAACAACACCTTTCGATTGGCCTGTTAACAAAGCCTTTCGATTGGAATTTTAACAAGTACCCTCTGATTGGTATATGGACAAATACCCTTCAATTGGCATTTCAAAAGGTCCTTGGACTGGAACTTCAGAGTGTCCTTCGACTGGAACTTCAGAGTTTCCCTTAATAAGAACATCAGAACGAAATGACCTTCGAATGGCATTTCAGTGCAGAGTTTCTCTTAATCTAAGATGCTCTGATGAAGGAAGTTCTGAACACTTCGAATCAGAACTTAGACTCATCACAAGGCCAAGGGCTGGTCGAAGTTATCTAATAGGGAATGTTCTAAATAGATTCGAATTGGACTTTGAAGCTGGCAAAGAAGGAAAATTCGAAGGAATGAAGTAGGATGGCATGACTAAGCAAAAACACATATCTTAACCTGTCCAGGTTCACCCAAAGTTCACAATGGCATGTGTCCCTTGCAAATATGCAATCGAAGCAGGGGGAGTCTCAATCGAAGGGGCTGTGACATCGAAACTGGAGTAGTTCGAATTGGGACTTTGAAGCAATCGAAGCAGGGGGAGTGTCAATCGAAGGGAAGTGGATTTGTAAGCCAGCTTTCGATTTTCATCATGTTGGAGGCCCAAACAGCTCATAACAGGCTGGCAGTAACGCATGAAAGCAGATTGGCACGTGATTGAATCAAATATGGCAAGTCTTTATGAAGAAATCAAATCAAATCTCTTCATCATAATGGACCAAGATTTGATACACAAATGTTGACCTAAATTCCTTGTCCATATAAACCTCATGCTCACAAACAAAAAAGGGGAAGAACACACACGAAACTCTACACACGAAAAAACGCACAAAAACTCTGCAGAAACGGCCATACAACTTTGAGAAAAAGCTTGAGAACCTTGGATCTGAAATTGCACTTAGAGACCTTTTCAGGTTCAAACAAAGGTTCCAATCGCTTCCTTGGACCTCACTGAAGCAGTACCAATCATTATCGTGTGCTCTCCTTCCCCAAAAAGCCCTGTAAGTATTGCTCTGAACCGCCATATTCATGGGATCGTAAAGCTTCAATCTTGCATTCATTCTTTTAAATAATTGCATATTTGAACTCCTGACATCATTTGCAAAGTTTCTGTATTATTCAATTTCATTATTATGCCCTATATCACAAAACACCATGGTAGATTGTTTTAGGGTTCTTTCAGGGATTTTCATTACAGGGCAAATTGGTCAACAAAAGGACCATGGTTGGAACCAGGGCGGAGAGGCGAGCAGAACCATGCCTTTAGTTTGCATTTTAGTGGCTTGTGGCAGATTTTGAGGCAGTATGATGTATAGCTACAGACAATCGTCTGTTGGTATAGGCCAAAGGATTTTTAGCCACAGTCCCCATGACAGGGACGATAACGTGGCATGGCCAGATTTGCCTGTTTGAAATATTAACGCATTCTTTCTTATTTTCCAGCATATTCATTGATTTTCCCATATATTATTTATTTCTTATTCCAATGACAATTGAACAAACTGGCTGGTTGGTGAACGTGTTAGTGCAAGACCCCTTGGGACCTGGATTCGAATCCCAAGTCCCCCCCAAAACTTTGTTACATTTTTTTTCAGGTACTCGGGTGAAGCATTCCAGGCGTGCTTCACCATATGCCCCAGGGATCAACATGCCAAGTGGCCCACCAGGCAGATCTAGTGATCCAGATTGCACGCCCATCATAGTCCTCAGTCAACAAACATGCATGGAGTCACAAAAAGTCCAACATGCTGGACGTTTGGGCCTGGAAATTGCAACTCAAACACCTTCTTCAGGCCCAGCACCCCCCCCCCCCCCCTGAGTTTGTTTATTTTATTTTTCTTTTCATTATTTTCTATTTCTATTTTATTAATGTTAGTATCTTAATTAACCAATCAACTAATTAACTTTTTTTTATAGAAAAAAATCAGAAAACAAAAAATATATTTAAATTCCATTAATGTTATTATTTATTTTTGTAAATAAAAAGTTAACCAATTAATTTAATCTTAATTAGGTTCAATTTCAATATATTTTGCATTAAATTAAAATCAATATAGAATTAGGTTGTTTTTATATTTTTAACCATTCTTTTTTTATTTCCTTAATTAAAATAAAAAAACCAAAAATATTTTCATTTAATTTAATTATTAATTTAGACTTATTTTTTTAAATCAAAAATAACAAAAATATGCTTTATTCAATAAAAGGGTCAAAATCCTAAAGGACATTCTGATTCAATTTTCTCGTGCGTATTGTTTTGATCCATATATTGTAATTGCTCCGAGGATGTAATAGTTTTAACTTATGACTTTTTATTTACCGCTTTTATTTAGTTTTTCGCATTTAATTTTAAGGGTTTGTCTTTGGCGATGTAAATACCCGACGCCTTGTAATAGCTTAGTTTTATTTTCCGCAATTTATTTTCCGCAACCATTAACCGCTAGATGTATGAATAATAGGCTATGCATGACAAGATTAACCTTTAATTTAAAATCAACCGTAGCTAATCATTAACATGTACAAAGATAATATAAACTGAAAATTGACACACTCGCACATGCCACTCTTAGGGTACGCCTCACTTGGTTGCCTCGAACGTGGTCATTGAGTATAGGAAGTTTTAGAGGTCGTCTTTTTGTCCAAAGATCATAAGTTGCCTCGAAACGGTTGCCTCGGAAAAATGATCTAAGACATTAGGGTTACCGCTAAGGTGTCCTAACATTGCTTTAGTGACCACACATCCCTTAAATCGAATTGACCCGAAAACTCCAACGATGATGCTACCTACTCCTCAATAGTGGGATAGCATTGTCTAAAGGATATTTACACAGTCTAATTCATTTTTGAGTAGGTAGAGGTTCTTAAGTACTTGCTCTTTTTAAAATAAAACAAAACTTTTCGCACTTACACTCTCTTCAAAAACAAAACTCTTTTTCAAAACCCACAATCACAAAGAAAAGAAAACTTTTGAAAACATAATGAGCAAGTACCTAAGAGCCCGTGGATAACCACGGATAGAAAGGGTGCTAACACCTTCCCTTTCTATAATCTACCTCCCGAACCCGAGAAATATCTCAAAAAGGAATTTTTCTGTGCTTTTGTCCTTTCCTTGTTGGATAAAATAAAAGACGGCGGCGACTCTTGCTTACTGCGACATTTTGCGAAAACAAACGCAAACGCGAACCAGCATTCCAAAACAGTCAGTTCTATTCCCACCGATCACACATAGCCTTCATCTCAAAATTTGCCAATCCTGGCCATCTCAACGAGCATAAGCTCCATCTCAAAAATGCAATGTATGCGACACAACCATGAATGTAATGATAACACCCAAGTTAAACAACATCTCAAATCATATCAAAACATCTCAATTTAACATCTCAAATTATCATCTCAAAACATCTCAAGTTATCATCTCCAAACATCTCAAAATACATCTCAAAATAACATCTCAGATGATCAAAATAATTCATCAAGCGTCATTTATTTATAAATCATCAAAAATCATTTATTTATAAATCATCAAACATCATTTATTTATAAATCATCAAACATCATTTATTTATTAATCATCAAAAATCATTTATTTATTAATCCTCAAACATCATTTATTTATTAATAACTGCTCATTAATAACTCAGCAGTATATCAATAATACAGTAATCCATACTGTTATTCTGTAGGTCTACATCGTTACTGCCACTAATCCTACTGTCATAACTCAAACAACAACTTCTAAGCATCTAACGTTCATCGTTCTGCACAAAACAGCATAAGGCCAACACAGCTTCTGACCACACAACCTCTAACCAACACAATTTCTAATAACATAGCTTCTAACGGCACAACCTCCTGGCGACACAATATTCTGACTACTACAAGTTCTGATCATCACAGTTTCTGACTGACGCAACCTCTGACCAGATACAACCTCTGACCTTCACAGTCTCTGACTAACCCCATCTTCTGACTAGTACAAATTCTGACTAATGCAACTTCTGACTAGTTACAGCTTCTTATCAGCCACATCTTCTGGCTAGTACAACTTCTGACCAGCCACATCTTCTGGCTAGTACAACTTCTGACCAGCCACATCTTCTGGCTAGTACCACTTCTACTACCAGAACCTCTATTCTTTAATAGTGCAACGCAATTTCTAACTAACATACGTATAACATCAAAACTTCTATCTTGCACTAATCTAACGCAACTTCTATCAGCATCCTTCTAACGTCAGAACTGCTACCTTTCCTTAACGTTATTATTTTAATTCCTTTTTCTTGTTATCACCCTAATCAGGAACAATATGGCTAATGTTATTCCCTAAATAATTCATCGTTCTAACACAGCAGCACCTGGTATCCTTCTAGCCTAATTCTGCATTTTCATTACTGCTATATTCAACGTTTTCTTCCCTGCATATCGCTATGGGATTCACGATTAAAGCCCTAAAACTTAATATATTCATGATAATTCATCACCTATAATCATCTGATAATTCTACAACGTTTTAACAACATCAAGACATCAATATCCATCTAAAATTCATCAAATCATCATCATACATCATCATATACATCCAATTCAAGAACAATACAACAATCATCAATAATCCCACATACCAATCATAATAAACCCAATTATAGATTTAGAACCCCACCCTTACCTTGGATTGAAGGTCTCTCTACAATTTCCGGTTGGATTCACGCTCTTGCCGTTTTCCACTTCTCTAGCAGCTTGCACGTTCTCTTCCAAATCCTTATTTCTTTCTACTGCTTCTTTCTTTATATTCCTTCTGAAAAATAATAAAATAACCATATTATTTTATTATTCCTTATTGGGCTTAAAACCAACACACCCTCTTATTACTTCTACTCTCTCAAAATAAGCCCACATTAAATAATATTACACTTTTAATATTATTTCACCACATAATATTATATCTCTAATATTATTTCTCTGCTTAATAAAATAAATCCAATTAATTATAACACATCTTCATAAATATTCCAAAAATAATTTAATTAAATAACTAATTAAATTACGGGCATTACTCCTAGCATTTTGATTACTACATGATTGAGCATACTTTGACTATAACATGCAGGACTTTGATATCAGCATGTGAACAAACTTTGACAACATGCTTGATATTTTTCCAACCAATAGGATACCCTTGCCTAGACTAGAGTTCAATCTAAAACCTCACAAATCTCCATCTTGAAACAAACTCTACAACATCAAAGGAACAAACTAGCTTTCATCTTGCAGCTTTACAAACTGTATATAGTGGAAAAACTTGCAGCTTAATAATGTCTTGGTGATCATATTAGCAACATTATCTTTAGTCGAAACCTTCATCACTTGGACTTCTCCATGCTCGATTATTTCTATGACGAAATACAACCTTACATCGATGTGCTTGGTCCGCTCGTGATAGGGTGAACTTTTTGACAGGTGTATTGCACTTTAGCTGTCACATTTAACAATGATAGCTCGACCTTGAAGTTTCAGTTCCTTAGCAAAACCTTCAAGCCACAATGCTTCTTTCACAACTTTAGTAAGGCAAATATATTCCGCTTCTATGGTTTATAAGGTAAAAACCTTCTGAAGTTTCAGTTTCTAACTGATTTTTATGCCAAACATAGTGAACACATATCAACAAATATATTTTATGGAATCCATACAACCTACATAATCAGAGTAAACATATCCTTCGATTTCTACTTTACTGTCATCACTACAAGATCCACTATAAATCAGGACTTTGCTTAAAAACCCATTTATGTACCTTAGAATCCAATTCAATACTTGCTAATGTGCCTTTCCAGGCTTGGCCATGTACGCACTTACAAGGCTCACTCCAATGTTATTTTTGGCCTTGTACAAACTATAACATACATTAAAGAACCCATTATACTAGCATATGGTATGATATTCACATAGACTCAACTTAAGTACTGGACTTTGAGTCGTACTCAACTTGAATTGTGGATTTGTTGGTGTCACAACAGGATTTGAATTTGACACACCAAACTTGTCGAGAATCTTCTGTATATATGTCTCTTGAGATAAGCATAATTTGGACTGCTTTCTATCTCTCCGGCTGTTAATCCTGAGAATCTCTGAGGCAACTCCAAGATCCTTAATTTCAAACCTTATCAAGTTCATCCCCCACCTTTATTACATCCTCGACATTGTTTCTTGCTATGAGGATGTCGTCCATATATTGTAACAAAATAATAAATGAACTTCCAGGTCGAAATATGAAGTAAACAAAGTGGTCAAATTGGCTCCTAGTGAAACCTATGTGTGCCATGAACATGTCGAATCTCATATTCCACTATCGAGGAGATTGTTTCACCCATACAAAGACGTAGTCAATTTTAACACATAATATTCCTTTAATTTTTCTAGCATACCCTTCATGTTGCCTCATCAAGATTGTTTCATCTAGATAACCATACAGGAAGGCGGTCTTCACATTCATCTATTCAAGTTATAGGTCAAACTTCGTCACCATGGCTAACAACATTATAATGGATCTATGATTTACAACAAGTGATAACAAATTGTTAAAGTCAACTCCTTATTTCTGAGTGAATCCCCTCACTACCAACCTTGCATTTTATCGCTTCGACATCACTCATTTTATTCCTTCTTTAACTTTGAAAATCCACTTACATCTGACTAACCTGACCCCTGCAGGTTTCTCGATCAGCTCCCAAGTGTAATTATCATGAAGAGATTTCATCTCATCATCCACAATCTTTATCCATTCAGTCTTATTTTGACTCTTCACAACTTCCTTGTAGTATATAGATTCTTCACCTAGAACCTCACTTGCAGAGATTAAGGAAAACACTATGAGATTTGTGTAACCAAGTATCTAAGGTAACTTGATGGCCCTTCTCGACATGTCTCTTGCCAACAAGTAGTCATTTTATGTTTCCTCATTTTCATCAGCAATTTCTGCTTCTTCTTCTACTTCATCTGGTTTATGCAATTCAGCATTACTACGCTCGACCTCAACATGAATCTCTTCTTGTTCCATCTCCTCTTCAGAGATTTCTGCATTTCGATCAGCATCATCAGTTTTCTTGAATGTTATTTCTACTTCATTGAAAACTACATCTCGACTTGTGATACACTTCTTAGACATGGCTCTAGGCACCACAACCTGTAAGCTTTGACTCATTCAGGGTACCCCATGAACATGTATCTTAGAGCTCTAGGTTCAACCTTGTCTTGCCTAATGTGAGCATAGGATACACATCCAAATACTCTAAGTTTATCGATATTAGGTGGATGTCCCGACCAGACTTCTTCAGGTGTCTTCATCCCTAAGGCAATGGAATCACATCTATTTATCAGATATGTTGTTGTCGAAATAACCTCAGCCCAAAACACCTTCTTTAATCCAACACTAAGTAACATGCATTTAACTCTTTCCAAAATGGTTCGATTAAACCTTTCAGCTAAACAGTTTTGCTGAGGAGTACCTATAGTAGTTTTGTGCCTTGCAATACCAAATGTAACATAGCTTTTGAAAGCCTCGTTGCGAAATTCAAGACCATTGTTGATTCTCAACCTCTTGACCTTCTTGTCAGTTTGGTTTTCGACAAGAGTCTTCCAAATTTAGAAAAATTCATCCTAAACTTTCTGAATGAATACCCATAACTTTCATGAGTAATCATTAACTTTCCTCAGTGTGAGAGATTCCTTGCAGGTCTCCAGAGATCAGCATGAATATGTTCAAGGGATCCATGTGTTCTTTGTTTACTTTTGTTAAATTTCACCCTAATAGATTTACCAAATACATAAGGTTCACAAAACTCCAGCTTTTCGACCTTGTCACCACATAGAAGACATTTTCTCGATAATTCAATCAGGCCTCTTTCATTGATATGGACAAGTATCTTGTGCCATAGCTCAAACTTCATCATAGGTTTTATGGATACCACATCATCTGAAATCTTAGGATACATTGCTCTCCTTTGAAAACATATCCTTTCTTGTCAAATTCACCAAGAGAAATCAAATTTCTCTCATATCAGGTATATATATATATATATATATATATATATATATATATATATATATATATATATATATATATATATATATATATATATATATATATATATATATATATATATATATATATATATATATATATATATATCTGACACTAGTCAATAGTTGTATTGACTCATCATAGAGCTTGAATCTTACACATTCAATACCTGCAGTCTTGTAGGATTTGTTGTTTCCTAACATCACTAATCCACCATCTTAATCACATAATTCCTCAAATACATCTTTGTATGGAGTCACGTGCCAAGTACATCCTGAATCTATAACCCATTCCTTGCAAGAATTTTTGCTCGAAACTACCAGGACATCCGATGATTCATAATTATCTTGCACAAAGGCTGCATTACCATTACCACCATGATTGTTCTGGCGATCAGGGCACACCTCTCTCGTGCAACCCTCATTCTTACGGTTATAACACTTAATTGCAAGAATATCACCAACATAATATTTCTGCTGACCTTTACCATTTTTCTTCTCAAACCCGCCATCTTTCTTCAAGAATTTTTCCTTAACGGACAAACCTTCACCAACAAACGATGACTTATGCTCCTTTGGTTCATTCAAGTCCTTTACGTATAAGGCAGATTGAAGTTTTTCAAAGATCATGGACTCTCTTTCATACAAGAGATTTTATTTGACGTGAGCATGAGACTTAGGTAAAGAACACAACAATAACAATGCTTGATCTTCATCATCAATTCTAACCTCGATATTCTTCAGATCAAGAATCAACTTATTGAATATATCCAACTACTTAGTCAAAACTTTATCTTCACTCATTTTGAATGAATACATAGCTTGCTTCAAGTTCAAATGATTTACAAAGGGTTAAGTCATGTACAATCCTTTAAGTTTTGTCCACACACCCGCTGTCGTCTTGTCCTTCAAAATCTTCCGAAGAACCTTATCACCAAGACTCAATACGATGGTGATGTGGGATTTCTCTATCATCATCATCGTATTCTCCTTCTCTGTTAGGGCAACATCCATGACTTCAGCTCCCTTCAACGCTTTTAGCAAATAATATTGAACAAGAAGGGATCACATCTTCAAGCGCCATAAACTAAAATCATTCACTCCGGTGAATTTTTCAATCTCAAACTTTGTTGACAACATTTTCTCCACGCTTACTACACCAGTTTGTTGTAACAGAGTGCCGTCAAGAAAAAAGAAAAACTGAAAAAGATTGAGTTTATTGAACAAACACAAGAAACTCTATTATGTTTTACGAAAGAGAGAAAAGAGAGAAGAAGAAGAAAATCAAGATTGATTATAACTATTTTACTATTCACTTACTCAATAAGGGTTTAAAGATTACAAGTGAATAACAACAACGAAACTCTCTCAACAACCTGAGAGAAACAATCTATTTATAGACTACTAAGTTAACATAAGCTACAAGCTAACTTAAATAATTGGGCTAAGCAAACAGGTTCAATTCGATATGCTAACAATTTTAGCATTTCGATTACTGCATACTTAAGCATACTCCAACTACAATATACAGGACTTTGACATCAATATGTGTACAGACTTTGACAACATAGTTAATCTTTATCAAACTAAAAAAATATTTTTATTTAGACTAGAGTTCGATCCAAAAGAAGGTTTCCAAGAGTTTCTTAAACTTAATTTTTCTAAATTGGTGGGCGTTGGAGTACCATTTCATTGCTATTAGTTATTTCCATTCTAAAAGGTCGCTCAGCCAAAAATGTAATCTAAGAAATGTGTGTAGATAGATGATATCCCTTCTTTTTGTTTGCATGAATTTGTATCCCACTTGTCTCTAGTTTTTTTTCCCAATATGTGTCTATATTAAAATTTAAAATAAAATTATATTACATATAGTGGCTATATATTTATTAATTAGAGTTAGATATGTTTTTTTTTTATAAATAATTTAAATTTGATTTTAATATTTATAATTATTTTTTAATATTAATCTTTCTAAAAATTTTCATCATACTTTTGATCTCTCCTGTTAAAATTGTCGTTAATTCAGTCACTTAATAGAAACTGTTGTTAATTCAGTCGTTAAATTATAAAGATTGTCGCTAAATTACGTGAGATAGAAAAATATAAATAAAAATTTTAAGAAACATTTTATTTTAAGTGACTAAAAATGAAATATAAAATATTAATGCATCACAAATATATTTAACCTATTATTATATATAAAACCAGAATAACACAAAGTACACATACATATAACAGAGTCACTTACAAAACAACAACACTATGTCTAAATTAAGGACAGTTATGAAAACACAACACATCCGGCCGGTAGTAATTATTGCTTCAAACTAGCTACCGTCGAAGGTTGTCTTTGGTGTTATACGTTTAATGTGCATGATGCGACAAAAAGGACCCAACACACATGTTGCCAAAAGTAGTAGTTGCATTGCATGCACCAGCTACCATGTTTTATTTCCACATACTAGTTAAGTAACTAACTAGACCAGAAGAGTACTGGAGAGTGATCATGTTAATAATATAGAGAACCTGCACAAACACAAAATTAATTATATATTTTATTTTCAGTTTCTTTTGTTATTGCTTTTGCTAATGGACATGCAAAGATTAATATATTTCTAACCTTTCCACCAGTTTCCTCTTGAAGCACTGCCTGAATCGCTACCATTCGAATCATCATCATCATCATCCTTATTCTTCTTGATCTGTAAAATCATTTAAGAGTAAACTTGAGCATATTTATCATGAGCAGGTCCGTCTTTGAGATCGTGCAAAACTGACTAATGTACAAGGTTCAAAATTTGTCAAATTAAATTATGACTAAATAAAGTATTTTTCACGGTTAAACTATTATTAAATATTTCTTACAATTAAACTATGACTAACTTAAGACGAGTTTGATAAAGAGCATATATGGTAAAATGGATGAGAATATAAGGGAGTTACAATATGGGGAGGTTGAGTGGTCCTGCAGGTTCTTGGAGAATTATAATTTTCCTGACCACCATAATAGATTGATGAGCTGTAGTAACTAGGCTCCACTGTCTCAGTTTGATAATTGGTATCACGACTACTATTCTTGTTAGAGATGCCACCACTATTTTCACCTTTGTTTGAGTAATTTCCTGAAACCAATTCCAAACTCAAACTTTACTATATAAACTCAAACATGAAAAAGTTATATGTTCCCTCTATGTAGACAAGTTTTGAGGCTGGAGTTAACACAAAATGGCATGGCATATATATTTTGTACTCCAACCAAGTCAGATTAGTATGTCAAATGTTTAACGAACCTGTCCATAGTTATTGCTTCCCATTTCGTGCCTTGTTGAATCTCTTCTCCCAACCTAAAGTTACAAAATAGATTAATATAATTCATAAACAATATATAGATTCTCATATACACCGAGACACATGTGAAAAATATACTCATTCATCTTCAAATTCTGAGTTTTAATTGTTTTTCTAACAAATTTCAGACCATCCGCGTATACTCCATTATTGTTTTTTTTTTTTTGTTTATCAAAGATTCTCTTCATTATTCAAAGATGTATTGGACACTATAAGGTTCTGTTTGAAAATGCAATATTTTCGGTTTATAACTTATAAGTTTATATATTTAAAAAAGAATTATAAGATAATATATTTTTTTTTATTGATTTATAAATATCAATAATTTTTATATTATTAATATTATGAGAAAATACAAAACATGTTGTCAAAGATTGGACTCTCGAACAATAAATAACTCATATCAATTGAACTATTTTACTCACCCTTTTTATTATTTATTAGATAATATTATTTTTAAAGAATTTATAATTCATTTTGATTGGGCTTATAGTTTTTGTGATAAGTTAGTTCAAGTATATCTCATGTTTTTTCTCACTGTTTTTTTTTATATCTTAGTTGAAAAATATTAAATATTAATTTAATATATTTTTATTATGATAATTATATAATAATTAAACTATTAATTTTATAAAAAATTATAAATTTATTTAACCAATTTTTTTTTAAAGTACAAATCAGATATTTTCTACATACAATTGTGAAGACTAACCCTGCTGGACGTAGAAGATCATAATAGATCATAATTTTTTTTAAAGAAATTTAACACTGCTGCGTGTTTAGGATTAAATTTGAATCTAAAACATTGATTAAATTGAAAGAGAATCCTACCATCGCAATCAAATAACTTCTGAATTTTTAATGAACTTATTTGTTAACAACTCTCGGCTAATTTATAAATTATCAAATCATCTATATAATCATCGGTTAAAGTTAGATTATCTATTATAGCTTTTTTATAGCTTTTTGACAAACAAAGCTTAAATATAAACATCTTTCAACTCAAATTCAAATATATAGACCCTCTAAACCGATTTTATGGTGTACAACTTTTAGATTAATAGAGATAAATTTTCTCTTAAGAATTGTTTAGCGGGCTAATGCCACTGCATATGATCCATTTTGAAAGACCACTAGGTCAAAGTTAGAAACAATCTATATGCATATATCAAAAACTAATATTGAAGCCAAAAAAATAATATGAAAAAATGAAAAATTTTAGGGTCATGCATGCATACATGAGCACAATATGAAGAGATAAAAATTATATAAGAGGGGGGAAATCATGCATACAGTGGATGGAGGTGGGAAAATGGAGCTAAAGAAGCTGGTGGAAGAAGATGAAGTAGTGGAAGGATCTTTGGGACCAAAAAGATGATCAAAATTGGTAGGAGATGAGGAAGAACCAGCTCCTCCAACTTTCTTTTTGTTGTTCTTGTTCTCCATGTCTTTTGCAACTAAGTGTATGATTCACTACTATTATTAAACTTTTTGAGTGCTTTTTGAAAAGCAATTAACGAACAAAACTGGTTATAGAAAAGAAGGTAAAGAACAAAACTAACGACTAAAGATATTGGATAAGGTTTGCATGGAAGAAGCAAACAAATTAAAGAGATAAGTAAGAATTAAGGAGAGAGCAGAAGGCAGGGAAAAAGGAGAGGAGAACACGTGATCGATAGAAGATTGTGTGTTGGAACATGTAACGTATGAAGAGGTATTTATAAGCCCATAGTATTGTAGAATGCCCCCTCCATCCATGTGCTCTCACTTGATTTCCATCCCTTTCCATTCTCTATGACACATGCTTGTCTTAGTGGGACCCACATGGAAGTTATTCCCAAATCCCAATAATTCTTCTATGTCTCTCATGGTAGGTTTTCAATCTTTGACTTCTCTAAATATTTTTTTATTTTATTTTTTTACAAAAATACATTAATATTCTAGTAGAAGAAATTGAGAAGAAAAAATCACGTGAAAAGAGAAAAAGAGATAAGAAACATAATAGTTTAAGATATTGATTGATTTTAGAGAAAGAGAAAATATATAAAAAAGATAAGTGTGTTTAATTTTTAAAAGACAAAAAACACTTTTATACCAAAGATATGATTTATTTTTAGGGGAAAGGATAAAAAAGAAAATAGTCAAATATTGATGCTCTCTCACTTCATTCTAAATTCATTTGTTTGGGGAGAAAAAAAATGTGGGTTTTATGATGTTTTTATTCTGTAGCTTTTATTTTTATTTCATGTATTCTCTCTGTTTTAAAATGAGTGTCGTTTTAATAAATAAGATTTATTTTAAAATAATATCATTCTCACTTTCAATATATAAATAAATGTTATTTTTTCAATTATTAATCTCTACACTATTTCTAACATATTTATAAATATAGTAGAAGTGTAATTTCTTATGACACTATTATTATATTTTTTAATTGTGCATAAAAACTTTAAACGACATTCATTTTGAAACAAAGAGAACACTAATTAAAAGAAATTCTCTCTCTCTCTCTCTCTCTCTCTCTCTCTCTCTCTCTCTCTCTCTCTCTCTCTCTCTCTCTCTCTCTCTCTCTCTCTCTCTCTCTCTCTCTCTCTCTCTCTCTCTCTCTCTCTCTCTCTCGTATTTCAATCGCATTAATCACAATGTAACTCCATTAAGTTCAATGTGATTGAATTTTCCATACCGAATATGAATGAGTACAATTGTTGTACCCCAATTTTTGCCCCTAAGATCCTCTTACCATACCATATTGATTCAATCACAACAAGATCACATTAGGGCTTTTGGTTCTCCTTCCTATCTTTAGCTTTGCTCTTTGAGGAATCACTAATCACCTTGACTTGTTTTTCTTGTGTAATCATTCATGTTTTTATTTTTACTTTCCTTTTAATTAATAAAATGCAATGTTGGTTTGTCTTACTTGTCAACAATGCAGGTAAAGGCAATGGGGCTTAGCAAGTTGATCAATAAGTTCATGAGTTTATTTCCATGACCTAATCAATGAAGCTTGAGAAGTTCAAACCTCACCATGAAAGTTGTTTTGGAAGGGATGGCATGGCAAGGTTATTTTGGTTCACTATATTTCCAAATTATCAAGATTGATTCAAAAGTTCAAGGGATTGATTGAAGGAGTTGTCATGCTTGGATAAGGCCTTGTTCCCATTGATCACAAGTGCATATTTCTCTAAATTCTCAAGATATAGAAGTGGTTGTGGTTGTTATGAGTTCTCATTATCATCCTCAACAACTTATATTTACAAAGCATTTATTTTGGTACAAGAAGTTTGTTCAAAATTGTCAAAGTTCCTCAAAGCACGGTCCTTAATTTAGGAGATAGGGTTTTGAACTTCAAAGGAGTATATCTTGCTCATCTTTTAGTATTTTTGAGTGATTCCAAAGACATCCTTCTCTTCAAAAGGTTATCAACAAATCACTTCAAAAGTTCCAAGAAGTTTTCATGTGGAAGAAACTTGATGAAGAAGAAAGATTACAAGTCCTCCAGATGAATCCCCATTTTTCCATGTGTGACTTCAAATGATCATAACTTGGTCAATTTTTATCATCTTGAGCCCATTCTTTTTCCATAATTATCTTGAATATGTGAACTTTATGCCTTCTTTTATGTACAAAGTAAGAAAATGAATGGAAATTGCCTTAAGGATACAAAAGATTATAGGTCATTTCATGATTTTTTGCCCACTTCAACAATTCATAACTCTCTCAATTTTTGGAGATTTTGAATAGTTCAAGTTCCAAAATATCATTCAAGAGATCTACTTTATTCCATCTTTTTTGGTCAAGAGAAAATTCCAAGTAGAAGGCTATGTTTGGATGCAAGACATTATAGGTCACTTTTGAAGAAGAATTTGAAATATTTCTAAGTATGAAAAGTCAACATTTTTTCTCCAACTTTGACTCAACACAACTTTCAGCTCAAGAATTCATTTGATTCCATTGTTTTTCTATTTCAAAGCTTGTAACCTCATCTTTCTGAAGCATCAAGAATCATGCCCTAAGACCCCCCTTGAGCTGAATATGCCATTGGTCAGAAGTTGACACTTTGAAACTGAATTTTTCACCAAGTCAGAAGTTTGAAATCTTTGTTTTGACTTCTAATCACAAGACTTACACGCGTTTTTGATTTAAACTTGATTAACAAACTTTCCAGAAGTGTTTAGCACCTCAAAACGCAATGATTGGATGAGTTTTGGTGAAAATTATATCACACTTCACTCGTACATCAGGTTTGCACGATTTCCCTCCAAAATGCACCATTCACTCTTCCTTTTGATCCCATTTGTTTCTCCTATAAATACATGAACTATCCCATTAATTTTCTCAAGCTTGGATAGCCAGAATTACCCTGTCAAACTTGTTCCATAACTCAGAATTCAGCAACTTCGTAATCCATATATGTGATACGGTGGGAGAACTGACTTGGGTTTTGCGTTTGTTTTCGCAAATGTTTCGATTGAGCAAGAGTCGCCACCAACTTTTTATTTTATCCTAAGGAAAGGTTAAAAAGCGCAGCAAAAACCTTTGAGATGTTTTCTCGGGTTCGGGGAGTAGATTATAGAAAGGGAAGGTATTAGCACCCTTTCTATCCATGGTTATCCATGGGCTCTTAGTTACTTGCTTAGATCACTTGCCTTGCATTTTCAATTGTTTGAAATGGTGCTTTGTGTGTGCGGTTTTTGAAAATGTTTTGAAAAAGATGCCTTGTCTAGGCAACCCTTGTAACAATTCTTTACTCGAATGTTTTACAAAAGGTGTTTGTCTTTTTGAAAAGATGTTTCAAGGTTTTGAAAGTTGTTTTGAAAGTTGTGTTGTGAAATGTGTTTTGAAAAAATGGCAAGGATTTGTTTTGCAAGTTGGTCAAGTAACCAAGAGCCATCTACCCTAAATTTCTCAAAGATCTTTCCTATGTTTTAACCCTTTTAACAGTATTGTTCCACCATTGTATTTGGTGGACAATCTTGTGTTAGGATGTTAACGGGACGGGCGCGGGTCATCGTTTAGACCATGAATGCAATAGTGCCAAGTGTCTTTGGCAATTTTTCCTTTAAGGGACTTGATCATTTTTTAGGCAACTTGAGAAAGCGTCATCGAGGGACTATGATCGTTTTGATTTGTTTTTGTTTTGCCAAAGACACTCAACATGCAACATGGCCCATTTTTTGAAGGCAACAAGTGGAGGAACCCTAAGGGTGCAAGTGTGCATTGTGTTGTCCATTTTCATGCTTGTTTATCTTTGAATTAGGTCAAGCTATTTGTTATTTGATTTTTGCATACAAACCCTAGGTCTATCATGGCATAATTTGAAAGCTTTTAAATGCGGAAATTTAAAGTCCTAAATTATTACAACATGATTATGGGGATGGGGGTACAAATGTTTGAATGGGGGATATTTAGCAAGAAATTAAATCTAAAACTATTACATCCATATTGAATATACAAATTATTTAATTGTACAATAATTAAATAAATACAATAAATATGCAAAATGTATTATGCACAAAATGGTTTTTTATGTATGTAAAAGTATTTTCAATATAAAATATAAACAAAAATAAAAAGGTTAATTTTTGATATTTTTATGGTCTTAGGGCAAAACCCTAGTTTTCTAAATAAATAATATTTATTTACTAATATTATACAATATTATATATTAATTCATGCAAAAAAATAAAAAAAGAAGTATATTGTAAAAAAAGGTATTTTTTAATGTCATATATTAATAAAATAAAAAATGTATTATTTTCATATTTTATCCTAAATATTCTAATAAATGTACAAGTATTTATATTATATATATATTTAACTATACTAAATATGTACAAAAATAAAAATATTAATTATTTACAAAAAAAGTATATTTTTTAGAAAATGTTTTCAAAAGGTAAATAAAAATAATGGCTGAAAATATATTTTTGTGTTATTTTTAATGTTTTAAATAAAAAGGTATTTATATTTATTTTACATGTATAAGTTCAAATAAAACAAATAAATTCCAAATAAAATGCAAAAATGGGTGGAAAAATATTTTTTATATTTTTTATATTTGAGCAAAAAATAATAAGTCAGAATCAAAAAGAAAAAATCAAAAATGAATAAAGTATCACACAATGGGCCAGGGGGGTGTAAATGGAAAAAGAGGGTGCAAACAGCAAGAACAACTCAGGCCCAACCCAAGTCACCCTTCTTCAACCTCCAGCTTCTGTCTCAAAAACGCACGCCCTCTATGCTTCATTCAAACTTCCTGATTCTTTGACTTTTAACAAAAACTCATAACATAAACAATGTAGAGCATGAAGAGACGAATTCATACATATAAAAATCTTGACCTAACTCTCAGAAACGAGGGAGAATTTCTCCATCCCCAATTTCTGACCTAAGTTTTCTTCAATGTTCATGACCAAAATTCTCACAGCATGCATAATATAAATGAAAAGTAAATACATGGGTGGCTTCAAGGCTATGAGTAGAACATGTTTTCTTCACAAACCTAAGCCTAATCATGCCTAGATAGAGAAATGGAAGTTCATGTTTTACCTGTTTCAACTTGACTTGAACAGAACAATGTGGCAACTTCCAATGGATTTTGAGCTTTTATACAGCTTGCCTGAAGTCCAGGGATGCTTCTCATATGCTTGGCTTGCTCTGAAACCGCTTGTATCGTGCTATGGAAGTCCACCTGCACAGCTTGAAAGCAAAAATGGCAAACGATGTTAAGGATGTTACAGCTTGGATTTAATGCTTGGGATAGTTTGTGTGGATAATATAGAATGTGTTTGAACTGGTTTTGGTCAAAATGCACGAGTGAAATGGATGGTGGAAGTCAATCTGCAGCAGGCACTCTATTTTGCAAAAAAACTATGATTTTCTGTATGAGGAGGGATGAAGGGTGGTTTGGTCGTGCTTTAGGTCAGTTAGGGAGTGTGAAAGATGAGAACAAAGTTTGCTTAGGTTGGTGTTTTCAGGAATGAGAGATTTTGAGTTTTGGCCAGTTTTCTTCTACTTGAAGCAAGAAAATGCAAGTTTCAAAACAGGCATGTACAATGCCCTAAACTATGCTGCACCTCTTGTTCTTGATCAGTGTGATTTGTGTACAAATCCTAGCTTCAAAGATCTGGCCCATGCCTCTTGGATTTTGAATTTGACATAAAGTGCATCTTTTCAAAAATGGCAAATATGCTTTTTCCAATTAAGGATTAATCTTACATGTAATGACCAAATGAACAAAATAACAACTTAGCACAAAGGTTAGGCATTTAATTATGGTGTGTGAGACTGGTTTTGAGGCCTGCAAGCTAGCTTGTACAAGCTGATTTGAAAAATGCCAATGTATGAATATGTATTTGCTTATGAACAAAAGTGACTTTTGCTCAACTTTGCAAATTCGATTCTCCCTAACCATAAGGGTGTCTGAGAAGTTCTTGGACAATTTGGAAAGCTTGGAATCTGTACTACAATCCATATTTGTAATGCAAATTGAAATTCCAAGTGGAACCATGTGAAAAGTGGCCATGAAGTTGGGCAAAAATCCTGCCTAGAATAGGTCAAAAATTTTCTAAGTTAAGAATGTTTTGCACCCTTGTTCCAAAAATCATAACTTGAGCTACAAGCTTCTGTTGAGGAAACTTTGTGAATCAAAGTTGTAGATTTTGCAATGGACTATAACTTTCATGTTTTGAGTTTTGTTTGAATCCAATTGTATCTTGATGAAAAAACGGGACAAAGTTAGGAAAAAATAAGGAAGTTTCATAACTTAGAAAAATTCTAAGTTATGAAATTTTCTCATTTTAAACCCTAATTTGCAAATTTGGATTTATTGATGAACAAGTTTCATAATTTGACATGTCTTGATGAAAAATGAATCTTGACACTTGATTTTGACCAAAAAGTCAAAGTTTGACTTTTCAGTATACAGTCAAATTTTGATCAGTTGACTGGAAAATTTATCTGTCAATCTTGTGCATTTGAGTACTTTTGAACTTGTTGAATGTATCAAGACAATGCCATTGAGTCCTTGAGTCCATATATGAGCTTGGTTTGCCATTGGTTAGGTCAAACAGTCAAAAATTGCCCTTGTACACTCAAAACCCTAAAAATGACCATTTTGCCCTTTTGATGATCTGATCAAATGTCTTGTGGAATTGTGATCCAAACTTGATAAAATGGTCCATGTGAGTTCATAATGTTGATGTGGGTCAAATTTCATGAGGTTTGACTGTCAATTGGCCACAATTGACTTTTTCCCCAATACAGTTGATTTCTAGGTCAACTGTCCAATTGACTGGGCAAAGATTGGAATCAAGGCTTGAAACTTGGTATGGATAAACTTGTGAGTCCAACATGAAGCATGAAAGTCACTTTGGTCATTTTAGGTCAAAACACCTTTGTGCAAACTCAAACCCTAATTTGGGTCAACAGTGCAAGGAGAAGTCTTGAGCAGAGCAAACCCTAACTTGATCTTGAGCTCCAAGGGTCTTGTGGTGAGAAAATATTAATGAAATGAGAGGGAAAATTTTGGGGTACAACAGTTTCCCCTGTTCAATCTTCTTGCACCTGAAGAGTTAGATTGGCAAGTTTGCCTTTCGCGTCTCGAAGGTAAAAGGAGATTGGACACTAGAGTGCCCTTAAATTTGCACTCGTCGAAACAACGGATGCGGGAATGGGCTTAGAGATGCCATTTGGAGATGGGCTTAAATATTCCATCTGGAAGGGTGACAGAATCTTGTCGGGAATGGGCTTAAAGATGCCATCTGGAATGGGTATCAGAAAGGTGTCCATGTTTTGGAATATCTCTGAACTGGGGGGGGCTTGAATAAGCAATGGATTGACATCCGTGTTTGGACTCATCCGTAAACTGCTTTCAGTAGTTGCATCTGAACAAGCGATAGATTAACATCCGTGTCTGGAGAATCCGTAAACTGTTTTCAGAAGTCTGGAATCTGAACAAGCGATAGGTTAACACCCGTGTCTGGAGAACCCGTAAACTATTTTCAGAGGTCTTGGAGATGAATAAGCAATAGATCAGCATCCATGTTGGGAAGCGTCCGTAAACTGTTTTCAAAAGTTGAGTCTGTACAAGCGATAGATTAACATCTGTGTCTGGAGAATCTGTAAACTGTTTTCAGAAGTCTTGAAGTTGAATAAGCAATAGAGCAGCATCCATGTTGGGAAGCATCCGTAAACTGTTTTCAGAAGTTGAATAATCTGAACAAGCGATAGGTTAACATCCGTGTCTGGAGAACCCGTAAACTGTTTTCAGAGGTCTTGGAGATGAATAAGCAATAGATCAGCATCCATGTTGGGAAGCGTCTGTAAACTGTTTTCAAAAGTTGAGTCTGAACAAGCGATAGATTAACATCCATATCTGGAGAATCTGTAAACTGTTTTCAGAAGTCTTGAAGTTGAATAAGAAATAGAGCAGCATCCATGTTGGGAAGCGTCCGTAAACTGTTTTCAGAAGTTGAAGAATCTGAATAAGCGATAGGTTAACATCCGTGTCTGGAGAACCCGTAAACTGTTTTCAGAAGTCTTGGAGTTGGATAAGCGATAGAGCAGCATCCATGTTGGGAAGCGTCCGTAAACTGTTTTCAAAAGTTGAGTCTGAACAAGCGATAGATTAACATCCGTGTTTGGAGATTCCCTAAACTGTTTTCAGAGGTTGAAGAATCTGAACAAGCGATAGGTTAACATCCGTGTCTGGAGAACCCGTAAACTGTTTTCAGAAGTCTTGAAGCGGAGAAGGAACCGGTGTAGGGTTGCCTCATGATGAGTCCATGTAAAACTGCATCTTGGATAATTGTTAATGATAGCCTTTTATTCTTATCCTGAAAAGGACAAAATGTTAGCTAAACACAAAGTTATGCTGCATGGAATGTATGATGCAATATATGTTATATCAATGTTTATGATATGAATGTAAATGAATGTGCATGTAAGCTGATGAGTTGTCTTGCTGAGGATAGATGAATCCTGGATGGCTGGGGATAATAGAATCTTGACTGCTGTCGGGGAAAGTGAATCCTTGACTGCTGCAGGGGATTGCAAGAATCTTTAGTTGATGAGGGATCTTAGGACCACTGTTGGGGATTGGGACTCCTTGGTGACTTGCGGGGCAAGAGAATTCTGATGATCTTTACTGGGGAGTCCAGAACCTGGTAGACTCATGCTGGAGAAGTAAGATTGAGAATCTTCAATCTGACGGGAAGTATCTCTGTGGGGAGAAGGTTCACTAGTCTGGTTCCGCTGGGGATTGATAGTTGGAAGTTTTAGCTCCGCTGGGGATACTGAAACTTAACTCTGAGGGGAATTGAGTTCTGGAAGGCTCTCTGGCTGGGGAAATCAGTTCTGAGAAAGCTTTCGTTCTGCTGAGGATCCTGAAGTTTGGCTCTGTTTGGGGAATTAAGTTCTGGATTTTAACCTTGTTGAGGAATTTGGAGTTTAGTTCCGCTGGGAATTCCTTTTGAAAGGGCATCAAGATACCCATTTGTACCTTTAACCTATCAGTAATCATCTTTCCTGATTTGTAAGAAAATGATTATGTTCAAATGCATATGCCTATTTAACAAAACATTGGACGTTTCTCAAATAAAACATAAGTGCAAAAGAGAAAAAGGAAGACAAAGCAAATTTCTGTATTTGGAAAAGGATTTGTATTAACTTTTTATGAGTATCTTTGTACAAAGGAGACAGGCATCCTAGTAAGAGGATGTTGTCGTAAAAATTGAAAAATTTATACAAAAGAAAGATGGCTATGTGCAACAATTCCATGGGATTCCCATTCTGCTATAGCCTTCACAACTCTGAACATCTATCCATTCAATGCTTCGTTCGCCGATGACTGGATTGATCAGAATCCTGGAGCTGGCTGATGAAGAGATTGTCCTTAAATTGATCCGACGAGACATAGTCATACGCTTTAATTCCCTAACTTTTGCCTGAATCGCCCTTTCGGGTTTTCGATCCACCGGGAAACCCTTTTTTGCCCAAGCCGCCCTTTCGGGTTTTCGACTTGCCGGGTGTACAGATTTTTTTTGTTTTATCCCTAATTTTTGCCTGAACCGCCCTTTCGGGTTTTCGGTTCACCGGGATGCCCATTTTTGCCCAAGCCGCCCTTTCGGGTTTTCGACTTGTCGGGTTTGTTTCATGCGTAGTATTTTTTGACTATGTCTGCGTTCGCAGGGTGTGGCAAATCGTCGTCGTCCATGGTGGTCAGAATCATTGCACCACCAGAAAATATGCTCTTGATCATAAATGGTCCTTCGTAAGTAGGAGTCCATTTGCCCCTGGGATCACTTTGCGGCAAGATAATCCACTTGATTACGAGATCTCCGACTTGATATACTTGACGTATGACTTTCTTGTTGAAAGCCTTGATCATCCGTTTTTGGTACGTCTGACCATGGCAAACAGTTGTGAGTCGCTTCTCGTCGATCAAATTGAGTTGATCAAGTCGGGTCTGAATCCAATCGTCTTCATTCAAACCAGCGTCCTTCATAATCCTTAGAGAAGGAATCTGAACTTCCATGGGTAGGACAACTTCCATGCCATATACTAAAGAAAATGGGGTTGCCCCTGTTGAAGTACGTGTCGTGGTACGGTATCCATGCAGAGCAAACGGTAGCATCTCATGCCAGTCCTTGTAGGTAACTGTCATTTTCTGAATGATCTTCTTAATGTTTTTGTTCGCAGCTTCAACAGCACCGTTCATCTTCGGTCGATAGGGAGATGAATTGTGATGATAAATCTTGAACTGTTCGCATAGAGCGGTGATAATAGTATTATTCAGATTTGTACCATTGTCTGTGATGATCCTGTCGGGGACACCATACCGGCATATGAGATTCTGCTTGATGAAGCGGGCAACCACATTTTTAGTAACAGAGGCGAAGGAAGCTGCTTCGACCCATTTGGTAAAATAGTCAATGGCGACCAGGATGAAGCGATGTCCATTGGACGCCGTGGGCTTGATTTCTCCAATCATGTCAATGCCCCACATTGCGAATGGCCAAGGAGCTGTCAGAACGTTGAGAGGAACAAGAGGAATATGAATCTTGTCAGCATAGACTTGACATTTGTGGCAAGTACGGGAATGTTGATGGCAATCTGCTTCCATGGTAGACCAGTAATAGCCTGCCCTTAGAATGGTCCATTACCCTGGTTCTAGTTGCAACACTTGCTTTTTAATGGAAACACGTTTTGACCATGAAATTTCAAATCCATTTTCAAAACTTTCTTTCCAAATTGCTTGAGCTACCGTTTATATAAATTTGGCGCGAGGGTGTGGTTGTCTTCGTCTTAAAGAGACAAAGCGAATGGCATAGGTCTGAGCTTCTTATAAGTACGAAGTGCGCCTAAGAGGGGGCTGAATTAGGTACTTTTAAAAATTCTGGTTTTTAGTGATGATGGTTCTTATTTATTCTGGTTATAAGTGAGTTTAGGAAAGCTTAAAAATGCAGAAAAATGAAGAGACACGGGCGATATATCCTGGTTCCCCTCATAGTCCGAGAGTACTCCAGTCCCCTTTCAACATGAAAGAGATTTCCTTATTGTGGCAAACTTAAACAAGAACTACCAACCAAACCAAGAACAATCCTCTTGGACCAAGAACAATCCTCTTGGATTTTCTCTAAGTTACCTATGAGAAAAATCCTCTCAATGTAACTACACTTGTATCCAAACAACTTAGAAAGACAAGATTTCAACAAAAACACTTAAACTTAATTCCAACAATCCTGGAAAATAAGTAAGTAAATATCAATTTGTGAGTTTGAGTGAGTAGAGTAATATTGATCACTAAGAGTGATCTGACAATGTATAATCTTCTTCTTTCAATAATAATATTGTACAAAGACTCAAGATATATTTTCTCAAAGTTTTCTATTTAAAGTATGAAAAATATGCAAAAAACTTATGCATGAAAATGAAGAATGCTTGAGTTTGTATTTTGAAAGTTCAGAAAATATTTATGAAAGAAGATGTTAGATCTGGATTTGAAATTGAATATTTATATGTTCATAACACCCTTTTGAAACATCTTGAAGATCTGGAAATGTATCATGAACAAATGCCAAGTTTGAGTGAAAAGATGTAATGAAAAGGCATGATCAAAAGGTATGAACAAAGCTGTTATTTTTCAAATTTGTGCAGTGTGTAATTGATTGCACCCTTGGTGTAAGTCGATTGTACAAGGTTTTTAACAGCTATTTTTTTCAAAATCTTTAAGAGTGCAATCGATTGCATTAACAATGTAATCGATTGCATGCAAAGTCAGTAGCAAAAATTAATTGAGTGAAATCGATTGCACTAACAATGTAATCGATTGCATGCAAAGACAAAAGCAAACATTTTGAAAAAATTTAAGTATGCAATCGATTTCATAGGAATGTAAATCGATTGCACCAAGAAACAGAAGCAAAAGATTTGAAATTTTGAAGTGTGCAATCGATTGCACTAAGATGTAAATTGATTGCATGCAGAAGAAAAGTGAAATTTTATCTTTGAAAAGCTTGAGTAATGATTCTTAAACATTTCTTTTTCATTTTTGAGCATCTATATCTTAAGATCAAAGTAGATAATATTATTATACCTTTAAATTTGTTGAGAGCTTTGAGTGAAGATATTATCCTTAGATGCTTTGAGCTTTGATCAAAATCTTTGCCTTCTTTTTTAGCCATGGTTTGTCTTCATCAAAACAAAAGATTATTTGAGAAGCTTGATTTTACATTCTCCCCCTTTTTGATGATGACAAACAATCTTTCTTTATGCGATGTACTTTCCGAAAGAGCTTCTCCCCCTAAGATGCAAAACTCCCCCTATGTAGGAGAGGGTTGGAATCCTTTGCAGTTCTTCATCTTGATTGGAGAGTACCTTGAAAATTAAGACATAGGAAATACAAGCATAAAGTACCATACATCTTTCTCCCCCTTTGACATTATCAAAAATAAGGGAAAGATGCCTAAAGCAAATAATAATAGAGCAATATATTGACAAAAATTATAGAATTAAAAACATTAACACACATTGTTTAAGAGTTACACAGAAAATTGAACAAACGAAACATTGAAAGAGTAAGACAATAACATAACAAAAAAAAGGTCAGCCAGAACATTAAGGGTGATGTATGTTTGGATGGTTGTAAGACCATGAGCCTTGGTTCAGGAATTGTTGTTGAAGTGGAGGTTCTGTGTAACGAGGAGGAGGTGAAGCAGGGTTATTTGGGTCGTATGGTGGGATATGAAGGTGGGAATAAAGGTATGAGAATTGTTGGTTCACATCCGAGCAAAAATCATTTATCCGGGTTGTAGTGGAGTCATTGATTGCACTAACTTGATTGTTGATGTTGGTGTTCATAGAAGCAAACTGTTGAGACATGTAGTCCATGAGTTCTTGATTGCTAGGACTAGAGGGAGCAGTAGGAGGAAGAGGCACAGCTTCACCGCCTTCAACTTCTTGGTCATTATCTTCATTGCCAACAACATCTTCACCAATGTAGGTGATGGTCTTTGTCTCCGGATTAAAATGTACGCCCATTCTTGAATCAACATTCTTAATTGAAATTTTGTTTAAAATAGGATCCATATCCACCTTTTTAAAACCACAAAAATCCACACCAAATTCCTCCATAATCAAAGTGACAAAATAAGCATATGGAAGGAATTTAGACTTTTCATCCACTCTCAGCATATGCATCATCATCATTCTTGCCCAGTTTACATTTACTCCTTTCTTCCTTGCATAAATAAGCTGTATCTCGAAGTCGGTAACCGTTCAATGGTTTCCAGCTCTTGGAAACAGTATATAGACCAAGAAATAATGAAATAAGCGATCGTCTATATGGAGGTTACCTGCACTCCAGGAGTCTCTGGATGGAATTACTCCGCCAAGACCACGTATCCGTTTGGCGCGAAATTCAGCTTCACTTAACCGCCCAATGCTGTAAAAGAATCCCTTTTTCTGGTAGCCATCCCATATCTCGTTTTCAGGATCATATAGGGAGCTTCCAGTGAAAGGAATATGCAAGATCTCACCAACAACCTGAGGAGTTAGAGAGATACGAGTGCCCAACACATATGTGACTATTTTTTCTTTGTAGGGTGTTAGATTACTGAAAAACATTCTTACCAAATCCGGGTAGTATGGATCGTATGAAGAAATCAAGGGTTCCAGACCATAAGCAGCTAGATCGTTCTGAAATGAAAAACATTCTTGAGGGAAGGAGGAGAGTATACCATACTTGGGGTTGGATACAATTTTCCTTTGAAAGTCTTTGATAAATCTGACTTCTTGCGCTTCAGTGAGAGTTAAAAGTAGTGGATTGGATGTTGAATCAATCTTCTTTTTCCCTTTATCTGAAACTGAAGCCTTTCTCTTTGTTCTTGAAGCCATGGATATGGTGTTTTAGGGTTTTGGGGTTTTAGGTTTTGTGAGAGAGAATTGGAAGTGATTTTGGTAGGTAGGGAATGAGTTATTAGAATTGAAGTGTATTTGGATTGGGAATATGAGAGAGGAATTCTGACCAACATTAGTTTTCTGTCATAAAAGCTACTTTCCGTACGTGCAATCGATTGACATACCATGTGCAATCGATTTGCACACAAATAGAATAAAAAATTAAGCAAAAACGCACATAGTGCAATCAATTGCATTAAAGGTGCAATCGATTTACACAAGAAACAGAATGGACAGAATTAAAAAAACTCTTTGTGCAATCGATTACACTCTTTGTGCAATTGATTTGCACCAACAAAAATTGTCCAAAACCAAATTTTTCTTGAAAATTTAAGTATCACATAACATAAATTCATATATGGCATGTATAAAACACATATATAAAAGTTATATCAAGGGTAGAATGCACCTTATAAGTCGCGTTCGTCAAGTATGCCGAGCTCTCGACGAATTTTGTAGAAAGGTTCTTTCGCCAAAGGTTTGGTGAAGATATCAGCAAGCTGATTATGAGTATCTAAAAAGGTTACCTCGACATCTCCTTGAAGAACATGACCACGGAGAAAATGATGTCGAGTGTCTATATGTTTAGTCCTTGAATGCATGACAGGATTCTTTGTGATGTTGATTGCACTGGTGTTGTCGCATCTTAGAGGAATGCACCCTAGATCGAGTCTGTAGTCACGAAGTTGTTGTTTTAGCCATAAAATTTGAGCGCAACTACTATTCGCTGCAATATATTCAACTTCGGCCGTGCTTAGAGAAACACATGCTTGTTTCTTACAGGTCCATGATACTAATGCATTACCAAGAATGTGATAAGTACCACTTGTGCTCTTTCTATCTGTTTTACATCCTGCATAATCCGCGTCAGAATAACCAATTAACTTACAGACACTACCTTTAGGATACCACAATCCGACATTTGTTATCCCTTTGAGATGCTTCATGATCCTCTTTACCGCTGTGAGATGAGATTCCTTTGGGTTAGCTTGAAAGCGTGCACAGAGACAATCACTAAACATTATGTCCGGACGACTTGCCGTCAAATATAATAAAGAGCCAATCATACCTCGATATTTAGTGATGTCGATGGAAACACCTGATTTATCTTGATCAACATACGAACCAGAACCCATTGGTGTAGACATTTCCTTGCAGTTATCCATGTCAAACCTTTTCAAGAGTTCCTTGCAATATTTGGATTGGTTGATGAAGATGCCATCTTTTAGTTGTTTGATTTGAAGTCCAAGAAAATAGTTCATTTTACCCATCATGGACATTTCAAATTCTCCTTGCATCATTGATGAGAATTCTTCACACATTTCTTGATTTGAAGAACCGAAGATGATGTCATCAACATAGACTTGTGCTAGCAAAGTGTCACCTTTGATTTTCTTGATAAATAGAGTCTTGTCAACTTTGCCTTTTTCGAAATCTTTTTCGCATAAGAAGTTGCTTAAACGATCATACCATGCCCTTGGTGCTTGTTTCAGTCCATAGAGAGCTTTTCTTAATTTAAATACATGAGATGGATTCTTGAAGTCTTTGAAACCCGGGGGTTGCTTAACGTATACTTCTTCAGTGATATATCCATTCAAGAATGCGCTTTTGACGTCCATTTGGAAAAGCTGAAAATTTAATGAACAAGCATAGGCAAGTAAGAGACGAATAGCTTCTAACCTTGTAACTGGAGCGAAAGTTTCTTCAAAGTCTATTCCTTCTTCTTGATTATAGCCTTGTGCATCTTTTTAAATATTATTTGCAGCATTGCATTGTTCATGTTCTTCAACAGTAACTTCATGATCATCTTGTTCATGTTCTTCAATATTAACTCTACCACCATCTTATTCTTGTTTTTCAACATTAACTCCACCAACATCTTGTTCCTCTTCTTCAACGTTAACTTCAACTACACCTCTAACTAAATTCCCAATATATAAGTGCATTACACATTTCATTTCATTCACATATTTATAAACCTCACCAACATCTTTATCATTCACCATTATCTTGTACTTATACTCATCATTTTTATACCACCATATATTTTGAAGGATCAAGATCACTAATGTCTTTTAATGTTTAGGTAGCTTCAAAATGGCTCCATGTATCAAGATCAATGTTCTTTACAATATGTTTATGCTCCCTTAGTAATAGAATACACAGTTCCTAACAAATCTACCCCATAATAAATTCATATAAGAACTTTCACCTTTGATTTTGACGGACAAACACCAAAAAAGGATGAAAGGAACGAACTTTACCTCAGTCAATAACTATCTTCGTCTACCTCTGCCAAAGAAAATGTTGATCTCAAAGAATGAATGATGTATAGATAATGGATGAATGACTTATCCTACCTCGGTGACAATCTCTCTGCATCTACCACAAATGCATCTCTTTGACTCTTATATTTCTTTCAACCCTAATTACAAAGACTATAAATGAAATACTATTTAAGATTTTTAGAGGAAATAATAGAGCTAAACCACATCAATAACTAAAAGTTAAAAAATAAATCCTCATTAACAATTTAAACTTAAAAAAGAAAATCAACATGAACAACATCACATTTTTTATAACACATGGGTGACGACTAAAATTAAATAGAAATCAATATTTAAAGAATTCATTAAAAACAAAAATACAAAGACTAAAATAAAAACACGCCTAGATCAATTGACTATAAATTTTTTAAGAATAAATGTGCATATGCTTTTTATAAAGTGCATCATTGTCCTTGCTTTTGTATTTAAAAAATAGTTCATTTAAGCTCTACCAAATCGTTCAAAAGATTCTATTTGTAATTTTTGAGCCAGATATGCCAAGTCCATGATTGGATGCAGTTGTAGATTTATCTATTAAATATTAACTTAAGTGGCATGGGAATCATAATATTACTCGTTTGTTAGTATATTAGGGAGTGTTTAACAAGAAATGAAGATTCTTTATAAAAGGTATAGTTCGATAACATAAGAAATTACACATAATTTGAAATACCAACTCATTTTTAATTCATCGGAACTAATCATATTCAAAACCGTATCAGATATACTTAATATAAACATACCTTTTAAATAAAAATAAAAATTTATACTCTATATTTTGAGATTTTAGTTCATTCTATTAAACTAACTTATAAAAAGGGAATGGAGAGCTAAAAGAAGGCTATGAGTGATATGTATCACAATAACATTCTACATCTCATCCTTATAATTTATATGAAAATTCTCGGATTCTTTAAATAAAAGAAATATAAATATAAGAAAATGTTTTTCACTGCTTTTTATTGATCATGAACATGTATTATATACAAGAATTACAATCTGCATAATAGGAAACTAATTATGCCTAATCAATGTAAATATTCTTTGACTTTATATCTCATTAGTGTACAATATTTGTTCCAAATATAGATATGTTCTGTCACACCCCCGCAGTTGAAGCGGGAGGTTGACGTACACTTAAACTGTCTCGGAAATCTTGAAATAGTATTAGGGGAAGACCCTTGGTGAAAATATCCGCAATTTGATAGCGCGATGGAACATGCAAGACGCGTATCTGTCCGCGAGCTACTTTTTCACGTACAAAGTGAATGTCCATCTCAATATGTTTTGTACGTTGATGTTGAACAGGATTACCAGAAAGATATATGGCACTTACGTTATCACAGTATACCATAGTAGCTTTGTGTATCGGATAATGTAGCTCGAGGAGTAGGTTACGTAACCAGCATGACTCAGAGACGACATTGGCAACTCCACGATATTCAGCTTCAGCACTGGATCGGGAGAGTGTGGGTTGTCGTTTAGACGACCATGATAATAAGTTGTCTCCAAGAAAAACACAATAGCCTGAAGTAGAGCGTCTAGTGTCGGGACATCCTCCCCAGTCAGCATCTGTGTAAGAAATCAAAGATGTAGTGGATGATGGATAGAGATGTAAACCGTAGTGACTAGTTCCCTGAATGTAACGCAAAATTCGTCGGAGAGAGTGCATGTGATCTTCCATGGGGTCATGCATAAAAAGACATATTTGTTGTACCGCATATGTGATGTCGGGTCTCGTGAAAGTGAGGTATTGGAGAGCACCAGCAAGGCTACGGTATAATGATGGGTCTTCATAGGGAGTGCTAGTCTTGGCGCTAAGCTTCGGTTTAGTGTCAACCGGAGTGGGACATGATTTGCATGATGACATGCCTGCTCGCTCAAGAATTTCATCTGCATACTTTTTCTGAGATAAGAACAGACCACCATTATGTCGAGTAACTGCAATACCCAAAAAATAATGGAGTGGTCCCAAGTCTTTCATAGCAAATTCAGAGCTGAGTCGTGATATTATAGACTTGCGAAGATCATCAGAAGAAGCGGTGAGAATGATGTCGTCCACATAAAGAAGAAGATAGGCCATGTGTGTATCTTTCCGGTAGATGAAAAGAGAGTTGTCTGACTTGCTTTGAGAAAACCCGATAGAATATACATAATCTGCAAATCGTTTGTACCAAGCTCTTGGAGCTTGCTTTAGCCCATACAAAGATTTTCGCAGACGGCAGACATGATGAGGATGATTTGGATCCTTAAAGCCCAAAGGTTGATGCATATACACTGTTTCTTTGAGTTCACCATGTAGAAAAGCATTCTTGACGTCTAACTGATGAATTTTCCATGCTTTAGATAAGGAAAGACTGAGTACTGTTCGGATGGTGGTTGGTTTAACAACCGGACTGAAGGTCTCCCCACAATCTATGCCAACCTGTTGACCTGCACCGTTACCTACAAGTCGGGCTTTATGCCTCTCAAAAGAACCATCAGATTTTTCTTTATGCCTAAAAATCCACATAGAACGAATAACATTTGCATCAGGTGGACGGGGCACTAAATCCCACGTCTTATTTTGAATAAGAGCATTGTATTCATCATCCATAGCCATTTTCCAATTTAGGTCTTTTAGTGCTAACACTGGGTTACGAGGGAGAGGAGATTTTGTAACTTCGGTGTGGAGATTGATGTATTTTTGGTTTGGTTTAAAAATGCCATGTTGGCTCCTCGTAACTGGTTTGTTGTTAGAATTAAGGGTAGGTTGGTAAATGGGAGGAAGTGGGATATTTGGCGGAGTAGATGTGGATGGCAAAGTTTGGGCCAATTGAGAGGTAGTTTGGGCCGGTTCTGATTGGTCATGGGTTTGAGACTGTTGCTGAGTGATGTGGGTCGGTGTCATTGGATATGGGTCAGGTTGAGTGATGAGGTGATTTATGATGTAAGGTGATAATTCATTATCAAGAAATTGATAATTTTCCGGATTAGTAGTGTGTAGTTTAGAGAAGGGAAATTCCGATTCATCAAATATGACATGGCGACAAAGGATGATTTTATTTTGTGATAAATCATAACATTTGTACCCGCGATGATTGGAAGGATATCCTAAAAAAACACATGGGGTGGATCGAGACTGGAGTTTATTTATAGTAGTGGATGGAAAAAGAGGGTAACATAAACAACCGAATACACGTAGATGAGAGTAGGATGGATGCTTTTGAAAAAGGATTTTGAGAGGTGATTGATAATTCAACTTTTTATTTGGTAAAATGTTCAACAAATAAGTTGCCATTTGTAAGGCATGGTGCCAAAAACTTGGAGGTAAAGATGCATGAATGAGTAAAGTCCGAACTATATTATTAATAGAACGGATTTTTCGTTCAGCTTTTCCATTTTGAGATGAAGTATGAGGGCATGAGAAACGAAATGAAATTCCATTTGCTTCACAAAGTTTTTGAAAGTTACTATTGACATATTCTCTACCATTATCGCACTGAATATTTTTAACTTCCAGTTGAAATTGAGTTTTAATATATGCTCTTAATTTTTCAAAGGTTGGAAAAACTTGAGATTTATGTGAAATTGGAAAAGTCCACAGAAAATTCGAATAGTCATCCAAAAAAAGCACATAATATTTATGACCGGAAGTACTCAATACGGGAGATGTCCATACATCACTATGTAGTATGTCAAATGGCATGAATGTAGAATTTTGCGAATCAATAAATGGCATTTTAACATGTTTACCAAGAGGACAAGAAGGACACAAAGTTGAAGTGGACTGTAAATTAGGAGCACATTCAATCATTTTATTTTTTCGAAGAGAATCTAAAATAGATGCTCCTGGATGACCCAAACGGTTGTGCCAGACAGAGGTAGATAAAGCTGCAAACTCAGAAGGAAAGATGTGTTTATTCTTTGTTGTGTTGGTGATGGGATATAGTTGGCCTTGACTCTCACATCGCATTAGAACCATCCCCGTCTGAAAGTTCTTCACAGAAAAACCAAATGGATCAAATTCAACAGAAACATGGTTATCGGTAGTGAATTTACGAACAGAGATTAAATTCTTAATCAATTTCGGTGCATGGAGGACATTAGATAAAGTTAATGGAGGGTGTGGGGGGGATAAGTTAGCATTTCCAAAACCATGAATAGGAACTGAATGACCATTTCCTACGATAATACTATTATTTTTGCTCAAATTAAAATAAGATGAGAGATTACCTTGTGTGGATGTCATATGAGATGTTGCTCCAGTGTCCATGTACCATGATGGGTCAGATTGAGCAAGATGGAGAGTGTGAAGAGCAGCTTCAATATCTGTTGGGCTTGGCCCAGTTGCAGCAAAGGCAGCAGATTGTGGCCTATTTCCAAGAATTCCTGCTTGCTGAGTTTTTGGGCCAGCATTGGGCCTAGGCCAATAAGAAGGATACGGAGATGGAGGAGGAGCCCATGGTGCATATTGTTGTTGTTGCCACTGTTGCCAAGGATACGGAGAAGGAGGTTGCTGCTGCCAGCCCGAGTTCGGGCCACCGCGTCCACCACCACCATTGAACTGCATCCCTCCGTGGTTGTGACGTCCTCCTCTGCCGGAGCTTCGACCTTTACCTCGGTTGCCGTTTCTGCCTCTGTTGTTGATACCGCGATTTCCATTGTTTGCAGTCAAATTTCGGGCGGAAAACGCGTTGGGAGAGGTGGAGGAGTTGTCAGAGGTTGGGGTTTTCACGAGTAGGGCCGTTGGAGAAGAGATAGTGCTGGATTCGCGTGCAGTACGTTGGGCCATCGTCGATTCTTCTAATTCCAATCGCGATTTCGCCGTTTCAAAGGTTGGTAATGGATCGTGTTGCTGAATGTATGTGACAAATCCTGCATATGAATCTGTCAGTCCAGAAATCATCTTCAACACAAGACGAGTGTTGTTGACGGGAGAATCAACATTTGCAAGTTGATCTGCGAGGAGTTTGAGGCGATTGCAATATGCTTTTGTCGACGGGAAATCTTCCAAGTGCGTGTTGGTGAATTGATGTTCGAGGTGGACTGCTCTCGAATGCTTGTTATCTTGAAACATAGCAGCAATTCGTTTCCAACAGCTTTCGGCGGTGTCGTTAAGCACCAGGATAGAGCTAAGGATGTCCTGGGTAACGGTGGCATACATCCACTGTAAAACAACAGCGTCAAGACGGTTCCAGAGGTTTGGATCATTGGTCTTTGTTTGTGCGACTTCTTGTTGGGTTGCCGCATCGGTGGGAGGGATAATATGATCAAGGACGTTGTGGACACGTGCTTGAACCTGAAACAGAGCAGACCAAGAGAGATAGAGACTGGAATCATTATCTAATGTGATTGGAATGATGGTTTTCACGTTTGTAATTGCGAAGGCAGAGTGAAATTTAGGTTGAGATGTTGGCGTTTCCGTGCCGGTGCTGTTGTTTGAAGAGTTTTCGGAGGTTGAAGACATGGTGGAAGAGAAAAAGGAATTTGTTTGGAGCGGAAGAGAGAAAAATGGATCAAAACCGCTTTGATACCATATAAGAAAATGTTTTTCACTGCTTTTTATTGATCATGAACATGTATTATATACAAGAATTACAATCTGCATAATAGGAAACTAATTATGCCTAATCAATGTAAATATTCTTTGACTTTATATCTCATTAGTGTACAATATTTGTTCCAAATATAGATATGTTCTGTCAATAAAAAAAAAGTTTTTTTCTTCATATATTTATCTAAAAAATATAAAAAAGTTACATCTTTATTTTTTTAAACTATATATTTATTTCGTACATTTAAATTAAATATATAAAATTAATTTACAAATTTAAAAATTTTTTAAATTGAAAACGAATCCCATTAAATATAATAAATATGTATTTGCGAAAAGTACAATAGAAATGATAAAACCTCTCTCCTGAGAAGAGGTAAGAGAGTCCTATTTGAGTTTTTATCTAAATTAGTCAATGATCTTCAAATTTCAGGAGTTGAAATATTTACAGGTGGGATGAGTCTATGCTAGAGTGAAGGAAGAGGTTAGCTCCTATTCTTATAAATTTGATCTTAATTTCTAGTTTGTATTAGATATGGGAGTGAGTGGAGCCGATCTCCTTTAATCATAATAAAAGTCGGTGGCGGCCTAATATATGAGTTGATATGTTTTATCACAATCTATATCTGAAGTATTGGGCCTCGAGGTCATGGAACATTGAGTTGGGCAATATAGATCTTTTATCCCGTCCAAACAATTGTGCCCATCAATGGATTTGAAGTCCATTATGGCTTAATAAGGTTGGTGCTTGGCCAATATGGGCTCGGGCCGGTAACCCAAGCTTCATGCGAGGTGGATTAGGCAACTGTCAACCCACCTGACTCATCTTATGGCCCTTTTATAAGGCTTTGGGCCGTTTGAGTTATGGGCCGCTACCTTTTAAGGCCCAATCATGATTTTCTAGTCCACATTTTCCTAAGCACAAGGTTTGAGAAGGGCGAAGTGATTACAAAATGTAGATGGTGATTCCTTTCCAAGCGAGACTTGTAAAGGCATGTCTCTCAAGCAAGACTTTTAATGTCGATTCCCTTAAGTGAAACTTTGTAAAGATGAGTCCCTCAAGTGAGATATTGTAAAGGTGATTCCCTCAAGCGGGACTTGTAAAAGTGAGTCCCTTAACCGAGACTTATAAAGGTGAGTCCCTCAGACGAGACTTGTAAAAATGAGTCCCTCATAAGAGAATTTTTAAAGGCGAGTCCCTCACACGAGACTTTGTAAAGATGAGTCCCTCAAATGAGACTTATAAAAGCGAGTCCCTCAAGCGAGACTTCATAAATGTGAGTCCCTCAAGAGTGACTTTACAAAGGCGAGTCCCTCAACAATTGCTTTGGAAGCATGCGAAATCACCTTTTGGCATTTCATGAAATAAACATTTGTGTACTTTTGTTCACTACTCATATTTCTCCCGTTGTAGGCCCTTTTTAAATCACACCCTTCAGGGTTCTAAGGGATATGCTTACGCCTTCTAGAGCCTTATGCTATATCTTTCTTGGAATTTATTGTCCATAGATTCAAGTTGTAATCCTGAGGCGTGTTTCCCATTAGGCGTTGCCTAAGTGGCCTATTGAGGCGACAATGAGTTCCTCTTGTGATCTGATAAAAATTTCCCGACAAGACGACAACGCTCATTCTGTGAAGGTCCAACAATGTATTTCCTAATAAGGCGACAAAAATCATTCAATGCATGTCCAACAATGTATTGCTTTATAAGGAAGAAAGGATCCTTGAATGAAGGTCCAATAATTTGTTACTTGATAAGACGACAAGGATATTTTAGTGAAGGTCCATCAATGTATTTTTTTACAAGGCAACATGATCCTTCAATAAAGGTCCAACAATGTATTTCCTTATAAGACGACAAAGATTCTTTCGTGAAGGTTTGAAAAATGTATTGCATGATAAAGAGACAAGGATCCTTTAGTGAATTTCCAATAATATATTACCTACCTGATAAGGCAACAAGGATCCTTCAGTGAAGTTTCATCAATGTATTTACTAATAAGGCAACAAGGAACCTTCAGTGGTGGTCCAATAATGTGTTTTCTGATAATGCGGCAAGGATCCCTAATTAGTATCCAACAATATTTCCTAATAACGCGACAAGGATTCTTTAGTGAAGTTCCAACAATGTATTTCCTTATAAGGCGACAAGGATCCTTCAGTGAAGGTCCAACAATTTATTTCTTTGTAAGACGACAAAGATCCTTCTATGAAGGACCAATAACGTGTTACCTTTTAAGGCGACAACGGTCCTTCAATTAAGGTCCAACAACATATTTCCTAATAAGGAGACAAGGATTCTTCAGTGAAGGTCCAACAATGTATTGTCTGATAAGATGGCAAGGATCCATGATACATGTCTAGTAGTATTTCCTAATAAGGCATTAAAGATCCCTAATAAGGATCATGCAAGATATCATATGACATAATAATATTACTGAGTCATGTGCCCGACTCATAGCGTTTTCGAGGCAATTTCACTTTATCTTGTGTTTTAGTGCACAATTTGATAACTTTAGGCTAAGTATAAAACTTTTATTAGTTATGAACTTGGGTTCACAATTCTAATGGAAAATTAGAGGATGATTGTATGAATGTCGGTGTCTTGATGTTTAGGATCGACGTATAGGGTTTCATCAAAATCTAATATTTCATAATTAATACCACTCCTCGGTATTGTTACAAACTTCAACTTCTTCTTTATAGACTTATAGTACAATGGTAACTTCAATCAAACAAAGATTATTAGCTTATGTTAAACCATAAGAAATTAGTATTTTAAGATTTTCATGTGAAGCTCACAAACATAATAAAAAAGAAGTATTGAAAGGAAAATAACTTAATAGACATCAACCAATAAGACTCCATGCTACATGTTGTGAACTTTTTTAATTTGAAACACTACATCACCAAATTCGTCTGAAATGAGCAGAATGCAAGTTTTTTCCGACAAGGTTTATGTGCCATACACAACATGCACATCGTGTGAGTTATGCATGTTATGAATAACATATGATCCTTCCACCTCAATCAATTTCAAGTTATGTTCTCAAATTGGTGAAGTCACGTGTTTTGAATTTTGAAGTTAATTGATATCGATATTTCAACATTTGAGATTTTAAACATGTTAATTTTTCCTGAAAATTTTAAGCATCATAGCCTACAAACTACACATTGAAAAGTTAACAATAATTTTTCTTGCAATACATATATAGAAAAAACTAAGTGAAAATAATTATTTTTTCCAACATACATTTTTATCCACATTAATTGGAAATAGCCAATATTTCTAAGTTTGACTCCACGCCTTCTAAGAATCGCTTGCCGAGTCGCTCCCTATATTATCTCTCCAAATTTGCTCCTTATATTTTCTCACAAAGTCTACTTGTCGATTACCTTGTTCTACCTTGTTCTCATTATCTTAATCTACATGTGGGGTAAGCTCATGGTTAGGGTGATGGATACAACTATTGATCCAAGGACAACAACAACAAATTCACCCTGCAAGTTGACTTGATGAGGCTCTTGAATCCCAATATGATTGTCATGATTGTGTCGATTTTCTAATCAAAACGATTTTGGCGTAATGGTTGAAGGAATTTCCCATAAGAATCTTTGAACGCTTGTGGACTCCACCATGTAACACCAACACATTTCTATATCACTGTCATCACTATCATTATCTTCCTCGTCTTCACGTGGTTGAACTTGATGCCCAGGCTATTTTTATCGAGCCTATAAGAAGAGCCAATTATACTTGCTAAAAGTACAATAGGGATGGTAAATCCTCTTTCATAAGAAGAGACAAAAGAGTCATGTATGTTTTTTTTGTCTAATTAGTCAAACACCTTTCAACCATAGGAGTTTGGATATTTATAGGCGTGTTAGGTTGTTGTTAGAATGAAGGAAGACGTGAGTTCATATCCATATGGATTCTGCATTGAATCTAGGGTTTTGACCAAATCATGCTATTGAGTGGAACCGATCTCCTTTAACCCTAAGAGAAGTCGATGGCGACCTAATATATGGTTTATATGTTTTATCATGATCTATATTCAAAGTCTTGAGCCTTGTAGTTAAGGATAATTGGGTCGAGCTATATGGATCTTTCAGTCCACCCTAACCATTGTGCCGATCAATGGACCTAAAGTTTATAATGACTTAATCGGGTTAGTGCTAAGTAGATATGTGCTCAAATCACGTGACTCAAACTCTAAAAAAGATGGATCAGATGACTGTTAACATACCCGATTCATCTTATGGCCCTTTTATGAGGCTCTAGACCATTTAAGTTATGAACCACTCTTTTTCAAGACTCAATCAAAAATTTTCCAATCATATTTGCTAATAGGATATTAAAAATATCTAAATGAAAAATGCAAAAATACTCCATCTGATTTTTTAGTTATGTATTTTGTTGTCTAGTAAACTATACATTATTTTTTAATTATGCATTTTGTTGTCTAATAAATTATACATTTATTGTGATGGTATTGCCACATTTTTTTGTAATGACTTTAAGTAAATGCGCAAAAATTGCACCCATATTGAATCTATGTATTTATACCACAGACATGCACACTAAATTTATAGAAATTACGAAAAATAATTTTTTAAATTAAAAGACATAATAACATTTTATACTAATTATTAGAGTGAGATGTACTATAATAGAGATTCCAGATAGAATTCTCAAAATATCGTGATTTTTCAAATTAATTTGAGGCCCTTGTTACTGTTAAGGATCAACGGAGTTGAAATAACCCACGTGGCCCATTAGCCATCCTTGGTATGTTAATTAATTAATTTCTTTTTAAAAATAATAGATAAGTGGTAATTTATTAGTTTGCCAGATTATACTGGGGAGTAGATTCTCTCTCGTGAGAATCCCTCGAGTAAAATCCTAACCCTTGAAAATGGAGTTATAAAATATATATAAAAAAAGGATGGATTGGTTTTATTGGCTGGCATAACCGAATAGAATCCATTTCCATTGTACTGAAAGTGAAAATCCGTTTGTTTCAACTTTGAAAAAAATGGATTTTTTCTTTTTATTTTTGAAAATATATTTTGCAAAATTATATTTTAAAATATTATAAATTTTTTTGTATTAATTTTTTTAAAATTGAAATATCAATTTTGACATCTTATAATTTAACATACATTAGTGAAGACTAATACATGATCGAAATCGCAATTTTTTCAAAAAATTATATTTCAAAAATGATTTTTTATAAAAATCTATTTGAAATAACTTCAAAATTAAATGATTTTTTTTGAAATTTTGATATTCAAGCAAAGTTTTAATAAGGGGATGAAATACCTAAAATAACATTTTAAAGAACAACTATTCAAACTAAATTTTCATGTGACCTTTTATAAAAAATTTCTTTATAAATTTTTTTTACACAAAATTATGTAACACTATAAAAATCAATTTTAAAAAAGACAAAATAAACGAGCCCTTAAATATAAGATCACCTTTAATACTCTATTTTGTATTTTTTATATTTCATGTGCTAATTTTTCTTTTTTGAGTTCTTAATTCCACTTTTATAAAGAATTAAGTATTATATAGAAATGGAAAACAAACTAGTAATAATTTGTGTTGTTATCTCTTTTTGGATGACAAAATAAATTCTCTTAAAAATTTACTGTCTTTGGTGTTAGGAAACCAAAAATGTCAAACGCACATGGTATGAAAAAAGTTGATTGTCATAATACGTTTTCTCGTGTTTGGCAACTTTACTTGAAGTGACTTTGAGAGTTATTTTAAGTACTCAATCCTACAACAGAGAAAGACTTGGCCATCTCCACACATGCATGTCTCCCTCATATTCACTCGTCCACCAGAACATCTTTTGTCCTAAGTGTCGATCTTCTCTCATGTGATCCGGTCAAAAATTTTACAGTTGTCTCTTTCTTCACATGTACTCTCGCCTACTGAAATATATACAAGTGACATTACTAACAAAGTCATGCTTATATTTGAATTTTGGAAGCTCCTTACTATGAAGTGTGTGATTCCCAAAGATATCTAAATATGCCTTATGATAAACAGGTCAAACCTCATCAATAGGAAATATGAGAATTATAATGCAATGTCTAAAGATAATAGGACACTCTATCGGTGACATATATTGGCCTATCTTATCAATAAAAATAACTATGAGAAAATTTTGAGCATGTTGCTAGCAAACACCTAAAAGCGACTTTCTGTCTTGTGGCATGTCAAACCTTACTTCCATATCTGTAACACTTTTACTAAAAAGGAACTTGCCAAAGCATGTTGGTCTTTATGGGAGACAATTTTCTTGTTTGTAAATATACTAAAGTCAAAATTTGGGATCGCACCACCAGAACCATTCAAAGCTCTGTCAAAATTAAAGCTTGTATCATATACCCAACTATCTATCAATATATGATCTTGTAAAATCCAATATTAGGCTAAGAAATCCACAAAAGCGTATGAGACAACTTCTACTCCTGAGTATAAACCCATTCCTCCAACATCATATAGGAAATGAAGTCACTATCAATTGAAGGTCCTAGAGGAAAAGACCTCCACCAACCATTATATCCTTAGCCTTCCTTCGCAAGTCTTTATCGAACCAAATATTTTTCTTGTCCATGTGAATCTGTTAACATGTTCTTAGGCCGAAAAAAAGTTTGGAAATACCCATGCAAAATTGAAGTAGAAGAAGCTTACTTTGTGGATCCTTTAATTGCGGGACAAGATGAAATAACTCAACGTCCACGATAGGTATCTTTCAAGGAATTTCATTCCCAACGTCGACCTCCTAGTGTTTGAAAGGAACAATCCCCACATGGTTTGCTATCATCTCACAAATTTCAAAAATCTTACAAATATTCATTTCAAGACCCAATCTTGGTCCTATCTCTCAAATGATTTTAGGGATTTAGCCCCTGCTCTAAATCCCCTATAATGGTCTCATCATCATGATAACATGCAAGAAGATGAAGCTTGCAATTGTCTCTAATCTTATGAATAAGAGTGTCTAACACAAGATAAAAGGAGAGGACTTAACGATTCGTCTTTTTCACTCAAGTGTGTGACATAAATGTTAATCCCTAAGGTATAACATCGATGAGTATTCATAATGAAACTCAATCGGCAAAGAAATAAATAGGTATATCACCATCACCTTATGCACTATGATCAGTCAGTCTTCCATGTTGAAGCATTCAAGAAATATATAATGAGCATAAATAAAGAACCATATCCACGTCACCTACTTAACACCATGTTAGCACTATGCAAAATGACATCCACACCACCCAATACCCCAACCCTAAAATTGAAGTCATTGAGATCTTGTTCCATATCCTACACTTCCAAGTATAAACTAAAACAATAAGGAATATTTCACCATAAACCTTTAGTAACAACGTTAATGGTGCATGAGCTACATACTATGCAAAACTAAGTAGGCATCTTCCTCTTAGTCATAAAATTAAAAACTAGATTGATTGCCTCTAAAAGATATGTTTCCACATTCGAACCTTTTCTAGATAAAGTGTCTCTTATGTGTTGGGATTGCAAACCATATCTATCACACGATGTCCCATTTTGGAAACAATTTAATGTACTTGATAATAATTCCAACTGCATGCACATGGGGGCTTCAGAAGGTGTATGGTATGGATGAAGGTGACATGTAAGACTGTTTAACCTCTAAAAATATCATTGTATCTCCATTATAGGGGGAACTTTGAATTATCCCATCACTTTCACAACCATTGTGAAGTGGGCATATGCAACCTTACGGAGGCACTGTGTAACACCTAAACCCCGAAATTTATATATAAAAGAATTAATCGACAATTAAGGTGTCACTAACGACAACCACTCAAATATAATATAATCATTTAAAAACATACAGCGGATTTATAAAATCATACAACATATGTCATCTCTTGTTCACCTTCAGTTAGGGTATCATTGCAGCATAATCACATAAATCACAATAATAAAATATAAGAACTTCCATTTTGGTCTTATAAAGACTTAACTTTCATAAAATAAAAAATAAAGTCATAATATCCAATTCATAGAAACTTTGAAGAAACTCAACATAAACAATATAATGCTTCAAAATAAATAAGTAATCAACTTCAAAATATAACCAAAACATTCCCGACCTCGATGTTACATGAATCAGAGCATGAAACTACTAAATAAAGTGACAACTAAAGGAAATAACCCCAAGAGCTAACTTCCACTTACAACAAAAAACTCTACTCCTGAGTATCTGTAAGATGTCCATGGTGGATAACATCAAAGCAAAGGGAGGGGGAGTGAGAATATATTCAAATGATAAACAATGCTAAAAAAATCAGGATAGATTCATACATTACAAAGTCATATACAATTCAACATGTACCTCGATATCATGTATTCACATCTCACCAACATCATAATCAAACTCATACAATTAATACAAACTTACTCATAATCATACTCACATCTCATCATCATTGCACCAAAACACATTCACAGATTTTATTTATGCAATGCGACTCATGACAACAATTTGACTCAACATGCATGTGGTACCATATCATCAAAATGTTCCTTAGAGAACTAGGTTTACCCTACTTGAATCGTGAATCCACCCTGCTCCGATTTGGAACAAGTCACTAATCCGCCCTACTCCAATTGTAACTTGCCTCTTTTATCAACAACAAAGACATCATGAATGCATTTCAAAACACATTAATACAACAACAACATGATTTTTAAAGTCCCCTTCCGATAATAAGCAAAACATGTGTTGACCCAAAATAATAGTCCTCCTTACTCGAACTATTATTTACCAATCACAACAACAACATCAATATTATTCTCAACATCATAACACAACAACAGGATAATCGTCATCAACCTCACAAACAACAACATCATAATCATCATCAACATCATAGCACAACATCCTCAACTATCATGCTCACACAACAACACATACTCATAATAACTTTCAATCGTTCAACACAACATCACCATCACATAACATCATACACCATACACAACCATTAATCAATGTTACGATAATCGAAAAACAACACCAACATTAGCAACTCCACAAGTACATATTCACAAGCATTTAATCATACCAACTTATTATAACATCAACATATCATCAAATAAACACAACAATTCGTTGATAGATCATACAAGTTGTTGTACCCCAAAATTTTCCATCTCCTTTTTCAAGACATTCATCACAAGTGATCTCTACTTCTCAAGGATTCTCAAGAAATTGATCATACAAAATCATCTCCGAAGCACTGGGACCCCAAATTAGGGTTTTTGACTGAGAATGACCAATCTTCGATTTTTGACCTAGTACACGACTTATTGATTTAAAACATGGATTTCAAGGATCCAAATACATCATTTTGACCTAATATCATATTTCAATTCATCTCCCGAGATCAGTGGGTTGATAGATGAAATTTGGTCAACTGATGAAAAAGTCAATTGTACACTAAAAAGTCAAACTTTGACTTTTGATCAAATTTGAGTTTCAAAAATCACATTTCATCAAGACATTCAAAAAAATATGGAATTTGATCATCAAAAATCAAGAAAGTTAAAGGTCATTTTGGAAAGACAAACCTTACAAGACTTGGAAATTTCTCTAAGTGTTTGTATACTTGTTAATTTCATTGCTTCATGACATCTTTTCATTACAATTCAGAATAATTCAAGATGTTACAAATAATTCAAATTATTACAAGGTTTCATTTTTTGCAAATTACAAATCATAAAGCTTTGTCTTGTTTGAATTTTTCCTTTGACTCAATCTCCAAAACCTTGAAATTATACTGTCCACAAAACCAGACTTGTATCATGCTACAAATGATGCTATCAAGAAAAGCCCCAAATATGATATACTGCCAAGTCCAAGCTTGCTGCTGCAGGCCCAAAACTATGTTAAAAAACAGTTTGCTGTCCTGCTACAAAACAGCCCTGCACCAAGCTTCCATTCCACTCCAAAACTGCTACAAAATAGTCCTATTATGCTGCCTCCAACCCTGTCCAAACCTGCACTATATCAGTCCCATATTTGCACCAAATTAGCACATGAGAGCTACATCTAAAAGGAAATGAGACTGCATACCCAAACAGTTCAAAAACTTATTTGTTCCCCCCCCCCCCAAATCTCAGCCAAACTTCATTTATAAATAAACTGTTTTCACAACACACAAAGGGCTGACTTTTAGAGAGAAAATAGAGAGTTTTGAACAAAAATCTAACAAAACTTTTCTTGTAACTTATGCTTATTTTCAGTTCTATCTTCATTCATAAAATAGAAAAACCCTCAAACCAGTGTTCCACCTTACAAACTCTCCCATAAACCAACTATCCAAACACTTCATACCACATAGAGATTGTTCAAACACAAGAGCAATTTATGTAGTGCCATTATCATCACCTTTCAAAAACAAAAAAAGACGGTATTGTATAACTTGACTGAGTTAGAGAGTGGTCCAGTAGCTTCTAATACAGAGGGAGGACTTGAGCAGTATCTTGGAGGATCACTGAAGCCACCACCACATCTTGAAAGAAGTTCAGATTCAAAACAAACTACTGTATCAAGGTGAGTCTTATTAACTTTGATCTTTTCATGTCAAACATCATTAATGATTTATTGCTGAAGATAAATAAAATAATCATTACCTTTTGAAGCTAACCATTTACTTGTTGTTCATTTTTATCAATCATATGTTGTGAGCTGACTTGTACAGACAATAGAAAAATGTTTAAGGCAAAAAAATACAGCATGAGTCAACACATACTCACATGAGTCGACTCATTTCAGTGAAAAAACAGAGTATGAGTCGACACAAATCCTTATGTGTCGACACATGCTGGTATCCAGACCCAAAACAGAAAGACAAAATGTGCATGCATAGATGCAAAACACGAATGTGTCGAAATAGGAAATGAGTCAACACATCCCATTATGCATCGACTCATGCTGAATTGATTTGGTTTTACAGGGGCAAGGAAAGTTATGTGTCGATGCATAGATGCATGTGTCAACACATAATGGTTAAAAATTATATTTTCCTTTATTTTACACTGTTTTTATTATTTTCTATATATTTTCTTCATTGCTATTCAATATGGTTGTGATAATTAAGCTTGTTTCATCCCCATTTGTAAATTGTACCCCATTCCCCAAGTGATGTAATAGCTTAGGATTTTAATTCCACAATTTACCTCTTTAATATAAATTATTAGTAATTAGGATGTGTATGGCAAGATAAAATCAACCGTTAGAAAGCCCTAATTTTAAAGACAAAAATGTATGCAATCAAATACACTTTTCACACGCGCACCTCTAGGATAACCTCGCCTGTTGCCTCGGAAAATAGTCATGTCCCTCTAGTATGTGACGTTTTAGCAAAGACCCTCGATAAAAATATCGTAGTCCATAGATGACCCTTCGATGTTGCCTCGGTAAAACGATCTTAGTCCCTACAAAAATTGCTAAAGCGTCTCATAAGTTGCCTTCTATGACTATACGATTGACCCACGTCCGTCCCTTCACATCCAAAGATAGGGCTTCTTATCAATCAATGGTAAGGTAGCAATATCTAAAGGAGGAGGAAAAGAACAAAGACATTTTGATTTGGTAGAATGCTCATAGTTGCTTGCTCATAAAACTAAAACCATCTCCACACTCACGCTTTCAAAACATCTTCAAAAACAAACATCTCTTTGAACTATTTTCAAAACCAACACTTTGTATACATTCTTATAGAGACGAGAATCATTACAAAGTTTTCCAAAACAAAGGCATTTTCAAAATATTTTCAAACTTGCACAAACACATTTCAAACAAAGCATTTTCAAAGTGATTAAGCAACTAAGAGCCCGTAGATAACTATGGATGAAAAGGGTGCTAACAACTTCCCTTTTCATAACCTACCCCCCGAACTCAAGAAAATATATCAAAAGGCCTTTCCTGTTCTTTTCACCCTTTCCTTTATTGGATAAAAGAAAAGTCGATGACGACTCTTGCTATCCGCGACAATTGCGATAAACACAAAACACCCAAGTCAGTTTTCCCACCGTATTACACAAGTCATCATAAACATCCCTAAATTTGTCAAATTACTACTAATCAAGCATTTCACCAAGAACTACCATGATGTAGCTCTGCGTGTTAGCTTTCTAACTCTTCAAACGATAACTCATTTAAACTTATAGATCAAAAGTTATGGCCAAAATTGTCGGAGAATGTAACTTAAGTTAAAACGATAATTTATTTCAAATTATGCCCAATATGTGTCGACTCCTAGGAACTTATGTGTCGACCTATGGAACTTATGGGTTGACTCCAAAAGGACAGAAAGTCTGAATTTGAAAACTACTCAGTATTAGTCAACTCCTACGATGTGTGTGTCGACTTCCAACTACATAATGCATAAGTTCTGGGGTTTTCATCGTTGGAGGCCTTCTGGACCTATGATTTTGATTATGTAAAAGTCTCGATCTCAGAATTCGACGTACTACAATTATCTAACGATTAAAACTGAAAATTCACAATATATGAGAGATTGGAATCAATAAAATCATATATTTCATAACTTTATAAATTCCCCAAAATTCAAAACTTCAAAAATGGCTTCCAAACTTTAACATTTTCAAATCATAATTTTATACACTAATTACACACAAAGTTGATCATCAAAAACAACATATCACCATAAACATAACACGGATAAACAAATTCATATATAACATACAACTCTATTGGAGGTTAAGAGAAACAACTCTACCCTTTCATGATTAAGGCACCCATAGATGAACAATCCCCTACCTTGTAATTCCAACAAAGAATAATAAAACAAGCAGTTCCTGTGAATTCTCTTTTCAAAACCTAACATTCTTTCCAAAATCTCTTGCTTCATATTCTCTTCCTTTTCAAGTACTTATCAAAATCTCCTAATTATCCCAACTCCTCTTTTTATAATAACCTAAATCTCTAGTTTTGATTTCTCTATTATACCCTCAATTACTCCCCAAACTCCCTACTTTTCTCTTACCTAATACCACAATCACCATAATGCCCATACTTCCTCATAATTCCAGTTATTTTACTATTAAATCTAGTAATTCTATATTCTACCAATATTAATATTTCAATTAAATAAATCTTCTAAAGTTACTATACTTAATTATTTAAAATTCTAATTAAATTCTAAATAATTCTAATCAACTCTAACTTCCTCTCTACACCCCGCCTCAAGCATACATACCCTCACAACTACACAAAAATTAATTAAATCACACAAAAATCATAGATAACTTTATTATAAATCATCTAACTAAAATAGGGTGTTACACACTGCCTGATGTTAGTGCTCATCTTGTTATATTTCTCCTTAAAATGAAGTCTCTCATTAAACAAATCATTTTGCTTGGAGACTCCCAACATCATGTCCTTTAACTTTGCAAGACCATTTGCATCTCTCCAAGTAGGCAAGAATCCCAAAATGTTATGTTGCAAGGAATTTTGATTCCCGATCTACGATCCTGCATATTATGAGGTTACACCACTTGTAAAGTACAAAGAGGATTAAGAAATAACTAAACCTAAGCATTTAAATATCTAGAATCATTGAGTACCTTATAAGAAGCATATTTTAATTCTAGAGAGAAATAAAGATGACAACTAATAAGTATACTCTTCATAGTAAAGATATATGATGTGGGGACTCTCTCAAACAACTTTACATCCAAAACCAGTGTTTTCTTTGTACCGAGGGTATCAAGGTCCATTGTAGATGCTCTTAAAATACCTACAATGCGGCTCATGGCTTTTCACGTCTCATGAGTAACACGAACTAGACCATATTAATGATGACAAAGTAAGACTCGTGGAATGGCTAATGATACACCTTCCATACACACATTTCTCAATCATTCTTAAAGATACTTTTAATGCCATAAAAACCCCAATCACTCTTATTGACTTTTGAAAATACAATTTCCCATTCGTCACTAAAGAGGTGTAGTATCTTAAGATGAGACAACATACCAGAAACACCATTTCTCTCACCTTTTTCATTGAAACCCTCAAAATGGACAATGAAAGCCTATTACATGAGTAGAAATTATTAGACAATGCAAAATAATGTGTTTTTTCAATGTAATACAAAAGGCATCTGGTTGAGGAATTTCAACAAACATGATATAGACACTAGCGAAAAAGCATTTCACCATGGTTATGTTGTTGCCTTGCTCTATTGTATTTTCATATAAATGAAATCAAAAGAAGGACTAGATGAAAAATCTTTTTTTTGGGTCTCGAAGGAGTCAGGGGATCATCCCATTAGGATAATAGCAACCATACAAGTGATAAAGACACCACATATTAACCCATAACCTCAATGCATTCGGTCGATGGGTCATCTCACTTAAAAGTTATCAACATCTACTTTTCCATCCAATGTGAGACTTATTAATCACACTTGATATACCAACAATCTACCACTCAAGTGTGAGTTATTCATGTTTTAGGTAAACTCTTACTCAAATGGAAGCGTTTTTATCCATATTTACTTGCACAATCATTACGCTATACTGTATTTTCATATCAATGAAATCAAAAGAAGGACAATATGAGAGATCCTTTTTGTTGGGTGATGAGGGGGTAAGAGGATAATCACATTAAGATAACAGAAAACAAGCAAGTGAGAGATACACCACATCTTAACCCAAAACCTCAAGGAATTGGATTTATGGGTAACTCAGATATAAAGTGTTCAACACCCACTTTTCTATCTAATTTGAGACTAATTACTTACACTTGATATACCAACGATATACCTCTCAAATGTGAGTTAATTCATTCTTATGTGTATATGCTCCCCCTTAAATGAAAGTTTTTTCATCCATATTTACTTGCACTGCTAATGCTTGCACTCAACAGAACACACGATCTGAACACCTTGGTCATGAAGACTTTTGATACAAGGAGAGTCTCGTTGAACTGGACTCTAACATAATTGTTGGGTCATGAAGGGGTTTGATGATCATCACATTGGATAAGAGTAACAACACAAGTGAGAGAAACAACACTTCTAAATCGAAAACCTTAAAGTATATGGTGTATGAATCATCTCACTTATAAAATATTCAACATCCACTTATACTTGATATACCAAGAGAAGAAAATAAGGACAATAATAGATTAATGCTATTTTATTAGAATTATGAACCATGAACACTGTCAAATACAATAAGGGTGGAGAAAATATATAGCAACAACTAGCAGTGAATACAACAATTATACATAATTGCAGTTTGATAAATCCCTAAAACATATAAACTTCCTTATTGGGTAGAGAAATAATATGGTTATTTTGCTGCGTTGATTTGTTACAGCTACAAGCCTTAATTCTCCAACGTATATCCATTTGTTACTCCATAATTATAAGGATTCTCTTTGACTATTGTTTGTGTCCCATAATTAATGTAATTGTTGTCAAAGGACAGCTGGGTACATTTAATACCCTCCCTTAAAAGAGGCCGACATTGAAGGAAAAGTTTGTCCTGGAAGTGCATGAGAGTAGACTTTGACACCGGTTTAGTGAAGAGGTCGGCAACTTGATCATTAGTGGGAATGCAGTGAGTAACAAGAAGCCTAAGTGAAACTCGTTCGCGAACAAAATGATAATCCAATTCAATGTGTTTGTTGCGAGCATGAAACACTGGATTGATGGTCATGTGAAGAGCACTAATGTTATCACGATAGAGTATTAGAGGGGAAGAAAGGAGAATTTGAAGGTCTTTTAAGATGAATGTCAACCTGTGAGTTCAGCTGTAGTGTTTGCCATAGCCCTATATTCAAGTTCAGCGCTAGAGCGGGAGACTGTGAGTTGTTTCTTTACGCACCATGAGATGAGATTTCCTCCAAGGAAGGTACAATGGCCAGTGGTAGAGCGCCGAGTGGTAGGAAAATATGCTCAATCTACATCAGAAAAGGCAAAAAGGTCAAGTGTAGTGTTGGAAGTAAAATGGAGACCTACATCAATAGTTCCTTTGACATATCATAAGATACGTTGAACAATTTTTAAATGGATAATTGTGGGAGAATGCATGAATTGGGAAACATAGTTAACACTATAAGAGAGATTGGGACGAGTAAGGTATTGTAAGGCTCCAACAATTCCACGATAGTAGCTTGAATCATCAAGAGGAGTGTCATTTGACCCAATCTTGGTCTTGGCTTCGCGTGGTGTGCTCATTGGCTTACAATCAATCATGTTAGCTCGTTTGAGAATAGTAATAGCGTAATTTGTTTGAGATAGATAGAGATCATCAATTGTCAGAAGTATCTCAATTTATTATGCTATAATTATAAGAATTCTCTTTGACAATTATTTGTGTCCCATAATTAATATAATTACTGTCAAAGGACAATTGAATACGTTTAATGCCAAAACTTTGTCAAAGGACAATTGAATACGTTTAATGCCAAAACTTTGTCCGTAGTCTTCTTTATTAACTTGGTTGTTTTACAGAAATGCCACAGAAAATTTCAATTGAAAATAGAGAAAGAGAATAGGGAATTTTAATTAATTAATTGATTATATACTTAGATGACAATGTTTTTTAAGTGAATTTCCTACGATATGGTATAATCTAGAATACCCCACAAGTAAGTGAATAATTTTGAGAATGGATAACGTTGCCTTAAATCTTTAACTTACAAGAACCATTTAAAAAAATGCAGTTAACTTGATATGCATGATCGTTTTATAAGATCGTTTGAAAAGGAAGGTATCAAAAAAAGAAAATTTTGCATGATTAGATTGCCTTTATTTTTTGTTAATAAAAGATTAGATCCTTATTCTATCGTTAATAAGCAGCTAGTTGTTAGTTAATATCCCTTTAAATTTAAATAATGGTTGCAAAAGGTCACACGGGGAATGGTCTTTCTTACAAGTAGGGAATTTTCATTAAAATATAATATTTTAGTGTACATAAATATTTCCCTTCATTCTCTTAGGTTCGTTTCGGATAACAAAGGATAAGGATATGCATGTGAGAATTTTATGGAGGGTAAGATATTCTTCTGCAATTGCAATGCTAAAGTACTTTCTCACATCAAATAATGTTGGAGGTTAGTATTATAGAATATGCCTCAAAGCTGTGAAAGCTTTTCAAACAAACTAACCGAGCTTCCCTAGACCCACCCTACTTAAAGGATAAATGATTACTCTTTTTTTTTTCTTTTTTTTAATTTTAAAATTCTTGCATAAAAACAATTATAACTTTTAGACTAAATTATATATATATATATATATATATATATATATATATATATATATATATATATATATATATATATATATATATATATATATATATATATATATATATATATATATATATATATATATATATATATATATATATATATATATATATATATATATATATATATATATATATATATATATATATATATATATATATATATATATATATATATATATATATATATATATACATTCCAGAATTTTTATCTTAGCCGAGATATTTCTCTCAGTGTTGTTCGAGATAGTGAAGTCGGAATTGCTGGAAGGACCTTAGCCAACAAAAGGTTAGGGTATGGCCCGTTTATCATGGTCGCGCAGAATCCCGGGTATCTCTTTCGAGTAGAGATCAAATGTCTGGTTCCCGGAGCCTTGCCCAAACAACTTGTCTGTGGGTAGAAGGCCGAATGTCCGAGTTGGTAGCCTAACATAACTATTTAGAGGCAATCTCAAGGCCGAATGGAGGTTAGGAAATTTATGAATAAGTCATTACAGAACATGATTGGTGACAATTATGATGATGGTTGACGTTATCTCAAGTATTTAAGCATGAGAGTCGAAGGGACATCTCATTATGACCTAGAAGGTTGCATAACATATGGTATATAAAGGCCTCCAAGGAAAATATAAAGATATCCAAAATAACAGAACAAAAAAGACACTAGAAACAAGCAAGTGATCAGCTTATTTCCATACATTTGCGACCTCACTAGACTAGTATCTGAGATGTTAACCAAAAGATATTTTTTAATAAGAATATTTGTCGTCCACGATGGGGCCTCGGCAACACTTTCTTAGAACGCACAAAAATCATCAAAGAATCGTTTATCTCATAGAAATTGAATGTATGGATCATATCCTAACAAGAGTGAACCTCAAACTCCACCATCCACGACCCAGTTACTGTAAATCATTGAAACTCCGCGCCAACAGAACGAGTCACTGCAGGAGTGCTTTCACACACTTCAGCAAACTCAAAGCCAATAAGATGAGGATGCAAAACATGAGCTTATGAATCTCTAACCTGTTTTCAAAGCAATTTGGGGCGACCAAGTCCCTAAAAACTTCAAACCACCACCCTTGGCATCTTTTGTTGGCAAGAGCAATCCCCAGGAGCACACCATATCAACCAACAATCAAATGGCAATCATCGGTGCCTCTGACTTTTTAAAAGTGAAATCTAATGATAGGAACCCTCAAGGATGCGGCCCTACGTTGGTATATGAGCTTGCTCGGGTTCTTAGACACTAGTTACCAAGATCTGAACAGGAAGATGGTACAACATTTTTCTACTAGCAAGAATGGAAAGGTGTCAACAAAAATCTTATTCAACGTCCGTCAGGGAAATTCTGAGTCACTTTGGGAATATATGGCGTGATTCAATGAGGATACCATCAAAGTCTCTCACCCTAATTAGGAGACGTTCATGGGAGCATTCCAGAATAACATGAAAGGCAGTCACTTCAATGAGTCCTTAGCACAAAAACCAGCTACCAACATGGACAAGGTAATAACTAGAGAAAAATGTTACGTCAAGGGTAAATAAAGAAACATAGAGAAGAGATCCCAGGATGTCAAGGAGAAGTCGTAACCCATACAAGACGGAACAGGGTTCAGGAAAGATCATCACAAACCCGAATCAAAGGACAAATCAGTAATAAAGCCTTCTTAGAGTGAGGAGACATCATGCATAAAGTGTATCATTTGAAACTACTATCGAGCTAAGACACCTCAAGAGGGTCAATTCCGTAATGGGTAAAGAAGAAGGCACTTGATGCTCTAACAATCGGATCTGAGGCCATCACACAAAATATTACCATCAGCTAAAAAAGAAATCAAAATTATGATCCAAAGAGGTCGTCTATTATCTTACATAAAAGATGTTGGAGGTCCATCGAGAAAGATAAGTTCTCCCTATAGAGAGCCTATCGCAGGGAATCTCTCTGTCAAAAAAGGGAAGATTAGCGAGGAGGTGCATGAAACTAGGGTGACACGTCATTCACTCAACATTATCTCAGGAGTTTTCGTTGGCGGGGGAGAAACTAGCTCGACCAGAAAGAGATACACCATGTCATTGATGCATGTCTCTCAGAAGTTACTTTCATAAGCAGAAGAAAGGTGAGCCACCATTAGTTTTTCTAGAAGGGATGCAGAAGGGGTATTAGAACATGAGAACGACCCTATGGTCACAAAAGTATAAATTCATGATTGGAGCGTAAAGCGAGTATTTATTGATTCATGTAGTATTACAGACATTTTGTATTGGGACATATTAAAAGGCATGAATATGGATACATCCGAGTAGTTTCCTTTCAAAGGAACATTGTCAGTTTCTCTAGGGAACAAGTTCATGTGCTAGGTCATTTTCCTATCACGACTCTTTGGAAGTGGAGATATCTCAAAGGGAATCAAGGTAAGATGTTTGATCATAAATGCATTCTCTCATTACAACATCATCATTCAAAGGCTGTCGTTCAATGCCCTCTGAGTTGCAATATCAACTCTTTATCTCACAATCAAATATATCTTGGATAATAGGCGTGTGGGTGTGATAAAGGGTGATCAGGGGTTGGCAGGAAATGTTACAAAGACTGCCTGAAATTAAAGAAGAAGGCATACCAGAACTCTCCAACAAGTGAGAACCCCCTCAAGGTGAACTTGGTCGACCTTGATCCTCGGGAGGACCCGGTGAAGGACAACTTAACCCCCATGGGAAAGTTAAAAAAGGTGCAGATTGGCTCCGATAACTTTAATACCATGTAGATAGGTTCAATTTTATCTCAGGAAAAAGAGACAATGTGGATCTTTTCGCTTGAAAACCCTCAAACATACCCGAAATTGACCCGAGCATTGTGTGTCTTCGAAACTAGTATCACAAAGAAAGAACAAAAATGGTGAAGAGAAAAGAAAGACCGTATCAAAAGAGGAAGGAAAGATCTTAAAGGTCGAGTTCATCCAGGAGATAATATATCCAACTTGGTTATCCAACATTGTCATGGTTAAGAAGAAATCTAGGAAGTGGCGTATGCGCGTGGATTTCACTTACCTCAATAAGGCTAGCCCAAAGGATCCTTATCCATTCCCACACATTCATAGGCTCATTAAAGAGGCATATGGGTTCCGCCTGTTCAGTTTCATGGACACATACTCTGACTATAACCATATACGCATGAACCCGTTGGATGCACACAAGATAACACTCATGACGAATAGAAATAATTACTATGAGGTGATGCCATTCGGTCTTAAAAATGCTGGGGCTACATATAAGAGGTTAATGTACATGGTGTTCTCCTTGCATATAGGAATAAATTTGGAGGTGTACATTGATGATATGGTGCTCAAAACCCATAAGAAGAAGAATTATGTCAAAGATTTGGAAGAAACATTCGCGTCAATGAGAAGTTTCAACATGAGGCTTAACCTGGATAAATGTAATTTCAGGGTACACGTTGTTAAATTCCTTGGTTTCATGTTGAACCACCGGGGAATGGAGGAGAATCTCGATACGTTCTAGGCTATTATGGATATGAGGAGTGTGACATCAGTTAAATAAGTTCAGCAACTAACCGGGAGACTAGTTGCCCTTTCTCAACTTTTGTCTTCCGCAGGTGATAAGTCTATCTACTTTTTCGCCGCTTTAAAGAAGTCATTGAGCTTTCAATGGACGAAAGATTGTGAGAAGGAGTTTACAGAGTTGAAACATTTCTTTTCAGCACCACCAATCCTAGTTTGTCTGAAGGAGAACTCCCCCTCATGATATACTTGGCAGTCTTAGATAAAGCTATCAATTTTGTGTTGGTTCAAGACAGTGATGAAGGGGAGAAATCGGCCTACTTCATCAACAAAATTCTATAGGAATTAGAGCTTCGTTATCAAAAGATCAAATTATTATTGTCAAAAAGCTGAGACACTTCCAGAAAGTTGAGACACTATTTTCAGGGCCATCATATTATTGTTAAGATGCAATATCCAGTAAAATAATCCTAAAGAAGTCGGATCTGGCGAGCAGGATGGTAGCTTGGGCCATGGAGTTATTAGAGTATGACATCACGTTCACACCATGAAGTAGAATCAAATCACAAGTACTGGATAATTTTTTTGATACAACTGAGTTCACCCATTCTTAAAGATTCACCAGGTTAGTGGATTCTGCCAGTAGACGTTTGATCTAACCAAAAGGGTAGCAGAGCGGAGATGGTTTTGGAAGGTTTAGGGGAGTTGGAGTTAGAAAAATCTATCTCTTTTAGTTTTTATTCCAGTAATAACCAATCAGAATATGAGGCCCTGATTACAGGATTAAGATTAGCCAAGGAAGTCGGAGTCACACATTTTCTAGTTCGCACCGATTCACAATTAATTGTCATTCAAATCAAAGGAGAGTATCAAACAAAAGACGCATTGTTAGTCAAATATTTTCAACGGGCTCAGAAAATTGCCAAAGTGTGTACAAAGTTTGAAATATTGCATATCCCCATAGAGGAAAATATCAGATTTGATCTCTTAGCCCGAACAACCAGCAAGAAAGGTCCCAGATTGAATCGAACAGTGATACAAAAGACCTTGGAAGCTCCAAGCACGAACACTGAAGAGTTTATGATGCTAGGGAATACACGGGGATGGATGAAACCTATCATTCAATATTTGACTCAAGACAAGCTATCAGATGAGGAGGAAAAAACCTGACACATCAAGAGGATATCTTCTCAATACCTCATGGTAGTCGAGTAACTCAAGATGGGCAGATCCTCTCCTATGTTGCGGCGTTTTTTCAAAGAAGAGGTAGGACTTATAATGAAAGAAGTGCATGGATGATTCTTTGGGATTCATATTGGGGGAAGGGTGTTGTCTGAAAAAACACTCAGTCGGGTACTATTGGCCGAGCATACTGCAGGATTGTGCCTGATTCGTGAATCATTGTGAGAAATGCTAAATTTACGCCACATTCATACATTCTCCTATCAAGCAGCTACATTCAATAATTTATAATTGGTTGTTTTATAAATGGGGATCTAACATTCTTGTCCCTTTTCCTTTGGCTGCTGGGAAACTTAAGTTCCTTATAGTTGCAGCTGATAATTTTACTAAGTGGGTGTAACACCCCGATTTTATCATATTTAATTTTAATAAGTTAAATATGTGATATGATGAGTTTATGTGAACATGTGTGTTAAGTGGTTGGTTTGATATGTATGGGGACCCTTAGATATAGGGTGACAGCCTTTAGAATGTGGAATAAAGGTGTTTAGGGGTGTGTGAGTAAATGTGTAGAACATAAGGGTGTAGTTAGAAACTAGTGATTATTTTATTAAAATTGAAATAATAGAAGAATTAGTTGGTTTAATTAAATAATTATTTAATTAGGAGGGGTAAAAGTTGTAAATATGATTTATGGTTCCAAGGGATTTATTTGTCAAAGAGTGGGATTGAGAAGTTAGAATGTTAAAAACAAGAGAATGAAGAAGAAAGGTCGTAAAAGAGTGCATTTGGGAAAAGTTGCTAGGGAAAGAGATAACCCACTGTCGTAGCTTGAGGAACCTTTGAATTCAGGTAAGGGTAGGGTTCCGACTTTATAACGGGATGATATAATGATGGGTATTTGGGGCTTTTTTATTGCCATGATTGTTGGTGTGTGTTCTTGTTTATAATTGTGTTTCTCTTGATGTTTGAATGATTGATTGTGTTGTGATTAGATTAGTGCAATTGATGTTTTGTTGAATATAATATTGATGGGGGTTGAGGGTAAATAGAATTTTGTGTTTGATTTCACAATGAATTGTAAATAAATGGGTTTTTGGGGTTAAAAACATTGTAAAATTCATAACTTTTGACTCGGGTGTTCGTTTGACACACCGTTTGAAACTACAGAAAGATAATAAAGTGTACTTCATCATAAAAAATGGTTTCATGTTATGAAAATGAATTTAATTTGTTGGTAATGAGGTGTTTTGGATGTCAGTGTAGGATGTTGGTGTTTACGTTTCTTGTAAAACTTAGAAAATTCAGAACTCAAGTTGTGAGTGTCTGATTGATGCATGGCTCGAATCATTGGGAAGCTGGTTTAACATTCTTTAAACTACAATTAATTTGAGTACGAGAATTCCAACTATTTGACATGCGGACTTGGGTTTAAAATGTGTCAAGCTGTGTTGTTATGTGGAATGCTATAAACACCCGGTGATTTGTGTGATATATCGATGTATTATTAGAATCGTAACATTGTGATGTTGTGTTATTATTATTAGTTACAACATAACAAGTTGATAATATTTTTGATGAATTATGATACTATGATGTTGCTTTGTTAGATGTACGCAAATGTGTTGTTAATGTCTGCTATGTCAATATATTGTTGTTGATGTATGCATTGGGCATGTGAAGGTTGCATATTGGCCAGTAGTGGCTAATTACACTAACTATATTGATGGTCAATGTGCATATTGTTTTTGTTTCATAATTAATGTTGATTTCATAATGATGATGATGATGTTGTTGGCCTGTATGGCGTAATGTTGATGACTTATGTCCTATAGTGACATAATTATGTTGTTGCATGCATTCATTGGAGAGGGCTTATGCCTTATTGTTGGCATGGATTTGGCTTTATATTGAGGGCTTATGCCCTGTTGTTGCCTTATTATGGAGAGGGCTTATGCCCTGTTGGTACCATATGCATTTGTGTCGGTGTCAGTCGCATTGCAGGGCATTGATTTATTGAAAATGATGTTAAGTTGTGTAATTGGTGTATGATTTTTATATACTTGGGATATTGTTGATGGTGTATAATTGTGAGATATGGAATGTGTATCCGTGCATGATTGTAACTTTCGTATACTTATTATTATATATTTCATTATATTATTGCGATATATCACTCTTTTGTTGGAATGATGTTTTATGCGACATTACTCAGGTAATGAAGATTAGAGTTGCTTCTAGCAGAAGTAATGGTTAGCTGAAAAGTTTTGCCTTATATTGCGTAGTTTGAGTCAGTGTCTGCTCTGATACGTAACACTGGGGAAATGGCATTTCTTTTAATCATGTTTGGAGAAACTGATGTAGTACTCAGTCCATTGTATTTTATTTGATGCTTTATGTTGGTTGGAATTACTTTAATTATAACTCATGTTGGAGAGTTAAGACTTGTTGTTGATGTTTTCTGCTGTGAATAAATGAGAAGAATATTCAGATATGACGAACCTGTAGTTTATGTTCTAAAATGTGTTACGTATTTTATTATATGAGCATGTGTTATTAATGAATGTGACATCTTAAATTGTTGAATTGTTTAAATTCCTTTGAATTATGATTAAAATTATGTGGGGGATTTAGGATGTTACAGTGGGTGGAAGTTGATGTTGTACCTCAGATCATGGCGGAAAGGGTGCGATGATTCTCCTAGAGGAACATCATATGTCGTTTTGGTATTCTGAGGATCATTATTTTGGATAACGGCATGCAATTCGTGAGCTCTTCGGTTGTGGAATTTTGCAAACATCTCAGCATACAAAACATGTTTATTTCAGTTGAACATCCCCAGGCTAATGGATAGGAAGAAGTGGCTAACAAAATTATTCTTTCAAGAGTAAAGAAAAAGTTGGATGAAGCAAATGGGTTGTGGGCTGAATATTTACATGAAATTTTATGGTATTATCATAATACACCTCATTCAACCACTAAGGAAACCCTATTTTGAATGGTGTACGGGGCTAGCGCGATGATACTAATAAAATTTAACACTCCCACCTGGTGGCAGATAAAATTTGATGATGATCTCATCCGTGAAGGATTGGACAACTCAGATGACCTCGTGGAAGAAATTAGAGCAATGTCTCATGTTACAGAGTTTGCTGCAAAACAAAGAGTGGCCAGGAGATTCAATACCAAAGTCCGTCCAGGAAATTTCCAAGAGGGTGATCTAGTCTTGTAGCTGGTTAAAGATCCCAAAAAGAAGGGAAATTTTTTCCAAAACTAGGAGGGACCTTTCCGAATTCGGAAAAGGCTAAATAAAGGAGCTGATAAGCTTGAAAGCTTAGAAGGAGTGGAAGTACCTAGGGCTTGGAATGCTTACAACCTAATATTTTATTACATTTAAAATTAGGTAATGATGTTATTAAATAAAAATCGTGGGTAACACTCTTTTCCCTTGTAAGGGAAAGAGTTTTTAATGAGGCACCACCAGTTCATATTAATTTGTGATAATGTTATCATGTGTTTTACAAAAAGGAACAACGAGCAAAAGATACTGGTCTTAACACCTAGGATGGGAACACTCCTAGAATTTTTGGCTTCATCAATCTATCGACTAAGTTAACATACCTCTGGCCAAGTTATGTTAACATACCTCTGACCGAAATAAAAATACCAAGTTAATATACCTCTGGAAAATCGACTAAGTTAACATACCTCTGGCCTGGTCATGTCACAAAACCCCTTGCCATAAATTGGATAAGCTAACAGACCTATAGCCTGGTCATATCAAAAAACCCTAACCATAAATCGACTAAGTTAACATACCTCTGGCCCAGCCATGTCACAGAACCCTTGACCATAAATCGACTAAGTTAACATACCTTTGGCTCGGTCATGTCACAGAGCCCTGACTATAAAACGACTAAGTTAACATACCTTTGGTCCTGTCATGTCATAGAACCATTGATCATAAATCAGCTAAGTTAACATACCTCTGGTTTGGTCATTGTAAGTGCCCTGGCTGGAGAGTTGGCTTCATTTGTAAAACAAATAAGAAAGCAAGTTTACCCATATTCCCTCTGTTGTTTTAATATGTGGGGTTGAAGAAGTTCAACATCTGGACCAACATGTTATGTAAGATGTCACAACATCAGCATATGGCATCGCGCCTGAAATTAAGTACTGATTAAGTAACTATGTTATATGTTGAATGTTTGTAACAGCTGTGACTTGTAACCTAACTATTCTAAGTGATCTAAATTATGAAAGAGGTTATTTGTTGTGTTGAAGAAGTTCAACATCTAGGAAAACATGTTAGATGTAATGTCATGACATCTGACTTGACATCACGTCAACAGAATTGATAATTCAGTTACAGTTCTGGTACTTAAATACTCTGAGAATATATGTGGCGTTTCTTATGGAGAATCTGAAGATCAATCAAGAATCAATCAGAATATTTGAAGAAAATACTGTTTCTAAATATGGAGATATTTTAGGAACTAGAAGATTGAAGACCTTGATTATAGGAGAAGTTTGCTGCTGAGTTGTAACAGCAAGGAGAAAAGCTTGCTGAGATTTTTGAAGGCCCAAATCCAGTTGGGTAATAGGTTATAAATAGCAGATTGTAACCTAGGGTTTGGGTAGCTCATATAATGTAACATTGGGGGTGTTTTGTTAGGTAAACCTGTCGGTCTGTGGCAAGGTTACCATGTATGTAACTCGAAACCTGTAGGTAAGAGTTTGAGTGTTCTTGGATGAAGCTGTGAAGCAAGTCTAAGTAATTTTTGCATTACTTCATATTCATTGTAATGTAGGAAACCAAGTGGGAGGGCATTGCTTCTTGAGTAGGAGTAAGACTTCTGTTGTTGCGACAATAGGAATGGAAACTGGTAGGTTTCTATCTAGGAGTTCCTAGGTATAGGTTGCACTGGGTAGATGATTAAGTGAAGGATGGGAACTTGTGAAGTTTAGTCCTGAATTAATATTGCTGATAGTGGATCTTCTTCCTGGCTTGGTATGCCCCCAGAGTAGGTGTGTTTCACCGAACTGGGTCAACAACTGATTTGTGTTTTTACTTTCAACACCTTATAATTCTGTCTGTTATATATCAAGGTAAAACTGTAATGTTGTAACAGATGATGTCTCAGAACATGTTAAGACATCATGCTGATATCTGTGCAGAAGAAACAGAACTGCAAAGACTGTTTGCTCTCTGCTGATCATGTGCAACAGATGAACAGAACTAGGCACATCGGTGTTCTATCCTCTGCACCTTCAAAGTAGATCTGGCACAGCTTGGTTAAACTGTGCTTCTGTTACCCTTCAGTACTGAATCATGAAAAATTGGGTATCTACCTTGCAGTGTATTTATTATGTCATATCAGATGTCTAGACATTGAGTATAACATCTAAAGACTGGCATACACCAGAATTTCAATTGGTATCAGAGCAGGCATCCTGTTCTGTTTCTGGATGAGATCCATGGGTGATACTTTCTGGTATCTGCAAGGTCAATTTTAGTACTGAAGATTGTAACCTGGAATGGTTTGTTATTTCCCTGAATGGTCCCTTGAAGTGGAAGGATGGACTATTCTTGACAGGAACTGTGTGTACCTGTCTTTGGTGATTGGCATTTGGCCTGGTTGTGTGGTAGCTGCTCTAGGTTTGATTTATTTTTAACCTAGGATGTGTGTACGCCTAAAGTTGTGTGTAGTAGTCATGCTAGGTCTAGTTTTGAAGGCTAGTCTGGTGGAGTGTGTGTGCAAAGATTGGGTTGTATTATGTTCTTCCTCTGTGTAATACCTGGAAAAACTCAAGCTCTGATTGAAGACTACTGTATTCAAGAATTCAACATAAACTATTGAAGATGTCACAGATACTTGAGTCCTCTCAAGTCCACTCATGAAGACGTTCTTCGTTCAGGATGGTAAGAATCACATAATCACGGATTAGTGTTATACGAAGACCTTGAAGAATTTCAAGGAGGGCCTTGTTCCAAGGTGATGGAACTGATGTTCTATGTGATGGTGGAACAAGGATGCAACTACTAGTTGAAGAGCATATGTTTTGGGTGTCAAACAAAGGGATACCTTTGTTTGGAACCTACTCCTGACCTGGAAGAGGAGACATCTGTGTGTGCAAAGTTGACAATGGTAAAGTCAACTATGTCTGTGTACTCCCGAAGGTTACTTTAGGAGTCAGAACTCTAGAAGTAAAGCTGGTTGAGATATGACATTGATCAGGGCTGAGCAATTGTTCCCTGGAGTACTATGGTGTGAAGAAAGACAAGCTCATTGGTTAATAAAAGCCAATGATGGTGCAACACTATTGCTCCTTCATAGAAGTAGATTGGGATCATGAGTCTTGTCATTTAAACATCGTGATTAGAGGTGGAAGATCTTTCAAGAATATGAAGACTCAAAGTTTGGTTAAGGTATAGCTCTTGGAGTTACGTAAATCTGGTAGGGATGTCATATGTCATGTCGAGACATTTGTGCACAATGCATGGATATTTTGTGTGGAGCTTCCATGACTGATAGTTTGAGGGGGAGATTTGGTTAACCTCCTCACATTAGTTCAGCCTGGTGTTTAGCTGGCTGTTGACCTATGTCACATGGGTTCTGAGTGTTGTGTGACATATTTGCAAGGAAGTATTCATCTCTCTCATTCCTAAGGATGAATCTGATCTGGTAGGAGTCTCAAATCGGTTGAAGTAAGTAGAGTTTGTTCAGAGAAAATTCTATTTACTTGAGTCAAGGGTGGCAACCTAGATATCTCAACTCTTTGGTCTCTCAAAGAAAGAGCGTGCAAGAAGAAGATATTAACACACGAAGAGTATGTCAAAGTATTCAAATGGTGAAAGTATCTTACTGGATAATGGGAAGGATTTATGATCAATTTCTATTTGTGACAAGTACAAGTATTTAATTGATTGTCCTTGGAGTTCAAGATAACTGATGTTCTTAAAGATGTGGGAACATTCCTTCTTCTAGACCCTATGAAGAATCACAGGAAGAGTGATACCTTAGAGCTATCTCCTTGGTGACAGCATAATCATTTGATCCTTGAAAAGGTTTCCTGGAAACGTGTTCAGACTCGAAGCTACAAGAAGAAGAAGACATCATAATCTTGATGATAGTTACTTGGATCAGTCTGGTCCTGATCTAGGTAAGGAAGTAAATTAGAGAAGGGGCTGAATTCAACAACTAGATGTTATAACATAATGTTGTGACATTTGGTTCAACATAAGACTCTTGGTTGGTGAAGTGGCACACCAACTTAAGATAGGAGTTGAAGGTTGGATACTTCAAAAGGATCGTCTCTTTGCAGCTCTTTGGAGTTGTTGGGTGGAGAAGATGTTACATGTTCCTGTCTTAGTGTATCTAAGCCTTTTGTGATAACTTGTAGCTTGAAGTTCAAATTTCGATTGATCAGAATATCTTTGGGAGAAGTCTGATAAACATGGAGAAGTCAAAAGGTGGCATTTGATTTTTTTTCATATGAGGATTTATGAAGGAGATAATCAAACAGTGGCATTTGGTCCATCTCAACAGTGGATTCAGAGAATCAAGATAATCAACATGTGGCAGCTGATTATTATCGAGAAAGTTTGATTCAAAGTATGAATGCGTTCAACCAATATTGTTGAACAAAGGGTGCGCTCTTGAAGACATAAAGATGCGTCTTATGCTTTCCATTCATCAAGGGGTCTTATTTACCTTGAATCAGAAGTTGTCTTGAAGGTCCAACTAAGTATTGAATGTGACCTACTTGTTTCCATGAAGAGAAGTGATTGTCCCTAACAGGGGGAGTATTGGTTTGTATGAAAGGTCTTCATCAAACTCGTAGGATATAAAGTGTGGAACCTTTTTAACTATTGGGATGATGTGTTCGAGACTGAAGAGCACTATGTCTGACCGAATGTCATCACATTGGTAATGACATTGTTCCTAATTCCCCCTAAAACTACAGATAGGAGGAAAGTTGGATGAAGTGTGGATTGTTATGACTCAGAGGGAGTAACCATCCTCTTTGTGAAAAATGGAATAGTTTCAAACATAGGATTTGAGCGTGTTTTCATCTGCTAAGAAAACAGGGCGGTTGTGTCTCATTATGGAGCTGTTTAGTGAGCTGGAATGTTTAGATGATAACTTGTCATCTAATAAAGGTATTATACAACTGAGGCAGAGACAACGATGGTTCTTGGATAGGGGACAAATACTTAAAAGGAGTAGTCGGTTCTAAAAGACAAATGTCTGACAATGGTCAAAGGGTCAAACCCAAGGAGGGTTTCAGCAAAAAGGGGGAGAAAGATAGGGACCCAGTCTCAGGCGAGACTCAGGTGAAAGCAACACACGGCAATGTCCAGCGAGACTCAGGTGAAAGCAACATCATCCCTAAGTAAGTGACTTTGTTTGTGTCTTGTGTTCTGAGTTAAGAGGATAGTTGTGACTTGTGATCTGAGTTACATGATCACAAGTAATAAGTATCAAGATTATCAACAATAATCTTGAGAAAAGAAATCCTCTTGGGGCATCGATAGTTTGGAGTTGCTCACAGTTGAAGGATAGGGGTTTGTTGTTTGCTCAAAGGACATCAGCCTCTACAAAGAAGATGTTGGACAAGATGTTGTAACATCTCAACTGTGTTGTGGCCTGGTCCCAAAATACAACTTGCACTTATTTGTTTTAGCCAAAATTTGCCAAAGGGGGAGATTGTAAGTGCCCTGGCTGGAGAGTTGGCTTCATTTGTAAAACAAATAAGAAAGCAAGTTTACCCATATTCCCTCTGTTGTTTTAATATGTGGGGTTGAAGAAGTTCAACATCTGGACCAACATGTTATGTAAGATGTCACAACATCAGCATATGACATCGCGCCTGAAATTAAGTACTGATTAAGTAACTATGTTATATGTTGAATGTTTGTAACAGCTGTGACTTGTAACCTAACTATTCTAAGTGATCTAAATTATGAAAGAGGTTATTTGTTGTGTTGAAGAAGTTCAACATCTAGGAAAACATGTTAGATGTAATGTCATGACATCTGACTTGACATCACGTCAACAGAATTGATAATTCAGTTACAGTTCTGGTACTTAAATACTCTGAGAATATATGTGGCGTTTCTTATGGAGAATCTGAAGATCAATCAAGAATCAATCAGAATATTTGAAGAAAATACTGTTTCTAAATATGGAGATATTTTAGGAACTAGAAGATTGAAGACCTTGATTATAGGAGAAGTTTGCTGCTGAGTTGTAACAGCAAGGAGAAAAGCTTGCTGAGATTTTTGAAGGCCCAAATCCAGTTGGGTAATAGGTTATAAATAGCAGATTGTAACCTAGGGTTTGGGTAGCTCATATAATGTAACATTGGGGGTGTTTTGTTAGGTAAACCTGTCGGTCTGTGGCAAGGTTACCATGTATGTAACTCGAAACCTGTAGGTAAGAGTTTGAGTGTTCTTGGATGAAGCTGTGAAGCAAGTCTAAGTAATTTTTGCATTACTTCATATTCATTGTAATGTAGGAAACCAAGTGGGAGGGCACTGCTTCTTGAGTAGGAGTAAGACTTCTGTTGTTGCGACAATAGGAATGGAAACTGGTAGGTTTCTATCTAGGAGTTCCTAGGTATAGGTTGCACTGGGTAGATGATTAAGTGAAGGATGGGAACTTGTGAAGTTTAGTCCTGAATTAATATTGCTGATAGTGGATCTTCTTCCTGGCTTGGTATGCCCCCAGAGTAGGTGTGTTTCACCGAACTGGGTCAACAACTGATTTGTGTTTTTACTTTCAACACCTTATAATTCTGTCTGTTATATATCAAGGTAAAACTGTAATGTTGTAACAGATGATGTCTCAGAACATGTTAAGACATCATGCTGATATCTGTGCAGAAGAAACAGAACTGCAAAGACTGTTTGCTCTCTGCTGATCATGTGCAACAGATGAACAGAACTAGGCACATCGGTGTTCTATCCTCTGCACCTTCAAAGTAGATCTGGCACAGCTTGGTTAAACTGTGCTTCTGTTACCCTTCAGTACTGAATCATGAAAAATTGGGTATCTACCTTGCAGTGTATTTATTATGTCATATCAGATGTCTAGACATTGAGTATAACATCTGAAGACTGGCATACACCAGAATTTCAGTCATGTCACAGAATCCTTGACCATAAATCGACTAAGTTAGCATACCTCTGGCTCGGTCATGTCATAGAACCCTGACCATAAATCAACTAACTTAACATACCTTAGGCCCGGTCATGTCACATAACCCATGACCATAAATCAACTAGGTTAACATACCTATGGCTCAGTCATGTCACATGACCACTGACCATAAATCAGCTAAGTTAACATACCTCTGGCCCGGTCATGTCACATAACCTCTGACCATTTAAAAATCTAAGCTAACATACCGCCAGCACATCGGCTAAGATAACATACCTCTGTCCAATTTATGTGATCAAGGATTAAAAGAGGTTGTAATATAGGGAAGCCCTACCAAGTTACTTCTAATCTGGGGATGATCCTATCTGGTGGGTTAAACTAAGAGTCTTCATGATTCTTGGAAAATAGAACCATGTGCAACGAGACATAAGAACGCCACAATATAAGTCCTAATTAAATAAAACATACTAAGGTTATGACATTATTATAAGACACAAAAAATATGGTTAAAAGCCTCAATATGGATTAGATATAGTACGAAAAGAAAAAATAAATAATCCAAAATATTACAAAATGCATCCCCACGGATGACTAACAAGGAAATCATAAAACAACATAAGATCAATCTTTATTCTTCTCTTCTTCATGACCTTCAGAACTACCTTCACCCATTACGTCATCCTTGGAAGCCTCGACATTATGGAAAATTATTCCTCCTCCATGTCCACAAGACGACCATCCATCACCGTTTTGAAGTAGTCCATCTCAGACATGTTGGGTCTAGGATGGATGCCAATTGAAGGTTAAGGAAACACAAGAAAGGGGGGTTTGAATTGGGTTTCAAGAATAAAACTTTTTCTCTACCCAAAACAAGAAGGAGATAACTATGAATAAAAATAATGAACACCAATAATTGGGAAAAGAAAAGGTTTTTATTGCATTCATCCAGATTTTTCAACCTAGTGCCTACATATCCCAAAGGAATCACAACACTCGTAGTTCTTTGTGAAAAAAAGATTTATTTGTTGATTTTTTTTTAAATGAAAGACATATTCTTGTATTCAAGTGGATAACATACTCTACCCACAATTATGAGGAATGATCATTTGCATCATCTTGATGGAGTATTTGCTTGGATTGAAATCATCAAGGCAATTTCTCAACATACAAGTGGAAAATAAAAATCACTTCACTACATATTGTAGACGTATAGTTCTTTGCATCACTACAAGAACCAATCAAGAGTCTAATCTTTGAGAAAATATTTTAAAGAGAAAAGTTCACAAAGGGCACAAAAGGTTTGAATGAGTTGAAATTTTTGTTAGGAGAATATCTCAAATAGTCCTCCAAGGCAGGGGGTATTTGAGTATTTCTTCCCTTAATTTTGAAAAAAGAGTTTGAGATACACATTAATACTAAAGATTATGAAATGAGAGCAAGTACTTTGTGAGTACAAGCCGGCGTCTCACGTACCAAATACTCTCCTCATTTGCTCAAGGCTCATGGTGTATTTATATGTATCATGTTTATTAAGCATTTTGAGTTTTTTATTAAGAAAAAAAGTTTTTGTCTTATAAAAGAAAATGAATGCAATGCGAAATAAAGCAAAAGCAAAGGAGAAATACTCAACCCTAATGTTATCATGCATTGATGGACTTCAAGTTTGGATCAAGGGAAATCCTATCTAGGTGTTGTCATGCTTGGATTAACATCTTAAGGTATATCTTAATTCAAATTTAATCAAAGATTAAATTGAATTAAAATAATCCTAAAGGAACATGTCATTCCAATCAAAATAAATCAACCAAAAATAAAAATAAATTCTACTATTTTTAGGATTTTTATGAAAAGAAAATAAATTAACTAATGGAGAAATATCACACAAAAAGATTAAACAAAATTAAAACAAACATTAAGAGGAAAAAAAATAAAAAATAGAGCAAGGAGGTGTCAAAGTTGGCACAGAGGTGTGATGACTCTGAAATTCACTAATTGTTTGACTTGATTTGTATACAATTTATAGCTATTTTATTTCCATTTCTATCCTTATGTTATTTTCCCCCTTAGTTTCAGGAATTTGACTAATTGGGAGCCTCGAGCGAAGAAACGAGGCGAAACAGACAAGAAAAAAAGAACACAAAGCAAGTATTTAAGCATGGCCACCTCCAAGGTGACCATCCTAGGGTAAACATGAGTGGTCCAACCACTTCCCAACAGCTGACCAAGTCATGCCCTTTTAGTGAACTAGGCGGTCGACATGAAGGGCGTGGCAATTGCCGCCTTTTGTATGACAAGGCGGTTGCAAATGGGCTTACTTAGCCACCAAGAGTCCAACCACACCTCCTATTTTCTATGCACGACTAGAAATGGTTCTAGGTGACTTTTAGGGTTTTTAGAAGCCTACAAATACCCCCTAGCTACACCATTTTTGAGAATCCTTTCTTTTATGCACACTTAGGCCACACTCTGTCCAACCGTAGCCAGATCTCTTCACACTGAAGCGTGTCTTGTTACATGATAAGTCTGTATTAAAGATTGGAGCACCTGTATAAGTTTTATTTTCGCACATTTACGTCAGCTTATTTTTACCAGATTCAGACTCTGTTTGGAGAAGGTTTCATAATTTATTTATGCTTTTACTTTATTTGCCCCACATTATTTATCGCTTTATTTATCGTATTTACTTCTAGCACATTGTTTATTTTCATGTTTACTTTGACACTTAAAACCTTTATCGCTTTATTTTCAATTACCATGTTTGGCTAAATTCTTAATGCTGAGATGTGAGGATCGTCAATAGGCGATGCTCTACACTTGGTCTTTGTATGATTTATTAATGGGCTATTTTTAATTTAAATACAATCTTTCTGCAGTTATTTTAATCTGCTTACACGATATTGAAGCAGTGAAATGTTGGGTAAGATCGAAAGTCGTCTGACACAAAAAGATTAAGATTGATTTGGTTTTGGTTAACAAATAGCGCGAAAGCAATTTTTTATTTAACTAGGGTTATTTAACATTTCTAGAAGGACGTTTTAAAACTATTTACGGACGCGTTCATAGGTGTAATACAGTGGGAGAACTGACTTGGATGTTTTGCGTTTTATCACCATTGTTGCGGATAGTAAGAGTTGCCACCGACTTTTCTTTTATCCAATAAAGGAAAAGGTGAAAAGAACTGGAAAGACCTTTTGAGATATTTTCTTGAGTTCGGGGGGTAGGTTATGAAAAGGGAAGGTGTTAGCACCCTTTTCATCCATAGTTATCTACGGGCTCTTAGTTTCTAGCTCACTTTGAAATGCTTTTGTTTGAAATGTGTTTGTAATAAGTTTTTAAAGTATTTTTGAAAAGTGCCTTTATTTAGGAGAACTTTGTAATGATTCTCGTCTCTATAAGAATGTATACAAAGTGTTGACTTTTGAAAATGTTTCATGTTTGAAAATGTTGGTGTATTTTGAAAGATGTTTTGAAAATGGTTGTGTGCAAGCAACTATGAACGTTCTACCTACTCAAAAAGTCTTAGTTCTTTTCCTCCTCCTTTATATATTACTATCTTACCACTGATTGACAAGAAGCTCTATCATTGGATATGAAGGGACATGTGTGGGTCGTCGTACAGTCATAAAAGGCAACATTGTAGGATACCTTAGCAATTTGTCGTAAGGGCCTATGATCGTTTATGAAGGCAACATTGAAGGGTCATTGAGGGACCACGATCTTGTATTCGAGGGTCATTGCTAAAGTATCCCACGTTCGAGGGACGTGACTGTTTATTCTCAAGGAAACAAGTGAGGTTAACCCTAGAGGTGTAAAGTGTGCAAAGTGTTTAGATTGCATGCATTTTTTCTTGAATTTAGGGTTATCTACTTGTTGATTTTATGTCTTTCCATACAAACCCTAATTACTAGCATTTATATTAAAAGCGATAAATTGCGGAAATGTAAAGTTCTACGCTATTACATCATTTGGGGATGGGGGTACAAGTTTATGAATGGGGGATGAAAACAATAAACCCTAATTTACTATTACAACCATATTGAACTTGAATAAATAATGTACAAGAATGTGAGATAATATACAAGGAAAGAAGAAATGTTTTTTTGTTTATTTTTGTTAAGAAAAGGTTTTGTGACCTAATTAAATTAAAAGAAAAATAGTTAATTAAAATAAGAAAGTTAAACCTAAGTTAATTAAGTAAAGAAATTAATTTAATCAAGAAAGCATTTTTTAGGGTTTTATGAAAAGGTTTTAATTTAATTAATCAAACAAAAATGAATAGAAAAAATTAATTGAGTTCCTAAATTATAAACTAATTTTAATTAGAAGAGAAAATAAACCTAAGTCTAAATATTAATTTATATTTAAGAAAATAAATTAATTTGAATAGGAAAATATTTTTGTCTTAATAAAAAATAAGTATATTAGTATATAAATAAAAATATTTTTTATTTGTTTTTTTTAAATAAAAAAAAAAAATAATATTATTAATAATAAAATAATAAAATAAAATAAAATAAAAATATAAAATCAAAGCTAGGGGGTTTTTAAAATAAAAATGGGGTATTGAGAAAGCAATTCAGTCTAAGCCCAAAACAGAAACCCAAGCGCGTGCTAATCCAGTGTGGTTGATTTCTGGGATTGTACCATAGGCTTGCATTATGGGGCATTTGATTTAATGGCCAGGCTGGTCACATGGTATGGATGAGGGGTTCATGGTATGCGTACATGGCTTGTGTGCATAGAACCTTCAAAATTGGAAATCGTGAAATGAGTTAGAGCAGCTTTCAAGGTGTTGTGATGATCCAGTTAGCTTCAGTGAACCTCCAGGAAGCTAATGCAATGATTAGTTTGTGTTGAGGATGGTTAAAATATGCTGGAGAAGTCAATGTGCAACACCCTATTTTTGGTTATGGAGGATGGTGATGGAGGTGTTACATTTTCAAAACAGGGACAAGGATGAGTTGTGTTTGATGTTAGGAAGCTTTAGGATTGATTTGGAGAGGAAACACACGAGTAGATTGTGAGTTTGGTGTTTATGGTAAGAATGTGCAACAATGGAGTTTTGAAATGCAAATTCTAATTTTGAGGAGTTTCAGGGTGTTTGAGAACTTTTTAATTCGTGTATAGCTTGCAAATGGACCTCTCTATTTATAGGGAAAGATTGGAGGAGAGGGACTGATCAGATTGCAAGATTACAAGTTATGGTTTAGTTGAGACATAACTTCTGATTTATTTGAGAAATTAAAGTTCTAAAGCATGGTACTATAGATTATAGGGAGGTTAAGCACTTTAAACATGTTGCTTTTGAGCATACATGTTGAGTGTGTGCAGAGGGAGCAAGTGTGAAGCTCAATGCATTAACTTTGTGAAAAATCTTGCTTTACAAGAATGGATATGTTAGTTTCTTCCAAAAATAGCAAGTTGGTTTGGATAATGTCTTAATCACTTGGACCATACCTTAATCAATTATGTAAACAATTAATTAAGGAGTGATATACAAGTTAGAAGCTTGCAAAGCAAGATTTATGCAACATGCTTGAAGATTGGATCAAGTGTTCATCAAGAAAATGACTTGTAATTCAAGAATGAAACCCTAACTCCATGCCTTCAATTATCTTAGATCAAACATGATCTCAAAGAGTTATTAGACATTTTGGAAAGCTTGTAACATCCTCCATAACCTTCATGTTTTCCATTTTTGAAGAATCCAATTGGAACTATGTGAAAAATTGCCATGGAGTGGGTACCAAAAATCTGCCTAACTAGGTCAAAATTTCACTAAGTGTTTTAAGAAAAAGTTCATGACTTTATGGCCTTATAACTCAAAATCTAATCACTTTTGTACATGAGCCCTCTAATAAAAGTTTGTAGAGCTCATAAATATCTACAACTTTCATGTTGAAATTTTCCATTGAATCATCTTACATTATGGTGAAAAATTGGCATGAAGTCATGAAAAAAATACATGTATAACACACAAAAATTTCTAAGTTTTGGAAATTTTGACTTTTAATAAAGAAATTTGACTTTCTTGATTTCTTGATGATTGTTGTACCCCAAAATTTGCCCTCCCATTTCCTCAACATTTTCTCACCACAAGACCCTTGGAGCTCAAGATCCAGTTAGGGTTTGCTCTGCTCAAGACTCCTCCTTGCACTGTTGACCCAAATTAGGGTTTGAGTTTGCACAAAGATGTTTTGACCTAAAATATCCAAGATAACTTTCATGCTTGATGTTGGACTCACAAGTTTTTCTATACCAAGTTTCAAGCCTTGATTCCAATCTTTGCCCAGTCAATTGGACAGTTGACCTAGAAATCAACTGTATTGAGGAAAAAGTCAACTGTGGTCAATTGATAGTCAAACCTCATGATTTTTGACCCACATCAACATTATGAACTCATATGAACCATTTGGTCAAGTTTGGATCATAATTCCACAAGAAATTTGATCAGATCACCAAAAGGGCAAAATGGTCATTTTTAGGGTTTTGACTGCACAAAGGCAATTTTTGACTGTTTGACCTAGCCAATGGCAAACCAAGCTCACATATAGACTCAAGGACTCAATGGAATTGTCTTGACATGTTCAACAAATTCAAAAGATCCCAAATGCACAAGATTGACAGATGAATTTTCCAATCAACTGAGCAAAATTTGACTGTATACTAAAAAGTCAAACTTTGACTTTTTGGTCAAAATCAAGTGCCAAGATTCATTTTTCATCAAGACATGTCAAATTATGAAACTTGTTCATCAAGAAATCAAAAATCACAAATTAGGGTTTGAAATGAAGAAATTTCATAACTTAGAAATTTTCTAAGTTATGAAAATTCCTAATTTTTTCCTAACTTTGTCCCATTTTTTCATCAAGATATATTTGGATTCAAACAAAACTCAAAACATGAAAGTTATAGTCCATTGCAAAATATACAACTTTTATTCACAAAGTTTCCTCAAAATAAGCTTGTAGCTCAAGTTATGATTTTTGAAACAAGGGTGCAAAACATTCTTAACTTAGAAAATTTTTGACCTATTTTAGGCAGGATTTTTGCCCAACTTCATGGCCACTTTTCACATGCTTCCACTTGGAATTTCAATTTTCATTACAAAGATGGATTGTAGTACACATTCCAAGCTTTCCAAATTGTCCAAGAACTTCTCAAACACCCTTGTGGTTAGGGAGAATCGAATTTGTCAATATGAGCAAAAGTCACTTTGATTCATGGCCAAATGCATGTTCATAACTTGGGCATTTTTGAACTCAGCATGCACAAGCTAGGTTACAGGCCTCTAATCCTTCTTACACTCAATAATTAAATGCCAATCCATTGTGTTCTAGAATTATTTTTCTCATTTTGTCATTACATGGAAGTTTAATCCATAATTAGAAAAAGTAACTTATCTATTCTTGTAAAGATCAACTTTATGTCAAACACAAATCTAAGAAGTACCAAGGCAGATCTTTTGGGCACAAGTTCAGGAACCAATTCCACTGATCAAGAGTGATTTGTGCAGCATGCTTGAGGGGCCTGTATGAGCCTATAACCCAACTTGACAAACTTTGCTTATGGGAGAAGAAACTTTGCATATTGAAACACATCTCACATTCCTGTCAAGACAAGCCTAAACAAACTTCTTGAGCATCTTCCAAACACCCCAACTAACCTGAAACACGAGAAAATCACCTTCAATACCTCCTCATTCACAGAAACACCTTCTTGCTGCAAAAATAGAGTCCCTTCTGCAACTTGACTTCCACAAACACTTCCACTCGTGCGTTTTGGCCAAAGCTAGTTCAAACATGTTCCATATCACCCACTGAAGCTATCCCAAGCATTGAACACAAACTGTAACATCCCTAACATCATTTGCCATTTTCAGTTTTCAATTTTGCAGGTGAACTTCCATAGCTCGATTCAGCTAGTTTCAAAGCAAGCTAGAGGTTGGAAGAGCATCCTTGGACCTCAAGCAAGCTGTACAAGTCCTCACACTGCATTGAAAGTGCCTCCATTGCTGTACACGACTCAAGCTGAACAGGTAAAACTTTGAACTTCTATCTCTCTATCCAGGCATAGTTAGGCTTAAGTTTGTGAAGAAAGCATGTTCTAATCATAGCCCTGAAGCCATCCATATAGTTACTTTTCATTTATGTTGTGTATGCTGAGAGAATTTTGGACCTGAACATTGAAAAAAACTTAGGTCAGAAATTGGGGGAGAAGAAATTCTCTCTCATTTCTGAGAGTTAGATCAAGTTTTTTATATGTATGAACTCGTGACATGATGCTCTATAATGTTTATGTTGTGAGTTTTTGTTGAAAGTCAAAGAATCAAGAGATAGCAGGGAAGGAAGAAAACGCGCGTTTTCTTTGTTTCAAAGTTGCCGGAGGTTGAAGACAACCACCTTTGGGCTGGGCCTGTTTTGTTTTTCTGTTTACACCACCTTTTCACACATACCCCCTTGGCCCATTGTTTGATTTTTTAATCATTTTTGACTTTTTCTTTTTGTTTCTGACTTGTTATTTTTTATTAAAATATAAAAAACATTAAAAAATATTTTTCACCTTTTTTTTGTATTTATTAGGGATTTATTTGTTTTATTTGATAGGTGTATGTAAATAAATATATATATATACTTTTATTTAAAATACTAAAAATAATACAAATACATTTTATTTTCTGATTTTATTTTATTTTCTAAAAAATATACTTTTTTTTTGTAATTAATAAATATTTTTATATATTTAATATATTTAATACATAATATAAATACTTATATATTTATTAGAATATTTAGGATAAAAATACAAAATAATACATTTTTCTTTTTATTAATATTTAACCTCAAAAATTACTTTTTTTACAATATACTTCCCTTTTATTCATTTTTTGTATATAGTTAATAAATTTTGTATATAATAAATAATAAATACCTTTTATTTATAAAAATTAGGGTTTTGCCCTAAAACATGGAAAATATCCAAAAGTTAATCCTTTTTATTTTTGTTTATATTCACATGAAAAATGCTTTTACATACATATAAAAAATCATTTTTTTGCATCTTGCATATTTATTTTATTTTTATTTAATTATTGTACAATTAAATTAACTTGTATATTCAATTTGGATGTAATAGCTTAGATTTAAATTTTTTGCTAAATATCCCCATTTGAACATTTGTACCCCCCATACCATAATTATGTTGTAATAATTTAGGACTTTAAATTCCGCACTTTAAAGCTTTCTAAATATGCCATGATAGACTTAGGGTTTGTATGCAAAAAATCAAATAACAAATAGCTTGACCTAATTCAAAGACTAAAAAGCATGAAAATGGATAACACCAATCACACTTGCACCCCCAAGATTACTCCACTTGTTGCCTTCAATAATGGGCCATGTTGCATGTTGAGTTTCTTTGGCAAAACAAAAACAATATCAAATGATCATAGTCCCTCGATGACGCTTTCGAAAGTTGCCTAAAAATGATCATAGTCCCTTAAAGGAAAAGTTGCCAAAGACACTTGGCACCATTGCAATCATGGTCTAAACGATGACCCGCGCCCGTCCCGTTAACATCCTAACACAAGATTGTCCACCAAACACAATGGTGGAACAAAATTGTTAAAAGGGTTAAAACATAGGAAAAACCTTTGAGTAAATTTAGGGGTAGACAACTCTTAGTTACTTGAATCAACTTGCAAACACACTTGCCTACTTTTCAAAACCACACTCCACAACACTTTCAAAACAACTTTCAAAAACATTGAAAACTTTTCAAAAGATAAGTACACCTTTGTATACATTCAAACATGAATCATTACAAAGGTTGCCACAATAAATGGCCTCTTTTCAAAACATTTTCAAACCCACACACAAAGCACCATTTCAAACAATTGAAAATCAAGGCAAGTGATCTAAGCAAGTAACTTAGAGCCCATGGATAACCATGGATAGAAAGGGTGCTAATACCTTCAATTTCTATAATCTACTCCCCGAACCCAAGAAAACATCTCAAAGGTTTTTGCTATGCTTTTTAACCTTTCCTAAGGATAAAATAAAAAGTCGGTGGCGACTCTTGCTCAACCGAAACATTTGCAAAAACAAACGCAAAACCCAAGTCAGTTCTCCCACCGTATCACAGAACTGGCGACTCTGCTGGGGACGATTTTAAAATGGAGTGACCTTAGGGCTTAGATCACCCTCTTGCATGACCAATTGTTTGCTTTGATTGCTTTATATCTTGGTTCTCTTGTTTGGGCTTGAAATCCTACACCCGGATTTGGGGAAACATTCATAGATAGCAATACGTTGTGGAAACTGTGCGGGGTATACCGACACGGTTGAAGCAATAGCTATATTAGTGCGACATATTTGTGAGTACCGGTAACCCTTGAGTTCAATCAAGGAGAGTACGGGGCCGCTGAGTGATGTCACTAAGCACTAATGACCTAGAACCTTACTTGACCATCTTGGCCTTTTATTAGGGGTAGTGAGATGACCGGCTTTGGTGCAGTCCGAAGTTGGTAGATACTCGATACTGCACTCATTGAGGGTTGTTTTCTTGGAATATTTTGGTCGCTAGTTAAGTGGCTAAACCAAAACAATGAACATGGAAAACAATCCAATGATATTGAGCTCCTTAGAACCCGGTTACTATTTATAGGACAAGTTTTTAAGCCAACTTCACTCAAGAGGGTACTTACCTATGAAACCCCATGCAAGCCTGAAACAAGGGTTTTGTGTGAATTGCTTGTACATATGTTTATGCATGCATCATGAGCATCATAAAGCATCATATGCATACACTAACCATTTCAAGGGTTTGGATCTTCATCTTTGTTCTTGTTTTGTAGGTCATGGAAATTCTTCGCAGGAAAACTATCCAAGTCAACCTTGTGAGAATCCCTCCTCAACTCAAGGAGCTCACATCAAGAATTCCAGAAAGATCTCCCTTCAGTGAAAGACATCGTAGACTGCTCAGCCTAGTCAACACCAGCATTGAAGAGGACATGGTAAAGGTGTTGTTCCAGTTCTTTGACCCCCTTCACCACTGTTTCACTTTCCCCGACTACCAATTGGTGCCCACTTTGGAGGAATTTTCTCAACTCCTGAGAATTCCTATTCTTAATCAACTACCCTACAACGGTACGGAAAAAGAACCAAAGCCTGAAGATGTTGCTCAAGTACTACACTTGCAACCATCTGACATCAAGGGGCATTGGGAAACTAGAAGTGGTGTCAAAGGCTTCTTGGCAAAATTCTTGTTTGAGAAGGCACAAGAGTGTTGGAATTCATTGGATCTACAAGCCTTTGAAGAAATTGTGGCACTCCTCATTTATGGGTTGGTCCTGTTCCCAAATCCCGACCAGCTCATAGATGTCAACGTCGTCAAAATCTTCTTATCCAGGAATCCAATACCAACATTGCTTGGGGACATTCTTCACTCATTTTACACACGAAAAATGAGAAAGAGGGGTGTTCTCATGTGCTGTACTCCTCTCCTTGCAAGGTGGTTTATTTCGCACCTTCCACAATCTGTCTTGAATAATGACCAAGGCTTAAGGTGGTCACAACGGTTGATGATCCTCACTCACTCTGATGTACATTGGTGTTCTCGGTCCAGAGAAAGTGTCATCATCATCGATCATTGTGGAGAGTTCCCTAATGTTCCATTGCTTGGCATTAGAGGAGGCATTACCTACAACCCTTGTCTAGCTTTGAGACAATTTGGATATGCACGGAGGGATGGCCCTCACGACATGTTGATTTCTGACCTAGTTTTTGACTTCGACAACGATGCGCAAGGACTTCACCAAAGATTCATCAGAGTTTGGAGGATGCCTAACAAGGTAGACAGCAAGACACTATGGCACAAGAACTCCATCCCTCTTGAGCCTTATCTCAAGTGGGTACGAACCCGAGCCCAGAGTCTAATGATGCCTTATCCTCATGTTCTCCCTTTGATTAAAGAGCCCGTTAAGGAAGGAGAGGTTCCCTACACCATCCTATATCTTGACATGCCAACATCATGGGAGGAGATGCAGAAGAGTTGGATCCAACTCAAGGAGGAACATAATACTTTTGAAGCCAGCTTTTACGCCAGTGAGAAGAAGGTTTTGGAGCTTACCCGCCGACTCCATGAGGAAGAGACCCTCAACACCTACATCGCACCAAAGAGGATGCGCAACGTCTTTTTACCTTGAGAAGTTTTTTGTAATATTTGGCCCATGGGGCATTTATGTACTGACAAAATTTCTTCTTATTAATATGACGTGTGTTCTTTTTGTTTGCAACAATTTTGAATTTTCTAAATCCTTAAAAGCATTGCATAAATAAGCATATCATTCATCATGCGCATAAGCAGGTCTCCACACCAGGTTTCCTTATCTTTTTGCTGTTTATTTCAGTAAGATGGATCTCGAACAGACGGTCAAGGACTTGCAGTCTCAAAACTCACAGTTTCAACATCTCCTGATGACCTTGGCAAAGGGTCAGGAGGATCTAAAAGCCCTGCTGGGGAACAAAGAGCAAGTGAAAAAGAAGAAGAAAAGAGTCGGGGTGGCTACCCTAGGAAGAAGGTTTGAGGGTGAAGCCAGAAGAGTTCTTGAATTTCCCCCTACGTCTGAAGAGGGAACCAGTAAAGGAAAAGGGGCTGCGGTACCTTCTGAATCTGAAGTTGAAGAAGAAGAGGCTGAAGAGGACGAAGACTACTCAGAGCAACAATACCCGCCCGCCGATGATAAGTACAAAGGCTTGGAAGACAGGTTGGCAGCTATGGAGCTGCAGAGAGTTCCCGGCTTAGATTTCGAAGATTTAGGATTAGTTGCTGGAATTGTGATCCCCCGAAGTTCAAAGTACCAATCTTTGCAAGATATGACAGGCTGTCTTGCCCAAAAATGCATCTCAGATCATATGTAAGGAAGATCCAACCTTACACTGCAGACAAGAACCTGTGGATCCATTTCTTCCAGGATAGCCTTTCAGGGGCTCAACTCGAATGGTTCTATCAGTTGGATGGAGCCAGTATTTGAAACTGGGAGGACTTGGCTACTGCATTTTATAAACAGTATCAGTACAATTCTGACCTCGCTCCTACGCGTACCCAACTCCAGGGTATGTCACTAGGGACTGGCGAAGGATTCAAAGAGTATGTGCAAAAGTGGAGAGACTTGGCTGGTAGGGTGCAACCACCGCTGACTGACCGTGAACTTGTTGACATGTTCTTAGGGACCCTGTCTGGTCCGTTCTTCAACCACCTAATTGGTAATTCTTCTGCTGGGTTCACAGACCTGATCTTAACTGGTGAGAGGATAGAAGCTGGTATCAAGTCGGGGAAGATACAGAAAGGTGCCTCCGCGAGTACTGAAAAGAAGCCCTTCAAGAAGGAAGCCAGTGCTGTTTATGGTCCCAGAAGACAAATTAAACCGGAACGTCACCAAGCTGTCAATGCATTGGTAATTTCAAAGCCTGCTGTTGCTCCTCAGCAGTACAACCAACCAAGGGGTGAGAGACCCAAAAGGCAGTACACTCGGCTCAGTATGACCCTGTCTCAGATATTGCCGCAACTACTGTCAACCAATCTGGTAACTGTCAAAGAAGCTCCGAAGGTAGTGAACACAACTTCTCCAAAGTATAACCCCAACGCCCGTTGCGCTTATCACTCTGATAGCCCGGGGCATACTACGGATGATTGTTGGGCTCTGAGGAATAAGGTTCAGGACCTTATTGATGCTAAAGAAATACAGTTTGAGGAGCCCGAAAGGCCCAATGTTGTAACTGCTCCCATGCCCCAGCATGGAGTGAATGCTGTGGAAGAAGACCGGTATGTAGCCTCCGTGGAAGAGATTGTTACTTCGTTGTTGACTGTCAAAAGGAACCTGTTGCTAGCCGGTTTATTTCCGGGTTTTAGTAAAGGTTGCCGTCTATGTGCTGTTTCACCTGTTGGTTGTCCTTTGCTGAAATCAGGTATCCAAAGCCTGATGGACAGCAAAGAAATCTTGTTCAAGAAGATTGTTGTTCCTTCTACCCCTACTGAAGAAGTTTCTATTGTCACTATTTTCAACAACCCTCCTAAGGCTCCTTCAAAGAAGCCTGTCAAAATCATGTCCACTCAGAAGATTGCTCCTATCATCATCACTGTTCCGGGGCCTCTCCCCTATACATCCGAAAAAGCTGTCCCATGGCACTATGGGGCAAATATTTATGTTCTTGGAGTAAAGCAAGAGTTTGATACTAGTACCGGTGTCAGCAACATCACTGGTCCTGCCAAAGTTACTCACAGTGGTAGGCTGTTCTCACCAGATATCGCTCCACCAACTATTCAGAAACCTCTTATCATCACACATGCAAGTGTGCCTGCTTCCCTTCCCGATCAAGTTCCTGTTTCTACCCCTGTTGCCGAGTCATCTGACGCTCGGGGCAAAGGGATTGCTACTGATTTGCCTGCCCTGACGGAGGCACCAAAGACAACCAATGTTGAAGCTTCCCAGCAAGAGATGGAAGAGATTCTCAAGATTATCAAGAAGAGTGATTTCAATGTAGTTGAGCAGTTGGGGCACACCCCGTCAAAGATTTCTATGCTATCACTGTTGTTGTGTTCAGAGGCCCATTCCAAGGCCCTGATTTCCTTCCTAAAGACGGCCCATGTGCCACAAGAAACGTCTGCTGATCAATTTACCGATTGTGTGGCCAACTTGACTGCCGATAATGGGTTGGGCTTCTCTGACGCCGATCTGACTGCCAAAGGAAAGAACCATAACGACGCCCTGCATGTCTCCATCGAATGCAGGGGCACTACTCTTGCCCATGTGTTGGTAGACACCGGTTCTTCATTAAACGTTTTGCCCAAGAAGGCCCTAGACAGGTTGGATTGTGAGGGTTTGGAGCTCAAGCCTAGTAACATTGTTGTCCGGGCCTTTGACGGTTCGAAAAGGATGGTACATGGGGAAGTTGACATTCCAATCAGGGTTGGTTCTCAAGTTTTTGATTCAACGTTCTATGTGATGGACATCCGACCATCCTATTCTTGTTTGCTGGGTCGTCCATGGATCCACAAGGCTGGAGTTGTGACCTCCACACTACATCAGAAGCTTAAGTACCCGGTCAGAGGGAAAATTGTTACAGTTCAGGGGGAAGAAGAATATATGGTCAGCCACCTCAACTCGTTCCGGTACATAGAGATGGATGAGGAGTTCATTGAAACCCCCTTTCAACACTTTGAAGAGGTGCCTCAGACACTGGCGTCAACAGAGACTGTAACTGAAGAAGATTCTCCTTTGAAGATGGCTTCCTTAAAGGATGCCCGGGCTGTGATTGAGAAGGGTGAGTGTGCAAACTGGGGCCGACTTCCTGACTTTACTCCGAAGACCGTCAAGTTTGGTTTGGGTTTCACTGCAGAAGCTCAGAGGGCTGTTCGTAAGGCAAGGATTGGAAGACCTCCTGTGTTCATCACCAACTCGGGAGTAAATGCCATTAAAGACGACGTGGAGGAATCTGAATTCGACAGTTGGATCTACCCAACAACCGACGGTGGACCAAGCAACTGGACTGCCAAAGACTTCACACCCATTACTTTTGTCACTCAGTAATGAACTCTTTTGTTTTGAATTTGTAACAGACAATATTTTGAAACTTTTATGGCTCGGTGTCTTACCCGGGGCACCGTAGCTTCATTTGTGAGGGCTTTTGTGTGTCATTTTCATATATCATCAATAAAAACATTGGACGTTTGTTGCATTTAAAAATCTTGCGCTCCTTTTCTTTCTTTATTATATATTGCAAAACAGCTATATTTACACACACTCACTTATACAGGTTCCAATCCACTATGGATCTCACTGGTAACGACTCTGCTACTGCCAGTTATGAGTTCGAAAATCCGATCAACTTAGCCGAAGACGAAGGTGAAGATGATTGCGAAGTGCCTGGTGAACTTGCAAGACTACTACTCCAGGAAGAGAGGGCCATTCATCCACATGAAGAGCCAGTGGAAAAGGTAAATGTGGGTACTGAGACAGACAGAAAGGAAGTCAAGATTGGTGCCAATCTAGAGCTCAGTGTGAAACAACGGTTGATTCAGATGCTGCATGACTATGTGGAAATATTTTCTTGGTCCTACGAAGACATGCCTGGGTTGGATACCGATATTGTGGTTCATCATCTGCCTACCAAGGAAGATTGCCCTCCGGTAAAACAGAAAGTCCGCCGTATGTGTCCAGAAATGTCTGAGAAAATCAAAGCTGAAGTTATGAAACAATTTGATGCCGGGTTTCTAGCAGTGACTTCTTACCCTCAGTGGGTTGCCAACGTGGTCCCAGTGCCGAAGAAGGATGGTAAGGTCCGAATGTGTGTTGATTACAGGGACTTGAATAGGGCGAGCCCTAAGGATGATTTCCCTCTGCCTCATATCGATGTTCTGGTTGACAACACTGCTCAGCATAAAGTATTCTCCTTCATGGACGGCTTCTCCGGTTATAATCAGATCAAGATGGCTCCTGAAGACATGGAGAAGACCACTTTTGTTACTCAGTGGGGTACCTTTTGCTACAAGGTCATGTCTTTTGGGTTGAAAAACGCTGGGGCAACCTACCAACGTGCCATGGTTGCTTTATTTCATGACATGATCCATCACGAGATAGAAGTATACGTCGACGATATGATTGCAAGGTCCCAAACTGAGGGGGAACACCTTGACCATCTATGGAAGCTGTTTGACCGTCTGAAGTTGTACAAGCTGAGGTTGAACCCGAACAAATGCACCTTTGGGGTGAGATCTGGAAAATTGCTAGGCTTCGTCGTAAGCGACAAAGGTATTCAAGTGGACCCTGCCAAAGTGAAAGCCATACAAGAGATGCCAACTCCCAAGACAGAGAAAGAAGTCAGAGGCTTTCTAGGACGTTTGAACTACATTGCCCGATTCATCTCACACCTAACTGCTACCTGTGAACCAATCTTCAAGCTGCTGAAGAAAGATCAAGTAGTACGTTGGAACGATGAATGTCAGGCCACTTTCAAAAGAATCAAAGAGTATCTCCAAGAACCACCCATTCTTATGCCGCCCGTTGAAGGGAGACCTCTAATCTTATACTTGACAGTACTGGACAACTCAATGGGGTGTGTGCTGGGGCAGCATGACGAGTCTGGCCGAAAAGAACACACCATTTATTACCTTAGCAAAAAGGTTACCGATTGTGAGACCCGATACTCACTGCTCGAGAAAACTTGTTACGCTTTGGTATGGGCTGCTCGCTGGCTGAGACAGTATATGTTGACTCACACTACTCTTTTGATTTCAAAAATGGATCCAATCAAGTACATATTCGAAAAGCCCGCCTCGTCCGGAAGAATAGCAAGATGGCAGATGATCTTGACGGAATATGACATCCAGTACACGACTCAAAAAGCAATCAAGGGAAGTGTATTGGCAGACCATTTGGCACATCAGGCAGTGGACGATTACCAGTCGATGAACTTTGAATTTCCAGACGAGGATATCATGGTAGTGACTGATTGTGAAGTACCTGGACCGGATGAAGGACCTGAGGAAGGATCCCGATGGTCTATGCACTTTGACAGAGCCTCGAACGCTTTGGGTAATGGTATCGGCGCTATGATCATATCCCCTAAAGGCACTCATACTCCACTCACCGCCCGGCTATGTTTCAACTGAACCAACAACATGGCAAAGTATGAGGCATGTATCATGGGTCTTCAGGCTGCAATTGACTTAAGGATCAAGTTTCTGAGTGTCTTCGGATATTCCGCTCTCGTGATCAATCAGGTCAAAGGCGAGTGGGATACGAAACACCCAAATCTTATTCCTTACAAGGAGTATGTGCTGACATTGCTTCCCCACTTTGAGGAGATAACTTTTGAACACTTCCCAAGAGAGGAGAATCAGTTGGCGGACGCGTTGGCTATGATGTCTTCCATGTTCAAAGTCAAATGGGACAACGAGGCTCCCCAGATCATTATCTGGAAGTTGGACGAACCTGCATATTGCTGCGATCTCGAGACCGAAGAGGTAACTGAAAAACCCTGGTATCATGAAGTGAAGAGGTATCTTGAAGCTCAAGAATACCCCGAGGGTGCATCTGTTAACGACAAGAAGTTTCTGAGAAGGTTCGCGGCAAAGTTCTTCCTCAGAAATGGAATTCTCTACAAGCGAAACCATGATTCAACCTTACTGCGTTGTGTGGATAAGACTGAAGCAGAAAGGATCATGGCAGAGCTACATGAAGGTACCTTCGGAACACATTCCAGTGGACATACCATGGCAAAGAAAATCCTTCGGGCAGGATATTTCTGGTCCACAATGGAAGCCTACTGTTATCAGCATTCCCGAACTTGTCATAAAAGCCAGATCTATGCTGATAAGGTGCACATTCCTCTGGTTCCTCTGAACATCTTGACAGCACCTTGGCCTTTTGAAATGTGGGGCATTGATATGATCGGCGAGATCCGACCTACGGAATCTAACGGGCATCACTTCATCCTGGTAGCAATTGATTACTTCACAAAGTGGGTTGAAGCAGCTTCCTACGCTACGGTAACCAAGAACGTCGTGGCACGGTTCATTCAACACAACTTGATCTGTCGATACGGTGTACTTGAGAGGATCATTACGGACAATGGTACCAATCTTAACAACAAGATGATCACTGAGCTCTGCGAGTAATTCAAGATACAGCACCACAACTCTTCACCTTACCGGCCGAAGATGAACGGGGCTGTAGAAGCAGCGAATAAGAACATCAAGAAGATTGTGCAGAAGATGACAGTGACCTGCAAAGATTGGCACGAAATGTTACCGTTTGCTCTTCATGGGTACCGTACCTCAGCACGGACGTCAACAGAGGCAACTCCCTTTTCCTTGGTCTATGGCATGGAGGCAGTTTTGCCTATTGAAGTCCAGATACCCTCTCTCCGAATAATGAAGGATGCAGGTTTGAGCGAAGATGACTGGATCCAGACTCGGCTTGATCAGTTAAACCTAATTGACGAAAAGAGACTCACTGCTATTTGTCATGGTCAAACGTATCAAAAACGGATGATCAGGGCATTTAACAAGAAGGTTAGGCGACAAGAGTATCAAGTCGGAGACCTGGTAATCAAGCGCATCATTCTTCCTCAAAGTGATCCCAGGGGCAAATGGACCCCTACGTACGAAGGGCCATTTGTGGTTAAACACATCTTCTCAGGAGGAGCTATGATTCTAACCACCATGGATGGTGACGACCTTCTTCACCCCGCCAATGCAGACATAGTAAAAAGATACTACGCATGAATTAAGGACCCGCTAGGTTGACACACCTAGGCAAAAATAAGGGACAAAATGAAAAAACATCTATACACCCGGCAAGTCGAAAACCTGAAAAGGCGGCTTGGGCAAAAATGGGTATCCCGGTGGACTGAAAACCCGAAAGGGCGGTCCAGGAAAAAGTTAGGGATAAAGCGTAATACTATATCTCATTGGATCACCTTGCATCCAGAATTCGACATCAACTATCGGGTTCAGACGTCGCCAATCAATCAGCTTCATATTCAACTAAGCAGCAAAGGGATGAGACGCTTGAAGACATAAAGGCAATAGCAGAGTTGGAACCCAGTGGGATTATTTTTCACATAGCTGTTTTGTTTCCTTTTCAAAATTGTATAAACTCTATGTTGCTCGGCGGTGTTCTCTTACTAGGACGTCAGCCTCCTGTACATAAAACGCCTATTTACAGGCAAACTTCAAAATCAATACAAGTTGAATTTTTCAGACGAATTACCCATCATTTTTTCCTTTTTCTGTTTTGTTTTGCGAAGAACGTCCAATGTTCATTTTTGATATATGCATTTGACATTAATTGCTAATTGTGAATATTTGCATACGAAACAAAGGAGTAATTACAGATGACATCAGAAACAGGGGCAATTTAGAATTGTCTAAGCAATCTAGTTGCTTTGTCCACCAAGGTACTATGGTAAGTTCAGCTGAAGAACGTAACCAAGTTACCTCAACTCCCCACAGAGTAAGACCAGATTTCAGCAATACTCTCCCCAGGCAGAGCTGGTCTTCCGTCAGCCCCGAAAAGGCACAGTATTCCCCTAGCAAGTCAGCGATACTCTCCTCAAGCAGAGTTAGTCTACCGTCAACCTTAAGGAGGTTGGGTATCACCAGAAGATCTCAACATTCCCCCAGCGGAGTATAGATATTCCTCAGCAAGCATCCCCGACAGTCTTAGTATGAGATTGTTCCCCGGCGGAATACAGACACCCCAGTGGAACCCTTCCCCAGTACAGTCTGAAAAGTTTCCCCAGTAGATTCTGGAAGCTTATCCCCAGTAGATTCCGAAAGCTTATCACCTGCAGAGTACGCATGCGTCGCCCCGGCTTTATTCAAAGGTTATTCCCCACCTGGTTATAACGGGGTTATCCTCAGTTAGTGACCACGGAAAAATCGTCCTCGGCGAAGTTCTTCCTATTCCCCAGCGGAGTTCATCAAATTCCCCAACATAACATATCAGTGGAATCTCCAGCGGAGCTCTCATCAAAACTCAGCGAAGTATTTCCCACAGAGTAATTCCCCGCAGAGTAATCTCTCCAACAAGTTTATTCCCTGACGGAATCATCTTCTCCTACCGATTTATTCTTGCAACCATCATCCTCAGCGGAAACGAAGAACTCTACTCTTCAAAACATCAGCCCAGTTCCTGGCACTCGTCAAGGACTTATTTTCCTAGACAAAAATACATTCATCACATTATCATACACCATGACGCATGCATATACGCATCATATCACACAATCTCATTTATTCTTGAAAATATCATGACATCATGCATTTCATACATCATGACATTGCATACAACTGATGTTTTGCCTTTTCAGGAAAAGGTCAATCCAAAGATGATTACTATCAACTATCGCAATTCCAGATTCAATTCCTGTATCTAGCCAGGGCATATTTGTGAGTGATCGATTGCAGGTTCGATACCTATATCCATCCAGGGCATATCTGCATGAAGAGTTTAGAGATTCGATACCTGTATCCAGCCAGGGCATATCTGTAGACGATAATTTCCAGATTCGATACCTGTATCCAGCCAGGGCATATCTGTAGACGACAATTTCCAAATTCGATACCTGTATCCAGCCAGGGCATATCTGTAGACGACAAATTCCAGATTCGATACCTGTATCCAGCCAGGGCATATCTGTAGACGACAATTTCCAGATTCGATACCTGCATCCAGCCAGGGCATATCTGTAGACGACAAATTCCAAATTCGATACCTGTATCTAGCCAGGGCATATCTGAAGACGACAAATTCCAGATTCGACACCTGTATCCACCAGGGCATATCTGTAGACGACAATTTCCAGATTCGATACCTGTATCCAGCCAGGGCATATCTGTAGACGACTATTTCCAGATTCGATACCTGTATCCAGCCAGGGCATATCTGTAGACGACTAAGTTCCGGATTCGATTCCTGTATCTAGCCAGGGCACATCTGTGAGCAACTAATTGTAGATTCGATACCTGTACCTAGCCAGGGCATATCTGTATGAAGAGTTTGAAGATCAACACCTGTAACAAGCCAGGAAACCATCTTTCTTTCTCAAGAACGCAAGTTCTCGCTAAGGAATCTCTTACGCGATCAACACTTCCAAATGGCATCTATAAGCCCATTCCCGACAAGGTTCTGTCACGTCTCCATATGGCATCTATAAGCCCATCCTCCTATCCATCCTATCTCCAAATGGCATCTATAAGCCCATTCCCGACATCACATTGCTGATATTCTAGTATGCGAGTGCAAATTTCTGGGCACTCTAGTGTTCAATCATCTTCCACCTTCGGATCACGAAAGGCACGCAAGCCAATCTACATCCTCAGGTCTAAGAAGATTGAACAGGGGCAACTGTTGTACCCCAAAATTTTCCCTCCCATTTCCTCAACATTTTCTCACCACAAGACCCTTGGAGCTCAAGATCCAGTTAGGGTTTGCTCTGCTAAAGACTCCTCCTTGCATTGTTGACCCAAATTAGGGTTTGAGTTTGCACAAAGTTGTTTTGACCTAAAATATCCAAGATAACTTTCATGCTTCATGTTGGACTCACAAGTTTATCCATACCAAGTTTCAAGCCTTGATTCCAATCTTTGCCTAGTCAATTGGACAGTTGACCTAAAAATCAGCTGTATTGGGGAAAAAGTCAACTGTAGTCAATTGACAGTCAAACCTCATGATTTTTGACCCACATCAACATTATGAACTCATATGAACCATTTGGTCAAGTTTGGATCATAATTCCACAAGAAATTTGATCAGATCACCAAAAGGGCAAAATGGTCATTTTTAGGGTTTTGACTGCACAAAGGCAATTTTTGACTGTTTGACCTAGACAATGGCAAACCAAGCTCACATATAGACTCAAGGACTCAATGGAATTGTCTTGACATGTTCAACAAATTCAAAAGATCCCAAATGCACAAGATTGACAGATGAATTTTCCAGTCAACTGAGCAAAATTTGACTGTATACTAAAAAGTCAAACTTTGACTTTTTGGTCAAAATCAAGTGCCAAGATTCATTTTTCATCAAGACATGTCAAATTATGAAACTTGTTCATCAAGAAATCAAAAATCACAAATTAGGGTTTGAAATGAAGAAATTTCATAACTTAGAAATTTTCTAAGTTATGAATATTCCTAATTTTTTCCTAACTTTGTCCCATTTTTTCATCAAGATATATTTGGATTCAAACAAAACTCAAAACATGAAAGTTATAGTCCATTTCAAAATATACAACTTTGATTCACAAAGTTTCCTCAAAAGAAGCTTGTAGCTCAAGTTATGATTTTTGGAACAAGGGTGCAAAACATTCTTAACTTAGAAAATTTTTGACCTATTTTAGGCACGATTTTTGCCCAACTTCATGGCCACTTTTCACATGCTTCCACTTGTAATTTCAATTTTCATTACAAAGATGGATTGTAGTACACATTCCAAGCTTTCCAAATTGTCCAAGAACTTCTCAAACACCCTTGTGGTTAGGGAGAATCGAATTTGTCAATATGAGCAAAAGTCACTTTGATTCATGGCCAAATGCATGTTCATAACTTGGGCATTTTTGAACTCAGCATGCACAAGCTAGGTTACAGGCCTCTAATCCTTCTTACACTCAATAATTAAATGCCAATCCATTGTGTTCTAGCATTATTTTTCTCATTTGGTCATTACATGGAAGTTTAATCCATAATTAGAAAAGTGACTTATCTATTCTTGTAAAGATCAACTTTATGTCAAACACAAATCTAAGAAGTACCAAGGCAGATCTTTTGGGCACAAGTTCAGGAACCAATTCCACTGATCAAGAGTGATTTGTGCAGCATGCTTGAGGGGCCTGTATGAGCCTATAACCCAACTTGACAAACTTTGCTTATGGGAGAAGAAACTTTGCATATTGAAACACATCTCACATTCCTGTCAAGACAAGCCTAAACAAACTTCTTGAGCATCTTCCAAACACCCCAACTAACCTGAAACACGAGAAAATCACCTTCAATACCTCCTCATTCACAGAAACACCTTCTTGCTGCAAAAACAGAGTCCCTTCTGCAACTTGACTTCCACAAACACTTCCACTCATGCGTTTTGGCCAAAGCTAGTTCAAACATGTTCCATATCACCCACTGAAGCTATCCCAAGCATTGAACACAAACTGTAACATCCCTAACATCATTTGCCATTTTCAGTTTTCAACTTTGCAGGTGAACTTCCATAGCTCGATTCAGCTAGTTTCAAAGCAAGCTAGAGGTTGGAAGAGCATCCTTGGACCTCAAGCAAGCTGTACAAGTCCTCACACTGCATTGAAAGTGTCTCCATTGCTGTACACGACTCAAGCTGAACAGGTAAAACTTTGAACTTCTATCTCTCTATCCAGGCATAGTTAGGCTTAAGTTTGTGAAGAAAGCATGTTCTAATCATAGCCCTGAAGCCATCCATATAGTTACTTTTCATTTATGTTGTGTATGCTGAGAGAATTTTGGACCTGAACATTGAAAAAAACTTAGGTTAGAAATTGGGGGAGAAGAAATTCTCTCTCATTTCTGAGAGTTAGATCAAGTTTTTTATATATATGAACTCGTGACATGATGCTCTATAATGTTTATGTTGTGAGTTTTTGTTGAAAGTCAAAGAATCAAGAGATAGCAGGGAAGGAAGAAAACGCTCGTTTTCTTTGTTTCAAAGTTGCTGGAGGTTGAAGACAACCACCTTTGGGTTGGGCCTGTTTTGTTTTTCTGTTTACACCACCTTTTCACACATACACCCCCTTGGCCCATTGTGTGATTTTTTTAATCATTTTTGACTTTTTCTTTTTGTTTCTGACTTGTTATTTTTTGTTAAAATATAAAAAACATTAAAAAATATTTTTCACCTTTTTTTTTGTATTTATTAGGGATTTATTTGTTTTATTTGATAGGTGTATGTAAATAAATATATATATACTTTTATTTAAAATACTAAAAATAATACAAATACATTTTATTTTCTGATTTTATTTTATTTTCTAAAAAATATACTTTTTTTTGTAATTAATAAATATTTTTATATATTTAATATATTTAATACATAATATAAATACTTATATATTTATTAGAATATTTAGGATAAAAATACAAAATAATACATTTTTATTTTTATTAATATTTAACCTCAAAAATTACTTTTTTTTACAATATACTTCCCTTTTATTCATTTTTTGTATATAGTTAATAAATTTTGTATATAATAAATAATAAATACCTTTTATTTATAAAAATTAGGGTTTTGCCCTAAAACATGGAAAATATCCAAACGTTAATCCTTTTTATTTTTTTTTATATTCACATGAAAAATGCTTTTACATACATATAAAAAATCATTTTTTTGCATCTTGCATATTTATTTTATTTTTATTTAATTATTGTACAATTAAATTAACTTGTATATTCAATTTGGATGTAATAGCTTAGATTTAAATTTTTTGCTAAATATCCCCATTTGAACATTTGTATCCCCCATCCCATAATTATGTTGTAATAATTTAGGACTTTAAATTCCGCACTTTAAAGCTTTCTAAATATGCCATGATAGACTTAGGGTTTGTATACACAAAATTAAATAACAAATAGCTCGACCTAATTCAAAGACAAAAAAGCATGAAAATGGATAACACCAATCACACTTGCACCCCTAGGGTTACTCCACTTGTTGCCTTCAATAATGGGCCATGTTGCATGTTGAGTTTCTTTGGCAAAACAAAAACAATATCAAATGATCATAGTCCCTCGATGACGCTTTCGAAAGTTGCCTAAAAATGATCATAGTCCCTTAAAGGAAAAGTTGCCAAAGACACTTGGCACCATTGCAATCATGGTCTAAACGATGACCCGCGCCCGTCCCGTTAACATCCTAACACAAGATTGTCCACCAAACACAATGGTGGAACAAAATTGTTAAAAGGGTTAAAACATAGGAAAAACCTTTGAGTAAATTTAGGGGTAGACAACTCTTAGTTACTTGAATCAACTTGCAAACACACTTGCCTACTTTTCAAAACCACACTCCACAAAACTTTCAAAACAACTTTCAAAAACATTGAAAACTTTTCAAAAGATAAGTACACCTTTGTATACATTCAAACATGAATCATTACAAAGGTTGCCACAATAAATGGCCTCTTTTTAAAACATTTTCAAACCCACACACAAAGCACCATTTCAAACAATTGAAAATCAAGGCAAGTGATCTAAGCAAGTAACTAAGAGCCCATGGATAACCATGGATAGAAAGGATGCTAATACCTTCCCTTTCTATAATCTACTCCCCGAACCCAAGAAAACATCTCAAAGGTTTTTGCTGTGCTTTTTAACCTTTCCTTAGGATAAAATAAAAAGTCGGTGGCAACTCTTGCTCAACCGAAACATTTGCGAAAACAAACGCAAAACCCAAATCAGTTCTCCCACCGTATCACAATGATAATGTTTCATATTTTTGCACGTCTTAATGAAATATGATCTATGAAACTCAATTTTGATCAAAAAGTCAAAGTTTGACTTTTGGTGCATTAGTTGACTGAAATTCATCTATCAATCCCATGACCTTGAGAAGTGAATTGAACCATTAAATTAGGTCAAGATGATGCATTTGAATCCTTGATATCATGTTTCAAACCAATAAGTCATGTATTAAGTCAAAAGTCAAAAATCAAGCCTTCTCAATCAAAACCCTAATTTTGACCATTTTTCCCTTTTAATGATTTAATCAATTTTCTTGGGGAATTGTGATACAAAATTGATCAATTGATAAATATGGGTCCAAAATGTTGATATGGGCCAAAAAGCTTGAAGTTTGACTGTAATTTGGCCACAATTGACTTTTTACTCAGTATAATTGATTTTAGGTCATCTGATCAATTGACTGAGCAAATTTGAGCTGCAAGACTTGAAACTTGACATGAGAAATCTTGAAGGTCCATAATGTTACATGAAATTCATTTTAGGTATTAAAAGTCCATTTTTCCTTGTGGAAACTCAAACCCTAATTGAGGCATCAGTGCTGAGGAAGATGTCTTGACTTAGCCAATCCTTGTACAAGCTTGAGCCATTGAGGATCTTATGAAAAACAACTTGAGAAATGAGAGAGAAAATTTTGGGGTACAACAACTTCCCCTGTTCAATCTTCTTAAACCTGAAGAGTTAGATTGGCGGGTTCGTCATTCGCGACTTGAAGGTGAAAGATGATTGAACATTAAAGTGCCTAGAAATTTCCACTCGATGATGTGTTGATTGTATCAGGAATGGGCTTAAAGATAACATTTTTAGAAATTATGAAGAGTTTGTCGGAGATGGGCTTACAGATGCCATCCATAGTGACTGTTGATAGAAACTGGAAAAGATATCAGGATAAATCTTTTGGTCGATTTACATTCAAACTGTAGGTGTCTTTTGCCTGTCTTTAACTGGGAGAAATAACTCTGATCCATAAGAGGTATTGTGATTGGTGACTTCACTAGGGAAACAATTCTAACCTTAAGAAGCATGTTGGTTGCCTATTATTAACTGAAGGAAATGAATCTAGCCAGAAAAAAACTTTTGATTGCCTATTATTAACTGGACGAAGTAAATCCAACCAGAAGAGGAATTTGTTTTGTTGATTGACCTTTCCTGCAAGGAAGAGGGTTAGTTGCATGCAGATGTATGCATGGCATAATGATGTTCTAAAAAATAAATGAGATTATGTTGTATGCATTTGTCATGTATCTAATATGATGTATGAAGGTGAGAAATTATTGAAGTGGGTCTTTGTCTGGGGAAATAAATCCTTGATAAATGCTGGGGAATTTTGGGAAGTTTAAATCTCGGACTACTGCTGGAGATGAAAGGCATGTGTATCTTCAAACTTTGTAAGAAATGTTTCTGATGGGGATCTCTGCTTTGTTGTTTGAGGAGAACTCTGTTGGGGAACATTGATTTTGGCTCTTTGCTTGAGGAAAATCTGCGGGGAATGTTGATTTCTGCTTAAGGGAAAGAGTTCAGGATTTTTAGTTGTCCATAGCTCTACTGGGGAGTTATTTCTTAACCGTAGAGAATAATAGTTAGATATTATCTGGTCGAAATCCAGGTTTCGCAGTGACTTGCTTGGGATAATGAAAATAACTGTTATATGGTCGGATTCTAGGCTTCATAGCAACTCTCTAATATGGACGAAGTTAATAGCTATCTGGTCGGTTTCCAGGATTCACAATAACTTACTAAAGTTAAACTATTATCTGGTAAGATTCCAGGCTTCACAGCAACTTAGATGAATTTAATTGTTATCTGGTTGAATTCCAGGCTTCACAAAATTTTTCTGATGTTAGCTGTTATCTGGTCAAACTCCAGGCTTCGCAGTAACTTAGATGAAGTTAATTTCTATCTGGTTGGATTCCAGGATTTGCAATAACTTAATGAAATTAACTGTTATCTGGCCGGATTCCAGGCTTCATAGTAACTTAGATGAAGAGATGAAGTTAATTGCTATCTAGTCGGATTCCAGGCTTCGCAGTAACTTACTGAAATTAACTATTATATGGTCGGATTCTAGGATTCGCAATAAATTAGGTGAAGTTAATCTGTTATTTGGTCGGATTCCAGGTTTCATAGTAACTTGCTTGAAAGGATGAAGTTGAATTGTTATCTGGTCGGGTTCCAGGCTTCACAGTAACTTAGGTGAAGTTAAACTGTCATCTGGTTGGATTCTAGGTTTCGCAGTAACTTGCTTGAAAGGATGAAGTTGAACTGTTATTTGGTCACATTCCAGGCTTTACAGCAACTTAGATGAAATTAACTATTATCTGGTTGAATTCCAAGCTTCGCAGTAATTTTCTAGGATAGTAACGACTCTGTTGGGGGTTTCAATGGTTCTATCGGGGATTAAGGGATTTTGTCCATTAATTTGTAATAGTCTGAGAACCAAACTAAAGCTGGGAAATTTTTAGTTTATTGGGGAAATAAACTCTGTTGAAGAGAATATTTTGATGACCTACTGGGGAAGTGAATTTCTTTTGGGAATAACTTCACAAGGCTTCCTCTTTAGGACCACTTCAGCAGGGGAGAAGGTTTTAAAGAGATTGGAATTCTGGATGTCTGAACCCACCTCATTGGAGATAATTTGATTGAAGTAACTCTGTGGGGATGTCCCAAATCTTCAAGTAAATATTTCATCACTGTTTTTAAGTGTTCATTTGTTAATAGTTTAATCTTGTTCATATGCATATGTTCATTCAATTTTAGTCATTTGACGCTTTTGCATTCAAAACAGAAAAAAAACAAAAAGTTTGCACTTCAAAGTATATTTGTATTTGATTTTTTCCCATTAATAGGCATTTTTGTACAAGGAGACAAAGATCTTAGTAAGAGGAAATCGTCAAAAGCATGAAAAGAAATACAAAATGAAAACAAAAATAATAGCCATGTGGAAGTGTCTCATTGGGTTCTAACTCTGCTATTGCCCATATGTCTTCGAACATCTTCCCTTGCCGTTGAAAGAAGTTGATTGAATTGATCTTGGACTGCTTGAACTTAGACCTGGATAATAAAGCTGGCTATAAAGATTTCCACGGGACATAGTCATACACTTTAATCCTTAACTTTTGCCTGGACCACCCTTTCGGGTTTTCAGCCCACCAGGATACCCATTTTTACCCAAGCCGCCCTTTTAGGTTTCCGTCTTGCCTGGTGTACAATCTTTTGTATATATCCCTTATTTTTTCCTGAACCTCTTTGGTTCGATGGGATGCCCTTCTTTTGCCTAGGCATGTCAACCTAGCAGGTTATTCTATGCATAGTATTTTTTTAACTATGTCTGCATTCACAGGATGTGGGAAGTCTTCGCCGTCCATAGTAGTTAGCATCATGGCTCCACTAGAGAACACTTTCTTAACAACAAATGGCCCTTCGTAAGTGGGAGTCCATTTTCCCCTAGGATCACCTTGTGGAAGAATAATGCGCTTTATTACCAAGTTACCAGCCTGATAAGCTCGAGGTTTGATCTTCTTGTTGAAAGCCTTGATCATACGCTTTTAATCCATTTGACCATGACAAACAACAACCAGTCTCTTTTTGTTAATTAAATTCAAATGATCCAATCTTGTCTGAATCCATTAATCTTCGCCTAAGTCTAATTCTTTCATGATTCTTAGGGAAGGGATTTGAACTTCAACAGGCAGGACAACTTCCATGAGATAGACTAAAGAGAAAGGAGTCGCCCCAGTTGATGTTCGAGGTGAAGTATGGTAGCCATAAAGAGAAAATGGTAATATCTCATGCCAATCTTTGTAGGTCCCCACCATATTTTGCACAATCTTCTTGATGTTTTTATTGGCAGCTTCCACTGCGCCATTCATTTTAGGTCTGTAAGGAGAAGAATTGTGATGCTTGATTTTGAACTGAGTGCAGAGCTCTGTAATCATAGCATTGTTGAGATTGGTTCCATTTCCAGTGATGATCCTTTCGGGGATAGCGTAATGGAAAATGAGGTTATGTTTGATAAACCCGACTATAATATTCTTTGTTACTGAGGCGAATGAGGCGCCTTCGACCCATTTGGTAAAGTAATCAATAGAAACAAGGATGAAACAATGTCCATTGGAAGCAGTAGGTTTTATCTCCTCAATCATATCAATGCCCCACATTGCAAATGTCCAAGGAGAAGTCATTACATTCAAGGGAATTGGAGGTACATGAACTTTGTCGACATAAATTTGGCACTTGTGGCAAGTCCTTGAGTGATGGTGATAATCAGTTTCCATTGTGGACCAATAGTAATCAGCCCTCAAAATCTTCTTGGCCATAGTGTGTCTACTAGAGTGAGTCCCAAAGATACTATCGTGCATGTCTTCCATGATATTTTCTGCCCCCTTCTTGTCCACACAGCGGAGCAGAGTAGAATCATGGTTTCGCTTGTACAAGATTCCATTGCTTAGGAATAATTTGGCTGAAAATCTTCGCAAGAATTTCTTATCATTAATGTAAGCTCGTTCAGGGTATTCTTGTGCCTTAAGATATCTCCTCACTTCATGGTACCACGGCTTCTCTTCATCAATGTCAATCTCGTAATAATGTGCAGGTTCATCAAATCTTTCAATTGTAATTCTAGGGGCCTCGTTATCTAATTGACCTTGAACATGGAAGATATTGTTGTCAAGGCGTCCGCCAACTGATTTTCTTCTCCAGGGAAGTGTTCAAAGGTAACCTCCTCAAAGCATGGGATCAGGGTCAACACAAGCTCTTTGTAAGGAATCAGATTAGGGTGCTTGGTATCCCATTCTCCTTTAACTTGACTGATCACTAGAGCAGAATCTCCATATACATCCAAAAACTTGATCTTCAGATCAATGGCAGCTTTTAGGCCCAAGATGCACGCCTCGTACTCAGCCATGCTGTTTGTACAGTCGAAGCACAATATAGTGGTGAAAGGTGTATGGCAACCCTTGGGATAAATAATCACAACACCAATTCCATTTCCCAAGGCGTTGGAAGCCCCATCAAAAACCATAGTCCATCGGGGTCCTTGTTCAGGTCCATCATACAGTCTAGGTTTTTCACAATCAGTCACTAACATGATGTTCTTATGCAGGAATTCAAAGTTCATGGACTGGTAATCCTCAACAGCTTTATGGGCCAAATGATCCGCCAATACACTTCCCTTGATGGCCTTTTGTGTTGTATATTGGATGTCATATTCAGTTAGAATCATTTTCCAACTAGCTATTCGTCCAGAGAGAGCTGGCTTCTCGAAGATATACTTGATAAGGTCCATCTTAGAAATCAATAGAGTGATGTGAGTCAACATATACTGTCTTAGCTGACGAGTATCCCATGTCAGAGCGCAACAAGTTTTCTCAAGCAATGAATATCTGGTTTCACAGTCGGTAAACTTTTTGCTCAGGTAGTAAGTTGCATGCTCTTTTTGGCCAGACTCGTCATGTTGGCCCATCACACACCCCATTGAATTTTATAATACAGTCAAGTACATAATCAGAGGTCTTCCTTCAACTGGAGGCATCGGGATGAGAGGTTCTTGTAAATATTCCTTGATCTTGTCGAAGGCATCTTGACAGTCGTCGTTCCATATGACTACTTGATCTTTCTTCAAGAGTTTGAAGATTGGCTCACAAGTAGCATGTAGGAGAGATATGAAGCTAACAATGTAGTTAAGTTGACCCAATAAGCCTCTGACTTCCTTTTTAGAACAAGGAGCTGGCATTTCTTGAATGGCTTTGACCTTTGTAGGATCTACTTCAATACCTTTTCCACTGGAAACAAAATCCAGAAGCTTTCCAGACCTTACCCTGAAGGTGCACTTGTTAGGATTTAGCCTTAGCTTGTACTTCTTCAACCTTTCAAACAACTTGTGTAAGTGATCAAGGCGCTCTTCCTCAATCTGCAATCTTTCAATCATATCATCCATATAGACTTCTATCTCATGATGGATCATGTCATGAAATAGAGCTACCATAGCTTGTTGATACGTTGCCCCTGTATTCTTCAAACAAAATGGCATGACCTTGTAACAAAAGGTGTCCCATTGTGTAACGAAGGTGGTCTTCTCCATATCCTCGGGAGCCATCTTGATTTGATTGTAGCTAGAGAAACCATCCATGAAGGAGAAGACTTTATGTTGAGTCGTATTGTCAACTAAGACGTTAATATGCGGTAGAGGTAAATCATCTTTGGGGCTTGCCCTATTCAAGTCCCTATAGTCTACACACATACGAAGCTTTCCATCTTTCTTTGGCACGTGGACCATATTTGCCACCCATTGAGGATATGATTTCACATCCATAAAACCTGCATCAAACTGTTTCATTAGCTCAACTTTTATCTTTTCAGACATGTCTGGCAGCATACGACACACTTTTTACTTGATTGGAGGGCAATCTTCTTTTGTTGGTAGACGATGAACCACAATGTCAGTATCCAGCCCCGACATATCTTCGTACGACCAAGCAAACACTTCAACATAATCATGCAACATTTGGACCAATCTGCCTTTCATACCGTCTTCCAAGTTAGAGCCGATCTTGACCTCTTTCTTTTCTGTCTCAATACCTAGGTTGACCACTTCAACTGGATCTTCATAAGGTTGAATGGATTTCTCCTCTTGCATCAGAAGTCTGGCTAGTTCCCCTGGTATTTCACAATCTTCTTCGCCTTTGTCTTCGGCTTGGTTGATCGGGTGTTCAAAGTCATAGCTGGAAATAGCAGAGTCATTGGCAATGAGATCTGGAGTGGATGAGGATCTGCAAGTGTGTGTGTGTGTGCATGTGAGATACATGGCTATTTTGAAAAATGAAAATAATAAAAAGAAATACAATGAACGCAAAATTTGAATGCAAAGAGTCCAATGTTTTTTATTAAATGATCATATGGCAGATGAACATGAACAAAACTCTTAACAAATGGACCATGGTACCCCGGGCAAGGCACATGGTTAAAGTCAATGTTTGAAACTAAATTACAAAAAAATTTCTTGAACGGATAAAAATAGTAAATGGTAATTACTCCTTGTTGAAGGAGATGGGAATGAAATCTTTGGCACACCAGTTGTTGAGCTCTTAACTGGCAGTCGGGTAGATCCATTCATCAAAGTCACAACCATCGTCGGAGTCTTCAAGAGCATTCACTTCATGATTATCAATGCGAAGAGGTGATTTTCCTATGCGAGCACGTCTGACCTCCTTTTGAGTTTTAATAGTGAAACCCAAACCAAACTTGTCCGCTTTGAAAGGAATGTCAGGGAGTTGTCCCCAAATAGTACAACTTCCATCTTCAACCACAACACGAGCGTATTTGAGTGAAACCATCCTTAGCACAACTTCATCATCTTTTGGAATATCATAAGAGATTTTGGTGGCGGCAACCATGGGAGGAACCACTTCGAAGGCTTGTCAAGGAGTCTCTATAAACTCTCCATCCATTTTCACATACTTGAACGAATTCAGGTGACTCACCATAAACTCTTCTTCACCACAGACAGTAATGATCTCTCCCTTGACTGGATATTTCAATTTCTGGTGTAAGGTAGAAGTCACCGCTCCTGCCCCATGTACCTAAGGGCATCCAAGTAGGCAAGAGTAAGGGGACAAATGTTCATTACATAGAAAGTAGAATTTAAAACTTGTGAACCAACTTTAATAGGGAGATCGACTTCACCATGGACCATCCTATTGGATCCATCAAAAGCCCTTACAACTACATCACTTGGTGTTGTACCCCAAAATTTGCCCTCCCATATTCTTCAAAGATTTGCCAAGTCAAGCTTCAAATCTCCCCAAGGGTTGCACAGTCAAAGATCTCCTATACAGTCAAGATTAGGGTTTATGTTCTGATCAAGAAAATGAAGTTTTCAAAGGTCCAAGCAAGTCTCACATGCCTACAAATATGGTCAAGCATCCTCATACCAAGTTTCAAGACATTCAGCTCAAAATTGCACAGTCAAAACCCTAAATTGCACTACAGTCAACTGTAGGGGCAAAATGGTCATTTGGCAGTCAAAAGTTCAAATTTTTGGTCAACATATCATTTTGAAGCCACAAACATCATTTGATCAATGCTTGATCATGATTCTCAAAATTTGGCTCAGAAATCATCAAAATGCAAAAGTTTCCTTATTTGGACAGCTGGAAAAGTCAACTGAAATTGACCAGGGCATAACTTTCACATGGATTATCAGAAAAATTCCATCCAAAGCTCATTTTTAAGAGAAAGACATTTCCTACAACTCATATTCATACTTCAAGTCCAAGAAATGCTCTCACAAAAAGTTATCAATTTCAACATTATAGGTCATTTTAAAAGTCAACAAAAAAGGGACTTTAAGTCAAAGGCCATAACTTGATATTGGTAAATCAAAATGACATGGGACCAAAGGCATTGGTTAGAGGATTCAAAGACCTTTCCAAAATGTCCAAGAACATGAGAAAAGCTTAAAAATTGAGCAAGTTATGCCTTGTGGAAGTTGGGAAATTTTTGGATATTTTGAAAAGTCAACATTGATTCAAATGACCTAAAATTGCTAATGGGCCCATTTTTCTTCCATAATTCATCATTCATGACATATGCACGATTACTTGGCCCAAAGGGAATTCTTTATTCATTTTTTATTTATTTATTTGAATTTTTATTTATAATAATTCATTTAAATCAAAATAAATGTATGAAAAATGCTAACCTAAAGTTTTAAATCTTTTTGTGCATGTTTTACTCTCAAGATTTCGTGCTTGTACCAATATGGAAAGATTTGGGTTGATTGGCTTGATTTTGAACCAAAAACACATGGAAAAAGATATGAAAAAATCTTAGAAAATCAAATTTCCAAAATCAATGAATGCAATGGATTTGATTGACTTTTCTTGACCTAATTCACTACTACATATTCCAAGATCACAACCCTAATCAGAATACACACGCAGCCACTCAAGAAACTCCATTGACAACTTGAAATTTTCTCTAAAAAGTCAAAACTGAAAGTACACTTCCAGGGAGATTCAAGACCTAATTCTTCTTCCATTAGCTTCCTCAAGGTCTACTGAACATATTCCAATCACTAACATCCATCAAAACGCAAGGAATTGGTATACAGCATTCAAGATATTCCATGAAAAATTCATAATCGTGCATCATGATTCACGCATCTTTTGTAACTTTTATTTATTGATTCATGTTCATTATGAAGTTTTGAAGCTAACCAATGCATTCAATTATGTTTTTATGCTGTATACACGATTTCACCATGTTTGAGTTCTAGGGTTTGCAGGACCTCAAAATTGGGGGTTTTTATTTAAAGAAAAATTAGCCCTCAAAACCACCACCATTAGAATCATCATGGATGGACGAAGAAGATGCCATGCTCGCGCCTAATTTATGGACCCTCTAGACCTATTCGCTATTTTCTGGTAGCATGCCTAAGAAAACGCGTATAAAACCGTGGCCTATGTGTTTTGTGTTTCAGGGATAACGAGGAAGATGACTTCGTAGCTGCCAACAATTGGCTAGTTTAAATTTCGCGCGCTAACCACCACTAACCGTTACTTTCTTATTATATTGTTCTTGGATTATTTAATATACAGATAAGCAAATTGGCACGGTTGGCAAGCGTGTTGGCTGGTGAAGTGCATGACCTGGGTTCGAGCCCCAGGTCTTACATGTTTCCATATTATTTTTCAATAACAATTCCCATGCGCTTCAAGGCTGCAGGCGCATCATATTCCTTCATCATCTATCCATCCACGTGCATATTGGAATCAGATCAAAGGTTGAGAGTTGGAGAGCACCATACACCCTGGTCCACGCTTCAACACGCTACTCAAAAAGGTCAAACGGACTCGGCTTATTGGGCCAGATTTCTCAAGATCTAACCTCCATATTGGGGTCTGAACCCCCAGGTTTGCATATTTTTCATTCCTCCTTATTTTCTTTATTTATTTAAATCTTTTACTTTTAATTATTATTTGTTTAAATTAATTACTTATTTTCACAAAAATAAAAATGCATAAAAATCAGAAAAGATAAAAAATATAATAAATATTTTTATTTTAATATTTCTTGTAAATAAATGCATGTAAATTAATTAGTTTAAATTAGGGTTTTAATTTTAATTCCTTTCATAACAAAATCTAAAAAATATAGAATTAGGTTTAATAAATGTTTTATTCCTTTTAATTTTTCTTTTTCACAAAAATATTATTATTTTATTTATTTTCATAATTAAAATTGTATATAAAAATTAGGTTTAATTTAGGTTAAAATTTTAACGTCTTCTTAATAAATTAAAATAAAATAGAATTAGGGTTAGCGTTTAATTGCAATTAATTTTTTCTATTAAATCCTAAAATATTAAAAATACCAAAAACATCTTTCTTTAATTAATTAACTTCATCATTAATTTGATTTTTGCAAAAGGGTCCAACGCCCACGTTCTTAATTTTTATTCTAATTCGCATATTTATTTTATTTTGCTTAAATAATTATGTACCTCTCCCGAAGCCATGTAAATTACTTCTCGCATTTTTAATTCTTTTCTTTAATTCTTTATTTTTCTGTCAAATCGGGTCCTGGATAATTTTGGCGATGTGGACCCGCGCCTTTTGTAATAGCTTAGAATTTACCTTTCCCGCAAATATTTTAACTGTTAATCAAAAGCATGAAAGAATGTATGGACAAAATAAAAACAAACGTTAGATCACCTTTAACATGACAAAAGACAAAAATAAATGAATCTGACACACCAATCACACACCACCCCTAGGGTACGCCTCACTGTTGCCTTGCCTCGAAAGGTGATCGTCGAGTAGAGGATGTCTTAGTAAGTCCTCATGATCCGGGAACCTGGCATGAGGGTAGCTTCTAAGGTGTCTTCCCATTGCTCTGGTGATCACCATGTCTCGAACCTTGAATTGACCCGAACACCTCCAACGGTGGTGCTACCTACCTCTCAATGGTGGGATGGCACTACTTTAAAGGACATTTACACAGACGAATTCCTTAGGGTAGGTAGACGACTCTAGATACTTGCTCTAAATTTCAAACAAAATTCAAAATACTTTTCACACCGACACCTTTTCAAAAAGCTTTCGAAAGCAATTTTTCAAACACTCTTGAGGACCGATACAAGAGTCGAACTGAAATTTTCAAAGAAACTTTTTAAAAACCCACAGTTGAAAAGCAAACAAACCATTTTTGAAAACACAAGTGAGCGAGTATCTAAGAGCCCATGGATAACCATGGATAGAAAGGGTGCTAACACCTTCCCTTTCTATAACCTACCTCCCGAACCAAGAGCGATCTCTTTAAGGAATTTTTCTGTGCTTTTGTCCTTTCCATTTGGAGAAAATAAAAGACGGTGGCGACTCTTGCTTCCGCGACATTTCGCGAACCAGCATTAAACAGTCAGTTCCAGATCCACCGATCACACTTGGCTTCAAAACCAAACTGTCACAATCTAAACGATCTAAGGCACCTTTGGGCAAGACATTTAGAGAGGATCCAATATCAACCAATACATGGGCTAGAGTAGTCCCTTTGCATTCAATGGAGACATGCAACACCTTGTTATGATTTTTTCCAATTGAAGTCAAATCAACATCAGAGAACCCCAATCCGTAATCAGCAGTCAAACTCGCCACACAATTTTCAAACTGATCGGTTGTGGTATCTTGAGGAATGTGATGCGGTGGGAGAACTGACTTGAGGTTTTGCGTTTGTGTTCGCAAATGTTGCGGTTAGCAAGAGTCGCCACCGACTTTTTTTTATCCAAAAGGAAAGGTAAAAAAAGCACAGGAAAGACCTTTGAGATGTTTTCTTGAGTTCGGGGGGTAGATTATGAAAAGGGAAGGTGCTAGCACTCTTTTCATCCATGGTTTTCCATGGGTCTTAGTTACTTGTTTAGATCACTTGCTTTGTTTTGTTTGAAATGGTGTTTGGTGTGATTTTGAAAGTATTTTGTAAAAGAGGCCATTGTTTAGGCAATCTTTGTAATGATTCTCGTTCGTAAGAATGTATACAAAGATGTTTGTCTTTTGAAAATGTTTTCAATTTTTTGTAAGATGTTTTGAAATGTGTGTGTGTTTGTTTTTGAAAATAGCAAGGATTGTTTTGAAATGGAGCAAGTAACTTAGAAGCTATCTACCTACTCAAATATCTTTCTTGTGCATTTTTATTCCTTTGACATTGTTGACTTACCATTGATTTGGTAAGCAACCCTATCTTTGGATGTAAGCGGGACGGACGTGGGTCATCGTATAACCATGATAGCAATGTTGCCAAGTATCTTAGCATCTTTTGAGGGACCAAGATCATTTTGTTTTAGGCAACCTTTGAATAGCGTCATCGAGGGACTATGATCTTATATTTGTTTTGTTTTGCCAAGATACTTTGCATGCGTAACATGGCCATTTTATTTTAGGCAACCAAGTGGGATAAACCCTAAGGGTGCTTGTGTGCAAAGTGTGTCATTTTCATGCTTTTGTCTTGTATTTAGGGTTTTCTATTTTGCTTTGTTTTTGTTCTTGTCATGCAAACCCTAATTACTAATCATAGTATATAAAGCAATAAATTGCGTAATGTAAATATACTAGACTATTACAACAATTTTTATGGGAGGGGGGATACAAGTTTGAATGGGTTTTTTGCATAAATATAAACCTAAATATATTATTACAACCAAATCAAATATTATGCGAATTCAATAAATATAAGACAAAATATTTAAAATGCAATGCAATGTTCATGTTAGGAAAATGTTTTTATGTCTTGTTTTTGTGTAAGAAATATAATCAATTTAAACCCTAAAAATTAAAAGGAAAAAATATATTAATTCTTTTTTTGAAAGGAGGTAAACCCTAGTTTTCAAAATTAAAAGAAAATGATGTTTCATGTTTATTATTTTGTACATTTTTTGAATAAGAAAATAATAAATAATATTATATGTAAATATTAAAAAAAATTAGGTATGTACAAAAATAAGTATTTATGAGTATAAAATGTATAATAAAAATATTAATTATTTTTAAATATATTTACAAGTCATTTAAGAAAATAAACTCTATTTATCAAAATAAATTATTTTTCATGTGAAAAATAAAATAAAAAAAATAAAAAAAAGTGTGAAAATAAATAAATCATTTTTTGGTATTTTTTATCATTAAGAAAAATAAATGGAAGTAAAAAATATGAAGAAAAATATAAAATATAAAAAGTTCAGCCAAAGGGGTGAAAATAACAAGTCAGAGGGTGCAAATAGTAAAAACAAAAAGGCCCAAAGCACAAAAAAGCCTAAGACGCTTCATCCCTGTCCTTGGCCAGCTTCCTGTGTGCGCTTCATGTTCAAACCTGCAACTTGCTTATGCTTGCATAAAAACAAAAACTCATAACATGAAACATGTGGCATTTGAGCTCACTATTCCAACAATATAAATTATGTAACCTAACTCTCAAAGATCAGAGAGAATTTTTGAACCCCTAATTCGTGACCTAACTTTTTCAGAGTTTTCAAACTTCAAATTCTCTTAGCACAAGTAATATAAATGAAAAGTAATGATATGTACAACTTCGTTATGATAAGGACTACATTTTTACTTCACAAATCGTGGCTTGAGGTTGCCTATTCAGAGAGATAGAGTTTGAAGAAATACCTTCTTCAGCTGGATTCGAGTAGGGCAATGTAGGGACTTTAATGGAGGCCTGATGATTGTTTGAGCTTCCTTGAATTTCCCTGAAGCTATTCCAATGCTTATCTTGCTTTAAGGATGGCTGGAACTCTCTGGACAAGTCAAGTTGCAAGCTTCCAAAGTGAAAATGGTGGATGCTGAAACAGGGGTTACAGAACCAGGGTGATGGCTTGGATTGCTCTGGTATGATGTTTATGAGATTCTTGAAGTGTTTAAACACAAAACGCATGAGCCAAATGAGAGTTGGATGTGCTTTTGCAAAAACTCTGTGTTTTGGCAATTTTGTGGAGTTTTTCAGTTTAAGAGTGTTTCAAGTTCAAGCCAAGCGTGCTATGCCTTGTAACAAGTTTGTATATTTGTATATAAATGATACAAAGTCAGCCCTTACTAGCTGTGCAAGCTTTGGACCTTTTTGCAATTTTTCTTGCATTTTAAGCAAAGTGACAAGACCAATGCTAAATTCTTGTACTAGCTTGCTTGAGAGCTGATAAGAGTTGGTACACATTGCTTGCACCAAGGGGACATGTCCAATGCTCAAGATTGACAAAATTGCAAAAGTTCATCTTTATGAAAATGGCATTGTAACCTTTTGGCCAAAAATGGAAATACCACTTGTGCAAAGCTTCAAAAGCAAAGATAAAGGCTTTAGCTTATGAGTATGCATTTAATTATGGAGTGTATAGAAAGCTTAGGACCTGTAAAGCAAGATACAACCAGCATAGATTTGATTTGCAACTTGATGCTTTGTGAAAAATGGCTTGAACAAAAGTGAGAAAATGCCAACTTCCCTTCTTCGATTCTCCCTACTCAAAAATGATCTTGCAGAGTTCTTGGACATTTTAGAAAGCTTGCAATGTGCTCTATAATCCATATTTGAAATGAAATTTGAGATACCTCTTTGAACTAGGTGAAAAATGTCCATGAAGTTGGGTCCAAAACCTGCCTAAATTAGGGCAAAATTTCACTAAGTTAAGAAGTTCATGGACCTATATTCACAAATTCATAACTTGAGATTCAAGCATCTTTTGGGGAAAGTTTGTGAAGAAAAGTTATAGATTTCATGGAGGAATACAACTTTCATGTTGGAAGTTTTCTTTGAATCAAAATGCATCATGGTGAAAAAGTGGTGAAAATTGGGAAAAAATAAGAAAATTTTATACTTAGAAAAATTCTAAGTTATGAAATTTTTCAAATTAAAACCCTAATTTTCAATTTTGAGTTTCTTGGTGAGCAAGTTTCATATTTTGACATATCTTGATGAATTATGACCCTTGGTACTTGATTTTGACCAAAAAGTCAAAGTTTGACTTTTTAGTGTATAGTTGATTTTTGATCAGTTGACTGCAAATTTCATCTGTCAATCCAATGAAATTGAGATCTTTTGAACCATGTAATTAGGTCAAGATGATGCCAGTGAACCCTTGAAATCATGTTTGAATTCAATTGGTCATTGGCTAGGTTAAAAACAGAAATTGCCCTCTCTCAGTCAAAACCCTAATTTTAACCATTTTGCCCTTTTGATGATTTGATCAAATTTCTTGAGGAGTTGTGATCCAAACTTGATCAAATGGTACATATGAATCTAAAATGTTGATGTGGATAAAAATTATGAAGTTTTACTGTAAATTGGCCATGATTGACTTTTCCCCCAATACAGTTGATTTTTAGGTCAACTGTCCAATTGACTGATCAAAAATGTGGTTCAAGGCTTGAAACTTAACATGAACAATCTAAGGGGTCCAAAATGATGTATGAAAGTCACATGAAGCATTGGTGGTCCAAAAATCCTTGTGCAAACTCAAACCCTAATTTTGGGTTGTCAGTGCAAGATGAGATGTCTTGAGCTGACCAAACCCTAATCTTGTCTTGAATCCAAGAAGTCTTGTGAAAAAAGGCTTGATAAATGAGAGGGAAAATTTTGGGGTACAACAACTGCCCATGTTCAATCTTCTTGAACCTGAAGAGTTAGATTGGCGAGCTTCGCCGTTCGTGACTCGAAGGTAAAAGATGATTAGACACTAGAGTGCCCATAAATTTGCACTCGATAAAGTGTAGTTAAGGGAATGGGCTTAAATATGCCATTTGGAGAGGTGATAAAATCCTGTTGGAGATGAGCTTGTAGATGCCATCCAAGAATGTTTGCTGAATTGTACGTTGTAAGTTAGAAGAATAAGTATCAGAATGGTGTCTGCGTCGGGAACGTATCTGAGCTGTATCTGGAAACTGAATCTGAATGAGTAACAGAACGGCTTCCGTGCCTGGAGCGTATCTGGAATGCATCATGAAATTGAAAATTGAATAAGTATCAAAATGGCATCTGTGTTTGGAGCCTATCTGAACTGTATCTTGAAGTTGAATCTGAATGAGTAACAAAATGGCTTCCGTTCCTGGAGCGTATCTGGATTGCATCATGAACTTGAAAATTGAATAAGTATCAGAATGGAATATCATAACACGAGCGTCTTTGAGTGAAACCATCCTTAGCACAACTTCATCATCTTTTGGAATATCATAAGAGATTTTGGTGGCGGCAACCATGGGAGGAACCACTTCGAAGGCTTGTCAAGGAGTCTCTATAAACTCTCCATCCATTTTCACATACTTGAACGAATTCAGGTGACTCACCATAAACTCTTCTTCACCACAGACAGTAATGATCTCTCCCTTGACTGGATATTTCAATTTCTGGTGTAAGGTAGAAGTCACCGCTCCTGCCCCATGTACCTAAGGGCATCCAAGTAGGCAAGAGTAAGGGGACAAATGTTCATTACATAGAAAGTAGAATTTAAAACTTGTGAACCAACTTTAATAGGGAGATCGACTTCACCATGGACCATCCTATTGGATCCATCAAAAGCCCTTACAACTACATCACTTGGTGTTGTACCCCAAAATTTGCCCTCCCATATTCTTCAAAGATTTGCCAAGTCAAGCTTCAAATCTCCCCAAGGGTTGCACAGTCAAAGATCTCCTATACAGTCAAGATTAGGGTTTATGTTCTGATCAAGAAAATGAAGTTTTCAAATGTCCAAGAAAGTCTCACATGCGTACAAATATGGTCAAGCATCCTCATACCAAGTTTCAAGACATTCAGCTCAAAATTGCACAGTCAAAACCCTAAATTGCACTACAGTCAACTGTAGGGGCAAAATGGTCATTTGGCAGTCAAAAGTTCAAATTTTTGGTCAACATATCATTTTGAAGCCACAAACATCATTTGATCAATGCTTGATCATGATTCTCAAAATTTGGCTCAAAAATCATCAAAATGCAAAAGTTTCCTTATTTGGACAGTTGGAAAAGTCAACTGAAATTGACCAGGGCATAACTTTCACATGGATTATCAGAAAAATTCCATCCAAAGCTCATTTTGAAGAGAAAGACATTTCCTACAACTCATCTTCATACTTCAAGTCCAAGAAATGCTCTCACAAAAAGTTATCAATTTCAACATTATAGGTCATTTTAAAAGTCAACAAAAAAGGGACTTTAAGTCAAAGGCCATAACTTGATATTGGTAAATCAAAATGACATGGGACCAAAGGCATTGGTTAGAGGATTCAAAGACCTTTCCAAAATGTCCAAGAACATGAGAAAAGCTTAAAAATTGAGCAAGTTATGCCTTGTGGAAGTTGGGCAATTTTTGGATATTTTGAAAAGTCAACATTGATTCAAATGACCTAAAATTGCTAATGGGCCCATTTTTCTTCCATAATTCATCATCCATGACATATGCACGATTACTTGGCCCAAAGGGAAGTCTTTATTCATTTTTTATTTATTTATTTGAATTTTTATTTATAATAATTCATTTAAATCAAAATAAATGTATGAAAAATGCTAACCTAAAGTTTTAAATCTTTTTGTGCATGTTTTACTCTCAAGATTTCGTGCTTGTACCAATATGGAAAGATTTGGGTTGATTGGCTTGATTTTGAACCAAAAACACATGGAAAAAGATATGAAAAAATCTTAGAAAATCAAATTTCCAAAATCAATGAATGCAATGGATTTGATTGACTTTTCTTGACCTAATTCACTACTACATATGCCAAGATCACAACCCTAATCAGAATACACACGCAGCCACTCAAGAAACTCCATTGACAACTTGAAATTTTCTCTAAAAAGTCAAAACTGAAAGTACACTTCCAGGGCGATTCAAGACCTAATTCTTCTTCCATTAGCTTCCTCAAGGTCTACTGAACATATTCCAATCACTAACATCCATCAAAACGCAAGGAATTGGTATACAGCATTCAAGATATTCCATGAAAAATTCATAATCGTGCATCATGATTCACGCATCTTTTGTAACTTTTATTTATTGATTCATGTTCATTATGAAGTTTTGAAGCTAACCAATGCATTCAATTATGTTTTTATGCTGTATACACGATTTCACCATGTTTGAGTTCTAGGGTTTGCAGGACCTCAAAATTGGGGGTTTTTATTTAAAGAAAAATTAGCCCTCAAAACCACCACCATTAGAATCATCATGGCTGGACGAAGAAGATGCCATGCTCGCGCCTAATTTATGGACCCTCTAGACCTATTCGCTATTTTCTGGTAGCATGCCTAAGAAAACGCGTATAAAACCGTGGCCTATGTGTTTTGTGTTTCAGGGATAACGAGGAAGATGACTTCGTGGTTGCCAACAATTGGCTAGTTTAAATTTTGCGCGCTAACCACCACTAACCGTTACTTTCTTATTATATTGTTCTTGGATTATTTAATATACAGATAAGCAAATTGGCACGGTTGGCAAGCGTGTTGGCTGGTGAAGTGCATGACCTGGGTTCGAGCCCCAGGTCTTACATGTTTCCATATTATTTTTCAATAACAATTCCCATGCGCTTCAAGGCTGCAGGCGCATCATATTCCTTCATCATCTATCCATCCACGTGCATATTGGAATCAGATCAAAGGCTAAGAGTTGGAGAGCACCATACACCCTGGTCCACGCTTCAGCACGCTACTCAAAAAGGTCAAACGGACTAGGCTTATTGGGCCAGATTTCTCAAGATCTAATCTCCATATTGGGGTCTGAACCCCCAGGTTTGCATATTTTTCATTCCTCCTTATTTTCTTTATTTATTTAAATCTTTTACTTTTAATTATTATTTGTTTAAATTAATTACTTATTTTCACAAAAATAAAAATGCATAAAAATCAGAAAAGATAAAAAATATAAAAAATATTTTTATTTTAATATTTCTTGTAAATAAATGCATGTAAATTAATTAGTTTAAATTAGGGTTTTAATTTTAATTCCTTTCATAACAAAATCTAAAAAATATAGAATTAGGTTTAATAAATGTTTTATTCCTTTTAATTTTTCTTTTTCACAAAAATATTATTATTTTATTTATTTTCATAATTAAAATTGTATATAAAAATTAGGTTTAATTTAGGTTAAAATTTTAACGTCTTCTTAATAAATTAAAATAAAATAGAATTAGGGTTAGCGTTTAATTGCAATTAATTTTTTCTATTAAATCCTAAAATATTAAAAATACCAAAAACATCTTTCTTTAATTAATTAACTTCATCATTAATTTGATTTTTGCAAAAGGGTCCAACGCCCACGTTCTTAATTTTTATTCTAATTCGCATATTTATTTTATTTTGCTTAAATAATTATGTACCTCTCCCGAAGCCATGTAAATTACTTCTCGCATTTTTAATTCTTTTCTTTAATTCTTTATTTTTCTGTCAAATCGGGTCCTGGATAATTTTGGCGATGTGGACCCGCGCCTTTTGTAATAGCTTAGAATTTACCTTTCCCGCAAATATTTTAACTGTTAATCAAAAGCATGAAAGAATGTATGGACAAAATAAAAACAAACGTTAGATCACCTTTAACATGACAAAAGACAAAAATAAATGAATCTGACACACCAATCACACACCACCCCTAGGGTACGCCTCACTGTTGCCTTGCCTCGAAAGGTGATCGTCGAGTAGAGGATGTCTTAGTAAGTCCTCATGATCCGGGAACCTGGCATGAGGGTAGCTTCTAAGGTGTCTTCCCATTGCTCTGGTGATCACCATGTCCCGAACCTCGAATTGACCCGAACACCTCCAACGGTGGTGCTACCTACCTCTCAATGGTGGGATGGCACTACTTTAAAGGACATTTACACAGACGAATTCCTTAGGGTAGGTAGACGACTCTAGATACTTGCTCTAAATTTCAAACAAAATTCAAAATACTTTTCACACCGACACCTTTTCAAAAAGCTTTCGAAAGCAATTTTTCAAACACTCTTGAGGACCGATACAAGAGTCGAACTGAAATTTTCAAAGAAACTTTTTAAAAACCCACAGTTGAAAAGCAAACAAACCATTTTTGAAAACACAAGTGAGCAAGTATCTAAGAGCCCATGGATAACCATGGATAGAAAGGGTGCTAACACCTTCCCTTTCTATAACCTACCTCCCGAACCAAGAGCGATCTCTTTAAGGAATTTTTCTGTGCTTTTGTCCTTTCCATTTGGAGAAAATAAAAGACGGTGGCGACTCTTGCTTCCGCGACATTTCGCGAACCAGCATTAAACAGTCAGTTCCAGATCCACCGATCACAGAACTGGCGACTCTGCTGGGGACTCAAACTTAAAGTGAGTTGTACCTTAGGGTTAGTTCATAACTGTGTTTTCAATTGTATTGATTTGCTTGCTTTACTATTGTGGGTTACATCGGAGTTACATAGATCCTAACCCGGATCTGGGGGTACCCTGTTTAGGTAGCATAAGCTGTGAGGGACCTGTCCGGCGTAGACCGACACGAGTGAAACAGTGGCTACGTTGGTGTGGCACCTTGGTCTGTACCGATATCCCTTGTGTTGCAACGAGGAGAATATGGGTCTTCTAAGGAGTCATTAAGCACCAACAACCTTAGAACCTTAATTGACACAACTTGGCCTTTAGAATTGTAGCAGTATGCTACGCCCATTGAGGCTAAACTCTCGTGATGGTTCTGGCCGCAAGAAAAGATTGCGATGCTGGAGTTATGACCGATTGAGGGTAGTCAATGATATTGGGATCCTCTAAGAACCCGGTTACTTTTGATTAGGACAGGTATGAACCAACAAACTGAAAAAGGGTAGTACCTAGACCTCATACTGGCCTAAACTTTAGGGGCTTGCCTTGTGTGACTTGTGTGCCTTACCATGTTTGCCTTTGTATCTATTTGTGGTGTGTTTTATCATAACATCATAGCATCATGAGCATTGCATGCATCCTGCATAAGGACTGACCATTTCAAAGACAAGAGGGTTTCACCTTTGCTCTGTTTTGTAGGACATCATGATGCCGGTGCGAAGGAATACTATCCGGTTCAACTTTGTTCGTTCACCTGAGTTGCTTGATGAGTTGGTTAGCAGAATTCCAAATACCACTTCCTTCATTCAGAGGCATGGTTCCCTTCTCAGTTTAGTCACTGCAAAGCGGGATCAACAGTTGATGAGTGTTCTGACCCAGTTCTATGATCCTCTGTACCAGTGCTTCACCTTTCAAGACTTCCAGCTGGTCCCTACCCTGGAAGAGTTCTCTGATTTGCTTGGTATCCCTATCTTGGATCAGACTCCCTTTACTGGTTGGGAAAAGACCCTCAGGCTTGAGGATGTTACTGCAGCTCTTCCTTTGACCCATCAAGAGGTAACAGACAACTGGGTGACTAGAAGCGGAGTTAAGGGTTTCTTGGCCAAGTTTCTGATTGGCAAAGCTAATAGTTTCTGGAATGACCTGGACTTTAGGGCATATGAAGACATCTTGGCTCTCCTAATCTATGGGTTAGTCCTGTTTCCTAATCCTGACAACTTCATCAATGTCACTGCCATAAGGATCTTTATGTCTCAGAATCCTGTGCCCACTCTCTTGGGTGACATCTTGCAACAACTTCATGCCCGTACTACCCGAAGACGAGGAACCCTATGGTGTTGTATACCTTTGTTGGTGAGGTGGTTTATTTCGCACCTCCCTAAGTTCGTATTGAAGAATCAAGAAGGAAGAGGTTGGGCTCACAGGTTAATGTCTCTCACCGACAAAGACATCATTTAGACTTGCAGGGGTTTGGATGAGATGGCTATTATTGATCGATGCGGGGAATACCCTAATTTTCCTCTGATTGGTACCCAAGGAGGGATCTCTTACAACCCATGTCTAGCACTCCGTCAGTTTGGAAGAGCAAGAAGAGCAGGCCCCCATGAGATGTTGGTGCCTCACATCAGTTTCGAGTTTCAGGTGGATAGTGACGAGCTGCGTCGTAGGTTCATCAAGGCTTAGGATAAGGTTCATAAAGCTGACCCACAAGAGTTAGGGCCAAAGACTTCTTTACCTATGGAAGCCTACTACAAATGGGTTCGCATCCGTGCTCAGAAGTTAGGTATGCCGTATGAAGCTGTCAGACCCGTCATTCTTGAGTGTCCTGACAAAGATGGTGTTACTCCAACTGTCCTCCCTCCTCAGATACCTACTGATTATGAGACATTGAAGAGATCTTGGTCGCAACTGCGAGAAGAGCGGGATTCTTACCGGGAAAAATTCAACGAGCAGGAATCAAAGATCCAGAAGCTGACCAAGCAGTTGGAGAATGAGAGAGCTCTGAATGCCTACATCCGTACTGAGAAGAGGAGACCATGGGATCAATAATGAGCTCCATATGTGTTCTTACAGTTTTATTTCCTTTTCAGTATTTCCTTTCATGTAACGCCTAAAGGCAACCTGTTGAATAATTTCAGTTTCAAAGTTGAATTTAATGAAGTGTGTTCCTTTTTGTTTACGAAGTTGATTCCCGATTGTCTTTGAAAACATAATTCATACGCATTTCATACATCATGTGCATATCAGGTTTTTCCCTTTTTCAGGTTGCTTACAGTTCTTCGCTGTTTATTTCAGCATCATGAATCCCGACTCTGCATCAACTGAGACATCAATCAAGGCTCTTCAGGTGCAGAATGCACAATTCCAGGAATTAATCAAGGGTCTGGCTCAAGGCCAAGAAGAACTGAAGGCTATGCTCCTGAAGAAGGAGAAGAAGAAGAAGAGAAGAACTGTTCTGTTCAACTCGGGCCGAAGATTTGGCAATACTCTGCAACAGGAAGAGGCTGGTTCTTCTGTTGGCAAGAGTAGTCCTCAGGCAGAAGCAAGGGTTCCTAGTCCGGTAGTCTCCGACAACGAGACTGATTTTGATGAAGAGCAGTACCCTCCTGCAGAAGACAGATACAAGCAACTGGAGGATAGGTTGAAAGCTATGGAGGTTCAACAGGTACCTGGGCTGGATTTCGGAGATCTGGGTTTGTCAACTGGTCTGATTATCCCTCACAAGGTCAAAGCACCATCCTTCTCTAAGTATGACGGGGCGTCTTGTCCCAAGCTGCATCTAAGGTCCTATGTTCGGAAAATTCAACCGTACTCTGCGGATAAGAATTTATGGATCCACTTCTTCCAGGAGAGTCTTTCAGGGACTCATCTCGAATGGTTCTATCAGCTGGATGGGACCAAGGTTCGTAACTGGGAGGAGTTGGCTACTGCTTTCTACAAGCAGTATCAATATAATGCCGACCTTGCCCCCACACGTACCCAACTCCAGGGTATGTCGTTAGGTGCAAGCGAAGGTTTTAAGGAGTACGCTCAGAAGTGGAGAGACCTGGCTGGTAGGGTGCAGCCTCCGTTGACTGATCGGGAGTTGGTAGATATGTTCTTGGGGACCCTATCTGGGCCATTTTTCAACCACCTCATCGGGAATTCATCTGCAGGGTTCACGGATCTCATTCTAACAGGAGAGAGAATTGAGGCTGGGTTGAAGTCTGGAAAGATTGCGAAGGGTGCATCATCTAGTTCTGAGAAGAAACCCTTCAAGAAGGAGGCCAGTGCCGTGTATGGTTCCAAGAGATCAGAGAGACCTGAGCGCCGCCAATCCGTCAGTGCGGTAATGATTGCTAAGCCTGCTGCCGCTCCTCGGCCGACCAATCCTCAAAGGGCTGAAAGACCCCGGAGAGAGTTTACCCGGTTAAGCATGACCCTATCGCAGATCCTGCCACAGTTGCTAGCCACTAATTTGGTGACTGTCAGGGAGGCTCCGAAGTTCCCCAATACTGCATCTCCTAAGTACAACCCGAATGCTCGTTGTGCTTACCATTCTGATAGCCCGGGGCATGCCACTGATGACTGTTGGGCATTAAGGAACAAGCTGCAGGACCTCATTGACGCCAAGGAGGTACAGTTTGAGGCATCTGAGAAGCCTAATGTGGTGACGGCTCCCCTACCTGCTCATGGAGTAAATGCTATTGGGGACAAAGACGAAGTGGACGATGCTGAGTTTGATAGCTGGATCTACCCGGCAACCGACGGCGGATCTAACAATTGGAGTGCAAAGGACAACTTATATGTTTCTCTTGTTACTAAGTAATGAATTCCTATGTTTTTGGTATCTGTAATAAACAATAATAAACTCTTTGGCCCGGTGTCTTACCCGAGGCACTGTGGTATCATTTGTGAGGGCATATAAATTGTCATTTCATATATCATGAATGAAAATCTTGGACGTATTTTCGCATTACAAATATTGTGCTCCTTTTCTGTCTTTCTTTCCTTTACATATATTTCAAAACAGCTGTATTTACACACACACTCACTCATACAGGTTTCAATCCACTCTGGATCTCACTGATAACAACTCTGCTACTGCCAATTATGACTTCGAAAATCCGATCAACTTAGCCGAAGACGAAGGTGAAGATGATTGCGAAGTGCCTGGCGAGCTTGCAAGACTGTTGCTTCAGGAAGAGAGGGCAATTCAACCCCACGAAGAGCCAGTGGAAACCATAAACCTGGGTACAGAGACAGACAGGAAAGAGGTAAAGATTGGTGCCAATCTAGAGCTCAACATGAAGCAACGGTTGACTCAGATGCTACATGATTATATGGAGATCTTTTCCTGGTCCTACGAAGACATGCCAGGGTTGGATACCGATATTGTGGTCCATCACTTGCCAACTAAGGAAGACTGCCCTCCAGTTAAGCAAAAGGTCCGTCGGATGCGTCCAGAGATGTCCGAGAAGATTAAAGCCGAGGTCATGAAACAGTTTGATGCTGGGTTCCTTGCAGTAACTTCTTACCCTCAGTGGGTTGCTAATGTGGTGCCGGTACCTAAGAAGGACGGTAAGGTCAGAATGTGTGTCGATTACAGGGATCTGAACAGGGCCAGCCCCAAGGATGACTTCCCCTACCTCACATTGATGTCCTTGTTGATAATACGGCTCAGCATAAGGTATTCTCTTTCATGGATGGCTTTTCAGGTTACAATCAGATCAAGATGGCACCTGAAGACATGGAAAAGACTACATTTGTTACTCAGTGGGGCACCTTCTGTTACAAGGTTATGCCATTCGGGTTGAAGAACGCTGGGGAAACCTACCAACGTGCCATGGTTGCCTTATTTCATGACATGATCCATCATGAGATAGAAGTGTATGTGGACGACATGATCGCGAGGTCCCAGACGGAGGAAGAGCACCTAGATCATCTGCAGAAGTTGTTTGACCGGTTGAAACTGTACAAGCTGAGATTGAACCCGAACAAGTGCACCTTCGGGGTAAGATCTGGGAAGTTGCTAGGCTTTGTGGTAAGTGACAAGGGAATTCAAGTGGACCCTGCTAAGGTCAAAGCTATTCAAGAGATGCCAGTTCCTAGGACAGAGAAGGAAGTCAGAGGCTTTTTAGGACGCCTGAATTACATTGCTCGATTCATCTCACATCTGACTGCTACCTGTGAGCCAATCTTCAAGCTGCTGAAGAAAGATCAGGTAGTACGTTGGAACGATGAATGTCAGGCTGCTTTCGACAAAATCAAAGAGTATCTCCAAGAACCACCTATCCTTATGCCACCGGTTGAAGGGAGACCTCTGATACTATACCTGACAGTGTTTGACAACTCAATGGGGTGTGTGCTGGGGCAGCATGACGAGTTTGGCCGAAAAGAGCATGCCATTTATTACCTTAGCAAAAAGTTTACCGACTGTGAGACCCGATACTCACTGCTTGAGAAAACTTGCTGCGCTTTGGTATGGGCTGCTCGCCGGCTGAGACAGTATATGCTGACTCACACTACCTTGTTGATCTCAAAGATGGATCCTATAAAGTACATATTCGAAAAGCCTGCTCTGTCTGGGAGAATCGCAAGATGGCAAATGATCTTGACGGAATACGACATTCAGTACACAACCCAGAAAGCCATCAAGGGAAGTGTATTGGCAGACCACTTGGCACATCAAGCTGTAGATGATTATCAGTCAATGAACTTCGAGTTTCCGGATGAAAGCATCATGATAGTAACTGATTGTGAAGTACCTGGACCAGATGAAGGACCTGAACCAGGATCCCGATGGTCTATGCACTTTGACGGAGCCTCAAATGCTTTGGGTAACGGTATCGGCGCCATAATCATATCACCTCAAGGTACTCATACTCCACTCACTGCCCGGCTATGTTTCAACTGTACCAACAACATGGCGGAGTATGAGGCGTGCATCATGGGTCTTCAAGCTGCGATCGACTTAAGGATCAAATTTCTAAGTGTCTTCGGAGATTCCGCTCTTGTGATCAATCAGATCAAAGGGGAGTGGGATACGAAACATTCGAACCTTATTCCTTACAGAGAATGTGTGTTGACCCTGATCCCCCACTTCACAGAGATAACCTTTGAGCACTTTCCAAGAGAAGAGAATCAGTTGGCGGACGCGTTAGCTACAATGTCTTCTATGTTCAAGGTCAAATGGGATAATGAGGCTCCCCGGATCATCATCTGGAAACTGGACGAACCGGCATACTGTTGCGATCTCGAGACTGAATTGGTAACTGAGAAGCCTTGGTACCATGAAGTGAAAAGATATCTAGAAGCCCAGGAATACCCGGAAGGTGTATCCATCAATGATAAGAAATTCCTGAGAAGGTTCGCAGCAAAGTTCTTCCTTAGCAACGGCATCTTGTACAAGCGAAACAATGATTCAACTTTACTGCGTTGTGTGGATAAGACTGAAGCAGAAAGAATCATGGAAGAGCTGCATGAAGGGACCTTTGGTACACACTCCGGTGGACACACTATGGCTAAGAAAATCCTACGGGCAGGATATTACTGGTCCACAATGGAAGCTGACTGCTACCAACATTCCAGGACATGCCATAAGTGCCAGATTTACGCAGACAAGGTGCATGTTCCTCCGGTTCCCCTGAATGTTCTGACTGCGCCTTGGCCGTTTGCAATGTGGGGCATAGACATGATCGGCGAGATTAAACCTACGGCATCCAATGGGCATCGCTTCATCCTAGTGGCGATTGATTATTTTACGAAGTGGGTTGAGGCAGCATCCTATGCCACGGTAACCAAGACTATTGTGGCACGGTTCATTCGGCACAACCTGATCTGTCGGTACGGCGTCCCTGAGCGGATTATTACAGACAACGGTACCAATCTGAACAACAAGATGATCGCTGAGCTCTGCGAACAGTTCAAAATACAGCACCACAATTCTTCTCCTTACAGACCGAAGATGAATGGGGCTGTAGAAGCAGCAAATAAGAACATCAAGAAAATCGTGCAGAAAATGACAGTGACCTATAAAGATTGGCACGAGATGTTACCGTTTGCTCTACATGGGTACCGTACCTCAGCTAGGACGTCAACCGGGGCAACTCCTTTCTCTTTAGTTTACGGCATGGAGGCAGTCTTACCAATCGAAGTGCAGATACCCTCTCTCCGGATAATGAAGGATGCAAATCTGAACGAAGATGATTGGATCCAGACACGACTTGATCAGCTGAACCTCATTGATGAAAAGAGACTTGCTGCTATCTGTCATGGTCAGACGTATCAGAAACGGATGATCAGGGCATTTAACAAAAAGGTCAGACCACAGGAATATCAAGTTGGGGATCTGGTAATCAAGCGAATCATCCTTCCTCAGAGTGATCCAAGGGGCAAATGGACCCCTACGTACGAAGGGCCATTTGTGGTTAAGCATGTGTTCTCAGGAGGAGCCATGATATTAACCAATATGGATGGTGACGACCTTCCTCACCCCGCCAATGCAGACATAGTAAAAAGATACTACGCATAAAAAAAAAAGACCCGCTAGGCTGACATGCCTAGGCAAAAATTAGGGCTTCCCGTCGAACCAAAAGGGTTCGGGCAAAATGAAGGGATGAAAATGAAAAAATCTGTACACCCGGCAAGTCGAAAACCTGAAAAGGCGGCTTGGGCAAAAACGGGTATCCCGGTGGACTGAAAACCCGAAAGGGCGGTCCAGGCAAAAATTAGGGATAAAAGCGTAATACTATGTCTCATTGATCACTTTGCATCCAGAATCCGGTATCTACATCAAGTTCAGACGGTATCGATCAGTCAGCTTCATCTTCGTTTAGGTCATCAAGTGATGAGATGCTCGGAGATATAACGGCAATAGCAGAGTTGAAACCCAGTGGGATCATTCATTTCACACAGCTGTTTTATTTTCTTTTGTACAAAATTTGTATAAACTCTTTTGTTCGGCGGCGTTCTCTTACTAGGACGTCAGCCTCTTGTACACAAAACGCCTGTTTTCGGGCCATTCAAAAATCAATACAAATATACTTTTCAGTTAAAAGTGCCAATTGTTTTTTCTTTTTCTGTTTTGTTTTGCGAAGAACGTCCAAGGTTCAATTTGTGATATATGCATTGACAATAATTTGCTAACTCATAAATATTTGCATACGAAACAAAGGATTAATTACAGGTAACATTAGAAACAGGGGCAATAAAGAGTTGTCTAAGCAATCTAATTGTTCTATCCTCCAAGGTACCAAGGTAGGTTCAGTTAAAGGGCATGACAAGTATATCCTAATTCCCCAGAGAGTGATTTAGCAAAACAGTGCATTCTTCTCCAGGCAGAGTTATCAAGTCTCAAGGAAATTGGGTATCCGCCAGCAGATCCCAACATTCCCCAGCAGTATGCATATATTCTTAACAAGCATCCCCGGCAGTCTTGGTCTAAAGATTGTTCCCCGGCGGCAGACCAACATTCAAAGGAATCGCTTCCCCGACATAGTTCAAAACTTCCCCAAGAAAGTCCAATCCAGTTCCCCAGGAAGGTTGGAATCTATCTCCCCAAGCAGTAAGGTTATCCCCAGTATATTCTGGAAGCTTATCCCCTAGCAGAGCACGAACGCGTCGTCCGGCTTTATTTAAAGAGTTATTTCCTTAATAGGATATAACTGGGTTATCCTCAACCAAAAGCCACGGAAAGAGCGTCCTCGACGAAGTCTTCTTACCCCGGCGAAGTCCATCAACACTTCCAATGTAGCAAGGGTATCCCCAGCAAATTATTATCAACACTCAGCAAGGCATCCCTCTTCCCACAGAGTATTGCTTCCCAGCATGGTCGCTAGAGTATCTTTTCTCCCCGCAGAATCTTCCATTTGCCAAGTTTATTCCGCAACGGAGTCATCTTCTCCTACCGGTATTCTTGCAGTTATCATCCCCAGCGGAAGCAAAATCTATTCTCCAACAGCAGCCCAGGAGTGACTTCCCGGCATCCGTCAAGGATTTACTTTCCTAGACAAAAACATACATTCATAAAACATCACATATATCATTATAGCATGCATAGACACATCATATCATACAAATCTCATTTATGGTGAGAACATCATTGCTTGGTCCATATCATGCATTGCATATGACTGACCTTTACCTTTCAGGAAAGATGCAGTTGAAATTCTCAATCATATTTCAAGACCTAGACCGGTTCAGTTAATCGACTTCGAAGATTTCTTATCCAGTCCCAGGCCTTCTCTAGTCCAGCTAAATCGACTCCCAACAGATTTTTCTGATAAAGACTCAGTAGAAGTTATCCCAGATGGTTCCCTCTCCGACGGTGAGTGAGGCGATCATTCCTTTTTAGCTGGTTCCCTCTCCGACGGTGAGTGAGGTGGTAAGTCCTTTTAAGATGTTTCCCTCTCCGACGGTGAGTGAGGTGATAGTCTCCTATGGTTCCCTCTCCGACGGTGAGTGAGGTGGTAAGCCCTTTTCAGATGTTTCCCTCTCCGACGGTGAGTGAGGTGATAGTCTCCTATGGTTCCCTCTCCGACGGTGAGTGAGGTGGTAAGTCCTTTTCAGATGTTTCCCTCTCCGACGGTGAGTGAGGTGATAGTCTCCTATGGTTCCCTCTCCGACGGTGAGTGAGGTGGTAAGTCCTTTTCAGATGTTTCCCTCTCCGACGGTGAGTGAGGTGATAGTCTCCTATGGTTCCCTCTCCGACGGTGAGTGAGGTGGTAAGTCCTTTTCAGATGTTTCCCTCTCCGACGGTGAGTGAGGTGATAGTCTCCTATGGTTCCCTCTCCGACGGTGAGTGAGGTGGTAAGTCCTTTTCAGATGTTTCCCTCTCCGACGGTGAGTGAGGTGATAGTCTCCTATGGTTCCCTCTCCGACGGTGAGTGAGGTGGTAAGTACTTTTCAGATGTTTCCCTCTCCGACGGTGAGTGAGGTGATAGTCTCCTATGGTTCCCTCTCCGACGGTGAGTGAGGTGGTAAGTCCTTTTCAGATGTTTCCCTCTCCGACGGTGAGTGAGGTGATAGTCTCCTATGGTTCCCTCTCCGACGGTGAGTGAGGTGATAATTCCTTTTCATATGGTTCCCTCTCCGACGGTGAGTGAGGTGACAATTCCCTTTCAGATTATAATTGCCTATGGTTCTCTCCCCGATACTGCGAAGATGGTAATTCCCACCAAGATTTTCTCAACGAGCGTTGTTGAAGTTAAAGTCGCCCAAGGTTCTCTTACCATTCATGCTAAGGTAGTAACCATCCCTGGTTCATTCATCATCTTTTGAAGCTCCAGACTCAGCTCCTGTAACCAGTCAGGACATATCTATGCCGGGCATCTGAAAACCAGCTCCTGCAACGTGTCAGGTACTCATGTTTCTTTTGCAGGTATGCAGGTTCTCGCTAAGGAATCTCTTACGCGATCAACATCCAGATGGCATCTATGAGCCCATCATCCTATTCATCGACCTCTAAATGGCATCTATAAGCCCATTCCACCACTGCTACTATGTGAGTGCAAATTTCTGGGCACTCTAGTGTTCAATCACTTTCTACCCTCGGATTACGAAAGGCACGTCCGCCAATCTGCATCCTCAGGTCTAAGAAGATTGAACAGGGGCAACTGTTGTACCCCAAAATTTGCCCTCCCATATTCTTCAAAGATTTGCCAAGTCAAGCTTCAAATCTCCCCAAGGGTTGCACAGTCAAAGATCTCCTATACAGTCAAGATTAGGGTTTATGTTCTGATCAAGAAAATGAAGTTTTCAAAGGTCCAATCAAGTCTCACATGCCTACAAATATGGTCAAGCATCCTCATACCAAGTTTCAAGACATTCAGCTCAAAATTGCACAGTCAAAACCCTAAATTGCACTACAGTCAACTGTAGGGGCAAAATGGTCATTTGGCAGTCAAAAGTTCAAATTTTTGGTCAACATATCATTTTGAAGCCACAAACATCATTTGATCAATGCTTGATCATGATTCTCAAAATTTGGCTCAGAAATCATCAAAATGCAAAAGTTTCCTTATTTGGACAGTTGGAAAAGTCAACTGAAATTGACCAGGGCATAACTTTCACATGGATTATCAGAAAAATTCCATCCAAAGCTCATTTTGAAGAGAAATACATTTCCTACAACTCATCTTCATACTTCAAGTCCAAGAAATGCTCTCACAAAAAGTTATCAATTTCAACATTATAGGTCATTTTAAAAGTCAACAAAAAAGGGACTTTAAGTCAAAGGCCATAACTTGAGATTGGTAAATCAAAATGACATGGGACCAAAGGCATTGGTTAGAGGATTCAAAGACCTTTCCAAAATGTCCAAGAACATGAGAAAAGCTTAAAAATTGAGCAAGTTATGCCTTGTGGAAGTTGGGAAATTTTTGGATATTTTGAAAAGTCAACATTGATTCAAATGACCTAAAATTGCTAATGGGCCCATTTTTCTTCCATAATTCATCATCCATGACATATGCACGATTACTTGGCCCAAAGGGAAGTCTTTATTCATTTTTTATTTATTTATTTGAATTTTTATTTATAATAATTCATTTAAATCAAAATAAATGTATGAAAAATGCTAACCTAAAGTTTTAAATCTTTTTGTGCATGTTTTACTCTCAAGATTTCGTGCTTGTACCAATATGGAAAGATTTGGGTTGATTGGCTTGATTTTGAACCAAAAACACATGGAAAAAGATATGAAAAAATCTTAGAAAATCAAATTTCCAAAATCAATGAATGCAATGGATTTGATTGACTTTTCTTGACCTAATTCACTACTACATATGCCAAGATCACAACCCTAATCAGAATACACACGCAGCCACTCAAGAAACTCCATTGACAACTTGAAATTTTCTCTAAAAAGTCAAAACTGAAAGTACACTTCCAGGGCGATTCAAGACCTAATTCTTCTTCCATTAGCTTCCTCAAGGTCTACTGAACATATTCCAATCACTAACATCCATCAAAACGCAAGGAATTGGTATACAGCATTCAAGATATTCCATGAAAAATTCATAATCGTGCATCATGATTCACGCATCTTTTGTAACTTTTATTTATTGATTCATGTTCATTATGAAGTTTTGAAGCTAACCAATGCATTCAATTATGTTTTTATGCTGTATACACGATTTCACCATGTTTGAGTTCTAGGGTTTGCAGGACCTCAAAATTGGGGGTTTTTATTTAAAGAAAAATTAGCCCTCAAAACCACCACCATTAGAATCATCATGGCTGGACGAAGAAGATGCCATGCTCGCGCCTAATTTATGGACCCTCTAGACCTATTCGCTATTTTCTGGTAGCATGCCTAAGAAAACGCGTATAAAACCGTGGCCTATGTGTTTTGTGTTTCAGGGATAACGAGGAAGATGACTTCGTGGCTGCCAACAATTGGCTAGTTTAAATTTCGCGCGCTAACCACCACTAACCGTTACTTTCTTATTATATTGTTCTTGGATTATTTAATATACAGATAAGCAAATTGGCACGGTTGGCAAGCGTGTTGGCTGGTGAAGTGCATGACCTGGGTTCGAGCCCCAGGTCTTACATGTTTCCATATTATTTTTCAATAACAATTCCCATGCGCTTCAAGGCTGCAGGCGCATCATATTCCTTCATCATCTATCCATCCACGTGCATATTGGAATCAGATCAAAGGTTGAGAGTTGGAGAGCACCATACACCCTGGTCCACGCTTCAACACGCTACTCAAAAAGGTCAAACGGACTCGGCTTATTGGGCCAGATTTCTCAAGATCTAACCTCCATATTGGGGTCTGAACCCCCAGGTTTGCATATTTTTCATTCCTCCTTATTTTCTTTATTTATTTAAATCTTTTACTTTTAATTATTATTTGTTTAAATTAATTACTTATTTTCACAAAAATAAAAATGCATAAAAATCAGAAAAGATAAAAAATATAATAAATATTTTTATTTTAATATTTCTTGTAAATAAATGCATGTAAATTAATTAGTTTAAATTAGGGTTTTAATTTTAATTCCTTTCATAACAAAATCTAAAAAATATAGAATTAGGTTTAATAAATGTTTTATTCCTTTTAATTTTTCTTTTTCACAAAAATATTATTATTTTATTTATTTTCATAATTAAAATTGTATATAAAAATTAGGTTTAATTTAGGTTAAAATTTTAACGTCTTCTTAATAAATTAAAATAAAATAGAATTAGGGTTAGCGTTTAATTGCAATTAATTTTTTCTATTAAATCCTAAAATATTAAAAATACCAAAAACATCTTTCTTTAATTAATTAACTTCATCATTAATTTGATTTTTGCAAAAGGGTCCAACGCCCACGTTCTTAATTTTTATTCTAATTCGCATATTTATTTTATTTTGCTTAAATAATTATGTACCTCTCCCGAAGCCATGTAAATTACTTCTCGCATTTTTAATTCTTTTCTTTAATTCTTTATTTTTCTGTCAAATCGGGTCCTGGATAATTTTGGCGATGTGGACCCGCGCCTTTTGTAATAGCTTAGAATTTACCTTTCCCGCAAATATTTTAACTGTTAATCAAAAGCATGAAAGAATGTATGGACAAAATAAAAACAAACGTTAGATCACCTTTAACATGACAAAAGACAAAAATAAATGAATCTGACACACCAATCACACACCACCCCTAGGGTACGCCTCACTGTTGCCTTGCCTCGAAAGGTGATCGTCGAGTAGAGGATGTCTTAGTAAGTCCTCATGATCCGGGAACCTGGCATGAGGGTAGCTTCTAAGGTGTCTTCCCATTGCTCTGGTGATCACCATGTCTCGAACCTCGAATTGACCCGAACACCTCCAACGGTGGTGCTACCTACCTCTCAATGGTGGGATGGCACTACTTTAAAGGACATTTACACAAACGAATTCCTTAGGGTAGGTAGACGACTCTAGATACTTGCTCTAAATTTCAAACAAAATTCAAAATACTTTTCACACCGACACCTTTTCAAAAAGCTTTCGAAAGCAATTTTTCAAACACTCTTGAGGACCGATACAAGAGTCGAACTGAAATTTTCAAAGAAACTTTTTAAAAACCCACAGTTGAAAAGCAAACAAACCATTTTTGAAAACACAAGTGAGCAAGTATCTAAGAGCCCATGGATAACCATGGATAGAAAGGGTGCTAACACCTTCCCTTTCTATAACCTACCTCCCGAACCAAGAGCGATCTCTTTAAGGAATTTTTCTGTGCTTTTGTCCTTTCCATTTGGAGAAAATAAAAGACGGTGGCGACTCTTGCTTCCGCGACATTTCGCGAACCAGTATTAAACAGTCAGTTCCAGATCCACCGATCACACTTGGCTTCAAAACCAAACTGTCGCAATCTAAACGATCTAAGGCACCTTTGGGCAAGACATTTAGAGAGGATCCAATATCAACCAATACATGGGCTAGAGTAGTCCCTTTGCATTCAATGGAGACATGCAACACCTTGTTATGATTTTTTCCAATTGAAGTCAAATCAACATCAGAGAACCCCAATCCGTAATCAGCAGTCAAACTCGCCACACAATTTTCAAACTGATCGGTTGTGGTATCTTGAGGAATGTGATGCGGTGGGAGAACTGACTTGAGGTTTTGCGTTTGTGTTCGCAAATGTTGCGGTTAGAAAGAGTCGCCACCGACTTTTTTTTATCCAAAAGGAAAGGTAAAAAAAGCACAGGAAAGACCTTTGAGATGTTTTCTTGAGTTCGGGGGGTAGATTATGAAAAGGGAAGGTGCTAGCACCCTTTTCATCCATGGTTTTCCATGGGTCTTAGTTACTTGTTTAGATCACTTGCTTTGTTTTGTTTGAAATGGTGTTTGGTGTGATTTTGAAAGTATTTTGTAAAAGAGGCCATTGTTTAGGCAATCTTTGTAATGATTCTCGTTCGTAAGAATGTATACAAAGATGTTTGTCTTTTGAAAATGTTTTCAATTTTTTGTAAGATGTTTTGAAATGTGTGTGTGTTTGTTTTTGAAAATAGCAAGGATTGTTTTGAAATGGAGCAAGTAACTTAGAAGCTATCTACCTACTCAAATATCTTTCTTGTGCATTTTTATTCCTTTGACATTGTTGACTTACCATTGATTTGGTAAGCAACCCTATCTTTGGATGTAAGCGGGACGGACGTGGGTCATCGTATAACCATGATAGCAATGTTGCCAAGTATCTTAGCATCTTTTGAGGGACCAAGATCATTTTGTTTTAGGCAACCTTTGAATAGCGTCATCGAGGGACTATGATCTTATATTTGTTTTGTTTTGCCAAGATACTTTGCATGCGTAACATGGCCATTTTATTTTAGGCAACCAAGTGGGATAAACCCTAAGGGTGCTTGTGTGCAAAGTGTGTCATTTTCATGCTTTTGTCTTGTATTTAGGGTTTTCTATTTTGCTTTGTTTTTGTTCTTGTCATGCAAACCCTAATTACTAATCATAGTATATAAAGCAATAAATTGCGTAATGTAAATATACTAGACTATTACAACAATTTTTATGGGAGGGGGGATACAAGTTTGAATGGGTTTTTTGCATAAATATAAACCTAAATATATTATTACAACCAAATCAAATATTATGCGAATTCAATAAATATAAGACAAAATATTTAAAATGCAATGCAATGTTCATGTTAGGAAAATGTTTTTATGTCTTGTTTTTGTGTAAGAAATATAATCAATTTAAACCCTAAAAATTAAAAGGAAAAAATATATTAATTCTTTTTTTGAAAGGAGGTAAACCCTAGTTTTCAAAATTAAAAGAAAATGATGTTTCATGTTTATTATTTTGTACATTTTTTGAATAAGAAAATAATAAATAATATTATATGTAAATATTAAAAAAAATTAGGTATGTACAAAAATAAGTATTTAGGAGTATAAAATGTATAATAAAAATATTAATTATTTTTAAATATATTTACAAGTCATTTAAGAAAATAAACTCTATTTATCAAAATAAATTATTTTTCATGTGAAAAATAAAATAAAAAAAATAAAAAAAAGTGTGAAAATAAATAAATCATTTTTTGGTATTTTTTATCATTAAGAAAAATAAATGGAAGTAAAAAATATGAAGAAAAATATAAAATATAAAAAGTTCAGCCAAAGGGGTGAAAATAACAAGTCAGAGGGTGCAAATAGTAAAAACAAAAAGGCCCAAAGCACAAAAAAGCCCAAGACGCTTCATCCCTGTCCTTGGCCAGCTTCCTGCGTGCGCTTCATGTTCAAACCTGCAACTTGCTTATGCTTGCATAAAAACAAAAACTCATAACATGAAACATGTGGCATTTGAGCTCACGATTCCAACAATATAAATTATGTAACCTAACTCTCAAAGATCAGAGAGAATTTTTGAACCCCTAATTCGTGACCTAACTTTTTCAGAGTTTTCAAACTTCAAATTCTCTTAGCACAAGTAATATAAATGAAAAGTAATGATATGTACAACTTCGTTATGATAAGGACTACATTTTTACTTCACAAATCGTGGCTTGAGGTTGCCTATTCAGAGAGATAGAGTTTGAAGAAATACCTTCTTCAGCTGGATTCGAGTAGGGCAATGTAGGGACTTTAATGGAGGCCTGATGATTGTTTGAGCTTCCTTGAACTTCCCTGAAGCTATTCCAATGCTTATCTTGCTTTAAGGATGGCTGGAACTCTCTGGACAAGTCAAGTTGCAAGCTTCCAAAGTGAAAATGGTGGATGCTGAAACAGGGGTTACAGAACCAGGGTGATGGCTTGGATTGCTCTGGTATGATGTTTATGAGATTCTTGAAGTGTTTAAACACAAAACGCATGAGCCAAATGAGAGTTGGATGTGCTTTTGCAAAAACTCTGTGTTTTGGCAATTTTGTGGAGTTTTTCAGTTTAAGAGTGTTTCAAGTTCAAGCCAAGCGTGCTATGCCTTGTAACAAGTTTGTATATTTGTATATAAATGATACAAAGTCAGCCCTTACTAGCTGTGCAAGCTTTGGACCTTTTTGCAACTTTTCTTGCATTTTAAGCAAAGTGACAAGACCAATGCTAAATTCTTGTACTAGCTTTCTTGAGGGCTGATAAGAGTTGGTACACATTGCTTGCACCAAGGGGACAGGTCCAATGCTCAAGATTGACAAAATTGCAAAAGTTCATCTTTATGAAAATGGCATTGTAACCTTTTGGCCAAAAATGGAAATACCACTTGTGCAAAGCTTCAAAAGCAAAGATAAAGGCTTTAGCTTATGAGTATGCATTTAATTATGGAGTGTATAGAAAGCTTAGGACCTGTAAAGCAAGATACAACCAGCATAGATTTGATTTGCAACTTGATGCTTTGTGAAAAATGGCTTGAACAAAAGTGAGAAAATGCCAACTTCCCTTCTTCGATTCTCCCTACTCAAAAATGATCTTGCAGAGTTCTTGGACATTTTAGAAATCTTGCAATGTGCTCTATAATCCATATTTGAAATGAAATTTGAGATACCTCTTTGAACTAGGTGAAAAATGTCCATGAAGTTGGGTCCAAAACCTGCCTAAATTAGGGCAAAATTTCACTAAGTTAAGAAGTTCATGGACCTATATTCACAAATTCATAACTTGAGATCCAAGCATCTTTTGGGGAAAGTTTGTGAAGAAAAGTTATAGATTTCATGGAGGAATACAACTTTCATGTTGGAAGTTTTCTTTGAATCAAAATGCATCATGGTGAAAGAGTGGTGAAAATTGGGAAAAAAATAAGAAAATTTTATACTTAGAAAAATTCTAAGTTATGAAATTTTTTCAAATTAAAACCCTAATTTTCAATTTTGAGTTTCTTGGTGAGCAAGTTTCATATTTTGACATATCTTGATGAATTATGACCCTTGGTACTTGATTTTGACCAAAAAGTCAAAGTTTGACTTTTCAGTGTATAGTTGATTTTTGATCAGTTGACTGCAAATTTCATCTGTCAATCCAATGAAATTGAGATCTTTTGAACCATGTAATTAGGTCAAGATGATGCCAATGAACCCTTGAAATCATGTTTGAATTCAATTGGTCATTGGCTAGGTTAAAAATCAGAAATTGCCCTCTCTCAGTCAAAACCCTAATTTTAACCATTTTGCCCTTTTGATGATTTGATCAAATTTCTTGAGGAGTTGTGATCCAAACTTGATCAAATGGTACATATGACTCTAAAATGTTGATGTGGATAAAAATTATGAAGTTTTACTGTAAATTGGCCATGATTGACTTTTCCCCCAATACAATTGATTTTTAGGTCAACTGTCCAATTGACTGATCAAAAATGTGGTTCAAGGCTTGAAACTTAACATGAACAATCTTAGGGGTCCAAAATGATGTATGAAAGTCACATGAAGCATTGGTGGTCCAAAAATCCTTGTGCAAACTCAAACCCTAATTTTGGGTTGTCAGTGCAATATGAGATGTCTTGAGCTGACCAAACCCTAATCTTGTCTTGAATCCAAGAAGTCTTGTGAAAAAAGGCTTGATAAATGAGAGGGAAAATTTTGGGGTACAACAACTGCCCATGTTCAATCTTCTTGAACCTGAAGAGTTAGATTGGCGAGCTTCGCCGTTCGTGACTCGAAGGTAAAAGATGATTAGACACTAGAGTGCCCATAAATTTGCACTCGATAAAGTGTAGTTAAGGGAATGGGCTTAAATATGCCATTTGGAGAGGTGATAAAATCCTGTTGGAGATGAGCTTGTAGATGCCATCCAAGAATGTTTGCTGAATTGTACGTTGTAAGTTAGAAGAATAAGTATCAGAATGGTGTCTGCGTCGGGAACGTATCTGAGCTGTATCTGGAAACTGAATCTGAATGAGTAACAGAATGGCTTCCGTGCCTGGAGCGTATCTGGAATGCATCATGAAATTGAAAATTGAATAAGTATCAAAATGGCATCTGTGTTTGGAGCCTATCTGAACTGTATCTTGAAGTTGAATCTGAATGAGTAACAAAATGGCTTCCTTCCTGGAGCGTATCTGGATTGCATCATGAACTTGAAAATTGAATAAGTATCAGAATGGCATCCGTGCCTGGAGCGTATCTGAAATGTATCTTGAAGTCTGAATCTGAATGAGTAACAGAATGACTTCCGTGTCTGGAGTGTATCTGTACTATATCTGGAAGATGAATCTGAATGAGTAACAAAATGAATTTCGTGCCTGGAGTGTGTTTGAACTGTATCATGATGTTGAAGTTTGAATAAGTATCAGAAAGGCATCCGTATCTGGAGCGTATCTGAACTGTATCAAAAGGTTGAATCTGAATGAGTAACAGAATGACTTCCGTGTCTGGAGCGTGTGTGTACTGTATCATGATTGCGTATTGTTAAACGATAGCTGTTAATCCTATCCTGAAAAGGGTAAAATGTTACCTGAAACACAAAGTTATGTTGCATGAAATGTATGATGCAATATATATATTTTATCAATGTTTATGATATGTGGATGTAATGTATGTGCATGTAAGCTGATTTGCTGTATTGTTGAGGAAAATTAATTCTTGATTGCTGAGGAAAATAAGTCCTTGACTGCTGAGGAAAATAAATCCTTGACTGCTGAGGAAAATAAATCCTTGACTGCTGAGGAAAATAAATCCTTGACTGCTGAGGATGTGTGGATTCTTCATGTCTTGAAGTTGGAGTACATTAACAAAAATTCCATTGTGAGAGTAGTGCCGTATACTGCTTGAGTAATCTGCTTGGGGAATCCAGAGAATTTTGATGACTTCTACTGGGGATTAATAAGGAGAATCTTCAATCTGTTGGGGAGCAATGAAAACTCTATGGGGAAAAAGCTTATTCCTGTTTGGAAAAAGTTCAGGAGTTTCAGTCGTCTGCCACTCTACTGGGGGATTATCCTAGGTCAGGGAGAAACAAAAGTTAATTGTTATCCGGTTGATTTTCAAATTTCAAGATGACCTGCTGGGGAATTTGGAGAAACTAAATGGTTTTCGCTGGGGATTGGTAGTTGGAAGTTTCAGCTCCAATGGGGATCTTAATGATGTACTGTAGGGATTGCTCATGGAATAGCCTAAAGACGTTTTCCTATTCTTTCAACCTGTCAGTAATTGTTCTTTTCCATTTTGTTTATTTGTAAACAGTAATTATGTTCAAATGCATATGTTCATTAATGAATCATTGGACGTTTTTGCAAATAAAAACACAAGTGTAAAGAAAAAGGCAAATAGTTTTTTGTACTTTGAAAGAGATATCTTTGTATTTACTTTGAATAAGTATTTTGTACAAAGGAGACAGACATCCTAGTAAGAGGATGGTGTCATAAAAATAAGAATTTTTTTACAAAGATAGCTATATGTGATAATCCCATGGGGTTCCCATTCTGCTATAGCCTCCGTATCTCCGAATATCTTGTCCATTTGTTGCTTCGTCCGAAGATGATTGAATTGATCAGAAGCTTTGAGTTTGTCAGTGAAGAGATTTTCTTTAAAGTGATCCGACGAGACATAGTCATACGCTTTAATTCCCTAACTTTTTCCTGGACCGCCCTTTCGGGTTTTCAGTCCACCGGGAAACCCTTTTTTGCCCAAGTCGCCCTTTCGGGTTTTCAACTTGCCGGGTGTACAGATTTTTTTATTTTATACCTAATTTTTGCCCGAACCTTTTGGTTCTCCGGGATGCCCTTGTTTTTCCTAGGTGTGTCAACCTAGCGGGTCTCTTATGCATAGTATCTTTTGACTATGTCCGCGTTCGCAGGGTGTGGCAGGTCATCACCATCCATGGTGGTTAAGATCATTGCCCCACCGGAAAAGATGTTCTTGATTACAAATGGTCCTTCATAGGTAGGAGTCCATTTGCCCCTGGGATCACTTTGTGGCAAGATGATGCGCTTGATCACTAGATCTCCAACTTGATATACCTGGCGTCTAACTTTCTTGTTGAAAGCCTTGATCATCCGTTTTTGATACATCTGACCATGGCAAACAGCAGTAAGTCTCTTTTCATCAATTAAGTTCAGTTGATCAATTCGGGTCTGGATCCAATCGTCTTCACTCAAACCTTCATCTTTCATGATTCTTAAAGAGGGGATTTGAACCTCGATAGGCAAGACAACCTCCATGCCATAAACCAAAGAATATGGTGTTTCCCCAGTTGACGTGCGAGTCGTGGTACGATACCCATGGAGAGCAAACGGTAGCATCTCATGCTAGTCCTTGTAGGTGACTGTCATCTTCTGTATGATCTTTTTAATATTTTTATTGGCAGCTTCGATTGCACCATTCATCTTCGGCCGATAGGGGGATGAATTGTGATGTTGAATCTTGAACTGCTCGCACAAGGCGGTGATCATAGTATTGTTAAGGTTTGTACCGTTATCAGTGATGATCCTTTCTGGGATACCGTACCGGCAAATAAGATTCTGCTTGATGAAGCGGGCAACAACATTCTTAGTAACAGATACGAAGGAAGCTGCTTCGACCCACTTGGTGAAATAGTCAATGGCCACTAGAATGAAACGGTGTCCATTGGAGGCTGTAGGCTTGATCTCCCCAATCATGTCGATTCCCCACATAGCGAAGGGCCAAGGAGCTGTTAAGACATTTAGAGGAACCGGAGGCACGCGCACCTTGTCTGCATAGATTTGACACTTATGACAAGTCTGTGAGTGTTGATAGCAGTCTGCTTCCATGGTAGACCAATAATAGCCTGCCCGTAGGATTTTCTTCGCCATCGTATGCCCACTAGGGTGAGTGCCAAAGGTACCTTCATGCAATTCAGCCATGATCTTTTCAGCTTCAATCTTGTCCACACAATAGAGTAGAATAGAATCATGATTACGTTTGTACAGGATGCCATTACTTAGGAAGAAATTAGCTGAGAATCTCCTTAAGAACCTTTTGTCATTGATTGAAGCTCCTTCTGGATATTCTTGAGCCTCGAGATACCTTTTAACTTCATGAAACCAAGGCTGGTCCACTATTTCTTCGGTATTAATCTCGTGACAGTGTGATGGTTCGTCCATTCGTTCAATGGTGATATGGGGAGCCTCGTTATCCCAATTAAGTTTAAACATAGATGACATTGTAGCTAGAGCATCTGCTAGCTGATTTTCTTCTCGCGGGAAATGCTCGAAGGTAATCTGCTCGAAATGTGGTAACAATGTCAAAACATGTTCTTTGTAAGGGATAAGGTTTGGATGCTTAGTGTCCCATTCTTCTTTGATCTGACTGATGACCAAAGCTGAATCCCCAAACACATCTAAATATTTGATTCCCAAGTCTATGGCAGCCTTGAGACCAAAGATGCATGCTTCGTATTCTGCCATGTTGTTCGTACAGTTGAAGCAAAGTCTGACAGTGAAGGGAGTATGGCATCCTTCTGGAGATATGAGTACAACGCTGATACCGTTACCAAGTGCAATGGATGCCCCATTAAAGAATAGGGTCCATCAGGATCCTTGTCCAGGTCCGTCATATGGCCTGATTTCTTCACCGTCGTCCAATGTCATAATGTCTTCGTCAGAGAAGTCAAATTTCATGGACTGATAATCTTCTACAGCTTGATGAGCAAGATGATCAGCTAGCACACTGCCCTTTATAACTTTTTGGGTTATGTACTGTATATCATATTCTATTAAGATCATCTGCCATCTAGCTATCCTCCCAGACAGAGCAGGCTTCTCAAAGATGTACTTTATCGGATCCATCTTAGATATCAGCAAAGTGGTATGAGTTAACATATATTGTCTTAGCCGGCGAGCAGCCCATACCAGAGCGCAACAAGTTTTCTCGAGCAGTGAATATCTGGTTTCACAGTCGGTAAACTTTTTGCTCAGGTAGTAAATAGCGTGCTCTTTTCGGCCAGACTCGTCATACTGCCCCAATACGCACCCCATTGAGTTCTCTAAAACGGTCAGATACATGATTAGTGGTCTTCCCTCGACTGGCGGCATCAAGACAGGAGGCTCTTGTAAATATTCCTTGATTTTATCGAAAGCAATCTGACATTCATCATTCCATCTGACTACTTGATCTTTCTTCAACAGTTTTAAGATTGGTTCACAAGTAGACGTTAGGTGAGAAATGAATCTGGCAATATAGTTCAAGCGTCCCAAGAATCCTCTGACTTCCTTCTCAGTGCGAGGAGCAGGCATTTCTTGTATCGCTTTAACCTTGGCAGGATTAACCTCGATGCCTTTGTTGCTGACAGTGAAACCTAAGAGTTTACCGGACCAGACTCCGAATGTGCTCTTGTTCGGGTTCAACCTTAATTTGTACTCCTTCAATCTGACAAACAGCTTTTGCAAGTGATCAAGGTGTTCTTCTTCAGTTTGTGATTGGGCTATCATGTCATCTACGTAGACCTCTATCTCATGATGTATCATATCATGAAACAAAGCTACCATGGCGCGCTGGTAGGTTGCCCCGACATTCTTCATTCCGAATGGCATCACTTTGTAGCATAACGTACCCCACTGTGTGACAAATGTAGTTTTATCCATGTCCTCAGGTGCCATTTTAATATGGTTATAGCCTGAGAATCCGTTCATGAAAGAAAATACTTTGTGCTGGGCTGTATTGTCAACCAGGATGTCGATGTGCGGAAGTGGAAAATCATCTTTAGGGCTGGCCCTGTTTAAATCTCTATAATCCACGCACATTCTCACTTTGCCGTCCTTTTTAGGCACAGGAACAATGTTGGCCACCCATTGAGGATAAGCAGTAACAACCAGAAATCCGACATCGAACTGTTTCATAACCTCTGCTTTGATCTTCTCTGACATGTCAGGTCTCATGCGGCGGACTTTTTGTTTCACTGGTGGACAGTCTTCTCTTGTGGGCAGACGATGTACCACGATGTCTGTATCGAGTCCCGGCATGTCTTCGTATGACCAGGCAAAGATCTCAACATAATCATGCAATAGCTGAATTAAGCGCTTCTTGACACTCGGCTCTAGATTGGCACCCACTTTGATTTCCTTTTTATCTTCCTTGGTGCCCAAGTTGATTGTATCCAACAGCTCCTCATGAGGCTGAATAGCTCTTTCCTCTTGTTGTAGTAGTCTGGCCAATTCCCCTGGCACCTCACAATCTTCCTCACCTTCGTATTCGGCTTGGTAGATCAGATCTTCAGAGTCACTAAAGGCTATAGCAGTATCATTACCCATGGGATCCGGAATTGAAGGGTACCTGCATTTGTGAGTGTGGGTGTGTGTAAGGATATAGCCATCTTAAAACAATAAAATGTAAAAGAAAGAGAATGAGCACAAAAGGTTTATATATGAAAAAGCGTCCATGATTCATTGAATGTCATATGAAGATGAAATAAAAACCCTTACAAATGGACCATTATGCCTCGGGTAAGACACAAGGTTTTTAAAGTGCGAATTGTTCGTGATTATTACAAGTCCAACAGAAATGTAAAAGATAAATTACTGCGAGATGAAATTTATTGGGATGAAGTCTCTGGCTTCCCAGTTGTGAAGTCCTCCGCTGACAGTAGGAAATATCCAATCTTCCAGGCTGCCATTCTCTTTATTTTCTTCTACTGCATGGACCCCTTGGTGGCTAATCTTCACAGGTGGCCCCCAGCACGGGCACGACGCACAACCTTCTGAGCAGTTGAAGTAAACCCCAAGCCAAACCTGTCTGATTTGTACAGAATGTCTGGAAGTTTCCCCCAGATGGTGCATCCTCCCTCTTCCACTACTGCCTTTGCATCCTTTAGAGAAGACATCCGAGGTGGAGGTCTTGTGATCTTAGGAATCAAGGATACCGCCTTGGTCGCTGCTACTTCTTCAGAGACTTCTTCAAAATGTTGGAAAGGGGTTTCAATGAACTCGCTATCCAACTCTATATAACAGAAGGAATTCAGATGACTAATCATATACTCCTCCTCCCCATGGACAGTTATGATCTTTCCTTGGACGGGGTACTTCAGCATCTGGTGCAATGTGGAGGTGACGGCACCGGCATTGTGGATCCAGGGGCGTCCTAACAGACATGAATAGGAAGGACGGATGTCCATCACATAGAAGTTTGAGCTTAAAATCTGGGTTCCCACCTTTATTGGGATGTCCACCTCCCCGTGGACCATCCTCTTTGAACCATCAAAAGATCTCACCACTATATTGCTGGGTTTTAAAGTCAGCCCCTTGCAATCCAATATGTCAAGGGCTTTCTTCGGCAAGATGTTCAAAGATGACCCAGTATCAACCAAAACATGGGCTAGGGTTGTTCCTCTACACTCTACTGAGACATGTAATGTCTCATTGTGTTTTCTCCCTCTGGGTGTCAAGTCAGCATCAGAGAAACCCAAGCCATTATCAGCTATCAAAATGGCCACACAGTCCTGGAACTGGTTAGCAGACGTCTCTTATGGCACATGAGTTGTCTTCAGAAATTTTACCAGAGCTTTGGCATGTGCTTCAAAGCACAGTAGCAGGGCTAACATAGAGATCTTGGAAGGGGTTTGCCCCAACTGTTCAACCACATCATAATCACTTTTCTTTATTACCCTCAGGATTTTTTCCATCTCCTTCTTGGATGTTTCAGGAATAACTAGTGATTGAGCCTTCATCCGGACATACCCCTCTTGAACGTTCTTTCCTTTATTCTCAGCAGTGGAAGTAGGGATAGGGATTGTGTTGTCTTTTTCGGTAAGTACACTTGCAGGTATAATCACTGGTGTAGAGGTAATCTTTGGAACGGCCACGGGTCCAAAGATTGCCCTTTGGAGGAGCAATCTCTGGAGAGAAGATTCTACCACTGCGGGTAATCTTGCTTGTTCCGGCAATATTGCTAATGTCAGAATTGTCCTCTTTGGAGCTTTCTTCTTCGGCAGTCATTTCATCCTGTTTAATACCATGGTAGTAGATTTCTCCACTATAATTCCATGGTACTGATTTATCTGATTTGTATGGGGCCGGCCCGAGCATTGTAATCTTAAGTGGGGTAGTCTTTGGAGCAGGTGTAATCCTAACGGGTCTTTTAGGGAGCTTGGAAGGATTGGCGTAGATGGTTATAATTGAAACTTCTTTAACTGGAACGGGTGAAACAGGAGCATTCTCAAACAGAATTTCTTGGTTATCCATCAGTCGTTGGATACCTTTCTTCAACAGAGGGCAGTCAAATGATGAGGACATGCAAACATGGCAGTCTTTGTCACAACCTGGTAATATACTAGCTTTCAAAAAATTCAACTTAATAGTCGGGAGCGGAGTCAACAGTTCATCCACGGTAGCAACAAACAAGTCTTCTTCAATAGCGTTGGCATTGTGACCATGCCTAGGCATTGGAGCAGAAATAACATTTGGTTTCTCAGGAGCTTCAAACTCAACTTCCTTCGCGTCTATCAGGTCTTCAATTTTGTTCTTCAGAGCCCAACAATTGTTGGTGTCGTGCCATGGACTTTTAGAATGGTACGCGCACCTGGAATTCAGATGGTAATGTGGAGACGCAGTATTGGGATTCTTTGGGGCCTCTTTCAAAGTTGCCAGATTCAATTTCAGAAGATGTGGTAGAACTTGGGCTGGAGTCATGTTAATCTTGGTGAATTGCCGAACTGGCCTTTCCACTCTTTGCTGGTTAGTTCTTGGCTGGTCTGGTGCAGGCTTTGGAATCATAACGGCCCCCACCGTTGGTCGGCGCTCAATTCTTCCCTGATTCCTCTGTGAATGAACAATAGATACTTCCTTTCTTCCAGTGAAGGGCTTTTTCATAACTGTAGAGGCAGACGCGTCCTTCTGAATCTTCCCACTTCTTATACCAGCCTCCACCCTTTCGCCAGTTAAAATCAATCCGTGTAACCCTACAGAAGAACTCCCAATCAGATGATTGAATAAAGGACCTGATAGATTTCCCAAGAACATGTCCACCAACTCCCTTTCAGACAGAGGGGGTTGCACCCTTCCGGCTAGATCTTTCCACTTTTGTGCGTAATCTTTAAAGCCCTCATTGGAAACCATAGCCATACTCTGAAGCTGAGTACGGGTAGGCGCCAAGTCCGTGTTATACTGATATTGTTTATAGAAAGCTGCTGCCAGGTCTTCCCAATTGTGGACGTTAGCCCTTTCTAATTGGTAGAACCAATCAAGTTGCGTTCCTGATAAACTGTCTTGGAAAAAATGGACCCACAAGTCTTTGTCAGCAGAGTGTGGTTGAATCTTCCTGACATATGATCTGAGGTGCATTTTAGGGCAAGACACCCCATCATACTTGGCAAATAGTGGCACTTTAAACTTTGGCGGGATCACAATTCCTGACACCAGCCCCAACTCTTCAAAATCTAGCCCTGGTACTCTCTGGATTTCCATAGCGCTTAGTCGCTCTTCAAGGTGTTTGTACTTGTCATCAGCCGGAGGGTATTGTTGTTCAGAGTAGTCCTCCTCTTCCTCTTCTTCTTCAGAATCTGATGGTACTGCCGTTTCTTTTCCCTTTCTTTCCCCTTCATCAGATGTTGTTGGAAAATCTAAGGCCCTTCTAGCTTGTCCCTGAAACCTTCTGCCCATGATTACCACACCAGTTGGCTTCTTCTTCTTTTTCTCTTTCTCTTTCTCTAGCAGAGTCTTCAGCTCCTCTTGCCCCTTGGCTAAGGTCATGAGTAATTGTTGAAATTGCGTATTCTGAGCTTGCACATCTTTGACCGTTTGTTCGAGATCAATCTTACTGAAATAAACAGTAGAGAGATGGGGAAACTTGTTGCAAAGACCTGTTTATGTTTATGATGAATGATATGTATTCATGCAATGCTTTCAAGGATTTAAAAATTCAAATTTGTTTTAAACAAAAAAGAAAACACACGTCATATTAATAAAATAGAATTTGAGTACATCAATGCCCCTTGAGAAAAATAATACAAAATTCTAAGGTAAAAAGACATTGCGCATCCTCTTTGGTGCAATGTAGGTATTGAGAGTCTGCTCTTCATGAAGTAGCCGAGTGAGTTCCAAAACCTTCTTCTCGCTTGCGTAGAATTAGGCTTCGAAATTATCGCTCTCTCCTTTGAGCTGTATCCAATCCCTTTGTAGGTCTTCGAGTGATGTCGGCATGCCAGGATGTAGGATAGTGTATGGAACTTCTCCTTCCTTAACAGGCTCAATAATCACTGGGAGAATGGAGGGATAAGGCATCATAAGACTTTGACCACGGGTTCGTACCCACTTGAGGTAAGGCTCAAGAGGGATGGAATTCTTGTGTCCCAAAGTCTTGCTATCCACATTGTTTAGCATCCTCCAAGCTCGGATGAATCTCTGGCAAAGTCCTTGATCGTCGTTGTCGTAGTCGAAAACCAATCCTTGAATCAGCATATCATGTGGGCCATCCCTTCAGGCATAACCAAACTGTCTTAGAGCTAAGCACAGTTTGTAGGTGATGCCTCCCCTAATGCCAAATAGAGGGACATTAGGGAATTCCCCACAACGGTCAATAATGATAACATTCTCCTTGGATCGAGAGCACCAATGAATATATGAATGTTTAAGTGTCATTAACCTTTGTGACCACCTCAAACCTTGCTCATTCTTCAAGACTGATTGGGGAAGATGAGAAATAAACCATCTTTCCAGGAGAGGAGTACAACATATAATAACACCTCTTTTCCTCATTGTACGAGTGTGAAAAGAGTGTAGGATATCCCCAAGCAATGTAGGCACCGGGTTGCGAGACATGAAGATTTTGACAGCGCTTACATCTATGAGTTGGTCAGGATTAGGGAACAAAACCATCCCATAGATGAGAAGAGCTACAATCTCCTCAAAAGCTTGCAAGTCTAGGGAACTCCAACAACTTTGGGCCTCCTCAAACAGAAACTTTGCCAGGAAGCCTTTGACACCACTTCTAGTTTCCCAATGAGTTGTGACATCAGATGAGTGCAAGTGCAGGGCTTGAGAAATCTCTTCTGGCTTTGGATCTCTTTCCGTACCGTTGAAGGGTAGTTGATTGAGAATAGGAATCCTCAGAAGTTGAGAGAATTCTTCCAAAGTGGGCACAAGTTGATAGTCAGGAAATGTGAAGCAATGGTGCAAAGGGTCAAAGAACTGAAAGAGAACCTTCAACATATCCTCCTCTGTGTTGGAAGTGACCAAGTTGAGTAGACGACCATGTCTCTCGGTGAATGGAGAGTTCTCAGGGATCCTTGAAGCTAGCTCCTTGAGTTGTGGAGGAATTCTTACAAGGTTGATTTGGATAGTTTTTCTGCGAAGTGAATCCATAACCTACAAAACAAGAACAAAGATGAATCTCCAAAATCCTTGAAATGGTTAGAGGATGCACATGATGCTCATGATGTCCATGATGTTATTCACAAGTATATATATACAAGCAAATCAAACAAGTTCTTAGTTTAGGCTTGCATGGGGTTTCATAGGTAAGTACCCTCTTGAAGTTTAGTTGGCTCAACCTGTCTTAGTAATAGTAACCGGGTTCTAAGGAGCTCAATATCACTGGATTGTTTCCTTGTTCATTGTTTCAGTTCAATCCTCTTTACTGGCGACCGAAATATTCTAAGAAACCAACCCTCAATGAGTGTAGTATCGAGTATTTACCAACTTCGGACTGCACCAAAGCCGGTCATCTCACTACATCCTAAAAGGCCAAGTTGGTCAAGTAAAGGTTCTAGAAGTTCATTAGTGCTTTATGACATCACTCAGCGGCCCCGTATTCTCTTTGATTGAATCAAAGGCTACCGGTACCCACAAATATGTTGCACTAACATAGCTATTGCTTAGACCATGTCGGTATACCCCACACAGTTTCCACAACGTATTGCTATTTACCTATAATATTCCCCAAATCTGGGTGGAGGATTCAAACCCAAACAAAGAACCATAATGTAAAGCAAACAAGTCAAACAATTGCAAGCAAATAAATGTATAAACCCTAAGGTAACCCCACTTTTAGAACATTCCCCAGCAGAGTCGCCAATTTTGTGATACGGTGGGAGAACTGACTTGAGGTTTTGCGTTTGTGTTCGTAAATGTTGCGGTTAGCAAGAGTCGCCACCAACTTTTCTTTTATCCAAAAGGAAAGGTAAAAAAAGCACAGGAAAGACCTTTGAGATGTTTTCTTGAGTTCGGGGGGTAGATTATGAAAAGGGAAGGTGCTAGCACCCTTTTCATCCATGGTTTTCCATGGGATCTTAGTTACTTGTTTAGATCACTTGCTTTGTTTTGTTTGAAATGATGTTTGGTGTGATTTTGAAAGTATTTTGTAAAAGAGGCCATTGTTTAGGCAATCTTTGTAATGATTCTCGTTCGTAAGAATGTATACAAAGAAGTTTGTCTTTTGAAAATGTTTTCAATGTTTTGTAAGATGTTTTGAAATGTGTGCGTGTTTGTTTTTGAAAATAGCAAGGATTGTTTTGAAATCGAGCAAGTAACTTAGAAGCTATCTACCTACTCAAATGTCTTTCTTGTGCATTTTTATTCCTTTGACATTGTTGACTTACTATTGATTTGATAAGCAACCCTATCTTTGGATGTAAACGGGACGGGCGTGGGTCATCGTATAACCATGATAGCAATGTTGCCAAGTATCTTAGCATTTTTTGAGGGACCAAGATCATTTTGTTTTAGGCAACCTTTGAATAGCGTCATCGAGGGACTATGATCTTATATTTGTTTTGTTTTGCCAAGATACTTTGCATGCGTAACATGGCCATTTTATTTTAGGCAACCAAGTGGGATAAACCCTAAGGGTGCTTGTGTGCAAAGTGTGTCATTTTCATGCTTTTGTCTTGTATTTAGGGTTTTCTATTTTGCTTTGTTTTTGTTCTTGTCATGCAAACCCTAATTACTAATCATAGTATATAAAGCAATAAATTGCGTAATGTAAATATACTAGACTATTACAACAATTTTTATGGGAGGGGGGATACAAGTTTGAATGAGTTTTTTGCACAAATATAAACCAAAATATATTATTACAACCAAATCGAATATTGTGCGAATTAAATAAATATAAGACAAAATATTTAAAATGCAATACAATGTTCATGTTAGGAAAATGTTTTTATGTCTTGTTTTTGTGTAAGAAATATAATCAATTTAAACCCTAAAAATTAAAAGGAAAAAATATATTAATTCTTTTTTTGAAAGGAGGTAAACCCTAGTTTTCAAAATTAAAAGAAAATGATGTTTCATGTTTATTATTTTGTACATTTTTTGAATAAGAAAATAATAAATAATATTATATGTAAATATTAAAAAAAACTAGGTATGTACAAAAATAAGTATTTATGAGTATAAAATGTATAATAAAAATATTAATTATTTTTAAATATATTTACAAGTCATTTAAGAAAATAAACTCTATTTATCAAAATAAATTATTTTTCATGTGAAAATAAAAAAAAAAAGTGTGAAAATAAATAAATCATTTTTTGGTTTTTTTTATCATTAAGAAAAATAAATGGAAGTAAAAAATATGAAGAAAAATATAAAATATAAAAAGTTCAGCCAAGGGGGTGAAAATAACAAGTCAGGGGGTGCAAATAGTAAAAACAAAAAGGCCCAAAGCACAAAAAAACCCAAGACGCTTCATCCCCGTCCTTGGCCAGCTTCCTGCGCGCGCTTCATGTTCAAACCTGCAACTTGTTTATGCTTGCATAAAAACAAAAACTCATAACATGAAACATGTGGCATTTGAGCTCACGATTCCAACAATATAAATTATGTAACCTAACTCTCAAAGATCAGAGAGAATTTTTGAACCCCTAATTCGTGACCTAACTTTTTCAGAGTTTTCAAACTTCAAATTCTCTTAGCACAAGTAATATAAATGAAAAGTAATGATATGTACAACTTCGTTATGATAAGGACTACATTTTTCCTTCACAAATCGTGGCTTGAGGTTGCCTATTCAGAGAGATAGAGTTTGAAGAAATACCTCCTTCAGCTGGATTCGAGTAGGGCAATGTAGGGACTTTAATGGAGGCCTGATGATTGTTTGAGCTTCCTTGAACTTCCCTGAAGCTATTCCAATGCTTATCTTGCTTTGAGGATGGCTGGAACTCTCTGGACAAGTCAAGTTGCAATCTTCCAAAGTGAAAATGGTGGATGCGGAAACAGGGGTTACAGAACCAGGGTGATGGCTTGGATTGCTTTGGTATGATATTTATGATATTCTTGAAGTGTTTAAACACAAAACGCACTAGCCAAATGAGAGTTGGCTGTGCTTTTGCAGAAACTCTGTGTTTTGGCAGTTTTGTGGAGTTTTTCAGTTTGGGAGTGTTTCAGGTTCAAGCCAAGCGTGCTATGCCTTGTAACAAGTTTGTATATTTGTATAGAAATGATACAAAGTCAGTCCTTACTAGCTGTGCAAGCTTTGGACCTTTTTGCAACTTTTCTTGCATGTTAAGCAAAGTGACAAGACCAATGCTAAATGCTTGTACTAGCTTTCTTGAGGGCTGATAAGAGTTGGTACACATTGCTTGAGACCTATAGAAATTGCTTGCACCAAGGGGACAGGTACAATGCTCAAGATTGACAAAATTGCAAAAGTTCATTGTTATGAAAATGGCATTGTAACCTTTTGGCCAAAAATGGAAATACCACTTGTGCAAAGCTTCAAAAGCAAAGATAAAGGCTTTAGCTTCTGAATATGCATTTAATTATAGAGTGTATAGCAAGCTTAGGATTTGTAAATCAAGATACAACCAGCATAGATTTGATTTGCAACTTGATGCTTTGTGAAAAATGGCTTGAACAAAAGTGAGAAAATGCCAACTTCCCTTCTTCGATTCTCCCTACTCAAAAATGATCTTGGAGAGTTCTTGGACATTTTGGAAAGCTTGAAATGTTTTATATAATCCATATTTGAAATTCAATTTGAGATACCTCTTGGAACTAGGTGAAAAATGTCCATGAATTTGGGTCCAAAACCTGGCTAAATTAGGGCAAAATTTCACTAAGTTAAGAAGTTCATGGACCTATATTCAAAAATTCATAACTTGAGATCCAAGCATCTTTTGGGGAAAGTTTGTGAAGAAAAGTTGTAGATTTCATGGAGGACTGCAACTTTCATGTTGGAAGTTTTCTTTGAATCAAAATTCATCATGGTGAAAAAGTGGTGAAAAGTTGGGAAAAAATAAGAAAAATTTTATACTTAGAAAAATTCTAAGTTATGAATTTTTTTCAAATTAAAACCCTAATTTTCAATTTTGAGTTTCTTGGTGAACAAGTTTCATATTTTGACATATCTTGATGAATTATGACCCTTGGTACTTGATTTTGACGAAAAAGTCAAAGTTTAACTTTTTAGTGTACAGTTGATTTTTGATCAGTTGACTGCAAATTTCATCTGTCAATCCAATGAACTTGAGATATTTTGAACCATGTAATTAGGTAAAGATGATGCCATTGAACCATTGAAATCATGTTTGAACTCAATTGATCATTGTCTAGGTTAAAAATCAGAAATTGCCCTCTCTCACTCAAAACCCTAATTTTGACCATTTTGCCCTTTTGATGATTTGATTAAATTTCTTGAGGAGTTGTGATCCAAACTTGATCAAATGGTATATATGAGTCTAAAATGTTGACGTGGATAAAAAATTATGAAGTTTGACTGTAAATTGGCCATGATTGACTTTTTCCCCAATACAACTGATTTTTAGGTCAACTGTCCAATTGACTGATCAAAAATGTGGTACAAGGATTGAAACTTAACATGAACAATCTTAGGGGTCCAAAATGATGTATGAAAGTCACATGAAGCATTGGTGGTCCAAAAATCCTTGTGCAAACTTAAACCCTAATTTTGGGTTGTCAGTGCAAGATGAGATGTCTTGAGCTGGCCAAACCCTAATCTTGTCTTGAATCCAAGAAGTCTTGTGAAAAAAGGCTTGATAAATGAGAGGGAAAATTTTGGGGTACAACAAGGAACATGCGCCTTCTTCAAGAATTTGACCAATGCCTGAGCATGAGCATCAGAACAAAGTAACAAAGATAGCATAGAGATCTTGGAATGGGTTTTCCCTAGATGCTCTACTATCTTGAAATCACTCTTCTTTCTAATATTCAAAATCTCCTCCATTTCTTGTGTGGAGGGTTCCTCGGCAACAATTTATTTGGCAGGTGCCTCTGTCCTGGAAAGCTCAATTATCTTTTCTTTGTCCCTAGCATCAGTGCTAGGTTTGTCAACAGAAATGCAAATAGGTGTAGTTGTAGTGGTTGGAGGTGAAATGTTAGGAGAGAATATTCTCCCCGTCCTTGTCACCTTTCTAGAGCCAGTAATGTTGGTAATATCATTAGTCTTGTCTTCATTAATCCAAGAGTCTTGCTTAATTCCATGGTACTATACTTTGGCGCCGTAACTCCAAGGTACTGCCTTATCGGAAGAATAAGGAATTGGCCTTGGTGCGATAATTATCAAGGGAACAATTGTTGGTTCATTGGAAATCCTAATAGGACCTTTTGAAGAGATCCTAATAGGCTTGTTGGATATGGTAATGATTGATATGTCTTTAACCTCTTCAGTCAAACTTTTTACAGCCAGAGTTCTTTCAAACAGGATCTCATGACTATCTATTAGGTGTTGAACGCCCTTTTTCAGCCATTCACATCCATTCTTTTGTAGAGCACAACAATCACAATATCTAAAACAACCATGGAAAACCCCATCTCTCAACAAATTTTCTTTAACAATGGTCAGTAGAGTAGTCAAGTCTTCAACAGAGGAAACAAAAGCAATGTCTTCAATTGCATTGACACCTTTGCCCTGATTTGGAATTGGTGCAGTAATTATATTCGGAGTTGTAGGTGGATCAAACTCAATATTTTTGTCGTCAATGAGGTCTTGAATTTTGTTTTTCAAAGCCCAACATTGGTCAGTGTCATGTCCGGAGCTATTGGAGTGATAAGCGCATTTGGCGTTAGGATTGTACTTTGGTGATGAAACATTGGGATTTGGTGGTGGATCCTGCAATGTTACCAAGTTAGCCTTCAACAGGTGTTGCAAGGCTTGAGATAGTGACATGTTGATCCTTGTAAATTTTCTCCTTGGAACCTCAAGTCTTTGATAATTGGCTTATTGTGGTTGTCTTTGAGTAGAGGGTGGATTGGAGATTAAAACAGCATTGACAGATTGATGATGGTCTTTCTTGATATGGACCCTTGGCCCATATACAACATTGGTTTCCTTTTTTCCAGTAAAGGGCTTATTCACAGTATTTTATGTAGAGGTAGAAGTCATGGGAATTTTTCCACTTTTGATACCGCTCTCGACCCTTTCACCAGTCAAGATTAACTCAGTGAAACCGGATGATGAGTTGCTAATCAGTAAGTTGAAATATGGTCCAGTTAATGTTCCCATGAACATATCCAACAGCTCCCTATCATTTAGTGGTGGTTACACTCTACCAGCAAGGTCCTTCCATTTTTGCACATATTACTTGAAACCTCCATTGGAACCCATTGTCATTCCTTGTAACTGACTCTAGTCGGTGCCAAATCAGTGTTGTACTGATATTGACGGTAGAAAGCGGTGGCCAGATCTTCCCAAGTGTGAATGTTGGAACCCTCCAACTGGTAAAACCATTCTAACTGAGTCCCAGACAGACTCTCTTGGAAGAAGTGTACCCAGAGCTTCTTATGAGTAGTATGTGGTTGTATTTTGCGAACATAGGACCTCAAGTGAAGTTTTGGATGCGAAACTCTGTCGTACTTAGCAAATATTGGAATCTTGAATTTATGGGGGATAACAACTCCAGGTACCAAACCCAAATCACCAAAATCCAAGCCAGGCACGACTTGAATTTCAACAGATTTCAACCTATCCTCCAGTTTCTTGTACTTATCCTCAGTCCGTGGATACTGTTCATCAAAGTAATCTTCATCCTCAGAGGTTGGATTGATACCACCCCCAGCACGGGTGCTTCTTGCATCTTCATCCTGATTCTCATCTTCCTCAGATGATTCTTCTACTACTTAAATTTGTCGTATAGGGCCCTTGAATCTCTTCCCATGTTTAGCAAAGCCTTCTTCTTAGTCTTTTTTCTTGGCAACCAGAAGTGACACCAGTTCTTGCTTCCCTTTGGCCAAATTGAGCAGGGTTTCTTGAAATTGAGAATTTTGTGTCTGCAAGTCTTTCACAGTCTTCTCGAGATCCATCTTACTGAAATAAACAATAGAAAGATGAAGAAACCTATGTCAGAAAACCTGCTTATGTTATGATGCATGTAATGCGAATGCAAATGTTTTCAATGACTTTTAAGATTTAAATTTTCTTAAACAAAGAAGGAACAAACATTAATTGGATTAATAAGTTCAAATATGATTACAAAAGGTGCCTATTGGGCTTACAATGGAATAAGTACAAATAAAATAAACTCCTAAAAGGACTCAGGCTTTCCAGGAGCATATCCTCTTTGGTGTAATGTAGGCGTTCAAACTCTTCTCTTCATGAAGTTGTCTCGTGAGCTCCCAAACCTTCTTCTCGCTTGCGTAGAACTGGGTTTCAAAGGTGTCACACTCTTCTTTGAGTTGAATCCATGATCTTTGCAGCTCCTCGAGAGTAGTACGCATGTTAGGATGAAGAATAGTGTAGGGAACGTCTCCTTCGACAATAAGCTCCATGAGGATAGGTAGGATGGCCTCATATGGCATCATGAGATTTTGAGCACGAGCTCGCACCCACTTAAGATAAAGCTCCAAAGGAATAGAGTTCTTATGCCCCAATGTCTTGCTATTAACTTTGTTCACCATTCCCCGAGATCGTATGAATCTTTGACGGTAACCTTGGACATCACTCTCATGGTCAAATGCAATTCCTTGGACAACTGCATCATAAGGACCACCCCTCCTAGCATACCCAAACTATCTCAAAGCCAAACAAGGATTATAGGTGATACCTCCCCTAAGGCCTAGTAGAGGGTCATTAGGGAATTCCCCGCGATGGTCAATAATGATAACGCTCTCCAAAGATCGAGAACACCAATAGATATCTGAATGCGTGAGTGACATCAACCTATTAGACCATCTCATGCCTTGCTCATTCTTCAAAACAGATCGAGGTAGGTGCGAAATAAACAACCTAGCCAATAAATGAGTGCAACACATAAGAATTCATCTTCTCTTCATGGTGTGAGCGCAAAGAGAATTCAAGATATCTCCAAGTAAGGTAGGCACTAGGTTACGAGATAGAAAAACTTTGAATGCATTCACATCTATGAATTGATCCGGGTTAGGAAATAGTACCATCCCATAGATTAGAAGAGCCAAAATCTCTTCAAAAGCTTGCAAGTCCAGAGCATCCCAAAATAATTGAGCCTTCTAAAACAAAAACTTGTCTAGAAACCCCTTAACACCACTTCTTGTTTCCCAATTTGCCACAACATTGGACCATTTCAAATGTAAAGCTCGAGCAATCTCCTCAGGTCTTGGGTATCTTTCAATATCGGTGAAGGGTATTTGATCAAGAATGGTCACTCCCAAGAGTTAAGAAAATTCTTCTATAGTAGGCACTAATTGGTAATCAGGAAATGTAAATTAATGGTGCTTAGGATCAAAGAATTGGAAAAGCACATGTACCATATCCTCTTCAAAGTTTGTTGTAACCAAGTTGATGAGACGACCATACTTCTTGGTGAATGGAGAATCATTGGGAACCCTTGATGCTAATTCCTTAAGTTGAGGAGGCACTTTCACAAGGTTGATTCGGATAGTATTTCTTCGCATGGAAGCCATGTCCTACAAAACAGCACAAAGGTAAATCCCATAAGTCCTTGAAATGGTTAGTGCAAATGCAATGGTATGATGTTATGATGTTATGTACAAGTAAACATATACAAGGAAAGAAAACAAGTCCTTAGGTTTAGGCTTGCATGAGGTTTCATTGGTAAGTACCCTCTTCAAGTTTAGTTGGTTCAACCTCTCCTAGAAAGTAATCGGGTTCTAGGGAATTTCAATATCACTGATCTTTCTTCATTGGGTGTTGTTTCAGCGCAAGCCTCTGTTTTGGCGACCGAAATATCCCAAAAGTCTGATCTCAATGAGCGTAGTATCGAGTATCAACCAACTTTGGACTACACCAAAGCCGGCTATCTCACTACTTACTAATGGCCAAGTTGTTCAACTAAAGGTTCTAAGGTTCGTTAATGCTTCATGAAATCGCTCAGCGGACTCGTATTCTCCTTAATTCTCCATAAGGGATACCAGTACCCACAAATATGTCACACTAACATAGCTATTGTTTCAACCATATCGTTCTACACCGTACAGTCTCCACAATTCTTACTATTTACCTAATGATGTTCCCAGATCCGGGTAGAAGATCAACCCAAACAAGGACCCATAAATATAATGCAAACAAATCAAACAAAGAAAGAATTTAAAGGTGATCTAGCTCTAAGGTAAACCCTACTTTTAAGTATCTCCCTAACAGAGTCGCCAGTTCTGTAATACGGTGGGATAACTGACTTGAGTGTTTTGCATTTTATCGCAATTGTTGCGAATAGCAAGAGTCGCCATCGACTTTTATTTTATCTAATAAAGGAAAGGGTGAAAAGAACAAGAAAGACCTTTTGAGATATTTTCTTGAGTTCGGGGGGTAGGTTATGAAAAGGGAAGGTGTTAGCACCCTTTTCATCCGTAGTTATCTACGGGCTCTTAGTTGCTAGCTCACTTTGAAATGCTTTTGTTTGAAATGTGCTTGTGATGAGTTTTAAAAGTATTTTTTAAAAGTGCCTTCGTTTAGGCGAACTTTGTAATGATTCTCGTCTCTATAAGAATGTATACAAAGTGTTGACTTTTGAAAATGTTTCATGTTTGAAAATGTTGGTGTGTTTTGAAAGATGTTTTGAAAATGGTTGTGAGCAAGCAACTATGAATGTTCTATCTACTCAAAAATTCTTAGTTCTTTTCCTCCTCCTTTAGATATTACTATCTTAACATTGATTGACAAGAAGCTCTGTCATTGGATGTGAAGGTACAAGCGTGGGTCGTCGCACAGTCATAGAAGGCAACATTGTAGGATACCTTAGCAATTTGTCATAAGGGTCTAAGATAGTTTACAAAGGCAACACCGAAGGGTCATCGAGGGACCACGATCTTGTATTCGAGGGTCATTGCTAAAGTATCCCACGTTCGAGGGACATGAGTGTTTATTCTCAAGGCAACAAGTGAGGTTAACCCTAGAGGTGTAAGTGTGCAAAGTGTTTAGATTGCATGCATTTTGTATTGAATTTATGGTTATCTACTTGTTGATTTTATGTCTTGCCATACAAACCCTAATTACTAGCATTTATATTAAAAGCGATAAAATGCGGAAATGTAAAGTTCTACGCTATTACATCATTTGAGGATGGGGGTAAGAGTTTATGAATGGGGGATGAAAGAAATAAACCCTAATTTACTATTACAACCATATTGAACTTGAATAAATAATGTACAAGAATGTGAGATAATATACAAGGAAAGAAGAAATGTTTTTTTGTTTATTTTGATTAAGAAAAGGTTTTGTGACCTAATTAAATTAAAATTAAAATAATTAATTAAAATAAAAAAGTTAAACCTAAGTTAATTAAGAAAAGAAATTAATTTAATCAAGAAAGCATTTTTAGGGTTTTATGAAAAGGTTTTAATTTAATTAATCAAACTAAAATGAATAGAAAAAATTAATTGAGTTCCTAAGTTCTAAACTATTTTTAATTAGAAGAGAAAATAAACCTAAGTCTAAATATTAATTTATATTTAAGAAAAGAAATTAATTTGAATAGGAAAATATTTTTGTCTTAATAAAAAATAAGTATATTAGTATATAAATAAAAATATTTTTTATTTGTTTTTTTAAATAAAAATAAAAATAAAAATAATATTAATAATAATAAAATTAAAAAAAATAAAATAAAATAAAAATATAAAATCAAAGCTAGGGTGTTTTTAAAATAAAAATGGGGTTTGAGAGCAAAAACAAATTTTATTTTGTATTAGGCCCAAAGGTTTTCAGAAAAAATAAATAAAATTGAATTGGGCTTGGGTTGTGTTTAGTAAAAAGGGGGTATTGAGAAAGCAATTCAGTCTAAGCCCAAAACAAAAACACAAGCGCTTGTTGATCAAGTGTGGTTGATTTCTGGGATTGTACCATAGGCTTGCATTATGGGGTATTTGATTTAAAGGCCAAACTGATCACATGGTATGGATGAGAGGTTTATGGTATACGTACATTGCTTGTGTGTATAGAACCTTCAAAACTGGAAATCGTGAAATGAGTTATAGCAGCTTTCAAGGTGTTGTGATGAACCAGTTAGCTTCAGTGAACCTCCAGGAAGCTAATGCAAGGGTTAGTTTGTGCTGAGAAAGGCTAAAATATACTTGAGAAGTCAATGTGCAGCACCCTGTTTTTGGTTATGGAGGATGGTGATGGAGGTGTTACATTTTCAAAAAAGGGACAGGGATAAGTTGTGTTTGATGTTAGGAAGCTTTAGGATTGATTTAGAGAGGAAACACACGAGTAGATTGTGAGTTTGGTGTTTATGGTCAGAATTGAGGACTTGTCAATTCGTGTCTATGATACAGTGGGAGAACTTACTTGAGGGTTTTGCGTTTTATCGCAAATGTTGCGGTTAGCAAGAGTCGCCAGTGACTTTTCTTTAATCTAAAAGGAAAGGTGAAAAAGCACAGGAAAGACCTTTTGAGATTATTTCTTGAGTTCGGGGGGTAGATTATGAAAAGGGAAGGTATTAGCACCCTTTTCATCCATGGTTATCCATGGGCTCTTAGTTACTTGCTAGATCACTTGCTTTTGTTTTGAAATTATGCTTCGTGTGGTTTTTGAAAGTATTTTGTAAAAGAGGCCATTGTTTTGGCAATCTTTGTAATGATTCTCGTTCGTAAGAATGTATACAAAGATGTTTGTCTTTTTGAAAATGTTTTCACTGTTTGTAAGAGGTTTTGAAATGTGTGTGTGTGTGTTTTAGAAAATAGCAAGGATAATTGTTTGAAAATAGATCAAGTAACTAGAAGTAATCTACCTACTCAAATGTCTTTCTTGTTCATTTTCTATCCCTTTAACATTGTTGTCTTACCATTGATTTGGTAAGTAACCCTATCTTTGGATGTAAACGGGACGGGCGTGGGTCATCGTATAACCATGATTAGCAATGTTGTAAAGTATCTTAGCATTTTTTGAGGGACCAAGATCATTTTGTAAGGCAACTTTGAATAGCGTCATCGATGGACTATTATCTTATACTTGTTTGTTTTGCCAAGATACTTCGCATGTGTAATATGGCTATTTTTGTATAAGGAAACCAAGTGGAGAAACCCTAAGGGTGCTTGTGTGCAAGTGTGTTATTTTCATGTTTTGATTTTGTTTTGGATTTAGGGTTTTCTATTTGATTTGTTTTTATCTTGCCATACAAACCCTAATTACTAGCATGGTATGTAAAAGCGATAAATTGCGTAATTTAAAGATAACTACGCTATTACAACATTTTATAGGAAGGGGGGAATACAAATTGTGAATGGGGATTTGCAATAATGTAAATCTAATTAAGCTATTACAACCAAATCGAATTTGTACAAATATTTGAATAAATAATATACAATGTTTAAGTATGCAATATTATGTACATGCAAGAAAAAGATTTTATTTTGTTTTTTTTATGTGAAGAGGAAATTTGAGCTAAACCTAATAACTTGAGAAAAAGAAATTAATTCTTGAAAACAAAAGTTAACCCTAATTTCTAATTTAAAAGAAAATAAAGTTCTTTAGATATTATTTTTATGTATTTTTTTATATTAAAAATAATAAATAATATTTTATAAAAAATATTTAGTTTTTGTATGTCAAAATAAATATTTACAAGTATGAATAATAAAAAAAAGGAATAAAATAGTTAAACTAAATCCATTATATTTACAAATTTATTTAAGAAAGAAATAATTAATATATAGTTTAATAAAATATTTTTTCATGTGAAAATAAAATAAAATAAACAAAATGCAAAATTGTCATATTTTATATTTTTCATGATTTTATGTATTTAAGAAAATATTTAATAAAACAAAATAAATAAAATAAAATAAAACAAATAAATAAAAGTGAGTGAAAATAGTTGGGTCAGGGGGTATCCCGAGTAATCAGGTGTTATCATGTTAGAAAAAAAATGCTAGGCCCAAGTATTGAAGCCCATCCTACAAACAACCAAAAAAGATGAAAAAATATGTGAAAATGCAAAAAGGCAGGCACCAAGGCTCGAACCCATGACCTTGGCATTCTCAGCACGCTGCCTTGCCACTGGGGTGGCTGTACATTTGTTAGTTCAAATGAAACAAGAAAAACATAACATAAACAACTTCATTTGCTCTGTACTTCGTCTTCTTCCTCAAGCTGACCAAACCTCCTGTATCTTTCTCATTTCTCCATGAAAATTAAAACTTCCAACATGAAAATGATAGTACTCATCCCCACGATTTCAACCATGTAACTTATGGAAACTAACAATCAAAGATTAAAAGGAATTTTGAAAACCCTAATTTTAAACCTAATGTTTACATAAATTTGAATGCTAAAATTCTCTATACATAATGATCAGAAATGAAGTCTATGCACATGGTTGGCTTCAGCACTATAATATCTACATTTTTCTTTCACAAATCGTGGCCAATGGATGCCTGTATGAAGAGATAGAAGTTGGGATTCTTACCTCTTTCAGCTGAGATCGTGAATGGAGTTTGAGTGAGATTTAGGAAGGTCTGAAGGTTGCTTTAGCTTTCTTGAACCTCCCTGAGTGTGTTCCAATCCTTACCTTGCTTTGGAAGTGCCTGGAACTCTCTATCCAAGTCAACCTGCAAGCTTGAAAAATAAAAATGGCAGATGAAGAAGGAGGAGTTACAGTGCAGGGATGATGGTCTGGATCACTTAGATATGAGGTCGGTAAAGTGTTTGAATGATTAAAACTTGAAATGCACGAGAAAATTGATGGATAGCTATGCTTGGACACAAACAGCAAGTTTTGACAGTTTTTTGGTGATATGGAGTTTTGGAGTGTTTTAGGAATTTAGCAATCGTGTTCTAAGCTGTCATATGTTTGTGTATTAGTATGAAAAAAGTTTCAAGTCAGTTCCACAACAGATCTTTGAGTTGTAGCCTTTTTGCACTCTTTCTTGCTTTTGAAGCAAAGTGAAGGGACAAGTCTCTACATGCTTGTACTGGCCTGCTTGGAGTTGGTACAAGCTCTATACAAATTGCTTTAAGTCTGTAGGACTTGTGTGTGTAGAGAAGACAGGTCCAATGCTCAAGAATTGGAAAGTTGTAAAAGTGAAGCTTTTCAAAAATGGCAATGGCAACTTTGTGCCATTTATGGAATTACAACTTGGACAAAGACTCTTGGGCTTGGATTAAGGCTTTGTCAACTGAGTAAGCATTAAACTATGAAGTGAGAAACAATTTTGGGACCTATAAAGCATGGATTAGGCAGCATAGGTTCAGATTTGAATTTTGTTCTTCATGAAATGGCTTGAATTCAAAGTGAGAAATTGCCAACTTCATCTCTTTTATTCTCCCTACTCAAAAATGATCTTAAGGAGTTCTTGGACATTTTTGAAATCTTTCAAAATACTTTATAACTCATCTTTGAAATGAATTTCAAGATTCCTCTTGGAACTAGGTGAAAATTTGACATGAAGTTAGGTCAAAAACCTGACTAAATTAGGGCAAAATTTCACTAAATTATTTTAGTTCATGGGCATGTGTTCATAAAATTATATCTTGAGATACAAGCATATTTATGGAAAAATGTGTGAAGCAAAGTTGTATATTTCATGGGGGTCTACAACTTTCATGTTGGGAACTTTCTTTGAATCATCTTGTATCATGGTGGAAAATTGGCCTAAAGTTGAGAAAAAATAAGAAATTTTCTATAATTAGAAAATTTTCTAAGTTAAGAAAAATTCAAATTTCAAAACCAAATCTTCAGTCTTTGATTCCTTGATGAACAAGTTTCACATTTTGACATGTTTTAATGAATTATGATCCTTGGCACTTGATTTTGACCAAAAAGTCAAAGTTTGACTTTTCAGTATACAATTGACTTTTGATCAGTTGACTACAAATTTCATCTGTCTATCCAATGGATTTGAAAAGTTTTGAACCATTTAATTAGGTCAAGATGATGCAATTGAAACCTTGAAACCATGCTTCAAATCAATTGGTCATTTTCTAGGTCAAAAACCAGAAATTGCCCTCCCTCAGTCAAAACCCTAATTTTGACCATTTTGCCCTTTTGATGATTTGATCAAATTTCTTTGAGGAATTATGATCCAAACTTGATCAAATTATACATATGAGTCTAGAATATTGATGTGGATAAAAATTATGAAGTTTGACTGTAAATTGGCCATGGTTGACTTTTTCCCCAATACAGTTGATTTTTAGGTCAACTGTCCAATTGACTGATAAAAAATATGGTTCAAAGCTTGAAACTTGTCATGAACAATCTTAGGGGTCCATAATGATGTTTGAAAGTTATATGAAGCATTGATAGTCCAAAAATCCTTGGGCAAACTCAAACCCTAATTTTGGGTTATCAGTGCAAGATGAGATGTCTTGAGCTGACCAAACCCTAATCCAGTCTTGAGTCAAAGAGATCTTGTGAGAAAAGTCTTGATAAATGAGAGGGAAAATTTTGGGGTACAACAGCTGCCCCTGTTCAAACTTCTTAAACCTGAAGAGTTAGATTGGCGAGTTTTGCCATTCGTGACTCGAAGGTGAAAGATGATTGGACACTAGAGTGCCCATAAATTTGCACTCGACGATGTGTAGTTGAGGGAATGGGCTTAAAGATGCCATTTGGAGAAATGATATAATATTGTTGGAGATGGGCTTGTAGATGCCATCCAAAAATGTTTGTTGAATTGTAAGTTGTAAGCTGAAAGAATGAGTATCAGAACGGAGTTCGTGTCTGGAGCATGTCTGAACTGTATCTAAAAGTTGATTTTGACTAAGTATCAGAATGGCATCCGTGTATGGAGCATATATGAACTGTATTTGAATTCTGAATCTGTATGAGCATCAGAATGGCATCCGTGTCTGGAGCGTATCTGCACTGCATCTGAAAGTTGAATCTGAATGAGTATCAGAATGGCATCTGTGTCTGGAGCGTATTCGTACTGTATCTGAAAGTTGAATCTGAATGAGTATCATAATGGCATCCGTGTCTGGAGCGTATCCATACTGTATCTGAACTTGAAATCAGAACGAGTATCAGAATAAGATCCGTGTCTGGAGTGTATCCGTACTGTATCTGAAAGTTGAATTTGAATGAGTATCAAAATGGCATCCATGTCTGGAGCATATCCCTGCTGTATCATGATTGCATATTGTTAATGGTAGCTGTTAATCTTATCCTGAAAAGGATAAAATGTTAGCTGAAACACAAAGTTATGTTGTATGAAATGTATGATGCAATGTATTTTATGATATATGGATGCAATGTACGTGCATGTAAGCTGGTTTGCTGTATTGCTGTATGATAGAGGAAAATAAATCCTTCAATGCTGCTGAGGCTATGTTGAATATTCTATTTCTTGAAGTTGAAGTACTGAGGAACTCTTATTGAGAGAAGCAGATTATGTCGTGATGGCAATGCCATGTACTGCTTGCAAGATCTGTTTGGGGAATCCTATGGAATAGCCTAGAGACGTTTTCCTGTCCTTTCAACCTATCAGTAATTGTCTTTGTCATTTTGTTTATTTGTAAACAGTAATTATGTTCAAATGCATATGTTCATCAATGAATCATTGGACGCTTTTGCAAATAAAATACAATCGTAAAGAAAAGACAAATAGTTGTTGCACTTTCAAAGGGGGATCTTTGTATTGACTTTGAATAAGTATTTTGTACAAAGGAGGCAATATTCTAGTAAGAGAATGGTGCCATAAAACAAGAAAAATTTATACAAAGAAAGATAGATATGTGTAATAATCCCATGGGGTTCCCATTCTGCTATAGTCTTCATATCTCCGAATATCTTATCTATTTGTTGCTTCATCCGAAGATGATTGAATTGATCAGAAACTCCAAGTTTGTTCGTGGGAGTCAAAGGTTATCCGTAAGTGATCCGACGGGACATAGCTATACACTTTAATTCCCTAACTTTTGCCTGGACCGCCCTTTCGGGTTTTCAGTCCACCGGGAAACCCTTTTTTGCCCAAGTTTCCCTTTCGGGTTTTCAACTTGCCGGGTGTACAGATTTTTTTATTTTATCCCTAATTTTTGCCCGAACCTTTTTGGTTCGCCGGGATGCCCTTGTTTTGCCTAGGTGTGTCAACCTAGCGGGTCTCTTATGCGTAGTATCATTTGACTATGTCCGCGTTCGCAGGGTGTGGCAGGTCGTCGCCGTCCATGGTGGTCAAGATCATTGCCCCATCGGAGAATATGGTCTTGATTACAAATGGTCCTTCATAGGTAGGAGTCCATTTTCCCCTGGGATCACTTTTTGGCAAAATGATACGTTTGATCACTAGATCCCCAACTTGATATACTTGGCGCCTGACTTTCTTATTGAAAGCCTTGATCATCCGTTTTTGATACATCTGACCATGGCAAACAAAAGTAAGTCTCTATTCATCAATTAAGTTCAGTTGATCAAGTCGAGTCTAGATCCAATCGTCTTCATCCAAACCTGCATCCTTCATAATTCTCAGAGAGGGGATTTGAACCTCAATGGGCAAGACAACCTCCATGCCGTAAACCGAAGAATAAGGTGTTGCCCCGGTTGATGTGCGAGTCGTGGTACGATACCCGTGAAGAGCGAATGGTAGCATCTCATGCTAGACTTTATATGTGACTGTCATCTTTTGTATGATCTTTTTAATGTTTTTATTTGCAGCTTCGACAACACCATTCATCTTTGGCCGATAAGGGGAAGAATTGTGATGCTGAATCTTGAATTGCTCGTACAAGGCGGTGATCATAGTGTTGTTAAGATTGGTACCATTCTCAGTAATGGTCCTTTCTGGGATACCGTGCCGGCATATAAGGTTTTGCTTGATGAAGCGGGAAATGCCATTCATGGTAACGGAGGCGAAGGAGGCTGCTTCAACCCACTTTGTAAAATAGTCAATGGCCACTAGGATGAAGCGGTGTCCATTGGAGGTTGTAGGCTTGATCTCTCCAATCATATCAATTCCCCACATAGCAAAGGGCCAAGGAGCCATCAATACATTCAGAGGAACCGGAGGTACGTGCACCTTGTCAACATAAATTTGACACTTATGATAAGTCCGAGAGTGTTGATAGCAATCTGCTTCCATGGTAGACCAATAATAGCCTGCCCGTAGGATTTTTTTCGCCATCGCATGCCCACTGGAGTGAGTGCCAAAAGTACCTTCATGTAATTCAGCCATGATCTTTTCAGCTTCAACCTTATCCATGCACCGAAGAAAAATGGAGTCATGATTGCGTTTGTACAGGATGCCATTACTAAGGAAGAACTTAGCAAAGAATCTCCTTAAGAACTTCTTATCATTGATTGAAGCTCCTTCTGGATATACTTGAGCCTCGAGATACCTCTTGACTTCATGAAACCAAGGCTGGCCCACTACCTCTTCAGTATTAATCTCGTGACAGTGTGCAGGTTCGTCCATTCGTTCGATGGTGATTTGGGTAGCTTCGTTATCCCAATCAAGTTTAAACATAGATGACATTGTGGCTAGAGTGTCTGCTAGCCGATTTTCTTCTCGTGGGAAATGCTCGAAGGTAGTCTTCTCAAAATGTGGTAGCAATGTCAAAACATGTTCTTTGTAAGGGATAAGATTTAGGTGCTTAGTGTCCCATTCCCCTTTGATCTGGCTGATGACCAAAGTTGAATCTCCAAACACATCTAAAGATTTGATTCCCTAGTCTATGGCAGCTCTAAGACCAAAGATGCATGCTTCGTATTCCGCCATGTTGTTCGTACAGTTGAAGCAAAGTCTAGCAGTTAAAGGAGTATGACACCCTTTCGGAGATATGAGTACAACGCTGATACCATTACCAAGTGCATGGGATGCCCCATCAAAGAATAGGGTCCATCGGGATCCTTGTTCAGGTCCGTCATATGGTCTGTTTTCTTCACAGTTGTCTAATGTCAAGATGTCTTCATCCGAGAATTCAAATTTCATGGACTGATAGTCTTCTACAGCCTGATGAGCAAGGTGATCAGCTAGCACACTTCCCTTAATAGCTTTTTGGGTAGTATACCGTATGTCATATTCTGTTAGGATCATCTGCCATCTAGCTATCCTCCCAGAAAGAGCAGGCTTTTCGAAGATGTATTTTATCGGATCCATCTTAGATATCAACAAGGTAGTATGAGTCAGCATATACTATCTTAGATAGCGAGCAGCCCATGCCAGAGCGCAGCAAGTTTTCTCGAGAAATGAATATCTGGTTTCACAGTCGGTAAACTTTTTGCTCAGGTAGTAAATAGCGTGCTCTTTTTGGCCAGACTCGTCATGCTGCCCCAATACACACCCCATTGAGTTCTCTAAAACGGTCAGATACATGATCAATGGTCTTCCCTCGACTGGTGGCATCAAAACAAGAGGCTCTTGTAAGTACTCTTTGATTTTGTCAAAAGCAACCTGGAATTCATCGTTCCATCTGACTACTTGATCTTTCTTCAATAGTTTGAAGATTGGCTCACAAGTAGCTGTTAGGTGAGAAATGAATCTGGAAATATAGTTAAGGCGCCCCAAGAATCCTCTGACTTCCTTCTCAGTACGAGGAGCAGGCATTTCTTTTATTGCTTTAACCTTGGAAGGATCGACCTCAATGCCTTTGTTACTGACGACGAAACCTAAGAGTTTACCGGACCGTACCCCGAATGTGCACTTTTTCGGGTTCAACCTTAGCTTGTACTTCTTCAGCCTCTCAAACAGCTTTTACAAGTGATCAAGGTGCTCTTCTTCAGTTTGTGATCGGACTATCATATCGTCTACATAGACCTCTATTTCATGATGTATCATGTCATGAAACAAAGCTACCATGGCGCGCTGATAGGTTGCCCCAGCATTCTTCAGTCTGAATGGCGTCACTTTGTAGTAGAATATGCCCCACTGTGTGACAAACGTTGTTTTCTCCATGTCCTCAGGTGCCATTTTGATTTGGTTGTAACCTGAGAATCCGTCCATGAAGGAAAACACTTTGTGCTGGGCAGTATTATCAACCAGGATATCAATGTGGGGAAGTGGAAAATCATCTTTAGGGCTGGCCCTATTCAAATCTCTATAGTCCACACACATTCGTACTTTGCCATCCTTTTTAGGCACGAGAACAATGTTGGAAACCCATTGGGGATAGGAAGTGACAGCCAAGAATCAAGCATTGAATTGTTTCATGACTTCCACTTTGATCTTCTCTGACATGTCAGGTCTCATGCGGTGGACTTTTTGTTTTACTGGTGGACAATCTTCTCTTGTAGGCAGACGATGTACCACGATGTCTATATCAAGTCCTGGCATGTCTTCATATGACCAGGAAAAGATCTCAACATAATCATGCAATAGCTGAATCAGACGCTCCTTGACACTGGGCTCCATATTGGCACCCATCTTGACCTCTTTTTTATCCTCCTCGGTACCCAGATTGATTGTATCCATAGGTTCCTCGTGAGGCTGAATGGCTCTTTCCTCTTGTTGTAGTAGTTTGTCCAGTTCCCTTGGTACTTCACAATCTTCCTCACCTTCGTCTTCGGCTTGGTAGATTAGATCCTCAGAGTCACAAAAGGCAATAGCAGTATCGTTACCCATGGGATCCGGAATGGAGGGGTACCTGCATTTGTGAGTGTGGGTGTGTGTAAGGGTATAGCCATCCTTAAAAATAAAATGTAAAAGAAAAACAATGAGCACAAAAGTTTGTATGTGAAAAACGTCCATGATTCATTGAATGTCATATGAAGATGAAATAAAAACCCTTACAAATGGACCATTGTGCCTCGGGCAAGACACAAGGTTTTAAATGTGCGAATTGTTTGTGAATATTACAAGTCCAACAGAAATGTAAAGATAAATTACTGAGGTATGAAAGTTATTGGGACAAAGTCCCTGGCCTCCCAATTGCAAAGTCCTCCGTTGACAGTAGGAAAGATCCAATCCTCCAAGCTGCAATCCTCTTCACCGTCTTCTACCGCATTGACCTCTCGGTTGCTAATCTTCAAGGGTGGCCCTCCAGCACGGGCACGACGCACAACCTTCTAAGCACTGGAAGTGAACCCCAAACAAAACTTGTCAGATTTATACGGAATATCCGGAAGTTGCCCCCAGATGGTGCAACCACCCTCCTCAAGTACTGCTTTGGCGTCCTTCAGAGATGACATCTGGAGCGAAGGTCTTGTAATCTTGGGAATCTGGGACACAGTCTTGGTTACTGCTATCTCTTGGGGGACTTCTTCGAAATGTTTAAAAGGAGTTTCAATGAACTCGCCGTCCAATTCCACATACCTGAAGGAATTGAGGTGGCTAATCATATATTTTCCTCTCCGTGGACAGTGATAATCTTTCCTTGGACCGGATATTTCAGCATCTGGTGTAGTGTAGAGGTGACAGCGCCAACATTATGGATCCATGGCCGTCCTAGCAGACAGGAGTAAGAGGGACGGATGTCCATTACATAGAATGCTGAGTTGAAAGTTTGAGTTCCAACCTTTATGGGGATATCCACCTCCCCGTGGACCATCCTCTTTGAGCCATCAAATGCCCTTACGACTATGTTACTGGGTTTCAACGTCAGTCCTTCACAGTCTAGTCTGTCAAATGCTTTCTTCGGTAAAACATTCAAAGATGAGCCAGTGTCCACCAAGACATGGGCCAGAGTTGTGCCTCTACATTCCACAGACACATGCAATGCCTCGTTGTGCTTTCTTCCCCTTGGTGTCAGATCAGCATCCGAGAAGCCTAGGCCGTTATCCACCGTCAAGCTGTCCACGCAATCTTGAAATTGGTCAGTAGACGTCTCTTGAGGCACATGGGTTGTCTTTAGAAACTTCACCAGGGCTTTCACATGTGCCTCAGAACACAGCAACAATGCTAGCATGGCGATCTTGGAGGGACTTTTACCCAACTGTTCAACTACGTCGTAGTCTCTCCTCTTTATTATTTGCAGGATCTCCTCCATTTCCTTTTTGGAGGTTTCAGAGATGGTCGGTGGTTGAGCCTTCGCTCAGACCAGCTCTTCTTGAATAATTTTTCCTCGAGTTTCAGCAGTAGGAGTGTTGGTAGGGATGATAGCAGGGGTTGTGTCGTCTTCGTCAATAGGAGCACTTGTAGATATGATTATTGGTACATAGGTAACCTTTGGAGCAGCCACGGGTCCAAAAACTGCCTTTGGGGGGGAAATTTCTGGAGAGAAGATTCTACCGCTTCGGGTAATCTTACTGGTTCCGGAAATATTGCTAATGTCGGAGTCATCTTCTTCGGAGTTTACTTCTTTGGTGGCCAGCCCATCTTGTTTGATGCCATGGTAGTAGATATCCCCACCGTAATTCCACGACACCGTTTTGTCTGATTCATACGGGACTGGCCCAGGCATTGTGATTATAAGAGGAGTAGTTTTTGGAACCGATGTAATTCTAACGGGTCTTTTGGGGACTCTGGAAGAATTGGTGGAGATGGTTATGATTGAAATGTCTTCAATAGGAATAGGTAAAACATGAGTACTTTCAAACAGAATCTCTTTGTTATCCATCAAGCGTTGAATGCCTGCTTTCAGCAAAGGGCAAACAGTTGGCGAGGATAAGCAAAGATGGCAGTCTTCATTACAACCCGGGAATACACCGCCTTTCAACAAGTTCATATTTATGATTGGGAGTGGAGTCAAGAGTTCATCAATTATGGTAACAAACAGATCTTCTTCAATCACATTGGTGTTGTGACCATGTCTAGGCATAGGAGCAGAAATGACGTTTGGCTTCTCGGGCGCGTCGAACTCAATCTCTTTTGCCTCTATAAGATCTTGAATTTTGTTTTTCAAGGCCCAACAGTTGTTGGTGTTGTGACCCAGACTTTCGAAATGATATGCGCAACAGGCATTTGGGTGATAATGAGGGGACGCCGTGTTGGGGTTTTTGGGAGCTTCTTTCGAAGTTGCCAAATTATATTTCAGAAGGTGCGGTAAAACCTGGGCTAGAGTCATATTAATTCTGGTGAATTACCGGACTGGCCTTTCCACCCTTGGTTGGTTACTTCTTGGTTGATCAAATGTAGGCTTTGGGATCATAACAACCTCTATCATTGGTCGGCATTCGGCTCTCCCTTGGTTCCTTTGTGGATAGACAGCAGATACCTCCTTCTTCCCAATGAAAGGCTTCCTTACAACTGTAGAGGCAGATGAATCCTTCTGAATCTTTCCACTTTTTATGCCAGCTTCCACCCTCTCTTCGGTTAGTATTAACTCAGTGAATCCTGCAGATGAGCTCCCAATCAGATGGTTGAAGAAAGGGCCCGATAGAGTGCCTAAGAACATATCCACAACCTCCCTTTCAGACAGAGGGGGTTGAACTCTCCCAGCTAGATCTCTCCACTTCTGCGCGTAATCCTTGAAACCCTCATTGGAAGCCATGGCCATACTCTGAAGTTGAGTACGGGTAGGCGCCAAATATGCATTATATTGGTATTGCTTATAGAAAGCTGCGGCAAGGTCTTCCCAGTTGTGGACGTTGGCCCTTTCCAGTTGGTAAAACCAATCGAGTTATGTTCCAGATAGGCTATCTTGGAAAAAATGTACCCACAGGTCTTTATTGGCGGAGTGCGGCTGGATCTTTCTCACATATGATCAGAGGTGCATCTTAGGACATGACACCCCATCATATTTTTCAAACAACGACACTTTGAACTTCAGTGGGATCACAATTCCCGACACTAGTCCCAATTCTTCAAAGTCTAGACCTGGTACCTTTTGTATTTCCATAGCGCTCAAACCCTCTTCAAGATGTCTGTACTTATCATCTGCTGGAGGATACTGTTCCTCGGAGTAGTCTTCCTCTTCTTCCTCCTCTTCAGATTCTGACAGAACCGCTGTTTCTTTTCCTTTCCCTTCTCCTTCCCCAGATGTTGTTGCAAAATTCAAGGTTCTTCTAGTCTATCCTTGAAACCTTCTCCCCATGTTCAAAACCCCAGTGACCTTCTTTGTTTTCTTCTTTCTTTCTTCAGCTAACAGAGTCTTCAACTCCTCTTGCCCCTTGGCTAGGGTCATGAGTAACTGTTGAAACTGAGTGTTATGAACTTGAAGATCTTTGACTGTCTGTTCGAGATCCATCTTACTGAAATAAACAGTAGAGAGATGAGGAAACTTGTTGCAAAAGACCTGTTTATGTTATGATGAATGATATGTGCATATGTAATTTTTTCAAGGATTTTAAAAGATTCAAGTTCGTTTCAGACAAAAAGAAACACACGTTATATTAATAAGATAGAGTTTGAGTACATCAATGCCCCTTGGGCAAAATAATACAACACTTTAAGATAAAAAAGTAGTGCGCATCCTTGTTGTACCCCAAAATTTGCCCTCCCATTTCCTCAACATTTTCTCACCACAAGACCCTTGGAGCTCAAGATCCAGCTAGGGTTTCCTCTGCTCAAGACTTCTCCTTGCACTGTTGACCCAAATTAGGGTTTGTGTTTGCACAAAGATGTTTTGACCTAAAATGCCTAAAGTAACTTTCATGCTTCATGTTGAACTCCCAAGTTTATCCATACCAAATTTCAAGCCTTGATTCCAAGTTTTGCCCAGTCAATTGGACAGTTGACCTAGAAATCAGCTGTATTGGGGAAAAAGTCAACTGTGGTCAATTGACAGTCAAACCTCATGAATTTTGACTCACATCAACATTATGAACTCATATGAACCATTTGATCAAGTTTGGATCACAACTCCACAAGAAATTTGATCAGATCACCAAAAGGGCAAAATGGTCATTTTTAGGTTTTTGACTGTACATAGGCAATTTTTGACTGTTTGACCTAACCAATGGAAAACCAAGCTCACATATGGACTCAAGGACCCAATGGCATTGTCTTGACATGTTCAAAAAGTTCAAAAGATCCCAAATGCACAAGATTGACAAATGAATTTTCCAGTCAATTGATCAATTTTTGACTGTATACTGAAAAGTCAAACTTTGACTTTTTGGTCAAAATCAAGTGTCAAGATTCATTTTCCATAAAAACATGTCAAAACATGAAACTTGTTCATCAAGAAATCAAAAATTGCAAATTAGGGTTTAAAATGAAGAATTTTCATAACTTAGAATTTTTTCTAAGTTATGAAAATCCCTAATTTTTTCCTAACTTTGTCCCACTTTTTCATCAAGATGAATTTGGATTCAAACAAAAGTCAAAACATGAAAGTTGTAGTCCATTGAAAAATCTACAACTTTGATTCACAAAGTTTCCTCAAAATAAGCTTGTAGCTCAAGTTATGATTTTTGGAACAAGGGTGCAAAACATTCTTAACTTAGAAAACTTTTGACCTATTCTAGGTAGGATTTTTGCCTAACTTCATGGCTACTTTTCACATGCTTCCACTTGGAATTTCAATTTGCATTACAAATATGGATTGTAGTACACATTCCAGACTTTCCAAAATGTCCAAGAACTCATCAAACAACCTTGTGGTTAGGGAGAATCGAATTTGGCAATATGGGCAAAACTCACTTTGTTCATGAGCCATTTCCATGTCCATAGCTTTGCATTTTTGAAATCAGCATGCTCTAAGCTACATTACAGGCCTCTAATCTCATTTACACTCATAAATTTAATGCCAATCCTTTGTGTTTAAGTCTTATCTTGTGTGTTTAACCATTGCATACAAGATTGAGCCATAAATGGAAAAAGCAATTTATCCATTTTTGAAAAGTGGAACTTTATGTTAAGATTGCAATCTTTGAATTACAATGCAAATCCTTTTGGCACAAGTTCAGGGACATAACACACTGATCAAGACTCAAGTGTGCAGCATACTTGAGGGGCCTAGGAGGGCTTGTAAAACCAACTTGCCATTTCTTTCTTAAGTTAGAAGAAACCTTGCATAACTCACACCAACTCTCGTTGCTGCAAGAACTAGCTTAGACAAACTTGTTAGACACATCCCAAACAACATAACTGAGCTAAGGCACGAACAAAATACCTTCCATAACTCCCTAAACCTTAAAACACCATCCTACTGCAGAAAACAGAGTCACCTCTGCAGATGGACTTTCATAACTCAATCCACTCGTGCATTCTTGCTAAAACCAGTTCATACACACTCCATACCACATATACAAGCTATCCCAAGCATTGGATACGACCTGTAACACCTCTAACCAACTTCACCATTTTCACTTTTTCTGTTTTGCAGGTTGATTGCCATAGTTCGATTCACTTGGTTTCAAAGCAAGCTAAAGGTTGGAATAGCATCCCTGGGCTTCAAGCAAGCTGTACCAATCCTCACCTTGCCTTGAAAGTGCCTCCATTACCAGACCCGATCCAAGCTGAACAGGTAAGTTCATGGAATTCTATCTCTCAATCTAGGAAGAGTTAGCTTTAAGTTTATGAATAAAAAGTGTTCTACTCATGGCCCTGAAGCTATACATATCCTCACTTTCCATTTATATTGCATATGCTGAGAGAATTTAAGATCTGAACATTGACAAAAACTTAGGTTAAGAATTAGGGATGGAGAAATTCTCTCTCATTTCTGAGAGTTAAGTTAAGTTTTTTATATGTATGGAATCGTGGTTTGATGCTTGACATTTTTCATGTTGTAAGTTTGTGCTAAAAGTCCAGGAATCATGAGATAGCAGGAAGCACATGTTGTTCTGTTTTTTTTTGTTCAGAGGTTGAAGACAAAGTCTTCTTGGGCTGGGCCTGACTCTTTTTCCTTTTTGCACCATGTTTTTACATTTGCACCCCTTGGCCCATTGCATTTTATTTTCATTATTTTTGACTTTTGATTTTTGTTTCTGACTTATTTATTTTATTTAAGCATGAAAAAATATTAAAATTATTTTTCCCACATTTTTTGCATTTTATTTGATATTTATTTGGTTTTATTTAGTTTTGTACATAAATAAATACATAAATACCTTTTATTTAAAAAATACAAAAAAATAATACAAACACTTTTATTTTCTGATTTTATTTTATTTTACCTTTTGAAAACATTTTATATAAAATATACTTTTTTTTGTAAATATTAAATATTTTATTTTTGTACATATTTAATATATTTAATGAATAATATAAATACTTATATATTTATTATAATATTTAGGATAGAAACATAAAAAATAATACATTTTATTTTTATTAATATTTAACTTAAAAAATCACTTTTTTACAATATACTTTCTTTTTATTTATTTTTTACACATAATTAATAAATATTGCATATAATGAATAATTAATACATTTTATTTAACAAAATTAGGGTTTTGCCCTAAATACCTAAAAATACCAAAAATTAATTCATTTTATTTTTGTTTATTTGACACATAAAAAATACTTTTTACATACATATAAAAATCATTTTTTTTGCATCTTGCATATTTATTTTATTTTATTTAATTATTGTGCAATTGAATATCTTGTAAAAATTCAATTTGGATGTAATAGTTTAGGTTTAATTCCTTGCTAAAATATCCCCATTTTGAACATTTATACCCCCCATCCCATATATTGTGTTGTAATAATTTAGGACCTTTAAATTCCGCACTTTAAAAGCTTTCTAAATATGCCATGTTAGAATTAGGGTTTTGTATGCAAATCAAAAACAACAAATAGTTTGACCTAAATTCAAGATAAACAAGCATGAAAATGGACAACACTAATCACACTTGCACCCCTAGGGTATTCCACTTGTTGCCTTCAATAATGGGCCATGTTGCATGTTAGGTATCTTTTGCAAAAACAAAACAATCAAATGATCATAGTCCCTCGATGACGCTTTCAAAAGTTGCCCAAAAATGATCAAGTCCCTTAAAGGAAAAATTTCCCAAAGATACTTGGCACCATTGCAATCATGGTCTAATCGATGACCCGCGCCCGTCCCGTTCACATCCTAACACAAGATTGTCCACCAAATACAATGGTGGAACAAAATTGTTAAAAGGTTTAAAAACGTAGCAAAGATCTTTGAGTAAAATTAGGAGTAGACAACTCTTGGTTGCTTGCCAAACTTGCAAAAAACAAAAACACTTGCCTATCTTTTCAAAATCACCTTCCACAACACTTTCAAAACAACTTTCAAAAACATGGAAAACTTTTTTCAAAAGACATACACTTTTGTATACATCCCAACATGGATCATTACAAAGGTTGCCACCACATTGGCCTCTTTTCAAAACATTTTCAAAACCCACACACACAAAGCACCATTTCAAACAATTGAAAATAAAGGCAAGTTGATCTAAGCAAGTAACTAAGAGCCCATGGATAACCATGGATAGAAAGGGTGCTAATACCTTCCCTTTCTATAATCTACTCCCTGAACCCAAGAAAACATCTCAAAGGTTTTTGCTGTGCTTTTTAACCTTTCCTTAGGATAAAATAAAAAGTCGGTGGCGACTCTTGCTCAACCGAAACATTTGCGAAAACAAACGCAAAACCTCAAGTCAGTTCTCCCACCGTATCACAATCCTCTTTGGTGCAATGTAGGCATTTAAAGTCTGCTCCTCATGAAGTAGCCTAGTGAGTTCCAAAACCTTCTTCTCGCTTGCGTAGAATTGGGCTTCGAAAGTATCTCGCTCTCCTTTGAGCTGTATCCAATCCCTTTGTAGGTCTTCAAGAGATGTGGGCATGTCAGGATGTAGGATAGTGTATGGTACTTCTCCCTCCTTAACAGGTTCAATGATCACCGGGAGAACGGAAGGATAAGGCATCATAAGACTTTGAGCGCGGGTTCGTACCCACTTGAGGTAAGGCTCAAGAGGGATGGAATTCTTGTGTCCCAAAGTCTTGCTATCCACCTTGTTTAGCATCCTCCAAGCTCGGATGAATCTCTGGCGAAGACCTTGATCGTCGTTGTCGTAGTCGAATACCAAGCCTTGAATCAACATCTCATGCGGGCCATCCCTTCGGGCATAACCAAACTGTCTTAGAGCATAGCATGGGTTGTAGGTGATGCCTCCCCTAATGCCAAGTAGAGAGACATTAGGGAATTCCCCATAACGGTCAACAATGATAACATTCTCTTTGGATCGCGAGCACCAATGAATATCTGAATGTTTGAGCGTCATTAACCTTTGTGACTACCTAGAACCTTGCTCATTCTTTAAGACTGATTGGGGAAGATGAGAAATAAACCATCTTGCCGGGAGAGGAGTGAAACACATAAGGACACCTCTTTTCCTCATTGTATGAGTGTGAAAAGAGTGTAGGATATCCCCTAGCAATGTAGGCACCAGATTGCGTGACATGAAGATTTTGACGGCGCTCACGTCTATGAGTTGGTTAAGATTGGGAAACAAAACCATCCCATAGATAAGATGAGCCACAATTTCCTCAAAAGCTTGCAAGTCTAAGGAATTCCAACAGCTTTGGGCTTTCTCAAACAGAAACTTTGCTAAGAATCCTTTGACACCACTTCTAGTTTCCCAATGGGCTGTAACATCAGATGAGTGCAAGTGCAGAGCTTGAGCAATCTCTTCTGGCTTTGGGTCTCTTTCCGTACCGTTGAAAGTTAGTTGATTGAGAATGGGAATCCTCAAGAGTTGAGAGAATTCTTCCAAAGTAGGCACAAGCTGATAGTCGGGAAATGTGAAGCAATGGTGCAAAGGATCAAAGAACTGGAAGATAACCTTCATCAAATCCTCATCTGTGCTGGAGGTGACCAAGTTGAGTAGACGACCATGCCTCTCGGTGAATGAAGAGTTATGAAGGATCGTTGAAGCTAGCTCCTTGAGTTGTGGAGGAATTCTTACAAGGTTGACTTGGATAGTTTTCCTGCGAAGTGGATCCATATCCTACAAAACAAGAACAAATATGAACCTCCAAAATACTTGAAATGGTTAGTGGATGCATATGATGCTCATGGTGTCCATGATGTTATGTACAAGTATGCATATGCAAGCAAAACAAACAAGTTCTTAGTTTAGGATTGCACGGGATTTTATAGGTAAGTACCCTCTTGAAGTTTAGTTGGCTTAAACTTGTCCTAATAATAGTAACCGGGTCCTAAGGAGCTCAATATCACCAGATTGTTACCTTGGTCATTGTTTCAGCTCAAGCCTCTTTAATGGCAACTGAAATATCCCAAGAAACCAACCCTCAATGAGTGTAGTATCGAGTATCTACCAACTTCGGACTGCACCAAAGCCGGTCATCTCACTACATCCTAAAGGCTAAGTTGGTCAAGTAAAAGGTTCTAGAAGTTCATTAGTGCTTCATGACATCACTCAGCGGCCCCGTATTCTCTTTAATTGACTCAAAGGCTACCGGTACCCACAAATATGTCACACTAACATAACTATTGCTTAGACCATGTCGGTATACCCCGCACAGTTTCCACAACGTATTTCTATTTACCTATAATGTATCCCAAATCTGGGTAGAGGATTTCAAACCCAAACAAAGAACCAATAATATAAAGCAAACAAGTCAAAACAATGTAAGCAAATAAATGTGATCTAGCCCTAAGGTAACCCCACTTTTTATAAAAATTCCCCAGCAGAGTCGCCAGTTCTGTGATATGGTGGGAGAACTGACTTGAGGGTTTTGTGTTTTATCGCAAATGTTGCGGTTAGCAAGAGTCGCAACCGACTTTTCTTTTATCCAAAAGGAAAGGTGAAAAAGCACAGGAAAGACCTTTTGAGATTGTTTCTTGAGTTCGGGGGGTAGATTATGAAAAGGAAAGGTATTAGCACCCTTTTCATCCATGGTTATCCATGGGCTCTTAGTTACTTGCTAGATCACTTGCTTTTGTTTTGAAATTGTGCTTTGTGTGGTTTTTGAAAGTATTTTGTAAAAGAGGCCATTGTTTTGGCAATCTTTGTAATGATTCTCGTTCGTAAGAATGTATACAAAGATATTTGTCTTTTTGAAAATGTTTTCAATGTTTGTAAGAGGTTTTGAAATGTGTGTGTGTGTTTTAGAAAATAGCAAGGATAATTGTTTGAAAATAGAGCAAGTAACTAGAAGTAATCTACCTACTCAAATGTCTTTCTTGTTCATTTTCTATCCCTTTGACATTGTTGTCTTACCATTGATTTGGTAAGTAACCCTATCTTTGGATGTAAACGGGACGGGCGTGGGTCATCTTATAACCATGATTAGCAATGTTGCAAAGTATCTCAGCATTTTTTGAGGGACCAAGATCATTTTGTAAGGCAATAGCGTCATCGAGGGACTATGATCTTATACTTGTTTGTTTTGCCAAGATACTTCGCATGCGTAATATGGCTATTTTTGTATAAGGAAACCAAGTGGAGAAACCCTAAGGGTGCTTGTGTGCAAGTGTGTTATTTTCATGTTTTGATTTTGTTTTGGATTTAGGGTTTTCTATTTGATTTGTTTTTATCTTGCCATACAAACCCTAATTACTAGCATGGTATGTAAAAGCGATAAATTGCGTAATTTAAAGATAACTACGCTATTACAACATTTTATAGGAAGGGGGAATACAAATTATGAATGGGGATTTGCAATAATGTAAATCTAATTAAGCTATTACAACCAAATCGAATTTGTACAAATATTTGAATAAACAATATACAATGTTTAAGTATGCAATATTATGTACATGCAAGAAAGAGATTTTGTTTTGTTTTTTTTATGTGAAGAGGAAATTTGAGCTAAACCTAATAACTTGAGAAAAAGAAATTAATTCTTGAAAACAAAAGTTAACCCTAATTTATAATTTAAAAGAAAATAAAGTTCTTTAGATATTTTTTTTATGTATTTTTTTTGTATTAAAAATAATAAATAATATTTTATAAAAAATATTTAGTTTTTGTATGTCAAAATAAATATTTACAAGTATGAATAATAAAAAAAAGGAATAAAATAGTTAAACTAAATCCATTATATTTACAAATTTATTTAAGAAAGAAATAATTAATATATAGTTTAATAAAATATTTTTTCATGTGAAAATAAAATAAAATAAAGAAAATGCAAAATTGTCATATTTTATATTTTTCATGATTTTATGTATTTAAGAAAATATTTAATAAAACAAAAAAAGAAAATAAAACAAATAAATAAAAGTGAGTGAAAATAGTTGGGTCAGGGGGTATCCTGAGTAATCAGATGTTATCATGTTAGAAAAAAATGCTAGGCCCAAGTATTGAAGCCCATCCTGCAAACTGCCAAAAAAGATGAAAAAATATGTGAAAATGCAAAAAGGCAGGCACCAAGGCTCGAATCCATGACCTTGGCATTCTCAGCGCGCTGCCTTGCCACTGGGGTGGCTGTACATCTGTTAGTTCAAATGAAACAAGAAAAACATAACATAAACAACTTCCTTTGCCCTGTACTTCGTCTTCTTCCTCAAGCTAGCCAGACCTCCTGTATCTTTCTCATTTCTCCATGAAAATGAAAACTTCCAAGATGAAAATGATAGTACTCATCCTCATGATTTCAACCATGTAACTTATGGAAACTAACAATCAAAGATTAAAAGAAATTTTGAAAGCCCTAATTTTAAACCTAATTTTTACAGAAATTTGAATGCTAAAATTATCTATACATAATGATCATAAATGAAATCTATGCACATGGTTGGCTTCAGCACTATAATATCTACATTTTTCTTTCACAAATCATGGCCAATGGATGCCTGTATGAAGAGATAGAAGTTGGGATTCTTACCTCTTTCAGCTGAGATCGTGAATGGAGTTTGAGTGAGATTTAGGAAGGCCTGAAGGTTGCTTTAACTTGCTTGAACCTCCCTGAGTGTGTTACATACCCTGCCTTGCTTTGGAAGTTCCTGGAACTCTCTATCCAAGTCAACCTGCAAGCTTGAAAAACAAAAATGGCAGATGAAGAAGGAGGAGTTACAGTCCAGGGATGATGGTCTGGATCACTTAGATATGAGGTAGGTAAAGTGTCTGAATGATTAAAACTTGAAACGCACGAGCAAATTGATGGATAGTGTGATACGGTGGGTAGAACTGACTGTTTTTTGGTGTGCTGGTTTGCGTTTTGCGTTTGTTTTCGCAAAATGTCGCGGTAAGCAAGAGTCGCCACCAACTTTTATTTTATCCAACAAGGAAAGGAAAAAAGCACAGAAAAATTCCTTTTTTGAGATATTTCTGAGTACGGGGGGTAGATTATAGAAAGGGAAGGTATTAGCACCCTTTCTATCCGTAGTTATCTATGGGCTCTTAGGTACTTGCTCATCGTTTTCAAAATTGTTTTCTTTGTACTTGTGGGTTTGAAAAAGTTTTTGTTTGAAACTTCGATTTAACTCTTGCTTCTGTCCTCAAGAGTGTAGTGAAGTGTTTTTGAAAACTTGTTTGTAAAAGTGTAAGTGTGAAAGAGTTTTGTTTTGAAAGAGCAAGTATCTAAGAGCTAATCTACCTACTCGAAAAAAGAATTGTTCTATGCTAATTTCCTTTAGACAATGCTATCCCACTATGAATGAGTAGGTAGCACCATCGTTGGAGTTTTAGGGTCAATTCGAATGAGGGACATACAGTCACTAAAGCAATGTTAGGACGCCTTAGCGGTAACCCTAATGTCTTAGATCATTTGTTTGAGGCAACAATATCCGAGGCAACCGTTTCGAGGCGACTATGATCTTTTAGACAAGAGGGCGACCTCTAAAGCAACCTATACTCAATGACCGTGTACGTAGGCAACCAAGTGGGGTGTACCCTAAGAGTGTGCATGTGCAAGTGTGTTGTTTTCAATTATGTTTGTCTTTTGCACATGTTAATGGTGACCTAAGTTGATTTTAGGTTAAAACATTCAGTTTTATCATGCATCCCTATTACCAAACATCTAACAATTTATATTTGCGGAAATAAATTGCGGAATTTAAATTACAAGGCGTCGGGTATTTACATCGCCAAAGACAAACCCTTTAAAAATAAATAAAGCGATAAAAAACAAGTAAAGATCCTATTTACTATTACAAACCGAAATCAGATACATAATAAGATAAATGAAAATGAATTGTGTGTGGGAAATTAAATTGGGTGCGAGCTTATGGTTTTGACCCTTTTTTTTGTTAAAGAAAAGATTTTTTTTTTGTTGATTTTTAATTTAAGAGAGAAATAAATTCTAAGTTATTTATTAAATTGAATTAAATAAATTAATTAATAAAATAAATTATTTTTGGATTTTTGGTATTTTTTAGGAAAGAAATAAAAAATTAACTGAATATTAGTAAAAACCTAATTAAGTCTAGTTTAATTTTAATTATTTACAAAAATATATTAAAGTTATTTCTAATTAAAGCCTAAATTAATTAAATTAGTGTTTATTAATAAAAAATAAAAGTTAAAAATTAGTTTGATAAAAATGTTTTTTGGTGATTTTATTTTATGAAGAAAGGAATTTTTTAATTGGTTAGTGATTTAACAAAATATAATAAACAATTAAATAAAACAAAAAAATAAATAGGAGAGAGTAAGGGGGTTTGAGCCTGAATTTGGAGGTCAGAATAGCAAGCTGGAGGCCCAATTATGTTGGCCTCGTTTGACTTTCCTTGATCCAGCGTGCATGTGCTGACTTGGTCTTTGGTGGTCCATCAATTCTTGGCCATCAGATTTGGCCTTGGGCCATCTGGCAACTGGATGCTTGAGGATGTATGATGGGCTCCGCGCTTGGATCTGCACACAATCACCTGAAGAAGAAAAGTAAATGGAAATTGGGGGGACCTGGGATTCGAACCCAGGTCCTGATGGTGATTGCCAGCTTGCCTTGCCACTAGGACACTTCGTTTCAATTGTTAAAAATATACAAAAATAATATAATATGATAAACTAAAATTAATTGGTCAGAAAACAAAAAAAATGCACGCATGGTTTGAATGGGCCAACCACGCCTTGCCACACATCGTCTTCAACCTTCGTTCGTGGCTAAAAAATTTCAGACTTATACCAACGGACAAAGACCGTCACTATAAGTCATGCACGTTCCAAAATCAGCTGTAAGCCATGAAAATGAATTCTAAGGGCATGGTTGTGCTCGTCTCATAATCTCGGTCACAACCATACCCTTCTTGATGGCCAATTTTTCCTGAAAGAGAAACACCAAAAAAAAACCACGAAACCCTAGCTATGGTATTTGGCTTTACAGGTCAGATAAACAAAATTAACTAATGCCAAAAGCTTGGAAATATTATGAAGATCACAAATATATCAATGATTTGTTCAGATGATGCAAGAATAGTGAGTTATGATTTCAAATACAGAGCGAGATAATGTGATACTTACAGCGTGCTAGGTGGTCTGGGAATGCTTCTTCTTGATCCAGGTAGACTGAGTGAACACCCATGAATCGTTTGAGACCGGTCTTGGCTTCTGAAAGTGTCTCTAAGTATGAATTCGAACTCAAGCTTTTTATAACTTTTTTCAAGTTTTGTTTTGTCTATGCTTGCAGCCTCCAACCCTTATTTTCGTGTGCCTCTCTTGCTTATGTATGATACAATGTGCTAGGGTAACAAACTTGGATGGAATCTCTCTAAATCAATGCATTGTAATGTGATTTGATTCACTCTTTACCACTTGCCAAATTTGCCCAAATCTCAATATTTTTCACATGAATTGGTGAGATACGAATTTGATGCTGATCATGATGATAATTAAGACCTGAAACAACCAAAAAGATCTGAAGTAATCAATATTTGGATTTTATATGATTTAATTTGATTTAAAATGAAATAATTCAATAAAAAATCAAATAAAATAATAAAAATAAGATATGGGCTCATGGTTGAAGCTAGGACACGTGGACACTGATGCAAGCTCAAATCAAGTGGAAAAGAATGGGCCCATTTGACAAAATTTGAAGTTTTGGGGATAGTTGACTTTTAGCAATTTTGCAAAAATGTCCAACTTCAACAATGCATAACTTCTTCAATTTTGAACTTTTGGAAGTGTTCTTTGACTTTTTAGAAATATTGATATGTCCTTTAACCAACCCTTTTGGTCTCATCGCATTTTGATATTCCTTTCTCAAGTTATAAGCTTTGGCAAAAAAAGGTGTTTTTGTTGACTTTCAAAAATGACCTATAATGTCCAAATTTATAACTTCTTGTGAGTGAATTTTTTGATCTTGTGATATGAATATGGATTTTAGGAAATTTCATCCTCTTCAAAATGAGATTTGGATGGGTCATTTCTCATAACGTATGAGAAAGTTATGCTTGGTCAAAGTTGAGTTGACTTTTCCTGCAAAACCCTAATTTAGCAACTTTTGAGTCTTGATGAATTTTGAGCAATCCTTGATGAATCATGATCAACCCTTGATCAAATGATGAAATATCCTTCAAAATGAGAACTTTGACAAAAAATCTTGAAGTTTGACTGTTTATAGGTCACAGTTGACTTTTGCCCTAGCATTGTCGATTTTTGGACCCTTTGAGCAATTGACTGAGCAATCTTCCTCTGCAAGGCTTGAAATTTGGCATGGATGATCTTGATGACATATTAGGACAATGGGGAGCACTTGAGGTCATTTGGATTCAAGGATCTTGATGTAACACAAAACCCTAATTTGGGGTTGACTGCCTTAGGAGATAGCTTGGCTGTCCAACTCTTGAGCAATCTTGAGCCACTTGGGGATTTTTCTTGCAATGTTTTGAGGAATATGAGAGGAAAATTTTGGGGTACAACAGCTGCCCATGTTCAATCTTCTTAAACCTGAGGATGTAGATTAACTTTCGTGCCTTTCGTGATCCAAAGGTGGAAGATGATCGAGCACTAGAGTGCCCAGAAATTTGCACTCGCATGAAGTGGTATCAGCCTTGTGATGTAGGGAATGGGATTACAGATGCCATTTGGAGATTGCTGGAGGGAGGATGGGCTTAAAGATTTCATCTGCATGAGTGTCGATCGCATAAGAGATTCCTTAGAGAGAACTTGCATACCTGTTGTCGTGGAAGATTTCGCTGGGGAAGCTTGGTCCTGCTGAGATTTAAGAACTTGCATGTACCTTAGCTGAGAGAACATCTCTGTTGAGTTTTAAGAACATGTCCGTAATTCAACTGGGGGAAATTTGTCGAGATTGAGAACCTTATCTATAATTCAACCGAGAATAATTCAGTTGAGATCTAAGAACCGGTCAGGTCTTCGACAGAGGGAAATATCTTCATCAAGATCTAGGACTGTCTGGTCTTCAACGGAGGATAATTCTGTTGAGATTTTAGAGCTCGTCCACACTTCGACGGAGGAAAATTGTCGAGATTGAGAACCTTATCTGTAATTCAACCGAGAATAATTCAGTTGAGATTTAAGAACCGGTCAGGTCTTCGACTGAGGGAAACATCTTCATCAAGATCTAGGACTGTCTGTTCTTCAACGGAGGATAATTCGGTTGAGATTGTAGAGCTCGTCCACACTTCGACGGAGGAAAATTGTCGAGATTGAGAACCTTATATGTAATTCAATCGAGAATAATTCAGTTGAGGTTTAAGAACCGGTCAGGTCTTCGACTGAGGGAAACATCTTCATCAAGATCTAGGACTGTCTGGTCTTCAACGGAGTATAATTCTGTTGAGATTTTAGAACTCGTCCACACTACGACGGAGGAAAATTGTCGAGATTGAGAACCTTATCTGTAATTCAACTGAGAATAATTCAGTTGAGATTTAAGAGCCGGTCAGGTCTTCGACTGAGGGAAACATCTTCATCAAGATCTAGGACTGTCTGTTCTTCAACGGAGGATAATTCTGTTGAGATTGTAGAGCTTGTCCACACTTCGATGGAGGAAAATTATCGAGATTGAGAACCTTATCTGTAATTCAACCAAGAATAATTCAGTTGAGATTTAAGAACCGGCCAGGTCTTCGATAAAGGGAAACATCTTCATCAAGATCTAGGACTGTCTATTCTTCAACGGAGGATAATTCTGTTGAGATTGTAGAGCCTGTCCACACTTCGACGGAGGAAAATTGTCGAGATTGAGAACCTTATCTGTAATTCAACCGAGAATAATTCAGTTGAGGTTTAAGAACCGGTCAGGTCTTCGACAGAGGGAAACATCTTCATCAAGATCTAGGACTGTCTGGTCTTCAACGGAGGATAATTCTGTTAAGACTTTAGAACTCGTCCACACTACGACGGAGGAAAATTGTCGAGATTTGGAACCTTATCTGTAATTCAACCGAGGATAATTCAGTTGAGATTTAAGAACCGGTCAGGTATTCGACATAGCTGAGAACTTAACTGTATCTTTCCTGAAAAGTAAAGGTCAATCGTATGCAATACATGATATATATCAAGCAATGATGTTCTCAAAATAAATGAGATTGTGTTTGTATGATGCGTATATGCATGTGTCATGATGTATGGAAATGTAATGTTTTAGCTGGGGAAAATAAATCCCGGATAGCTGCTGTAGAAAAGAGTTGAATTCTTCGTTTTCGCTGGGGATGGCGAACGAAGATGACTGTGAGAATAAACCTGTAGGAGGGGACAACTCCGTTGGGGAATAAACTGATGAGGCAATTACTCTGTGGGGAAGAGATGCTCTGCTGAGGATTCCACCGATAAATTCCGCTGGGGATGAATTACCGTTGTTGATGATACTGAATCCTGTTGGGGATTGAATTCCTGTTTGTGAAAGGAAAGAACTTCGTTGGGGATGATCTTTCAGTCGCGACTTCACTGGGGATAACCTTTTAGACTTTTATGGGGATAATCCTTTGAGTTTTGCTGGGGACAATCTTCCTTTGAACTTGGCTGGGGATATTTATTTTTATACTCCGCCGGGGACGAACTTCCAGAGTCTACTGGGGATGATTCTTCAACTCCACTGGGGAAGCTTTTTCAGACTGCGCTGGGAAAATTTTAAGTCCACTGGGGATATCTTGTATTCTGCCGGGGAATATTCTTATACTCTGTTGGGGAATATTAAGATTGTCGGGGATATTAAACCTTTCCAGTGTTGACGGTAGATAAACTCTGTTTGGGGAGAATATTACTGATTCATTCACAGTTGCAAGTCTCAGCTGGGAAGAGTTAACATTACTTTCTTACTCAGCAGGGAGTGAATGCATTCCAACCATATTCTTCAGCTGAATCTACCTTTGTACCTGATGGATAGAGCCAACTGTCGAACTCAGACTCTTCAACGTCGTCTTCAATGGCATTCACTCCTGAATTGCTGATGATAAGGGGAGGTCTACCGATCCGTGCACTCCGAACAACCCTTTGAGCTTCTGTAGTGAAACCCAAACCAAACCTGTTAGTCTTATGCGCGAAATCAGGGAGTTGGCCCCAATTTGCACACCCATCTTTCTCGACAACAGCCCAAGCATCCTTGAAGGAAGCCATCTTCATAGGAGGATCTTCATTGACAGTTTCAGCTGATGCCAGCGTCTAGGGAACCTCTTCAAAATGTTGAAATGAGGTCTCAATGAACTCTCCATCCATCTCTACATATCGGAAAGAGTTGAGGTGGCTTACCATGTACTATTCCTCTCCTCGTACTGTCACAATTATCTCTTTGACTGGGTATTTCAGCATCTGGTGGAGCGTAGAAGTGACTGCCTCAGCTTTGTGGATCCACGGGCGACCCAGCAAACAATAATAGGATGGTCAAATGTCCATCACATAAAAAGTAGACGTGAAAATCTGAGAACCAACCTTCATTGGAATATCAACTTCTCCATGTACCATTCTCTTTGACCCATCAAAGGCCCTAACAACAATGTTACTTGGCTTCAACTCTAAACCCTCATAGTCCAACCAGTCTAGAGCTTTCTTAGGTAAAATTTTCAATGAGGAACCAGTATCCACCAATACATGGGCTAGAGTGGTGCCCCTGCATTCAATGGAGACATGCAGGGCATCATTGTGATTTCTCCCCTTAGCAGGCAGGCCGGCGTCAGAGAAACCCAACCCATTATCAGCAGTCAGACTAGCCACGCAATCTTTAAACTGATCAGCTGATGTTTCTTGTGGCACGTATGCAGTCTTTAGGAATGCAATCAGGGCCTTGGCATGGGCTTCTGATCATAGAAACAGAGACAACATAGAGATTTTGGATGGGGTTTGCCCCAGCTGCTCGACTACATTGTAGTCGCTCTTTTTGATAATCTTCAAAATTTCCTCCATCTCTTGTCTAGAGGCTTCCATAGTTATTGTCTTCGGTGCCTCCGTCCGGGCATGCTCAACAGTGGTCCCTTTGCCACGAGTGTCAGATGACTCGACAACAAGGGTAAGAATGGGAACTTGAACAGGAGTAGCATCAGGTGCACTAGCAGGCGTAATGACAACAGGTTTCTGAACAACTGGCGGAGAGATCTCAGGGGAGAACAGTCTTCCATTGCGGGTGACCTTGGCAGGTCCAACAATATTGCTGACGTCAGTATCAGCCTCTTTAGCATTCAAATCTTGCTTAACTCTGTGATAATATACGTAAGCCCCATAATGCCACGGGATAACTTTATCGGACGTATAGGAGATAGGCCCAGGAACAGTGATGATCAAGGGAGCGATTCTTGGAACATATGTAATTCTAACCGGCTTTCTCGAGGAAGCCTTGGAAGAATTGTCGAAAATGGTGATTATAGAAACTTCTTCAGTGGGGACCAAAGGAACAACAGTCTTTTCAAATAGAACTTCTTTATTATCCATCAGGCGTTAAACACCTGACTTCAAAAGATGGCAGCCGGTAGGTAGGACGGAACACATACGACAATCTTCGTCACAGCCCGGAAATAAATCGGCTAAAAGAAGGTTCTTCTTCACAGTCATCAATGGAGTAGCAATGTCTTCTACGGAGGTCACGAATGAATCATCTTCTTCATATTTACTAGATGACTGAGGCAGATCAGCTTCGTGTCGCAACCTATTCCCAAATTTATGACCCATATTCAGGAGGATCGTCTTCTTCTTCTTCTTCTTCTTCTTATCTTTCAAAATAAGGGTCTTCAGATCTTGCTGACCCTTGGCTAAACTCATGAACAATTCCTGGAACTGGGCGTTTTGAGCCTGTAGAGCTTTGATAGCTTGATCAGTTGATGTTTCGAAAGAAATGATGCTGAAATAAACAACAAAGAAGATGAGAAACCTGCAATGGGTACCTGTTATGAGGTGCATGGAATGAAATGCGTATGATATGATTTCAAAGACGTCGAGAGATTCAAATTTGTAAACCAAAATGAAACACACTTTTATTAGATAAACTTGAAATTCAATTGTTCAACAGATGCCTTTAAGGCGTTACAAAAAGGGAAATACTTAAAAGTAAATCAAGACTAGAAATAATCAAAAGACATCAGCGCTCCCATGGTCGTTTCTCGTTGGTGTTGACATAGTCGTTAAGGATCCTCTCGTTCTCCAGTTGCCTTGTCAGCTTCTGAATCTTCTGCTCTTGCTCGTGATACTTTTCTCTATAAGTATCCCGTTCTTCCCTTAGCTGCATCCAGGACCTCTTTAATGCCCCAATGTCAGTAGGCATGTAAGGGTGTAGGATGGTAGGAGGAACTTCTTCTTCATCAGCAACCTCAACAGTTATAGGCAAGACGGCTTCATACGGCATTCCCAGCTTTTGGGCACAAATACGAACCCATCGAAGATATGGTTCCATTGGTAGAGAAGCCTTTGCACCCAGCTCGTGTGGATCAGACCTGTGTACTCTATCTCAGGCTCTTATGAATCTGCGGCGTTGCTCGTCACTGTCCCCTTGGAAATCAAAGACAATACTTGGCATCAGCAACTCATGAGGTCCTTCCCTCCTAGCTCGCCCAAACTGACGTAAGGCCAAACATGGATTATAGGTGATTCCTCCATGGGTTCCTATCAGTGGTACATTGGGGTATTCCCCACAGCGATCAATAATGGCCACATCTTCCATACCCTTCATAGTCCAAATGATGTCATTATGAGAGAGAGACATAATCCGGTAGTACCATCCCATGCCTTCCTTGTTCTTCAAAACTGATTTGGGGAGGTGAGAAATAAACCACCTCGCTAGCAATGGAGCACAGCACATAAGGGTACCCCGCTTCTGAGCAGTACGGTCATATAGAGAATGAAGAATGTCACCCAAGAGAGTGGGCACAGGATTACTGAATATGAAGATCTTCACCGCATTCACGTCGAAGAAAGCATCTGAGTTAGGGAACAACACCAAACCATATATGAGAAGAGCCAGAATGTCTTCAAATGCCTGGAAGTCTAGACTGTCCCAGAACTGATTAGCTTTACCAACCAAGAATTTAGTCAAGAAGCCTTTTGTCCCACTTCTAGTCTCCCAATTAGACATTACCTTAGCCTTTGTCAGATGGAGGGCTGAAGCAATCTCCTCCCGCCTAAGGATCTTCTCCCAACCTGTGAACGGGGTCTGCTCCAGAATAGAGATACCAAGTAGATCAGAGAATTCTTCCAAGGTAGGGACCAACTGGTAGTCCGGAAAAGTAAAGCAATGGTATAGTGGATCAAAGAACTGGACTAAGACACTCATCATTTGTTCATCCATCTTGGATATAACCAAACCAAGGAGGTGCCCATCCCTTCTGATAAAGGAGGTAGTATCTGAAACCTTTGCAACCAATTCTTTAAGCTGAGTGAGAACCTGGACAAAGTTGATCCAAATAGTGTTTCTACGCATGGGTGACATGATCTACAAAACAGAACAAAGATGAATCCCTACTGTCTTTGAAATAGGTTAGTCCAATGCAAGATGCATGCAATGTCATGATGTCATGATGTCATGATAAGAAACACACCACAAATATCCACAAATAGCAAACATGGTAAGGGCACACAAGTCACACATATAGCCCTTAGATTTCAGGCTGGCAAGGAGCTTAGGTATTACCCTCTTTCAGTTCAATTGGTTTAAACCTGTCCTAAAAATAGTAACCGGGTTCTAGAGGATCTCAAAATCACTGACTACCCTCGATCGGTCATAATTCCAGTTTAGCAACCTTTTCTTGCGGCCATAATCATCGTGAGAGTTTAGTCTCAATGAGTGTAGCATACTGCTACTGTTCTATGGCCAAGTTGGTCAATTTAAAGGTTCTAAGGTCAGTTGGTGCTTAATGACCCCTTAGCAGACCTATATTCTCCTCGTTGCGCCACAAGGGATATCGGTACATACTAAAGTGCCACACCAACGTAGCTACTGCTTCAACTGTATCGGTCTACGCCGTGCAGTTCCCTCACAGTTTATTACTACTTACCTAAAGGGTATCCCTTAGATCCGGGTTAGGATCTATAGAAACTCCGATACAAGCCCATAAATATAAAGCATACAAGTCAAGCAAATTGAAAACATTATGAATTATTCCTAAGGTAGACCCCACTTATAAGAATGTCCCCAGCAGAGTCGCCAGTTCTGTGATACGGTGGGTAGAATTGACTATTTTTTGGTGTGCTGGTTTGTGTTTGTTTTTGCAAAATGTCGCGGTAAGCAAGAGTCGCCATCGACTTTTATTTTATCCAATAAGGAAAGGAAAAAAGCACAGAAAAATTCCTTTTTTGAGATATTTCTGAATACGGGGGGTAGATTATAGAAAGGGAAGGTATTAGCACCCTTTCTATCCGTAGTTATCTACGGGCTCTTAGGTACTTGCTCATCGTTTTCAAAATTGTTTTCTTTGTGCTTATGGGTTTGAAAAAGTTTTTGTTTGAAACTTCGATTTAACTCTTGCTTCTGTCCTCAAGAGTGTAATGAAGTGTTTTTGAAAACTTGTTTGTAAAAGTGTAAGTGCGAAAGAGTTTTGTTTTGAAATAGAAAGTATCTAAGAGCTAATCTACCTACTCGAAAAAAAAATCGTTCTATGCTAATTTCCTTTAAACAATGCTATCCCACTATGAATGAGTAGGTAGCACCGTCGTTGGAGTTTTAGGGTCAATTCGAATGAGGGACATACGGTCACTAAAGCAATGTTAGGACGCCTTAGCGGTAATCCTAATGTCTTAGATCATTTGTTTGAGGCAACAATATCCGAGGCAACCGTTTCAAGGCGACTATGATCTTTTAGACAAGAGGGCGACCTCTAAAGCGACCTATACTCAATGACCGTGTACATAGGCAACCAAGTGGGGTGTACCCTAAGAGTGCGCATGTGCGAGTGTGTTGCTTTCAATTATGTTTGTATTTTGCACATGTTAATGGTGATCTAAGTTGATTTTAGGTTAAAATATTCAGTTTTGTCATGCATCCCTATTACCAAACATCTAACAGTTTATATTTGCGGAAATAAATTGCGGAATTTAAATTACAAGGCGTCGGGTATTTACATCGCCAAAGACAAACCCTTTAAAAATAAATAAAGCGATAAAAAACAAATAAAGGTCCTATTTACTATTACAAACCGAAATCAAATACATAATAGGATAAATGAAAATGAATCGTGTGCGGGAAATTAAATCGAGTGCGAGCTTAGGGTTTTGACCCTTTTTTTTGTTAAAGAAAAGATTTTTTTTTGTTGATTTTTAATTTAAGAGAGAAATAAATTCTAAGTTAATTATTAAATGAAATTAAATTAATTAATTAATAAAATAATTTTTTTTTGGATTTTTGGTATTTTTTAGGAAAGAAATAAAAAAATTAATTGAATATTAGTAAAAACCTAATTAAGTCTAGTTTAATTTTAATTATTTACAAAAATATATTAAAGTTATTTCTAATTAAAGCCTAAATTAATTAAATTAGTGTTTATTAATAAAAAATAAAAGTTAAAAATTAGTTTGATAAAAATGTTTTTTGGTGATTTTATTTTATGAAGAAAGGAATTTTTTAATTGGTTAGTGATTTAATAAAATATAATAAACAATTAAATAAAACAAAAAAAATAAATAGGAGAGAGTAAGGGGGTTTGAGCCTGAATTTGGAGGTCAGAATAGCAAGCTGGAGGCCCAATTATGTTGGCCTCGTTTGACTTTCCTTGATCCAGCGTGCATGTGCTGACTTGGTCTTTGGTGGTCCATCAATTCTTGGCCATCAGATTTGGCCTTGGGCCATCTGGCAACTGGATGCTTGAGGATGTATGATGGGCTCCGCGCTTGGATCTGCACACAATCACCTGAAGAAGAAAAGTAAATGGAAATTGGGGGGACCTGGGATTCGAACCCAGGTCCTGATGGTGATTGCCAGCTTGCCTTGCCACTAGGACGCTTTGTTTCAATTGTTAATAATATACAAAAATAATATAATATGATAAACTAAAATTAATTGGTCAGAAAACAAAAAAAAATGCACGCATGGTTTGAATGGGCCAACCACGCCTTGCCACACATCGTCTTCAACCTTCGTTCGTGGCTAAAAAATTTCAGACTTATACCAATGGACAAAGACCGTCACTATAAGTCATGCACGTTCCAAAATCAGCTGTAAGCCATGAAAATGAATTCTAAGGTCATGGTTGTGCTCGTCTCATCATCTCGGTCACAACCATACCCTTCTTGATGGCCAATTTTTCCTGAAAGAGAAACACCAAAAAAAAACCACGAAACCCTAGCTATGGTATTTGGCTTTACAGGTCAGATAAACAAAATTAACTAATGCCAAAAGCTTGGAAATATTATGAAGATCACAAATATATCAATGATTTGTTCAGATGATGCAAGAATAGTGAGTTATGATATCAAATACAGAGCGAGATAACGTGATACTTACAGCGTGCTAGGTGGTCTGGGAATGCTTCTTCTTGATCCAGGTAGACTGAGTGAACACCCATGAATCGTTTGAGACCGGTCTTGGCTTCTGAAAGTGTCTCTAAGTATGAATTCGAACTCAAGCTTTTTGTCACTTTTTTCATGTTTTGTTATGTCTATGCTTGCAGCCTCCAACCCTTATTTTAGTGTGCCTCTCTTGCTTATGTATGATACAATGTGCTAGGGTAACAAACTTGGATGGAATCTCTCTAAATCAATGCATTGTAATGTGATTTGATTCACTCTTTACCACTTGCCAAATTTTCCCAAATCTCAATCTTTTTCACATGAATTTGTGAGATACGAATTTGATGCTGATCATGATGATAATTAAGACCTGAAACAACCAAAAAGATCTCAAGTAATCAATATTTGGATTTTATATGATTTAATTATGTCTAAAATGAAATAATTCAATAAAAAATCAAATAAAATAATAAAAAAAAAGATATGGGCTCATGGTTGAAGCTAGGACACGTGGACACTGATGCAAGCTCAAATAAAGTGGAAACGAATGGGCCCATTTGACAAAATTTGAAGTTTTGGGGATAGTTGACTTTTGGTAATTTTGTAAAAATGTCCAACTTCAACAATGCATAACTTCTTCAATTTTGAACTTTTGGAAGTGTTCTTTGACTTTTTAGAAAGATTGAGATGTACTCTAACCAACCATTTTGATATCAACTCATTTTGATATTCCATGCTTAAGTTATAAGCTTTGGCAAAAAAGTTGTTTTTGTTGACTTTCAAAAATGACCTATAATGTCCAAATTTATAACTTCTTGTGAGTGAATTTTTAGATCTTGGGGTATGAAGATGGATTGTAGGAAATTGCATCATCTTCAAAATGAGATTTGGATGGGTCATTTCTCATAAAGTATGAGAACGTTATGCTTGTTCAAAGTTGAGTTGACTTTTCCCACAAAACCCTAATTTAGCAACTTTTGAGTCTTGATGAATTTTGAGCAATCCTTGATGAATCATGATCAAACCTTGATCAAATGATGAAATATCCTTCAAAATGAGAATGTTGACAAAAAATCTTAAAGTTTGACTGTTTATAGGTCACAGTTGACTTTTGCCCTAGTACAGTCGATTTTTGGACCCTTTGAGCAATTGACTGAGCAAACTTCCTCTACAAGGCTTGAAATTTGGCATGGATGATCTTGATGACATATTAGGACAATGGGGAGCACTTGAGGTCATTTGGATTCACCGATATTGATGCAACACAAAACCCTAATTTGGGGTTGATTGCCTTAGGAGATAGCTTGGCTGTCCAACTCTTGAGCAATCTTGAGCCACTTGGGGATTTTTCTTGCAATGTTTTGAGGAATATGAGAGGTAAAATTTTGGGGTACAACAGATAGCTATGCTTGGAGACAAACTGCAAGTTTTGATATTTTTTTGGTGATATGGAGTTTTGGAGTGTTTTAGGACTTTAGCAATCGTGTTCTAAGCTGTAATATGTTTGTGTATTAGTATGAAAAAGTTTCAAATCAGTTTCACAACAGATCTTTGAGTTGTAGCCTTTTTGCACTCTTTCTTGCTTTTGAAGCAAAGTGAAGGGACAAGTCTCTACATGCTTGTACTGGCCTGCTTGGAGTTGGTACAAGCTCTATACAAATTGCTTTAGGTATATAGGACTTGTGTGTGCAGAGAAGACAGGTCCAATGCTCAAGAATTGGAAAGTTGCTAAAGTGAAGCTTTTCCAAAATGGCAATGGCAACTTTGTGCCATTTATGGAATTACAACTTGGACAAAGACTCTTGGGCTTGGATTAAGGCTTTTTCAACTGAGTAAACATTAAATTATGAAGTGAGAAACAAGTTTGGGACCTGTAAATCATGGATTAGGCAACATAGGTTCAGATTTGAATTTTGTTCTTCATGAAATGGCTTGAATTCAAAGTGAGAAATTGCCAACTTCATCTCTTCGATTCTCCCTACTCAAAAATGATCTTAAGGAGTTCTTGGATATTTTGGAAAGCTTGCATCATGCTCTATAACTCATATTTGAAATGCATTTCAATATTCCTCTTGGAACTAGGTGAAACATTGCCATGAAGTTTGGTCAAAAACCTGCCTAAATTAGGGCAAAATTTCACTAAGTTATTTTAGTTCATGGGCATGTGTTCATAAAATTATATCTTGAGATCCAAGAATGTTTATGGAAAAATGTGTGAAGAAAAGTTGTAGATTTCATAGCGGTCTACAACTTTCATGTTGGGAACTTTCTTTGAATCATCTTGTATCATGGTGGAAAATTGGCCTAAAGTTGAGAAAAAATAAGAAATTTTCTATACTTAGAAAAATTTCTAAGTTAAGAAAAATTCAAATTTCAAAACCAAATCTTCAATATTTGATTCCTTGATGAACAATTTTCACATTTTGACATGTTTTGATGAATTATGATCCTTGGCACTTGATTTTGACCAAAAAGTCAAAGTTTGACTTTTTAGTATACAATTGACTTTTGATCAGTTGACTGCAAATTTCATTTGTCTATCCAATGGATTTGCAATGTTTTGAACCATGTAATTAGGTCAAGATGATGCAATTGAACCATTAAAACCATTCTTCAAATCAACTGGTCATTTGCTAGGTCAAAAACTAGAAATTGCCCTCCCTCAGTCAAAACCCTAATTTTGACCATTTTGCCCTTTTGATGATTTGATCAAATTTCTTTGAGGAATTGTGATCCAAACTTGATAAAATGATACATATGAGTCTATAATATTGATGTGGATAAAAAATTATGAAGTTTGACTGTAAATTGGCCATGGTTGACTTTTTCCCCAATACAGTTGATTTTTAGGTCAACTGTCCAATTGACTGATCAAAAATATGGTTCAAAGCTTGAAACTTGTCATGAACAATATTATGGGTCCATAATGATGTTTGAAAGTTATATGAAGCATTGATAGTCCAAAAATCCTTGGGCAAACTCAAACCCTAATTTTGGGTTATCAGTGCAAGATGAGATATCTTAAGCTGACCAAACCCTAATCCAGTCTTGAGTCAAATAGTTCTTGTGAGAAAAGTATTGATAAATGAGAGGGAAAATTTTGGGGTACAACAGTGTCTATATTGCTCTCTATTTATAGGGGAATATTGGAGGGGAGGGACTGATCAGATTGCAAGATTACAAGTTATGGTTTAGCTGAGACAAAACTTGTGATTTCTTTGAGAAATCAAAGTTCCGAAGCATGGTACCATAGACTATAGGGTGGTTAAGCATTTTAAACATGTTGCTTCTCAGCATACAAGTTGAGTGTGTGCAGAGGGAGCAAGTGTGAAGCTCAATGCATTGACTTTGGGAAAAAGCTTGCTTTACAAGAATGGATATGTTACTTTCTTCTCAAAATAGCAAATTGGTTTGGTTAATGGCTTAATCACTTGGACCATACCTTAATCAATTGTGTAAACAATTAATTAAGGAGTTATATACTTGTTAGAAGCATGCAAATCAATATTTATGCAACATTCTTGAAGATTGGATCAAGTGTTCATCAAGAAAATGATTTGTAATTCAAGAATGAAACCCTAACTTCATGCCTTCGATTCTCTTAGATAAAACATGATCTCAAAGAGTTCTTGGAAATTTTTGAAACCTTGTAACATCCTCTACAACCTTCATGTTTTCCATTTTTAAAGAATCCAATTGGAACTATGTGAGAAATTACCATGACGTTGGTACCAAAAATCTGCCTAACTAGGTCAAAATTTCACTAAGTGTTTTAAGAAAAAGTTCATGACTTTATGGCCTTATAACTCAAAATCTAAGCACTTTTTGGACATGATCCCTCTAATAAAATTTTGTAGAAATCATCAAGAAATTTGGCATGAAGTCATGAAAAAATACATGTATAAAACACTTAGAAAAAATTCTAGATTTTGGAAATTTTGACTTTTAATAATGAAATTTGACTTTCTTGATTTCTTGATGATCAAGTTTCATATTCTTGCATGTCTTGATGAAATATGATCTATGAAACTCAATTTTGATCAAAAAGTCAAAGTTTGACTTTTAGTGCATCAGTTGACTTTTCATTAGTTGACTGAAATACATATATCAATACCATGACCTTGAGAAGTGAATTGAACCATGAAATTAGGTCAAGATGATTCATTTTAATCCTTGATATCATATTTCAAACCAATAAGTCATGTATTAAGTCAAAAGTCAAAAATCAAGCTTTCTCAGTCAAAACCCTAATTTTTACCATTTTGCCCTTTTAATGATTTGATCAATTTTCTTGGGGAATTATGATCCAAACTTGATCAATTGATACATATGGGTTCAAATTGTTGATATGGGCCAAAAGTCTTGAAGTTTGACTGTAATTTGTCCACAATTGACTTTTTACTCAATACAATTGATTTTAGGTCATCTGATCAATTGACTGAGCAAATTTGAGCTGCAAGACTTGAAACTTGACATGAGCAATCTTGAACGTCCGTAATTATCCATGAAATTAATTTGAGGTATTAAAAGTCCATTTGTCCTTGTGGAAACTCAAACCCTAATTTGAGGCATCAATGTTGAGGAAGATGTCTTGACTTAGCCAATCCTTGTGCAAGCTTGAGCCATTGAGGATCTTGTGAAAAACAAATTAAGAAATGAGAGAGTAAATTTTGGGGTACAATAGCTTCCCATGTTCAATCTTCTTAAACCTGAAGAGTTAGATTGGCGGGTTCGTCATTCGCGACTTGAAGGTGAATGATGATTGAACACTAAAGTGCCTAGAAATTTGCACTCGATGATGTGTTGATTGTATCAGGAATGAGCTTAAATATGCCATTTGGAGAAATGATGAAGAGTTTGTCGGAGATGGGCTTACAGATGCCATATATAGTGACTGCTGATTGAAACTGGAAAAGATACCAGGATAAATCTTTTGGTCGATTTACACTGAAACTGTAGGTGTCTTTTGCCTGTCTTTAACTGGGAGAAATAACTCTGATCCAGAAGAGGTCTTGTGATTGGTGACTTCACTGGGAAAACAATTCTAACCAGAAGAGGCATGTTGGTTTCCTATTATTAACTGGAGGAAGTGAATCTAGCCAGAAAAAAACTGTTGATTTCCTATTATTAACTGGACGAAGTAAATCCAACCAGAAGAGGACTTTTGTTTTGTTGATTAACCTTTCCTTCAAGGAAGAGGGTTACTTGCATGCAGATGTATGCATGGCATAATGATGTTCTCAAAATAAATGAGATTATGTTGTATGAATTTGTCATGTATGTAATATGATGTATGAAGGTGGGAAATTATTGAAGTGGGTCTTTGTCTGGGGAAAATAAATCCTTGACCAATGCTGGGGAATTTGGGAAGTTTAAATCCCGGACTACTGTTGGAGATGATGGCATGTGTATCTTCAAACTTTGTTTGGAATGTATCTTCAAGTGTTCCATTTTTTTAAAGCATAATACAAGAATGAATTCTAAAATTCACATGCCATTCACCAAAATTTCAAATCCTCTTACAAGTTAATTTACAAATTTGAATCATAAAGTTCCCTCTTTGTTCTAAAAAGATACATAAAAAAGAGGATTCTTCTTCAAAAATTCGAGTTCCCCATGGCCATTGCTTTGGTTTCATCTTCAAGGTCTTCATCATCTTTCCAAGCTCGTATTAATGTCGAATACATGAAACAAAAGGAAAAGATTTAGTTAGAAATCAAATGTGAGCAAAGAAAGTTTTCAAGCAAAATATTTCAAGTTCATCATTAGGGTTGGTTTATAGAATAAAAAAAAGGGTGGTTTTCAATCATGTTCTTGTGCCGAAACAACATCATACAAAAATGGTTTAATCATAGGCTTAAATTCTATTGCAAATCATAAGTGGATTGGTTCACAATAGGACAGACTTAAACAGAAATTCAAAACATAAGTTCATCACAAAAGTAGCCCAAATACAGAAGGTACGGGTTGAAGGGCCCGGGAAGGCAAAAATTTAAAGAAGTCAGAATTTACTATCAAGCCCAACAAGCAGCATCACAAATCAAGAATTCAAGCCAAACAAAGACCTCAAACAAATATTATCCTATCATTGGCCTAAAAAATATCTTTTGCAAATCACAATCAAAACTTGGTTCACAAAAGACAAAAGACAAATCAGAATTAACATCACTTCCATGCAACATAAAAAGAAGCCTCATGTTTATCTTGTCTCAATAAAAAAGTTATAATTCAATCACAAACCTAGGGTACCCTACTATAAAATTTCAAAATAATATTTTGTTTGGTTCACAATAAAGAGAAGAAAAACTCAAAAATGTTCATCACATTACAAGAGCTGTCAAATTCAGCTGTAAAAACATCACAGGAAACTAGAGTTTATTAAAGCCACAAGCCACAAAGTACAAAAACTAACAATAAAGTATCAAAGTCAGCACAAAGCACAAAAGGCCAGCAAACACAGTCCAGCAAGCAAATGGGGCAAAAATTAGCATGGAAAAAGTACCACAGAGTTAACAAAATAAGAAAAAAGATGATAAGTCCAGCAAAACCAGCAAAAGTATAACAGATTGAACATATCAAAAAATCATATTTGTGTATTACAAATTAGAGCTAGACTAGGTACATAAACAATTGCAGAACACACAAATTGGTTCTTTCCCATCAAAGTCAAATTCATGAAGGAAACAAGTAAAAAATCACAATATAAGATACATGACAAGAGAGTTCACAAGGCGAAAAAACCAGTGCCTAAAATCCTCGTTTCATAAACCTTTCCAACTTGTTTATAGAAGCATACAGAAAAACAAAGATACAGAAACAAAATATACAGAACCACAACAACAAAAACTGTCATTATTCTGTAACAAAAAAACAGAGAAACCGAGCCACACAAACCATTATCTCATCATTTTCCAAAACCAAAACCCTTCACAATATATACAGAGCCATAACTCAACAACAAAAACCTTCATTTTATTCTGTAAATAGAGCCACAAAACCCTTTCAAAAAATTTTGTTCATAAAGAGAAAAGAAAGAATACATAGTTGTGACACAAACATCAAAACCCTAAAAAAATTTCCTCATCATTTTCTAAAGCCTTAAACCCTTTAAAAACGGAAAGAAAAGAGTAGATTGGAACAAACTCACCCAAAATCCGAATCGGAATCATTAGGGTTTCGTCCTTTACCTTTCAGATCTATGAAAAAACATGCACAATCTGCAAAAACGAGTTAGAGATCAACAATCAGAGGGAGAAGACGAATCAGAAAATGTAAGAAAAATCAAGTTTGGAGCATCGTCGCCGTCGTCGCCACCACAAGGGAGATTTCCGACGCGACCATTGGTTCTTCTCTAGCGAGAGAATGTTTGAGAGAACGAGAGAGAATCAGCACAAGAGAGAGAGAGAGAGAGAGAGAGAGAGAGAGAGAGAGAGAGAGAGAGAGAGAGAGTATTTGTTAAATGATAATTTATTGTCATTTTTACCTCTTTTTTATCCATATTTCCGTTGGGCCTCAACCCAAACAACCCTCCAGCCCAACCTCTTTCACTCACCCCCCCCCCCCCCCCCCCCCCTTCACTTAGACTACAGCCACAATAAAACCTATTGGGCCTTGCACCTCCTATTGTCCCCAACCCATCTATTCCTTTTTTTTTATCAAAAACAAGCATTGGGACTAATTTTTTTTTACAACACCCTCCCGAATACTTCCTGCAACGCAACCCATTTGTTTTATTTTTTTTTTATTTTTTTATTTTTTTATTCTAACTTAACAAAAACTCATTTGGGCGCAAAACAAAAAAAAAATACTATTTTACTCTTAAACTCCCAAATCCCATTTCACACCACCTTGAGTTATATATCATAATTTTATTATTATTATTTTTTATTATTATCATTATTATTATTATTTTTATTAAATAAAAAATCCCAAAAAATATTTTATATTTTAATATTTATATATTTTATATACTTTTATTTCATTTCTTTCAAACAAAAACAACTAAATAATGTTTTCCTAACAAATTTAATTTCTTTTCTTAACTTTAATTAAATCATTTTGACTTAGGTTTACTTAAATTTTCTTTTTCCAATTTAATTAGTTTAGGATTTAAGAACATAAAATCTTTTTATATATAAATCAAAACCCTAAAAAAAATTGTTTCTTAATCCATTTTCTTTTCTTAATTAATTTAGGTTTAGTTATTTGAAATTAACTTAGAATAAACTAATTATTTTCCTTTTTTAATTTAATTAGGTTAAAAAACCTTTTCATAACAAAACCTCAAACAATTCCTTTTGCTTTACACATAACCTTTATATCCTTGTATATTATCTCACATTTTTGTACATTATTCATCCACATTCAATATGGCTGTAACAGTAACTTAGGATTTTATTCATTTTCTCCCCCCATTTGTAAATTTGTACCCCTGTCCCCAAATGATGTAATAGCGTAGAATTTTATATTTCTGCAATTTACCACTTTCAAATATAAATGCTAGTAATTAGGGTTTGTATGGCAAGACATCAAATCAACAAGTAAAAAACTCTAATTCAAGACAAACAAGCATGAAAGCGAACATTTTGCACACTTGCACCTCTAGGGTTAACCTCACTTGTTGCCTTGAGAAAAAACAGTCATGTCCCTCGAATGTAGGATACTTTAGCAATGACCCTCGAATACAAGATCGTAGTCCCTCGATGACCCTTCCATGTTACCTTCGGTAAACGATCTTAAACCCTCATGACAAATTGCTAAAGTATCCTACAATGTTGCCTTCTATGACTGTACAATGAACCACGCCTATCCCTTCACATCCAATGGTAGGGCTACTTATCAATCAATGGTAAGATAGCAATATCTAAAGGAGGGGAAAAAGAACTAAGACTTTTTGAGTAGGTAGAACGTTCATAGTTGCTTGCTCACAACCATTTTCAAAACATCTTTCAAACACACCAACACTTTCAAATGGAATATTTTCAAAAGTCAACACTTTGTATGCATTCTTATAGAGACGAGAATCATTAAAAAGTTTTCCTAAATGAAGGATCTTTTTAAAAATACTTTCAAAACATCACAAAACACATTTCAAACAAAGAATTTTTAAGTGAGCTAGCAACTAAGATCTCGTAGATAACTACAGATGAAAAGGGTGCTAACACCTCCCCTTTTCATAACCTACCCCCCGAACTTAAGAAAATTCTCAAAAGGTCTTTCCTGTTCTTTTCACCCTTTCCTTTATTAGATAAAAGAAAAGTCGGCAGTGACTCTTGCTATCCGCAACAATTGCGATCAATCACAAAACACGCAAGTCAGTTCTCCCACCGTATTACAACTTGTAATAGCGTAGAATTTTATTTCCCGCACTTTACTGATTTTCATTATTGCTATATTAGCTCGCTAGTAATTAGGGTTTGTATGGAAATATTAAAAACAATCGTAGAAAACCCTAATTACAAGATAAATAACTTAAAATAAATCACTCTTTCACACACACACACACACACCCCTCTAGGGTGACTCCACTTGTTTCCTTCAGAAAACAGTCATGTCCCTCGAACATGGGACGCTTTAGCAAAGACCCTCGGTTAAAAGATCATAGTCTATCAATGACCCTTTGATGCTGCCTTCGGTAAACGATCTTAGTCCCTTACGACAAATTGTTAAAGCGCCCTACGAGTTGCCTTTTATGAATGTACGACGACCCGCGTCTGTCCCTCGAACATCCAATGATAGAGCTTCCTACTAACTAATAATAGGATAACACTATCTAAAGGAAGAGGAAAAGAGCAAAAGACTTTTGAGTAGGTAGATAGTTCTTAATCGCTTGCTCGCGAACATTTCAAAACATTTTTCAGACAATACACTTCTCTTCTGAAACATTTTCAAAACAAATACTTTGTATGCATTCTCAACAATACAGGAATCATTACAAAGTTTTCCGCACTTAGGAATTTTTCAAAATATTTTCAAAACTTACACATTCACAAAGCATTTTCAAAAGTGAGCTAGCGATTAAGAGCTCGTAGATAACTACGGATGAAAAGGGTGTTAACACCTTCCCTTTTCATAACCTACCCCCCGAACTCAAGAAAATTCTCAAAAGGTCTTTCCTGTTCTGTTCACCCTTTCCTTTATTGAATAAAAGAAAAGTCGGTGGCGACTCTTACTATCCACAACAATTGCGATCAAACGCAAAACACCCAAGTTAGTTCTCCCACCATATTACAGAACTGGCGACTCTGCTGGGGGAATAGAGTTAAAAGTGGGGTTACCTTAGAGACTAGATCACCTTTAAAATGCTTTCATTGTTTGACTTGTTTGCTTTACCTTCTGGGTCCATGTTTAGGTTTTGTATAGATCTTGTACCCGGATCGGGGAACATTATTAGGTAAGTAGTAATAGATCGTGGGGACTGTGTGGCGTATACTGACATGGTTGAAGCGATGACTATGTTAGTGTGACACATTTGTTGGTACCGGTGTCCCTTGAGTTGAATCGAGGAGAATACGGGGCCACTGTGTGGTGTCATGAAGCACTAACTGACCGTAGAACCTTTAATTGAACAACTTGACCATTAGGAAGTAGTGAGATAGTTGGCTTTGGTGAAGTCCAAAGTTGGTTGATACTCGATGCTACGCTCATTGAGATCAGACTTTCGGGATATTTTGGTCGCCAATAAAGAGGCTTGTGCTGAAACAATACCCGACGAAGAAAGATCAATGATATTGAGATTCCCTAGAACCCGATTACTTTCTAGGACAGGTTGAACCAACTAAACTTCAAGAGGGTACTTACCTATAAAACCCATGCGAGCCTGAACCTAAGGTCGCTTGTGTGACTTGTTTGAATTTATAACGTGACAACTTGAATTTCTTGCTGGGGCTTGTTTGTAGTTATTACCTTACACTTTTGCTTGGTGTATATCATACGCATCATGACATCATACCATATCATTTCCACTGACCATTTCAAGGATCTCAAGGGCTATTGATGCAGGTTATCATAAATCAATGTCTAACAAGGGGCAAGGGGATTTATTTTCCTCTAACCCATTCTGACAAAAAACTAAAGCACGGTAACATGAGTCAAGGGCTACGACCCACTTGACATGGTGAGCTTGATAATCGTAGAAGGACATTCAATGATACGAAGCTCAATAAAAGTTGTAGTAAAAATCCAACTTCTAACATCTTCTTGTGTTTACCATGCGAGATCCTTGAAAACATTGCATCCATATACCATGCATCATATCATGACAGGTTTTCCCCATACAGGTTTTCTCATCCGCTTACTGTTTATATCAGTAAAAATGGATCTCGAGCAGACTGTCCAAGATATTTAGACCAAATATGATCAGCTTCAAGATTTGTTCCTAAAACTGTCCAAGGGGCAAGAAGAAGTGAAAGCACTTCTCATTGAGAGCATGACCAGTAACAATCCTGAAGACAACAAGGAGGGCTAGATGAGACAGTTGTAAGTAGAGATAGCAACGATGAGATCCAGATGTTAGGACAGATGACTCTTATCCAAAACTTAGCCCGGGGACAAGAAGAGCTGAGATCCCTCATCAGCAAGCTTCATCAAGACGGATGCAACCATATGGAATAAACAACTATAATTGGGTATCGAGTCATTAATCAGCCTCCAATAAGACAAGAAGTTGGTTTGGTCGAGAGAACACATTTCAAAATGGCTATTACACCGCGGGTCCAACAACGACCTCGCAAAAAACAACAGGGTAGTCAGCGTAGGCAAGATACGCCCAAAAGAAAATTTACCGAGATCAACACGTCCTTGGCTCAAGCATTGCATCATGTGTTGAAAGCCAAGTTGGTTGCATTGAAAGAGCCTCCTCAAAAACCTAATACTTTTTCTCCCTGTTACAAACATAATGAAATGTACACATACCATTCCAATAGTCGTGGACACGACACTAACCATTATTGGGCGTTGAAAAACAAGATTCAAGACATGATTAACGAAGAAGTATTGGAATTCACACAAGATGGTCAAATTGAGTTTTTCTGTCATCCCTCAAAGGCACACCATCTGAAGTGAGAAATTTAGGCAGAGAAGCTTTTGTTCATTCGAATTTTTAGTTGTAATTTCTTTGCTCAAACACTTATCTTTATGTCAGACTTTGCCTATTCTCACTAATGCATTGCATATGTTTTCCTTGAGTTAATCCATTCATTTTCACTATACTGAAACTATGCTTTTAATCTTTTTTGTATGATATTCAACTCTCGGTTACAAGCTGTAAGCCTTTAGAGGGAGGATGACGAAAATAATACCATAATCTCATACAATATGCTTTTGGATAGACTTTGCTGACGATGTACAGGCGTTGTTTCAAATCCCAAACAGTGGAGTTATAAGGAAGATAATCCTTAGTCAACCCCTTTGAGCCAAAGAAGTAGGAGTTTTCTTTTTTGCATAAATTGAAATCTTTAAGTCATAACTTGGGGCAGAGTAGTTTCTCAGTTAATTCAAATATGCATTCAGTCACAAGCTGTCACTTCACAATGAAAATATCCTTCTGAATCAAAAGATGGTGTCGGTTCCCCATAAAATAGGCAGTCCTTACCTCTCAAAAGAAAAGCCCACTAAGTCAAAACCTATGAAGGAGACTTAAGAAAAACGGGGGCATCCCGCTGGCTGTAATCTCAAAACAAGAGCAGTTAGGCAAAAATTAGGGATAGTAGATAAAAAAAGAGATCACTATAACTCCTCGACAACATGAAAAATGTTACAAAAATGAGTGCCTTCCCAAATAAACTTCCAATATCCGAACCATCACCAAAATATCATTCTAGATTCTAATAGGAGATAAACACGCGATCAACTGAGTTTAGGACTGGAGAACATCATGGAGAATAGGTTGGGTACAAATAAATTTTGAGCCTTATCCTTTGTTTCTTAAACCGTGAACCAAGCCTTGTTACAACCCTTTTAAAAGTCCTAATTGAAGCATAGGTTAGTCCAAAAGCATGCCGTTACAAAAGGTATCTTGATTCCTGTAAGGTTTACTGTAGATCCCGAGTTGAATTCATATTCTTACAAATTTTTGTTGCTCTTTAAAAGTGCATTTTTCAAAATTTTTTCTCGAGACAAACATAAACTCTGCATTGTTCGAATACCATTGTTTTACATATGGCTAATTGTTTGACAACGGAGAAATTCGCATGACAAATATCCAATGAACGAAAACTCTCTCAATAAACAAAACCACTTCAAATGGAAAGACACTTCCAAGGACAAATATCTCATAATCAAGGGGCATGACATGATCATTGTCCAATACATCTAGGGCAGTCAAGTCGAGATTCAAAGAATCTTTCAAGAAGTGCTGAATAATCAGGGGCAGATCTCCATCCAAATAACTTGGGGGAAATTTTACATTGATCACAGGCTTGAAAAAAATTAACTATGAAGACCTCCGATACCACCAAATTTCTTGTCTGTTCCAGTAGTATCATATGGTGTCAGTATCATGTCTTCGGATCCTTCCATGACAGTTCTTAGAAAAAACTGAGATTTGATCAAAAGATCTTCGGTACCATCAAATTAGTCGTTTGTGCCAGTAGTATCAGATGGTGTCAGTATCATGTCTTCAGATCCTTCCATGACAGTTCTTAGAAAATATTGAGATTTAAAGATCCTGAGTACCACCAAATTGCTGGTCTGTGCCAGGAGTATCAGATGGTGTCAGTATCATGTCTTCGGATTCTTCCATGATAGTTCTTAGAAAAAGATACCTATGAAGTTCAAGACTACCATAAATATGATCAAAACTTCAGACATCAAAGTGCACCAGACTAACCCTAGGGGAAAATAGGCTCCCATATATGAAAAGTCATGCACGATCGAGCAAATAATTTATGGCATTTCTACAACACTTACTACCTTGCAGTGGCAATTATCCACACCCTATGAATGTGAACATAGTCGGAAAATACTACGCGTGAAAAGAGACCCGCTAGGTTGACATACCTAGGCAAAATTAAGGGCGTCCCAGCGAACCGAAAGGTTCGGGAAAAAGTTAGGGATATATACAAAACATTGTACACCCGATAAGTCAAAAACTTGAAAATGCACCTTGGGAAAAAAGGGTATTCTGGTGGGCTGAAAACCCGAAAGGGCGGTCCAGGCAAAAGTTAAGGATTAAAGCGTACGACTATGTCCCGTCATCTCATCATTTTGTCTATCAGTAAAATATTTATCTCTTGGATCAATGTTTACTAAGAGAAGACAGAGTTCAACCTACCCACAAATCCCCACAAGGCCAATTTCATGGATATCCCCACAAAATCACTTCAACAAGATTATCCCCACATAATTGAATACATACAGTCTCCATCTGAAGTTCCAATTTCCTGAAAATCCTCTCCCCAACTGAGTGTGGCCTTAACTAAAAAAATGAACCTTGCATGAAAGGATTCATGTCCCTAGTAAGGTCTCAAGAGTATTCTTCTCAACAGGGTTTATTTCCCAAACAAACTCCAGATTCCCCACCACGAGTCTTTTCTCAGACTATTACAAATCAACGGACAAAATCCCTTGTCTTCAGCAGAGTTGATACTATCCCCAGTAAGTTGTTGGGAAGCCTAGAATCCGACCAGATAACAGTTTAACTTCATCATCCTCAGAAAGTTATTGTGAAGCCTGGAATCCGACCAAATAACAGTTTAACTTCATCATCCTCAGAAAGTTACTACGAAGCATGGAATCCGACCAGATAACAGTTTAACTTCATTCTCCTTAGAAAATTATTGTGAAGCCTGGAATTCGACCAGATAACAATTTAAATTCATCATCCTCAAAAAGTTACTACGAAGCCTGGAATCCGACCAGATAACAGTTTAACTTCATTCTTCTCAGAAAGTTATTGTGAATCCTGGAATCCGACCACATAATAGTTTAACTTCATCATCTTCAGAAAGTTACTACAAAGCCTGGAATCCGACCAGATAACAGTTTAACTTTATTCTCCTCCGAAATTTGCTGCGAAGCCTGGAATCTGACTAGATAACAATTTAACTTCATCATCCTCAGAAAGTTACTGTGCAGCATGGAATCCGACCAGATAACAATTTAACTTCATTCTCCTTAGAAATTTGCTGCAAAGCCTGTAATTTGACCAGATAACAGTTAAGTTTAGTAAGTTTTTGTGAAGCCTGGAAATAGACCAGATAATAGTTAACTTCAGTAAGTTATTATGAAGCCTGGAATCCGACCAGATAACAATTAACTTCATCCACCTCAGAAATTTGCTGCGAAGCCTACAATCTGACTAGATAATAGTTAAATTCAGTAAGTTGTTGTGAAGCCCAGAATCCGACCAGATATCAATTAACTTCATCCTCCCAAGAAGTTACTGCAAAGCATGGACTTCGACCAGATACCAGTAAACTATCCTCTATGTTGTACCCTAAAATTTTCCCTCCCGTTTTTTATACAAGTCATACTCATTAAGGTCCCCAATTGCTCAAGGTTGACCAAGAATTGATCAGATAAATTCTCCTTCTAAGCAATGGCCTTTCAACTAATTTTACTTTTCACCAAGATGTGTGAGTTCCAGAGCTTCAAATGATTTCCATGAAACCCTATATGCCTCAACATAATGGCACAACTGAAAGAAAGAAAAGAAGTGTACATGACAAAGTGTAGGTCGAAGGCTGAAAATATGCCTAAGGGCTTTTGGGTCGAAGTAGGTTCGATAGCAGTATACAGGCTAATTTGATGCCCAATGAAACACTAGGATCGAAGGAGGGCTAGTTCGAAAGAAAGCAAGAGAAAGCTTTTATAAAGCCTTCGACTGGGAGAGTTGGTAATGAGCGCCATCGAAAGGTTCATTTTCGAACATGGAGATGTAAGCCATTCGAAGCGTTACAAGGAAGACACCTTTCGATTGACATGTTGCCTGAATGGGCGCTTCAAAAAGAAGAATATTTGTAATTCAAAGAGCTCTTATCTTATCCAAAGAAACACGTGGAAATCTATTGGTTCGAAGGACACGCCATCTTCAAGCATGGCGTGATCGAAGGACAATTAGAGATGAATCAGCCAAATAGAAGTCATCTTAGAGTTTTGGGGATCAATGTGTTTCAGGCATGTGCCTGAATAGGCAAGGAAGGAGTTGGGTAATCAAAGTAAAGGCTTGGTGCTCATTATTCATCCTTCGATTGGCGCATATAAGCTATATTCACCAATCAAAGGTGAACTAGTGATCAACAGGAAATATATTTTTGTAGTCATAAGCAAAGGGTGGGAGTTGGAATCAAAGAGCCACCTGCATAACTACATTCGAAGGAGATGACAAAACGAAGCTTCGACAGACCAAGAGGAAGAGGTGGTCGAATTGAAGGAAAGGGAATTGAAAGGAACAAGAACTGTTCGATTAGGCTAATTGGATAGTTTTCAGATCAAGAAACTAAGGCAGATAATGGCTTAATCGAAGAAGCCACAATGTTGAGGCCTTAAACTATTCGAATTGGAACTAAGAGCCATCGAAAAGAACAAAGTTTGGGAGCATTCGAAATAATCAATATGTGAAAGGTTGAAACGAATACTGTTTAGGTTCACTCAAAGTCCAAAATGGTAGAAAATATCTCAAAATGGTAACTTTTTAAGACTTTCGATTCTGCCTTCAAAGCCATGGTTAATGGATGATTCTTACCATTTTCGTCCATCACCACGCCCCTATAAATACAAGACAGGATTGTCTATCAAAGTGCCAGACACACACATGCATTGCACAAACACAAGAAGTTGCCTCAGGAAAAAACTCAAAAATCTCATAAGTTGCCTAAATACTAAACCAACTTTGCAAGCTCCCAGGAAGCCGCCCAGGCCCGTATGCTAGCAATTCCATGCCCAGGTTCACAGATCGAAGCATCTCTGGTTGGTAAGGATTTACAAAATCAAAACTGTATTTCCAGGCCATTTAAATACACATTGTTTGCATATTTGCACTACTAATGTTGTTTGTGTTTATATGAACATACCACATGTAAGATAACATGCAGGAATAAGATCGTGCCATCGAAGGGTATGATTTGAATTTGCATTCGAAGCTCATGATACAGGAAGTTTCAAGCCAAAACAACCCAGATTCGAACACAAGGGGTTCAAATTAGGGGAAGGTTCGAATTAAGGGGAAGTCCTGGGTTCGATACCCAGGTCCTGCATCTTTATTTTTTCCAACATTTGTTTTGCAGATCCAGTGCAACAAAGGCTAGCGCGCATACATGCACCCTGTCTTCAACACCATTGGATCTATGCATCATTAGATCTAGCGCTCCAAATACGTAGCTTCATGGTAGACTCTCTAGGGTCAGTAACACAAGATCAGGCGTAGCCTGGGCTTCTCCCTGATTTGGGCCTAATAAATTTCAAATCTCACCCCTCTTTTCAACTTTAACAACAGGCCCATTTACATTAATGTTCTTTTTATTATTTGTTTCTTTTGATTTTTTTAATTAATCAGCAAATTATAAAATCACAAAAATAGATTTAGTCTTTTTCAATTAAAAAATTATTTTTGTTAATTAATTATTAATTACTTAAACACTTTCTTAAAATTAAAATTAAGTAGACTTAGATTTTTATTTTTCTTTTATTAAACAAAAACAAACAAAAAGACTTTTCTTCTTAGGGTTTTAGACGTATTTCCAATTCGCGCGCGATTTTATTTTATTATTATTTTTTTTCATATTATTGTATCTGCTTACTGGGATTTAATAGTTTAAATTAGGAATTTTACTTTTTTCTTGTTTATTCCCCATTTTGGACATGTAAACAATCTCCTCCCCGAAGCCATGTAATAGTTAGGATTTTACATTTCTGTACTTTTAATTTCTGCAAACTTATTAACTGTTTAGATGTATGTTTAATAGGATTGTATGGCAAAAGATTAATAATCAAACTCTAGCAAACCTAACACAAGACCAAAATAACTGAAAACAATACAATTGCACATACGCACCTCTAGGGTATCCCACTTTGGTTGCCTTCGGAAAACAGTCACAACTCTCGAAACGTGAGAGATTTTAGTGGCTACCCTCTGGTTTAAAGATCATCATTCCCTTGTTGACCCTCAATATTTCCTTGGTAAAAATGATCTTAAAACCCTAGAATAGTTACTAAGGTTTCTTTCCCAGTTGCCTTTGTGACTATATGAACGTCCCTTCGAATGCCCCTCAAACATCCAACGACTAGGGATACCTACTCACTAATAGTAGGATAGCACTATCTAGAGGAAAAGAGGAAAAGAACGACCCTTTTGAGTAAAGTAGATAAATGATTATATGCTTGCTCAAAATTTTGCACATACACAAACTTCTTTCAAAAAACATTTTCAAAACGCTTTATCAACACTCTTGGGGACTAATAAAAGAGTTATCATAAAGCCAACTGCCTTACTATTGGCATTTCAAAATACTTTTCAAAAACTCACAAAGCACAAGGTATTTCAAAATAATCTAAGCATCTAAGAGCCCAAAGAAAACTATGAATGGAAAGGGTGCTAACACCTTCCCTTTCCATAATCTATCCCCCTTACTCAGAAAACTCTCGAAAGTCATTTTTCTGTTATTTTCACCCTTTCCTTTGTTGGATAAAAGAAAAGTCGGTGGCGACTCTTTCTTATCGCAATATTTGAGAATACAAACGCAAAACCATTATAACAGTCAGTTCTCCCACCGTATTATAGAACTGGCGACTCTGCTGGGGAACTACTTATAAAGTGGGGTTACCTTAGAGTTAGATCATTTTAAATTTGCTTTACATTGTGTGTTTTGTTTGCTTTATCTTTGAGGGATTGTTTGGGCTATTACTAAAAGATCCTACACCCGGATCTGGGGCACCTTTTAGGTAAGTAGCAATAGATCGTGTGGACTGTGCAGGGTATACTGACACAGTTGAAATGATAGCTACGTTAGTGTGACACATTTGCTGGTACCAGTAGCCCTTGAGTATTAAAGGAGAATACGGGGCCGCTGTGTGGTTTCATGAAGCATCAACTGATCTTAGAACCTTTAATGGAACAACTTGGCCATTAGGAAGTAGTGAGATAACCGACTTTGGTGCAGTCCGAAGTTGGTTGATACTCGATACTACACTTATTGAGATCGTACTTTCGGGATATTTCGGTCGCCAATAAAGAGGCTTGCACTGAAAATGTCTGATGAAGAAAGATCAGTGATATTGAGATTCCCTAAACCTAAGGACTTGTTTGTGTGCTTGTATATATTTGTTTGTATATAACATCATAACATCATAACATCATAACATCATAACATCATAACCTGGCATATCACACTAACCATTTCAAGGATTTTTAGGACTTATCTTTGTGTCTATTTTGTAGGACATGGCTCCAACTCGCAAAAATACTATCCAAGTTAACCTCGTAAGAGTGCCTCCTCAACTCAAAGAGTTGGCATCAAGGGCTCCCGAGAATTATCCATTCACCAAAAGACATGGTCGACTCCTTAATTTGGTCACCTCAAGCCCTGATGAAGACATGGTGAAAGTTCTCTTTCAGTTCTTTGACCCTTTACACCATTGCTTTACATTTCTCGATTACCAGTTGGTGCCTATCATAGAAGAGTTTTCTCAGTTATTGGGAGTGCCTATTCTCAATCAATTACCCTTCAACGATATGGAAAGAGACCCAAAACCTGAGGAGATTTCTCAAGCTTTGTATTTACAACGGTCAGACATTGTGGAAAATTGGGAAACAATAAGCGGTGTCAAAGCGTTTCTAGCCAAGTTTTTGTTTGGGAAAGCTCACTATTTTTGGGATACTTTGGATTTACAAGCCTTTGAAGAGGTGTTGGCCCTTCTCATCTATGGGACGGTATTGTTCCCTAATCCGGACCAACTTATAAATGTGAATGCGGTCAAAGTTTTTTTATGTCTCGTAACCCGGTGCCTACTTTACTTGGAGACATTTTACACTCTTTTCACACTCGCAACGTAAAGAGAAGAGGGACCCTTATGTATTGCACTCCTTTGTTGGATAGGTGGTTTATTTTTCACCTACCTCGATCTGTTTTGAAAAATGAGCAAGGCAATATATGGTCTAATAGGTTTATGTCCCTCACGCATTCAAATATGCGCTGGTGCCCTCGGTCTTTAGAAGACGTTACCATCATTGATCGCTATGGGGAATTCCCTAATGTCCCTCTCCTAGGCATTAGGGGAGGAATCACTTATAACCCTTGTTTGGGTATGCTAGGACGGATGGTCCTCATGATGCACTGGTTCAAGGAATTGCATTCGACTATGATAACGATGTCCAAGGGTACTGTCAGAGGTTCATTCGAGCTTGGGGCATGGTGAGCAAAGTGGATAGCAAGACATTGGGGCATAAGAACTCCATACCTTTGGAGACTTATCTTAAGTGGGTGCGAGCACGCGCTCAAAATCTCATGACGCCTTACCCTGCCATCCTACCTATCATCATGGAACCTATTGCCGAGAGAGATGTACCTCATATTATTCTCCATCCTGATATGTAGAATACTCTCAAGGAGTTTCAAAGTTCTTGGATTCAACTCAAATAGGAACGATACACCTTTGAAACTCAGTTATACGCAAGAGAGAAGAAGGTTTTGGAGCTTACAAGACAACTGCATGAAGAACAGAGTTCGAATGCCTACATTACACCAAAGAGGATGCGCTCATGAGAAGCCTGAGTCCTGTTTGATTTAGGAGTTTTGTTTTATCTTTGTTTCTTCCATTGTAAGCCCAAGAGGCATCGTTGTAACCATTTAAACTTATGAATGCAATTAATGTTTGTTCTCTCTTTGCATAAACAAATTTAAATCTTAAAATTACTTGAAAACATTGCATAAGCATATCATGCATATCATTACATAAGCAGGTATTTCAAGACAGGTGTCTTGTCTTTTCGTTGTTTATTTCAGCAAAAAGAAATGGCTCTTGAACAAACAGTTAAGGATCTTAAAGCTCAAAATGCTCAATTTCAGAAGATGTTCCTAGCTCTAGTTAAGGGACAAGAAGACCTGAAGGCTCTGATTCTCAAAGAGAATAAGAAGAAGGCAAAGAAACTAGCTGGTGTCTTGAATATGGGAAGAAGGTTCGGAGGACCAGCCAAACGAGCTATAGACTTAGAAAATCCGTCAAACGAGGTAGACAACCAAGAAGAAAAGAACAAGGAAGGAGATAATAGCCCAGGGTCTGATGAAGAAGAAGCATACTATGCTAAAGAACAATATCCTCCTGCTGATGACAAGTATAAACAACTGGAGGATCGCCTCAATTCTATGGAGATTCAAAGGGTACCCGGTCTGGATTTTGAAGAGTTAGAACTGTTCTTAGGGATGGTCATCTCGTAGAAGTTCAAGGTTCCCGTATTTGCTAAATATGACGGGGTTTCGTGTTCTAAGCTGCATCTAAGATCCTACGTTAGGAAGATTCAGCCTCACACTACTGATAGGAATTTGTGGGTACATTTATTCCAGGAAAGTCTATCAGGGACTCAATTGGAATGGTTCTATCAGTTGGAGGGAACCAACATCCGCAACTGGGAAGATCTGGCTGCTGCTTTCTACAGGCAGTACCAATACAATGCTGACCTTGCTCCAACCCATACACAACTTCAAAGTATGTCCATGGGTTCCAGCAAGGGTTTCAAAGATTACACATAGAAGTGGAGGGATCTTGCAGGAAGAGTCCAGCCTCCTCTGTCTGATAGAGAGCTGGTAGACATGTTCTTGGGCACTTTGTCTGGTCCATTTTTCAACCATTTGATTGGAAGCTCTTCAACTGGGTTTATTGAGATGATATTGACTGGTGAGTGAGTGGAAGCTGGTATCAAGAGCGGTAAGATCCAGAGAGATGCATTCTCAAGTACAGTAAAGAAACCATTCTCTGGGAAGAAGGAAGTAAGTGTTGCCTACGGTCAGAGGAATCAAAGCAAGACTGAACATCGTCCAATGGTAGGAGCTGTTATGATCTCCAACCCTACATCAAATCAACAAAAAAAATCAACGCAGGCCGGATGTTCCCAGAAGACAGATCACCTGGATTAACATGTCCTTATATCAGGGTTTTCCACACCTGTTAAAGTCTAATCTAGTTACTCTAAAGGAGGCTCCTAAGAATCCAAATACTGCATCTCCCTGCTACAACCCAAGCGCTCGATGTGCCTATCACTCCAACAGTCCGGGGCAGGATACAAACGATTGTTGGGCTCTGAAAAACAAGATGCAAGATCTTATCGAGGCAAAGGAGATTGAGTTTGACCCTTCAGAGACCCCCAATGTAATAACTGCACCAATGCCAAAATATGGCCAGGGTGTCAATGCTATTGATGATGACCTGGTTATTTCTTCTGTTGATGAACTAGTTACTCCTCTTCTGGTTGTTAAAAAGAATCTGTTGCGAGCCGGTTTATTTCCGGGCTATGGTGAAGGTTGCCATATGTGTATGTTTATGCCAAATGGTTGCTTGTTGTTAAAGATAGGTGTCCAGCGCCTGATGAACAACAAATAAATTATGTTTGAGAAAGTTCCCTTTACAAAAGTTCTGTGTGAAAACATTTCAATAATTACCATTTCTGACAATCCTCCCAGGTTCTCCTCCAAAAGACCCGTCAGGATTACATCCGTTCCTAAGGTTTCTCCTTTGATTATCACTTCTCCTGGGCCAATATCATATTCCTTCGATAAAGTTGTTCCTTGGAATTATGGGGTTGACGTTTACTACCATGGCATCAAGCGATACCTATTGGCTATTAAAAATGAAGTTGATGAAGATACTGATCCTGACATCGACAACATTGTTGGGACCAGTAAAATTACCAGGAGCGGAAGGATTTTCTCTCCTGAAATCTCTCCGAAGACGGTTGCTACTCCTCTGGTTATTCCTATTGCCACTCCTGCTGCTAGTCTTGTTGTTACTCCTACTGTCATTCCTGTTGTTATTCCTGCTACTGAGTCAGCTGAGACTCGGGGAAAAGAGGTACTAGTTGAGCCTGCTCGAACGGAGGCACATAAAGAAGCTGTTTCTGAAGCTTCTAAAAAAGAAATGGAAGAGATTATGAAGATTATACGAAAGAGTGATTACAATGTTGTGGAGCAATTGGGGAAAACCCATTCAAAAATTTCAATGCTCGCCTTACTGCTATGCTCTGAAGCCCATGCTAAGGCTTTGATAAAGTTCCTGAACTATGCTCATGTGCCTCAAGAGACTTATGCCGACCAATTCGAGAACTGCGTTGCTAGTTTGATAGCTGACAATGGACTTGGTTTCTCAGATGTCGATTTAATGTCCAAAGGAAGAAAGCATAATGACGCTCTGCGTGTTTCTATTGAGTGTAGGGGCACTACCATAGCTCATGTTCTGGTGGATACAGGTTCATCATTGAATGTCTTACCTAAGAATGCTTTGGACAGGTTGGATTGTGAAGGACTCACACTAAAGGCCAGTAATATTATGGTGTGGGCCTTCGATGGTTCCAAGAGAATGGTGCATGGGGAGGTGAACATCCATGTTAAAGTTGGTACTCAGAATTTTGACTCCACTTTCTACGTGATGGACATCCGCCCGTCTTACTTATGTTTATTAGGTCACCCTTGGATCCATGGGGCCGGTGCTGTTACTTCTTGTGATACGGTGGGAGAACTGACTTGATTGTTTTGCGTTTGTGTTTGCAAATGTTGTGGTTTAGCAAGAGTCGCCACCGACTTTTCTTTTATCCAAAAGGAAAGGTAAAAAAGCACAGGAAAGACCCTTAGAGATGTTTTCTTGAGTTCAGGGGGTAGATTATGAAAAGGGAAGGTATTATCACCCTTTTCATCCATGGTTTTCCATGGGCTCTTAGTTACTTGCTAGATCACTTGATTTTGTTTGAATGTGTGCTTGTGATGTGGGTTCTGAAATTATTTTGAAAATGTGACTTTGTAATGATTCTCGTTTCTATAAGAACGCATACAAAGTGTTTTTTTGAAAATAGTTCAAAAAGATGTTTGTGAAATGTGTTTTTGAAAGTGATTTTGAAAAGGGTTTTCTTTGTAATGGCTCTCGTTTCTATAAGAACGCGTCCAAAGCATTGTCTTTTGAAAATGTTTCAAAGTGAGAGTGTTGGTGCAAAAAATGTTTTTGTTGTGAGCAAGCGAGCAACTAAGAGCGAACCTACCTACACAAAAGGTCTTAAATGTGCTCTTCCTCCTCCTTTAGATGTTGCTATCTTACCATTGATTTGGTAAGAAGCCCCGTCGTTGGATGTGAAGGGACAAGCGTTGGGACGTTTGTATAGTCATAGAAGGCAACCTATGTGACGTTTTAGCAATGTCGTTTAGGGACTAGATCGTTTACCGAAGGCAACATCGAGGGTCATCGAGGGACTACGATCTTTTATCGAGGGTCTTTTGCTAAAACACCCATGTTCGAGGGACATGACTATTTTTGCGATAGGCAACAAGTGAGATCACCCTAAGGGTGCATGTGTGCAAAGTGTGTTTGATTGCATGCATTTAGTCTTGATTAGGGTGATCTATTTGTTGATTTTCATATATTGCCATACACACCCTAATTACTAGCATTTACATTTGAAAGCGATAAGTTGCAGAAATGTAAAGTCCTACGCTATTAAAATATTTAGGGGATAGGGTGTACAAATTTATGAATGGGGGTTGCAAGTAAAAATAAGTCCTAAGTTATTAATACAACCATATTGAAATGTACAATATAAGAAAGAAAAAAGACTTTGTTTAGAAAATGTTTTTTTTTGAATGAAAAAGAAATAAATTGATAAAAGAAAAATATTTTTATGTCTTTTTATGTTAATATTGAAAATTATGAAAAGGAAAATAAATGAAGGATAAAAACAGCGCTGCTGCAAGCAAAACAACAAGGATCAGATGTTCTGAAGCCAGGGGCGTGGTGACTCAGAAGTGAACGTCAGTGGAATAAGAAGTTCTGGATTGGTACACTCTGAGGTCCTACAAAACACGTTAGAGGGAAAACACAGAAGTTATGGGTTGCTATGTGCTGAACTTCAGAATGTTAGAATAGTGAGAAAACCTCATAAGCTCTGTGCATGTCAAAACAGTAGGAAGAACTCAGAAGTTCTGTATGGTGCTAAGACAGTGAACGAACAATCAGCAGTTCAGCATGTTATCAGCGCATGAAAATCAGAAGTTCGGTGTATTTGACATGTAAGGAGAACTCAAAAGTTTTGTGTTGTGTTAGAATAGTGAGTGAATCATAGAAGTTCTGTGTGTGTTAACAGCGTATGAAAATCAGAAGTTCTAAGTGTTAAAATAGTGAGTGAACATCAGAAGTTCAGTGTGCATTAGAAGTGAGTGAATATCAAAAGTTTAGTGTATTTAACCAGTGAGGAGAACTCAGAAGTTCTGTATTGTGCTTAAAGCTGTGAGTGAACATCATAAGTTCTATGCCATATTTCAAATCTTAATCAGCACATCAGCAATTTATTAAGTTCTTAATAAACAACCTATCAGAAGGATAATAACATAACATTTTATAGAAGTTCTAATCCTGAATCTGAGTCTAGCCCTAATCAAGAAGTTCTGATCCACAGTTTTTCTACTCATGCAATGATATGGACAACATTAATACTATGATATTTACATGTTAATGATGTTCAAAATGAAAAACAAGAAAAGTCAGAAAGACTTACCTTGAACCTGGGACGTGCTTGGAGCTTTGAGTGGCTGCCTTTGGTTGTTCTGAGTCAGCAAGAGAAACAGAAGAGGAAATGCCAAGCTCTTTGATTCAAAAGGAAGAACAAAGGTTTTGGTTTTCTGTTTTGGATTTCTGGATTTTTACGAGAGGTTTCACAGGTTTCTTTTCTCTTTTCATAGTTCTCTCTTTCCAAAAGCCAGCCCCTTGAACGTGTGATGGAGCAACTTATTTATAGGTGAATTTGTTGTGATTTTGGGGGGGAAACAAATGCGATTCAAACCTTTTTGGTATACTGTTCCATTGCTTTTTAATCACAGTTTTTGTATGCTAGTTTGGTGCAATTATGGGATGCAGGCGTAGGCTGACCTAGCTGTTGGTTATAGGTCTACAACAGGTTGTATAAACAAGGTTTTGGGATTTGGTCAAGTTCTGACCAAAGCGCTGGATATAACCTTCATATGCTAAAGCGCTGCCTTGTTCTTGAAGAAAGCATGGTGGTTGTCAGCAGGAATTAAGGAAAAGCAACAAGTAAAGCATGGGCCTATTACCAAAGTTTGCTATCCCAAGACAGTAGAGGTACACGTGGTAAAAATCCTTTGGATAAAGACTCAGAAAGTGGTTGTGAGCATTAAATGATGATGAGACTTATCACAAACAGAAATCCTGTAACGTGAGATTCTACACCATGGCTTAGTTCTGGATCAGAAGTTCTGCTTCTGCGTAGCATCCATCTTCTGATCTTTGTATCTTCAGGCTCCAGCACGTTCTGGAGGAACTTTCAGACTTTCTAGAAAGCTTGCAGCACACTTCTTAACCTTCTTTGAATTACCCTGGCAAACTCTGACTGAAGCTTTTGTGAAAACTTGCCCAAAAGTTCTGACCAAACTCTGCCTTGAGAGTGTCCAGAATTTGCTGAGTGTTATGGTGATAATCTGGTCAGAAGTTCTGAGTTTTGTCATGCTTCTTAAACACTTAGAAAAATTTCTAAGTATTTAGAATTTGACTTTTCCAAAGCAAAATTTGACTTTTGAAATTCTTGATGAAACAAACTTCATATTCCAACATGTCTTGATCAAATATGATTTTTGAGATTTGATTTTTGATCCAAAAGTCAAAGTTTGACTTTTCAGTGTGCAAATGACCATTTTTCCCTTGTGAGTGATTTTCTTGGAAAATTTGTAGTTCAAGGCTTGGAAGCAAACTTGACGATCCAGGGTGATTCCTTGAGAAATAAGAGGGCAAATTTTTGGGTACAACATCTGCCCCTGTTCAATCTTCTTATACCTGAAGAGTTAGATTGGTAATTCTACCATTCATGACTTGAAGGTGGAAGATGATTGAACACTAGAGTGCCCAGAAAATTTGCACTCGAAGATGTGTTAGTTGGTTATGTAGGGAATGGGCTTAAAGATGCCATTTGGAGAGGTAATGGATAGTTGTTGGAGACGGGCTTAAAGATGCCATCCGAAGGTGATTGTATCTGGACTCATCAGGATGATGAAGGAATATTGGACGATTACTACCTCAGTAGGATGATGAAGGAATCTTGGACGATTACTACCTCAGCGGGATGATGAAGGAATCTTTGGGCAATTTCTACCTCAGCAGGATGATGAAGGAATCTTTGGGCGATTTTTACCTCAACAGGATGATGAAGGAATCTTGGATGACTACAACCTCAGCAGGATGATGAAGGAATCTTGGGTGACTACAACCTCAACAGGATGATGAAGGAATCTTGGATGACTACAACCTCTGCAGGATGATGAAGGAATCTGTGTAGGGTTGCTTCAGCTGGTCAAGTAGATAGTTATCCTGTCTGGTTTCAGGTATTAATCTCTGACCTGAGAAAGAAAGATAGTTTTCCTGTCTTGTTACAGGTGTTAATCTTCAATCTCTTCATGTAGATAGTTTTCCTGGCTTGTTACAGGTATTAATCTATAATCAATCGTCCACAGATAGTTTTCCTGGCTTGTTACAGGTATTAATTTGGAACTTGAAAAGGTTGGTCGATGAGATAGTTGTCCTGTCTGGTTTCAGGTATTAATCTCTGACCTGAGAAAGAAAGATAGTTTTCCTGGCTTGTTACACTTGTTAATCTTTAATCTCTTCATGTAGATAGTTTTCCTGGCTTGTTACAGGTATTAATCTACAATCAGTCATCCGCAGATAGTTTTCCTGGCTTGTTACAGGTATTAATCTAGAACTTGAAAAGGTTGGTCGATGAGATAGTTGTCCTGTCTGGTTTCAGGTATTAATCTCTAACCTGAGAAAGAAAGATAGTTTTCCTGGCTTGTTACAGGTATTAATCTTCAATCTCTTCATGTAAACAGTTTTCCTGGCTTGTTACAGGTATTAATCTACAATCAGTCGTCCACAAATAGTTTTCCTGGCTTGTTACAGGTATTAATTTGGAACTTGAAAAGGTTGGTCGATGAGATAGTTGTCCTGTCTGGTTTCAGGTATTAATCTCTGACCTAAGAAAGAAAGATAGTTTTCCTGGCTTATTACAGGTATTAATCTTCAATCTCTTCATGTAAATAGTTTTCCTGGCTTGTTACAGGTATTAATCTACAATCAGTCGTCCACGGATAGTTTTCCTGGCTTGTTACAGGTATTAATCTGGAACTTGAAAAGGTTGGTCGATGAGATAGTTGTCCTGTCTGGTTTCAGGTATTAATCTCTGGCCTGAGAAAGAAAGATAGTTTTCCTGGCTTGTTACAGGTGTTAATATTCAATATCTTCATGTAGATAGTTTTCCTGGCTTGTTACAGGTATTAATCTACAATCAGTCATCCACAGATAGTTCTCCTGGCTTGTTACAGGTATTAATTTGGAACTTGAAAAGGCTGGTCGATGAGATAGTTGTCCTTTCTGGTTTCAGGTATTAATCTATGACCTGAGAAAGAAAGATAGTTTTCCTGGCTTGTTACAGGTGTTAATCTTCAATCTCTTCATGTAGATAGTTTTCCTGGCTTGTTACAGGTATTAATCTACAATCAGTCATCCACAGATAGTTTTCATGGCTTGTTATAGGTATTAATCTCGAACTTGAAAAGGTTGGTCGATGAGATAGTTGTCCTGTCTGGTTTCAGGTATTAATCTCTGACCTGAGAAAGAAAGATAATTTTCCTGGCTTGTTACAAGTGTTAATCTTCAATCTCTTCATGTAGATAATTTTCCTGGCTTGTTACAGGTATTAATCTATAATCAGTCATCCACATATAGTTTTCCTGGCTTGTTACAGGTATTAATCTTGAACTTGAAAAGGTTGGTCGATGAGATAGTTGTCCTGTTTGGTTTCAGGTATTAATCTCTGACCTGAGAAAGGAAGATAGTTTTCCTGGCTTGTTACAGGTGTTAATCTTCAATCTCTTCATGTAGATAGTTTTCTTGGCTTGTTACAGGTATTAATCTACAATCAGTCGTCTACAGATAGTTTTCATGGCTTGTTACATGTATTAATCTGGAACTTGAAAAGGTTGATGGTAGCCATCTGTTGATTGACCTTTCCTAAAAAAGGTAGAACGTAAGTTGTATGCAATGTCGTGATGCATGGAATGCATGATGTCATGATGTTCTCAAAATATATGAGATTGTGTCGTATGCACTTATCATGTATGAAAATAGGATGTATGAAATGTGACATGTTTATTGAAGTGTATCTTTGTCTGGAAAATAAATCCTTGACAAATGCTGAGGAGTTGTTAAATCATGGACTGCTGTTGAAGAGTTGGTGTGTCTTCAAACTTTGCTTAGAATATTTCCACCGGGGATTCCTGTTTTGTTGTTTGAGGAGAACTCCATTGGGGAATTTTGAAAACTCTGGGGGGAGTGTTGATTCTTGCTTGGGGAAAAGAGTTCAGGAGTCTCAGTTATCAGTTGCTCTACTGGGGAATCGAAGTTGAATTGATGTCTTGCCGGGTCCAGGTTTCACAATAACTTGCTGGGGATTGTAGAGTAGTCTATTGGGGAAGAGGAGTTGTGGTCCTATGATTTGTAGTAGTCGGAGAGGCCACCTCAAGCTGGGTATTCCTGCCGTTTGTTGGGGAAATAAACCCTGTTGTCGGTCTGTTGGGGAGGCAGCGACTTCACTGGCAGAAATCCTCGAGGATTCTTGAAGTCGACTCAGCTGGGGAGAGGTTTTCAGAGGTTAAACTCTTGCTGGGAAATTATCCTATGAGAAGGACTTTGGGGAGATTTGTCATTGCCCCTAGCAGCAAATGTTTGTGGTATTGCCAGAAAATGTTTGATCGTACGTAACCCTTCATTGAGATTGACGTTCATGCCCCAAGTGACAGAGACGGAGACTTGCCACTGGTTACTCTGCAATTGGAATCTTTACTGGACTACCCCAGGTGTGCTGGATAGTGACATGTCATGTCCCTCTGCTGATAGGAGATTCGTCAATGGTAGTGTCATCCTACTTGAATTGATTTTGTTCACTGAGAGAGCTTTCGTTCACTGGATATTCATTGTGTGAATTTCTCCACTGTCAAACAAATAGCCATATGTAAACAGTGATATTCAAGTAATGCAAAGTTTATATTTGTCTTGAAATTTTGAAAATGCGTTTTAGCGAGTAAAGAAATTTTGTAAGAAAAATTCAAACTCAAGATTTAGAGTAAAGCCTTACAGGAGTCAAGATACCTTTTGTAACAATATGCTTTCGAACTAACCCATGCTTCAATTAGGACTTTTGAAGGGTTGTAACGTGGCTTGGTTCACAGTTTAGAAACAAAGGATAAAGGCTCAAAGTGTATTTGTACCCACCCGCTCTTCGTGATGTTCTTCAGTCCTAATCTCAGTTAATTGTACGTTTGGATTCCAATTGAGTCTTGGAATGTCATTTTAGTGATGGTTCAAAGAAGTTAAGTTTGAAGGCAGTCATTTCTTGCAACATTTTTTTTCATGTTGTTGAGGATTTGTAGTGACCTCTTTCTTTTGATTTTGTTATCCCTAATTTTTTCCTGACTGTTCTTGTTTTGAGATTATAGTCAGCGGGATGCCCCAGTTTTCTTTAAGTCTCTTTTGTAAGTTTTGACTTAGTGGGCTTTTCTTTTTGAGAGATAATGACTGCCTATGTGATAGGGAACCATCACTGTCTTTTGATTTCAGAGGAATGTTTTTGATGTCACTTGTTAAAGTGAAAGTTTGCGGCTGAACGCGCATTTGAATTAACTGAGAAACTACCTTGCCCTTGGTTTTGATTAAAGGTTTCAATTTGTGTAAAAAGAAAAACTTCTACTTCTTTGGCTCGAAGGGGTTGACTAGGGATTATCTTCCTTATAACTCCAGTGTTTAGGATTTGAAAGAACGCCTGTACATCATCAGCAAGGTCAGTTCAAAAGCATACTGTATGAGATTATGGCATTGTTTTCGTCATCCTCCCTCTAAAGGCTTGTAACTTTTAGCAAGAGTTAAATGTCATAAAGAAAGTAGAAAGCATAGTTTAAATATAATTAAAACAAATGGATGAATTCAAGACAAACATATGAAATGCATTAATGAAACAAAGTTTGACATTAATAGATAATTGTTTGAATAACAAAAGAGAAATTACAACTTGAAAATTCAAATGAACAAAAGCTTTCAATGATTCGTCATACGAGCAGTGATTATGTTTGGAGTCTTCGGAGGGTCAAACTAGATCTCCTTGGCATCAATCATGTCTTGGACCTTGTTCTTCAGAGCCCAACAGTTTTTTTGCATCATGCCCTGGGCTACCAGAATGATAAGCACACCTTGCACCCGGTTTGTAGTTAGGAGAAGAAGTCTTAGGGTTCGTATGAGGAGCCTTTAACATAATCAGCTATGCCTTCAACATGTGTTGTAGCTCTTGAGCCAGTGACATGTTGATCTTAGTGAATTATCTTTTAGGCACAACTTCCTTACGCTGATGCTCCTGTCTTTGTTGAGCAGGCGTAGGATTAGAGATCAAGATTGCTCCTACGCGTTGGTCATGACGACTCTTTTGACCATACACATCATTGGACTCTTTCTTCCCATTGTATGGCTTTTTCTGAGCATCAGAAGGTGTAGCTCCTTGGATCTTTCCACTTTTAATGCCAGCTTCGACTCTTTCGCCGGTCAGTATTAGCTCGGTGAACCCGGCTGAGGAGCTTCCGATTAGGTGTTTGAAGAAAGGCCCTGTCAAAGTTCCCATAAAGATGTCAATCAGCTCCCCTGTCAGTTAAAGGGGGCTGCACCCTACTAGCCAAATCTCTCCACTTTTGTGCGTATCCTTTGAAGCTCTCGTTGGAACTCATGGTCATGTTCTGCAATTGCATACGAGTTGGTTCAAGATCAGCATTGTACTGATACTGTTTGTAGAAAGCAGTAGCTAAATCCTCCCAGGTGTGGATGCGAGAACTCTCCAATTGATAGAACCATTCGAGCTGGGTCCCTACTAGGCTTTCTTGGAAGAAATAGATCCAAAGCTTCAGATCAGTTGTGTATGGTTAATTCTTGCGGACATAAGACTTTAAGTTTATCTTAGGGCAAGAGACTCCATCGTACAGGGAAAAGGTAGGGACTTTGAACTTTGGCAGGATGACCACTCCAGAAACAAAACCCATGTCTCCTAAATCCAAACTGGGTATCTGTTGAATCTCCATTGCATTGAGGCAATCCTCTAGCTGTTTGTATTTGTCATCAGTGGGAGGATATTGTTCCTCGGAGTAGTCAGCTTCAACTTTATCAATCTCCAAATTATGGTCTTCTTCAAGACTATCCCCCATGTTGGATGGAGTTGAAAGATCTAGAGCTCCCTTGACTGGTCCTCTAGGTCTTCTTCCCAAGTTCCGAACGCCTACTGACTTCTTGGACTTCTTCCTCTTGTCTTTGAGAAGGAGAGTTTTCAGGTCCTCTTGCCCCTTAGCCATAGCCAGGAACATTTGTTGGAATTGAGCGTTTTGAGCTTGGAGATCTTTCACTGTTTGTTCCATATCCATCTTACTGAAATAAACAGCAGGAAGATAAGGAGACCTGTATGGGATAAACCTGTCATGATATGATGCATGATATGTGGATGCATGTTTTCAAGGATCTCGCGGGGTAAACATAAGAAAAAGTTAGAAGTTGAACTTTGATCAACAACTTTGATTGGAGAACTTTGTATCCGTGGATGTCCTTCCACGAGAATCTAGCTCACCATGCCAAGTGGTTGTAGCCCTTGACTCAAGTTATCGTGTTTTGATCTTTTGACAACATTGGCTAGAGGAAAACAAATCCCCTTTCCCCTTGCTAGACGTTTGGTTCATCATAACCTGCACCACAGGCCCTTGAGATCCTTGAAATGGTTAAGGAAATGCTATGGTATGATGTTATGATGTTATGTACATATATGCGAGGTAAGCAAGTTTATATACAGATAATCATATTCACACAAAGTAGACAAGTCCCTATGTTTTTGGCTTACATGTAGTTTGTAGGTAAGTACCCTCTTGACATTTAGTTGGCTCAACCTGTCCTAGAAATAGTAACCGGGTTCTAAGGAGCTCAATATCACTGGTTTGTTTTCTCGGGAATTGTTTCAGCGCAAGCCTCTTTAATGGTGAGTGAAATATCCCAAAAAACCAAACCTCAATGAGTGTAGTATCGAGTATCTACCAACTTCGGACTGCAACAAAGTCGGTCATCTCACTACGTCCTAATGGCCAAGTTGGTCAAGTAAAGGTTCTAAAATTCAGTTAGTGCTTCATGACATCACTCAGCAGCCCCGTATTCTCCTTGACTACTCAAGGGCTACCGGTACCCATAAATATGTCACACTAACGTAGCTATTGCTTAGACAGTGTCGGTATACCCCACACAGTTTCCACAACGTATTTCTACTTACCTATAAGGTATCCCAAATTCGGGTAGAGGATTCAAACCCAAACAAAGGACCAAAATGTAAAGCACACAAGTTAAACAAAGAAAGCAAGTAAATGTGATCTAACCCTAAGGTAACCCCACTTTTAGACACTCCCCAGCAGAGTCGCCAGTTCTGTGATACAGTGGGAGAACTGACTTGATTGTTTTGTGTTTGTGTTCGCAAATGTTGCAGTTTAGCAAGAGTCGCCACCGACTTTTCTTTTATCCAAAAGGAAAGGTGAAAAAGCACAGGAAAGACCTTTAGAGATGTTTTCATGAGTTCGGGGGGTAGATTATGAAAAGGGAGGGTATTAGCATCCTTTTCATTCATGGTTTTCCATGGGCTCTTAGTTACTTGCTAGATCACTTGCTTTTGTTTGAATGTGGGCTTGTGATGTGGGTTTTGAAAGTATTTTGAAAATGTGACTTTGTAATGATTCTCATTTCTATAAGAACACATACATAGTGTTGTTTTGAAAATAGTTCAAAAAGATGTTTGTGAAATGTGTTTTTTAAAGTGATTTTGAAAAGGGTTTTCTTTGTAATGGATCTCGTTTCTATAAGAACGCGTACAAAGTGTTGTCTTTTGAAAATGTTTCAAAGTGAGAGTGTTGGTGCATAAAATGTTTTTGTTGTGAGCAAGCGAGCAACTAAGAGCGAACCTACCAACTCAAAAGGTCTTAAATGTGCTTTTCCTCCTCCTTTAGATGTTGCTATCTTACCATTGATTTGGTAAGAAGCCCCATCGTTGGATGTGAAGGGACGGGCATTGGGACGTTTGTATAGTCATAGAAGGCAACCTATATGACGTTTTAGCAATGTCGTTTAGGGACTAGATCATTTACCGAAGGCAACATCGAGGGTCATCGAGGGACTACGATCTTTTATCAAGGGTCTTTTGCTAAAACGCCCATGTTCGAGGGACATGACTATTTTTCCTATAGGCAACAAGTGAGATCACCCTAAGGGTGCATGTGTGCAAAGTGTGTTTGATTGCATGCATTTAGTCTTGATTAGGGTGATCTATTTGTTGATTTTCATATCTTGCCATACACACCCTAATTACTAGCATTTACATTTGAAAGCGATAAGTTGCAGAAATGTAAAGTCCTACGCTATTACAATATTTAGGGGATAGGGTGTACAAATTTATGAATGGGGGTTGCAAGTAAAAATAAGTCCTAAGTTGCTATTACAACCATATTGAAATGTACAATATAAGAAAGAAAAAAATACTTTGTTTAGAAAATGTTTTTTTTTAATATTTTTAATGAAAAAGAAATAAATTGATAAAAGAAAAATATTATTATGTCTTTTTATGTTAATATTGAAAACGATGAAAAGGAAAATAAATGAAGGATAGAAACAGCGCTGCTGCAAGCAAAACAACAAGGATCAGAAGTTTTGAAGTCAGGTGCGTGATGACTCAGAAGTGAACGTCAGTGGAATCAGAAGTTCTGGATTGGTACACTCTGAGGTCCTGCAAAACACGTTAGAGGGAAAACACAGAAGTTATGGGTTGCTATGTAATGAAATTCTGAATGTTAGAACAGTGAGAAAACCTCAGAAGCTCTGTGCGTGTCAAAACAGTAGGAAGAACTCAGAAGTTTTGTATGGTGCTAAGACAGTGAATGAACAATCAGCAGTTCAGCATGTTATCAGCGCATGAAAATCATAAGTTTAGTGTATTTGACATGTAAGGAGAATTCAGAAGTTCTGTGTTGTGTTAGAAAAGTGAGTGAATCATAGAAGTTCTGTGTGTGTTAACAACGTATGAAAATCAGAAGTTCTAAGTGTTAAAATAGTGAGTGAACATCAGAAGTTCAGTGTGCATTAGCAGTGAGTGAATATCAGAAGTTCAGTGTGTTTAAAAAGTGAGGAGAACTCAGAAGTTCTGTGTTGTGCTTAAAGCTGTGAGTGAACATCAGAAGTTCTATGCCATATTTCAACTCTTAATCAGCACATCAGCAATTTATTCAGTTCTTAATAAATAGAAAATTAGAAGGATAATAACACAATAGTTTATAGATGTTCTAATCCTGAATCTGAGTCTAGCCCTAATCAAGAAGTTCTGATCCATATTTTTTCTACTCATGCAATGATATGGACTTACCTTGAACCTGGGACGTGCTTGGAGCTTTGAGTGGCTGCCTTTGGATGTTCTGAGTCAGCAAGAGAAACGGAGAGGGAAATGCCAAGCTCTTTGATTCAAAAGGAAGAACAAAGGTTTTGGTTTTCTGTTTGGGATTTCTGGATTTTTACGAGAGGTTTCACAGGTTTCTTTTCTCTTTTGATAGTTCTCTATTTCCAAAAGCCATCCCCTTGAATGTGTGATGGAGCAACTTATTTATAGGTGAATTTGTTGTGATTTTTGGGGGAAAAACAAATGGGATTCAAACCTTTTTGGTACATTGTTCCATTGCTTTTTAATCACAGTTTTCGTATGCTAGTTTGGTGCAATTATGGGATGCAGGCGTAGGCTGACCTAGCTGTTGGTTATAGGTCTGCAGCAGGTTGTATAAACAAGGTTTTGGGATTTGGTCAAGTTCTGACCAAAGCGCTGAATATAACCTTCATATGATAAAGCGATGCCTTGTTCTTGAAGCAGGCATGGTGGTTGTTAGAAGGAATTAAGGAAAAGCAACAAGAAAAGCATGAGCCTAGTACCAAAGTTTGCTATCCCAAGACAGTAGAGGTACACATGGTGAAAATCCTTTGGATAAAGACTCAGAAAGTGGTTGTGAGCATTAAATAATGATGAGACTTATCACAACCAGAAATCCTGTAACGTGAGATTCTACACCAAGACTTAGTTCTGGATCAGAAGTTCTGCTTCTGCATAGCATCCATCCTCTGATCTTTGTATCTTCTGGCTCCAGCACGTTCTGAAGGAACTTTCAGACTTTCTAGAAAGCTTGCAGCACGCTTCTTAACCTTCTTTGAATTACCCTGGAAAACTCTGACTGAAGCTTTTGTGAAAACTTGCCCAGAAGTTCTGACCAAACTCTGCCTTGAGAGTGTCCAGAATTTGCTGAGTGTTATGGTGATAATATGGTCAGAAGTTCTGAGTTTTGTCATGCCTCTTAAACACTTAGAAAAATTTCTAAGTATTTAGAATTTGACTTTTCCAAAGCAAAATTTGACTTTTGAAATTCTTGATGAAACAAACTTCATATTCCAACATGTCTTGATGAAATATGATTTTTGAGATTTGATTTTTGATCCAAAAGTCAAAGTTTGACTTTTCAGTGTGCAAATGACCATTTTGCCCTTGTGAGTGATTTTCTTGGAAAATTTATAGTTCAAGGCTTGGAAGCAAACTTGAGGATCCAGGGTGATTCCTTGAGAAATGAGAGGGAAACTTTTGGGGTATAACACTTCTACTCTGCATCAAATGTTGAAATACCCAGTTAGCGGAAAGATTGTTACAGTCCATGGCGAAGAAGAATATATGGTGAGACACCTGGACTCTTTCAGGTATGTTAAGATGGACGGTGAGTTCATTGAGACCCCCTGCCAGAACTTTGAGGAGGTTCCTCACACAATTGCTGCAACCAAGACTGCTATCAATGTTCCAAAGATTACCAGACCTCTGTTGAAGATGGCCTCTCTGAAGGATGCTATAGCAGTAGTAGAAGTAAGCGGGTGTACCATTTGGGGCCAACTTCCTGACATCCCCTACAAATCTGACAAGTTTGGTTTGGGTTTTACTTCAGGGGCCCAAAGAGCTATTTGTCGTGCTCACACCGGAGGACCACCACTATGCATCCGCAACCATGGAATCAATGCTTTGGAGGACGGTGACACTGACTGCGACATGGACAAGTGGATCTTCCCAACTATCAGCAGTGGACTCAACAATTGGGAGACCAAGGATTTTGTTCCCATTAATTTTATTCAGGAGTAATTGTATTTTTGTTTTTGGAATATGTAATATTTAAACAATATAAACTCTAAATCCTTGTTGTCTTAGCCGAGGCGCAACGGTTTGTTTGTGAGGGTTATTACCTCATCTTCATATGTCATTAATAAATCATTGGACGTTTTGCATGCAAATTTTACGCTCTTTGTCTTTCTTTTCTGCTTTTACTTTATCAGAAATAGCTATGCTCTCTTACACACACTGTTGTACCCCAAACTTTTCCCTCTCATTTTACTCAATACATGCCCATTGAGGTCCCCAACTTGCCCATAGATGACCAAGAATTGACCAGACAAATTCTCCTCCTAAAGGCAATGAACCTCAAACTAGGGATTCAATTTTAATCAAGATGTATGAACCCCAATGGTCTCAAATGATGTATATGGTCCCAATATGTCCTCAAGGTCATCCATGTCAAATTTCATGCCTTACACAACTAGTTTGCTCAGTCAACTACTCAAATGCCTGGAAATCAACTATACTAGGTTAAAAGTCAATTGTGGCCTATATACAGTCAAACTTTAATATTTTTGGTTAACATCAACATTTTTAAGTGATATACATCATTTGATCAAGGGTTGATCATGATTCCTCAAGAAATTCTCCTAACTCATCAAAAGTCAAAGATTGCAAATTAGGGTTTCTATAGGAAAAATCAACCAAACTTTGACCAAGCATAACTTTCTCATATTTTATCAGAAATTTTTCCACCAAGGCTCATTTTGAAGAGAATACAATTCCCTACAACTTCTATTCAGCCTCCAAGTTCAAGAAATTCCCCATTTAAAAGATACAAGCTCAGACATTATAGGTCCTTTCAAAAAGTCAACAAAAACACCTTTTGGGTCAAAGCTCCTTACATGAACATGGAATATCCAATTGAAATGAAACCAAAAGGGTTGTTTAGAGGAAATCCTAAGCTCTATAAAAAGTCAAGAACACCATCTTAGGGTTAAAAAGAGAGAGATATGTATTTCTAAAGTTGACCAATTTTTGGGAAAGTGCATGATGCTAATATTGACCAAACTTGAATTTTTTTCAAATGGGGCCATCTTTTCATATTTGAAACTTGTTTCTAACATGGTCCACGACCTCTAAGCTCACCCGTACGTTATTTAATTATTTATTATATTTATTTTGATATTTTATTCATTAAAATTCAAAATTAAATAAAGAAATAATGGAAATAATGTAAGATTTGATTTGGAATCTTTTTCTCAACAAATAATGGGAAAAATGTGCTGGCATATCAAGGTAAAAACGTGCAAGCCAAGAGGGGAAAGGATATCCAAAATAAGAAAGATTTTTAAGTGAATATTTGAAAAAAATCTTGTACTCAATGCCATGGATCCTTGCTCTTTTTGTTGACCTAATGTGATACATTATATATGCATAGCCATTCAGAACCAAGGAGGAGGCAACTGCATCAAAACAACACCCTAAAAGTTTTTTTCAAAAAATTCCAAAAGTAGTAAAATCTGTTTCACACGATTCAGCCAGTCTTCGCCAGATCTAAGCAGTCTATCAGCCTCCTGGAGATCTCAGGAGTCCATTTCTATCATCCTCAAAGCTCACAACATTACAAATCATCGCGATCAAGTACCACCGTTTAACAAGGTTTGATAAAATTAAAAACTGGAAGTTTATACATTGTTGATGGTTTTAATTACATGACTTGTGTTCAAGACATCAGTTAGGGCAGGTTGGACGTTTCATATGAGAGCTTCGAGGCTTAAATCGTGTGATGCCATTGTTAGGGCATCATGCACTGAAGCTTCCGAAACTCTTGATTTAGGAACCTTCAGACCAAACCAACCCCATATTTGGATTCTTGGGAAAATTTCAAGGGGAGTAGGGTATTTTTTGCATTTGAATCCTCATGTTTTTTGCAGGTTTGGATGTTTTTCTGGTCGGAGAAGACGACCGGAGTACAGCTCCGGTGTCGTTGACCCCTCTGACCCAGACTAAGACCCTACGTGGCAATATGATCTAATTTGATTGGTCCATTGGAATTACTGACGTGCATTTTTTTGATGACTGGGATTTGATCATTGTTTTATATATAATATTGTTATGTCATTATAATTATGAATGAATTGGCAGCACGGGTGGTAAAGTCATAGGGTGTGTGAGAGGAAGGATCTGGGTTCGATCCCAGAATCCTATATTTTGTATTTTCTAACAAATTTGTTTCAGATCCAACGCATTGCCATTCCACGCGTATACCTTTCACCCTCAGATCCAGCCATCAGATCTTCATTGTTCCAGATCTAACACTCTTGGAGTGCTTCCCCAGGATGGACCTCCAGAGGATCCCCCAGGATGGACCTCCAGAGGATCAGCAACATGTGATCGAGTAGGTGTTGGGCCAACACATCTGGGCCTTGCAGATTCAGCGTCGTACCCCCCAAAAAGTTTTCATACGCCAGGCCCATTTCTTTCTTTTTTAATTTACTTTATTTTTATTTTTTTAATTATTTTATGTTTTTTTTAAATTCATTTTTATTTTAATAAAAAAAACCCAACAAAAATCACAAAAAATAGATTTAGGTTTTTTTAATTAAAATTAACTCTTGCAAATTAATTTAATTTAATTGATTTTAACTTGTTTCGTTAATTTAAAATTAATTAGAAATTAGGTTAAATCTCAAACATTTTTCATATAAAATACCAAAAAATATTTTTATTAAGTAATTAGATTCTTAGGGTTTCAAACTTGCTCACATCTTTATTTTTTTTCTTCAATTTATTGAAATTGTTTATCGTTTGTAATAGTTTTAATTAGGTTTAAAATTTCTCATTTTTATTTTTTTGTGCTAATTATATAATTGCCCCGAGGCCATGTAATAGCTTAGGAGTTTTTTTTTTTTTTTTCTGCAATTTATTTTCCAAACTATAAACTGCTTAGATGAATGGCTAATAGGATTGTATGGAAAGATAAAGATTAGTTGAACATAGCATAACTTCATTCAAAGATAATATATCTGAATCAAGCGCACTTGCACATGCTCACCCCTAGGGTATCTCCCACTTTGGTTGCCTTCGAAACGGTCACAATTCTCGAAACATGAGAATTTTTAGTGACTGTCCTTTATTTCAAGAGATCACAAGTCCCTCGATGACCCTTTCGACTGTTACCTCGGTTAAAAAAGTGATCTTAGAACTTTAGGACAGTTACTAAGAGTTCTTGCCCAATTGCCTTAGTGACCGTAAACGTCCCTTTGATAGTCCATCAACATCCAACGATAGGGCTACCTACTCACTAATAGTAGGATAGCACTATCTAAAGGAAAGGAGGAAAAGAATGCCTTTTTTCGAGTAGGTAGATAGTTGTTAGGTACTTTCTCAAAAACTAATTCTTTTTTACACCACACTTTTAAAACCTTTACAAAAATGCTTTATCACACTCTTGAGGACTGATACAAGAGTTATCATAAAGCAAACAAACTTTTCAAAACACACAAACACGACAGCAATTTTTAAATTAGCAAGTACCTAAGAGCCCGTGGAAAACCACAGACGGAAAAGGTGCTAACACCTTACCTTTCTATAATCTACCCCCCTTACTCAGAAAATCTCGAAAAAGGTGTTTTTCTGTTCTTTTCACCCTTTCTTTTGTTGGATAAAAGAAAAGTCGGTGGCGACTATTGCTTACCGCACATTTGTGAATACAAAACGTAAACCAGTATTAACATTCGGTTCTGCCACCGTATCACAGAATTGGCAACTCTGCTTGGGAAAATTATAAAGTGGGGTTTACCTTAGGGTCTAGATCATCTTAAAATTGCTTTCTTTTTTTACTTTGACTACTTTATCTTTAAGGGTTTGTTGGGGTATTCTTGTATATATCCTATACCCGGATCTGGAGACACTTTTTAGGTAAACAGCAATAGATCGTGGAGACTGTACGGTGTAGATCGATATGGCTGAAACGATAGATGAGTTGGTGTGACACTTTGGTTGGTACTGGTATCCCTTGTGTCGAATCGAGGAGAATACGGGGTCGCCACGTGGTGTCGTGAAGCACTAACGAACCTTAGAACCTTAGTTGAACAAACTTGGCCATTAGAAAGTAGTGAGATAGCCGGTCTCGGTGTAAAGCTGGGAATTGGTTGATACTCGATACTACACTCATTGAGATTGGACTTTCGGGATGTTTCGGCCACAAGAAAAGATTGCTAAGCTGAAATAATACCGATAAAGAAAGATCAGTGATATTGAGACTCCTTAGAACCCGATTACTATTTCTAGGACAGGTTTGAAACTAACTAAACTTCAAGAGGGTACTTACCTTAAACCTCATGCAAGCCTTTGAACCTAAGGTCTATTGGGTGCTTTGCTTGTGTGTGATTAATTTTCTTAAACATGACATCATGCATCATAAACATTCATTCTTCATTACACTAACCATTTTAAGGATTAGGGGAATTTATCTTTGTTCTGTTTTGCAGATCATGGCCCCCGCTCATAGAAATACCATCCGAATCAGCTTCGTGAGAATACCTCTTCAGCTCAAAGAGTTAGCGTCAAGGGTTTCTAAGACTTCTTCATTCACCAAGAACTATGGTCGACTTCTTAATTTGGTTACCTCAGGTTTTGATGAGAAGATGATGAGTGTCCTCTTTCAATTATTTGACCCTAAACACCATTTCTTCACCTTTCCAGACTATCAGTTGGTGCCCACCATGGAAGGGTTCTCTCAGATATTGGGTATACCTATTTTGGATCAGTTTCCTTTCACCGGTTTGGAAGAATCTTCAAAGCTAGAGATCATTGCAGCAGCTTTGCACCTGAAACAGTCCAACATTGTATCCAACTGGGAAACAAGAAGCGGAGTTAAAGGTTTTCTAGCCAAATTCCTAATAGAGAAGGCTCAGTTGTTTTGGGATTATTTGGACTTCCAGGCTTTTGAGGAGGTCTTGGCCCTTCTAATCTATGGGTTAGTACTGTTCCCTAATCCAGACTTAGTCATAGATGTGAATTCTATCAAGGTCTTCCTCTCTCACAAACCTGTGCCCACTTTACTTGGAGACATCTTGCATACCTTCCACACTCGTACCATGAAGAAAAGAGGGATTCTAATGTGCTGTGTGCTTGTGCTTTCGAGGTGGTTTATTTCTCACCTCCCTAAATCAGTACTGAAGAATGAAGAAGGTTTGGGATGGTCGCAAAGGATAATGTTACTTTCTCACACAGATATTCTCTAGTATTCCCGATCTATGGGAGATATTTCTATTATTGACCGCTGCGGAGAGTTCCCTAATGTCCCACTACTCGGCATTAGGGGAGGCATAACCTATAATCATTCTATGGCTCTGCGAAAATTTTGTTACGCTCGAAGGGATGGTCCTCACGAGATGCTTATCCAAGGAATTATGTTTAACTATAAGGATGATGTTCAAGGGTATCGTCAGAGTTTCATACGAGCTTGGGGCATGGTAAACAGATTTGACACCAAGACTTTGGGGCCGAAGACTTCCATCCCTATGGAACCTTATCTCTAATGGGTACGAGCTCGTACTCAGAACCTTATGATGCCATATAGATCCATCTTACTAGTGATTTTGGAGCCCATTACTGAAGGGGATGTTCCCTATACAGTTCTTCATCCTGATATGCCCATTGATCTTGAAGAGCTGCAGAGATCCTGGATTCAGCTGAAGAAAGAGCGGGATATCTATAGAGATCATTTCTATGCCCATGAGAGGAAAGTTTTGGAGATCACGAAGCAACTTCACGAGGAAAGAGGTCTTAATGTCTATCTCGGCGCAAAGAGGAAACGCCCATGGGAAACCTGATTTCTTAGTTTTTAGAATTTTCAATTGAACGCCTAAAAGGCAACTGTATTATGAATTCTACTAATAAAATATTTGTTTCATTTTGGTTCACAAATTTAAATGTCCCGAAATCCTTGAAATCATTGCATACATATATCATACATATCATTGTATAAACAGGTTTCATGGTAGGTTTCTCATCTTCTTTGTTGTTTATTTCAGCAGTAAAGAAATGGCTCTCGAACAAACAGTAAAGGATCTAAAAACTCAAAATTCTTAGTTTCAACAAATGATCATGGTTATAGCCAAGGGGCATGAAGAGATGAAAGCCTTGATTGTCAAAGAAAAGACCAAGAAGCCAAAGAAGCCAACTTGTGTGGTGAATTTGGGAAGGTGGTTCAGAGGACCGTTGAGGCAAGTTGTAGAACTAGCATCTTCATCAAAAGAAGGGGACAGTAAGGAAGGGGAAACAAGGGAGGAAGACCCCGGTCCAAGGGAATCTGATAATGAGACTGACTATAATGAGGAACAATATCCTCCGACCGATGAAAAATACAAACAACTAGAGGATCATCTTAATGCAATGGAAATCCAGAAGGTACCTGGGCTGGATTTTGAAGAGTTGTGTTTGGTTTCTGAGGTTGTCATCTTGCAGAAGTTCAAGGTTCCAGTGTTTTCTAAATATGATGGGGTTTGATGTCCCAAGATGCATCTCCGATCTTATGTGAGGAAGATTCAGCCTCACACTACTAACAAGGACTTATGGGTCCACTTCTTTCAAGACAGTCTATCTGGGACTCAACTAGAGTGGTTCTATCAACTGGAGGGAACCAATATTCGTAACTGGGAAGACCTTGCTGCTGCTTTCTACAAGCAGTATCAGTATAATGCAGACCTTTCTCCCACCCGTACACAACTCCAAAGTATGTATATGGGTTCAAGCGAGGGTTTTAAAGACTATGCTCAGAAGTGGAGGGACTTAGCAGGAAGAGTCCAACCCCCTTGTCTGATAGGGAGTTAGTGGATATGTTTTTGGGTACCCTATCTGGTCCGTTTTTCAATCATCTGATTGGAAAGTCAGCTTTACTGAGTTGATTTTGACGGGAGAAAGAGTGGAAGCTGGGATTAGAAGAGGCAAGACTCAGAAGGATGCCTCTTCAAGTGCGGGAAAGAGACCTTTCGTAGGAAAAAAAGAGGTCGGTGCTGTTTATAATCAACGAAATCAAGGCAGAACCAAGCGTCGTCCAACGGTAGGGGCTGTTATGATATCCAAGCCTGCAGCTACTCAACAACGAAATAAGCAGCCTAGAGCAGAAAGACCTGTAAGCCAATTCACCCGGATAAATATGACTTTGTCTTAAGTTTTGCCTCACCTACTGAAATCCAATTTGGTTACCCTGAGGGAAGCTCCCAAGAATCCCAACACCGCATCTCCTCGCTACAACCCAAATGCTTACTGTGCTTACCATTCAGAAAGTCCTGGCCATGATACAAACGACTGTTGGGATTTGAAAAACAAGGTGCAAGACCTTATTGAGGCGAAGGAGATTGAATTTGAAGCTCTTGAGATTTCCAATGTTATAACTGCTCCCATACCCAAGCACGGTCGTGGTGTTAATGCTGTTGACGATGATACGCTTGTTACTTCTGTTGAGGAACTTGTTACTCCTCTCATGACTGTTAAGTGGAATTTGTTGCAAGCTGATTTATTTTCGGGCTTTAGTGAAGATTTCCACTTATGTTTATCTCTACCGACTGGTTTCTATTTTTTGAAAGCAGGTGTTCAGCGCCTGATGGATGATAAAAAGATTCTATTTGAAAAGATTCCCATCACAACTGTTTCTTGTAAGGATGTTTCGATTATAACCATTTCCGCCAATCCTCTCAGGGTCTCCACCAAAAGACCCGTCAGGATTACATCTGCCCCGAAGTTAGCTCCTATGATCATCACTATGCCACGACCAATCCCATACTCCTCAGACAAGGTTGTTCCATGGAACTATGGGGCTGACGTCTATTACCATGGGTCAAGCAAGACATGTTGGATGATGAATACAAAGTGTCTGGAAACACTGATCCCGACATTGGCAATATCGTTGGAACCAGTAAAATAACAAGAAGTGGAAGAGTGTTCTCACCTGAGATTTCTCCTCCAAAATAACAAGAAGTGGAAGAGAGTTCTCACCCGGGAAGTCACTCCTGGGCTGATGTTGGAGAATAGATTTTTTTGCCTCCGCTGGGGATGATAATTGCAAGAATACCGGTAGGAGAAGATAACTCCGTTGAGGAATAGACTTGGCGAATGGAATAACTCTGCGGGGAGGAAAGTACTCTAACGATTTTGCTGGGAATCAATACTTTGTGGGGAGAGAGATACTTTGTTGAGTGTTGATAATAACTTGCTGGGGATACCCTTGTTGTGTTGGAAGTGCTGATAGACTTCGCTGGGGATAAGAAAGAACTGTGTTGACGACGACCTTTCCATGGCTTTTGGCTGAGGATAACCCAGTTATATCCTGGTAAGGAAATAACTCTTTGAATAAAGCCGGGCGACGCGTTCGTGTTCTGCGAGGATAAGCTTCCATAATCTACTGGGGATAAGCTTACTGCTTGGGGAGATGAATTCCAACTTCCCTGGGGAACTGGATTGGACTCTCTTGGGGAAGTTTTGAACTGCGTCGGAAGTGATTCCTTTGAATGTTGGATCTACAGCCGGGGAACAATCTTTAGACCAAGATTGTCGGGGATGCTTGTTAAGAATACATATGCTGCTGGGGAATGTTGAGATCTGCTGGAGGATACTCAACTTCCTTAAGGTTTGATAATATAGCTTCGCTTGGGGAGAGTGCACTGACTTGCTGGCTCACTCTCTGGGGGATTGAGATATCTGGTTATGTTTTTTAGCTGAACCTACCTTGGTACCTTAGTGGATAGAACAATTAGATTGTTAGACAACTCTTTATTGCCCCTGTTTCTAACGTTACCTGTAATTAATCCTTTGTTTCGTAGGCAAATATTCATGAGTTAGCAAATTATTGTCAATGCATATATCACAAATTGAACCTTGGACGTTCTTCGCAAAACAAAACAGAAAAGGAAAAACAATTGGCATTTTTAACTGAAAAATATACTTGTATTGATTTTTGAATGGCCTGTAAATAGGCATTTTGTGTACAAGAGGCTGACGTCCTAGTAAGAGAACGCCGCCGAACAAAATAGTTTGTACAAGAGAAAAATAAAACAGCTGTGTGAAATGAATGATCCCACTGGGTTTCAACTCTGCTATTGCCGTTATATCTCCGAGCGTCTCATCACTTGATGACCTAAACGAAGATGAAGCTGACTGATCGATGTCGTCTGGACTTGATGTAGATACCGGATTCTGGATGCAAAGTGATCCAATGAGACATAGTATTACGCTTTTATCCCTAACTTTTGCCTGGACCGCCCTTTCGGGTTTTCAGTCCACCGGGATACCCATTTTTGCCCAAGCCGCCTTTTCAGGTTTTCGAATTGCCGGGTGTACAGTTTTTTTTTCATTTCATCCCTTCATTTTGCCCGAACCCTTTTGGTTCACCGGGAAGCCCTAATTTTTGCCTAGGCATGTCAGCCTAGCGGGTCTTTTTTCATGCGTAGTATCTTTTTACTATGTCTGCATTGGCGGGGTGAGGAAGGTCGTCACCATCCATATTGGTTAGAATCATGGCTCCTCCTGAGAACACATGTTTAACCACAAATGGCCCTTCGTACGTAGGGGTCCACTTGCCCCTTGGATCACTCTGAGGAAGGATGATTCGCTTGATTACCAGATCCCCAACTTGATATTCCTGTGGTCTGACCTTTTTTTTAAATGCCCTGATCATTCGTTTCTGGTACGTCTGACCATGGCAGATAGCAGCAAGTCTCTTTTCATCAATAAGGTTAAGCTGAGCAAGTCGTGTCTGGATCCAATCATCCTTGTTCATATTTGCATCCTTCATTATCCGGAGAGAGGGTATTTGCACTTCGATCGGTAAGACTGCCTCCATACCATAAACCAAAGAGAAAGGAGTTGCCCCGGTTGACGTCCTGGCTGAGGTACGGTACCCATGTAGAGCGAACGGTAACATCTCGTGCCAATCCTTATAGGTCACTGTCATCTTCTGCACGATTTTCTTGATATTTTTATTTGCTGCTTCTACAGCCCCATTCATCTTCGGTCTATAAGGAGAAGAATTATGGTGCTGTATTTTGAACTGCTCGCAGAGCTCAGTGATCATCTTATTATTGAGATTGGTACCGTTGTCTGTAATAATTCTTTATGGGACGCCGTACCGACAGATCAGATTATGCCGAATGAACCGTGCCACAACAGTCTTGGTTACCGTAGCATAGGAAGCTGCTTCGACCCACTTTGTAAAATAATCAATCGCCACTAGGATGAAGCAATGCCCATTAGATGCCGTAGGCTTAATCTCACCAATCATGTCTATGCCCCACATTGAAAACGGCCAAGGCGCAGTCAGAACATTCAGGGGAACTGGAGGAACATGCACCTTGTCTGCATAAATCTGGCACTTATGGCATGTCCTAGAATGTTGGTAGCAGTCAGCTTCCATTGTGGACCAGTAATACCCTGCCCGAAGGATCTTCTTTGCCATTGTATGCCCACTGGAATGTGTACCAAAGGTCCCTTCATGTAGCTCTTCCATGATCCTTTCTGCTTCAGTCTTATCCACACAACGCAGTAAGGTTGAATCATGGTCTATGCACCTTCAGGGTATTCCTGAGCTTCCAAATATCTCTTCACCTCATGGTACCAAGGCTTCTCAGTCACCAATTCAGTCTCGAGATCACAACAGTATGCCGGTTCGTCCAGTTTCCAGATGATGATCCGGGGAGCCTCATTATCCCATTTGACCTTGAACATAGAAGACATTGTAGCTAACGCGTCCGCCAGCTGATTCTCCTCTCTTGGGAAATGTTCAAAGGTTATTTCTGTGAAGTGGGGGATCAAGGTCAACACACATTCTCTGTAAGGAATAAGATTCGGATGTTTCATATCCCACTCTCCTTTGATCTGATTGATCACAAGAGCGGAATCTCCGAAGACACTTAGAAACTTGATCCTTAAGTCGATCGCAGCTTGAAGACCCATGATGCATGCCTCATACTCTGCCATGTTATTGGTGCAGTTGAAACATAGTCGGGCAGTGAGTGGAGTATGAGTGCCTTGAGGAGATATGATTATAGCGCCGATACCGTTTCCCAAAGCGTTGGAGGCTCCGTCAAAGTGCATAGACCATCGGGATCCTTCCTCAAGTCCTTCATCCGGTCCAGGTACTTCACAATCAGTCACTATCATGATGCTTTCGTCCGGAAACTCGAAGTTCATTGACTGATAGTCGTCTACTGCCTGATGTGCTAAGTGGTCTGCCAATACACTTCCCTTGATGGCTTTCTGGGTTGTGTACTAAATGTCGTATTCCGTCAAGATCATTTGCCATCTCGCAATTCTCCCAGACAGAGCAGGCTTTTCGAATATGTACTTTATAGGATCCATCTTTGAGATCAACAAGGTAGTGTGAGTCAGCATATACTGTCTCAGCCGGCGAGCAGCCCATACCAAAGCGCAGCAAGTTTTCTCAAGCAGTGAGTATCGGGTCTCACAGTCGGTAAACTTTTTGCTAAGGTAATAAATGGCATGCTTTTTTCGGCCAGACTCGTCATGCTGCCCCAGCACACACCCCATTGAATTGTCAAGTACCGTCAGGTATAGTATCAGAGGTCTCCCTTCAACTGGTGGCATAAGGATGGGTGGTTCTTGGAGATACTCTTTGATTCTGTCAAAAGCATCCTGACATTCATCATTCCAACGTACTACCTGATATTTCTTCAGCAGCTTGAAGATTGGCTCACAGGTAGCAGTCAGGTGTGAGATGAACCGAGCGATGTAATTCAGGCGTCCTAAAAAGCCTCTGACCTCTTTCTCTGTCCTAGGAACTGACATCTCTTGAATAGCCTTGACCTTGGCAGGGTCCACTTGAATGCCCTTGTCACTTACAACAAAGCCTAGCAGCTTTCTAGATCTTACCCCGAAGGTGCACTTGTTCGGGTTCAACCTCAGCTTGTATAGTTTTAACCGGTCAAACAACTTCTGCAGATGATCTAGGTGCTCTTCCTCAGTCTGGGACCTTGCGATCATGTCGTCAACATATACTTCTATCTCATGATGGATCATGTCATGAAATAAAGCGACCATGGCACGTTGGTAGGTTGCCCCAGCGTTCTTTAGTCCAAAAGGCATGACCTTGTAGCAGAAGGTGCCCCACTGAGTAACAAAGGTAGTCTTTTCCATGTCTTCAGGTGCCATCTTGATCTGATTATAACCTGAAAAACCATCCATGAAAGAAAACACCTTATGCTGAGCTGTATTATCAACAAGGACATCAATGTGAGGTAGGGGGAAGTCATCCTTGGGGCTGGCCCTGTTCAGATCCCTGTAATCAACACACATTCTGACCTTACCGTCTTTCTTTGGTACCGGCACCACATTAGCAACCCACTGAGGGTAAGAAGTCACTGCAAGGAACCCAACATCAAACTGTTTCATAACCTCGGCCTTGATCTTCTCAGACATCTCTGGACGCATACGACGGACCTTTTGCTTCACCGGAGGGCAGTCTTCCTTAGTAGGCAAGTGATAGACCACAATATCCGTGTCCAACCCGGGCATGTCTTCGTAGGACCAGGCGAAGATCTCCATATAATCATGTAGCATCTTAGTTAACCGTTGCTTCACGCTGAGCTCTAGGTTGGCACCAATCTTTACCTCTTTCCTGTATTCTTCAATACCCAGGTTTATTGTTTCCACTGGCTCTTCATGTGGTTGAATTACCCTCTCTTCCTGAAGCAACAGTCTTGCAAGCTCGCCAGGCACTTCGCAATCATCTTCACCTTCGTCTTCGGCTAAGTTGATCGGACTTTCGAAGTCATAATTGGCAGTAGCAAAGTCGTTATCAGTGAGATCCAGAGTGGATTGAAACCTGTATGAGTGAGTGTGTGTAAATACAGCTGTTTTGAAAAATATGTAAAGGAAGGAAAGACAGAAAAGGAGCATAAGATTTGAAATGCGAGAAAACGTCCAAGATTTTCATTTATGATATATGAAATGACAATTTATATGCCCTCACAAATGAAACCACGGTGCCTCGGGTAAGACACCGGGCCATAGAGTTTATTTATTGTTTATTACAGATACCAAAAACATAGGAATTCATTACTTAGTAACAAGAGAAACAGGTAGATTGTCCTTTGCACTCCAATTGTTAAGTCCACTGTCGGTTGCCGGGTAGATCCAGCTATCAAACTCAGCTTCATCCACTTCATCTTCGTCCCCAATAACATTCACTCCATGAGCAGGCAAGGGAGCTGTCATTACATTAGGCTTCTCAGATGCCTCAAACTGTACCTCCTTGGCGTCAATAAGGTCCTGCAGCTTGCTCCTTAACGCCCAGCAGTCATCAGTGGAATGCCCCGGGTTATCAGAATGGTACGCACAGCGAGCATTTGGATTGTATTTCGGAGAGGTAGTGTTTACACCTTTGGGGGCCTCTCTGACAGTCACTAGGTTGGTGGATAGCAACTGCGGCAAGATTTGGGATAGGGTCATGCTCAAACGGGTAAACTCTCTCCGGGGTCTTTCAGCCCTTTGAGGATTGGTTGGCCGAGGAGCGGCAGCAGGCTTAGCAATCATTACCGCACTGACAGATTGGCGGCGCTCAGATTTCTCTGGTCTCCGGGAGCCATATACAGCACTAGCCTCCTTCTTGAAGGGTTTCTTCTCAGAACTAGACGATGCACCCTTCGGAATCTTTCCAGACTTCAACCCAGCCTCAATTCTCTCTCCAGTCAGAATCAGATCAGTGAACCCTGCAGACGAATTCCCGATAAGATGGTTGAAAAATGGCCCAGATAGGGTCCCCAAGAACATGTCTACCAACTCCCGATCAGTCAACGGAGGCTGCACCCTGCCAGCCAGATCCCTCCACTTCTGAGCGTACTCTTTAAAACCTTCACTTGAAACTAACGACATACCCTGGAGTTGGGTACGTGTAGGGGCAAGGTCGGCATTATATTGATACTTCTTATAGAAAGCAGTAGCCAACTCCTCCCAGTTACGAACCTTGGTCCCATCCAGCTGATAGAACCATTCGAGATGAGTCCCTGAAAGACTCTCCTGGAAGAAGTGGATCCACAAATTCTTATCCGCTGAGTACGGTTGAATCTTCCGAACATAGGACCTGAGATGTAGCTTGGGACAAGACGCCCCGTCGTACTTAGTGAAAGATGGTGCTTTGAATTTACGAGGAATGATCACACCAGTTGACAAACCCAGATCTCCAAAATCCAGCCCAGGTACCTGTTGTATCTCCATGGCATTCAGCCTGTCCTCCAACTGCTTGTAACGGTCTTCTGCCAGAGGATATTGCTCTTCATCAAAATCAGTCTCGTTGTCAGAGACTACCGGACTAGGACCTTTTTCCTCTTGAGGAGTACCCTTGCCAATGGAAGACCCAACCTCTTCATTTTGCAGAGTGTTGCCAAACCTTCGGCCCGAGCTGAACAGAACAGTTCTTCTCTTCTTCCTCTTTTCCTTCTTCAGGAGCAGAGCCTTCAGCTCCTCTTGGCCCTGAGCCAAACCCATGATTAATTCCTGAAATTGCGCGTTCTGCGCCTGAAGAGCCTTGATGGACATTTCAGTTGATGATGAGTCAGGATTCATGATGCTGAAATAAACAGCGAAGAACGGTAAGCAACCTGAAAAGAAGAAAACCTGCTATGCACATGATGAATGGAATGCGTATGATTTATGTTTTCAAAGACAATCGGGAATCAACTTTGTAAACAAAAAGGAACACACTTCATTAGATTCAACTTTGAAACTGAAATTATTCAACAGGTTGCCCTTAGGCGTTACATGAAAGGAAATACTGAAAAGGGAAATAAAACTGTAAAAGAACATCCGGAGCTCCTTATTGATCCCATGGTCTCCTCTTCTCAGTACGGATGTAGGCATTCAGAGCTCTCTCATTCTCCAACTGCTTTGTCAGCTTCTGGATCTTTAATTCCTGCTCGTTGAACTTTTCCCGGTAAGAATCCCGCTCTTCTCGCAGTTGCGACCAAGACCTCTTCAATGTCTCATAATCAGTAGGTATCTGAGGAGGAAGGACAGTTGGAGGAACACCATCCTTGTCAGGACACTCAAGAATGATAGGTCTGACAGCTTCATACGGCATACCTAACATCTGAGCACGGATGCGAACCCATTTGTAGTAGGCTTCCATAGGTAAAGAAGTCTTTGGCCCTAACTCTTGTGGGTCAGCTTTATGAACTTTGTCCCAAGCCTTGATGAACCTACGACGCAGCTCGTCACTATCCACCTGAAACTCAAAACTGATGTGAGGCACCAACATCTCATGGGGGCCTGCTCTTCTTGCTCTTCCAAACTGACGGAGCGCTAGACATGGATTGTAAGAGATCCCTCCTTGGGTACCAATCAGAGGAACATTAGGGTATTCCCCGCATCGATCAATGACAACTATCTCATCCAAACCTCTGCAAGTCCAAATGATGTCTTTATCGGTGAGAGACATTAACCTGTGAGCCCAACCTCTTCCTTCTTGGTTCTTCAGTACGAACTTAGGGAGGTGCGAAATAAACCACCTCACCAACAAAGGGATACAACACCATAGGGTTCCTCGTCTTCGGGTAGTACGGGCATGAAGTTGTTGCAAGATGTCACCCAAGAGAGTGGGCACAGGATTCTGAGACATAAAGATCCTTATGGCAGTGACATTGATGAAGTTGTCAGGATTAGGAAACAAGACTAACCCATAGATTAGGAGAGCCAAGATGTCTTTATATGCCCTAAAGTCCAGGTCATTCCAGAAACTGTTAGCTTTACCAATCAGAAACTTGGCCAAGAAACCCTTAACTCCGCTTGTAGTTATCCAGTTGTCCATTACCTCTTGCTGTGTCAAGGGAAGAGCTGCAGCAACATCCTCAAGCCTGAGGGTCTTTTCCCAACCAGTAAAGGGAGTCTGATCCAAGATAGGGATACCAAGAAAATCAGAGAACTCTTCCAGGGTAGGGACCAGCTGGAAGTCTTGAAAGGTGAAGCACTGGTACAGAGGGTCATAGAACTGGGTCAGAACGCTCATCAACTGTTTATCCCGCTTTGCAGTGACTAAACTGAGAAGAGAACCATGTCTCTGAATGAAGGAAGTGGTATTTGGAATTCTGCTAACCAACTCCTCAAGCAACTCAGGTGAATGAACAAAGTTGAACCGGATAGTATTCCTTCGCACAGGCATCATGATGTCCTACAAAACAGAGCAAAGGTGAAACCCTCTTGTCTTTGAAATGGTCAGTCCTTATGCAGGATGCATGCAATGCTCATGATGTTATGATGTTATGATAAAGCACACCATAAATAGATACAAAGGCAAACATGGTAAGGCACACAAGTCACACAAGGCAAGCCCCTAAAGTTTAGGCCAGCATGAGGTCTAGGTACTACCCTCTTTCAGTTTGTTGGTTCATACCTGTCCTATCAAAGTAACCGGGTTCTTAGAGGATCCCAATATCATTGACTACCCTCAATCGGTCATAACTCCAGCATCGCAATCTTTTCTTGCGGCCAGAACCATCACGAGAGTTTAGCCTCAATGGGCGTAGCCTACTACTACTGTTCTAATGGCCAAGTTGTGTCATTTAAGGTTCTAAGGTTGTTGGTGCTTAATGACTCCTTAGAAGACCCATATTCTCCTTGTTGCGACACAAGGGATATCGGTACAGACCAAGGTGCCACACCAATGTAGCCACTGTTTCACCCGTGTCGGTCTACGCCGGACAGGTCCCTCACAGCTTATGCTACCTAAACAGGGTATCCCCAGATCCGGGTTAGGATCTATGTAACTCCCATGCAACCCACAATAGTAAAGCAAGCAAGTTAATACAATTGAAAACACAGTTATGAACTACCCTAAGGTACACCTCACTTTATAAAGAGTCCCCAGCAGAGTCGCCAGTTCTGTGATCGGTGGATCTGGAACTGACTGTTTAACGCTGGTTCACGAAATGTCGCGGAAGCAAGAGTCGCCACCGTCTTTTGATTTCTCCAAATGGAAAGGACAAAAGCACAGAAAAATTCCTTAAAGAGATTGCTCTCGGTTCGGGAGGTAGATTATAGAAAGGGAAGGTGTTAGCACCCTTTCTATCCATGGTTATCCATGGGCTCTTAGATACTTGCTCATTGTGTTTTCAAAAAATGGTTTGTTTGCTTTTCAATGTGGGTTTTAAAAAGTTTCTTTGAAAATTCCAGTTCGACTCTTGTATCGGTCCTCAAGAGTGTTTGAAAAATTGCTTTCGAAATCTTTTTGAAAAGGTGTCGGTGTGAAAAGTATTTTTGATTTGTTTTGAAATTAGAGCAAGTATCTAGAGTCGTCTACCTACCCTAAGGAATTCGTCTGTGTAAATGTCCTTTAAAGTAGTGCCATCCCACCATTGAGAGGTAGGTAGCACCACCGTTGGAGGTGTTCGGGTCAATTCGAGGTTCGGGACCTGGTGATCACCAGAGCAATGGGAAGACACCTTAGAAGCTACCCTCATGCCAGGTTCCCGGATCATGAGGACTTACTAAGACATCCTCTACTCGACGATCACCTTTCGAGGCAAGGCAACAGTGAGGCGTACCCTAGGGGTGGTGTGTGACTTGTGTGTCAGATTCAGATATTTTATCTTGTCATGTTATTGGTGATCTACGCGTTTGTTTTTATTTATCATTCATTCTTGCATGCATTTATTTAACAGTTAAAAATTGCGGAAAGATAAAGTTCTAAACTATTACAAAAGGCGCGGGTCCACATCGCCAAAATTTCCAGAACCCGATTTGACAGAAAATAAATAAAGAGGAAGAGTAAAAGTACGAAAGATTAAAATGTTTACGCGGCTTTGGGAGAGATACATAAATATTAAAAGGAAAAAGGAATAAATATGCGAATTGAAATTTAAATTAGAAACGAGGGCGTTGGACCCTCTTTAATTAAATTAAATTAAACGGTTATATTAATTGAAATTAAAAAAGAAAAGGAAATTATTTTTTGGTATTTTTGTATTTTAAGATTTTAATGAAAAAGAATTAAATGAAATTAAAAGATTAACCCTAACTCTAATTGTTTTAATTTATTAAGAAAGTATTAAATTTTAACCTAATATTAATCTAATTATTTACATGCAATTTTGATTTATAAAAGTAAATAATATTAAATATTTAATTATTATGAAAGAAAAGAAAAGGGGATAAAAATTATTATAAACCCTAATTCTATCAATTTTAGATTTTTATTAAAAAGTTAAGGTTAAAACCTAAATTAAAAAAACTAAGTTAATTAATGAACTTTATTTACAAAAATACTAGTTAAATAAAATATTTATTATTTTTTATCTTTTTCTGATTTTTTTGTGTTTTTTTTTATATTATGAAAAAAATAATTATGAAGAATTAATTAACAATAACAATTGAATCAAAATAATAATAATGAAAAAAAATATAAAATATAAGAAACTTGCAAACCTTAGGGGGGTTCTGTCCCCAGTAGGAGGGTTTATTAGCATTTCTGGCCCATTTAAATTCATGGCCTGATTGACTTTCGTGGCTAGCATGTAGCTCCGTTGACTAGTGCCTATGGTGTCCATCAGATCTTGTCCCTTGGATTGGCATTATTGGCCAAGTGGCACGCCATAAATTGTGGACGCATGGTGGTCCTTGATGCTGAAATTGCATAGGAACGTTAATTGCAAAATAATATGGAAAGGGTGAGGGACCTGGGATCGAACCCAGGTCCTGATGAATACCAACGCTACGTTTCACCACTAGGCCGTTCGCATGCTTTTGTTTATCTAATAACCAATAATCAATATAAAAGAAAACATGAGTTAGTGCCCTTTTCGCGCGAAAAATTTGAATCAACCAATTACTGATGGCCACTTCATCATCTTCTTTGTGGTTTTGTTTTTCTTGAAAAATAGAAAACGGTTAGCGGGGGTTTTGAACCCCCTCAAAATAAGCCATATTCAATAATAGCGATTAAGCCATCTTTGAGCATAAATTAGGCGCGAGGGTCCTAGTCTGATCGTCCAAGCCTGCTGGTTTTATTCATGGTATTGACATATCTTAATTTTACAGGGATGAGAAACGCCCAATTTAGAGCTTGGAAAACCCTAGATGATAACAATGGTGAATCCTTCCATGATGCACGAAAACAAAATCAAACCACACAGTTAGCTTCAGAATTGCATAATGAACACAAATCACATGTTAAAAATTGCAAAAGATGCATGAATTGAGATGCACGAATATGAAATATTTTCTGTACAGGTTGCGATCGTGTTACCAATTCATGGAGTTAGGATGATTGATTTTGATTGGAAAGCTTTCCTTGAAGCCTCAGGAAGCTAATGGAACAACTATTTGGCCTTGAATCGTCCTAGAACTTGGTTTTCAGATTTGAGTTTTTTTAGGCAAAAGTGTGAGTTTTCTTATGGCTCTTCTGCGCAGCTTTTTGGTAATGGGCATGAGGGTTTGCTTGTGTATGTATAGGAGAATGATTTAGGTCAAGAATCTGATCAAAAGAATCAAGGAATTGATTATGCAATATTTGATTTTCAAGCCATTATTTTGCAATCTTTTTCACACGTTTTTGCTACCAAATCATGTCCAATTAGCTTCAATTCTTTCCTAATCTGACTTACACAAAATCTTGGAGATATTATATGCATAAAAAGATTTGAAACATTAGGTTTAGTATTTTTCATGTATTTTATTTAATTAAATGAATTATTAATAATAAAAATCCAAATAAATAAATAAAAAAATGATAAAAACTTCCCTTTGGGCCAAATGGTCGTGCACATGCCTTGGATAATGAATTGTGGAAGAAAAAGAGGCCCATTAGCAATTTTAGGTCATTTGAATCAATGTTGACTTTTCAAAATATCCAAAATTTCCCAACTTCCACAAGGCATAACTTGCTCAATTTTTAAGCTTTGCTCATGTTCTTGGACATTTTGGAAAGGTCTTTGAGTCCTCTAACCAATGGCTTTGGTCCCATGTCATTTTGATTTACCAATCTCAAGTTATGGCCTTTGACTTAAAGTCCCTTTTTGTTGACTTTTGAAAATGACCTATAATGTTGAAATTGATAACTTTTTGTGAGAGCATTTCTTGGACTTGAAGTATGAATATGGGTTGTAGGAAATGTCTTTATCTTCAAAATGAGATTTGGATGGAATTTTTCCGATAATCCATGTGAAAGTTATGCCCTGGTCAATTTACAGTTGACTTTTTCAACTGTCCATATATGGAAACTTTTGCATCTTGATGATTTTTGAGCCAAGCTTTGAGAATCATGATCAAGCATTGATCAAATGATGTTTGTGGCTTCAAAATGAGATGTTGACCAAAAATTTGAACTTTTGACTGTCAAATGACCATTTTGCCCCTACAGTTGACTGTAGTGCAATTAGGGTTTTGACTATGCAATTTTGTGCTGAAAGTCTTGAAACTTGGTATGAGGATGCTTGACCATATTTATAGGCATGTGGGACTTTATTGGACCCTTGGAAACTTCATTTTCTTGATCAGAACCAAAACCCTAATTTTGACTGTTTAGGAGGCTCTTACACTGTGCAACCCTTGGGGAATTTTGAAGCTTTGACTTTGCAATTCTTGAAGAATATGGGAGGGAAAATTTTGGGGTACAACAGTTGCCCCTGTTCAATCTTCTTAGACCTGAGGATGCAGATTGGCTGACATGCCTTTCGTAATCCAAGGGTGGAAGATGATTGAACACTAGAGTGCCCAGAAATTTGCGCTCACATAGTAGCAGTGTGATGGTGGAATGGGCTTATAGATGCCATTTAGAGATTGCTGGATAGGATGATGGGCTTATAGATGCCATGCTAAGAGATGATGGAAGGTGGATGGGCTTATAGATGCCATCTGGGTGTCAATCGCATAAGAGATTCCTTAGCGAGAACTTGCGTACCTGCATAAGAAAAATGAGTACCTGACATGTTGCAGGAGCTGGTCTTCAGATGCTTTGTATAGATATGTCCTGACTGGTTACAAGAGCTAAATCTGGAGCTTCAAATGGTGATGAATGAACCAGGGATGGTTACTACCTCAACAGGAACGGTGAGAGAAACTTGGACGACTTCAGCTTCAACAGCAATCGTTGAGAAAATCTTGGGATTACCACCTCCGCAAGATCGGGGAGAGAACCATAGGCGACTACAACCTCAACAGCAAACATTGAGAGAATCTTGGTGGGTATTACCATCTCCGCAGTATCGGGGAGAGAACCAGAGGCGATTACAATCTCAATAGCAATCATTGAGAAAACCTGGGATGGAATTATCATCTCCGCAGCATTGGGGAGAGAACCATAGGCGATTACAATCTCAATAGCAATCATTGAGAAAACCTGGATGGAATTATCATCTCCGCAGCATTGGGGAGAGAACCATAGGCGATTACCACCTCAACAGCAAACATTGAGAGAACCTTGGATGGAATTATCGTCTCCGCAGTATCGGGGAGAGAACCATAGGCAATTACAATCTCAATAGCAATTATTGAGAAAACCTTGGATGGAATTATCATCTCCGCAGTATCGGGGAGAGAACCATAGGCGATTACAATCTCAATAGCAATCATTGAGAAAACCTTGGATGGCTTCTACTGAGTCTTCATCAGAAAAATATGTTTGGGGTCGATTTAACTGGACTAGAGAAGGCCTTTGACTGGATAAGAAATCTTTGGAGTTGATTAACTGAACCGGTCTAGGTCTTGGAATGTCTTCAACTGGGTCTTTATCAGAAAAATCTGTTTGGGGTCGATTTAACTGGACCAGAGAAGGCCTTGGACTGGATAAGAAATCTTTGGAGTCGATTAACTGAACCGGTCTAGGTCTTGAAATATGATTGAGAATTTAACTGAATCTTTTCCTGAAAGGTAAAGGTCAGTCATATGCAATGCATGATATGGGCCAGGCAATGATGTTCTCAACATAAATGAGATTTGTAAGATATGATGCGTATATGCATGCTATGATGTATGGAAGTGCGATGTTTATGTATGTATGTTTTTCGTCTAGGAAAGTAAATCCTTGACGGGTGCCGGGAAGTCACTCCTGGGCTGATGTTGGAGAATAGATTTTTTTGCCTCCGCTGGGGATGATAATTGCAAGAATACCGGTAGGAGAAGATAACTCCGTTGGGGAATAGACTTGGCGAATGGAATAACTCTGCGGGGAGGAAAGTACTCTAACGATTTTGCTGGGAAGCAATACTTTGTGGGGAGAGAGATACTTTGTTGAGTGTTGATAATAACTTGCTGGGGATACCCTTGTTGTGTTGGAAGTGCTGATAGACTTCGCTGGGGATAAGAAAGAACTGTGTTGACGACGACCTTTCCGTGGCTTTTGGCTGAGGATAACCCAGTTATATCCTGGTAAGGAAATAACTCTTTGAATAAAGCCGGGCGACGCGTTCGTGTTCTGCGAGGATAAGCTTCCAGAATCTACTGGGGATAAGCTTACTGCTTGGGGAGATGAATTCCAACTTCCCTGGGGAACTGGATTGGACTCTCTTGGGGAAGTTTTGAACTGCGTCGGAAGTGATTCCTTTGAATGTTGGATCTACAGCCGGGGAACAATCTTTAGACCAAGATTGTCGGGGATGCTTGTTAAGAATACATATGCTGCTGGGGAATGTTGAGATCTGCTGGAGGATACTCAACTTCCTTAAGGTTTGATAATATAGCTTCGCTTGGGGAGAGTGCACTGACTTGCTGGCTCACTCTCTGGGGGATTGAGATACCTGGTTATGTTTTTTAGCTGAACCTACCTTGGTACCTTAGTGGATAGAACAATTAGATTGTTAGACAACTCTTTATTGCCCCTGTTTCTAACGTTACCTGTAATTAATCCTTTGTTTCGTAGGCAAATATTCATGAGTTAGCAAATTATTGTCAATGCATATATCACAAATTGAACCTTGGACGTTCTTCGCAAAACAAAACAAAAAAGGAAAAACAATTGGCATTTTTAACTGAAAAATATACTTGTATTGATTTTTGAATGGCCTGTAAATAGGCGTTTTGTGTACAAGAGGCTGACATCCTAGTAAGAGAACGCCGCCGAACAAAATAGTTTGTACAAGAGAAAAATAAAACAGCTGTGTGAAATGAATGATCCCACTGGGTTTCAACTCTGCTATTGCCGTTATATCTTCGAGCGTCTCATCACTTGATGACCTAAACGAAGATGAAGCTGACTGATCGATGCCGTCTGGACTTGATGTAGATACCGGATTCTGGATGCAAAGTGATCCAATGAGACATAGTATTACGCTTTTATCCCTAACTTTTGCCTGGACCGCCCTTTCGGGTTTTCAGTCCACCGGGATACCCATTTTTGCCCAAGCCGCCTTTTTAGGTTTTCGAATTGCCGGGTGTACAGTTTTTTTTTCATTTCATCCCTTCATTTTGCCCGAACCCTTTTGGTTCGCCGGGAAGCCCTAATTTTTGCCTAGGCATGTCAGCCTAGCGGGTCTTTTTTCATGCGTAGTATCTTTTTACTATGTCTGCATTGGCGGGGTGAGGAAGGTCGTCACCATCCATATTGGTTAGAATCATGGCTCCTCCTGAGAACACATGTTTAACCACAAATGGCCCTTCGTACGTAGGGGTCCACTTGCCCCTTGGATCACTCTGAGGAAGGATGATTCGCTTGATTACCAGATCCCCAACTTGATATTCTTGTGGTCTGACCTTTTTTTTAAATGCCCTGATCATTCGTTTCTGGTACGTCTGACCATGGCAGATAGCAGCAAGTCTCTTTTCATCAATAAGGTTGAGCTGAGCAAGTCGTGTCTGGATCCAATCATCCTCGTTCAGATTTGCATCCTTCATTATCCGGAGAGAGGGTATTTGCACTTCGATCGGTAAGACTGCCTCCATACCATAAACCAAAGAGAAAGGAGTTGCCCTGGTTGACGTCCTGGCTGAGGTACGGTACCCATGTAGAGTGAACGGTAACATCTCGTGCCAATCCTTATAGGTCACTGTCATCTTCTGCACGATTTTCTTGATATTTTTATTTGCTGCTTCTACAGCCCCATTCATCTTCGGTCTATAAGGAGAAGAATTGTGGTGCTGTATTTTGAACTGCTCGCAGAGCTCAGTGATCATCTTATTATTGAGATTGGTACCGTTGTCTGTAATAATTCTTTCTGGGACGCCGTACCGACAGATCAGATTATGCCGAATGAACCGTGCCACAACAGTCTTGGTTACCGTAGCATAGGAAGCTGCTTCGACCCACTTTGTAAAATAATCAATCGCCACTAGGATGAAGCGATGCCCATTAGATGCCGTAGGCTTAATCTCACCAATCATGTCTATGCCCCACATTGCAAACGGCCAAGGCGCAGTCAGAACATTCAGGGGAACTGGAGGAACATGCACCTTGTCTGCATAAATCTGGCACTTATGGCATGTCCTAGAATGTTGGTAGCAGTCAGCTTCCATTGTGGACCAGTAATACCCTGCCCGAAGGATCTTCTTTGCCATTGTATGCCCACTGGAATGTGTACCAAAGGTCCCGTCATGTAGCTCTTCCATGATCCTTTCTGCTTCAGTCTTATCCACACAACGCAGTAAGGTTGAATCATGGTTTCGCTTATATAAGATGCCGTTGCTAAGGAAGAACTTTGCCGCGAACCTTCTCAGGAACTTCTTATCATTGACAGATGCACCTTCAGGGTATTCCTGAGCTTCCAAATATCTCTTCACCTCATGGTACCAAGGCTTCTCAGTCACCAATTCAGTCTCGAGATCACAACAGTATGCCGGTTCGTCCAGTTTCCAGATGATGATCCGGGGAGCCTCATTATCCCATTTGACCTTGAACATAGAAGACATTGTAGCTAACGCGTCCGCCATCTGATTCTCCTCTCTTGGGAAATGTTCAAAGGTTATTTCTGTGAAGTGGGGGATCAAGGTCAACACACATTCTCTGTAAGGAATAAGATTCGGATGTTTCGTATCCCACTCTCCTTTGATCTGATTGATCACAAGAGCGGAATCTCCGAAGACACTTAGAAACTTGATCCTTAAGTCGATCGCAGCTTGAAGACCCATGATGCATGCCTCATACTCTGCCATGTTATTGGTGCAGTTGAAACATAGTCGGGCAGTGAGTGGAGTATGAGTGCCTTGAGGAGATATGATTATAGCGCCGATACCGTTTCCCAAAGCGTTGGAGGCTCCGTCAAAGTGCATAGACCATCGGGATCCTTCCTCAGGTCCTTCATCCGGTCCAGGTACTTCACAATCAGTCACTATCATGATGCTTTCGTCCGGAAACTCGAAGTTCATTGACTGATAGTCGTCTACTGCCTGATGTGCTAAGTGGTCTGCCAATACACTTCCCTTGATGGCTTTCTGGGTTGTGTACTAAATGTCGTATTCCATCAAGATCATTTGCCATCTCGCAATTCTCCCAGACAGAGCAGGCTTTTCGAATATGTACTTTATAGGATCCATCTTTGAGATCAACAAGGTAGTGTGAGTCAGCATATACTGTCTCAGCCGGCGAGCAGCCCATACCAAAGCGCAGCAAGTTTTCTCAAGCAGTGAGTATCGGGTCTCACAGTCGGTAAACTTTTTGCTAAGGTAATAAATGGCATGCTCTTTTCGGCCAGACTCGTCATGCTGCCCCAGCACATACCCCATTGAATTGTCAAGTACCGTCAGGTATAGTATCAGAGGTCTCCCTTCAACCGGTGGCATAAGGATGGGTGGTTCTTGGAGATACTCTTTGATTCTGTCAAAAGCAGCCTGACATTCATTATTCCAACGTACTACCTGATATTTCTTCAGCAGCTTGAAGATTGGCTCACAGGTAGCAGTCAGGTGTGAGATGAACCGAGCGATGTAATTCAGGCGTCCTAAAAAGCCTCTGACCTCTTTCTCTGTCCTAGGAACTAACATCTCTTGAATAGCCTTGACCTTGGCAGGGTCCACTTGAATGCCCTTGTCACTTACAACAAAGCCTAGCAGCTTTCTAGATCTTACCCCGAAGGTGCACTTGTTCGGGTTCAACCTCAGCTTGTATAGTTTTAACTGGTCAAACAACTTCTGCAGATGATCTAGGTGCTCTTCCTCAGTCTGGGACCTTGCGATCATGTCGTCAACATATACTTCTATCTCATGATGGATCATGTCATGAAATAAAGCGACCATGGCACGTTGGTAGGTTGCCCCAGCGTTCTTTAGTCCAAAAGGCATGACCTTGTAGCAGAAGGTGCCCCACTGAGTAACAAAGGTAGTCTTTTCCATGTCTTCAGGTGCCATCTTGATCTGATTATAACCTGAAAAACCATCCATGAAAGAAAACACCTTATGCTGAGCTGTATTATCAACAAGGACATCAATGTGAGGTAGGGGGAAGTCATCCTTGGGGCTGGCCCTGTTCAGATCCCTGTAATCAACACACATTCTGACCTTACCGTCTTTCTTTGGTACCGGCACCACATTAGCAACCCACTGAGGGTAAGAAGTCACTGCAAGGAACCCAGCATCAAACTGTTTCATAACCTCGGCCTTGATCTTCTCAGACATCTCTGGACGCATACGACGGACCTTTTGCTTCACCGGAGGGCAGTCTTCCTTAGTAGGCAAGTGATGGACCACAATATCCGTGTCCAACCCGGGCATGTCTTCGTAGGACCAGGCGAAGATCTCCATATAATCATGTAGCATCTTAGTCAACCGTTGCTTCACGCTGAGCTCTAGGTTGGCACCAATCTTTACCTCTTTCCTGTCTTCTTCAATACCCAGGTTTATTGTTTCCACTGGCTCTTCATGTGGTTGAATTACCCTCTCTTCCTGAAGCAACAGTCTTGCAAGCTCGCCAGGCACTTCGCAATCATCTTCACCTTCGTCTTCGGCTAAGTTGATCGGATTTTCGAAGTCATAATTGGTAGTAGCAAAGTCGTTATCAGTGAGATCCAGAGTGGATTGAAACCTGTATGAGTGAGTGTGTGTAAATACAGCTGTTTTGAAAAATATGTAAAGGAAGGAAAGACAGAAAAGGAGCATAAGATTTGAAATGCGAGAAAACGTCCAAGATTTTCATTTATGATATATGAAATGACAATTTATATGCCCTCACAAATGAAACCACGGTGCCTCGGGTAAGACACCGGGCCATAGAGTTTATTTATTGTTTATTACAGATACCAAAAACATAGGAATTCATTACTTAGTAACAAGAGAAACAGGTAGATTGTCCTTTGCACTCCAATTGTTAAGTCCACTGTCGGTTGCCGGGTAGATCCAGCTATCAAACTCAGCTTCATCCACTTCATCTTCGTCCCCAATAGCATTCACTCCATGAGCAGGAAGGGGAGCTGTCATTACATTAGGCTTCTCAGATGCCTCAAACTGTACCTCCTTGGCGTCAATAAGGTCCTGCAGCTTGCTCCTTAACGCCCATCAGTCATCAGTGGAATGCCCCGGGCTATCAGAATGGTACGCACAGCGAGCATTTGGATTGTATTTCGGAGAGGTAGTGTTTACACCTTTGGGGGCCTCTTTGACAGTCACTGGGTTGGTGGATAGCAACTGCGGCAAGATTTGGGATAGGGTCATGCTCAAACGGGTAAACTCTCTTCGGGGTCTTTCAGCCCTTTGAGGATTGGTTGGCCGAGGAGCGGCAGCAGGCTTAGCAATCATTACCGCACTGACAGATTGGCGGCGCTCAGATTTCTCTGGTCTCCGGGAGCCATATACAGCACTAGCCTCCTTCTTGAAGGGTTTCTTCTCAGAACTAGACGATGCACCCTTCGGAATCTTTCCAGACTTCAACCCAGCCTCAATTCTCTCTCCAGTCAGAATCAGATCAGTGAACCCTGCAGACAAATTCCCGATAAGATGGTTGAAAAATGGCCCAGATAGGGTCCCCAAGAACATGTCTACCAACTCCCGATCAGTCAACGGAGGCTGCACCCTGCCAGCCAGATCCCTCCACTTCTGAGCGTACTCTTTAAAACATTCACTTGAAACTAACGACATACCCTGGAGTTGGGTACGTGTAGGGGCAAGGTCGTTATTATATTGATACTGCTTATAGAAAGCAGTAGCCAACTCCTCCCAGTTACGAACCTTAGTCCCATCCAGCTGATAGAACCATTCGAGATGAGTCCCTGAAAGACTCTCCTGGAAGAAGTGGATCCACAAATTCTTATCCGCTGAGTACGGTTGAATCTTCCGAACATAGGACCTGAGATGTAGCTTGGGACAAGACGCCCCGTTGTACTTAGTGAAAGATGGTGCTTTGAATTTACGAGGAATGATCACACCAGTTGACAAACCCAGATCTCCAAAATCCAGCCCAGGTACCTGTTGTATCTCCATGGCATTCAGCCTGTCCTCCAACTGCTTGTAACGGTCTTCTGCCGGAGGATATTGCTCTTCATCAAAATCAGTCTCGTTGTCAGAGACTACCGGACTAGGACCTTTTTCCGCTTGAGGAGTACCCTTGCCAATGGAAGACCCAGCCTCTTCATTTTGCAGAGTGTTGCCAAACCTTCGGCCCGAGCTGAACAGAACAGTTCTTCTCTTCTTCTTCTTTTCCTTCTTCAGGAGCAGAGCCTTCAGCTCCTCTTGGCCCTGAGCCAAACCCATGATTAATTCCTGAAATTGCGTGTTCTGCGCCTGAAGAGCCTTGATGGTCATTTCAGTTGATGATGAGTCAGGATTCATGATGCTGAAATAAACAGCGAAGAACGGTAAGCAACCTGAAAAGAAGAAAACCTGCTATGCACATGATGAATGGAATGCGTATGATTTATGTTTTCAAAGACAATCGGGAATCAACTTTGTAAACAAAAAGGAACACACTTCATTAGATTCAACTTTGAAACTGAAATTATTCAACAGGTTGCCCTTAGGCGTTACATGAAAGGAAATACTGAAAAGGGAAATAAAACTGTAAAAGAACATCCGGAGCTCCTTATTGATCCCATGGTCTCCTCTTCTCAGTACGGATGTAGGCATTCAGAGCTCTCTCATTCTCCAACTGCTTTGTCAGCTTCTGGATCTTTAATTCCTGCTCGTTGAACTTTTCCCGGTAAGAATCCCGCTCTTCTCGCAGTTGCGACCAAGACCTCTTCAATGTCTCATAATCAGTAGGTATCTGAGGAGGAAGGACAGTTGGAGGAACACCATCCTTGTCAGGACACTCAAGAATGATAGGTCTGACAGCTTCATACGGCATACCTAACTTCTGAGCACGGATGCGAACCCATTTGTAGTAGGCTTCCATAGGTAAAGAAGTCTTTGGCCCTAACTCTTGTGGGTCAGCTTTATGAACTTTGTTCCAAGCCTTGATGAACCTACGACGCAGCTCGTCACTATCCACCTGAAACTCAAAACTGATGTGAGGCACCAACATCTCATGGGGGCCTGCTCTTCTTGCTCTTCCAAACTGACGAAGCGCTAGACATGGATTATAAGAGATCCCTCCTTGGGTACCAATCAGAGGAACATTAGGGTATTCCCCGCATCGATCAATGACAGCTATCTCATCCAAACCTCTGCAAGTCCAAATGATGTCTTTATCGGTGAGAGACATTAACCTGTGAGCCCAACCTCTTCCTTCTTGGTTCTTCAGTACGAACTTAGGGAGGTGCGAAATAAACCACCTCACCAAAAAAGGGATACAACACCGTAGGGTTCCTCGTCTTCGGGTAGTACGGGCATGAAGTTGTTGCAAGATGTCACCCAAGAGAGTGGGCACAGGATTCTGAGACATAAAGATCCTTATGGCAGTGACATTGATGAAGTTGTCAGGATTAGGAAACAAGACTAACCCATAGATTAGGAGAGCCAAGATGTCTTCATATGCCCTAAAGTCCAGGTCATTCCAGAAACTGTTAGCTTTACCAATCAGAAACTTGGCCAAGAAACCCTTAACTCCGCTTCTAGTTACCCAGTTGTCCATTACCTCTTGCTGTGTTAAGGGAAGAGCTGCAGCAACATCCTCAAGCCTGAGGGTCTTTTCCCAACCAGTAAAGGGAGTCTGATCCAAGATAGGGATACCAAGCAAATCAGAGAACTCTTTCAGGGTAGGGACCAGCTGGAAGTCTTGAAAGGTGAAGCACTGGTACAGAGGGTCATAGAACTGGGTCAGAACGCTCATCAACTGTTGATCCCGCTTTGCAGTGACTAAACTGAGAAGAGAACCATGTCTCTGAATGAAGGAAGTGGTATTTGGAATTCTGCTAACCAACTCCTCAAGCAACTCAGGTGAATGAACAAAGTTGAACCGGATAGTATTCCTTCGCACAGGCATCATGATGTCCTACAAAACAGAGCAAAGGTGAAACCCTCTTGTCTTTGAAATGGTCAGTCCTTATGCAGGATGCATGCAATGCTCATGATGTTATGATGTTATGATAAAGCACACCACAAATAGATACAAAGGCAAACATGGTAAGGCACACAAGTCACACAAGGCAAGCCCCTAAAGTTTAGGCCAGCATGAGGTCTAGGTACTACCCTCTTTCAGTTTGTTGGTTCATACCTGTCCTATCAAAGTAACCGGGTTCTTAGAGGATCCCAATATCATTGACTACCCTCAATCGGTCATAACTCCAGCATCGCAATCTTTTCTTGCAGCCAGAACCATCACGAGAGTTTAGCCTCAATGGGCGTAGCCTACTGCTACTGTTCTAATGGCCAAGTTGTGTCATTTAAGGTTCTAAGGTTGTTGGTGCTTAATGACTCCTTAGAAGACCCATATTCTCCTTGTTGCGACACAAGGGATATCGGTACAGACCAAGGTGCCACACCAACGTAGCCACTGTTTCACCCGTGTCGGTCTACGCCGGACAGGTCCCTCACAGCTTATGCTACCTAAACAGGGTATCCCCAGATCCGGGTTAGGATCTATGTAACTCCCATGCAACCCACAATAGTAAAGCAAGCAAGTTAATACAATTGAAAACACAGTTATGAACTACCCTAAGGTACACCTCACTTTATAAAGAGTCCCCAGCAGAGTCGCCAGTTCTGTGATCGGTGGATCTGGAACTGACTGTTTAACGCTGGTTCGCGAAATGTCGCGGAAGCAAGAGTCGCCACCGTCTTTTATTTTCTCCAAATGGAAAGGACAAAAGCACAGAAAAATTCCTTAAAGAGATTGCTCTCGGTTCGGGAGGTAGATTATAGAAAGGGAAGGTGTTAGCACCCTTTCTATCCATGGTTATCCATGGGCTCTTAGATACTTGCTCATTGTGTTTTCAAAAAATGGTTTGTTTGCTTTTCAATGTGGGTTTTAAAAAGTTTCTTTGAAAATTCCAGTTCGACTCTTGTATCGGTCCTCAAGAGTGTTTGAAAAATTGCTTTCGAAAGCTTTTTGAAAAGGTGTCGGTGTGAAAAGTATTTTTGATTTGTTTTGAAATTAGAGCAAGTATCTAGAGTCGTCTACCTACCCTAAGGAATTCGTATGTGTAAATGTCCTTTAAAGTAGTGCCATCCCACCATTGAGAGGTAGGTAGCACCACCGTTGGAGGTGTTCGGGTCAATTCGAGGTTCGGGACCTGGTGATCACCAGAGCAATGGGAAGACACCTTAGAAGCTACCCTCATGCCAGGTTCCCGGATCATGAGGACTTACTAAGACATCCTCTACTCGACGATCACCTTTCGAGGCAATGCAACAGTGAGGCGTACCCTAGGGGTGGTGTGTGACTTGTGTGTCAGATTCAGATATTTTATCTTGTCATGTTATTGGTGATCTACGCGTTTGTTTTTATTTATCATTCATTCTTGCATGCATTTATTTAACAGTTAAAAATTGCGGAAAGATAAAGTTCTAAACTATTACAAAAGGCGCGGGTCCACATCGCCAAAATTTCCAGAACCCGATTTGACAGAAAATAAATAAAGAGGAAGAGTAAAAGTACGAAAGATTAAAATGTTTACACGGCTTTGGGAGAGATACATAAATATTAAAAGGAAAAAGGAATAAATATGCGAATTGAAATTTAAATTAGAAACGAGGGCGTTGGACCCTCTTTAATTAAATTAAATTAAACGATTATATTAATTGAAATTAAAAAAGAAAAGGAAATTATTTTTTGGTATTTTTGTATTTTAAGATTTTAATGAAAAAGAATTAAATGAAATTAAAAGATTAACCCTAACTCTAATTGTTTTAATTTATTAAGAAAGTATTAAATTTTAACCTAATATTAATCTAATTATTTACATGCAATTTTGATTTATAAAAGTAAATAATATTAAATATTTAATTATTATGAAAGAAAATAAAAGGGGATAAAAATTATTATAAACCCTAATTATACCAATTTTAGGTTTTTTATTGAAAAAAAATGTTAAGATTAAACCCTAAATTAAAACTAAGTGAATTAATGAATTTTATTTACAAAAAATATATTAATTAAATAAAATACTTATTTTTTGTCTTTTTCTGTTTTTTATTGTTTTTATATCTTTTTATGAAAAATTAAGTCAAAGGAATTAATTGAAAAGAATAATAATTGAAATAAAAAAGAATGAAAAAAAATAATATAAGAGATAACAAACCTAGGGGGGTTTCTGTCCCCAAAGTGGAGGCTTTAGTCAGTAATTTGAGCCCAATAAGCCTTAGGCCTGGCTGACTTTTCCACTAGTGTACCCAAGCGTTGACTCACGTGTACCATGCTCTCCAGATCTGTGCCCTTGAATTGATGAGATTGAGCGCGTGGCAGGCTGAGATTTTGGACGTATGGTATTCCCTCATGGTGAACCTGCACAGAATCATTAATAGAAAAATAATGTGAAAGGGGTGGGGGACCTGGGGCTCGAACCCAGGTCCTGTGGTTTACCAGTCTTACACTTTACCAAACGCGCTGCTTGAGTTCTTTGTTTATATAATAACTAACAATTAATATAAAATAGAACAAAACGCTAGTGGACTTTTAGCGCGAATTTTTGAATAGACCAACCAGAGCTGGCCACTTCATCGTCTTCCCCATGGTTTTGTTTTTTCCTGAAAATAAAAAGAAGAATGGCAACGGTTTTGGAACTATCCCCTTAGACCCCCTATCCCAAAATATCGATTAGCTCAGGGAGGTTCATAAATTGAGCGCGAGGGTGGTTTCCAAATCGTCCCATCACGCTGAATCCAGTTATGGCACTGTAAGGTTCTAATTTTGCAGCGTTTAGAAACGCCTAAATTGAAGCTTGCAAAACCCTAGAATATACCAATGGCAGATTTGCGTATGGTGCCCAAAACTTCAATCAAACCATACAGTTAGTTTTAGAATTGAATAATGAATAGAAATCAAGTGTCAAAAATCGTTAAAAACGCATGATTCATGATATAGGAATGCAAGAAATTCTCTGTACAGGTGGCGTTCGTTTTACCAATTCTTGATGTTAGGATGAATGATTTTGATCTGAAAGCTTTCCTTGAAGCCTCAGGAAGCTAATGGAACAACTATTTGGCCTTGAATCGTCCTAGAACTTGGTTTTCAGATTTGAGTTTTTTAGGCAAAAGTGTGAGTTTTCTTATGGCTCTTCTGCGCAGCTTTTTGGTCTGTATGCATTAGGGTTGCACTTGGTACTTATGTGTGAAGGTTCTAGGGTTGAGAAACTGATCACAAATCCATGAATTGATGAAGAATATATTTGATTTTCAAAGCAAAATATTTTCTAATCTTTTCATGCAAACTTAGTCCAAATCATGTTCAATTATCTTCAATTCTTTCCTAATCTGATTTGCACAAAATCATGGAGATATTATATGCACAAAAAGATTGAAAAACCTAGGTTTAGTATTTTTCATGTATTTATTTTAATTAAATGAATTATTGATAATTAAAAATCCAAATAAATAAAATAAAAATGATAAAAACTTCCATTTGGGCCAAATGGTCGTGCACATGCTTTGGATAATGAATGGTGGAAGAAAAAGAGGCCCATTAGCAATTTTAGGTCATTTGAATCAATGTTGACTTTTCAAAATATCCAAAAATTTCCCAACTTCCACAAGGCATAACTTGCTCAATTTTTAAGCTTTGCTCAGGTTCTTGGACATTTTGGAAAGGTCTTTGAGTCCTATAACCAATGTTATTGGTCCCATGTCACTTTGATTTACCAATCTCAAGTTATGGCCTTTGACTTAAAGTCCCTTTTTGTTGACTTTTGAAAATGACCTATAATGTTAAAATTGATAACTTTTTGTGAGAGCATTTCTTGGACTTTAAGTATGAAGAGGAGTTGTAGGAAAGGTCTTTCTCTTCAAAATGAGCTTTGGATGGAATTTTTCTGATAATCCATGTGAAAGTTATGCCCTGGTCAATTTACAGTTGACTTTTTCAACTGTCCAAATAAGGAAACTTTTGCATCTTGATGATTTTTGAGCCAAGCTTTGAGAATCATGATCAAGCATTGATCAAATGATGTTTGTGGCTTCAAAATGAGATGTTGACCAAAAATTTGGACTTTTGACTGTCAAATGACCATTTTGCCCCTACAGTTGACTGTAGTGCAATTAGGGTTTTGACTGTGCAATTTTGTGCTGAAAGTCTTGAAACTTGGTATGAGGATGCTTGACCATATTTATAGGCATGTGGGACTTGATTGGACCCTTGGAAACTTCATTTTCTTGATCATAACCAAAACCCTAATTTTGACTGTTTAGGAGGCTCTTACATTGTGCAACCCTTGGGGAATTTTGAAGCTTTGACTTTGCAATTCTTGAAGAATATGGGAGGGCAAATTTTGGGGTACAACAGTGAGGTACCGGGAGAACTTTCCAGACTGTAACGACAGGAAGAAATAGCTATATAACCTCATGAAGAGTCAGTTGAGACAGTGAACTTGGGCATATAAGAGGACAAAAAAGAAGTCAAGATAGGTGCAAATTTAGAGCTTAGTGTCAAACAGCAGTTGATACGAATGTTGCATGATTATGTCGAGATTTTTGCTTGGTCATATGAAGACATGCCAGGGCTAGACACAAATATTATGGTTCATCGTATCCCGACTAAAGAAGACTGCCCTCCAGTAAAGTAGAAGGTCTGTCGTATGCGCCCTGAAATGTCAGAGAAGATCAAAACAGAAGTTATGAAACAGTTCAACGCAGGGTTCTTAGCTGTCACCTCTTATCCATAATGGGTTGCTAACGTAGTCCCGGTGCCTAAAAAGGAAGAAAATGTATGGATGTGTGTGGACTACAGAGATTTAAATAGGGCGGGCCCCAAGGATGACTTCCCGCTTCCCCACATTGACGTTCTAGTTGACAACACCGTGCAACATAAGATCTTTTCCTTCATGGACGGTTTCTCTGGTTACAATCAGATCAAGATGGCACCCGAGGACATGGAGAAGACAACTTTCATCACACAATGGGGCACTTTTTGTTACAAAGTGATGCCATTTGGATTGAAGAATGCTGGGGAAACCTATCAGCGAGCCATCGTAGCTTTGTTCCATGACATGATTCACCATGAAATAGATGTCTATGTGGATGACATGATAGCCAGGTCTTAAACTGAGGAAGAGCATCTTGACCATTTGCAAAATCTAGTTGATAGGTTGAAGACGTACAAGATGAGGTTGAATTCGAACAAGTGCACCTTTGGGGTAAAGTGTGGTAAACTCCTAGGTTTCATTGTCAGTGACAAGGGTATTAAAGTAGACCTTGCAAAGGTGAAAGCTATACAAGAGATGCCGTCTCCTTGCACTGAGAAGGAAGTTATAGGTTTCTTGGGATGCCTAAATTACAGTACCAGGTTCATTTCCCATCTAACTTCTACTTGTGAGCCAATATAAAAACTCTTGAAGAAAGATCAAGTGGTAAAGTGGAATGACGAATGCCAGACTGCCTTTGATAGAATCAAGAATACCTTCAAGAGCCTCCAGTTCTGATGCCTCCGATTGAAGGATGACCTTTGATAATATACTTAACAGTGTTAGATAATTCAATGGGGTGTGTGACGGGGAAGCATGACGAGTCTGTTCGAAAAGAGCATGCAATATAGTACCTTTTCAAAAAATTTACCGACTGTGAAATAAGATACTCACTACTCGAGAAAACTTGCCGCGCTTTGGCATGGAATGCTCGCCGACTGAGATAGTATATGTTAACCCACACTACTTTGTTGATATCTAAGATGGATCCGATCAAGTACATCTTCGAGAAGCCCACTCTCTCCGGAAGAATAGCGAGATGAAAAATGATCCTGACCGAATACGACATTCAATACACGACCCAGAAAGAAATCAAGGGAAGTGTACCAGCTGATCATTTGGATCATCAGGCTGTGGATGACTACCAATCCATGAACTTTGAATTCCCGGATGAGAATATCATGTTAGTGTCTGATTGTGAAGAACCTGGACCGAATGAAGGACCTGAGAAAGGATCCTGATGGACTATGGTTTTTGATGGAGCTTCCAACGCACTTGGCAATGGTATCAGTGCCATAATCATATATCCCTAGGGATGTCATACTCCTTTCACCGCCAGATTATGTTTCAATTGTACCAATAATATGGCTGAGTATGAAGCATGCATCATGGGTCTCAAAGCTGCTATTGACCTGAGGATCAAGTTCTTAAATGTTTTCGGAGATTCGGCCTTGGTAATAAGTCAAATCAAAGGAGAGTGGGACACGAAGCACCCTAATTTCATCCTTTACAAGGAACATGTGCTGACATTGCTTCCACACTTTGAAGAAGTCACCTTTGAACATTTTCCACGAGAAGAGAATCAGTTAGCGGATGTGCTAGCTACCATGCCATCTATGTTCAAGGTCAGATGAGACAACGAGGCCCCTCAGATCACTATTGAGAGATTGGATGAACCAACATACTGCTATGAAATTGATACTGAAGAAGTAATAGACAAACCTTGGTTCTATGAAGTGAAAAGGTATCTCGAGGCTCAAGAATATCCTGAGGGGGCATTTTTCAATGATAAGAAGTTTCTGAGAAGGTTCTCCGCAAAGTTCTTCCTCAGTAATGGAATCCTCCACAAGTCCAATCACGACTCTACTTTAATTTGGTGTGTAGACAAGAGCAAAGCATAGAGGATTATGACATATTTACACGAAGGTACCTTTGGCAGCCATTCTAGTGGACACACCATGGCTAAAAAGATCCTACGAGCAGGATACTATTGGTCCACTATGGAAGCAGACTGTTATCAGCATTCCCGAACTTGTCACAAATGCCAGATCTATGCTGATAAATTACATGTACCTCCGGTTCCCTTGAGCGTCTTGACGGCTCCCTGGCCCTTTGCAATGTGGGGAATTGACATGATCGGAGAGATTAAACCTACCGCTTCCAATGGGCATCGCTTCATCCTAGTGGCCATTGATTACTTCACGAAGTGGGTTGAGGCTGCCTCTTTTGCTACTATTACCAAGAATGTTGTGGCCCGATTCATCAGACATAACCTTATCTATCGGTACAATAATCCAGAAAGAATCATTATATATAATGGTACTAATCTTAATAATACTATGATCACCGAGCTCTGCGTGCAATTCAAAATCAAGCACCATAACTCTTCTCCTTACCGGCTAAAGATGAATGGCATTGTAGAGGCAACTAACAAAAACATCAAGAAGATCATACAGAAGATGACTGTGACATACAGAGACTGGCATGAGATGTTACGGTTTGCTCTTCATGGTTACCGCACCTCAACACGTACGTCAACAGGGGTAACACCTTATTCTCTGGTGTATGGTATGAAGGTTGTCCTACCTATTGAGGTCCAGATCCCTTCTTTGAGAATCATGAAGGATGCAGGTTTGAATGAAGAGGATTGGATCCAGACTCGAATTGACCAACTGAATCTGATTGATGAGAAAAGGCTTACCGTTGTCTGTCATGGTTAGATGTACCAAAAGCGAATGATTAAAGCTTTCAACAAAAAGGTCAGACGTCAGGTATATCAAGTGGGTGATCTAGTAATCAAGCGCATTGTCCTGCCACAAGGTGATCCCAGGGGCAAGTGGACTCCCACGTACGAAGGGCCATTTGTAATCAAAAACATATTTTCTAGTGGAGCCATGATTCTAACCACCATGGATGGTGACGACCTTCCTCACCCTGTGAATGCAGACATAGTGAAAAGATACTACACATGAATAAGGACCCACTAGGTTGACTAGCCTAGGAAAAAATAAAGGCATCCCGACGAACCAAAAGGGTTTGGGTAAAAATTAGGGATAAATACAAAAAAAATATGTACACCCGGCAAGTCAAAAACCTGAAAAGGCGTCTTGGGCAAAAAAGGGTATTCCCGGTGGACTGAAAACCCGAAAGGGTGGTCCAGGAAAAATTTAAGGATTAAAGCGTATAACTATGTCCCATTAGATCACCTTGTGACCAAACTTCAGTATCAACTACCAAGGTCAAACAGTACCGACCAATCCAGTCAACTTCAGACAAGTAGCAAAGTGATGAGACGCTCAAGGACATAAGGGCAATAGAAGAATTGAAACTCAATGGGATTATTACACATAGCCGTTTTCTCTTTGTACACTATTTTGTATAGTTTTCATTTTCACGACGGTGTTCCCCTACTAGAACGCCAGTCTCTTTGTACAAAAATGTCTGTTATAGGCAAACTTCAAAATCAATGCAAATCATTTCTTTGAAAGTACAAAACTATTTGTTTTATATTTTTCTATTTTGTTTTGCAAAAATGTCCAGTGATTATTTTTGACATATGCATTTGAATATGATTACTGTTTACAAATACTTGCATAAGAAACAGAAAGACACTTGCTAATGACTTTAAGAAATGGGGCAAAGCCTAAAAAATCTATTTGTAGTCCCGACAGTTATTCTTTCCAGCAGGTACAGGGGCAGAGACATTTTGAGAGAAGTCATGGTACATCCTTAGCATACGACCTAATGATGTTTATGTTCCCCACAGAGTGGAAACAACCAAAATTTTAATCTCTTCTTCCCCAAGTAGGAATTACCTCCTCCAGCAAAATTCCCTTAGAGATCTGAAATCCATGTCTCCAACTAAGTTTTTTATAATCTCGAACAGTTTATAAAGCCTTATCCCTGGTAGAGTTTATTTCTCTAGCTGCGGAAGTTTATCCCCCAACAAAGTTTATTTCTCTACATCGATAAAATCTTCCGACAGAGCATCTTTGTCCCCACAGAGTCATTCTCAAGTAGGAGTCAAAAATCCCCGGCAAATCATCTTTTTTCATCATCCCTAGCGGGAATGAAAGAATCACTTTCCTCATCTACCAAACAACAGTCCGGGATTCAGCTTCCCAGTACTCTCCAGAAGTAGTCAAGGATTTATTGTCCCAAACTAAGAAATATGGCAACAGCATCCCATATTCATACATCACGGCATGCGCATACATATTGCATACAATAAAATCTCATTTATTTTTTAGAACATCATTACACAATGCATTTCATACATCATGACATTGCATACGACTAACTCTTTACCTTTGCAGGAAAGATCAAATCAACAAACACTGTTGACTACTTATATTACCTGGCAGTCTTCTCAAAGGCTACGTCTAACGAAGGGTTATTTAAGCATCTTCCTCAGAAAGATCATTCTCAAAATACCTTCCTCTGGTTCAGTTAAATCGCCACTAAGATTTTTCTGATTTCTATTCTAGTTGAAGATAATCCAAGACCTTCCTCTGGTTCAGTTAAATCGACACTAAGATTTTTCTGATTTCTATTCCAATTGAAGATAATTCAAGACCTTTCTCTGGTTCACTTAAATCGATAATAAGATTTTTCTGATTTCTATTCCAGTTAAAGTTAATTCAAGACCTTCTCTGGTTCAGTTAAATCGATACTAAGATTTTCCTGATTTCTATTCCAGTTGAAGACAACTCAAGACCTTTCTCTGCTTTAGTTAAATTGACACTAAGATTTTTCTGATTTCTATTCCTGTTAAAGTTAATTCAAAACCTTCTCTGGTTCAGTTAAATCGATATTAAGATTTTCCTGATTTCTATTCCAAGTGAAGAAAACTCAAGACCTTTCTATGGTTCAGTTAAATCGACACTAGGATTTTTCTGATATCCATTCCAGTCAAAGTTAATCCAAGACCTTTTTCTGGTTCATCTAAATCGACACTAAGATTTTTCTGATTTCTATTCCAGTTGAAGTTGAAGATAATTCAAGATCATTCTCTGGTTCAGTTAAATCGACACTAAGATTTCCTGATTCTTGCCCAGTTAAAGAAACTGCAAAGCTTGGAGTCCGACCAGATAGCAGTAAATTTCATATTCCCCAGTAAGCTGCTGTGAAGCCTGGAATACAACCAGATAGAAGTCAGCCTTATTATCCTCAGTAAGCCGCCGTGAAGCCTGGATCCTCACCAGATAGCAGTTTGCTTTCGTGTCTCCATCCAAGAGATAATCCCCCAGTAGAGTAATGGACAACTGAAGCTCCTAGACTCTATTTCCCAAAACTGAGACCAACATTCCTCAGCGGAGTCCTCCTCAACAACAGGAATAGGAATCCCCACAAAGGAATATCTCATGAAATCAACATTGCTCTCTAGATGGAATCTTTAAGCCCATCTCTGACGAATCTCCGTCATATTCTTTGGATGGCATCTCTAAGCCCATCTCTGATGATCTTCTGCCATCTCTTCCAAATGGAATCTATAACCCCATTCCCGATATTATCCACCAACAGTATCACTTCAGACAAGTGCAAAGTTCTGGGCACTCTAGTGTTCAATCATCTTCCACCTTCAGATCATGAAAGGCAGAAAAGCCAATCTATATCCTCTGGTTTAAGAAGATTGAACAGGGGAAGTTGTTGTACCCTAAAATTTTCCCTCTCATTTTACTCAACACATTCCCATTGAGGTCCCCAACTTGCCCATAGATGACCAAGAATTGACCAGACAAATTCTCCTTCTAAAGGAAATGAACCTCAAACTAGGGTTTCAATTTTTATCAAGATGTGTGAACCCCAATGGTATCAAACGATTTATATGGTCCTAATATGTCCTCAAGGTCATCCATATAAAATTTCATGCCTTACACAACTAGTTTGTCAGTCAACTACTCAAATGCCCGGAAATCAACTATAATAGGTTAAAAGTCAATTGTGGCCTATATACAGTCAAACTTCAAGATTTTTAGTCAACATTAATATTTTGAAGTGATATCCATCATTTGATCAAGGGTTGATCATGATTCCTCAAGAAATGCTCCTAACTCATCAAAAGCCAAAGATTGCAAATTAGGGTTTCTATAGGAAAAGTCAACCAAACTTTGACCAAGCATAACTTTCTCATAATTTATTAGAAATTTTTCCACCAAGGCTCATTTTGAATAGAATTCAATTCCCTACAACTTCTCTTCAGCACCGAAGTTCAAGAAATTCCCCATTTAAAAGATACAAGCTCAGACATTATAGTTCCTTTCAAAAAGTCAATAAAAACACCTTTTGGGTCAAAGCTACTTACATGAACATGGAAGATCCAATTGAAATGAAACCAAAAGGGTTGTTTAGAGCACACCCTAAGCTCTCTAAAAAGTCAAACAAAACCCTCTTAGGGTTAAAAATAAGAGAGATATGCATTGCTAAAGTTGACCAATTTTTGGGAAAGTGCATGAAGCCAATATTGACCAAACTTGAATTTTTTCCAAATGGGCCCATGTTTTCATATTTGAAACTTATTTCTAACATGTTACACGACCTTTAAGCCCACCCATACATTATTTTATTATTTATGCTATTTATTTTGATATTTTATTCATTAAAATTCAAAATTAAATAAAGAAATAATGGAAATAATGTAAGATTTGATTTGGAATCTTTTTTCTCATCAAATAATGGGCAAAATGTGCTGGCATATCAAGGTAAAAACATGCAAGCCAAGAGGGGAAAGGATATCCAAAATAAGAAAGATTTTCAAGTGAATATTTGAAACAAATCTTGTACTCAATGCCATGGATCCTTGCTCTTTTTGTTGACCTAATGTGATACACTATATATGCATAACCATTCAGAACCAAGGAGGAGGCAACTACATCAAAACAACACCCTAAAAGTTTTTTTCAAAAAAATTCCAAAAGAAGTACAATCTGTTTCACACGATTCAGCCTGTCTTCGCCAGATCTAAGAAGCCTATCAGCCTCCTGGAGATCTCATGAGTCCATTCCTATCATCCTCAAAGCTGACATCATTCTAAATCATCGCGATTAAGTACCACCGTTTATCAAGGTTTGATAAAATTAAAAACTAGAAGTTTATACATTGTTGATTGTTTTAATGACTTGATTTGTGTTCAGGACATCAGTTAGGGAAGGTTGGACGTTTTGCATGAGAGCTTCGAGGCTTAAATCATATGATGTCATTGTTAGGGCATCATGAACTAAAGCTTGTCAAACTCCCAATTTAAGAACCTTCAGACCAAACCAACCCCATATTTGGATACCTGGGAAAATTTTAAGGGGAGTAGGGTGTTTTTTGCGTTTGAATCCTCACGTTTTTTGCAGGTTTGGATGTTTGTCTGGTCGGAGAAGACGACCGGAGTACAGCTCTGGCGTCGTTGACCCCTCTGACCCAGACTAAGACCCTGCATGGTAATATGATCTAATTTGATTGGTCCATTGGAATTGTTGACGTGCGTTTTTTTGATGATTGGGATTTGATTATTATTTTATATATAATATTGTTAAGTCATTATAATTATGAATGAATTGGCAGCATAGGTGGTAAACGCATAGGGTGTGTGAGAGGAAGGATCTGGGTTCGATCCCAGAATCCTATATTTTATATTTTCTAACAAATTTGTTTCAGATCCAACGCATTACCATCCCACACATATACCTTGCACCCTCAGATCCAACCATCAGATCTTTATTGTTCCAGATCCAACGCCCTTGGAGTGCTTATCCAGGATGGACCTCCAGAGGATCAGTAACATATGATCAAGCAGGTGTTGAGCCAACACATCTGGGCCTTGTAGATTCAACGCCATACCCCCCAAAACTTTTTCATACACCAGGCCCATTTCTTTCTTTTTTAATTTACTTTATTTTTCTTTTTTTAAATTATTTTATGTTTTTTTTAAATTCATTTTTATTTTAATCATAAAACCAACAAAAATCACAAAAAATAGATTTAGGTTTTTTTAATTAATATTAACTCTTGCAAATTAATTTAATTTAATTGATTTTAACTTGTTTTCTTTAATTTAAAATTAATTAGAAATTAGGTTAAATCTCAAACATTTTTCATATAAAATACCAAAAAATATTTTTATTAAGTAATTAGATTCTTAGGGTTTCAAACTTGCTCACATTTTAATCTCCGCACGCTTATTATTTTTTGTTTTATTATTTTTTTTTCAATTTATTGAAATTGTTTCCCGCTTTATAATAGTTTTAATTAGGTTTAAAATTTCTCATTTTTATTTTTTTGTGCTAATTATGTAATTTCCCCGAGGCCATGTAATAGCTTAGGAGTTTTTTTTCTTCTTTTCTGCAATTTATTTTCTGCACTATAAACTGCTTAGATGAATGGCTAATAGGATTGTATGGAAAGATAACGATTAATTGAACATAGCATAACTTAATTCAAAGATAATATATCTGAATCAAGCTCACTTGCACATGCTCACCCCTAGGGTATCTCCCACTTTGGTTGCCTTCGAAACGATCACAATTCTCGAAACGTGAGAATTTTTAGTGACTGTCCTTTAGTTCAAGAGATCACAAGTCCCTCGATGACCCTTTCGACTGTTGCCTCGGTTAAAAAAGTGATCTTAGAACTTTAGGACAGTTACTAAGAGTTCTTGCCCAGTTGCCTTAGTGACCGTAAACGTCCCTTTGATAGTCCATCAACATCCAACGATAGGGCTACCTACTCACTAATAGTAGGATAACACTATCTAAAGGAAAGGAGGAAAAGAAATCCTTTTTCGAATAGGTAGATAGTTGTTAGGTACTTGCTCAAAAACTAATTCTTTTTTACACCACACTTTCAAAACCTTTTCAAAAATGCTTTATCACATTCTTGAGGACTGATACAAGAGTTATCATAAAGCAAACAAACTTTTTAAAATACACAAACACGAAAGCAATTTTTAAACGAGAAATTACCTAAGAGCCCGTGGAAAACCACGGATGGAAAGAGTGTTAACACCTTCCCTTTCCATAATCTACCCCCTTACTCAGAAAATCTCAAAAAAGGTCTTTTTTCTGTTCTTTTCACCCTTTCCTTTGTTGGATAAAAGAAAAGTCGATGGTGACTCTTGCTTACCGCACATTTTCAAATAAAAAACACAAACCAGTATTAACAGTCGGTTCTGCCACCGTATCAAACACACACACACACATATCAAACTGCAAATCCCCATCCACTCTGGATCTCATTGATAACGGTTCTGCTATTGCCAATTATAACTTTGAAAATCCGATCTACCAAGCCAAGGACGAAGGTGAGGAAGATTTTGAAGTACCAGGAGAGCTTACCAGGTTGTTACAACAGGAGGAAAGGGAAATACAGCCTCATGAAGTGTCGGTTGAGATAGTAAACTTGGGTACTGAGGATGATCAGAATAAAGTCAAGACAGGTGTCGATCTGGAGCATAGTGTCAAAAAGCGATTAATTCAGATGTTACATGACTATGTTGAGGTCTTTGCTTGGTAATACAAAGACATGACGGGGCTTGACACTGATATTGTGGTTCATCTCCTGCCGACAAAAGAAGACTGCCCTCCCATGAAGCAATAGGTCTATCATATGCGACCAGAGATGTCAAAAAAAGATCAAGGCTGAAGTCATGAAACAGTTCAACGCCGGTTTCTTAGTTGTTACTTCTTATCCACAATGGGTTGCTAATGTTGTTCTGGTACCTAAGAAGGACGGTAAAGTACGTATGTGTGTGGATTACAGAGACTTGAATAGGGCAAACCCCAATGATGACTTTCTGCTTCCCCATATTTATGTTCTGTTTGACAACACCGCACATCATAAGGTATTATCATTCATGGATGGTTTCTCGGGGTACAATCAGATCAAAATGGCACTTGAAGATATGGAGAAAACAACCTTTTTCACGCAGTGGGGCACTTTCTGCTACAAAGTTATGCCATTTGGGTTAAAGAACGCCAGGGCAACCTATCAGCGTGCCATGGTAGCTTTGTTTCATGATATCATCCATCACGAGATAGAGGTCTATGTCGGTGATATAATAGTCAGGTCTTAGACTGTAGAGGAGCACCTTGATCACCTGTAGAAGCTGTTTGAAAGACTGAAAAAGTACAAACTGAGGCTGAACCTGAATAAGTGCACTTTTGGGGTAAGATCTGGTAAGCTCTTAGGCTTCATTGTCAGCGGCAAAGGTATTGAAGTAGACCCTACAAAGGTTAAATATATACAAGAAATTCCAACTCCCCGCACTGAGAAGGTGGTTAGGGGATTCTTGGGATGTCTAAACTACATTGCCAGATTCATTTCCCATCTAACCGCTACTTGTGAGCTAATCTTCAAATTACTGAAGAAAGATCAAGCAGTAAAGTGGAATGACGATTTCCAGACCGCCTTTGATAAAATCAAGGAATATCTTCAAGAGCCCCCAATTTTGATTCTGCCGGTTGAGGGGAGACCTCTAATCATGTGCTTAACAGTGTTAGAGAACTCAATGGGGTGTGTGTTGGGGCAGCATGACGGGTCTGGTCAAAAAGAGCATGCAATATACTACCTTAGCAAAAATTTTACCAACTGTGAAACAAGATACTCACTACTCGAGAAAACTTGCTACGTTTTGGCATGGGCTGCTCGCCGACTGAGACAATATATTTTGACTCACACTACCTTGTTGATATCTAAAATGGATCCTATCAAATACATCTTTGAGAAGCCCGCTCTCTCCGGAAGGATAGCAAGATGGCAAATGATCCTGACCGAATATGATATTCAGTACACAACCCATAAAGCAATCAAGGGAAGTGTATTAGCTGGTCATTTGGCTCAACAGGCTGTGGACGACAATCAATCCATGAATTTTGAGTTCCCGGATGAGAACATCATGTTAGTGACTGATTATGAAGAACCTGGACCGGATGAATGACCTGAAAACGGATCTCGATGGACTATGGTTTTTGACATAGCTTCTAACGCGCTCGACAATGGCATCGATGCTGTGATTATATCTCCCGAAGGCTTTCATACTCCTTTCATTTCCAGGCTATGTTTCAACTGTACCAACAATATGGCTGAATATGAACCATGCATTATGGGTCTCAAGGCTGCTATCGACTTGAGGATCAAATTCTTAAGTGTGTTTGGAGACTCGGCCTTAGTAATCAGTCAAATCAAATCAGAATGGGACACAAAGCATCCTAATCTCATCCCTTACAGAGAGCATGTGTTGACACTGATTCCACACTTTGAAGAAGTTACCTTTGAGCATTTTCCACGAGATGAAAATCAACTAGCGGACGCGCTAGCTAAAATGTCATCCATTTTCATGGTCAGGTGGGATAATGAAGCTACTCGGATCACTATTGAGAGAATGGATGAACCAACATACTGTTATGAGGTTGATACTCAAGAAGCAGTAGACAAAACTTGGTTCCACAAAGTAAAAAGGTACCTCGAATCCCAAGAGTATCCTAAGGGAGCTTCCGTCAATGATAAGAAGTTCCTAAGAAGGTTCTCTGCCAAGTTCTTCCTCAGTAATGGAATCCTCTACAAGCGCAACCATGATTCTACTTTGCTTCGTTGTGTAGACAAGAGTGAAGCAAAGAAGATTATGGTAGACATACACGAAGGCACCTTTGGCACCCATTCTAGTGGGCACACAATGGCTAAAAAGATACTACGGGTAGGATACTACTGGTACACTATGGAAGCAGATTGTTATCAGCATTCACGAACTTGTCACAAGTGCCAGATCTATGCTGATAAAGTACATGTACCCCCAGTCCCCTTGAACGTCTTGACTACTCTATTGCCATTCGCAATGTGGGGAATCAATATGATTGGAAAGATTAGACCTACAACTTCTAATGGGCACCGCTTCATCCTCGTCGCCATTGATTACATCACAAAATGGGTTGAGGCGGCCCCATTTGCTTCTGTTACCAAGAAAATTGTGGCCCGATTCATCAGACATAACCTTATCCGTCGGTATGGTATTCCAGAAAGAATCATTACGGATAATGGAACCAATCTCAATAATACTATGATCACCGAGCTATGTACGCAATTCAAAATTCAGCATCATAACTCTTCTCCTTATCGACCAATGATGAATGGCGCTATAGAGGATGCTAATAAAAACATCAAAAAGATCATACAAAAGATGACGATGACATACAAAGACTGGCACGAGATGTTACCATTTTCTCTTCATGTTTATCGTACCTCAATATGCACATCAACAGGGGTAGCTCCTTTCTCTCTGGTATACGGTATGAAAGTTGTCCTACCCATCTAGGTCCAGATTCCTTCCTTGAGAATCATGAAAGATGCAGGGCTGAACGAATACAAATTGGTTCAGAGTCGACTTGACCAATAAAACCTTATTAACGAAAAGAGGCTCACGGTTGTCTGCCATGGTCAGATGTACCAAAAACGTATGATTAAAGCTTTTAACAAGAAGGTCAGACGTCAGGTATATCAGTCTGGTGACTTAGTAATCAAGCACATCATACTGCCGCAAGGTGATCCCAGGGGAAAATGGACCCCCACATACGAAGGGCCATTTGTGATCAAGAACATATTTTCTGGTGGAGCCATGAAGTTAACAACTATGGACGGTGACGACCTTCCGCACCTTGTAAACATGGACATAGTTAAAAAATACTATGCATGAACAAAGACCCGCTAGGTCGACTGGCCTAGGCAAAAGTAAGGGCATCCTGATGAACCAAAAGGGTTTAGGAAAAAATTAGGGATATACATATGGAAAAATCTGTACACCCGGCAAGTCGAAAACCTGAAAAGGCGGCTTGGGCAAAAAAGGGTATCCCGGTGCACTGAAAACCCGAAACGGCGGTCCAAGAAAAAATTAGGGATTTAAAGCATATAACTATGTCCTGTTGGATCACCTTACAACCAATCTTTGGTAACAACTATCAAGCTCAAATGGTACTAATCAATCCAGTCAGCTTCGAACAAGCATAAAAAGAGATGTGACGCTCAAAGACATAAAGGCAATAGCAGAATGGGAACCTATTGGGATCATTTCACATAGCTGTTTTTCTTTGAATATTATTTTTGTATAGTTTTAATTTTTACGATGACATTCTCTTACTAGGATGTTTGTCTTCTTGTACAAAAACCGCCTATTATAGGCAAAACTTCGTCAAATTAATGCAAAGCTATTTCTTTGAAAGTGTAAAACTATTTGTTTTTATTTTTATGTTTTGTTTGCAAAAACGTCCAGTGATTATTTTTGAACATATGCATTTGAATGTGATTACCATTTACAAATACAGGAATAAAAAATAGAGAGACAGTTACTAATGGCTTTAAGAAACAAGACAATGTCTAAAGGCCCTCTGTAAATCCTCGCAGATACTTTCTCCAGCAGGTATAAAGGCAGGGGAATCCTACTATAAAGTCACATCCATATCCTCAGTGTTGTACCCCAAAATTTGCCCTCCTACTTTTCCACAAGAAATCACAGCTTCAGGTTTTCCCTGACTTTTCAGATTGGTGTAAGAATCAGTCAAACAGACTTTTTCTTATCAGTCTATCCAAATTAGGGTTTTCATGGACTCTGGAACAGTTCAAGCAGATTATTAGGGTTTGGTTGAGTTTGGCTCAGGGTTTGATCAGGCATGCGCTTCTTTGACATTAAAACAAGAATCAGGGTTTTGTGCGCGCATTCTCAGAAAGAATTAATTCTACAGTTCTTTTCAATTTACTTTGGGATATGGGCTGAGGCTGTTGATTAAGAATTTGCAGTGTTTGGTTTAATCAGTAAAGGCAAAGGAATATGGATGTTTGTTGGATTTGACTGTGCATTGCTTATGTTTAATTGGGACGCCAGGTTATTATTGATTGCAAGACTACAGTGTTTGTTAATTATTTATTTTATCTAAGTTAGAATAATTGGATCTACTTCCAGTTATTTTAATTCAAGAAAGCTTAAATAATTAAATAGACAGTTGAATTAAAAAAGAATTAACTGACAAAGAAGAGCTTTTATTTATTTTTAATTATTAGTACAAATGTTATTTGAAAAAATTTACAGTATTTACAAATAATGTTATTACAAATAATTGAAAAATAAAATAAATCTATCCTAAATTTTCCTAAGTCTTCATCTTCTACTGATGCTCCCCATTGCTCAACTGACTTTCATCTGCAAAAACAAAAAAAAGAAGAGAAGTCAACACAGATGAAATAAAAAAAGGGCAGACAGTTAATTTAAGACTCATCATTAAAAGTGATTGGCCGGAATCAGTTGTTCACCCTCTCTGCAAATCACAAGAAATACTCTTGGTTCACAAAGAGGGATAGAAATATTTTTTGCAAATTTAAAAAATGCATAAAGCTGCATAGTCAAAATGCCAAACAAACAGCATGTACAAACTACAAAGTTCAAACTGATGCACAAAGGCAAACTGAACAGCACATAACCAAACTAAGCCAAAGATGTCAACCAAACTGTCCAAAGATATCAAAAGATATCAAGCTGTCAACAAGTACAAAAAGTTGTCAAAAGATATGCAGGAAATCTGGAAAGTATGCAGAGGAAAACTAACAATACAAACATATTCAAAAAATCATCATTTTCCAGCCAGTTACTTTTTCAGAAAGTTCAATTTTAAGCAATATAATATGCTTACTCTGTGGAGAGAGAAAAGGGAGATAGAAGGGGAAGGCTTACAGGGCTTAGGCTTAAAGATATAAAGAAGACATATCAGAACAAAAGAGCAGGGGGGCAGAATATCACAAAAACAAGATACCACAACTGTAACATTGCAAACTGCCTCCAATCAGTTCAAACAGCAAGCCTGAACCACAATAAGCTTCAAACCACAAACTGTATCAAGACAAACCTGCTAACCTGTTTCAACTCAGTATCAAAACAAACAAGAAGCCAAGCCTTGTTAACCTGACTTCAAACAACAGAAGCCTGCTAACCTGTTACATAACACAAGTACATCAAGCTATACAAACCTTGAAGCCTTGAACCAGAAAAAGCCTTTACAAACAAAGCCTGCTAACTATCTAGAAGCCAAGCATCAAAAGCCTCTAAAAAAGCCATACAACCTGTTTCAAACCACAGGCCAGCCTCAGAACTAACTTCCTCATAGGCTACATAAATCCCAATCTCAGAGTCAATATCATACAAGCATCTTCAGAAGCAAATCATACAAGCATCTTCATCAAATCAAAGCATTCAATCCCAAAACCCTCAGAGCAATCTCGTCATTGGGCCAACAATAGCATAAACATCACCAAAATAATACTCAGAATCAATTTCAACACATCATCAATAATCAAAGCCATCAATCAGAGGCAAACAGAAGAAGAGGAAAAGAAGCAAATAGGAGCAAGCAAGCAAAAGAGAGGAAAAGAAGCAAATAGGCAAAGCATTTTCAGAAGAAAGCTCATCATAAAACACAAAAGCAAGATACGTGGTTACCAGAGCAAGCACAACATCATATTTCTCCGTTCGGCCGCCTGAGGACGCCCCCTATCCATTTCTCCTCCTCCATTTCCAAAAGCCAACGAAGGTATAATTCTTCTGCCCTTTTCTTTCACACCTCACACAACAATAATAATAATCAAAGATTAGAAATTGTCAAAGATTAAAAAACATGTGAAACTGGAAACCCTAAAGCGTAAGACGAACAGAAATGGGAAGTCATTACCTTACAACATCGCCTTGCTTGACCATGGAGGGAAGAGGAGAAGAAGATGGTGGCGCTTAGTGGCCATGGACGAAGAGCTCGTTCAGAAAGCCTTGCTCAGAAGAGATGAAGAGGACAAAGGTGGAAGCGGCGCCGTTTTAAGCTCATCGCTGTAACCCTAAGTTCTGAGACTAACTCAATGAAACCCTAACAAATGTGTAAAACGCGTTGGGCCTTGCCCCACAAAAACTGCCTAAGCCCAATGCAAACTGGCGTGCACCCCCCATTTTTTCTTCTGTTTATTTGTTTTGTTTGGGCCCAGCTTTCTCCTTAAGCCCATTCACTCCTTCTTTTTTTTACTTTTTAAACTAATACTCCTTTTTTTATTTTCCTTTTATATAACATAATTTGATTTGTAAATAAAAATAACATATTAACCTTTTTTATACATAATCTAAATTAATAGTTTTGTAAATAAAAATAACACATATTAACCTTTTTTTCATATACAAAATTTCCTTAGAATGTTTTTTCTAAATTTTATTTTAGAACAATTAAAAAGGCATAAAACTTAGGTTTATTAAGTTTAGCATTTTGTTTAATTAAAACTTTTGTATATAAACTAAAATACATAAGCATTAATTTTTCTTAAACTCAAAACATTTCTTTTCTTTTATTAAATCTTTTGTTTGTATATAATCAACAAAAATCCAAAAATAAATAAAATACTTAATTTTGCATTAAGTTAAACATCTTAGCCACTTGTAAATAATCACATACACTTACACCAATACATTTGCTTGTCTTTTATTCTTATACATTGCTACATCGACATTGAGAATGCGATTCGATTTGGTTGTAAATATATTTGGACACTACTCTCCTAATAAGTCTCATCCCCGTTTGTAAATATTTGTACCCCCATCTCGGATACTTATTTGTAATAGCTTAGGACTTTAAATTCCCGCAATTTATCGCTTTCAATTATACCATGCTTAGACTTAGGGTTTGTATGCCAATAAAATCAACCGCTAGATAACCTAATACAAGACAAATGCATGATAATCAATACACCAATCACACTTGCACCCTTAGGGTAATCCCGCTTGTTGCCTTCAAAAATGGGCCATGTTGCATGTTGAGTTCTTTGGCAAAACAAAAACAAATCAAATGATCATAGTCCCTCGATGACGCTTTCTCAAGTTGCCTAAAAATGATCAAGTCCCTTAAAGGAAAATTGCAAAGACACTTGGCACCATTGCATTCATGGTCCATCCGATGACCCGTGCCCGTCCCGTTAACATCCTAACACAAGATTGTCCACCAAATACAATGGTGGAACAAAACTGTTAAAAGGGTTAAAACATGAGAAAAATATTTGAGTAAATTTAGGGGTAGACAACTCTTAGTTACTTGATCAAACTTGCAAAACACACTTGCCTATTTTCAAAACACACTCCAAAACACACTTCACAAACACAATTTCCAAACAACTTTCAAAAACCATTGAAATATCTTTTCGAAAAGACACACACCTTTGTAAAACATTCGAGTAAAGAATTGTTACAACGGTTGCCTAGACAAGGCATCTTTTTCAAAACATTTTCAAAAACACACACACACCACCATTTCAAGCAATTGGAAATCAAAGGCAAGTGATCTAAAACAAGTAACTAAGAGCCCATGGATAACCATGGATGAAAAGGGTGTTAATACCTTCCCTTTTCATAATCTACCCCCCGAACCCACGAAACATCTCAAAGGTTTTTCCTGTGCTTTTTAACCTTTCCTTTAGGATAAAATAAAAAGTCGGTGGCGACTCTTGCTAAACCGAACAAGTGCGAATACAAACGCAAAAACTCAAGTCAGTTCTCCCACCGTATCACAGAACTGGCGACTCTGCTGGGGAAATTTTTTAAGTGGGGTTACCTTAGGGTTTAGATCACCTTTACATACTTGCTTTGATTGCTTTGATTGCTTTACTTTTGGGTCCTTGTTTGGATTTGCTATGAATCCTACACCCGGATTTGGGGCACCTTTCTAGGTAAATAGCAATAAAACTGTGAGGGAACTGTGCGGGGTATACCGACATGGTTGAAGCAGTAAGCTATGTTAGTGTGACATATTTGTGAGTATCGGTAACCCTTGAGTTCAATCAAGGAGAGTACGGGGCCGCTGAGTGATGTCGTGAAGCACTAACGAACTCTTAGAACCTTACTTGACCATCTTAGCCTTTTTTAGGGGTAGTGAGATGACCGACTTTGGTGCAGTCCGAAGTTGTTAGATACTCGATACTACACTCATTGAGGGTTGTTTTCTTGGAATATTTTGGTCGCCAGTTAAGTGGCTAAACCAAAACAATGAACACAGAAAACAATCCAATGATATTGAGCTCCTTAGAACCCGGTTTCTATTTTAGGACAGGATGAGCCAACTAACTTCAAGAGGGTACTTACCTACAAACCCCATGCAAGCCTAAACCTAAGGACTTGTTTGCTTTGTGTGAATATGATTACCTGTATATACACTTACTTGCTTCTGCATACATGTACATAACATCATGACATCATACCATAGCATTTTTTCAATAACCATTTCAAGGATCTCGAGGGTCTTTTTGGTGCAGGGTCACGTTGAACCAGACATCTACCAAGGGGCAAGAGGATTCTCCTCTAAACAAATGCCATCAAAGATCAAGTGCAACAACTTGAATCAGGGGCTATGACCCACTTGACATGGTGAGCTTGATTCTCGTGGAAAGACATCCACAGGTGCAAAGTTCTCCAATCAAAGATCAAAGTTCAACCTCTAACTTTCTCTTGTGTTTACCCCAAGAGATGCTTGAAAACATGCATCCGCATATCATGCATTGCATCATGACAATTTTTCCTTTTCAGGTTTCCTTACTCTCCTACTATTTATTTCAGTAAGAGATGGCTCTAGAGAGGACTGTCAAGGACATCCAGGATCAAAATGCTCAGCTTCAAGAAATGTTCTTGAACCTGTCTCTGGGGCAAGAAGAAGTGAAAGCTCTCCTCACAAGGGGCATGGTCCAAGGGAATTCAAGCAATTCCAGGAGTGATCAGTTGGAGGAACTACAGTTTGAGCTGGCAACAATGAGGATCCAAATGATGGGGCAACTGGTGGGCCAGATGTCTCTCATCTAGGACTTGGCTCAAAGACAAGAGGAGCTCAGAGTTCTTGTCAACCAACTGCTTCGGGACAGCCAAGTGGGGAAAACATCTGAGGTTGAAGAGCAAGTCACCACTCAAGAAGACAAGGGGAAGGCTCCTCTACTTGCTTCAGGGTCACAAGCCCATCAACAACCTCGTCAGCGTCAACGGGGTAATCGGCGTAAGCAAAATACGTCGGGAAGACAGTTCACTGAGACTGACATTCTGTCATCTCTAATACTGGAGCGCTTGTTGGAGGTCAATCTGACTGCTTTGAGGGATCCTATTCGGAAGCCCAATACCTCTGCTCCTAACTATCATCCCGACGTATTTTGTGTATACCACTCCTATAGCCTGGGACATGACACCGACAACTGTTGGGCCTTGAAGAACAAGATTCAAGATCTAATTGACATTGGAGTGCTGAGATTCATGCCAGATGGCTAAATGAAAATCTTTCGTTAAGGGTTTCTCCACCTGAATTGACAAGGCTCAAGCTGAGAGACCTTTGTTCCATTTGAATTTTCAAAGTTGTAATTTCTTTTGTTATTCAAACAATTATCTTTTAATGTCAAACTCTGTTTCATTAATGCATTGCATATGTTTGTCTTGAATTCATCCATTCGTTTTCACTATTCTTGTGCTTTCTCTATGATATTTGACTCTTGATAAAAAGCTGCAAGCCTTTAGAGGGAGGATGACGAAACAATACCATATTCTCATACAGTATGCTTTTGAACAGACCTTGCTGATGATGTACAGGCATTTCTTTCAATTCCCAAACACTGGAGTTATAAGGAAGATAATCCCTAGTCAACCCCTTCGAGCCAAAGAAGTAGGAGTTTTCTGTTCTAAACAAATTGAAACCTTTGATATAAACCTGGGGCTGGGTAGTATCTCAGTTAATTCAAAAAAGGTGTGCATTAAAGTCGCAAACTCTCAGTTCGTAATACAAAGAACGATATCAACAAAAAAGAATTCCTCTGGAATCAAAAGACAGTGATGGTTCCTTATCTCATAGGCAATCATTACCTCTCAAAAGAGAAAAGCCCACTGAGTCAAAACCTATAAAGGAGGCTTAAGAAACCCGGGGCATCCCGCTGACTGTAATCTCGAAAACATGAACAGTCAGGCAAAAGTTAGGGATAACAAATCAAGAAAGAGGTTATTACAAATCCTCAACAACATGTTGCAAAGAAAAAAGGAGAGGATGACTGCCCTCCTAATTCAATTTGGGAACCATCACCCAAAAGTCGTTCCAAACTCGAATAGAGTTCGACACACAATTAACTGAGTTTAGGATTGAAGAACATCACGAAGAGCGGGTGGGTACAAATATACTTTGAGCCTTTTATCATTCGTTTCTTAAACCGTGAACCAAGCCACGTTACAACCCTTCAAAATTCCTAATTGAAGCATGGGTTAGTTCGAAAGCATACTGTTACAAAAGGTATCCTGACTCCTGTAAGGCTTTGCCCTAAATCTTGTGTTGAATTTGTCTTACAAAAAGTTTTCCGCTAGAAACGCATTTTTCAAAACTTCAAGACAAGCATAAACTTTGCATTATTTGAATATCGTTGTTTGCACATAGTTATTTGTTTAACAGCAAAGAAATTCATACAGCGAATGTTCGGAGGAATGAAAACTCTCTCAGTGAGTAAAATCACTTCAAAAAGGATGACACTTCCATTGACAAATCTCCTATCAACAAGGGGGCATGACATGTCACTATCCAATTAACCTGGGGCAGTCCAATCAAGGTTTCAACAGATCTTTCAAAGTTCAGTTAACCTGGGGCAGTCCAGTCAAGATTTCAACAAATCTCTCAAAAGTTTAGTGAACTTGGGGCAAGTCTCCTTCATCATCACTTGGGGCATTCGAATGTCAAAAGTGTTCAACAATTCCTTCATCACCTGTTGGAAGATACAGTTTTAGATACGCTCCAAACACGGTAGCCATTTTGTCACTCATTCAGATCTAGTTACAGTTTCAGATACACTCCAAACAAGGAAGTCATTCTGCTACTCATACAGATCTCAACTCCAAGATACAGTTTCAGATACGCTCCAAACATGGTAGCCATTCTGTCACTCATTCACAATATCAGACTACCGTGAAGCCTGGATTACGACCAGATAGTGGTATCTCATAAGAGCAAGCTATGAAGCCCGGATTCGACCGGATAATAGTCTTATCCCCAACTAGCTATTGTGAAGCCTGGACTACGACCAGATAGCAATACAAGTTTCTGTGAAGCCTGGATTACGACCAGATAGCAGTCAAGAATACTACGAAGCCTGGAGTCGACCAGATAGTGGTATATCTTTAGCCCAAGCCGAGAAGCCTGGATGTGACCGGATAACAGCTTAGCAATTTCTGTGAAGCCTGGATTACGACCAGATAACAGTTAACCCTCAAGAGTGAAGACTCTCATCCTTAAAACCTCAGAAGATTGGTATACTCCCAGTTTCTAATCGTTAACAGCATGAAGATTCTCATCATCTCAGAAGATTGGTATACTCCCAATTTCTGACACTCAAGAGTGAAGACTCTCATACTTAAAACCTCGGAAGATTGGTATACTCCCAGTTTCTGACCGTTAACAGAATGAAGATTCTCATCACCCCAGAAGATTGGTATACTCCCAATTTCTGACCCCCAACAGAATGAAGATTCTCATTCTCAAAGTGGCGTATAACCCAAGTTCCAGATTAATACCTGTAGCAAGCCAGGAAAATATCTGTGGACGACTGATTGTAGATCAACACCTGTAACAAGCCAGGAAAACCATCTACATGAAGAGATTGAAGATCAACACCTGTAATAAGCCAGGAAAACTATCTTTCTTTCTCAGGTCAGAGATCAATACCTGAAACCAGCCAGGACAGTATCTCCTTGACCAACCTTTTCAAGATCCCAGATCAGTACCTGCAGCAATTGAAAGATTCTTGCAATCCCCAGCGGAGCTAAAACTTCCAACTATCAATTCCCAAGCAGAATGAAGACTCTCATTCTCAATTCCTCACAAGAGTATTCAAATATTCCCCAGTGAAGATCTCCTCAAGACATGAATCCTCATTAGATTGGCATACAACCCAAGCTCCTGATTCCCCAACAGTGGTTCTAGGATTTCTCATTTTCAATGATCAAAGGATTTTCAATCCCCTGCAGCAGTCAAGGAATTACTTTCCCCGGCAGCAGTCAAGATTCTCTTATCTCCAGCCATCCAGGATTCATCTATCCTCAGTGTTGTACCCCAAAATTTGCCCTCCCATTTCTCATTGATTTCTCACCACAAAGCCCTTGAAGCTCAAGATCCAGTTAGGTTTCATCTGCTCAAGACCCCTCCTTGCACTGTTGACTCAAATTAGGGTTTGTGTTTGCACCAAGATGTTTTGACCTAAAATGCCTAAGATGACTTTCATGCTTCATATTGGACTCCCAAGTTTACCCATATCAAGTTTCAAGTCTTGATTCCAAGTTTTGCCCAGTCAATTGGACAGTTGACCTAGAAATCAACTGTATTGGGGAAAAAGTCAACTGTGGCCAATTGACAGTCAAACCTCATGAAATTTGACCCACACCAACATTATGAACTCATATGAACCATTTGATCAAGTTTGGATCACAATTCCCCAAGAAATTGGATCAGATCACCAAAAGGGCAAAATGGTCATTTTTAGGGTTTTGACTGCACAAAGGCAATTTTTGACTGTTTGACCTAGCCAATGGCAAACCAAGCTCACACATGGGCTCAAGGACCCCATGGAATTACCTTGATATGATCAACAAACTCAAAAGATCCCAAGTACACAGGATTGACAGTTGAATTTCCCAGTCAATTGATCAATTTTGACTGTATACTGAAAAGTCAAACTTTGACTTTTTGGTCAAAATCAAGAGTCAAGATTCATTTTTCATCAAAACTTGCCAAATCATGAAACTTTTTCACCAAGAAACCAAGAAATGCAAATTAGGGTTTAAAATGGAATTTTTCATAACTTAGAATTTTTCTAAGTTATGGAAAACCCTAATTTTTTCCCAACTTTGCCCCACTTTTTCACCATGATTCATTTGGATTCAAACAAAAGTCAAAACATGAAAGTTGTAGCTTGTTGCATAATCTACAACTTTTATTCACAAAGTTTTCTCATTTGAAGCTTGTATCTCAAGTTACAAATTTTTGAATAAGGGCACTAAACCATTCTTAACTTAGTGAATTTTTGACCTATTTTGACAAGTTTTTCTACCCCACTTCAAGGCCATTTTCCATACACTTCCACTTGGAATTTAAAATTTAATTTCAAAGATGGATTGTATTACACATTCCAAGCTTTCCAAAATGTCCAAGAACTTCTCAAACAACCTCATGGTTAGGGAGAATCGAATTTCACAATATAGCAAAAACTCACTTTTGAATTGGCCATTTTTTCATGTTCATAAGTTATGCAAACTTCTCAAAACCAGCATGCCCTTGATTACAGGTCCTTAAACCAAGTTACACTCAATAATTTAATGCTTGTTCATTGTATCAAAGTGTTATTCTATGAGTGCAAGCATTGTATACAAGTTTAATCCATTTTTAGATAAAGTAAATTATCCATTTTTGCAAAAGTTCACTTTATGTCCAATTGGTAAATCAAGCAAGTACAAACCAAATCTCTTTAGCACAAGATTATGAACAAATTACTCTGATCAAGAGAAGCTTTGCAGCAGGATTAGAGGTCCCCTACTGACCTAAAACACCAACTTGCATTTTGTTGCTTAAAGGTTAAGAAACATTGCATAAAAAAAATCAACTTCCATCTCAGCTTAGAGACACAAGAACAAAGTTATCAAACACATTACACACATCATAACCAAGCTATTGCACGAGCCATTTACCTCCCAAACATCATCAAACCAAAAAACACCATCAAACTGCAAAAATAGAGTTGCCTCTGCAGTTTGAGTGCCAACTTCTATTCCTCTCAAGCATTCTTGCCAAAACCAGTTCACATACCTTCCATACCATCTATGCAAGCTAACCAAAAGCAAAGGCACGACCTGTAATCACTCTAACCACTTCCACCATTTTCACATTTCTGATTTGCAGGTGAAGTTCTCTAGCTCGATTCAGAAGCTTTCAAGACAAAGTAAACATTGGAATAGCATCCCTGGACCTCAAGGAAGCTTTTCCAATCATCACCTTGCCCTGAAAGTTCTTACATCTCCAGATAGAACTTCAACTGAACAGGTAGTTTTTTGAATTCGTATCTCTCTTATTAGGCATCATTAGCTTTAAGTTTGTGAATAAACAAGGTTCTACCCATGCCACTGAACATGTACATGTTTTTACTTTTCATTTCTTTTGCTTGAGTTGTGAGAATTTGGAGTTTGAAAATGGCAGAAAAACTAGGTTAGGATTTGGGGGAGGAGAAATTCTTCCTCATCTTAGAGAGTTAGATCAAGTTATGCATATGGTTAGAATCGTCTCTTCATGCTTAACAATTTTTGTGTTGGAAGTTTGTTCAAAAAATCAAAGAATCAGGATGTTCAAGTGGAGCTCTTGGCGCGCGTTTTCTGAATAATTTTTGTTCAGAGGTTGAAGAAAGGTGACTTTGGGCTGGGCTTGCTTCTGAGTTACTTTTCACACCACCCTTTTTGATTTTGCACCCTTGAGCCCATTTGCTTCATTTTTAATATTTTTGACTTTTGCCTTTTTTTGATTGGTTCATTTATTTTTTCTCAGCATATTAGAAACATAAAAATATTTTTCTCCTCATTTTTTGAATTTATTGAATATTTATTTGATTATTTCTTTTGTTTGTACATAAATAAAAAAAATATATATATATATATATATATATATATATATATATATACTTTTTGTTTAAAATATTGAGATGATACAAAAAAAATACTTTTTATACACTTTTATTTTATTTTTACTTCCTGAAAATATTTTGTATAAAAATCCCTTTTTTTTATTATTTTTATATTAAATATTATCATTTTTATATATAATACCTATTTAGAACTTAATATATAAATATATATGTTTATTAATATACTTAGAATAAAATACTAAAATATACATATTATATTTTATTAAAATCAAAAAACTACAAAAATCATTTTTTTACAAATATATTTCTTTTCTTATTTTTATTTTTGTGTATAAATGATAAATATTGTATATATTAATAAATGATATCTTTTATTTAATAGAATTAGGGTTTTTTGCCCTAAATTCAAAAATACTCCAAAAATAATATTTTATAATATTTTTATTTTCTTTCTTATTTTACATAAATAATACTTTTTCCATATATATAAAAATTCCTTTTGCATTCTTGCATATTTGTTTTATTTACCATTTAAATTATACATTTATTTATCTTGTAAATATTCATAGAAAATGATGTAATAGCTTAGATTCAATTTTTTGTCTAAATATCCCCATTTGAAACATTGTATCCCCCTCCCCATATTATTATGTTGTAATAGCGTAGGATTTTAAATTTCGCACTTTTATCGCTTTCTAAACATACCATGCTAGAATTAGGGTTTTGTATGCGAATAAAAATGAACAAAATAGTTGGACCTAATACAAGATAAATGAGCATGAAAAATGGACAACACATCTCACACTTGCACCCCTAGGGTACTCCACTTTGTTGCCTTCAAATAATTGGGCCATGTTGCATGTTGAACTTCTTTGGGTAAAACAAACAATCAAATGATCATAGTCCCTCAAAATGTTGCTTAAATGAATGATCAAGTCCCTTTTAAAGAAAATTGCCCAATGACATTTAACATTGTTGCAATTATGGTCTAAACGATGACCCGCACCCGTCCCTTTAATCTCCTAAAACAAGATTGTCCACCAAATGCAATGGTGGAACAAAATTGTCAAAAGGTTTAAAACATAACAAAAAATCTTTGAGAAAACTTTAGGACAGATGAACTCTTAAGTACTTGTCAACTTTCCAAGAAAACACTTGCCTATTTTTTCAAACCACACTTCACAAACACTTTCAAAACAAACCTTCAAAAAACCTTGAAACATCTTTTCAAAAAAACAAACACCTTTTGTAAAACATTCAAGTAAAGAATTGTTACAAGGGTAGCCTATACAAGGCATCTTTTTCAAAACCTTTTCAAAACCACACACAAAGCACCATTTCAAACAATTGAAAACCAAGGCAAGTTGATCTAAGCAAAGTACCTAAGAGCCCATGGATAACCATGGATAGAAGGGGTGCTAATACCTTCCCCTTCTATAATCTACTCCCCGAACCCAAGAAAAATCTTAAAGGTTTTTGTTGTGCTTTTTAAACCTTTCCTTAGGATAAAATAAAAAGTCGGTGGCGACTTTTGCTCAACTGAAACATTTGCGAAAACAAACGCAAAACCCTAGTCAGTTCTCCCACCGTATCACACTCAGCAAGACAGCTCATCAGCTTACATGCGCATTCATCACATTCATATAATAAACATTGATATAACATACATTGCATCATGCATCATGACATTGCATACAACTAACTCTTTACCTTTTCAGGAAAGATCAGTCAACAGGCAAAGATCTTCATCTTCCGAGATTCTTTCTAGAAATAGTTCAGATGTGACCCATACATGGCGACATTCTGATACTTATTCCAGATTCACTCAGATGCAGTTTTACACGGACTCATCATCAGGAAACCCTACATCGGTTCCTTCTCCACTTCAAGACTTCTGAAAACAGTTCATGGGTTCTCCAGACACGGATGTTAACCTATCGCTTGTTCAGATTCTTCAAGACTTCTGAAAATAGTTTACGGGTTCTCCAGACACGGATGTTAACCTATCGCTTGTTCAGATTCTTTAACTTCTGAAAACAGTTTACGGAAGCTTCCCAACAACGGATGCTGCTCTATTGCTTATTCAACTTCAAGACTTCTGAAAACAGTTCACAGGTTCTCCAGAAACGGATGTTAACCTATCGCTTGTTCAGATTCTTCAAGACTTCTGAAAACCGTTTACGGGTTCTCCAGACACGGATGTTAACCTATCGCTTTTTCAGATTCTTCAACTTTTGAAAACAGTTTACAGACGCTTCCCAACAACGGATGCTGCTCTATTGCTTATTCAACTTCAACTTTTGAAAACATTTTACGGACACTTCCCAACAACGGATGCTGATCTATTGCTTATTCAACTTTAAGACCTCTGAAAACAGCTTACGGGTTCTCCAAGACACGGATGTTAACCTATCGCTTGTTCAGAATCTTCAACTTCTGAAAACAGTTTACGGATTCTCCAAACACGGATGTTAATCTATCGCTTGTTCAGACTCAACTTTTGAAAACAGTTTACGGACGCTTCCCAACAACGGATGCTGCTCTATTGCTTATTCAACTTCAAGACTTCTGAAAACAGTTTACAGGTTCTCCAGACACGGGTGTTATCCTATTGCTTGTTCAGAATCTTCAACTTCTGAAAACAGTTTACGGATTCTCCAAACACGGATGTTAATCTATCGCTTGTTCAGACTCAACTTTTGAAAACAGTTTACGGACACTTCCCAACAACGGATGCTGCTCTATTGCTTATTCAACTTCAAGACTTCTGAAAACAGTTTACAGGTTCTCCAGACACGGATGTTAACCTATTGCTTGTTCAGACTCTCCAACTTCTGAAAACAATTTACGGATTCTCCAAACACGGATGTTAATCTATCGCTTGTTCAGACTCAACTTTTGAAAACAGTTTACGGACGCTTCCCAACAACGGATGCTGCTCTATTGCTTATTCAACTTCAAGACTTATGAAAACAGTTCACGGGTTCTCCAGACACGGATGTTAACCTATCGCTTGTTCAGATTCTTTAACTTCTGAAAACAGTTTACGGATTCTCCAAACACGGATGTTAATCTATCGCTTGTTCAGATGCAACTTTTGAAAACAGTTTACAGACGCTTCCCAACAACGGATGCTGCTCTATTGCTTATTCAACTTCAAGACTTCTAAAAACAGTTTACGGATTCTCCAAACACGGATGTTAATCTATCGCTTGTTCAGATGCAACTTTTGAAAACAGTTTACAGACGCTTCCCAACAACGGATGCTGCTCTATTGCTTATTCAACTTCAAGACTTCTGAAAACAGTTCACGGGTTCTCCAGACACGGATGTTAACCTATCGCTTGTTCAGATTCTTCAACTTCTGAAAACAGTTTACGGATTCTCCAAACACGGATGTTAACCTATCGCTTGTTCAGATTCTTCAACTGCTGAAAACAGTTTACGGATTCTCCAAACACGGATGTTAATCTATCGCTTGTTCAGACTCAACTTTTGAAAACAGTTTATGGATGCTTCCCAACAACGGATGCTGATCTATTGCTTATTCAACTTCAAGACCTCTGAAAACAGTTTACGGACGCTTCCCAACAACGGATGTCAATCTATTGCTTATTCAGACCCCCAGTTCAGAGATGTTCCAAAACATGGATACCCTTCTGATACTCGTCCACTCATCAACGATATACAGTTCAACAAACATTTCCATATGGCATCTCTAAGCCCATCCTCCTACCAACAACTTCCAGATGGCATCTCTAAGCCCATCCCCCCGACAAGATTCTGTCACATCCCTAGATGGCATCTCTAAGCCCATCACCAAATGGCATCTTTAAGCCCATTCCCTCTACCATCACATCACCGAGTGCAAATTTTTTGGGCACTTTAGTGTCCAATCTCCTTTTACCCTCGAGTCGCGAAAGGCAAACTTGCCAATCTAACTCTTCAGGTTCAAGAAGATTGAACAGGGGCAACTGTTGTACCCCAAAATTTGCCCTCCTATTTTTCCACAAGAAATCACAGCTTCGGGTTTTCCCTGACTTTTCAGATTGGTGTAAGAATCAGTCAAACAGACTTTTTCTTATCAGTCTATCCAAATTAGGGTTTTCATGGACTCTGGAACAGTTCATGCAGATTATTAGGGTTTGGTTGAGTTTGGCTCAAGGTTTGATCAGGCAGGCGCTTCTTTGACATTAAAACAAGAATCAGGGTTTGTGCGCGCATTCTCAGAAAGAATTAATTCTACAGTTCTTTTCAATTTACTTTGGGATATGGGCTGAGGCTGTTGATTGAGAATTTGCAGTGTTTGGTTTAATCAGTAAAGGCAAAGGAATAGGGATGTTTGTTGGATTTGACTGTGCATTGCTTATGTTTAATTGGGACGCCAGGTTATTATTGATTGCAAGACTACAGTGTTTGTTAATTATTTATTTTATCTAAGTTAGAATAATTGGATCTACTTCCAGTTATTTTAATTCAAGAAAGCTTAAATAATTAAATAGATAGTTGAATTAAAAAAGAATTAACTGACAAAGAAGAGCTTTTATTTATTTTTAATTACTAGTACAAATGTTATTTGAGTACATTTACAGTATTTACAAATAATGTTATTACAAATAATTGGAAATAAAATAAAGATATCCTAAATTTTCCTAAGTCTTCATCTTCTACTGATGCTCCCCATTGCTCAACTGACTTTCATCTGCAAAAACAAAAAAAAGAAGAGAAGTCAACACAGATGAAATAAAAAAAGGGCAGACAGTTAATTTAAGACTCATCATTAAAAGTGATTGGTCGGAATCAGTTGTTCACCCTCTCTGTAAATCACAAGAAATACTCTTGGTTCACAAAGAGGGATAGAAATATGTTTTGCAAATTTAAAAAATGCATAAAGCTGCGTAGTCAAAATGCCAAACAAACAGCATGTACAAACTACAAAGTTCAAACTGATGCACAAAGGCAAACTGAACAACACATAACTAAACTAAGCCAAAGATGTCAACCAAACTGTCCAAAGATATCAAAAGATATCAAGTTGTCAACAAGTACAAAAAGCTGTCAAAAGATATGCAGGATATCTGGAAAGTATGCAGAGGAAAACTAACAATGCAAACATATTCAAAAAATCATCATTTTCCAGCCAGTTACTTTTTCAGAAAGTACAATTTTAAGCAATATAATATGCTTACTCTGTGGAGAGAGAAGGGGAAGGCTTATAGGGCTTAGGCTTAAAGATATAAAGAAGACATATCAGAACAAAAGAGCAGGGGGGCAGAATATCACAAAAACAAGATACCACAACTGTAACATTGCAAACTGCCTCCAATCAGTTCAAACAGCAAGCCTGAACCACAATAAGCTTCAAACCATAAACTGTATCAAGACAAACCTGCTAACCTATTTCAACTCAGTATCAAAACAAACAAGAAGCCAAGCCTTGTTAACCTGACTTCAAACAACAGAAGCCTTCTAACCTGTTACATAACACAAGTACATCAAGCCATACAAACCATGAAGCCTTGAAGCCAGAAAAATCCTTTACAAACAAAGCCTGCTAACTATCTAGAAGCCAAGCATCAAAAGCCTCTAAAAAAGCCATACAACCTGTTTCAAACCACAGGCCAGCCTCAGAACTAACTTCCTCATAGGCTACACAAATCCCAATCTCAGAGTCAATATCATACAAGCATGTTCAGAAGCAAATCATACAAGCATCTTCATCAAATCAAAGCATTCAATCCCAAAACCCTCAGAGCAACCTCATCATTGGGCCAACAATAGCATAAACATCACCAAAACAATACTCAGAATCAATTTCAACACATCATCAATACTCAAAGCCATCAATCAGAGGCAAACAGAAGAAGAGGAAAAGAAGCAAATAGGAGCAAGCAAGAAAAAGAGAGGAAAAGAAGCAAATAGGCAAAGCGTTTTCAGAAGAAAGCTCATCATAAAACACAAAAGCAAGATACGTGGTTACCAGAGCAAGCACAGCATCATATTTCTCCGTTCGGCCACCTGAGAACGCCCCCCTATCCGTTTCTCCTCCTCCATTTCCAAAAGCCAACGAAGGTATAATTCTTCTGCCCTTTTCTTTCACACCTCACACAACAATAATAATAATCAAAGATTAGAAAATGTCAAAGATTAAAAAATATGTGAAACTGGAAACCCTAAAGCGTAAGACGAACAGAAATGGGAAGTCATTACATTACAACATCGCCTTGCTTGACCATGGAGGGAAGAGGAGAAGAAGATGGTGGCGCCTAGTGGCCATGGACGAAGAGCTCGTTCAGAAAGCCTTGCTCAGAAGAGATGAAGAGGACAAAGGTGGAAGCGGCGCCGTTTTAAGCTCATCGCTGTAACCCTAAGTTCTGAGACTAACTCAATGAAACCCTAACAAATGTGTAAAACGCGCTGGGCCTTGCCCCACAAAAACTGCCTAAGCCCAATGCAAACTGGCGTGCACCCCCCATTTTTTCTTCTGTTTATTTGTTTTGTTTGGGCCCAGCTTTCTCCTTAAGCCCATTCACTCCTTCTTTTTTTTACTTTTTAAACTAATACTCCTTTTTTTATTTTCCTTTTATATAACATAATTTGATTTGTAAATAAAAATAACATATTAACCTTTTTTATACATAATCTAAATTAATATTTTTGTAAATAAAAATAGCACATATTAACCTTTTTTTCATATACAAAATTTCCTTAGAATGTTTTTTATAAATTTTATTTTAGAACAATTAAAAAGGCATAAAACTTAGGTTTATTAAGTTTAGCATTTTGTTTAATTAAAACTTTTGTATATAAACTAAAATACATAAGCATTAATTTTTCTTAAACTCAAAACATTTCTTTTCTTTTATTAAATCTTTTATTTGTATATAATCAACAAAAATCCAAAAATAAATAAAATACTTAATTTTGCATTAAGTTAAACATCTTAGCCACTTGTAAATAATCACATACACTTACACCAATACATTTGCTTGTCTTTTATTCTTATACATTGCTACATCGACATTGAGAATGCGATTCAATTTGGTTGTAAATATATTTGGACACTACTCTCCTAATAAGTCTCATCCCCATTTGTAAATATTTGTACCCCCATCTCGGATACTTATTTGTAATAGCTTAGGACTTTAAATTCCCGCAATTTATTGCTTTCAATTATACCATGCTTAGACTTAGGGTTTGTATGCCAATAAAATCAACCGCTAGATAACCTAATACAAGACAAATGCATGATAATCAATACACCAATCACACTTGCACCCTTAGGGTAATCCCGCTTGTTGCCTTCAAAAATGGGCCATGTTGCATGTTGAGTTCTTTGGCAAAACAAAAACAAATCAAATGATCATAGTCCCTCGATGACGCTTTCTCAAGTTGCCTAAAAATGATCAAGTCCCTTAAAGGAAAATTGCCAAAGACACTTGGCACCATTGCATTCATGGTCCATCCGATGACCCGTGCCCGTCCCGTTAACATCCTAACACAAGATTGTCCACCAAATACAATGGTGGAACAAAACTGTTAAAAGGGTTAAAACATGAGAAAAATATTTGAGTAAATTTAGGGGTAGACAACTCTTAGTTACTTGATCAAACTTGCAAAACACACTTGCCTATTTTCAAAACACACTCCAAAACACACTTCACAAACACAATTTCCAAACAACTTTCAAAAACCATTGAAATATCTTTTCGAAAAGACACACACCTTTGTAAAACATTCGAGTAAAGAATTGTTACAACGGTTGCCTAGACAATGCATCTTTTTCAAAACATTTTCAAAAACACACACACACCACCATTTCAAGCAATTGGAAATCAAAGGCAAGTGATCTAAAACAAGTAACTAAGAGCCCATGGATAACCATGGATGAAAAGGGTGCTAATACCTTCCCTTTTCATAATCTACCCCCGAACCCACGAAACATCTCAAAGGTTTTTCCTGTGCTTTTTAACCTTTCCTTTAGGATAAAATAAAAAGTCGATGGCGACTCTTGCTAAACCGAACAAGTGCGAATACAAACGCAAAAACTCAAGTCAGTTCTCCCACCGTATCACACTCAGCATACAACCTAATGATGTCAGGTGTTCTTATATCCCCAGCGGAGCAAAAATTTCCAATTACTTACCCAACATCTCAAAGAATTCCTTAGCTTGGTTCACAAGTTTCTTGGGTTTCCCAATAAAGGTTTCATAAAAATCCCTAAGCGGTTTACGAGTTTCCCTTCCCCAACAGAGTTTATTTCTCTAACAACGGAAATACGTCTCTCAGCATTTCAACTTCAACAAAATTCGAAGACTTACACTCTTCATCCCCAGCAACAATCATGGATTTATTTTCCCTAGTTCAACAACACTGCAATAGAACAACTGATACGTTCATACATTGCATTCATACACCATTTTACAAGCGTCATAGCATATGCAACACTAATACATATATCACAATCTCATTTATTTTGAGAACAACATTACCCAATGCACTTCATGCATCATGATATTGCATACAGCTAATTCTTTACCTTTTCAGGAAAGATCAATATTTGAATATCATCAACAATTTTCAAAATTTCCAGATTAATATATGAAACAAGACAGGACAACTATCTGTGAATGACTAATTGTAGATTAATACCTGGAACCAGACAGGACAACTATCTACATGAGAAGATTGAAGATTAACTCCTGAAACAAGATGAGGAAACTATCTTTCTTTCTCTAAGGTCAGAGATTAATTCCTGAAACCAGACAGGGCAAGTATCTCAACGACCAACACAAAACAAATTCCAGATTAATACCTGAAACAAGACAGGACAACTATCTGTGAACGATTGATTGTAGATTAATACCTGGAACCAGACAAGACAACTATCTATATGAGAAGATTGAAGATTAACTCCCGAAACAATACGGGGAAACTATCTTTCTTTCTCTAAGGTCAGATATTAATTCCTTAAACAAGCCAGGGAAACTATCTCAATGACCAACAAAATCAAGTTTCAGATTAATACTTAAAACAAGACAGGACAACTATCTGTGAACAGCTGACTGTGGATCAATTCCTGAAACAAGCCAGGGCAACTATCTCAACGACCAACAAAAGCAAGTTCTAGATTAATACCTGAAACAAGACAGGACAACTATCTGTGAACTACTGATTATGGATCAATTCCCGAAACAAGACGTGGTGACTATCTACACGACTAGATGAAGCAATCTTACACGGGTTCCTTCTCATGATCTCCAGATGTAGCCTTACACGGGCTCATCCTGAAGCAGCCCTACACAGGCTCCTTCTCATATCTCTCTAGATGCAGCCTTACACGGGCTCATCTTGAAGCAGCCCTACACAAGCTCCTTCTCATATATGTCCAGATGCAACTTTACACGGGCTCATCATGAAACAATCTTACACGGATTCCTTCTCGTAATTTTCAGATGCAGTTTCACACGGACTCATCCTGAAGTAGCCCTACACAGGCTCCTTCTCGCAATTTTCAGATGCAGTTTCACACTGACTCATCCTGAAGCAGCCCTACACAGGCTCCTTCTAATACATTTCCAAATAACAGTTAATTTCATTCTCCCCAGCAAATTACTGTGAAGCCTGGATTTCATCCAGAAAACAACTAACGTTCATCTCTCCAGTCCAAAGATAACTCCTCAGTAGAGCCATGGACAGCTAAAGTTCCTAGACTTTATTCCCCACAGAGTTTTCCTTAAGCGGGAGAACAATATAAATAAACATTCCCTAGTGGGGTCCTCCTCAAACAACAGGAACAAGAATCCTCATAAAGAGACCTCTTATGAAGTCAACATCTACTCTGGACGACATCTTTAAGCCCATCTCCGACTACTCTCAGTCATCTTCTCCAAATGGCATCTGTAAGCCCATTCCTGACACCATCAACCAAGGACATTACTTCATGTGAGTGCAAATTCATGGGAACTCTAATGTTCAATCATCTTCCACCTTCAAATCACGAAAGGCAGACAAGCCAATCTACATCTTCAGGTTTAAGAAGATTGAACAGGGACAGCTGTTGTACCCCAAAATTTTCCCTCCCATTTTTTTATTAAAGGCATACTCATTAAGGTCCCCAATTTCTGAAGGTTAACCAAGAATTGATCAAATAAATTCTCCTCCTAAGCAATGGTCTTTCAACTAATTTCACTTTTCACAAAGATGTGTGAGTTCCATAGCTTCAAATGATTTCCATGACACCCTATATGCCCCAGCATAATGGCACAACTGGAAGAAAGAAAAGAAGTGTACATGACAAAGTGTAGGTCGAAGGCTGAAAATATGCCTAAGGGCTTTTGGGTCGAAGCAGCTTCGACAGCAGTATACAGGCTAATTTAATGCCCAACGAAACATTAGGATTGAAGGAGGGCTAGTTCGAAAGAAAGCGTGAGAAGGCTTTGATGAAGCCTTCAATTGGGAGAGCTGGTAATGAGCGCCATCGAAAGGTTCGTTTTCGAACATGGAGATGTAAGCCATTTGAAGCGTTACAAGGAAGACACCTTTCGATTGACATGTTGCCTGAATGGGCGCTTTAAAAAGAAGAATATTTGGAATTCAAAGAGCTCTTATCTTATCCAAAGAAACATGTGGAAATCTATTGGTTCGAAGGACACGCCATCTCAAGCATGGCGTGATCGAAGGACAGTTAGAGATGAATCAGACAAATATGAGTCATCTTAGAGTTTTGGGGATCAATGTGTTTCAGGCATGTGCCTGAACAGGCAAGGAAGGAGTTGGGTAATCAAAGTAAAGGCTTGGTGCTCATAAGTCATCCTTCGATTGGCGCATATAAGCTATATTCACCAATCGAAGGTGAACTAGTGATCAGCAGGAAATATATTTTTGTACACATAAGCAAAGGGTGGGAGTTGGAATCAAAGAGCCATATGCACAGCTACATTCGAAGGAGATGACAAAAAGAAGCTTCGATAGACCAAGAGGAAGAGGTGGTACAATTGAAGGAAAGGAAATCGAAAGGAACAAGAACTGTTTGATTGGGCTAATTGGATAGTTTTCAGATTAAGAAACTAAGGCAGATAGTGGTTCAATCGAAGAAGCCACAATGATGAGGCCTTGAACCATTCAAATTGGGACTAAGAGCCATCGAAAAGAACAAAGTTTTGGAGCATTCGAAAGAATCAATATGTGAAAGATTGAAACGAATACTGTCCAGCTTCACTCAAAGTCTAAAATGGTAGAAAATATCTCAAAGTGGCAACTTTTTAAGACTTTCGATTCTGCCTTCAAAGCCATAGTTAATGGATGATTCTTGCCATTTTCGTCCACCACCACGCCCTTATAAATACAAGACAGGGTTGTCTATCAAAGGGCGAGACACACACACACACACATTGCACACACACAAGAAGTTGCCTCAGGAAAAAAAACTCAAAAATCTCATAATTTTCCTAAATACCAAACCAGCTTTGCAATCTCCCAGGAAGCCGCCCAGGCCCTTACGCTAGCAATTTCATGCCCAGGTTCACAGATCGAAGCATCTCCGGTTGGTAAGGATTTACAAAATCAAAATTGTATTTCCAGGCCATTTAAATACATATTGTTTGCATATTTACACTGCTAATGTTGTTTGTGTTTATATGAACATACCACATGTAAGATAACATGAAGGAATAAGATTGTGCCATCGAAGTGCATGATCTGAATTTGCCTTCGAAGCTCATGATACAGGCAGTTTCAAGCCAAAACAAACCAAATTCAAACACAAGGGGATTGAATTAGAGGAAGGTTCGAATTAAGGGGAAAGACCTGGGTTCGATACCCAGGTCCTGCATCTTTATTTTTTCCAACATTTGTTTTACAGATCCAGCGCAACAAAGGCTAGCGCGCATACATGCACCTTGTCGTCAACACCATTGGATCTATGTATCATTAGATATAACGCTTCAAATACGCAGCTTCATGGTAGACTCTCAAGGGTTAGTAACACAGGATCAGGCGTCGCCTGGGCTTCTCCCTGATTTGGGCCTAATAAATTCCAAATCTCATCCCTCTTTTCAACTTTAACACCAGGCTCATTTACATTATTGTTCTTTTTATTATTTGTTTCTTTTGATTTTTTTAGTTAATCAGCAAATTATAAAATTACCAAAATAGATTTAGTCTTTTTCAATTAAAAAATTATTTTTGTTAATTAATTATTAATTACTTAAAAACTTTCTTAAAATTAAAATTAAGTAGACTTAGATTTTTATTTTTCTTTTATTAAACAAAGACAAACAAAAGGACTTTTCTTCTTAGGGTTTTAGACGTATTTCCAATTCGCGCGTGATTTTATTTTAGTATTATTATTTTTCATATTATTGTATCTTCTTACTGGGATGTAATAGTTTAAATTAGGACTTTTACTTTTTTTCTACTTTATTCCCCATTTTGGACATGTAAATAATCCCCTCCCCGAAGCCATGTAATAGTTAGGATTTTACATTTTTGTACTTTTAATTTCTGCAAACTTATTAATTGCTTAGATGTATGTTTAATAGGATTTTATGGCAAGAGATTAATAATCAAACGCTAGCAAACCTAACACAAGATCAAAATAAATGAAAAAATATAATTGCACATACGCACCTCTAGGGTATCCCACTTTGGTTGACTTCAGAAAACAGTCACAACTCTCGAAATATGAGATATTTTAGTGGCTACCCTCCGATTTAAAGATCATAAGTCCCTCATTGACCCTCGATATTGCCTCGGTAAAAATGATCTTAAAACCCTAGGATAGTTACTAAGGTTTCTTGCCTAGTTGCCTTTGTGATTGTATGAGCATCCCTTTGAATGTTCCTCGAACATCCTACAACTAGGGCTACCTACTCACTAATAGTAGGATATCACTGTCTAGAGGAAAAGAAGAAAAGAACGACCCTTTCGAGTAAAGTAGATAGCTGATTAGATGCTTGCTTAAACTTTTACACATACATAAACTTCTTTCAAAAAACATTTTCAAAACGCTTTATCAACACTCTTAAGGACTGATACAAGAGTTATCATAAAGCAAGCTGCCTTACCATTGGCATTTCAAAATACTTTTCAAAAATACACAAAGCACAAGGTATTTCAAGATGAGCTAAGCATCTAAGACCCGTAGAATACTACAGATGGAAAGGGTGCTAACACCTTCCCTTTCCATAATCTACCCCCCTTACTCAAAAAAACTCTCGAAAGGTCTTTTTATGTTCTTTTCACCCATTCCTTTGTTGGATAAAATAAAATTCGATGGCGACTCTTGCTTACCACAATATTTGCGAATACAGACGCAAAACCAATATAACAGTCAGTTCTCCCACCGTATTAAACTCTCCAAGACGAAAGTTAAACCATCTATTTTATCCCCAGTCAGGTTAAATAAGAATTAAATTCCCCAGTAGAGTGATGGGCAACCAAAAGTCCCTGAACCCCACTTCCTAAGCAGAAATCAGCATTCCCCGCACAGTTCGCTCAAACAGCAAGCAGGAATTCCCAGCGGAAGCATCCTAAACAAGGTTGAAGATACACATACTCTTTATCTACAACGGTAGTCCGGGATTTTGCTTCCCCACACTCCCTAGCATTTGTCAAGGATTTATTTTCCTAGACAAAGATACATTTCAATAACATTCATACATCATAGCACATACACGACAAATGCATACAGCATAATCTCATTTATTTTGAGAACATCATTACACCATGCATACATCTGCATGCAACTAACCCTCTTCCTTTCAGGGAAAATCAATCAACCAGACAAAGACCTCTTCTGGTTAGATTCACTTCTTCCAGTTAAAGACAGGTGAACAAAGACCTCTTCTGGTTTAGATTTATTTCTTCTAGTTAATGACAAGCAATCAACAAACCTCTTCTGGTTCAGATTTATTCCTTCCAGTTAATAATAGGCAATCGACAGTCCTTTTCTAGAAAGATTCACTTCTTCCAGTTAATGATAGGTAATCAACAGTCCTCTTATGGATAGATTCACTTCTTCCAGTTAATGATAGGCGATCAATCAAAGACCTCTTCCGGTTATATTTACTTCTTCCATATTAAAGGCATGCAAACAAAGACCTCTTCTGGTTAGATTTATTTCTTCCAGATTAAAGACAGGAGAACGAAGATCTCTTATGCGTAGTTTATTTCTTCGAGATTAAAGACAAGAAAACAAAGAAATCTTTTGGTTAGATTTATTTCTTCCAGATTAAAGACAGGCAAATGAAGACCTCTTCTGGTTCAAATTTATTTCTTCCAGTTAAAGACATGCGAACGACAGACCTCTTCTGGTTTAGATTCATTTCATCCAGTTGTTAACAAACAAATGTCATCAACATTTCTCAATTAGGTCAGAGATTAATTCCCTAAACAAGTCAGGGAAACTATCTCTACGACCAACAAAAGAAGAGTTACAGATTAATACCTGAAATAAGATAGGAGAACTATCTGTGAAACAACTGATTATAGATTAATACTTGAAACAAGACAAGACAAGTATCTACATGACAACCACTTCCTTTAAGACATCTACTAGTTCAGTTTAAATTGACCAATGACTTGTCCTGATTCTGTTCTGGTAGACACTTTCTCTGGTTCAGTTAAATCGCTCCAAAGATTTATACTGATTTGTCATCCAGTCAAAGATTATCCAAGACCTCTACTGCTTCAGATTTATTCTGATACTTCTTTCAATCTCTATCAACAAATACTTTAAATGGCATCTATAAGCCTATCCCCGACGACTTCCTATCACTTTTGGATGGCATCTATAAGCCCATCTTTGACAAATTTCTATCATCTTTCCAAATGGCATCTATAAGCCCATTTGTGATGCAATCAACCAACAATATTACTTCACGCACCAACGAGTGCAAATTTCCGGGCACTCTAGCGCATTATGGCAAAGAAAAGAGGATCTCAAATTCTCAATCTTCATTAATTACAAGAATGTAACAATACTTCAAGTGTTCATTTTTCAAGAATAATACAAGAATGAATTCTAGAATTGACATGCCATTCACCCAAAATTTCAAATCATCTTACAAGTTAGTTTACAAATTTAAATCATAAAGTTCCCTATTTTTTCTAAAAATATACATAAAAAAGAGGATTCTCCTTCAAAACTTCGAGTTCCCCATGGCCATTGCTTCAGTTTCATCTTCAAGTCTTCATCATCTTTCCAAGCTCATATCAATGTCGAATACATGAAACAAAAGGAAAAGATTTTGTTAGCAATCAAATATGAGCAAAGAAAGTTTTGAAGCAAAATATTTCAAGTTCATCATTAAGGTTGGTTTATGGAATCAGAAAAAGGGTGTTTTCCAATCATGTTCTTGTGCCAAAACAGCCTCATACAAAAATTGGTTAAATCATAGGCTTAAGTCTATTGCAAATCACAAGTGGATTGGTTCACAATAGGACATATTCAAACAGAAATTCAAAACAAAAGTTCATCATAAAAGAAACCCAAATACAGCAGGTACGGGTTCAAGGGTCCAAGAAGGAAAAGATTCAAAGAAGTCAGAATTCACTATCAAGCCCAACAAGCAGCATCACAAGTCAAGAATTCAAGCCCAACAAAGGCCTCAAACAAATATTATCCTATCATTGGCCTAAAAAATATCTTTTGCAAATCACAATCAAAACTTGGTTCACAAAAGACAAAAGACAAATCAGAATTAACATCATTTCCACGCAACATAAAAAGAAGCCTCATGTTTATCTTGTCTCAATAAAAAAGTAAGAATTCAATCACAGGCCTAGGGTACCCTACTTCAAAATCTCAAAACAATATTTTGTTTGGTTCACAGTAAAGAGAAGAAAAACTCAGAAAAATGTTCATCACATTACAAGAGTTGTCAAACTCAACTGTAAAAGCATCACAGAAAACTAGAGTTTATTAAAGCCACAAGCCACAAAGTACAAGAGCAAACAATAAAGTATCAAAGTCAGCACAAAGTACAAAAGGCTAGCAAGCACAGTCCCGTAAGTAAAGGGGGAAAAATCAGCATGGCAAAAGTACCAGAGTTCAGAAAATCAGAAAAAAGATGATAAGTCCAGCAAAACCAGCAAAAGTACAACATATTAGACATATAAAAAAATTAGATTTGTGTACTGCAAATTAGAGCCAGACTAGGTACATAAACAGCTACAGAACACACAAATTGGTTCTTTCCCATCAAAGTCAAATTCATGAAGAAAACAAGTCAAAAACCACAGTATAAGAAACATAACAAGAGAGTTCACAACGGGAAAAAATTAGTGCCAACAGTCCCCGTTTCATAAACCTTTCTAACTTATTTACAGAAGCGTACAGAAAAACAAAGATACAAAAACACAATATACAAAACCACAACAATAAAAACTATCATTATTCTGTAATAAAAAACAGAAAAACCGAGCCACATAAACCATTATCTCATCATTTTCCAAAACCAAAACCCTTCACAAAATATACAGAGCCATAACTAAACAACAAAAACCTTCATTCTAGTTTGTAAATAGAGCCACAAAACCCTTTCGAAATTTTTTGTTCATAAAGAGAAAAGAAAGAATACAGAGCCGTGACACAAACATCAAAACCCTAAAAAAATTTCCTCATCATTTTCTGAAGCCCTAAAACCCTTCAGGAATGGAAAGAAAAGAGTAGATTGCAATGAACTCACCCAAAATCCGAATCAGAACCATTAGGGTTTCGTCCCTTCCCTTTCAGATCTATGCAAAAACACGCACAATCTGCAAAAACGAGTTGGAGATCAGCAATCATAGGGAGAAGACAAATTAGAAAATTTAAGAAAAATCAAGTATGCAGGTTTATTGTGTGATATGTGAATATGCTTGGCGCACCTTCTACTTGTGATCTATTTTCGCATTGATGAGGCTTCGATGCTTATTTCAAACATTTTAGTTCTGACTCTTCTCTATTGCTTGGTGTAGCTTACCCGAAGTTTTCTGGGCTTCTCTATTTTGCTTGCGTGGATTTGAAGAGGCAATAGACCTACTCTGTTAGGTATCATCGTGACTTCTCTTCTATTTTATCTCCGCATTTTATTGCTTTCTAGAGATCATGAGAAGTAGGATTTTACCGCTTTCCTTTCCATGTCAAGTAGGAATAGAGATGCATGATGGGGATCTCCAATGCTGATCATGTCAGGAACCCTTCTGGTTTATTTAAAGACCCGTTTAGGGCAATTCTACATTATGTGCATTTGTGTGCTATTTGTGTTTGTTTAAAATCCTACCTTTGAAGTAGGTATTCTGCAGGTGCGTTTACATTTGTGCTCACATATATTACATATGATAAGTCCTCAAAAGGAGATGAGCGGAAAGGGTTAGTATCCAACCCCCACACATTCTAGTTTGTGTCATCCTTAGCTCATGTTATATGTCGACGCTTTGGATTTATGCAGATCTTGTGTATCGAGCCGGTCATGTGAAAAAGGGTTTTGTCCCAACCCTAACACTTTATCAGGAGTTTGCAATGGCGAATGTTGACACTCCGCTACCCGCTTGTTTTCTTTGGGTGATACGCTCCCCTTAGCTAAAGCATTTATGTTATTTTGCTTTTATACCAAACCCGCTTGTTTGCTTTGGATGATTTGCCACCCTTAGCTAAAGCATTTCTCTTGATTTTTCTTTAACCTACCTCGATTCGTGATATCTTGGATAGGCCATTTTGCTTGAGCTAGTGTGCACTACTCTCTCCATGTATGTGCTCCCCTTGCTTGAGCTTGTTGTTTGTTTGAGGCACTGCTCTCTCTATGTATTTTCTTCCTTTGCTTGCTTTCTTTGTATATACCATGATCCCTTAGGATGTGCTTGTTTCTTTCCCGATTCTAGATAGACACTAGGATTGTAATCCATGCATGCTAACGTAGGGTTGAGATTTCCCTTTCATCCTCGACCTTAGGATCAATCATTGTATGATAACATTAGGATATAACTAGATAGTCTCCCTTAGATGTTTTTATTTATTTTGCATCCTTGCATTAAAATTAAAACCATTTTCTTGTCAAATACATAAAACATCTAACAATTTTCAAATCATTTTTCAAGGTAAAAAACATCAACCAATGCAAACTTTTTCCACCTTCGGGCCTTTCTTCAGAACTTTCAAAAGGATGTGTTAATTATACTTTATGCAACATGACGCGTAAATCCCCAAAGGTCTGGTGGCACTATGTCTAAATTTCTAGAGCATGAATGTAGCATTATCCACGTTCGAGCATTTTTCATTGCAAATACCTTGTTAGATAGAACATGTTAATTCACTTCTGTGCTGACGAGTGAGTCTCCAAAGGTCGAGCTGCGCAGAAGGCAAAATTAATTTTGTTCATTAAAAATATAAAACAAATCAAAACATGTGAGCTGAACTACGGTAACTCTGATTCCTCAAAAAGGATACATAGGCTTCGGGTTAGGGCCCAAGCGAGCACAAATTTATTTTCCTTACATTATTTTCGGTTTCCTTTTTGCATGCATTCCCTCTTTGTATTTTTCTTTTAGCTCTTAAGCATTAGATTTGAAACACACCCTTAGATTAGAACAACAAGAATGGATACCGTAGAGTACTACAGGCGTGTGGGGTGCTAATACCTTCCCCTCGTGTAACAAACTCCCTTACCTGATATCTCGGTCGTTTGACCTTGATTTCACCCTTCTTAGATTTACTCGATGTTTACCTTTACCTTCTTGTAGGATAAAAAACGTTAGATGGCAACTTCATTGATTTTATCTTGATAATTTGTTCAGCCGATTGTTTCAGCAGTTGGCATGTGTAGGGTTGCTGCAAGAAATCAATCAGGTGATTATAAAGGTGATCGACTTCAGATAATAGACATCGGCAGGGTTACCAGGAGACATGTATTTGAAAAAAAAAACAATGGTAAAGTTACCATCATCGGCAGGGTTACCAGAAGGCTTCAATTAGGTGATTTGGAAACAAAACAGACAGTAAGGTTACTGGTAACAATAAGATTACCGGAAGATAACAAATTGTATAGTTTAGAAAATGAACAATCAGTAGGGTTACTAGTATCGGAGAGGTTACCAGGAAGTGACGGGAGACTTGTGGAGATGATATTCTCTTTGGAGATGTGCTATTGTATCAGACTTATGCATGTTTTGAGTTTTTATTTTTTAGCGTAATGCTCCACCTTTATGGAAATGTTACGCGTTTTTGTGATGCAATGCTATGTAATGATGATTAATATATGAAATATGCTGAAGCAAAGATATCCGTTGGGAATTCAAAGGATATAGTCTTAACTTCTGTTGAGGAACACCAATAATCTAGGCTAAAATATCTCACAGGGAATGAAAGCTCCAACACCTGCTGATGAGCGCCAATACATTGGACTTATATCTCTGATATCTGCTGAGGACGACGATCCTGATTTCCTCGCATTCGCTTTGAAACAAAAAGTTGATTAGCATGCACCTTTAACCTAACCTGATCAATCCTTGAAGAGGAGAATATGCCCCTGTATATTGCCTTGCCCCAGCCTGTAGGGCTTTTGAAGAAATTTGCCTTGAGAGGAATTCCTGAGGTATGTGCCACCAGAAATAGTTTGCGCCAATATTATGAGCTTTGGAACACTTCCACAGACTAAACCATGTTGGAGATGTTTTGTACCATGCTTGAGTGATTGCCTCTGATTACTCAGAATTTTGAGAGACTCTTTGAATCTTGACATGACTGCCCCAGATTGACTAAACTTTTATTCAACTGAGTATTCAACTTCTTCTTTGCTCCTTATGGTAGTCAATATTTAAAATACTTTTGCCCTTGCCTTCGAAGATTTAGAGACAAGTCCCTTGGGATGATTGAATTCTTCATATGATGCTCATCATGAAAGCTTCCTTGATGCCAAACACTTTGCTTATATGCAAAGAATTTTTATTATGAGAATAAAAATTCCAATGCAAGAGTTATGCAAGTCTTTAAGATTTTCTTTAAAAAAATGTCACAAAACTCTATGAACGAATCACCAGTTAATGCAACTTTTATTTTTGTATGAAAGATAAGAAAAGCGATATGATACCAACACAAATTTTTAGAAAAACTCATAGGATTCAGGAACTCTATCTCGTTGAAGTATGCTTTTGAAATAAACTTTGCTTCAATTAGGACTTTCGAGGGTTAAAATATTGTCTTGTTCATGGTTATAGGAAAAAAGGTTTTAAAGCTCAAAGTTTATTAGTGCCCACCCATTCTTCGTGATGTTCTTCCGTCCTATGTCCAGTTAATTCAACATGAGTATTCATCTCTCAGAAAGGACTTTGCGATGGTTAAGGAACCAATAAGGATTTCTAAGTAGCAATCACCCTTTTTGTCTTCGTGTTTGTAGTCACGCGAATTTGTTCTTTGATGAGGACTTTTATTTGTAGTAATCTCTTTGTAATCTCTTTGTTCTTCCTTTTTCATTCTTTAAAATTTTATTTTCCCTAAATTTTTCCTGGATTAATTCTTTAAATTGATAGTCCAGCGGGATGCCCATTTCTTGCCTAAGTCACTTGTCTTTAAGTTGTTGACTTAGCGAGCTCTTTTTTTTTCTTTTGCTTTCTTTTTCTTGATTTGAACAAATTTTGAGTCATTGACTTGTCATGATATCTCTAGAGAGTGAAGATTTCCTCGTTCCTTGGTGGATGAGGAATAATCGTTGTGGTTTCTTCAGAAGTGCATTTCTTTTGAAGTCTGAACACTTAGTCAAATTAAATGAAAACTACCCTGCCCCAGGTTAAATGTAAAGGGTTTTTTCGTATAAAAAGAAAACTCCTTCTTTAAGGCTCAAAAGAGGTAGCAATGGATTATCTTCCTTATATCTCCAGTGTTTGGGGATTTGAAGCAATGTTTGTACATCATCAGCATGGTTTTATTCAAAAGCACACGACTAGAAATTTTGTATTTTCATATTATCATCCTCCCTTTAGAGTTATTTGTTTAACAAGAGTTAGGTATCAAAAGTAAAGAAACAATTAAGAGTGGATCGAATGGATTGCTTCAAGACAAACATATTTAATGCATTAAGATTTTCATTCAAAAATAAACAAGTTTCTACAAGCAAACAATGCGGAATCAAACAAGAAAGATTACACATGAAAATAAAATAATGAAAAGATAATCAATGTTGAGGAGGCTTGACTCCATCTGGACTTGTTGATTCTGAATATTTTCTTCAATTCATACGTAAATTACCTGCAGTGAATATGATAGCTTTTGAATCAATTAGGTCTTGCATGTTGTTCTTCAAAGCTCGACAAGTCTTAATCGAGTGGCCAGGTGCCTCTGATTGAAACTCACATCTTGCATCTGCATCATATCCCTGAGGAAGAGGTGTTGAGGAGGCACAAATTCTCTTATCTCAACCAAATTATGATGGAGCAAGTGAAGGAGCAATTGACAGTAGGGTATAGGAATTGAATCCATCATTCTTTCAGGCTTTCTTGGTCTTTGTTGTTTCTTCTGAGAGCAGTTATGTTCATACACCTTCCTCTTTTAAATCGGCCGAGGAATAAGCGGATATGGAAATTATGGAGGCTTTGGGATAGGATCAAATTTCTCCTCAAGCTTCTTCTGTATCTTTTGATATGTTCGACCCCTTGGAATTACTTGGGGAACAAGAATTGGCTGCTGACAATGACGTTCTGGAATCCAAGGTTGTGGACGAGATTCACAAGGTAGCATCTGATCAAAAGGAGATCCTAAAGGATGGGGAGAAGAAACAAATTCTATTGAAGAAACAGGCATATGGTTGTGTCCTTTTCTCAGTACTGACCTCAGAAATTCCATGATCAAACTTATTTGAGTCTTCAATTGAGTTTTTTCCTCTCATGAGTTCCTGACCATGGGCCATAGCTTGCATGTCTACCATAAACAACCCCATTTGAATCTTAATCTCATCCAATTCCTCACAAAGTTGTTCCATAGTTGATCTCGGAGCACTTAGCGGTGATAAGTCAGGTTGTCATTCTGAAGAGGGAACCAGAGATCAGAATGAGAACTCCACTTGTTTATGCATGTGTGTGTGAAATGCATGAATGCAAATGGCATGCTCAAACAAATTCTGTTACAAAAATTGAAGATGTGATTCCTTGGAGATGACCCATATGTATGATGATACAATCATGGTATGATGTTGTGAATGCAAAGGTCTGGGATCATAATTTCAGGTCCAAAAGTTCAGCATATTTTGTATAATCCCGTTGTAGAAAACTTCTGAGTAGGATTAACGTAACAAGATCAAAAGTTTGGACTTCTTCTTAATACTAGAATACCGAGGTAAGATGAAGGTTAAAGTTTCCTATAAAAAAGACCAAACCCTCTCACATGTGAGTTATAATTTGGATAAAGATTCCTTGAAGTATTCCCAGAGTAATGGGTCCCTTTGAAAATTACAATTTCATAACGTATCTACGTCATAACAATTGTACCCCAAAGTAAACCTAGTCTGGGTGCGGTTCTGAGGACACACTAATAGGGCATCTATCATGTAGGTGACATGACTATCCACTTCTTAAAACTTATGGGTACACTCAAGCTTGTGTATTGGGCTTATCTCTCAAGTAACACCCACCCACCAAGGAAACAAACACCAATATCCAGAATATCCAAAGTGCGGTGAATGAATGCAAGAAATAAAGTAAGTAAAGCAAATAAATAAATACCCAAAGAAAAAACAAGAACTAGGACTAACTTGCTTAGGATTCTCCAGCAGAGTCTCCAGCTGAAGCTACTCGAAAAAATAAATAACATTGGATGGAACAAAGAAAGTTGCCACCTAACTTTATTCATCCCAAAGAAATATAGGGAAAGGAAAATATAGAGAACTCCTTTGATAATGGGAAAAGAACATGATCTCGCAACCAAATCTCGGGTAAGGGAGTAGATTACACAAGGGGAAGGTATTAGCACCCCTCACGTCTGTGGTACTCCCTGGGATCCACTCTTGTTATTATATTCAATGGGTGTGTTTATCTAAAGTTTACTTTCTAAAGGAAAAATGTATGCATTTATTCATTGGGAAAAGAAAAGGTTTTTATTAATGCATTCGTGTGAGCATTGAAACTCCATGCCTACGTATCCTCAAGGTAATCGGAAGACCTTCTTCTCAAAAAAAAATTGTTTTTTGTATGTTTTTTATGGATGATATTAAATTTACATTCTAATAGTTAACGGTGCCACTCGACGGTTGGAGACTATGCATAATTGTTTTGTGTATAATGGAGTTAACATATCCTTTTTGAAAATGTTTAAAGTGAAAAAGCCCTAAGGCAAAAATGATTTTGAATTGGTTTGTGTTTTTGTTAGTAAGAAGGTGTTAAGCGGACCCTCGTCCAAGGAGACACCCATCACTTTCATACCTTTAGTTTTGAAAGGGTTTTGCATATTGTTAGTGTGATACGCTGGGAGAACTGACTTGGGATTTTGCATTTGTGTTTGCAAATGTTTCGGTTTAGCAAGAGTCACCACCGACTTTTTATTTTATCCTAAGGAAAGGCCAAAAAGCACAGGAAAAACCTTTGATATGTTTTCTTGGGTTCGGGGAGTAGATTATAGAAAGGGAAGGTATTAGCACCCTTTCTATCCATGGTTATCCATGGGCTCTTAGTTATTTGCTTAGATCACTTGCTTTGCTTTTCAATTGTTTGAAATGGTGCTTTGTGTGTGATTTTGAAAGATGTTTTAAAAAGAGGCCATTGTTGTGGAAACCTTTGTAATGATTCTTATTTGAATGTATACAAAGGTGTTTTTGTCTTTTGAAAAGTTTTCAATGTTTGAAAGTGGGGTTTTGAAATTATGTTGTGAAGTGTGTTTTGAAGATAGCAAGGATGTTTTTGCAAGTTGGATCAAGTAACTGAGAGCTATCTACCCTATTTTACTCAAAGATCTTTCTTATGTTTTTAACCCTTTTAACAGTGTTGTTTCACCATTGTATTTGGTGAACAACCTTGTGTTAGGATGTTTAACGGGACAGACGCGGGTCATCGCATAGACCATGATAACAATGGTGTCAAGTATCTTTGGCAATTTTCTTTAAGGGACTTGATCATTTTGTTTAGGCAATTCTGATAGCGTCATCGAGGGACTATGATCATTTTGATTGTTTTTGTTTTGCCAAAGTACTTGACATGCAATCATGGCCCATTTTTGAAGGCAACAAGTGGATGAAACCCTAGGGGTGCAAGTGTGCATTGTGATTGTTTTTCATGCATGTTTATCTTGGATTAGGTCAAACTAATTGTTGATTTTATTTGCATACAAACCCTAGGTTTAAGCATGGCATAGTTGAAAGCTTTAAATGTGAGAGAATTTAAAAGCTAAGCTATTACAACATGATATAGGGAGGGGGTACAAATTTGAATTGGGGATATTTTGACAAGAAAATAAATTCTAAGTTATTACAACCATATCGAATGTACAAGATACAATATTTAACTGTACAATAATTGAAATAAATACAATAAATAAATAAAATGTAATATGCAAAAAATGTTTTTAATATGTATGTAAAATATTTAATGCAAAGAAGAAAGAAATAATAAAAAGATTATTATTTTTTTTTATTAAGGGTAAACCCTAATTTTTCTTTAAAAAAATAAATATATTAAATATATCATTTATATATAATAAAATAAAATAGTGTATATACAAAAGATAAAATATATGTGGAAAAAGTATTTTTTAAGTATAAATAATAATAAAAATAAAAGTGTAATATTTGTATGTTTTTTATTCTAAAGTATTTACAAAATAAAAGTATGTATATATTTGTTAATATTAATTATGTACAAAAATAAAATAAAAATATATACAAGAATAATAAAAAAATATATTTAGTATAATATACTTTTTAAGTATAAATAAAAAAAAAAGTATGATTTTTAATATTTTATTTCTAAGTTTTTTTATTAAAATAAAATAAAGATATGTTCATTAAATTACTCTTATGTTTAGAAAAATGAAAATAAAATACAAAATAAATGTGAAAAAATTATAAAAATATTTTAGGGTATTTTTTATGTTTGGAAATAATAAAATAAAATCAGAAATGAAAATAAAATACAAAAATATCAAAGCATAAAGAAATTGGGCCAGGGGGGTGCATTCAGCAAATGAAGGGTGCCAAAATCAAAAGAAACAAAGCCCAGCCCAAGCCAGACTTCATCTTCAACCTTTGTCCAAAATTTTGCGCGCGCCCTGTACAACTGCTAGATCCTAATTCTTTGATTTTTTGCCAAAACTTACAACATCAAACTTGTAGAGAATTTAAACACGAATCCAACCATATAAAGCAATAAATCTAACTCTCAAAGACCAGAGAGAATTTCTCTGGCCCTAAAATCTGACCTAGCTTTTTTCACATGTTCATGGATGAAATTCTCCTAGCACACTTAATATAAATGAAAGCTGAGCATATGTATGGCTTCATGGCATTGAATACTACATTTTTCATTCACAAACCCAAAGCTAAATGTTCCTAAATAGAGAGATAGAAGGTGATGAACAACCTGTTTCAGTTGGAATCGAGTAGGGCAATGCAACAACCTTCAATGGTGTTTGAGCTTCTGTTGAGCTTGCCTGAGGTCCAAGGAAGCTTCTCCAATGCTTGGCTTGCTTTGAAGCTACTTGAATCGTGCTGTAGAACTCAACCTGCTGAGCTTGGAAATGAAAATGGCAAAGTGTGTTAGAGGTGTTACAGCTGGTGTTTAAGGTTTGGGATAGTTTGGATGGATGAAATGGAAGGTGTTTGAACAGGTTTGGGCCAAAATGCACGAGCAAATTGTTCTATGGAAGTCAAGTTGCAGATGCTGCCCTATTTTGCAGAAAAACAGTGGTTCTGAGTATTAGGAGGTTTGAGTGATGAAAGAGTCATGCTTTAGGTTTGTTGGGAGGTATGGAAACTGTGTGCAATGTTTGCTTAAGCTCTTGTTCACAGATATGAGTTGGTGTATGTTTTGCAAGTTTTTTTCTACTTGAAGCAAGAAAGTGGCAATGATGTTATAGACCCGTACCAGCCTTCCTATCATGCTGCAACTTTGGTTCTTGGTAACTGGAATTAGTGGACTTTATCTTGCCTCAAAGATCTGGCCCCATGTCTCAAGGATTCAGTTTTGACATAAAGCACATTTTGGCAAAAATGGAAATGTCACTTTTTCTACTTAGGGATTAATCTTGTATGTAATGACCCAATGGCCAAGATAACACCTTAATTCAATGGTTAAGCATTAAATTATGAAGTGCAAGTTGGTTTTGAGGCCTGCAAGCTAGCACCAAACATGCTGATTTGAAAATGTAAGTTTGTATGAACATGTATTGGCCATGGACAAGAGTGAGTTTTTGCCAACTTTGAGAATTCGATTCTCTCTAACCACAAGGGTGTTTGAGGAGTTCTTGGACAATTTGGAAAGCTTGGAACATGTACTATAATCCATATTTGCAATGAAACTTGAAACTCCAAGTGGGACTATGTGAAAAATGGCCAAGAAAATGGGTCAAAATCCTGCCTAGATTAGGGTAAGTTTTCCCTAAGTTAAAAGTTTTAGATACCCTTGTTCCAAAAATCATAACTTGAGATACAAGCTTCTTTTGAGAAAACTTTGTGAATAAAAGTTGTAGACTTTGTGATGGACTACAACTTTCATGTTTCAAGTTTTTTTTGAATCCATTTGCATCTTGGTGAAAAAATGGGACAAAGTTAGGAAAAAATAAGAAAAATAACTCTTGGCACTTGATTTTGACCAAAAAGTCAAAGTTTGACTTTTCAGTGTACAGTCAAATTTTGATCAGTTGACTGAAAAATTCATCTGTCAATTATAGGCATTTGAGATCTTTTGAACTTGTTGAATGGGTCAAGACAATGTCATTGAGTCCTTGAGTCCATATGTGAGCTTGGTTTGCCATTGGTTAAGTCAAACAGTCAAAAATTGCCTTTGTGCAGTCAAAACCCTAAAAATGACCATTTTGCCCTTTTGGTGATCTGATCAAATTTCTTATGGAATTGTGATCCAAACTTGATCAAATGACCTATGTGAGTTCATAATGTTTATGTGGGTCAAATTTCATGAGGTTTGACTGTCAATTGGCCACAGTTGACTTTTTCCCCAATACAGCTGATTTCTAGGTCAATTGTCCAATTGACTGGGCAAAGATTTGAATCAAGGCTTGAAACTTGATATGGACAAACTTGTGGGTCCAACATGGAATATGAAAGTTACTTTGGGCATTGTAGGTCAAAATATTCCTGTGCAAACTCAAACCCTAGTTTAGGTCAACAGTGCAAGGAAGTGTCTTGAGCAGAGCAAACCCTAGCTTGATCTTCAGTTCCAAGAGTCTTGTGATGAGAAAATGTTGGTGAAATGGGAGGGCAAATTTTGGGGTACAACAGTTAGGTTTTTTGAATTTTTAATTGAGAACAAATTTTAGTCCTTAATGATGTAATGAAAAAAAAGAGAAGAAAAGTCTAATGGGGAGACTTATTGATCCTAAAGTTGTCATACAAAGTTGATCCTATAGTTGAGATTGCATGGAATCTAACCTAGTGTTATCATGTAATGATGGACTTAGGGTTTGGTTTGAGGGGAAACTTTTATCCTAAAGTTGTCATGCTTGGATTAAAATCCTAATGTCTACATTGGTTCAAAATTCATCAAGGATTTAAGATGAAACCAATTAATCTTAAGGGTGCATATTATTCAACAAGCAATGATCACACAAGTTGATGATAATCCATAGGTTTATTTGGTAAAAGTTGTGACAAAAGAGTGAAAGTTTAAAACATGTCCTTAATGTTTTATGGTTTATGCTTCAAAATATTTTATGAAGGAAATATGTCAAAAAATAAGACAAGCTTGTGAAAACATGGGTGAATTGGATGTTGAAACAAGTGTATACATCACAATCACAATTTAAATTCATGGAGCATATATTTTGATTTTGAACATGTTTCATGATTTTATGAGTTTTGGATGAGAAAAGTTCTAAAAAGGATCAAGATATCATGAAATGCTTACTCAAGTGTCAAGATATCTTGTGAGAATCAAGACCTATCATGGTAAAATCAAGCTTTGTGGGCAAAGTTGAAAAATTGATCAAAGGATCATCAAAAGTCCCTTTAAAAACCTTAAAAAGTGATGAAATAGACATGATAAACTAATAATGTGCAAAAAATCTGCTTGAAAAGATTAAATTTGAGTGCAAAAAGAATTTATTGAAAATGATGAAAATAAGTGAGAAAAAAAGAAACTAAAATGATGAAAATTCACAAAAGGGTACCGCTGGGGCTCGAACCCAAGTCCCTGACATCATAAGCACACATAGTTTACCATTGGGGTAGATGTTTGATCCAGTTATGAAATACCCCCCATTCAATATATTATAAAACAAATTCTGAAAATTTGAAATGGTCATCTTATCCCTCTTCGCGCGAAATAGAACCCCATACCTCCATGGATGATTTTCAAAAACTCTTATTTCTCATTCATTTCAAAAAGTTCAAACACCAAGCTTGCTTAATTTTTAACAAGGATAAAACCATATAATTTTTTTAAGCTATAAATCAAAGGTTGAAATGAACTTTGCTCGTACCAAATAAACCCTAACGAAATTCAGTTTTAAAATTCTCATCACACAGTCAATAAAAATGAAATTTAAAGACACGGTTAGCTTTGAAGATATGATATCTACATTTTCTCTTCAGAAAGTATATGCGAATGATGTTTAAATAGAGATTTCAAAGTTTGAAAAATTTACCAAGTTGGAGAAAGTCCAATGCTTCTTCGATCACTTCCAGAAGCAAGATGATGATTGTTTTAGCTTGCTGGGACCTTGAGGAGTGTATTGCAATCCTTACTTTTCCTTGAGAGTGGCTGGAACGATCTACTCAAGTCAAGTTACAAGGTTGAAATTTGAAAATGGTGGATGATGATAATGGAGTTACAGTGATAAAACAGATGTTTGTATCACTTGAATATGGTGTATATGAAGTGTATGGGTGGTTGGTTTGCACAAAAGTTGCAAGGTTAAAGAGTTTCAAAGAAATGGATTTTGAAACTCAAGAATGGAGGTTTTGTGGCCAATTATGGTTTTTGAGAGTATGAGAGGTTTTGAAGGCTTGTGAATTGGTCCCTTGGCTTCCTAATGGTCTCTCTATTTATAGGCAAGTGATTTGAAAGATTGAAGCAACCTGATTTGTGAGATAACAAGTTAGGGTTTGGTTGGATGTAACTTATAGTTTTTTGAGAAATCAAAGTTCCAATGTATGGTACCATGTATCATAGAGTGGTTAGACACTTTAAGCATGCTTCTCTGAGTTTTTAGGTTGAGTGTGTGCAGAGGAAACAAGTGAGTGGCTCAAGGAGAGTTGACAAATGCATAAAGCAAGCTTTATGGGAATGGAAGTGTGATCTTTTTACCTTAAATAGCAAGTTTGTTTGAATAAAGCCTTAATCACTTGGATAATGGACCAAAAGTTTGTGTAATCATCTGATTTTGGAAGGATTTATGGTTTAGAGGCCTTCAAATCAAAGATATATAGGCATGGCATGAAGATTTGATCTGATGTTTATCAAAGAAATGACCTATAATCCAAGTGAAAATGACCAACTTCAACTCTTCGAATCTCTTAGCTTAAGCATGATCTTTTTATGCTCTTTGATATTTTGGAAAGCTTAGAATAGGATCTTCAACTTTCATGTTACCACTTTGGCTGAATCAATTGGGAACTTAATAAAAATTGACCAAGAAGTTGAGATAAAAAACTGATCAAAATAATTTCCAAGTGTTGGACCAAAAGTATCCAAACTTCATGGGCTCATATCTCTTAATCCAAGAAATTTTTTAGGATAATCCCTCAATGAAAATTTTATAGCATTCCTCATTCCCTACAACTTTCATGTTGAAGGTTTTCTTTGAATCGGCTTGCCTCTTGAAGAAACTTGCTTGTGAAGTTACGTTTTTTTAGGCACAAAACACTTGAATTTTATCTAAGTACTTTAAAATCTTCCAACTTTGACTTTTGTTGACTTTCTTGATCTTCTTGATTCTTGATGAGAAAGTTTGATGATTTTGAATATGTTGATGATATTTTGACTTTGAACTTCAATGTTGACCAAAGAGGTCAAAGTTTTACTTTTTGTAACAGTTGACTTTCTTCATATGAAATCAAATCCTCTATAACCAATGAGATCTTGTAAGCATGATACAATTTGATATGATGTAATGGCCATGAGACGGTGTTATTGATGATACTTTGAAACAATCAGCCTTAAACTTTAAGCGATAAAACCCTAAATCTTGACTTTTCACTGATGAGGGTCAAAACCCTAATTTTCCCAAACCAAGTGATGAGACCAAATGAATGATGACGCCTTAATAATGATGATCCTGATGACACTAACTCTTGAGAGATGATCCTCTCTTCTTCAAAACCCTAATCCGTAGGAAGAATTTGATCCCATGCTTTGAGAACACATGCTATGAATGATTATGATGCAGATGAAGGTGTGTGTGGAGATAAATGAATGTGAGGTTTGAGTTAATAGTGGTTGAAACTTAAAGGGAAAATTTTGGGGTGCAACATTATGGAATGAAGGGTAGAGATTAAATATGTTATGAGTTTGTTATGGTTTTGCAATTATGTTATTACTGAGTTGGCCAAGAATTGAAACTTGCTTTCCACGATTCTTATTGATTTACATTTGTTGTTTTCCATTTTGTGCTATGCGCCCGTTTTATGCTTTGATATCAGACATTTTAATACTTTTCCCATTAGTTTCTCTATTATCTTGTTATGCTTGATTTTTTATACCTTGTCTCTGTTTTGATGAATGTGCAACAGGTTTTTGACAAGTGTACAGGTCTGGATTCATGTCTAATTTTATTTACGCTTGCAAACTTTGTGTAGGCCTTAGTAGATGCCATTTTGGTGCAAAGTATGGACCAACTTTGTGATTGTTTTGTATAGTGGTTTGGCACTATTTTGATACATACTTGCTTTTGTGGACATGGCTTTGGTATGATGTGAAAAAGTACGATGCAACGATATATCATGTCATATTGAAGCAATTGGAGCTGACTTTATCAAGGTTTTACATGGTTTTATGCAAGGAAAAACAATGCACTTAGACCTTTATCTTAGCATATTTAGGGAACTTAGACTTTGGCATTTTTGTAATGTTATATTTCCCTTTTGTTTAATGTTTCAAAGTAATGTAATGGCATTATGTAATGTGCAATGAACATAAATGAAACACGCCTGAAACTTTGAGGATGCTTGTATGCATAAAGCTTGGATAATTGTTTAAAACTCGTTTGAATTTTTCCTAACCAGTGAATTTTAAAGCATGCCAAATGATTTCCATGTTTCAATTTTCCATACCAATGTCTTTGCTTAGTCTTTTGACGCGTCCGCAAGTGCACGGAAATATCGAAGTAATATAAAAGATTGTCGAATCACAGAGACCAATGTCAACCTACTGTAATCTATCGCTGCTTTGTAAAGCTAAGGCTAATGAATAATTGGATTTTTGGGAGAAATTAGGAACTAAAACTAAAAATGACTTTAGAAAATGTAATAATAAAGAGAGACCAGAATATGGTTTCCGCGTTCCTGAAGGACTTATAGAAAACGGGTACTAATTACAACTATGACTTAGTTCCGTAGAATATACTGACTTAAGGACTTCGCCTCACGCTCTCGCAGTATTAACTAAAGCCATACGTCCTAATCCCAAGATTTTGCTCTCGCTCACCCGGTAACTAAGAAATATATTTTGAAACTCAATAATATCCTAAACACATCTAAAGCGCTCTCGCTGTATTATGATTTGTTTCCTAATTTCCACTATCTGGTTCGATCCCCACGCTCTCGCAGTGCCGGCTCTAACCTTAATTGATTTCTCACTCTCGTGACAAAATCACGTTAAATAATCTTTCACTCTCGTGATAAGGCTATTTAAATTAGACTTGGAAATTAAAACCAAAACAAAATTCTAATCATAAATTTGCACCTATTATTTTCTACCGAGTCCGTTGGCAACAACGGTCCTCATACACCGGACTCAAGAATATTTAGCCAGACATGTTACTAAATAAAAATGCATGAATAATTATAGTTACGATGAAAAATGACATAGCAATTAAATTTGACAAACAAAATAGTAATAATAATTTATGCGATAAAAAAGAATAACAATGATAATAATAATAATAATAATAATAATAATAAAGCGGTAAAATGAAGAACCTATAACTGTAGAAAATGGAAACAAAGAAAACTTGAATTGAAATAACCGACAAACTTAGATCCTATACATAAATTAAACGGTAGAAATAAATCTTAAAACTAATTGGTAATAGTCCCCCGATGTGGAGAACTATTACTTTTACATTCTAAGAAAAACTATGAATGAAAAATGATGGGAAAATGGACGAGAGAGAGAGAGCCTCAGAGTTGTTGCGGTAACTGCTTTCCAATATATACTCCTATGATAACTTGTTTTGGTGAGAGAAAATAAGGGTAGTGGAATCACGGAGAGAGTATTAAGGAAGACTTGGTTGGAGAAAAAATAGGATGAAGTGGTTAGTTGGTTTCAGTCTTAGACGACTTAGTGTGTGGAGAAAAAGTAGGAGCAGTTGGTTTGATACGCGCTGGAAAAGGTCTCGTGACGACCGTCAAGGGTGGGTGAAGACCGTCACCATTTCCTTTTTTTCTTGTTCCGACCGTTAAGGGTGGGTGACGATTGTCACCCTTTCCTTTTTTGCTCGTGTCGACCGTTACGGTGGGTGTGACGAGCGTCACACCTTGTGGGCCATGCGCTTCTTTCTTTGTGGGCCTTAGGTTTTTCATTTCTTTTAATGGGCCTTTTTTATTTTTAGATATTTCCTATTTTTCTTCATTTGTACCCCATTTTTCTTCCTTTTCTCAAACAAGCCTTGTAAATATTAAATTCCTGAAACACATTAGAATACCAGCATAATACCAACATAAAGCAACATAATTAAAATAAAATAGAGACATAATTTATGTTAATCAAGCCAAATATACTATACATTTTCGTGTTATCAAATACCCCCACACTTAAACCATTGTTTGTCCTCAAGCAATCGACCAACACGGTAAAAGAAATGATAAGAGAGCTTTGAAACAAGGGCACAACACGACTCGTAATCATACATGGCTGCTAGGATAATGTTAGTTTAATAGGTACTAAGTATTCAATACCAAGGATATCGTAACGATACAATGTTCAAAGACTCCCACTTTATGCAAACCAATTCGAATCATGCCATTATAACTTAACCTATATCTCTCGTTTTTATTTCACTCTATTCATTCAAGCGCAATCACATTAAGCCTATTATCTGTACACGCACATAGTAGGGGAAATCGGTTAGCGACTATGATCCTTTTTATTTTCTTTTCTTTAGCACGGGGTTCTGGTATTTAAGCGGTGCAACCAATTTTTCCCAACTGCGGTTAAAGGGGATCAGACCGTAGCCCGGCCTACCAAGTCCAGTACCAGTGACCTCTGGACCAACCAACATTGGGTGATTATATTAGATCCTTACAGGCTTAACAACCGTTGGGCTAAATGACCGGGTGAGGGTCACCTAACTTAGAAGGTTATTTTTCAATTAAATCAATTATTTATTAAAAACAAGATCATTCACTTATATTCATCGACTCCCTACGTAGTTTGTGTTTAAGATGGTGCTGACTACTAATATAAACTACTTAAGAGCTACTTTGAAAACTTGATCCTAAGGTCTTGACATAATGGGTACCCATATTGATATCACATAATGAGGGGTTTAGGGTGTCATAACAGTATCGATTTTATCGAAACTTCCCAAGTCTCTCTAACAAAGCCTAGACAGCCTATAAACTTTCAGAGTGTGGTGCCATGAATAAAAAAGAATTTTAAGAATTCAGGGAAATTCGATAACAACTGAAAACAGGCATACAGACTTGACATAACAATTGAAAACAGGCATACAGACTTGAAAACACATGCTATGACTCGACCAAATACCGAAAACAAGTAAAATTCTAAAAACATGAAATAAACTTAGAAAACGATCAATCAAACTAAAAAGCGATAAATGGAAAGTGGTAGAGTTCCTCCCCCACACTTAAACCAAACATTGTCCTTGATGTTTTGATAAAAGGTGGAAATAGGAAAGACAGAACATGTATGAATGCTATTGATGGGCTATCACGACCAAATCCGCTCTGCATCCCGTAGAAGTACCTTCTCATATCGTACTCATCAATAGTGTCACCACCAGCAGCGACATTTGTAGGAATGTACGTGGGCACCGGCTCATCTTCGATATGATCATCTATAAATTTTCCACCTAGAGATGGTCGAGACGTGAGGAGCAATCCATATCTTTATTTTATGCAAATTCAGATGATAAAAACAAAACATTAAATTAAAAGCTCATGGGTTGCCTCCCACACAGCGCTTTTTTTAATGTCGATATCTCGATGGCTCAGGAGTGTAAGCACTCATGGTGGTTCTCTCGAGAATGAATCCTCGGTTGAACTTTTAGTAATCATCGTTTTCCATGGCCACTTATCAAGCCATCTCACATATCACTCACCTTTTCTTTTTTTCTTTTGTGGGTGTGATCGGTGGATCTGGAACTGACTGTTTAACGCTGGTTCGCGAAATGTCGCGGAAGCAAGAGTCGCCACTGTCTTTTATTTTCTCCAAATGGAAAGGACAAAAGCACAGAAAAATTCCTTAAAGAGATTGCTCTCGGTTCGGGAGGTAGATTATAGAAAGGGAAGGTGTTAGCACCCTTTCTATCCATGGTTATCCATGGGCTCTTAGATACTTGCTCACTTGTGTTTTCAAAATTGTTTGTTTGCTTTTCAACTGTGGGTTTTAAAAAGTTTCTTTGAAAATTCCAGTTCGACTCTTGTATCGGTCCTCAAGAGTGTTTGAAAAGTTGCTTTCGAAAGCTTTTTGAAAAGGTGTCAGTGTGAAAAGTCTTTTTGATTTGTTTTCGAAATTAGAGCAAGTATCTACGAGAACCTACCTACCCTAAGGAATTCGTCTGTGTAAATGTCCTTTAAAGTAGTGCCATCCCACCATTGAGGGGTAGGTAGCACCACCATTGGAGGTGTTCGGGTCAATTCGAGGGTTTGGGACATGGTGATCACCAGAGCAATAGGAAGACACCTTAGAAGCTACCCTCATGCCAGGTTCCCGGATCATGAGGACTTACTAAGACATCCTCTACTCGACGATCACCTTTCGAGGCAAGGCAACAGTGAGGCGTACCCTAGGGGTGGTGTGTGCGAATTGTGTGTCGTTTTCAGATTTTTATCTTGTCATATTATTTGTGTTCTACGCTTGTTTTTATTTTGTCCATACAGTCTTTCATGCTTTGTTTTAACAGTTAAAAGTATTGCGGGAAAAGTAAATTCTAAGCTATTACAAAAAGCGTGGGTCCATATCGCCAAAATTAAACCAGGACCCGATTTGACAGAAAAATAAAGAAGAGCAAATAAAGAATTAAAAGTGCGAGAAGGAATTTACATGGCTTCGGGAGAGGTACATAATTATTTAAGCAAAATAAAATAAATGTGCGAATTAAGAATTAAATCGGAACGAGGGCGTTGGACCCTTTTGCGAAATTAAGCTATATGATGAAATTAATTTAAGAAAAGAAATTGTTTTTTTGGTGTTTTTATGTATTTTAAGATTTAATAGAAAAAATTAATTGCAATTAAACGCTAACCCTAATTCTATTTTATTTTTATTTAAGAAAATATTGAATTTTTAACCTAAATTAAACCTAATTTTTACATGCAAATTTGATTATAAAAATAAAAATAAATATTTAATTATTTGAAAGAAAAATGAAAAGGGTGAAAAATTATTAATTAAACCTAATTCTATGTTTTTGGATTTTATTATGAAAAGAATTAAAATTAACCTAATTTGAAACAAATTTTAATTACATGCAAATTTATTCATGAAAATATTAAAACAAAAATATTTATTATTTAATTCTTTTTTCTGATTTTTTAGGATGTTTTTGTATTTATGAAAATGATAAAATTAATCAATTAAACAATAAAAAAAGTAAAAATAATAACACAAAAAGGTAAAGAAAATAAAAAAAATAAAATAAATAAAAACAAGTGCAAACCTGGGGGTTCAGACCCCAATATGGAGGTTAAATCCAAGCAATTCTGGCCCATTTGAGCATGGCCTTGTGGACTTTTCTACTAGCGTGTAGCACTTTGACTGCAGCCTACCATGCTCCCTGATTCCTGGCCCTTGGATGGATGAGGTTGGACGCGTGGACATTGGATCTTGGCAGTGTATGGTATGTCCTTGCTTTTGAAACTGCACGTGAACACATATTGAAAAATAATATTGAGACAAAGAAGACCTGGGACTCGAACCCAGGTCATGGATGTTGCCAGCGTATGCCTTGCCACTGAACCACTTGTTGCGCTTTGTATATAACATAAATGAAGAATAATATAATAAGAAACAATGGTTAGTGGTTCAAAAACGCGCGAAATTTAAAAGAACCAACCAACGTACGCCACGAGGTCGTCTTCTCCATGTTCCTGAAACACAAAACATTTAGGCCACGGTTTTATACGCGTTCCGTTAGGTAGCTTTCCAGAAAATAGCGATTAGCCCTATAGTGTTCATAAATTGAGCGCGAGGGTGGTCTTAAGGTCGCCTGAGTGTGCTGAGTTGAATGGTGGTGGTCTTGAGGGCCAATTTTTCCTCATTTAAGAACCCCTAATCTGAAGCTTGCAAAACCCTAAAACTTGGCAATGGTGAAATCGTGTATACGGCATAAAAACATAATTGAATATATTGGTTAGCTTCAGAATCTCATCAGGAATATAAATCAATGAATAAAATGTTATGAAGATGCATAAATTTTAAAACACGATTATGAATTTTTCACGAGGTATCTTGAATGCTGTATACCAATTCCTTGCGCTTTGATAGTTGTTGTTGATTGGAATATGTCCAGTGACCTTCAAGGAAGCTAATGGAACAAGAATTAGGTCTTGAATTGCCCTGGAAGTGTACTTTCAGTATTGACTTTTTTGAGAAAAATTCCAAGTTTGGTTATGGCTTTGTTGAGCTGCTGCGTGTGTTTGAGCATTAGGGTTTCCTTTAGGCTTATGTACTGAATGGATTAGGTCAAGAAACTTGCTCAAAATCTCTTGCAATCATGGTTTTGAAGATTTGATTTTCAAGCTTTGTTTTTTCAATCTTTTCCATACAATTTTGTGTCAATTAGGATCCAATAAAACCAAATCTTCCCATATTTGAATGTGCACGAATTATTGAGTAGGTTACATGTGCAAAAAGATTTGTTAGGTTAAATTAAGTATTTTTCATATATTTAAATGATTTAAATGAATTAATATAAATAAAAATTCAAATAAATAAATAAAAAATGAAGAAATACTTCCCTTTGGGCCAAGTGGTCGTGCATATGTCATGGATGATGAATCATGGAAGAAAAATGGGCCCATTAGCAATTTTAGGTCATTTGAAGTAATGTTGACTTTTCAAAATATCCAAAAATTTCCCAACTTCCACAAGGCATAACTTGCTCAATTTTTAAGCTTTTCTCATGTTCTTGGACATTTTGGAAAGGTCTTTGAGTCCTATAACCAATGTCTTTGGTCCCATGTCATTTTGATTTACCAATCTCAAGTTATGGCCTTTGACTTAAAGTCCCTTTTTGTTGACTTTTGAAAATGACCTATAATGTTGAAATTGATAACTTTTTGTGAGAGCACTTCTTGGACTTGAAGTATGAAGATGAGTTGTAGGAAATGTCTTTCTCTTCAAAATGAGCTTTGGATGGAATTTTTTTGATAATCCATGTGAAAGTTATGCCCTGGTCAATTTCAGTTGACTTTTTCAGCTATCCAAATAAGGAAACTTTTGCATCTTGATGATTTCTGAGCCAAATTTTGAGAATCATGATCAAGCTTTGATCAAATGATGTTTGTGGCTTCAAAATGATATGTTGACCAAAAATTTGAACTTTTGACTGTCAAATGACCATTTTGCCCCTACAGTTGACTGTAGTGCAATTAGGGTTTTTGACTGTGCAATTTTGTGCTGAATGCCTTAAAACTTGATATGAGGATGCTTGACCATATTTGTAGGCATGTGAGACTTGATTGGCCCTTTGAAAACTTCATTTTCTTGATCAGAACAAAACCCTAATTTTGACTGTATAGGAGATCTTTGACTGTGCAACCCTTGGGGAACTTTGAAGCTTTGACTTGGAAATTTCTTGAAGAATATGGGAGGGAAAATTTTGGGGTACAACAGTTGCCCCTGTTCAATCTTCTTAGACCTGAGGATGCAGATTGGCTGATGCGCCTCTCGTAATCCGAGGGTAGAAGATGATTGAACACTAGAGTGCCCAGAAATTTGCGCTCACATAGTAGCAGTGATGGTGGAATGGGCTTATAGATGCCATTTAGAGGTTGCTGGATAGGATGATGGGCTTATGGATGCCATCTGGATGTTGATTGCGTAAGAGATTCCTTATCGAGAACCTGTATACCTGCAAAATAGAAAAAATGAGTACCTGACATGTTGCAGGAGCTGGTTTCAGATGCTTGGCATAGATATGTCCTGACTGGTTACAGGAGCTGGGTCTGGAGCTTCAAAAGATGATGAATGAACCAGGGATGGTTGCTACCTTAGTATGAATGGTAAGAGAACCTTGGGTGACTTTAACTTCAACAGCGCTCGTTGAGAAAAATCTTGGTGGGAATCACCATCTTCGCAGTATCGGGAAGAAAACCAAAGGGAATTATAATCTTAAAGGGAATTATCACCTCACTCACCGTCGGAGAGGGAACCATCTGAAAAAGAATTATCACCTCACTCACCGTCGGAGAGGGAACCATTAGGAAAGGAATTACCACCTCACTCACCGTCGGAGAGGGAACCATAGGAGATTATCACCTCACTCACCGTCGGAGAGGGAACCATCTGAAAAGGAATTATCACCTCACTCACCGTCGGAGAGGGAACCATAGGAGATTATCACCTCACTCACCGTCGGAGAGGGAACCATCTGAAAAGGAATTATCACCTCACTCACCGTCGGAGAGGGAACCATAGGAGATTATCACCTCACTCACCGTCGGAGAGGGAAACATCTGAAAAGTAATTACCACCTCACTCACCGTCGGAGAGGGAACCATAGGAGATTATCACCTCACTCACCGTCGGAGAGGGAAACATCTGAAAAGGACTTACCACCTCACTCACCGTCGGAGAGGGAACCATAGGAGATTATCACCTCACTCACCGTCGGAGAGGGAAACATCTGAAAAGGACTTACCACCTCACTCACCGTCGGAGGGGGAACCATAGGAGATTATCACCTCACTCACCGTCGGAGAGGGAAACATCTGAAAAGGACTTACCACCTCACTCACCGTCGGATAGGGAACCATAGGAGATTATCACCTCACTCACCGTCGGAGAGGGAAACATCTGAAAAGGACTTACCACCTCACTCACCGTCGGAGAGGGAACCATAGGAGATTATCACCTCACTCACCGTCGGAGAGGGAAACATCTGGAAAGGAATTATTACCTCACTCACCGTCGGAGAGGGAACCATAGGAGATTATCACCTCACTCACCGTCGGAGAGGGAAACATCTGAAAAGGACTTACCACCTCACTCACCGTCGGAGAGGGAACCATAGGAGATTATCACCTCACTCACCATCGGAGAGGGAACCATCTGAAAAGGAATTATCACCTCACTCACCGTCAGAGAGGGAACCATCTGAAAAGGAATTACCACCTCACTCACCGTCGGAGAGGGAACCATAGGAGATTATCACCTCACTCACCGTCGGAGAGGGAACCATCTGAAAAGGACTTACCACCTCACTCACCGTCGGAGAGGGAACCATAGGAGATTATCACCTCACTCACCGTCGGAGAGGGAACCATCTGAAAAGGACTTACCACCTCACTCACCGTCGGAGAGGGAACCATAGGAGATTATCACCTCACTCACCGTTGGAGAGGGAACCATCTGAAAAGGACTTACCACCTCACTCACCGTCGGAGAGGGAACCATAGGAGATTATCACCTCACTCACCGTCGGAGAGGGAACCATCTGAAAAGGAATTACCACCTCACTCACCGTCGGAGAGGGAACCATAGGAGATTATCACCTCACTCACCGTCGGAGAGGGAACCATCTGAAAAGGACTTACCACCTCACTCACCGTCGGAGAGGGAACCATAGGAGATTATCACCTCACTCACCGTCGGAGAGGGAACCATCTGAAAAGGACTTACCACCTCACTCACCGTTGGAGAGGGAACCATAAGAGATTATCACCTCACTCACCGTTGGAGAGGGAACCATCTGAAAAGGACTTACCACCTCACTCACCGTCGGAGAGGGAACCATAGGAGATTATCACCTCACTCACCGTCGGAGAGGGAACCATCTGAAAAGGAATTACCACCTCACTCACCGTCGGAGAGGGAACCATAGGAGATTATCACCTCACTCACCGTCGGAGAGGGAACCATCTGAAAAGGAATTACCACCTCACTCACCGTCGGAGAGGGAACCATAGGGAATTATAACCTGGGATAACTTCTACTGAGTCTTTATCAGAAAAATCTGTTGGGAGTCGATTTGGCTGGACTAGAGAAGGCCTTGGACTGGATAAGAAATCTTTTGAGTTGATTAACTGAACCGGTCTAGGTCTTGAAATATGATTGAGAATTTAATTGCATCTTTCCTGAAAGGTAAAGGTCAGTCATATGCAATGCATGATATGGGTCAAGCAATGATGTTCTCAACATAAATGAGATTTGTATGATATAATGTGTCTATGCATGCTATAATAATGTATGTGATGTTTTATGAATGTATGTTTTCGTCTAGGAAAGTAAATCCTTGACGGGTGCCGGGAAGTCATATCCTGGGCTGATGTTGAAGAATAGATTTTGCTTCCGCTGGGGATGATAACTGCAAGAATACCGGTAGGAGAAGATGACTCCGTTGCGGAATAAACTTGGCAAATGGAAGATTTTGTGGGGAGAAAAGATACTCTAGCGACCATGCTGGGAAACATTACTCTGTGGGAAGAGGGATGCCTTGCTGAGTGTTGATAATAATTTGCTGGGGATACCCTTATTGCATTGGAAGTGCTAATAGACTTCGCTGGGGATAAGAAGATTTCGTCGAGGACATTCTTTCTATGGCTTTTGGCTGAGGATAACCCAGTTATATCCTGTTAAGGAAATAACTCTTTGAATGAAGCCGGGCGACGCGTTCGTGCTCTGTGAGGGGACAAGCTTCCAGAATCTACTGGGGATAAGCTTATTGCTTGGGGGTATGAGTTCCAAATTTCCTGGGGAATTGGATTGGACTCTCCTGGGGAAGTTTTGATATGCTGGGGGAAGCGATTCCTTTGCATGTTGATAGAATGCCGGGGAACAATCTTAAATCAAGACTGCCGGTGGATGCTTGTTAAGAATATATGTATATATGCTGCTGGGGAATGTTGAGATCCGCGGAAGGGTACCCAACTTCCTTAATGTTGATAGTAGCTTTGCTTGGGGAGAGTGCACTGACTTGCCGGCTCACTCTCTGGGGAATTGATATGTCTGGTTATATTCTTTAGCTGAACCTGCCTTGGTACCTTTGGAGGATAGAACAATTAGATTGCTTAGACAACTCTTTATTGCCCCTGTTTCTGATATGGGAGAGGGAGACCTGTGAGGTGCTGATAGTTGTTGGTGGACAAACATTCTTCTGGTAGGCAGGTGACAAGATGACAGGACATAGTCGTACGATTTAATCCATAACTTTTGCCTGGACCGCCCTTTCGGGTTTTCGGTCCACCGGGATACCCATTTTTGCCCAAGCCGCCTTTTCAGGTTTTCGACTTGCCGGGTGTACAGATTTTTTTCATTTCATCCCTTCATTTTGCCCGAACCCTTTTGGTTCGCCGGGAAGCCCTAATTTTTGCCTAGGCATGTCAGCCTAGCGGGTCTTTGATTTTGCGTAGTATTCTTTCGACTATGTCCATGCCCTCAGAACATAAGGAGTTGCCCCTGTTAGAAATGTTTTGTCATGCCACCGGAAGGTGTTTGATCAGGCAAGATTTATTGTTGAAATGCCCCAGGTGACTCAGGCGGAGATTTGCCCCAGGCTGTTAGGCGTTTTGAGAGATTCTCTGAATTGACTTAACTGCCCCAGATGATGGACAATAGTCATGCCATGCCCCTTGATTGGAGATACTCTTGTTCATTAGACTTTCATTGTGCGAATTTCCCTGCTGTTCTAACAAAGAGTCATATGCAAACAAAGTTATGTTAAAAATGCAAAGCCTATGTCTGTCTTGAAGATTTTGAAAATGCATTCTTTTTTTCATAAAACAAATGAATGTTTGTAAAACGTGATGTCAACTCCGTATTTACCGTAAGCCTTAAGGAGTCAGGATAATTTTCGTAACAGTATGCTTTCGAGCTGACCCATGCTTCAGCTAGGACTTTTAAGGGTTATAACGTGGCCTGGTTCACGGTTTAAGAAACAAAGGATAAAGGCTCAAATTATTTGTACCCACCCGCTCTTCGTGATGTTCTCCAAACCTAAACTCAGTTGATCATACGTTAGACCTTATTTGAGTCTTTGCTCTGATTTTCCGGTGATGATTCGGATGTTGATAACTTATTTTGAATAGGCAATCCTTCCCTTTTTGTTGAGGATTTGTAAGACCTCTTTCTTGTCTGATTTTTGTTATCCCTTTCGTTTTTGCCTGAACTGTTTCCCTTTTTTGGAATTACAGTCAGCGGGATGCCCCAGTTTTGTAAGTCTCCTTCATGGGTTTTGACTTAATGGGTTTTTTATTTTTTGAGATAATGACTGCCTTTCTTTATTGATTGTTCGGAACCATCACTGTCTTTCTTCGTTTTGTAAGGACTTCTTTGGTGCCATTCGTTATGCACTTGGATCAACTGAGAGACTACCCTGCCCCAGGTTATGATTAAGGATTTCAATTTTCGAAAATAAAAAACTCCTACTTCTTTGGCTCAGAGGGGTTGACGAGGGATTATCTTCCTTATAACTCCAGTGTTTAGGAATTGAAACAATGCCTGTACCTCATCAGCGGGGTCTATTCAAAAGCATACTGTAAAGATCATGGTATCGTTTTCGTCATCCTCCCTCAAGAGGCTTAGATTTATTAATCGAGCGTTGATCATCAGAAAAAATATGAAAATAATTTGCACATAGTGAATACGAATATATTGCTTCAAAACAGACATATGCGATGCATTAATGAAATAACAACGTTTAACATGAGTAAATGTTTAAACAAAAGAAAATTGCAACTTGAACATTCGAATGAACAAAAATTTCTCAATCCTAGCCATGTTTTGGCAAGGGAGCAGTGATCACGTTGGGAGTCTCGGCGAGCTCGAACTCGATCTCTTTAGCATCGATCATGTTCTGAATCTTGTACTTCAGTGCCCAACAATCCTCAGTATCGTGCCCCGGGCTACCAGAATGGTAAGCGCACCTTGCTTCTGGGTTGTAATTTGGAGAGGAAGTCTTTGGATTTGCAGGAGGGTTGATCACCGCAATCAGGTTCATCCTTAACATGTGCTGCAAAGCTCGTGACCATGGCATATTGATGTTGGTGAATTGTCTCTTAGGCTCGTCCGACTTGTTCTGATTAACCCGCTGTTTTTGGCGAGGTCGTTGTTGGACCTGTGAAGTAGTAGCAACTCGGGGAGGTCTATTCATTGGACCCGACCTTTGCCCTCTTGGAAGCTGTTCCATGACCTGGTCCCTGATTTGGGCTGGTTGCTTCATGCCTTGAGGAAGCTGACTGATCATGGCCCTCAGCTCTCCTTGCTCCTGAGCTAGACCTTGAATGAGGGCCCTTTGCCCCAGCATCTGGGTTTTCAATGTGTCTACCTCAGCTTGTAGACGTTTCACCTGTTCGTCCTTATCATCTTCAAGACTCTTTCTGATCAGATTCCCCATGAGGAGTGTCCTCAACTCTTCCTGCCCCTTGGATAGGCTTAGAAAGATCTCCTTGAACTGAGCCTCTTGAGCAAGAAGGTCTTGGTTATCTTGTTGGGAAGCCATTGCTGAAATAAACAGCGAGAAGGGTAAGTGACCTGCAACAAGGGTACCTGCTATGCAATGATGTGTATGATATGCATGCAATGTTTTCAAGGATCTCGCGGGGTAAACAAGAAAATTGTTAGAATTTGAATCTGGTAGCTTGATTGAAGGAACTTCATGTTGTTGAGAGTCCTTCTTCAAGGGTCAAGGCTCACCATATCTAGTGGGTCATAGCCCCTGACTTTAGTCATCATGTCTGGTTTTGATTTCCAAACAACCTTGGTTAAGGGAACCTTCTTCAAGAGTCAGAGCTCACCATATCAAGTGGGTCATAGCCCCTGACAACCTTGGCTAGAGGAAAATAAATCCTCTTTGCCCCTTGCTAGATGTTTGATTCATCATGACCTGCATCACAAGCCCTTGAGATCCTTGAAATGGGTTAGGATGTATGCAATGGTATGATGTCATGATGCATGGGGTGATATGAATAAACCCTGTTATGAGTCCTTATTAAGGACTGCGAACCAAAACCTGCAAGAAAACTTGGTAAACCCTGTTATGAGTCCTAATTAAGGACTACAAACAAAACCTGCGAGAAAACCTGGTAAACCTTGTTATGAGTCCTAATTCAGGACTACAAACAAAACCTGTGAGAAACTCAAGCGTCAGATAACAAGCATGCAAGTAGGCAAGTACAAAGGCACACAAGTCACACAAAAGTGCCCTTAGAGTTTAGGCCAGCATGAGGTCTAGGTATTACCCTCTTTCAGTTCGTTGGTTCATACCTGTCCTAATCAAAAGTAACCGAGTTCTTAGAGGATCCCAATATCATTGACTAACCTCAATCGGTCATAACTCCAGCATCGCAATCTTTTCTTGCGGCCAAAACCATCACGAGAGTTTAGCCTCAATGGGCGTAGCATACTGCTACTGTTCTAATGGCCAAGTTGTGTCGATTTAGGGTTCTAAGGTCGGTTGGTGCTTAATGACTCCTTAGAAGACCCATATTCTCCCCGTTTCAACACGAGGGATATCGGTACAGACCAAGGCGCCACACCAACGTAGCCACTGCTTCACCCATGTCGGTATACGCCGGACAGGTCCCTCACAGCTTATGCTACCTAAACAGGGTATCCCCAGATCCGGGTTAGGATCTATGTAACTCCCATGCAACCCACAAATTTAAAGCAGACAAATCAATACAATTGAAAACACAGTTATGAACTAACCCTAAGGTACACCTCACTTTAAGTGTCCCCAGCAGAGTCGCCAGTTCTGTGATCGGTGGATCTGGAACTGACTGTTTAACGCTGGTTCGCGAAATGTCGCGGAAGCAAGAGTCGCCACTGTCTTTTATTTTCTCCAAATGGAAAGGACAAAAGCACAGAAAAATTCCTTAAAGAGATTGCTCTCGGTTCGGGAGGTAGATTATAGAAAGGGAAGGTGTTAGCACCCTTTCTATCCATGGTTATCCATGGGCTCTTAGATACTTGCTCACTTGTGTTTTCAAAATTGTTTGTTTGCTTTTCAACTGTGGGTTTTAAAAAGTTTCTTTGAAAATTCCAGTTCGACTCTTGTATCGGTCCTCAAGAGTGTTTGAAAAGTTGCTTTCGAAAGCTTTTTGAAAAGGTGTCAGTGTGAAAAGTCTTTTTGATTTGTTTTCGAAATTAGAGCAAGTATCTACGAGAACCTACCTACCCTAAGGAATTCGTCTGTGTAAATGTCCTTTAAAGTAGTGCCATCCCACCATTGAGGGGTAGGTAGCACCACCATTGGAGGTGTTCGGGTCAATTCGAGGGTTTGGGACATGGTGATCACCAGAGCAATAGGAAGACACCTTAGAAGCTACCCTCATGCCAGGTTCCCGGATCATGAGGACTTACTAAGACATCCTCTACTCGACGATCACCTTTCGAGGCAAGGCAACAGTGAGGCGTACCCTAGGGGTGGTGTGTGCGAATAGTGTGTCGTTTTCAGATTTTTATCTTGTCATATTATTTGTGTTCTACGCTTGTTTTTATTTTGTCCATACAGTCTTTCATGCTTTGTTTTAACAGTTAAAAGTATTGCGGGAAAAGTAAATTCTAAGCTATTACAAAAAGCGCGGGTCCACATCGCCAAAATTAAACCAGGACCCGATTTGACAGAAAAATAAAGAAGAGCAAATAAAGAATTAAAAGTGCGAGAAGGAATTTACATGGCTTCGGGAGAGGTACATAATTATTTAAGCAAAATAAAATAAATGTGCGAATTAAGAATTAAATCGGAACGAGGGCGTTGGACCCTTTTGCGAAATTAAGCTATATGATGAAATTAATTTAAGAAAAGAAATTGTTTTTTTGGTGTTTTTATGTATTTTAAGATTTAATAGAAAAAATTAATTGCAATTAAACGCTAACCCTAATTCTATTTTATTTTTATTTAAGAAAATATTGAATTTTTAACCTAAATTAAACCTAATTTTTACATGCAAATTTGATTATAAAAATAAAAATAAATATTTAATTATTTGAAAGAAAAATGAAAAGGGTGAAAAATTATTAATTAAACCTAATTCTATGTTTTTGGATTTTATTATGAAAAGAATTAAAATTAACCTAATTTGAAACAAATTTTAATTACATGCAAATTTATTCATGAAAATATTAAAACAAAAATATTTATTATTTAATTCTTTTTTCTGATTTTTTAGGATGTTTTTGTATTTATGAAAATGATAAAATTAATCAATTAAACAATAAAAAAAGTAAAAATAATAACACAAAAAGGTAAAGAAAATAAAAAAAATAAAATAAATAAAAACAAGTGCAAACCTGGGGGTTCAGACCCCAATATGGAGGTTAAATCCAAGCAATTCTGGCCCATTTGAGCATGGCCTTGTGGACTTTTCTACTAGCGTGTAGCACTTTGACTGCAGCCTACCATGCTCCCTGATTCCTGGCCCTTGGATGGATGAGGTTGGACGCGTGGACATTGGATCTTGGCAGTGTATGGTATGTCCTTGCTTTTGAAACTGCACGTGAACACATATTGAAAAATAATATTGAGACAAAGAAGACCTGGGACTCGAACCCAGGTCATGGATGTTGCCAGCGTATGCCTTGCCACTGAACCACTTGTTGCGCTTTGTATATAACATAAATGAAGAATAATATAATAAGAAACAATGGTTAGTGGTTCAAAAACGCGCGAAATTTAAAAGAACCAACCAACGTACGCCACGAGGTCGTCTTCTCCATGTTCCTGAAACACAAAACATTTAGGCCACGGTTTTATACGCGTTCCGTTAGGTAGCTTTCCAGAAAATAGCGATTAGCCCTATAGTGTTCATAAATTGAGCGCGAGGGTGGTCTTAAGGTCGCCTGAGTGTGCTGAGTTGAATGGTGGTGGTCTTGAGGGCCAATTTTTCCTCATTTAAGAACCCCTAATCTGAAGCTTGCAAAACCCTAAAACTTGGCAATGGTGAAATCGTGTATACGGCATAAAAACATAATTGAATATATTGGTTAGCTTCAGAATCTCATCAGGAATATAAATCAATGAATAAAATGTTATGAAGATGCATAAATTTTAAAACACGATTATGAATTTTTCACGAGGTATCTTGAATGCTGTATACCAATTCCTTGCGCTTTGATAGTTGTTGTTGATTGGAATATGTCCAGTGACCTTCAAGGAAGCTAATGGAACAAGAATTAGGTCTTGAATTGCCCTGGAAGTGTACTTTCAGTATTGACTTTTTTGAGAAAAATTCCAAGTTTGGTTATGGCTTTGTTGAGCTGCTGCGTGTGTTTGAGCATTAGGGTTTCCTTTAGGCTTATGTACTGAATGGATTAGGTCAAGAAACTTGCTCAAAATCTCTTGCAATCATGGTTTTGAAGATTTGATTTTCAAGCTTTGTTTTTTCAATCTTTTCCATACAATTTTGTGTCAATTAGGATCCAATAAAACCAAATCTTCCCATATTTGAATGTGCACGAATTATTGAGTAGGTTACATGTGCAAAAAGATTTGTTAGGTTAAATTAAGTATTTTTCATATATTTAAATGATTTAAATGAATTAATATAAATAAAAATTCAAATAAATAAATAAAAAATGAAGAAATACTTCCCTTTGGGCCAAGTGGTCGTGCATATGTCATGGATGATGAATCATGGAAGAAAAATGGGCCCATTAGCAATTTTAGGTCATTTGAAGTAATGTTGACTTTTCAAAATATCCAAAAATTTCCCAACTTCCACAAGGCATAACTTGCTCAATTTTTAAGCTTTTCTCATGTTCTTGGACATTTTGGAAAGGTCTTTGAGTCCTATAACCAATGTCTTTGGTCCCATGTCATTTTGATTTACCAATCTCAAGTTATGGCCTTTGACTTAAAGTCCCTTTTTGTTGACTTTTGAAAATGACCTATAATGTTGAAATTGATAACTTTTTGTGAGAGCACTTCTTGGACTTGAAGTATGAAGATGAGTTGTAGGAAATGTCTTTCTCTTCAAAATGAGCTTTGGATGGAATTTTTCTGATAATCCATGTGAAAGTTATGCCCTGGTCAATTTCAGTTGACTTTTTCAGCTGTCCAAATAAGGAAACTTTTGCATCTTGATGATTTCTGAGCCAAATTTTGAGAATCATGATCAAGCTTTGATCAAATGATGTTTGTGGCTTCAAAATGATATGTTGACCAAAAATTTGAACTTTTGACTGTCAAATGACCATTTTGCCCCTACAGTTGACTGTAGTGCAATTAGGGTTTTTGACTGTGCAATTTTGTGCTGAATGCCTTGAAACTTGATATGAGGATGCTTGACCATATTTGTAGGCATGTGAGACTTGATTGGACCTTTGAAAACTTCATTTTCTTGATCAGAACAAAACCCTAATTTTGACTGTATAGGAGATCTTTGACTGTGCAACCCTTGGGGAACTTTGAAGCTTTGACTTGGCAATTTCTTGAAGAATATGGGAGGGCAAATTTTGGGGTACAACAGTGGGGTAGTTCATTCTTTTGAACTTGTGGTGGTGGTTCTGGATTTATCCTAAGTATCATATTTTCCAGTTTGGGATTAGTGATTTCATCCACCACCTCAAAGGTTGACCTTACCCTCTTAACAGTAATTATATCCCTAGTTTCATGGTCCTCTAATTTCTCTTTTTATGCAAGACTTCAAACAAGGGTGCATTAGTGTGGATATTTTCCAATACCTCCACATATGTTTTAAATTGGGAGTCTACCTGAGCTTCCATAAAACTTTTCGAGAAAGGAAACGGTGGGGTATAGGGATGAGGAATAACAATAGGTGCTTCCTTCTCTACCTCTTCTACAACCTCCCTTTCAGGTGGTGTTGGAGGATTTTTCTCAATCTTTACTCTTTTCTCGTCGGAACTCTCCTCAACCACATCATCACTCTCCTCAACCTCATTATCACTCTCCTTAGGATTTTCAATTTGTTTTTCACTAGTGGTTGTTACAACATACATTTTTTCCTCATGGAAGGGTCCTATAGGGTTTTGTTCAAGCTGGCAGATTTGAGTTTCTAAGGCTATGTTGTGAGTCGTGAGCGACTCCACCACAGTGGTCAGTTGCCTAAGGGTTTCATTGTTTTGAAGACTTTGTTTGCTAAACTCTTCATTCTGGACAGTTTGTGTCTCTATAAAGTGCTCCATCATAGATTCTTACCTAGAGTGAATTAGTGTCGCATAAGAATCCTCCATTGATGTTTCGAAGTTGAAATCATGTGATTCTTCTGATTCTTCAAAGTGAGTTAGAGTCGCATTTTGTGTTTCCACAAAGTGCTCTGTCATCATATATATTTCAGTAAAAAAATTCATTAATATTTCGAGGTCGGATTTATAGGATTCGTGCGTCTCCTTGAAATATTGGGTGTAGTGATTCTATGGGAAATTTGGTTGAGGATAAGTTTGGTTGGAATGATAATATTCTTGTGATTCTTCAAAATGTTGGGATTGATAGTTGGAAAGGTAATTCGAGTGAGAATGAGTTTGTGACGCATTGAAATTCTCCAATAGTATTTTGAGGTTGGATTTATGGGGTTCTTGTGATTCCATGAAATACTCGGAATGGGAGTTGTAGAAAAAAAATTGGGTGATACATAGTAATAGGGACAAGAGTGCCTTAATCTATACGGTGCAACAACAAAATAACAATATTGACTGTTGGTCCCTGGAAACAGCGCCAAAAACTTGATGCGTCCGCAAGTGCATGGAAATATCGAAATAATATAAAAGATTGTTGAACCACAGAGACCAATGTCAACCTACTGCAATCTATCGCTACTTTGTAAAGCTAAGGCTAATGAATAATTGGATTTTGGGGGGCAATTAAGAACTAAAACTAAAAATGACTTTAGAAAATGTAATAATAAAGAGAGACCGAAATATGGTTTCCGCGTTCCTGAAGGACTTATAGAAAACGGGTACTAATTACAACTATCACTTAGTTCCGTAGAATATACTGACTTAAGGAATCCGCCTCACGCTCTCGCGGTATTAACTAAAGCCATACTTCCTAATCCCAAGATTTTGCTCTCGCTCTCCCGGTAACTAAGAAATATATTTTGAAAGCTAATAATATCCTAAACGCATATAAAGCACTCTCGCTGTATTATGATTTGTTGCCTAATTTCCACTATATGGTTCGATCCCCACGCCCTCGCAGTGCCGGCTCTAACCTTAATTGATTTCTCACTCTCGTGACAAAATCGCGTTAAATAATCTTTCACTCTCGTGACAAGGCTATTTAAATTAGACTTGGAAATTAAAACCAAAACAGAATTCTAATCATAAATTTGCACCTATTATTTTCTACCGAGTCCGTTGGCAACAACAGTCCTTATACACCGAACTCAAGAATATTTAGCCAAACATGATACTAATTAAAAACACATGAATAATTATAGTTACGATGAAAAATAACATAGCAATTAAATTTGACAAACAAAATATAATAATAATTAATGCGATAAAAAAGAATAGCAATGATAATAATAATAGTAAAGCGGTAAAATGAAGAACCTGTAAATGCAGAAAATGGAAACAAAGAAAACTTGAATTGAAATAGCCGACAAACTTAGATCCGATACATAAATTAAACGGTAGAAATAAATCCTAAAACTAATTGGTAACAGTCCCCCGATATGGAGAACTGTTACTTTGACATTCTAAGAAAAAGCTATGAACGAAAAATGGTGGAAAAATAGACGAGAGAGAGAGAGAGAGCCTCAAAGTTGTTGCGGTAACTGCTTTCCAATATATACTCCTCTGATAAGTTGTTTCTGTGAGAGAAAATAGGGGTAGTGGCATCATGGAGAGAGTATTAAGGAAGACTTGGTTGGAGAAAAAATAGGATGAATTGGTTAGTTGGTTTCAGTCTTAGACGACTTAGTGTGTGGAGAAAAAGTAGGAGCAGTTGGTTTGATACGCCCTGGAAAAGGTCTCGTGACAACCATCAAGGGTGGGTGACAACCGTCACCCTTTCCTTTTTTGCTTTTTCCGACCGTTAAGGGTGGTGACGACCGTCACCCTTTCCTTTTTTGCTTGTGCCGACCATTACAGTGGGTGTGACGAGCGTCACACCTTGTGGGCCACGCGCTTCTTTCTTTGTGGGCCTTGGGTTTTTCATTTCTTTTAATGGGCCTTTTTTCTTTTAGGATATTTCCTATTTTTCTTCATTTGTACCCCATTTTTCTTCCTTTTATCAAACAAGCCTTGTAAACATTAAATTCCTGAAACACATTAAAATACCAGCATAATACCAACATAAAGCAACATAATTAAAATAAAATAGAGACATAATTTATGTTAATCAAGTCAAATATACTATACATTTTTGTGTTATCACCTTTCCGATGTTTGAATATGAACATGTATATATTAGGTATAACTTTGGTCAAAAAGTCAAACTTCCAAAGTTGACTTTGACCAAAGTCAAAGAAACTTGTTTGTGTGCCTTTGAACCAACCTTGATATGTTTCCATGATTGCATAAGAAAAATTGAATCACCAACATCCATGTGTGCCATTCTTGAATCTTAATGAAACCATAAATTGGATGCTCGAGTTTCATGTTCTCAATGCCTTGTATCTTAAGCTATATCTCTTTGGAGAAATGCACAAAACCTTAATTTGATTGAATGGTGAGTAGATGAGACCTTGATCCACGACTCAAACAATAAGATACCTCTTGACTTGATGAAGGATCAATGAATAAAACTCTTAATAAACCCTTTATATGAGAATCAAACTTAAAACATGGAAGGAAGGATGCTCAAGATAGCCATGAAATAAAACCCTAATTCAGTGAACCTCAGTTGATGAACATTGTCAAGATCAAGCGTAAGGATGAGAAACCCTAATTCTGTGAACTTTTTGAACATTGATGGAGAAATAGCCTTGATGTAGAATCCTTAAACCATCACACTGAAGTGATCCACTGCACCCTGGGTGCCTTATCCAATGAATGGATGGCTGGTATGCTAATGACATAATGGAGATATGCATATGAAATCTTAAGTATAAGCCAATAAGAGGTTAAGATTAAGAGGGAAAATTTTGGCGTACAATACTCACGTATTATAATCATTTTATAAAATTAAGTAAAAAGTAAGGAATGTAAAAAATAGTACCTAAAGTTGTTTGCAATTAACTGGTAAAAGCGTAGGGCTTCGAGAGCAACTTTGAGAAATGGTAAAAGTACAGGAATGGAGAGCAGGGAAGGAATCGTGGAGGTTTTATATGATCAGAGATTTTGAAACGGTTATGGGAAGCTATATCATTTTGGGGCCATAATGAAATTGGGTTTCCCATAAAAAGTCACCACGACGAAGAGAGAGAGAGAGAGAGAGAGAGAGAGAGAGAGAGAGAAGAAATCTAGCAAGATATTCACAATCATTACTAGTTAAATACGCCATTAGATGTCATCAAGTTGGGGCCTATGGGCGATCTTTAGACGAATTTAGGCCAAGTTAGGACATAGTCTCCAATTAAGGAGGGTGTTCCAGGACTCTTTGTCTGGACATTTCACCATTTCAGGCTTTATGCTCTGGTGTCATACCCCAAATTTTCCCACTAGTTCCTAATATTTTTATTTCTATTTCTAAAAAAATTATTTTTCTTTATAATATATTATTCACATATTCATAGGGTTTAAATTTTATAAAGGGTTTTTTTTTTATTTTATGAAGAAACTAATGAGCCTTTCTAAAACAGAAAATCCCATGCAAATTTTTTAAGGCCCATTTCATTTTCGTTATATATTTTGTCTTCAGCCCATTTCGAAGGAGGACTTTTTTTAGAACTCTTGGGTCTTCCTAAATCAGAAAGGCCCATGCAAAGTTTTGGTCCATTTAGAGTTCTATAGAAAGGGGAGTGTGTTGTTTGTATGAGGGTTTTTTTTGACTAATTGGACCGGTCCACTAAGAGCATTGAGGCATGATTTAAATAAAAGTTGAGGGGGTATGTTTTTTAAAGAGGTCCATACGTAATTCATTTTTTTAAAAGCCTAATCAGTGAACAATCTGGCCATTTTAGTTTTTGTTGTTTTGAGAAACTGTGTTTGTTTTTATATTGAATTATTATTATAATTAAACCTTATATTTTAAACTCAACTTAATTGTTTCGTTTTATTAATTAAAGGAAAAAACGTTAACAAAAAGGCTTTTTTAGCACGATCCATTACAAAGTCCAAACCCAACCAGCCCAAGTCCAAATAAAAAAAATGCGTATTGTTCAGATTGAAAAGGAAAAAACGCACGCTTTAGGGATAAGAAACGCGCATTGTTTATCGATCATTTAAAAATAACGCTTGTTTAAAGCCAAAAACAATCACTGTTCAAATCATTTACAAATCAAATCTTGACTAAGCTTAATACAAATCAATACAGAATCAAAACAGAATCGTGATTAAATCAAAATTGCTATACGAACTACAATTGGATCAATTACAACCTGAAATCAATCAAGACTAATCTCTAAAATCCCTAATTTCCTAAATCATATAATCCTAAAACACTATAAAAAACTAAGTGTTCTAAGACAGTGGGGAAGAAATTTTTTACAGAAAAAAGAAGAAATTGAGAGGAGAAGTTTGATCGAGAGCCTCCCCACTGTAATCTTCGTACATCGCCGCTCCGTGTGGACTAGGGTTTCAACATCTGAAACCCTGGATACTTCAACCTCCACCGCTACTTCCTCCAGCGCCTGTGTCAAACCACCTGCTTTGTACCTGTCAGACACAAACGAAAAGGGATCAGAAGGAGAATTACAAAAAGGAGGCTCGAAGAACAGTCGCGGCCGGAGGTAAGCGACTTAAATATTTATTTTATTTTTGCTGTGCGATTTGGGTTGTGGGGATAAACTTAGATCTAGGAGGTAAAAGAAGATCACTGCCGATTAGGGTTTACGAGTAACAGCTACAATTATGGTTTGTTGTTACAGTGGATGGAAGAGAGATGAGAGATGAGACGAGACAAGATCAGATGCTTGTCACCTCACACATATTACCGTGCTCCCTCCATCATAACCATGCGATCATAATCCAATGCCCCAAGTTCACACGCCCACTGTAGCACCATACAACTGCCCATATGGAGTCCAAATAGACTCCCAAACCCCTTTGGGCCAGGCCCATTACTAATCACACCTCCCTTGTTTTATTTTTACTATTGCGTAAAGAGATTAATTCTCACAGCCTTATGGGCCAAGTCCAATATCTGAACTTGGGACCCTACCCCTCACACCCCCAGTTTTTACTGCACAACTCAAATTCAAACCCCCATGTGTTGGGCCTGAATTCAACATCTGAATTCAAGGCCCTGCTACATACACCCCCCCTATTTTACTACCCCCAACTTAATTTACAACCCCCTGCGTTTTAATTTAATTTTATTATTTTTAGATTTTATATTGTATATTTTTAATATATCTATAATTTTAATATTATTTACTATTATTATAATTTAAATATTTATTTTTCTAAACCCATCCAATATTTTATTTATTTTATTGCATTAAAATATTTTTACCATGCACTAATAAGATAATTTTTATAATTAATACATTAAAAAAATATTTAACCAACCCTAAACTATTTTTCTAAATTCAAATTAAACAACAATCAATTTTCAAAAAGGATTACAAGAATATTTAAATCGACTGCGCACTTCGTCTAACTACTCCGCTATTCACACACCCAGACTAAGTACAAGGGGAATTCAAATATCTTCGTAATCCATAAAAAATACCAACCCACTATGAACTACGAATTGAGACTTTGGTTCCTTATAATAGGATATGTAGGCATACGACTAAAATCATGGCGAGTTCCCCTAATAAAAATTAAAACCCTTTTCTTTAAAAATTATGCTTCTAAACCCTAGTATCCTTGTGAACAAGGTAGATGAGGGGGTTCCTAACACCTTCCATTTGTCTAAGAACGAGTCCAACAACTTATAATATCTTTCAAAATTAGGGTTAACCTTTATATTACCTTTCTTAGGATAAAAATTAAGGGTGACGAATCTTAATTTAAAACAAGTTACAACAGCTGGAGACTTCACTGGGGACTCAACCCTGGGGTTTATAAGCCATTCCTTTTGTTTTTGGGGTTTCTAGAGTTTTTCTTGATTTTGGGTTTATATTTCTTGCTTATTTAATTATTTATTTATTTTTGATCATTATATTATTTATTATATTATATTCATCTGTCGTGGGATTTTATTGTTCCAAAAATTATTTTCAAAACCCTTAGAAAGAAGGTTCGTTTATTTGCCAAGGGGATACATCAGCCCTATGAGTTTATGTGACGACTTCGCCTAGAGTCGATTGGATTCCACAAAAGGAATACGTCTCAAAAGATATCCTCTAGAGAAGTAGGACTTTGGAATGAAACCTATGACTCTTTGTACAATCCTTAAACCAAAATCTCATTTCATGACCTAGAGACGAAAGTTTCGGTCTGCAAAGAGGCTCCACTTAAGGGAGGCCCTTGTGCCTTTCCCTCTAGTTTTATTCATGATACCCTAAAGGAAACCACCTTATGGGAGGGTAGACTATCTGTAGGCCAAAACTAGGAGCCTACCTTCTAAGGATGTCATTCATGAAATCCCTTTACTAAGCCCCACACTCATGCATTCATACATTTTTGCATTTCATATATTTATCCTCCATTTCTTTTTGTTTGTCTTATTCACAGGGTAAAAAAAATAACTAAAGGTTTTTTGGTAAAGTGTCCTGAAAATGAATACCAACGGGAAACAACTTATTTGTATCAATGCCATCAAGCCATATATGTCAAAAATCAAGGCTATAAAAAGGAAATTGTATGAAAGAGCTTTGAAGATGTTCACTCTCCTCTATGGGGATACCCTTGACTTAACCAAAGTAGAGGTATAATTGGATGTTGTTTCTTCCCTAATTCAGTTCTACGACCCTCCATTGAGGTGCTTCACTTTTCAAGACTTTCAGCTAGCACCGACTCTAGAAGAATTTGACAGACTTTTAAACTTTTCTAAAGAAAAATCTTATGTGGGTATCGGGCAGACTATTAACGTCAAAATATTGGCAAAGGGTTTAGGGATCCCTTATCCCGAATTTTCACTTAATTACAAAAAATAAGGTGACGTACAAGGGATTAAGAGATGCTACTTGGAGACTAAGGCTTTGAAAAGATCAGACGGTGGTATGGAATAATGATTGTCAAAAAGCCTTCGAGACAATAAAGTAATATTTACAAGAGCTACCAATCTTAATGCCACCAGTTCCTGGAAGACCACTAGTCATATATCTGACAGTGCTTGAAGGATCAATGGGATGTGTATTAGCACAAAATGATGAAACAGGTAGAAAAGAGCACACAATCTTCTACCTCAGCAAGAAATTTACTGACTGTGAAACCAGGTACTCGCTTCTCGAGAAAACTTGTTATGCATTGGCTTGGGCTACTAAAAGATTGAGGCAGTACATGTTAAATCACACCACATGGTTAATAGCAAGAATGGATCCTTTAAAGTATGTGTCAAAAAACTAGCTCTTATAGGAAAGATTTCCCGAGTGCATACGCTACTATCAGAACATGACATCCAATACGTTACTAAAAAGTCCATTAAGGATAGTGTACTAGCTGACCATCTAGCTCACCATCTATTACCAGAATATCAACCAATGAAGTTCGACATTCTATACGAAGATGTCATGGTTATAGGTGACTACGAAATACTCGAGCCTGATGAAGGACCTGAACCAGGTGTCATACCCCAAATTTGCCCGCCCCTTATTTCTACAATCACAAAATATTTTAAACATGGTTTGTATAATATTATTTGATTTTTATAAAGATTTGTTTACAAACCTATTTAAAAAATATAATAATTTATTTCAGATCATTTGTATTTTTGAATAAATAAATATTTGCACACCTTTCGTATACTTTCAAATTGAGTGTACTTATAAATCAGTAACATAACATAATTGGTGAAGAATGAAGCTTGCAAGCGTAAGGTCACGAGTTTGAATCTCTTGTGCCGCACTTTCAACATTTTTTTTCCTATTTTTTGTCACTAATTTTATTTCCTTTTTAAATAGGTGTATATTATTGGTTATTTGATGTCAATTTGTGTCACACTTTGTTTTTTATTGGTTAATTTTGTTTTATTTCCAATTTGGATGGTTTTTCATCTATAAATAGGACATATTTTTTACACTTTTAGATCATCCATAATTTTACAATTGCACATACACAAATTCTCACAAGTCCATAATTCATCAACAACTTCTTACAATTCTTTTTATTTTTTTGTTTATTCCAAGGTTGTTGCCTATATCAGACAACAACTATTCTTGGCCGATGATTTCATAAGAGGTCCCCTCCATTTTATTTTCAATTCCTTTTAGTTTTAATTGATACGTTATTTAATGATGATTTGTTTGATAGTATGTGTTTTAACTAACAGTTTATAATATTATTAATTGTTTTTCGCCCAACAATTTATAAGGTTACCATATTTTGGTATAACAATTTATATTATTACTGATTCTTTCATCTGGTAATTTACATATGTCTTGCTAATATTAAATGATCATTATCAACTCCTTCAAATTTCTTCACTATAATTTAACTTGCAAATTTCTTGTCACAGATAAAACTAATACATTCACTCACGAATAAAACATGTACATGTCCACTCACACTTTATTTGTTCTAATATTTACTTTTTTTTGTTCCAAGAGTTTTTAACCCACTGATATTCCACATGTATGAGCATCCACAAACTGATTTTATATCCAAATCAACTCTTTTCATGTATGATAACAATACAACAATATATTATTATTATCATTATCAATTACAGATTGTAAAAAAAGAAAGAGAGAAGAAGAAGAAGGTGCCCAGATCTGGAAATTGCAAACAGCGCCACCATGCCAATCGCACCACACATCATCTCCGCCAGAATCGTGCCGACCGTCGTAAGCTTTTCTTCGAATATGGTACTATTCGTAATCATCCTTCCCTTTTTCATGTTTTGTATCCTTTTTGTCTTTTTTTTTATTTGAGTAAGTCTTAATACTTGCATTCATACTTTTGTTAAGAAATTTTTGTTTTGATTTTTCTTTGGGTTTTGTTTTCTTTATTAATTGTTTGAAGTTTCGTGAGAGAAAAGAAGTTGAGAAAGTTTGAGAAAAAGGGTAAGAAAGACGTGGAAGAGAAAGAGGATTGGTGGGATGTGATGTTGTTTCTATTATATTAGTATGTTGTTATATTTATTTTATTTTTATTTTTTAAAAAATCCTCCACGTGTCATAATTTAATTGGTATTTTTTAAGAAAGAATGGAGAAGTTAAGAGGTTGTAGTGTGACCAAGTCACATAATAAGGGAAGTCTCTTCCACCAATTTCTTTTTAATTAATTCTTTTTTTTTCTTTTTTATATATGTTGTCATTATATTAATTTTAGAGTTAAGAGATAGTTTTTTAAAATGACTTTGGGCCCAAGTCAAACTTATGTTCTACACTCCTCTTACTTAATTTCTACACCCGCTAAACTTTGCTTCTTATTTATTTATTTATTCATTTTTTAGTTTAGTTTAGTTTTTACTTTTACTTAATATTTTAATTAATTCTAAACCATTATTAAAAATACAAAAACAAATAAAAATGTAAAAAATATAAGAATATGTCATTTAATTAGTTTTTTTATTAATTAGAGAATTTATTAGCTTGTAAATAATTCGTACGTATATTATAATTCAAACTCAATTTTTAATCAAATTAATTTCAACATTCTATAAATAATAGGATGACCATCTTAGGATAATTAAATTGGTCGACACATCGTCTATCAGTTTATTATTCAAAATCAAACAATTTAAACCCGTGCGATTCATCATATATTTCACCCGTGAGAAACATGTGGTCAATATCTGGTCACATGATGAGGGGGACTATATCAGCCACCCTCGCTCTACATCTAAAAGATACCTAAGCAAACATCAAATTATTTTTCGTAATAAATTAATTCAACATTAATTTTCAAAAAAAAGGAATGCAAATATATTTGAATTAACTATGTATTTGGTCTAACAAACTCCACTATTCCTACTCTTAGACCACGTACGCAGGAAATTCAAAGTATATTTCGTAATCGATAAAAAACACAAACCAACCGCGAACTTCGAAATAGGACTCTGATTCCTCCTAAGAGGATACATAGACATACGATCAAAATCGTGGCGACTCTCGCTAACTAAAATTCAAACCATTTTCCCAAATAAATAATTAAAACCCTATTTCTAAAAACGTGCTTCTAAACCCAGTATCCCTGTGAACAAGGTAGACAAGGGGTGCCTAACACCTTCCCCTCGTCTAGAACCGAGTCCCAATCTTAAATCTCTAAACTTTAGGGTTATTCCTTTATACTCCCTTACTTTAGGATAAAAATTAAGGGTGACGACTCTGATTTAAAAAACCAGTTACAATAGCTGGTGACTCTGCTGGGGACTCAACTCTGGGTTTAGAAGCCTTATCTTTCGGTTTCAGGGTTTCTTGGGGTTTTTTGTTTATCATATATTTTCTTATTTAAGTATTTATTTATTTATTGTTATTATTCATTATATTATACTTATTTGTGGTGGGGATTTAAATTTTTACAAAATTATTCTCAATAATCTTAGAAAGAAGGTTTGTCTATTAGCCAGGGGGTTACATCAATCCTATGAGTTTATGTGACGACTTCGCCTAGAGTCGGTGAAATTTTGAAAAAGGAATACCTCTCGAGAGACATCCTCTTTGGAGGTAGGAGTTTGGAATGACACCTATGACTTTTTGTATGGCCTTCAAACCAAAAACTCGTGATGAGACCTTTCATGATCTAGAGATGAAAGTTTCGGTCTATAAAAAGACTTCGCTTAAGGGAGGCCCTTGTGTCTTTCCCTCTAGTGTCATTCATGATACTCTTAAGGAAGCCACCTTATATGGAGAATAGAATATCCGTAGGCCAATACTAAGGACCTACCTTCTAAGGATACCTTTCACAAATCCAACTACAATCTACAAACCCGCAAGGGTTATCCGTTCATCCACTACTATCTCTACCCCGTAGGACTTTCGTCTATGTCGTAATCTCTATCCTGTAGGAACTCCTTGTATTTTAATTGGCCATAAATCTTAGATAATTCCTACATGTCTCAATCTATGAGACAATATAAAATATCATTAAATCCACATATGTTATTATCTCCGTCCTTAAGGAGTTTCTGCCTGTCTCAATTTTTGAGTCAGAGTAGGATATCATCATCCAACCTGTATAGGGTACCCCTACATCTACCACTATACTACGTCTATGTTGCATTGCATATCCATGAATTTTTTATACTTTTGCATACCCAAGCATTTTCATACATTTTCATTCTTCATCCATCTGCATAAAACTCATATCTCTTCCTCTCAGAGAAAGCTTCCAACCATAGTCCAACAAGGTGATTCCCAGATCCTCAGAACGAACTCGAGATAGCTCCCGAAGCAAGTGTAAAGTTAGCTACAACAATGGAAGAAGGTCAATAAGCCATAATTGAGGACGTCATTACACCTCAAGAAAACACTATGGCTCGACCCCAGCCTATAGAAGCTTCAATTAAGAACCTTAATGTACAAGAACACCCCATTTTCTAAGAAGGGTATACTCCATCCCACAAATCCATTGAGTATCATCAATTTGAATTCCCTGTGCCGAAACCCCAAGGGGAAAACATAACCATGAATGCTGGAGAGCCACAAGATGACTAGGACATCAAAAGATAATGCATGCTGGAAAAAAAGGCTTAGCGCCATAGAAGGACAGGACATTCATAACTTTGATGTTTCTGCTTTATGTTTGGTTGAAGACGTGGTATTTCCTCCGAAGTTTAAGATGCTAGATTTAAAAAAGTACAAAGGGGCTAGTTGCCCTAAGACCCATCTGAATATGTATGTTAGGAAGATGGTAGCATACCCACACGACGACAAATTGCTTATTCATTGTTTTCAAGACAGTCTTAGTGGAGCATCGTTAGAATGGTATACACAATTGGAAAGAAATCACGTCCCCACCTGGAAAGACTTGGCTTTGGAATTTCAGATAAATTATCAATATAATATTGACATGGCTCCAAGTTGCATGCAATTGCAAGATTTATATCAGAGGGGTAACAATTCTTTCAAAGAATACGCACAGAGATGGAGGGAGTTGGTTGCTCGAGTAAAACCTCCTTTATTGGATAAAGAGTTGATAGACATGTTCATGAGCACTCTATGAGGTCAGTACTATGAAAAAATGTTTGGCAGTATACAATCACGCTTCTCTGACCTATTAATAATTGGGGAACGCATTGAGAACGACATCAAAACTGGAAAAATCCGAAGCGTCTTGAGTGGCTCGACTAGTGAATCCCTTAGAGATTTACAAGAGGAAGAATAAAAATAAACAAATTCTATTTGGGGAACTTACCAAGCCCTAGAAACTCCATCTCATGTGCCTCATCATCAATATTCGTATGCAGTAGATGCTCAATACCAACAACCACCCTCTGGTCTTCAACACCAGCAGCCATGGCCTATAACACAGAACCGGCATGCTAAGATTTCATCTCAACGTCGACGTCAGGATTTACAAGATCGAAATCGAAACAATCAACATTAACACTTGAATCAAGATAGGCATCCAAACAGCCAAAAAGGGGAAAATCGCCAGTTTGACTCGATCCTTATGACATACAATCAATTATGGTCATATCTGGTCCAAAATTCATCAATGACCCCTAGACAAACCAGATTCATGAAGTCTTTATTTCCTCCTTGGTATAACCTGGATGTTCAATGTGATATTCATGGTGGAGTAGCGGGGCATTCGATTTAAGAATGAAAATCATTCAAAGAAGTGGCGTAAGGGCTTATTGACAATAAGCAATTAACTTTTGAAGAAGATGACCCACACATGATGGAAAATCCCTCGCCCTGATTGGTGGATCATTACAGAATCTTATCTCCAAAATAATTAGGCTTTATCATTTCAAATTGTAATTTCTTTCTTGCTAAGCGTTATTTGTTATAAACTTTGTACTCTTTGGTCAAGTGATTTTAATAAAATAAGAGTGCATGTTTTTGAAATCGATTCATTCCATGAATAATCAACAACTTTCCATTTTCACTCTTCTTTTCTATTTTCAAATTAAAAAAATCTGATGGAGAATGATGAAAATACAAAATAATCAAATTTTTGTTGATGTATGCTTTTTAATAGTAAGGCTTAGCTGACGACGTAACACATTGTTTCAATTCCTAAACAATGGAGATATAAGGAGTTAATTCGTAGTTAACCCCCTTGAGCCAGAAGTCGGAGTTCTCTCTATTTTCCAAAAAAAACCCATAATCTTAACCATGGGAAGGGTAGATTTCAATTAATTCGACGATGCATTCAAATCCCAGGAGAATCGAAACGATCTATGCAAAGGTTCAAGCATATCTCTTTCCTCGATACATCATCGAGAGAACGATCTAAGAAAAGGTTCAAGCATATCTCTTTCCTTGATACATCATTGAGAGAATGATCTAAGCAAAGATTTGAAGCACATCATATTCCTCACATTCATCATCGAAGATTGAGGAATCAATAAAAACAAAGTCCACGACATCTTTCTTCATTAATCAAGATCGAAGAAACGATGAAGACAAAGCTTACAACAATCAGCATGGCAGTCACAAATTTTCAAAAACCAAAAGCGAAAAAATAAATTCAAAATAAAAATGTGAAAGCCCGCTACGTCAAAGAAAATCAAAACTTAACTTAGGCAAAAGTTAGGGTATCCCGATGGATCAAAAAAAATTCAAAAAAACCGGTCCATGCAAAAATAAGGGATTGAAAATAATAAATTGAAGAACAATCTTGTGACTGCCACCTCAAGAATCGTCAAGGATTCTCATTAACGTTGGGATATTATCAACGATTGGATCTTGTCAATGCTTTTCATCGGCACTTGGATCTTTATCTACGCTTCTCATCATCTGCGCGACTACGAAATTTCTTTTGGGAATTAAATGCATATATTGGATTAATTAAACTTAAGATTGAAGAATATCAAGGAGATCGGGGTGGGCTAAATATATTTTGAGCCTTTTATCCTTTGTTTCTTTAAACCACGAACCATGACCACGTTACAACCTTTAAAAGTCCTAACTGAGGCTAGGTTCACTATGAAAGCATACTCAGCAAGATTTGTGTTAAACTAACTCCTATGTTTGTTAAAATTATTTCTAACTACTTCGCTTCTTCGAATATTCATCTCTAATCTTCCATTTCTTTTCAAATAATCAATTTCTATTTCAAGAACTTGCATGTGCATCAAACGGAATTACGTTTTCAAAGTGTACAATTTTATCTACGAATCAATAGTTAGCATCAAGGAGATTTCAAAAAGGTTTGATCAAAGGTAACACTTCCAAGAAGCTTCTAACTAGGGGCAAAGCATCTAAGAGGATCCCTATAAACAGGGGTAAGGAATAATGATCATATGGGTATATCACACAAGGACACTATTAATAAGGGGTGAGCATTCCGAGATTCAGTCAACCTGGATCAGGTTTCGAAGAACTATTCAATCAGGGGCATACCTTTCGAAGGAGCATTCCTTAATCAGGTCATATCACAATAGGTATGGCTCGGTCTCCTCATGTTAACAAACTTATCAAGACATTGATGATCAGGGGCATTATTCCAAGATTCGAATGTTGGGGCAGTGCATATACAGTGCATCATACTGCGTAGGGTCTAAATTCCCCTACAAGCAACTTCAAGTACAAACTTTCCAGGCTGCAAATACTGGGGCAACCTATGATAAGTTCATGATGAGGTCTAAAGCTCTTTATGAGGGTGATTTCTCCATATCCTGGAGAGTGAGGGGCACATCTTTTCTAAGTTCGAATGTTGGGGTAAACCACTGCGAGGCTCGAGCAAAAGGGGTTGATTCAAATGGTTTATCAAAGCTAAGAATTTTCAAGAGTCTTTTTAATTAGGGGCATAACACAAAATAGTGGGGCCATGCGTATTATGATCGAACTGTTTCCAAACTCACATCAATGAGAATATCCTCCAAGACCCTACCAACAAATTAAGGAAAGACAGTCCACATAGGGGCAAGCTCTCTGTGCACTTTCATAATCTCCAGGGGACCTCTCTTCTACGTCAGCAATGATCGAGTTCGAAACATGTATCAGGAAATCACGCAAGCACAACACTCAACCATCATGTGACAAGAAACCTTGTTTCATAGGAAAACCTCTACGCTCTAATCATCTACGACCCATCACAGGGGCATCATTCAAAAAAGAGCATTCAAGTTATAATCAAAAAGCATAAGGCTGCATAAATCATGCATTAGGGTTCCTCGATCCAAAACCAAGCTATACTTATCATCTCATCCATCTGACGAAGTCCGAAGGCATGGGTCGAGCATATCCGAGAAATCCCAATTACACATTTACATTTCAAAATTCTAACATCCATTGACACATATCCAAGCCACTCATTACATGCACTAATCAATCATCACATTTCATGCATCAATCATTCATCAAATTTCATGTATCAATACGCATAGCATAAAACTTCATTTTTATATGAAGACAATCATCATTGTCGATCAAGTTATCAATTCTATGTTGAATCTTGGCAATAGATTTCCCTGGTTGATCATGGAAGTTGATTATCCAGAAGACCTCGGTAGGAGGAATTTCTCAATCGAATCTCGGAAGAAGATTCCTCCGGCTAATCACGAAAGTAGATTATATGGAAGACCTCGACAAAAGGTATTTTCTCGACAGAATCTCGGCAGTAGATTCTCTTGGTTGATCATGAAAGTTGATTATCTGGAAGACCTCGATAGAAGGTATTCTCTCAATTGAATCTCGGTAGTAAATTCTCCTGGTTGATCATGGCAGTTGATTATCCGGAATACCTCGGAAGAAGTTAATTCAAGTTGAATCTTGGCAGTAGATTCTCCTGGTTGATCATGGTAGCTGATTATCCGGAAGACCTCGGTAAAAGGTACTCTCAATTGAATCTCGGCAGTAGATTCTCCAGATTGATCATGGTAGTTGATTATTGAGAAGACCTCGGAAGAAGGCAGTCCTCAATTGAATTTCGGTAGTAGATTCTCCTGGTTGATCATGGAAGCTGATTATCTGGAAGACCTCCACAGAAGGTACTCTCTATTGAATCTCGACAGTAGATTCTCCTGGTTAATCACGAAAATTGATTATCCGGAAGACCTTGGCAGTAGATTCTCCTGGTCGATCACAGCAGCTGATCATCCGTAAGGCCTCGACAGCAGGTAACTCAAATTGAATCTAGATAGTAGATTCTCCTGGTTGATCACGACAGTTGATTTTCTGGAAGACTTCGGCAGAAGGTAGCTCACAATTGAATCTCGGAAGTAGATTCTCCTAGTCGATCACGATAGTTGATTATCCAGAAGACCTCGGCAGCATATAACTCAAATTGAATATCGACAACAGATTCTCCTGGTTGATTATGGTAGTTGATTATCTGGAAGACCTCGGCAAAAGGTACTCTCAATTGAATCTAGGCAATAGATTCTCCTGGTTGATCATAGTAGTTGGTTATCTAAAATACCTCGATAGAAGGTAGTCCTCAATTAAATCTTGGTAGTAGATTCTCCTGGTCGATCACGGCAGCTTATTATCCGAAAGACCTCGGCAGAAGGTATCACAATTAAATCTCGACAGTAGATTCTCCAGGTTAATCATGATAGTTGATTATCCGGAAGACCTCGGAAGAAGGTATTGTAATTGAATCACTACAGTAGATTCTCCTGGTTGATCATGATAGTTGATTATCCAGAAGACCTCGGTAGAAGGTAACTCAAATAGAATCTCGGTAGTAGATTCTCCTGGTTGATCACGACAGTTGATTATCTGGAAGACCTTGGTAGAAGGTAGTTCGCAATTAAATCTCGGCAGTAGATTCCCTTGGTTAATCACGGTAGTTGATTATCCGAAAGACCTCGGCAGAAGGTAAATGAAATTGAATCTCGGAAGTAGATTCTCCTGGTTAATCACGATAGTTGATTATCCGAAAGACCTCGGTAGCACGTAATTCAAATTGAATATCGACAGTAGATTCTCCCGGTTAAATGCGACAGTTGATTATCTGGAAGACCTTGGTAGAAGGTATCGCAATTGAATCTCGGAAGTAGATTCTCCTGGTTGATCATGATAGTTGATTATCCAGAAGACCTCGGCATAAGGTATCCCAATTGAATCTCGTTGGTAGATTGTCCTGGTTGATCACGACAGTTGATTATCTAGAAGACCTCGGCAGAAGGTACTCCTCAATTGAATCTCGAAAGTAGATTCTCCTGGTTGATCATGGAAGTTGATTATCTGGAAGACCTCGACAGAAGGTAACTCAAATTGAATCTCGGCAGTCGATTCTCCTTGTTGATCACAGCAGTTGATTATTCAGAAGACCTCGGCAGAAGGTAATTCTTTATCGAATCTCGACATTAGATTCCTTGGAAATATTGCCAGTAGATTTCTCACTAAGAGCCTCACATCCAGCATGGCATACACATAACCATATCAAGGTCATTCATAACATTTGGTGCATCTAACATACAGAAACACCAAGGATCATTTTATAAAAGCATCAAAAAGTATTTTGGTTAGAAAGAGCATCGAAGGAGCATCCACGCCTACGTCTGCGTCCATGCCCACGCCTACGTCTACGACTATGTCAACATCCATGCCCATTTCTACGCCCACGCCTACATCTATGACTATGTTAAACTCCGCGCTTACATTCGCGTCCACATTCGCGCCTATTTCTATGCACATGCCTACGTCCACGACTACGCCAACATCCATGTCTACTTCCATATCTACGCATGCGTCTACAATACAGACCTCAAGATTTTACTGACACCTTTCACCAAATTCAAATCAACTTAGAGGTACAACATTTGGCAACAAACAATGTTGGGGAGTTAAGTATTACAAGAACCTTATGATTTAACAAAGGAGAGTCATCAAAAACATTTGCAAAATGTTTGGGGAATATACATACATTTGAGACATATACATACATTTGGGACATATACATATATTTGGGGTATACATCACACTTAAATAGCATATCAATTTAGGGCATTATGCACGCCTGGCATCTTGCAAAGCTACTTTGGTTAAAATTACGATTTTCTTGGGGTTCATCTTTAGCAGGCTTATCTATGCGAACTATTAGTTTAAATTATAAAGCAATTTGTGGTTCATTTTCTTCATGTTGATAATTATGGTTGAGACGACACGACCAATATCATCATGAATTTGGGGTTTATTTTCTTCATATTGATAATGGTTGAGACGACACGACCAATATCATCATGAATTTGGGGTTTATTTTCCTCATGTTGATAATGGTTGAGACGACACGACCAATATCATCATGAGTTTGGGGTTCATTTTCTTCATGCTGATAATGGTTGAGACGACATGACCAATATCATAATGAGTTTGGGGTTCATTTTTTTCATGTTGATAATGGTTGAGATGACACGACCAATATCATCATGAGTTTGGAGTTCATTTTCTTCATGTTGATAATGGTTGAGACGACACGACCAATATCATCATGAATTTGGGGTTTATTTTCATCATGTTGATAATGGTTGAGATGACATGACCAATATCATCATGAATTTGGGGTTTATTTTCTTCATGTTGATGATGGTTGAGACGACACGACCAATATCATCATGAATTTGGGGTTTATTTTCTTCATGTTGGTAATGGTTGAGACGACACGACCAATATCATCATGAATTTGGGGTTCATTTTCTTCACGTTGATGGTTATGGTTGAGATGACATGAACAACATTATCGTGAGTTTGGGGTACTTTCTTCATGTTGATGGTAATGGTTGAGACAACACGACCAATGTCATCATGAATTTGAGGTTTATTTTCTTCATGATAATTATGGTTGAGACGACACGACCAACATCATTATGATTTTGGGGTATATTTTTCTACACATTGATGGTTATGGTTGAGACGACACGACCAACATCATCGTGATTTCAAGGTTTTTTTCTTAATGTTGATGGTTATGGTTGAGACAACAAAACTAACCTCATCAATGAATTTTGGGTTTCATCGCTTTAAATCTAGCATATTTCGTTTGGTTTTCGAATCTTGATTGAAACGGCACAACCAACATCATCATTCCAAATTTTAAATATCTGGTTTTAAGCTTTTTTAATTATCTATCCCCTAGGTTGCGATAAATATGTGAATCTTCAAGGTTATATTATTCATCCCCTAGGTTGCGATGGATAACGTAAGCCCACCCCTGTTGTCTTTTATCCCCTAGGTTGTGATAAATGCACAAGTTCATCCTCGTATTGTTTACTCCGTAGGTTGTAAACATAACGAAATTTGCATAATCTATTGCATCAGGCTGCATGCAGCAATGTGTTATCAAACTTTGTTTTATTCGTCCCCTACGTCGCGATGAATATATAGAATTTGTGTCACAAACCTACTATATTAGAATCCTAGCATTAGTAGGTCAACTTTTCAAAACTTGTATCATTTACCTCCTAAGTTACGATAAATAAACAAAATATTACAATCTCTCAGATACCGACGAGTTATCCACGTCATCGAGTCTTAATTCTAATCAACTTTGGTTCAAAAACCGGTAGGATGATACATCATCATCTATGCATATTCTTAATACTCATGGGAACGTTGTACAGTGTATCCTTATTATATCTCAGACAAATCTTGGGGTTTTCCAATATTTGATAAACTTTTGATTAAGCGTGCGAGACCTGCGTATTCTCGCACTATCTAATCGAAAGATAATCAAATAGGGACAACTGTCATACCCCAAATTTTCATTCCCCTTATTTCTACAATCAAAAAATATTTTAAACATGGATTTTATAATATTATTTGATTTTTATAAATATTCGCTTACAAACCTATTTAAAAAATATAATAATTTATTTCAGATCATTTGTATTTTTGAATAAATAAATATTTGCACACATTTCGTATACTTTCAAATTGAGTTTATTTACAAATCAGTAACATAGCACAATTGGTGAAGAATGAAGTTTGTAAGCGTAAGGTCACAAGTTTGAATCTCTTGTGCCACAATTTCAACATTTTCTTTTTTTTTCTTCTATTTTTTTGTCACTAATTTTCTTTCCTTTTTAAATAGGTGTATCTTAATGGTCATTTGATGTCAATTTGTGTCACACATTGTTTTTGATTGATCAATTTTATTTTATTTCCAATTTGGATGATTTTTTATCTATAGATATGATATGTTTTTCACACTTCTAGATCATCCACAATTTTGCAATTGCACATACTTAAATTCTCACAAATCTCCAATTCATCAACAACTTCTTACAATTCTTTTTCTTTTTTTGTTTATTCCAAGGTTGTTGCCTATATCAGACAACAACTATTCTTGGCCGATGATTTCATAAGAGGCCCCGTCCATTTTATTTTCAATTCCTTTTAGTTTTAATTGATACGTTTTTCAATGATGATTTATTTGATAGTATGTGTTTTAACTAACAGTTTATAATGTTCTTAATTGTTTTTCGCCCAACAATTTATAAGGTTACCATATTTTGGTATAACAATTTATATTATTACTGATTATTTTTTATGGTAATTTACATATGTCTTGTTAATATTAAATAATCATTATCAACTCCTTCAAATTTCGTCACTAAAATTTAAATTGCAATTTTTTTGTCACAGATAAAACCAATACATTCGCTCACGAATAAAATTTGTACATGTCCACTCACACTTTATTTGTACTAATATTTACTTTTTTTTTGTTCCCAGAGTTTCTAACCCACTGATATTCCACATGTATGAGCATCCACAAAATGATTTTTCATCCAAATCAACTCTTTTTCATGAATGATAGCAATACAACAATATATTGTTATTATCATTATCAATTACAGATTACAAAAAAGAAAGAGAGAAGAGGAAGAAGGTGTCCGGATCTGGAAATTGCAAACAGCGCCGCCATGTCAATCGCACTACCACGCCATCTTCGCCAGAATTGTACCGACCGTCGTAAGCTTTTATTCGGATCTGGTACTATTCATAACCATCCTTCTCTTTTTCATGTTTTGCATCCTTTTTGTATTTTTTTATTTGAGTGTTTCTTAATACTTGGATTCATACTTTTGTTAAGAAATTTTTGTTTTGATTTTGCTTTGGGTTTTGTTTTCTTTATTAATTGTTTTAAGTTTCATGAGAGAAAAGAAGTTGAGAAAGTTTGAGAAAAAGGGTAAGAAAGACTTGGAAGAGAAAGAGGATTGGTGGGATGTGATGTTGTTTCTCTTATATTAATATGTTGTTATATTTATTTTATTTTTAAAAAACCTGCCACGTATCATAATTTAATTGGTGTTTTTTAAGAATGAATGGAAAAGTTAATAGGTTATAGTGTGACCAAGTCACATAATAAGGGAAGCCCCTTTCACTAATTTTTTTAATTAATTATTTTTTTTCTTTTTTATATATGTTGCCATTATATTAATTTTAGAGTTAAGGGATAGTTTTTAAAATGGCTTTGAGCCCAAGTCAAACTTTGTTCTACACTCCTCTTACTTAATTTCTACACCCGCTAAATTTTGTTTCTTATTTATTCATTTTTTAGTTTAGTTTAGTTTTTACTTTTACTTATTATTTTAATTAATTCTAAACCATTATTTAAAATACAAAAACAAATAAAAATATAACAAATATAAGAATATGTCATTTAATTAGTTTTCTTTATTAATTAGAGAATTTATTAACTTATAAATAATTCGTACGTATATCATAATTCAAACTCAATTTTTAATCAAATTAATTTCAACATTCTATAAATAATAGGATGTCCATCTTAGGATAATTAAATTGGTCGACACATCGTCTATCAGTTTATTATTCAAAATGAAATAATTTAAACCCGCGCGATTCATCATATATTTCACCCGCGAGCAATACGTGGTCAATATCCGGCCACGTAGTGAGGGAGACTATATCATACTCCCTCGCTCTACATCTATAAGATACCTAAGCAAGCATAAAACTATTTTTCATAATAAATTAATTCAACATTAATTTTCGAAAAAAGGAATGCAAATATATTTGAATTTACTATGTATTTGGTCTAACAAACTCCGCTATACCTATTCTTAGACCACGTACGTGGGAAATTCAAAGCATATTTCACAATCCATAAAAAATACAAACTAACCGCGAACTACAAAATAGAACTCTGATTCCTCCTAAGAGGATACGTAGGCATACGATCAAAATCGTGGCGAGTCCCGCTTACTAAAATTCAAACCCTTTTCCCAAATAAATAATTAAAACCCTATTTCCTAAAAACGCGCATCTAAACCCAGTATTCTTGCGATCAAGATAGATAAGAGGTGCCTAACACCTTACCCTCATCTAGAACCAAGTCCCAATATAGAATCTCTGAACTTTAGCATTATTCCTTTATACTCTCTTTCTTTAGGGTAAAAATTAAGGGTGACAACTCTGATTTAAAAAACCAGTTGCAACACCAGGGGCACGTTGGACACTCATGTTCGATGGAACTTCAAATGCACTAGGGCATGACATTGGGGCGGTTTTGACTACTCCGAAAAATTATCACAAGCCTTATACTACAAGGTTATGTTTTGATTGGACCAATAATATCACCAAGTACGAAGCTTGTATCCTGGGTCTAGAAGCTGACATCGATATGAGAATCAAGCATCTCGAAGTATTCGAAGACTCTGCGCTAGTCATATACCAATTCCATGGTGAATGAGACACTAAGCATCCCAAATAGATTCCATATCGGGATCATGTTTTAGAGCTAGCCATAGAAATCACTGAGATCACCTTCAGTCACATCCCACAAGAAGAAAATCAGATGGCAGACGCCTTGGCAACTCTATCTTCCATGTTCAAAGTAACTTGGCCAAACCACAAATTGTGCATTACAATCAGACATTTTGAAGAGCCGACACACTGTCTTGCTATTGAAGAGGGACCAGATAACAAGCCTTGGTTCTATGACATTAAGAGGTACCTTGAAAAACAAGAATATCCCGAAAATGCCTCTATAATTGACAAGCGAACCCTGCGAAAGCTAGCCTCAAAATTCTTTGAGTGGTGATGTGTTATACAAAATAAAATATGATATGGTGCTACTCAGGTGTGTGGAGAAACATCAAGAAGATACGCTTATGAGAGATATCCATGAAGGTACTTTTGGAACTCATACAAATGGGCATGCCATGGCTAGAAAAATCTTACGATCGGGTTATTATTGGTTAAAGATGGAATCCGATTACTACCATTATACAAAACATGTCACAAGTGCCAAATATACGCCAACAAAATGAATGTGTCACCTACTCCTCTGAATACCATGAGCTCTCCTTGGCCATTTTCGATATGGGGAATTGATATCATAGGCATAATCGAACCGAAAGCATCTAACGGACACATGTTTATACTGGTTGCCATTGATTACGTCACCAAATGGGTAGAAGTGGAATCATACACGAATGTGACAAGTCAAGTGGTTACTCAATTCATCAAGAAAAATCTCATATGTAGATATGAGGTTCCAAGCAGAATCATTATGGAAAACTTGTCTAATCTGAATAACAACATGATGAAGGAGTTATGCGATAATTTCAAGATCTAGCATCATAATTTCATCCAAACATAAATTGAGGTATCACATATTCGTGTTTTTCATCACTTTTCATTATAATGCACATCACAAAATCAAAAGTCGGATATACCGATTCATAACATAAATCATCATATAAACATATGACTAATCACAGCACAGCGGATGTGTTCATAAAATGTATGTATCATCATGTTATCATCAATACATAAAGTCATAAGATAGTATACATAAACTATCCTATCAAAATAATAACGTCGCCTAAATCCTGAGTGTTACTACTATCAGAGCAGAGCGACTCAAAATAAAGAGACTCGAGCTAATCCTCATCATCCTCACAGATCACCTGCACGTTACCAATATAAAGGCAACGACGAAACAAGTAAAGACTGAGATACTCCAAAACATATAATTAAAGGCATGATAAAATATATAAATAGTTTTGGAATCATAAATGATATAGGATTAATAAGAGTATGCCAGCACATATCCAAATCTCACACACTTTAAATCATCATCTAGTATATAAAATCAACACTTTAATTTCGTCACGTAATCATCATAATCATACCAAAACAAGGCATAAACTTCATCGCCATAAACTCATATCGTCGCTTTACCGTCATGTTATATTCATCGCTTACTCACCATGAAATTAATGCATCATATTCACTTTATATTCAACACAAAAATCATCACAAAACAAAGTATCATGCATCATCGCAATTCATCATAAGCCATGAAATAAAAATCAACGCCAAAAGACTCAAAAATAAACATAGCCGACTCCATGAGACACGACTATGTTATGCATGTGGTACTCGTCGCTTTGTCCATAATTAGGGACATTCGGCATAAAAGCCCATCGTCGCCTTGGCATAAAAGCCCTTGTCGCTTAGCATAAAAGCCCTCGTCGCCAATGCAATGTATGTGACTTGACAACACGATATCACAAACACGACACAATAAAACATCATCATCGCACATCAAAATTTGTATAAAACTCACATCGTCATATTGTTGGCTGAAGATTTTGATAATGTTATTTAGAATTCAAAAAAGAGCTAGAAGTTCTGATCGAAATGGAATTAAAACACCACGCTTCGAAATTGCAGAAGCAGTGTTTCGAATGAGTGTGTCAAAGCTTGAAGCTTCGAACGGCGATCTTGGGAGCGTATCCAAAGGGATCTCGAAACAGCAGCGAAGCTAAGTCTAAGAAGAGCGTTCGAAGCAGAGAAACACCAAAGCATTTGAATTTAAATGAAAGCGGGACTTTCAAAGTTTGAAAGTTATGTGTTGGAGCATTTGAGGACACGTGGAAAGATGAAAGGAGCATTGTCTTGCATGTTCGAAACGTGGCATGATCTTGTAGCGAGACCGTTAGGGTCGAATTAGTATAAATAGAAGTCTTAGTGTTAGGATTTCAGTGTGTCATATCTGTTATACAAAATACTCAATAACATTCAAACTACCACATGGCAAGGGAAACGAATGCAAGAGAGATGTATGTATGATAGCACCATGTATTTTTAATTTGATAAAAGCCTTTTTACTACTTCCAGCACTTTCCTTCTTTTTCTTTCTGTCGAATAACATTTACAAGTTTCTTTATTTACTGTCTTTTCATTTCAAAGCCTTTTCTTTAAAGTTTTACATTTTACTGCATTCTTTATATTTCGAAGCACTCTATATTTTAGAGAACTTTTACGCTCTCAATACCTTTACTTTCAAGTATTATTCTTCAAGCATGTACTTTCACTTAAAGTCATTTCTAGATTTCTTGCATTAAACGCTTTCTTCACATTTTAAACTTCCACATTCCAGAAACCTTTTATGTTAAATGTTTTATGGGTCGAAACCAGTTACTTCATTTTCCATACAGTTTTATATGTCTTTTCAATCAGCATTACAATTAGCAATCATTCGTATAACCTAGTTTTCACATACATTTCGACCATATTTTAAACTCTTAGAGAGAGGGATCGAAGTAAACCAAACATTTGTACAATGGCACCCATGAATAATTGTTCGATTGTGAGAGTAACCTTGATATCCAAGGAGTCCTAGGATCAATCTAGTCGATCCTGTGAGTTACCAAAGAGATTGAGTAGCGTTAATAAAGATTATTCGATAGTTTGGAAGACTAGCGGTTGTTTACCAGAAATCACTGGAAACAAATTGGCACACCCGGTGGGACCAATAGTTGGATATCAGAATTAAGGATTGTCGAGACATAGCCATCCCAGAGACGTAGGAACATAAGAAGTTTGCTGTTTTATGAACCTGAGAAGTGGTAAGATAACCAACAGCAACCAACCTTTATCCAGAAGAAAACGTTTGGACAAAATGTCTAATTCAGACAATCAACAGGGAGACCAAGGTGGCCCACAGGCAACAGGTACTAACGCGTCCATTTCGAGCGGAGCATCTAATGTAATCCCTTCGAATGCACAGGCTGTTGCATCTTCAACCAGTAACATGGCCACCAACGGAGTAAGTGGCATATCAACCAACAGTTCGATCTTAGGAAATACTGGAACTATGGGCTACCCTGGGGGATTCGTTCCGCCACCTGGGACACAATCCCATTTCGCATCTCCATCAACTAGACCACCCGGCTTCGATGGGAATAGAATTAGAAGTTCTTCTTACGGAATGCCAACATCTTTTATGGCAGGTTTACACAATTCCACATCAAATTCATCCCCACAACTAGGATCTGGGTCTGGGGCAAACCAATTTATGTCAAATAACCAAGGGTCAGTGGGTTATAGCACGTTGCCTATCCTAACCACAGATAACCAGTTGGCTTTTAGGCAATTGATGGATGAAAGCAACCACAATATGATAGGGGTGTTAGCGCAAACCATGCAGGAAATATTCGCCCCAATAGTTCAGAATGTGACTGTGACGAACAGGGAAAACGCTGACAATATGAGTCGAATAGCAGATTTCTTTGCTCCCACAGAAAGGCGTAGGCAGAACCAGGCGGGATTTCGAACAAACGTGCCTGTTATAGAACAAATTGCCAACGACCCAATTCATAGACCACCCAGAGAAGAGGTTAACTTAGGGGCCAGAGCACCAAGGTTAGAAGCCCCAATAATGCCGGGCCCACAAAGGGAAGTTATGGAACCAGGGGCAAGGATCGAAAGACCAGAAGCCCCAGAATTCCGAGGAGAACAACCTAGGGGAGTTGTTTTGGTTGGTCGAAACCAAGATGCCGATGCTGTCGTTCATAGGATTCGAAACGATAACGTCTTGGCAGAAAATAATCTGACCACCATGATAGAGAGGATCATGACCCAAAACGGCCTCAATATGGGAATGAGGAGGCCAAATTACGCGTCTCCTATATTAGATTGTATAATGCATACTGATTTACCAAGGGGATACAAAGTCCCTAAATTTACAAAGTTCGCTGGGGATACCAACGAGTCAACAGTCGAACACATAGCAGATATTTAACCGAAGCGGGGGATATAGCCAATAATGAAGATCTTAGAATCAAATATTTCCCAAGTTCCTTGACAAAAAATGCCTTCACTTGGTTTACCACGTTGCCTCCTGGGTCTGTTGACACTTGGACCCTTTTAGAAAGATTATTCCATGAACAATTTTACATGGGACAATCGAAAATAAGTCTGAAGGAATTGGCCAGTGTTAAGAGAAAGTTCACTGAACCCATTGATGACTATTTGAATAGATTTAGGCTGTTAAAATCCAGATGTTACACAGTAGTGCCTGAGCATGAGTTAGTCGAAATGGCCGCTGGGGGATTGGATTACTCTATTCGAAAGAAATTAGATACTCAGCATTTGAGGGATATGGCTCAGTTAGCCGATAGGGTTCGACAGGTCGAAAGACTAAAAGCCGAAAAAGCCCGAGTCTTTAAGAATAGTAAGAAAGAAAGGATTTCCTATGTTGGAACTGAGGAAGCAGAAGAATATCCTGAATTCGAATTCGAAGAGGTCGAAATCGACCTCGCTGAATTAAAACAGGCCCCGCCTTACTCCTGCAAAATGTTAGTTCCTACGAAAGGGAAAGATATTGTTGAAAATGAGAAAAGTGATAAGTTTCCAAAGAAGGTTTACACCTTCGATGTCACTAAATGTGACGAAATCTTTGACTTGCTTGTCAAAGATGGCCAACTAATTGTGCCATCAAATGTCAAAATACCCCCTTTGGACCAGAGGAAGAAGAGGGGATTTTGCAAATATCATAGTTTCCTAGGCCACAAGACCTCACAATGTTTTCTTTTCAGGGATTTGATTCAAAACGCAATCAAAGATGGCAGATTAAAATTTGCTGATAAGATGAAGATGAAAGTGGACGAAGATCCTTTGGACGTCGCAGACACCAACTACTCCGAGCCTGCATGCATTGGAGAAGTCAACATGGTGGAAATTGATCGAAGCGACACCCTAACTGGAGAGAAGGACATTGAAGTCGAAAACTGGGTGATGGTCGAAGTCAGCGAGGAAGTCACTGAAGGCATCCAGAATACACCAGACACTTCGATTGCTGGACCTGTGGCTGTTGCAGGAGAAACCCAGGCTACTGAAGGCCAAGGGGATCACAACGAAGGATTTACACAAGTCACTGAGGGCTTGAGTTTGGAATTAGAGAAAGTACAAATTACGCAGCCAGTCCCCTCTCAGAAGGAAATATGGGACACTCTAGGAGAACCCAGTGGAAAATATGACTATCTGGTCAAATATTCCGCCCCAGAAAGTTCGAGGGTCCAGATCGAAGATATAAAGCCCACAGGATGGGGCGATGACGAAACAAAAGAGGGGGATTTGGAAATAAATATGGTGGACATGGAAAGACCCCGTTCTGAGATGAAGGAAGTGGAAAAATACTTAGAAAAAGAAAAGCATAGGATGGGGGACAATCACGCTGGAGATGATACTCTCAAAGACTATCTCATGTCATGCCACAAAGGAGATCCAGGCATGATACTGTGCCCTAGGTGCAGCATCCTCTGCAACCAAAGAATTGCTGCAAATTTCGAAAGGGTACAGAGGGCTCGAACTGGCAACAATTGGCGCCAGGATAACCAACTCTTTAGATGCTACCCCAAGGCTGGAGAGAGTTTATTGGAGTTTATTTTTCGCTGCTACAAGGGGGCAACTAAGTGCTTGGTGTGCCCAAGATGTTCCGCTGTATATGACCAAAGCATGGCTAGGGCCTTCGAAACGATCCCCTTCGCCCCTTGCTGGAGCCATCAAGAAACTGCCCAGATGGGTCCGCGTTTCGACAGCATATACAAACAGCGAAGACCTGATAGCCCTCACCCCAAAGTTGCTCGAAGAGTGACTTTCAAACTCCCTGCTGAAGTGCCAACCGATAGATGGCTGCAAGCCAGAAATGACAAAGGCAAAGACAAATGGAGGAATGCTGAACGAAATGCACGCCATGCTGTGACATACAGGAGGCAATTCAACACACAGAAAAGGGAGGAAGTCAGATTAGAAAATTACAAAGGAAGGAACCCCATGTCAAGATCCCAGTGGCGCAGACAGCAAAGGATTCGAAAGGCTGAAAGAGAAGCTGTGGCAAACAAAGGGGATACTTCAACAAAGATACAAGGTGAATCGAGCACCAACAAACCAAAAGGTCAGACGGAAGAGAAACCCCCAGTCAACAGAAGGCTTTTCTCTGAAGATCAACAAGACGGACCGAAGGAATACACTCCAGGCCCGGAAGAGGACGAAGATATGATAACAGATAACTTCGAATCGGAGGGGGAGTCTTCATTTAACCTGAACTGTAACGTAGTGTCTGTGCTTCCCTGCGAATTCGGGCAAGAAACCGAAATCAATGAATATGAGGAAGAAGACACCACAGATTTAATGAAGCATAGGCCCGTATGCTACTACGTGATGGACAATGGGGCTGTTGAAGAACAAAATGCGTTCTTCGAACGTCCAGAGCCTACAATGAAAAATCATCTCAAACCACTTTTCATTCGGGCGAAAGTGGGTGTTCATGGTGTGAACAAAGTTCTAGTGGATGGGGGTGCTGCAGTCAATCTGATTCCCCATTTCATGCTAAAAAGGTTGGAAATCCGCGAAGGGGATATCAAGCCCCATAATATGGTTCTATCCAATTATGAAGGAAAAGTGGGTAAAACACTGGGGGTGGTCCAGTTGGAATTAACAATAGGCTCAAGTTGCAGGCCCACCATGTTTATGGTTATCGAAGCCAAGGCCAACTATAACCTACTGCTAGGAAGAGAGTGGATCCATGGCGTGGGAGCAGTTCCTTCGTCAATGCATCAACGACTAGTCCTGTGGAGAGATGACGGAATCGTGGAAAACATCGAAGCAGACCAGAGTTACTTTATGTCAACTGTCAATCTAGTTGACAAAAGGGATTATGATAAAAATCTGGCAAAGATTGCTCCATGTGTTCCAAATGATGAGATGAATGAAACTAGAAATGCCCACTACTACATGACACTTCGTCATGATGGACTCTACTGGGATAGAACAATAATTAGTGAAGAAGAGGAAGTTGAAGGTGCTATACCAAAACGGCCAGCAGGCTGGGACTTCGACAACCTTAACCATGACTGAGTCTACCTTTTTCGAAAGGATTTCGGCCTATATGGCTGAGAATGAATCAAAAGCGGCCTTAGAGGCTGAAATAAATGAATCATTTGAAAAAACGAATGAAGTTAGTGGGGGGGTTCGAAATGCTCACCCAGCGAAGAGTTGGAGATGGATCAAAGGTTGGATGCCATCTATGACAAAGAACCCTTAGGCTTCGAAAGGGATCCCGTAAACTCAGGTGTCAAAATGTTGGCACAGGACCCGCTTGAAGAAGTCAACCTAGGGGATGACAAAACAAAAAGAGTAACTTACGTAAGTGCCAAACTTAGCCCAGGCCTCAAGGAAAAAGTGATCGAAATCCTTAAGGAGAACAAAGATTGTTTCGCATGGGATTATGATGAGATGCCTGGTTTAAAGAGGGAGTTGGTCGAACATAGGCTGCCAATCAAAGATGGCAAGAGGCCCATCAAACAAACTCCCAGAAGATTCGCGCCAGCGGTTCTCACAAAAATTAAAGCTGAGATCGAAAGGTTGCTGCGTTGCAAATTCATCAGAACAACAAGGTACGTCGAATGGTTAGCAAACATAGTACCTGTTATCAAGAAAAATGGTTCTTTAAGGATTTGCATAGATTTTAGGGATTTAAATACTGCAACCCCTAAGGATGAATATTCCATGCCCGTGGCAGAAATGCTAGTAGATTCTGCTGCAGGATTCGAATACTTGAGCATGTTAGATGGATACTCTGGATATAACCAGATTTTCATTGCTGAAGAAGATGTTGCAAAAACAGCATTTCGTTGCCCAGGAGCCTTAGGCACCTACGAATGGGTGGTGATGCCTTTTGGTTTAAAAAATGCTGGGGCAACTTATCAAAGGGCGATGAATTCAATATTTCATGACTTTATCGAAACCTTCATGCAGGTGTATATTGATGATATAGTCATCAAATCTATATCTGCAGAAGCACATTTGCATCATTTAAGCCAATCATTCGAGCGAATGAGAAAATATGGCTTAAAAATGAATCCCCTTAAATGTGCATTTTTTGTGCAGGCTGGAGATTTTCTTGGTTTTGTGGTCCACAAGAAAGGAATTGAAATCAACCAGAACAAAACCAAAGCCATAATGGAGACGAAAGCACCTGCGTCAAAAAGGGAGTTGCAATCTCTGCTAGGGAAAGTTAACTTCCTCAGAAGATTCATTTCGAACCTGAGTGGAAGGACTCAAGCTTTCTCTCTGTTACTTCGCCTGAAGCAAGGTCAAGCCTTCGAGTGGAACGAAGCTCACCAGGAGGCGTTTGACAAAATAAAAGAATATCTTTCCCAGCCTCCTATGTTGTCTCCACCATCATGGGGGAAGCCCATGAGATTGTACATATCTGCCTCTGAAGTTAGCATAGGTAGTATGTTAGCACAAGAAGATAACAATGGCGTCGAAAGAGCCATATACTATCTAAGTAGAGTGCTGAATGATGCAGAGACCAGATATAGCAACTTAGAAAAGCTATGTCTCTGTTTGTATTTCTCTTGTATGAAACTCAAGTATTATATAAAACCTGTTGATGTTTATGTTTCGTCTCACTTCGATGTCATTAAACACATACTTTCAAAGCCAATAATGCATAGTAGAGTTGGAAAGTGGGCTCTGGCCTTAACAGAATATTCATTGACGTTCATGCCCTTAAAAGCTATGAAAGGTCAAGTGATTTCTGATTTCATTGTGGATCATTCGTTGGTTGAGCAGACAAGCATGAGTTACGTCGAAATACAACCTTGGAAATTGTACTTCGATGGTTCAACCCACAAGAATGGAAGTGGTGTTGGAGTCCTTCTAATTTCTCCTGAAGGAATTCCAACAAAATTCAAGTATAAATTGGACGGTCCTCGTTGTTCGAACAACGAAGCTGAGTATGAAGCGCTCATTGTTGGACTTGAAGCTTTGTTGGAATTGGGGGCAACCAGAGTCGAAATTAAAGGAGATTCTGAGTTGGTGGTCAAACAAATTACAAAAGAATATAAGTGCATAAAGGAAAATCTAATGGTATACTTCGTCATAGTCAATAGGCTATTGAGAAAGTTTGAATACATGGATATTCAACACATACCAAGATTAGAAAACCAAGAAGCGAATGACTTAGCGCAGTTGGCTTCAGGTTATAGAGTATCTACCAAGAATCTTAAGGATTTGGTCGAAATAAGGGGAAGAGTTATGGCTACTAGATTCACACCATCGGATCTGGAAAGTATGAGATTGGGATATGCCGAGAAACAGGGATTCGAAATTCTAGCCATAAATACTTTGTCAGATACAGATTGGCGAAGTCCATTAAAGAGTTATTTAGCAGACCCAACTCTAAAAGTAGATAGAAAAACAAAATATAGAGCATTGTCATATCTCCTCATGGGGAACGAATTGTTCAAAAAGACCCAAGAAGGTGTTTTATTGAAATGCCTAGGAGAGAGTGAGGCATATTTAGCATTGTCCGAAGTCCATAATGGGGCCTGTGGGGCACACCAAGCAGGCCATAAAATGAAATGGTTGCTATTTCGATATGGTTTGTATTGGCCTAGCATGCTTAAAGATTGCATAGACTTCGCGAAAGGATGTGAGGAATGTCAGAAACACGCAGGAATTCAACACGCCCCTGCAAGTGAGCTGCATTCGATCATCAAACCATGGCCATTCAGAGGATGGGCATTGGACCTGATAGGCGAAATAAATCCTGCTTCGTCCAAAGGTCATAAATATATCTTGGTAGGAGTAGATTATTTTACCAAATGGATTGAAGCTATACCTTTGGTAGTTGCTGATCAAGAGGCAATTATCGAATTTATACAAAAGCACATTATCTATAGGTTTGGATTACCAGAAAGTATAACTACAGACCAAGGTTCTGTATTTACTGGTAGAAAGATGCAAGGATTTGCCCAAGAAATGGGGTTTAGATTGCTAACTTCAACACCATATTATGCTCAAGAAAACGGACAAGTCGAAGCGGCAAACAAAGTAATAATAGGATTAATCAAGAAGCATATTGGCAAGAAGCCAAGAAATTGGCACAAAACTCTGGACCAAGTGTTATGGGCTTGTAGAACATCTCCAAAAGAAGCCACTAACACCACTCCTTTTCAACTTACATTCGGCCATGATGCAGTGTTACCAGTAGAAATTCATCTGCAATCAGTTCGAATACAGAAACAAAACGAAATTCCAGCCGCGTTATATTGGGAAATGATGATGAATGAATTAGTTGAATTGGACGAAATTAGATTACATGCGTTGGAGATTTTGATGAGGCAAAAAGAAAGAGTGGCCAGAACATACAATAAGAGGGTGAAGAAAAAAGTATTCGTTATTAATGACTTGGTTTGGAGAGTCATATTGCCTATGGATAAGAAGAACAAAGCATTAGGTAAATGGTCACCTCATTGGGAAGGACCTTTTCGAGTACTAAAAGTTTTCTCTAACAATGCCTACGAGGTCGAAGAACTCTTAGATGATAAACGTGTCCTAAAGGTTAATGGGAAATATTTAAAGAAATATAAACCAAGCCTGCGGGAAATTCGAATAGTAACAACGTAAACAAAGTATTATAAAAAAGCCAAGATGGCAAGATAAGAATGCCAAAATGGCGTTGTTCGAATATTACATTGAAAGAACCAAAGTTATGGTCAGATAGACAAAAAAAATCTAGAAATAAACATTATTTTTCAATCGAGTAAAGGTACTTCGAAATGTTTCAAGTCTCTGCTGAGCAAACCGCCTGGCACCTTCCAAGGTTGCCACTTCTCCTTTAAGTTGTTCTGCAGTCTCCATTTCTGCAAGCCCCCGGTTGAGAAGCTCTTCGAATTGGTTACCTGCAGGATTAGTTTCGAAGGCTAGTTGTTGTTCCTTAGCCTCCTTAACTTTCTGCTGAAGTTCCAGAATCTGCCTTTCCCAAATAAGAATGGACTCAGCTCGAGCCTCATATTCAGTTTTTGCCTGCTTCAGATGCATAGCCTGATCTTCAGCTTCTTGAGAAAGCTTCGAAGCTTGTTCATAGGCGGCATCCATAGCAATGCGTTTCTCGTGAACCTTCTTGGCAGCAGATTCGTCTTGGAGAAGATAGCCAGTTACGTTGTCCAGCAAATTCTGAAGATCAAACAAGAGAGTACTAACTGGCAAAGAGCAGCTGGAGAGATTAACCTTTGTAAGCAGCTCCTTCATAGTATAGCAAGCAGTACTATCTTGCTTAAGCACTTCGAAGATATCCACATTGAGAATAGTTCTCCTAATTTTGTTGAGAAGAACAACTCTTTCATCTGTGGGAAGAGGATAGCTGGTTGAACTTGTGCCAGCCCTAGCGAGTGGGATGTCCCTCTGGGCCAACTTTGCCTTCATGTACCCAATAGGGTCATTTCGCCTCAGAAGGGCCAGTTCCTCGTCAGTCATTCGAGACGGAGAGGATTGGGGGAATTCCACGCGTAGGGGAACCTCGTTTGTTTCAACCTCTGGGTTTTCGTTGATCGTATCACCATCCCCTTCATTTGCTTCGTGCTCTTGGTCTTCTTCATCCTCTACCAAATCTACCACTTCGATACCATCCTTTTCACCGCTATGTGCATTAGACTCCGTCTCGGCAGTCGAACCATCATTGTCATTTTCCCCATCATTGGCGTTTCCCTCCTCAGATTCTTCGTCTGCAGATTCTTCGAATCCTTGTCCAGAATCAGCTTTTTCCTCTTCAGTCTGAGTATCCTTTGGATCCTCTTGAAGAGTTTCAAGAGGGGACTTTTGAAGAGCCCTTTGTGAATCCTCTGCAGACGTTTGAGGTATGGTTTCGTTCACCTCTTTCAGAGGAATGGAGGTACCTTGGTCATCTGGCTGCTCAGAAGTTCCAGCCAAAACCGCCACGTTGGAAGAACCTTTGTTTTGGACCAAATTGCTGGAATCTCCTTGAGGAGAGGAGTTAAGCGGAACAGCAGCCCTGGACGGTGAGGTCGAAATAGTAGAAGTGGGATTCAGGATGTTCTGCAAGGAGCAGCAAAGTGTTAAAGGATGACACTCACCAAGGTAATAAGAAGTTAAACATTTTTAGAAGAAGTTCGATTTACCTGTGGCCCCTCAGAAGAGAGGTTGCTAGCTATGCGTTCCAACTGTGGGTTGGAGGTCGAAGGTGGATTTTTGGATTTTGGTGAGGGAGCAGCATCCCTGGAGTCGAGTCCAGAGACACTAGTAGGAACAATACTTTTTGGTGTAGCTTTCTTTAGCTTCTTCTTCGAAGCAATGTTTGAGTTTCCTCCAGCAGTCAGATCTTCCCCAGTGGTGCTTGGTTTCCGCTTCTTGGGAGTAGTGGGGGGAAGCTTGTTGGTCTGAACGAATTTTAACGAAGTTAGATATAAAAGGATTGAGTGAATTCGAAGCATAAAAAACTAAGTGATTACCGTTGGAATTGGGGCACTTGTTGTTGTTGGCGTTGTTGTTGTTGGTGTAGTTGCAGCAGCAGTAGTCGTTTCGGGTGGATTAGTCTTTTCAGTAGTTTCGATGGAGGCTTGAGAGGCACTCCCTTCCTTCGATTTCGAGGCAGTGGTCTTTATCCTGATAGCTGAAAATCAAAACATTTAAAGCAAAGGTTAAAGATTTGGAAAATAAAAGATATTTGGGAGTTTTTCCCAAGCATTCGCACCTGTGCCTTGATCAGATTTAATTGACATGGCAGAAAGGTCATATCGAAGATGTCCTGGGAAATCATGAAGCCAGTGTCGAGCCCATGTCACAGTCTCAGATGGCTTTGGTTTCCTTTGAAGATATTTGAACATCTCTTTGCAAGTAAACCACCATGGATATGGGGGAAACCAAGCCAGAGCCAGTTCTGAGGTAGGTAATCTGGGAAATTTAGGTGGATGCATTTCGAATGCCAACCTATACCTATCCTCAGGTGACAGCCCTGAAGGAAGTTTTAGCTTGGAAACTTTTTGTTTAAATTTTTCCTTCAAGGTCTCAGCCGCTTGATGCACAGTGGAGTCCAAGCGTGTGGGGTCGTAAGTAGTTTCGAAGTAATTTTGAAAAGCTTTTATTTCTTTGGCATGAGTAAACATACCTTTCTTTGCTGGTACCTGCACATCGAAGGCATCAATTAGTTTCTGTCGAATAGTAAGTGTATCGAACATACAAGTTTGATAAAACTTAATCCACCACTCCAGAAATCCTTTGGCCGCGAGATGAGTAGGTTCGAAGGCTATCAGTTCAAATTGGGCAAAGCCCTGATATTGTTCTTGTTGGATCTTGGCTTCCCTTGCCTTGAAAGTTCGACCAGATGTGATGGCGCTCTCAGTCTGGAACAAAGGTTCAGGAATCAGTTGGCATAGGCCAAACTGCCTCGAAACGAAGTTTGGTTGGTAGGCAAAGAGAAGAATTTGGTTCTTAGCTGGGGTTATCCTTGAAGAGATAAGTCTAGGAAGCAAGAAAGCTCTCCACACATCTTGGATTTCCTTACTCTTGATGGCTTCTGAGAGAGCCATGGTGAACCAAGAAGGTCCATGAGCCCTCGAAGCAAAGGGCGCCATGCTCTCTTCGAACTTGTGTCTTTTTGAGAGTATCAAGATGTACTTCGAAAATTGAACCTTGAAGTCATCCTTGTCATCATTAGGGGTTAGTCTTCGAAGCCTAGTGCCTTCGACTATCCTATCACTTATTTCTGCATCTTGTTCGTCTATGGTGTTGGCAGTTGATAAAGAAGGTTCGAACATGGCGTTGAGCCATAATTGAAGTAACCAAAATGGGCCAGCTAAAAGAATGTTTTTGGAAGTGTGGGATTTGAGGCTCGAAACAGCTGACCTCAGGCTCTCATAGAGGTCAACTAAGAGTAATTCGCTTAGGCACACTTTGCGATTTTCATGTAAATCCCTAGCTAAAGGAATGAACCTACTAGCTACCTGCAGGGATCTACTGCAGAAAACGTACCTAGACAGCCACATAGTTAAGAAAGCAATGTGTTCTGTGTCAGACACATTATCCCCTTCAGCATGATAATGGCCGATAAATTTGGAGAAGCTGGCTAACTTGACTTCAAAGTCAATTATGCTTGAGTGCTCTTCATTATCAGGAACATAAGTTTCCCCCACTGGCGACAGCCCAGTAATGGCTGCTATATCGAAGAAGGTTGGGGTGATCATTCCACCTGGAAGATGGAAAGTGTTGTAGGTACTATCCCAGAAATAGAGGGACGCAAATAGCAGAGGGTGACTATAGGTAAATCCAGGTTTCGACAGCTTAATAAGGTTATAAATGCCTAGTTCTTCCCATTGCTGGGATTTTTTGGCTTCTACTTTCGTAAACCAGTTTTGATAAGCAACATCAGCAGTAGGGCAAGATCGGAATGGTTTAAAATTGCTTTTTACATAATCCAAGATAAATGGGTCCTTGGGATGAACAGTTGAGGTTTCTGTGGTTTTCGGATTAAGAAATTCTACTGCCCTAGGGGCATCCATTTTGTTGAATAAAGGTTTGAAGTTATAACACACGGGAAAAATGGTCCTGGTGTCCTTTAGTATTTCAAAAACTGTAAGAGGGCCATTTAAGGCTAACCTCTTACCAGCAACATGGGTAGGGATGAGTACCTGAGATGCGTACAGCATTTCTTTTTCTTTGGAGATCATTTGAGGAGCAAGAGCAGATTGGCCTTGAATGGTGACGATTTTACTCTCCATAGTTGCTCCTGTAGTTTTTCCCTTCTTCTTGGAGGCTTTCTTGAGTTGAGATGATGTGGAAGAAGACATTTTTGTTGTTTGAGAGCTTAGAGCGTTTATGAGAGAAGAAGATTAAAATTCCAGAGTTTGAAAGGTTTAGAGTGTAAAGAAGGAAAAAGGAAGGTTAAATTGACGTTTTATAATAAGAAGATGAAACATCCACCGAGTGAAAGTATGATACGTGGAGATCATGGATTGGTGTGATGAAGAGGTGGCGAGAAGTTGATATAGGTAATAGGCGTGATTTTAAAAAACAATCATTACTTATAACTGCACCATGCTGTGAAGTGACTTTGGGCGGTTAAGGTACCCAAAGGGTGCTATGATTGATGTGACTAGGGTCAAACGCATTAAATGCTATGATGATTCGAAGATCCTATCAAAATCTTGTATAAATGTTTAAAATAGGTATTTCTCAGAGAGATCGAAATACATATTTTAAAGGGGCAATTTGTTGGCTGAAGATTTTGATAATGTTATTTAGAATTCAAAAAAGAGCTAGAAGTTCTGATCGAAATGGAATTAAAACACCACGCTTCGAAATTGCAGAAGCAGTGTTTCGAATGAGTGTGTCAAAGCTTGAAGCTTCGAACGGCGATCTTGGGAGCGTATCCAAAGGGATCTCGAAACAGCAGCGAAGCTAAGTCTAAGAAGAGCGTTCGAAGCAGAGAAACACCAAAGCATTTGAATTTAAATGAAAGCGGGACTTTCAAAGTTTGAAAGTTATGTGTTGGAGCATTTGAGGACACGTGGAAAGATGAAAGGAGCATTGTCTTGCATGTTCGAAACGTGGCATGATCTTGTAGCGAGACCGTTAGGGTCGAATTAGTATAAATAGAAGTCTTAGTGTTAGGATTTCAGTGTGTCATATCTGTTATACAAAATACTCAATAACATTCAAACTACCACATGGCAAGGGAAACGAATGCAAGAGAGATGTATGTATGATAGCACCATGTATTTTTAATTTGATAAAAGCCTTTTTACTACTTCCAGCACTTTCCTTCTTTTTCTTTCTGTCGAATAACATTTACAAGTTTCTTTATTTACTGTCTTTTCATTTCAAAGCCTTTTCTTTAAAGTTTTACATTTTACTGCATTCTTTATATTTCGAAGCACTCTATATTTTAGAGAACTTTTACGCTCTCAATACCTTTACTTTCAAGTATTATTCTTCAAGCATGTACTTTCACTTAAAGTCATTTCTAGATTTCTTGCATTAAACGCTTTCTTCACATTTTAAACTTCCACATTCCAGAAACCTTTTATGTTAAATGTTTTATGGGTCGAAACCAGTTACTTCATTTTCCATACAGTTTTATATGTCTTTTCAATCAGCATTACAATTAGCAATCATTCGTATAACCTAGTTTTCACATACATTTCGACCATATTTTAAACTCTTAGAGAGAGGGATCGAAGTAAACCAAACATTTGTACAATGGCACCCATGAATAATTGTTCGATTGTGAGAGTAACCTTGATATCCAAGGAGTCCTAGGATCAATCTAGTCGATCCTGTGAGTTACCAAAGAGATTGAGTAGCGTTAATAAAGATTATTCGATAGTTTGGAAGACTAGCGGTTGTTTACCAGAAATCACTGGAAACACATATTCATCCACATCAAGATAAACATATCATCGCATCGTATATCATCAAGTATTCATTATAAATAAACTGTCGCAATCATCATATTTAATCACACCACATCATTATCAAATAATTCACTAAATTTCAAACACGGAAAAATAGTCAAACATCAATAATCGTCGCGAAAGTCATTCATAATAATCGGCATCAATCATAATCATTAACGTCGCAATCAGATTGTCCATACGCGACTTAAACCGACTAAAACATAACCCATTTCAAATTAACCGTAAATTGGTCTATTTCGGGTCGCTTCATAAAAACTTGAAATCTCGAATAACTAACCTCACCACAACGTTCTACACGTCGAAATTAGCTAGCATGTCAATTTTCGTTAAATTCAGAGCAACTTGCTCCGTCGTCGAAATTACCGAAATCGGGAAATCGGACATAATCAGGTTCCAAATTAAATCGGCTAACTTATGTCATATTTATATTTAATTAATATAAATATTTAATATATACTGCATAGTACTTTAGTTTTTACAAACTTAACTTAATTTCTATACTGTTAGTTTAGTTTTACAAACTTAACTTAATTTCTATACTGTTAGTTTTTAGGATACGTAACATACTGTTAGTTTTTAGGAAAAGGTAATATACTGTTAGTTTTTAGGAAAAGGTAATATACTGTTAGTACTTAGGATATTATGCATGCTTTAGTTTTAGTTTTATAAACTTAATTTAAGTAATATACTGGTATACAACTTCTATGCATACTGCTATATAACTTCTATGCATACTGCTTGTTTTGTTTTCTATAACTTAATTTAATTAATATAAAATAGTTTTTATAATTTAATTTCTATTAACATGACAATAATCCCACAACACTAACACCTAAATTAACTCTCCTAATTTATGTCAACAAATCTCAAGAACCCTAACATCAATTTTATCCCAAATCAAAATATACCAAATCAAACTCTAACTATAAGCATTGGAAAATCAAACCCCTTACCTTAGATGTTTGAATGATTCTTGATGTTCCAATCAACCCAAAACACAAGCTTTGTGTTCTTGTTCTTCTCTTCCTCCAAGATTCTCTCTAGTTCTCTCTAAGTGTGTTTTTGTTTTATGACATAAAATAAGGAGTGTTTGGTTGATTCTAGTAGCAAGACACAAGTAAATACCCAAAAAGCCCTTCTTGATATATCACCACTAATTAACACTAAATAATATTATTAACCCAAATAATTAAAATAACTCCAAATAATTAAATATCGGTCCGAATAATATTTTACCGAACCAAACGAAATAAAAACCGGACCGAACAAAATAATTACCGGTCCCTCAAAATAAATACTGGACCGAATAAAATAATTACCGGTCCATCAAAACAAATACCAGACCGAATAAAATAATTATCGGTCCCTCAAAACAAATGTCGGACCGAATAAAATAATTACCGGTCCCTCAAAACAAATACCAGACCGAATAAAATAATTACCGGTCCGAATAAAACGTCGCCGAATATATTAACAGATATACCGGTTAATTTAAATATTCTCGGCGCAAAAATAAACGTCAAACGGTAACTCGAAAATATTAATATAATATAATATAATATTAAATAAAACGGCATGGGTTAATAATATAAGGCTGCATAAATCATGCATTAGGGTTCCTCGATCCAAAACCAAGCTATACTTATCATCTCATCCATCTGACGAAGTCCGACGGCATGGGTCGAGCATATCCGAGAAATCCCAATTACGCATTCACATTTAAAAATTCTAACATACATTGACACATATCCAAGCCACTCATTAAATGCATCAATCAATCATCACATTTCATGCATCAATCATTCATCAAATTTCATGTATCAATACGCATAGAATAAAACTTCATTTTTATATGAAGACAATCATCATTGTCGATCAAGTTATCAATTCTATGTTGAATCTTGACAATAGATTTCCCTGGTTGATCACGGAAGTTGATTATCCAAAATACCTCGGTAGGAGGAATTTCTCAATCGAATCTCTGAAGAAGATTGCTCGGGCTAATCACGGAAGTAGATTATATGGAAGACCTCGACAAAAGGTATTTTCTCGACAGAATCTCGGCAGTAGATTCTCCTGGTTGATCACGAAAGTTGATTATCTGGAAGACCTCGATAGAAGGTATTCTCTCAATTGAATCTCGGTAGTAAATTCTCCTGATTGATCATGGCAGTTAATTATCCGGAATACCTCGGAAGAAGTTAATTCAAGTTGAATCTTGGCAGTAGATTCTCCTGGTTGATCATGGTAGCTGATTATCCGGAAGACCTCGATAGAAGGTACTCTCAATTGAATCTCGACAGTAGATTCTCCGGATTGATCATGGTAGTTGATTATCCAGAAGACCTCGGAAGAAGGTAGTCCTCAATTGAATCTCGGTAGTAGATTCTCCTGGTTGATCATGGAAGCTGATTATCCGGAAGACCTCCGCAGAAGGTACTCTCAATTGAATCTCGACAGTAGATTCTCCTGGTTGATCACGAAAATTGATTATTCGGAAGACCTTGGTAGTAGATTCTCCTGGTCGATCACAGTAGGTGATCATCCGGAAGGCCTCGGCAGCAGGTAACTCAAATTGAATCTCGATAGTAGATTCTCTTGGTTGATCACGGTAGTTAATTTTCTTGAAGACTTCGGCAGAAGGTAGCTCACAAATGAATGTTAGAAGTAGATTCTCTTAGTCGATCATGACAATTGATTATCCAGAAGACCTCGGCAGCAAGTAACTCAAATTGAATATCGACAGCAGATTCTCCTGGTTGATCATGGTAGTTGATTATCTGGAAGACCTCGGCAAAAGGTACTCTCAATTGAATCTAGGCAGTAGATTCTCCTGGTTGATCACAGTAGTTGGTTATCCAGAAGACCTCGATAGAAGGTGGTCCTCAATTGAATCTCGGTAGTAGATTCTCCTGGTCGATCACGGCAGCTTATTATCCGAAAGACCTCGGCAGAAGGTATCACAATTAAATCTCGACAGTAGATTCTCCTGGTTAATCATGATAGTTGATTATCCGGAAGACCTCGGAAGAAGGTATCATAATTGAATCACGGCAGCAGATTCTCCTGGTTGATCATGATAGTTGATTATCCAGAAGACCTCGATAGAAGGTAACTCAAATTGAATCTCGGCAGTAGATTCTCCTGGTTGATCACGACAGTTGATTATCCGGAAGACCTCGGTAGAAGGTAGTTCGCAATTAAATCTCGGCAGTAGATTCCCTTGGTTAATCACGGTAGTTGATTATCCGAAAGACCTCGGTAGAAGGTAAATCAAATTGAATCTCGGCAGTAGATTCTCCTGAAAAAACTTAGAAGTCTTAAAGCTAGTCTTAAAGTTTAGAATAAACAAGTAATTGGTAATCTTGATCACTAAATAGAGTCCCTCATAGAAGTGATAGGTAAATTGGATTCTCTAGTATATCAAAAGTTATTATATGAGAAGGAGGTGGGCACTAGGACTAACACCATTATTGATCTATGAGACTTAATGAGAATTAAGGATTCCCAATTTTATCAAAAGATCCAAAGCCAGGTGTCTTAACGAAGGAAATGTTATTCCAGGTTTCTTTCATGCTTTTATTAAAAGTATGAATGGAGAAATGCTAGAGATGTTTGTTTAGAGAACTGAATGTTCATTGTCCCATGCTTGATGAGGCTTTCTTCTTCTCCCTTTCAGTAAGGATAATTTGGCCTTGACAACTCCTTTTCACCTTGAAGAGTCATGGTCCTGATGAGTTTGATTTCTCTTTTTTGAGGAGATTTTGAAACTTACTGATGGAAGACTTAGGGATTGTAATTGATCAGTTTCACAGTTTTGGCTCGTTACCTTGGATTTTCTCCTCTTATTTTTTTGACTTTATTCCCTAAGATTAAGAACCCCTCACTGCAGGGTGACTTATAGCCTATTTCCTTTGTTGGGTATCTTTATAAATTAGTAGTCAAAGTTTTGGATAAGAGACTTGGACTAGTGATGGACAAGTTTATTGCTCCTAATTAGTTGATTTTTTTAAATGGAGAATAGTGGTCGATGGAATGGAGGTTGCGGATGAGGTGATCAATTTGGCTAAGCGATATAGAAATGCATGTCTTATTTTCATAGTTGATTTTGATTAAGCCTGTGATTCAAGTAGCTGGAGTTTTATGGATTACATACTTATTAGATTTGACTATAATAATAAGTGGAGGTTTTAGATTAGAGCTTTGCGGACTAATTATGTCTCCTGTATTCTAGAGATAATCTGTTTAAGCGGAAGGTCATTCCCGACCTTGCTGATGTCTCATGTATCTTGTGTGGGGTTTGCTAGAATTAATTCTCATTTGTTTGTTATCTGTGATTTAGTTTTTACTGTTTGGTGTAAGACTTTTAAGAGGCCAGAGTGTCAAGTGGCTATCCCTAGGGATTCTAGGATTTTTTTTTGAGTTCTTTTTTCTCTTTAGGAGATTGGGTTAAGCTAAGGGGAAAGGTTTGCTAAATTTGGCACATTGTAGTGTGGTCTATTTGGATAAGACGTAGAAAAATTATTTTTTATAGTTCTTCAACAATCATGAAAGAGGTGGATAAAAAGAGTTTTTTTGGCTTTGACCTAATTTCTTGACAGGTTAGTGGAGAACTCATTCTCTTTCTGTGTACAACTTCAAAACCCTATGTTATGCCTCAATCAACATTAGATCAAGAGTTCATACCTGCTTCGGTGATACATTCCAAATTAAAAGAAAATAAAACAATTCCAGTCTAAATTTTATTCTTCAATGTCTTCTTTCAATTCATTACCAACATCATTTATTTCAATTCATGTAATATTCAAGCATAAGGTATATTGAATAGATTGTTTTCCACAATACCCTCTTATCTAAGACTTTTTATTGGAGTCACTGTACCGATTATACATTTGTTGTTAATGCATCTATAAATTGAAGGAAACAAGTGGGGAATTTTTGGACAATCATCGTGTGTTTTACATCCCATTTGTGCTGCAAAGAAAAATGAGAGTGAAGTAATGTTACTAAAATTGAAAAATAAAAAATGTGTAGAAACTACAAAATAAAGAAGACAATTTGAAAAGGATAAAAAAGTTTACCATCAACCTCCTTTGGGATTACAAATAAAAAAAGAAATAAAATCACAGCATAAATAAACTTCAGAGTTGGATTCATATTTTTTTCTCTCTATGTAACGAATATATACAATTTGACATCTTTATATTGTATAATGCTCCTCCAATGTTAAAGATAATTATAATATGATTTGTCCCTTCAATCTATTAATGAAAGGGTAAAATAAAAATCTTGATACCATTATAATTAACTCGTTATATATTAACAAATTTTCAACCTTTTGTGATAGAAAAGGGTATTAATTTTTTAATTTTAAATTGTGAGATTTGAGATTTTTGATTGAATTATAGTATGGATAAATAGTAGTTTTTTGGTTCGACAATTCGATAGGGTTTTAGCAATGCCGTCGAAATCTGTTCATATGTTGTGGTCGAGGATCTGCAATGCTGCAGTCGAAGTATGTTCAAGTATGTAGTAGTCGAAATACTAGGATTGTTAGCATGTCGAATTGGGCTTGTTTATAAAAGTCCAATTGTTTAAGTTAACTTAGTCCCTAAGTTAGCTTGTGTAATGGACATGTGTGTAAAAGCTCATTAGTTTAATGTGTTAGTTTTCTTATAAATAGCATACTAGATTTTCATTATTGCACAATGTAAATCCTAATTAGGGTAAAAGAGGTTATTTGTTATTCTGTAACAATTGTAATCTTATTTCAAATAGGAAGTAAAGAATAGCAGTTTATAACCAATTTTATTGTGTTCTTGCTTCCCTTTTTCCTATCCTAGGGGGTTTCTTACCAAATCAAGTAACCGATTATACTTTGTTATTCTGACAGTTTTTCTCAATAAACTGGTGTGGTGAGCGTGGAGAAGATGCCGTCAATGAAGTATGAAATTGAAAAGTTCATCGGAGTGAACGATTTTAGATTGTGGTGCTTGAAGATGAAAGTTCTATTAGTTCAGCAAGGTTGTTTAGAAGCGTTGAAGGGAGCCGCAACAATGGACGTTGCATTAACGGAAAAAGAAAAAAACTACTATGGTAGAAAAAGCCCATAACACCATCTTATTAAGCCTTGTATCGTAAGTGGTAAAAAATAAGAGAGTCACCACCACTACCCTTTGTCCTAAGGACAAGAAAAGAACGGAAAATCTTAATTGTTTAGAGATTATTATGTTCGCGAGTTAATTAGATAAAGGGAAGGTGTTAGACACCCTTTACCTCCTTTGTACTCAAGAGGATCCTTTTTAGCTCTAGGACTTATGGGAATATTTCTTTATTTAATCATATTATCATATAATAAAACAAGGGAAATTTTTTAGTTTTTTAGTTAGTGGGCTCGCCTTGGTTTTTGAATCGTGTGCCTATGTATCTTCTTGCAAAGAAATCAGAGTCCTTCGTAGTTCAAAGTGTTTGGTTAGTGCTTTTTATAGAACCGTATCAAGTTGCTTTCGAATGGTGTTTGAACTTGTCTGAGTTTGAAAGTTGTGTGATGGTAGGTGTTGTACCCCAAAATTTGCCCTCTCTTTTCTCAAAATATTTCTCATAAGATCTTCAATAGCTCAAGCTTGCACAAGTGTTGACTAGACCAAGCCATCTCCTCAACACTGATGCCTCAAATTAGGGTTTTGATTTGCACAAGGACAATTGGATTTTTAATGACTCAAATGAGTTTCATGGATCATAATTGACCTCCAATATTACTCATGTCAAGTTTCAAGTCTTGGATCACAAGTTTACTCAGTCAATTGCTCAGATGACGGAAAATCAGCTGTATTGAGTAAAAAGTCAATTGTGGTCAACTTACAGTCAAACTTCAAGATTTTTGACCAATATCAACATTTTGAAGTCATATGCATCAATTGATCAAGTTTGGATCAGAATTCCTCAAGAAAAATATCCAAATAATCAAAAGAACAAAATGGTCAAAATTAGAATTTTGACTGAGAATGACTGATTCTTGACTTTTGATTTAATACATGACTTATTGGTTTGAAACATGATATCAAGGATTCAAGGACATCATATTGACGTAATTTTATGGCTCAAAACATTTCTCAAGATCAGTGGATTGATAGATGAAATTTGGTCAACTAATGAAAAAGTCAATTGTATACTGAAAAGTCAAAATTTGACTTTTTGGTCAAAATTAAGTTTCAAAAATCAAAATTCATCAAGATATTCAAGAATATCAAGCTTGATCATCAAGAAATCAAGAAAGTCAAAAGTCAATGTGAAAAGTCAAACTTTTCAAGACTTAGAAATTTTTCTAAGTGTTTTTTATACATGATAATTTCATAACTTCATGATATTTTTTCACCAAGAGGCAAGATGATTCAAAGAAAACTTTCAACATAAAAGTTGTAGATATTGATGAATTCTACAACTTTGTATTAGAGGGTTGATGTCCAAAAAATGTTTAGATTTGAAGATATGAGCCCATGAAGTCATGACATTTTTGTATAAACACTTAGTGAAATTTTCAACAAATTTTGGTCAGTTTTTATCTCAACTTCTTAGACATTTTTCATCAAGTTCCAATTTGATTTATCCAAAATGGTCAACATGAAAGATGTAGACAATGTTTCGAGCTTTCCAAAATGTCCAAGAGCATGAATTTATCATACTTGAGCTAGAAGATTCAAGGGCCTGAAGTTGGGCATCCATTCTTGAATTGAAAGTCATTTTATTGAAGAACATATAACAAAATCCTTATGTCATGCTCAAAGTCTTATGATGCCTTACCCCGCCATCCTACCTGTGATTATGGAGCCAATTACTGAGGGAGACACTCCTTACATTGTTCTTCATCCTGACATGCCAACTAACTTCGGGGAGCTACAAAAATCCTGGATTCAACTCAAAGAGGAGCAGGATACTTTTGAAACCCAGTTCTACACCAGCAAGAAGAAGGTTCTAGAGCTCACCAGGTTACTTCACGAAGAGAAGAGTATAAATGCCTACATTGCACCAAAGAGGATGCGCCTGTGGGAAGCTTGAGTCTTTCTTTGCTCTGATATTTTATTTTTGCTTTGTTACTTCCTTTGTAAGCCCAAGAGGCATCATTGTAACCATTTAAACTACTTAATGCAATTAATGTGTGTTTCCCTTTGGTTATGCAAATTTAAGTCTTAAGAAATCCTTGAAAACATTGCGTACACATATATGGCATTGAATTAAACAGGTTTCAAAGTAGGCTTCTCATCTTCTTCGTTGTTTATTTCAACAGTAAAGAAATGTCTCTCGAACAAACAGTGAAGGATCTCCAAACTCAAAATGCTCAGTTTCAAAAAATGATCATGGCTCTGGCCAAGGGGAAAGAAGAGCTGAAAGACATGATCGTCAAAGAAAAGACCAAGAAGCCAAAGAAACCAGCTAATGTAGTGAATTTGGGAAGAAGGATCAGAGGACCAGTGCGGCGAGCTTCAGAACTAGTAACTTCATCAAAAGAAGGAGACAATCAGGAAGGGGAGACAAGAGAAGAAAATCTCAACCCAAAGGAATCTAATAATGAATATGACTATAATGAGGAGCAGTATCCTCCTTGTTGTACCCCAAAATTTTCCCTCTCATTTTACTCAACACATGTCTATTGAGATCCTCAACTTGCCCCAAGGATGCCCAAGAATTGATCACGCAAATTCTCCTCCTAAGGCAATGAGCCCCCAATTAGGGTTTCCATTTTCATCAAGATGTTTGAGCTCCAATGGTCTCCAATGCTTCCCATGGTCCTAACATGTCTTCAAGGTCATCCATGCCAAGTTTCATGCTTTTTTCAATAAGTTTGCTCAGACAATTGTTCAAGTATTGGAAAATCAACTATGTTAGGTCAAAAGTCAACTATGACCTATATACAGTCAAACTTCAAGATTTTTGGTCAACATCAACATTTTGAAGTGATATCCATCATTTGATCAAAGGGTGATCACGATTCCTCAAGAAATGCTCCTAATTCATCAAAAGTCAAAAATAGCAAATTAGGGTTTCTAGAGGAAAAGTCAACCAAACTTAGACCAAGCATAACTTTCTCATAATTTATCAGAAATTTTCCAATCAAAGCTCATTTTGAAGAAATCCAATTCCATACAACTTCTCTTCAGCCCTCAAGTCCAAGAAATGCACCATTTAAAAGATACAAGTTCATATATTACAGGTCATTTTTAGAAAGTCAATAAAAGCCACTTTTTTCCAAGACCTTTAACATCAAGATAAAATATTTAAAAGCAAAATTGATCAAAATAGGGATTGAATTATACATCTCGGGCTTTCCAAAAAGTACAAGATCATCATCATGAGGTAAAAATTGAGCAAGTTATGGCTTTCCCAAGTTGGGAAATTTTGGGAAATTTCAAGAAATATGCACTGGGTAAATTTGAATTTTTAAGGCAAGGGCTCAAATTCTTGAACTTCAAACATATTTCTAAGACCATAGAGGACTCCTAAAAACATTTTTGCATAGTCTTGACTTTATTTTCATTTTATATTAATTTATTTAATTAAAAATCAAATAAATTAAGATTATTACAAATAATATGTTTAAGGCTTGCTTTAATGCATGGAGGGGTCCCAAATTTTCGTGTACAGCAAGGCCAAGATGTTTGCACTCATTCAAATTTCAAAAATGGACAAAATCCCATGACTTTGGCCAAAGTTAGAAATGGCCATTCATGGCATTCAAGAGCTTGTCCATGGCTGTTACAAACATGGCATTTTCGTGTTCTCTCACCACTCTCTATATAAACAAGCTTTTGGCAAGCATCAAAGACGGATAGAGGATCTGGAGAACCCCTGTCCAATTTGAAAAAAAAACACTAAGTTGTCAAATTCGAATTTCCACTTCCAGCTTGTTTCAGTCCCAAACAAGTATCAAAACACGTTTCTGGAAGTCCCCTGGATCGATTCTAATCATCACCAAGCCTCAAGACAGTCTGAAGCACGTTATCATTTTTTTGATTTCGATTCCTTTAATTCTGGCATCATAAACATATTTCAATTCTATATTTATGTTTGTTATCATGTATGCAAGGTATTTGAATACTTTAATTTGAGTATAGATGCAGGAATCGTATGAAGCCATTGTTAGGGTTTCAAGGTCCTAAATTGGGAACTTCATGTAGAAGTAAAATTGGGCCAAATCGAGGGCATCTTTATGTTCAGGGGGGTGATTGCAATAGATATATGCCTTTGGTTAGGATTTATCTTGCTTGTGTTGCGTTTTTGAGTTTTACAGGTTTGTAGCCACGGACAAAAGCTGTCACTATAGTCTATAGTGACGAATCTGTCCATAGATAAAAGTTTGGTCTCTAAAGTGACGGTTGTAGGAGGAAGAAGACTAGGTGTCAGTCCCCTATTGGAAGATTCAAATTAGCGCGCGTTTTTTTCCTCAGATAATGTTTGTTTTTATATATAATATATTAATGTTATTATATGTTTGAATGACCAAGACAACTTAGTTGGTAAGCTAGCGCATGCATAAAGGAGAGGACCTGGGTTCGAGCCCCAGGTCCAGTAGTTTATTTTTTCTAACAATTATTCAGCAGATCTATTGCATCTCCTAGCCAAGCCCCACGTCCTTAGATCCCATCCTTTGGATCATCTCAAAGCAGATCCAATGCTCCATAATTGAAGATCCATGGTGCACTCCCTGAAGTCTGATTACGCTGGAATGCACTGGCATTTGGGCCAACACCTTTGGGCCTTGCAAAATTTTCAATTCACACCCCCGAGTTGGCCAAACAATACCAGGCCCATTCTTTTTTTTTAATTTCTTTATTGTCATTTTATTTTAATTGTCTTAATTTAATTTTCTTTAATAACTAAAAAAATCAAAAAATCAAAAAATAGAATTAGGTTTGATAATTAAAATTAATTTTATGAAAAAAAAATTAATTAATTAATTTTGATTATTATAACTTGATGAATTTTATTAAATAAAAATTAATTAGATTTAGGTTAAGTTTTCAAATATTTTTTTTAACATAAAAAAAATGACAAAATATTTTCTCTTTAATTGATGAATTTTTAGGACTTAGATTTTATTCCCGTCTTATTTTTTTTTCGCGCGCTTATTTATTTCCATTTTATTTTCCAATTATTGTAACTGTTAATGGTTTGTAATAGTTGTGAATTAGGTTTCCATTTACTGTTTTTTTATTTGCCACTTCCCCCTATGTTTGGTTATGTAACCCCCTCCACAAAGCCTTGTAATAGCTAGGTTTAAGATTCTCGCATTTTATTTTTTCGCTACTATTAACTGTTAGATGTATGGATAATAGGATTGTATGCAAAAGATAAATCAAATGTTTAAAACAGTAGAACACCCTAACTGTGCAAAGATAAATAAAATGAAATCAAACACTTGCACATGCTCATCCCTAGGGTATCTCCCACTTCGGTTGCCTCGGAAATATGGTCACTATTCTCAAAACGTGAGAATTTTTAGTGGTTGTCCTCTAATTCGAAAGATCACTAGTCCCTCGATGACCCTTTCGACGTTGCCTCGGTAAAAAAGTGATCTTAGAACTTTAGGACAGTTACTAAGAGATCTCACCCTGTTGCCTTAAGTGACCGTAATCATCTCTTTTGATAGTCCCTTAACATCCAACGATGGAGCTATCTACTCCTTAATAGTAGGATAGCCCTGTCTAAAGGAGATAAGAAAACGAACAGTCTTTTTCGAGCAGGTAGAAACTCTTAAGTACTTGCTCAAAATAATCATTTACACCATACACTTTCAAACAAATTTTTCAAACAAAGTTTTCAAAAACGCTTTATCACACCCTTGAGGACTGATACAAGGGTTACCATAAAGTGAAACGCCGCACTAAGGAATTTTCAAAACTTTTCAAAACACACACAAAAACAATTTAAAAATGAGCAAGTACCTAAGAGCCCATGCAAAACCAAGGATAGAAAGGGTGCTAACACCTTCCCTTTCTATAATCTACCCCTCGTACTCAGAAACATCTCGAAAAAGGTTTTTTCTGTTCTTTTCCCTTTTCCTTTATTGGATAAAATAAAAGATGGTGGCGACTCTTGCTTACCGCGACATTTGCGAATGCAAAACACAAAACCAGTATATAACAGTCAGTTCTGCCACCATATCACAGAACTGGCGACTCTGCTGGGGAATTATTATAAAATTGGGGTTTACCTTAGGGTCTAGATCATTTATAAATTATTTGCTTGTTTGTTTGCTTTACTTTTAAGGGTACATGTTTGGGTTGTTTGGATCCTAAACCCGGATCAGGGAATTCCTTTTAGGTAAGTAGCAATAAACTGTGAGGGAGCTGTGCAGGATATACCGACACGGTTGAAGCAGTAGCTATGTTGATATGATACTTTGGTGTGTACCGGTAGCCCTTGAGTAATCAAGGAGAATACGGGGCCGCCGTGTGGTATCATAAAGCGTCAACTGACCTTAGCACCTTAATTGACCAACTTGGCTTTTAGGACGTAGTGAGATAGCCGTCTTTGGTGTAAACCCAAAGTCGGTTGATACCTGATGCTACATTCATTGAGGTTTGACTCTTGAGTTTTGTTTGGTGGTAAGTCAATTGTCTATCGGAACGAAATTTAGGGGAAAGATCGGTGATATTGAGATTCCTTAGAACCTGGTTACTATATTTAGGACAGGTTAAACTAATCCAACTTCAAGAGGGTATTACCTTAAAACCCATACAAGCCTTAAACCTAAGGTCTTTGTGTGATTTGCTTGTGTTTGCTATATCTGCTATATCTGGGCATAATCATGACATCATAATATAGCATATCATACTAACCATTTTAAGGATTCTTAGGGTTTATTTTTGTCTTGTTTTGTAGGACATGACCCTCGCCCGCAGATTCACTATCCAAGTCAGTCTGGTAAAGGTACCTCCTCAGCTTAAGGATTTAGTATACAGGGTTCTTGAAAGCTCTCCCTTCACTGAAAGACATGGTCGACTTCTCAGCTTGGTCACCTCAAACCCTGAGGAAGAAATGCTAAAAGTGCTCTTTCAATTCTTTGACCCTCTACATCACTGCTTCACTTTTCCAGATTACCAGTTAGTGCCTACTATGGAGGAGTTTTCTCTGTTACTAGGAGTGCCCATCCCTAACAAGGTACCTTTCAATGGTATGGAAAAAGACCCTAAACCTGAAGATATTTCTAAAGCTTTGTCCTTACAACGGTCTGACGTAGTAGCAAATTCGGAAACCAGGAGAGGTGTCAAAGGTTTTTTGGCTAAGTTATTGTTTGAGAAAGCTCATCATTTTTGGGATACCCTGGACTTACAAGATTTTGAAGAGGTGTTAGCCCTTCTCATATATGGGTTGTATTGTACCCCAAAATTTTCCCTCCCATTTCATCAACATTTTCTCATCACAAGACTCTTGGGAACTGAAGATTAAGCTAGGGTTTGCTCTGCTCAAGACACTTCCTTGCACTGTTGACCTAAATTAGGGTTTGAGTTTGCACAAGGATGTTTTGACCCACAATTCCCAAAATGACTTTCATACTTCATGTTGGACTCACAAGTTTGTCCATGCCAAGTTTCAAGCCTTAATTCAAATCTTTGCCCAGTCAATTGGACAGTTGACCTAGAAATCAACTACATTGGGGAAAAAGTCAACTGTGGCCAATTGACAGTCAAACCTCATGAAATTTGACCCACATTAACATAATGAACTTATATAGGTCATTTGATCAAGTTTGGATCACAATTCCACAAGAAATTTGATCAGATCATCAAAAGGGCAAAATGGTCATTTTTAGGGTTTTGACTGCACAAAGGCAATTTTTGACTGTTTGACTTAACCAATGGAAAACCAAGCTCACATATGGACTCAAGTACTCAATGAAATTATCTTGACCCATTCAACAAGTTCAAAAGCTCTCAAGTGCATAGGATTGACAGATGAATTTTTCAGTCAACTAATCAAAATTTGACTGTACACTGAAAAGTCAAACTTTGATTTTTTGGTCAAAATCAAGTGCCAAGAGTTATTTTTCATCAAGACATGTCAAATTATGAAACTTGTTCATCTAGAAACCCAAAAATGCAAATTAGGGTTTGAAATGGAAAATTTCATAACTTAGAATTTTTCTAAGTTATAAAATTTTCTTATTTTTTCCTAACTTTGTCCCATTTTTTCACCAAGATGCAAATGGATTCAAACAAAACTTGAAACATGAAAGTTGTAGTCCATCACAAAGTCTACAACTTTTATTCACAAAGTTTTCTCAAAAGAAGCTTGTATCGCAAGTTATGATTTTTGGAACAAGGGTACCTAAAACTTTTAACTTAGAGAAAATTTACCCTAATCTAGGCAGGATTTTGACCCATCTTCTTGGCCATTTTTCACATAGTTCCACTTGGAGTTTCAAGTTTCATTACAAAGATGGATTGTAGTACATGTACCAAGCTTTCCAAATTGTCCAAGAACTCCTCAAACACCCTTGTGGTTAGAGAGAATCGAATTCTCAAAGTTGGCAAAAACTCACTTTTGTCCATGGCCAATGTGTGTTCATACAAACTTGCATTTTCAAATCAGCATGTTTGGTGCTAGCTTGCAGGCCTCAAAACCAACTTACACTCCATAATTTAATGCTTAACCATTTAATTAAGTTGTTATCTTGGCCATTTGGATATTACATGCAAGTTTAAGCCTTAAGTAGAAAAAGGCAAAATTCCATTTTTGCTTAAGTATGCTTTATGTCAAACCAACAATCCTTGAGCATTGGTCCAAGATCTCTTGCAGCAAAACAAATCCACAAATCATAGGGGCCTAGAGCAATGTATGCAAACATGTTTGACAACATATAGAAGCTTGTAACTTCACTTCCAAAAAAAACTTCAAGTAGAGACAACTTGCAAAAGAGAAGCAATCTCACATATCTGTTAACACAAGCTTACACAAACCTTGTGAACAAGATCCATACATCTCAACAGGCCTAAAGCACGAACCTATCATCCCTCATACCTCCTAACACTCAGAACCATTGTTTTTTTGCAAAACAGGGCACTCCCTGCAGATTGAGTTCCACAACACAATTTGCCCGTGCGTTTTGGCCCAAACCTATTCAAACACCTTCCATTCCATCCACCTGAACTATCCCAGGCCTCCATTGCAAGCTGTAACACCTCTAACACACTTTGCCATTTTCATTTCAAAGCTTTGCAGGTGGAGTTCTACAGCACGATTCAGTTTGTTTCAAAGCAAGCCAAGCATTGGAGAAGCTTCCTTGGACTTCAGGCAAGCTCAACAGAAGCTCAAACACCATTGAAGGTTGCTACATTGCCCAGTCCGAAGTCAACTGAAACAGGTATTTCATGGACTTCTATCTCTCTATTTATGAATGGTTAGGCTTAGGTTTGTGAATGAAATATGTTGTACTCATAGCCCTGAAGCCATACATATGCTTAGTTTCCATTTACATTAATCGTGCTGAGAGAATTTCACTCATGAACTTTCTGAAAAAACTAGATTAAAAATTAGGGCCAGAGAAATTCTCTCTGGTCTTTGAGAGTTAATCCAAGTTTTTTATATGGTTGAATTTGTTATTTGATGCTCTACAATGTTTATGTTATGAGTTTTGTCAAAAAATTAAAGAATCAGGAGATGGCATTTTCTGTACAAAGCGCGCGTGTTGTAGTTCAGAGAAAGAAGATGAAGTCAGTGGGCTGGGCTTGGTTCTGGCCTTGCTTTTGATACCCCCCCCCCCCCTTTTGCTGAATACACCCTCCTGGCCCATTTCTTGTATTTTTGTCATTTTTGTATTTTTATTTTATTTCTGACTTTGATATTTTATCTTCAAATATAAAAAATACTTAAAAAATATTTTCACAAGTTTTTATATTTATTTGGTATTTATTTGAATTTATCTAGCATTTTAAATGTTTAAATACTTATATTATTTATGTTTAAATTCAAAAATAATGCACAAAAATACTTTTATTTTCATTTATTATTTTTATATACATTTGAAAACATTTTCTTTAAAAATATACCTTTTTGTAAATATTTTATTTTATACATATTTAACATATTTAATATATATACACATATACTTTTATTTTATTTAAATACTTAGAATAAAAATACAAGAATATTACATTTTCATTTTTATTATTATTTTGGACTAAAAATATCATTTTTATAGCATACTTTTACTTTTTGTATAAATTAATATATTATTGTATATAAATAATAAATAATACTATTTATTAAGAATTAGGGTTTCCTTTGCCCTAATTAGGAAAATAATTAAAATTGATCTTTTTTATTTATTTATTTACATTTCCCATTAAAATATACTTTTTACATATTAAAAACATTTTTGCATTTTACATTTTATTTATTTATTGTATTTATTTCAATTATTGTACAGTTAAATATTGTATCTTGCACATTCGATATGGTTATAATAACTTAGAATTTATTTTCTTGTCAAAATATTCCTAATTCAAATTTGTACCCCCATCCCCATAATCATGTTGTAATAGCTTAGTTTTTAAATTCTCGCACATTTACGCTTTCAATTATGCCATGATTAGAGAACTAGGGTTTGTATGCAAAATCAATCAACAATTAGCTTGACCTAATCCAAGATAAATATGCATGAAAAATAATCACAATGCACACTTGCACCCCCTAGGGTTACAATCCACTTGTTGCCTTCAAAAATGGGCCATGGTTGCATGTCAAGTACTTTGGCAAAACAAAAACAATCAAAATGATCATAGTCCCTCGATGACGCTATCGGAGTTGCCTAAACAAAAATGATCAAGTCCCTTAAGAAAATTGCCAAAGATACTTGACACTATTGCTATCATGGTCTATACGATGACCCGCGCCTGTCCCATTTAACATCCTAACACAAGGTTGTTCATCAAATACAATGGTGAAATAACACTGTTAAAAGGGTTAAAAAAACATAAGAAAGATCTTTGAGTAAAATAGGGTAGATAGCTCTTAGTTACTTGATCAAACTTGCAAAAACATCCTTGCTATTTTCAAAAACACACCTCACAACACAATTTCAAAACCCTACTTTCAAACATTGAAAACTTTTCAAAAGACAAAAACACCTTTGTATACATTCAAACAAGAATCATTACAAAGGTTGCTACAACAATGGCCTCTTTTCAAAACATCTTTCAAAATCACACACAAAGCACCATTTCAAACAATTGAAAAGCACCATTTCAAACAATTGAAAAGCAAAGAAAGTGATCTAAGTAAGTAACTAAGAGCCCATGGATAACCATGGATAGAAAGGGTGCTAATACCTTCCCTTTGTATAATCTACTCCCCGAACCCAAGAAAACATCTCAAAGGTTTTTCCTGTGCTTTTTGGTCTTTCCTTAGGATAAAATAAAAAGTCGGTGGCGACTCTTGCTAAACCGAAACATTTGCGAACACAAACGCAAAACCTCAAGTCAGCTCTCCCACCGTATTACAATGACTATGTTAAACTTCGCACTTACATCTGCGTCCACATCCGCGCCTATTTCTACGCACATGCCTACGTCCACGACTACGCCAACATCCACGTCTACGTCCATATCTACGCCTGCGTCTACAATACAGACCTCAAGATTTTACTGACACCTTTCACCAAATTCAAATCAACTTGGAGGTACAACATTTGGCAACAAACAATGTTTGGGAGTTAAGAATTACAAGAACCTTATGATTTAACAAAGGAGAGTCATCAAAAACATTTGCAAAATTTTTGGGGAATATACATACATTTGGGACATATACATATATTTGGGGTATACATCACACTTAAATAACATATCAATTTAGGGCATTATGCACGCATGGCATCTTGCAAAGCTACTTTGGTTAAAATTATGATTTTCTTGGGGTTCATCTCTAGCAGGCTTATCTATGCGAACTATTAGTTTAAACTATAAAGCAATTTGGGGTTCATTTTCTTCATGTTGATAATTATGGTTGAGACGACACGACCAATATCATCATGAATTTGGGGTTTATTTTCTTCATATTGATAATGGTTGAGACGACACGACCAATATCATCATGAATTTGGGGTTTATTTTCCTCATGTTGATAATGGTTGAGACGACACGACCAATATCATCATGAGTTTGGGGTTCATTTTCTTCATGTTAATAATGGTTGAGACGACATGACCAATATCATAATGAGTTTGGGATTCATTTTTTCATGTTGATATTGGTTGAGATGACACGACCAATATCATCATGAGTTTGGAGTTCATTTTCTTCATGTTGATAATGGTTGAGACGACACGACCAATATCATCATGAATTTGGGGTTTATTTTCATCATGTTGATAATGGTTGAGATGACACGACCAATATCATTATGAATTTGGAGTTTATTTTCTTCATGTTGATAATGGTTGAGACGACACGACCAATATCATCATGAATTTGGGGTTTATTTTCTTCATGTTGGTAATGGTTGAGACGACACGACCAATATCATCATGAATATGGGGTTCATTTTCTTCACGTTGATGGTTATGGTTGAGATGACATGAACAACATCATCGTGAGTTTGGGGTACTTTCTTCATGTTGATGGTAATGGTTGAGACAACACGACCAATATCATCATGAATTTGAGGTTTATTTTCTTCATGATAATTATGGTTGAGACGACATGACCAACATCATCATGAGTTTGGGGTATATTTTTCTACACATTGATGGTTATGGTTGAGACGACACGACCAACATCATCGTGATTTCAAGGTTTTTTTCTTCATGTTAATGGTTATGGTTAAGACAACACAACTAACCTCATCAATGAATTTTGGGTTTCATCGCTTCAAATCTAGTATATTTCATTTGGTTATCGAATCTTGATTGAAACGGCACAACCAACATCATCATTCCAAATTCTAAATATTTGGTTTTAAGCTTTTTTAATTATCTATCCCCTAGGTTGCGATAGATATGCGAATCTTCAAGGTTATATTATTCATCCCCTAGGTTGCGATGGATAACGTAAGCCCACCCCTATTATCTTTTATCCCCTAGGTTATGATAAATGCACAAGTTCATCCTCGTATTGTTTACTCCCTAGGTTATAAACATAACGAAATTTGCGTAATCTATTGCATCAGGCTGCATGCAGCAATGTGTTATCAAACTTTGTTTTATTCGTCCCTTAGGTCGCGATGAATATATAGAATTTGTGTCACAAACCTACTATATTAGTCTTCTAGCATTAGTAGGTCAGCTTTTCAAAACTTGTATCATTTACCTCCTAGGTTATGGTAAATAAACAAAATATTACAATCTCTCAGATACCTACGAGTTATCCACGTCATCGAGTCTTAATTCTAATCAACTTTGGTTCAAAAACCGGTAGGATGATACATCATCATCTATGCCTATTCTTAATACTCATGGGAACGTTGTACAGTGTATCCTTATTATATCTCAGACAAATCTTAGGGTTTTCCAATATTTGATAAACTTCTAATTAAGCGTGCGAGACCTGCGTATTCTCGCACTATCTAATCGAAAGATAATCAAATAGGGACAACTGTCATACCCCAAATTTTCCTTCCCCTTATTTCTACAATCAAAAAATATTTTAAACATGGATTTTATAATATTATTTGATTTTTATAAATATTCGCTTACAAACCTATTTAAAAAATATAATAATTTATTTCAGATCATTTGTATTTTTGAATAAATAAGTATTTGCACACATTTCACATACTTTCAAATTGAGTTTATTTACAAATCAGCAACATAGCACAATTGGTGAAGAATGAAGCTTGTAAGCGTAAGGTCATGAGTTCGAATCTCTTGTGCCGCAATTTTAACATTTTCTTTTTTTTTCTTCTATTTTTTGTCACTAATTTTCTTTCCTTTTTAAATAGGTGTTTCTTATTGGTCATTTGATGTCAATTTGTGTCACACTTTGTTTTTGATTGGTCAATTTTGTTTTATTTCCAATTTGGATGGTTTTTTTATCTATAAATAGGACATGTTTCTCACACTTCTAGATCATCCACAATTTTGCAATTGCACATACATAAATTCTCACAAATCTCCAATTCATCAACAACTTCTTACAATTCTTTTTCTTTTTTTGTTTATTTCAAGGTTGTTGCCTATATCAGACAACAACTATTCTTGGCTGATGATTTCATAAGAGGCCCCGTCCATTTTATTTTCAATTCCTTTTAGTTTTAATTGATACGTTTTTCAATGATGATTTATTTGATAGTATGTGTTTTAACTAACAGTTTATAATGTTCTTAATTGTTTTTCGCCCAACAATTTATAAGGTTACCATATTTTGGTATAACAATTTATATTATTACTGATTATTTTTTATGGTAATTTACATATGTCTTGTTAATATTAAATAATCATTATCAACTCCTTCAAATTTCGTCACTATAATTTAAATTGCAATTTTTTAGTCACAGATAAAACCAATACATTCACTCACGAATAAAATTTATACATGTCCACTCACACTTTATTTGTCCTAATATTTACTTTTTTTTTTGTTCCCAGAGTTTCTAACCCACTGATATTCCACATGTATGAGCATCCACAAAATGATTTTTCATCCAAATCAACTCTTTTTAATGAATGATAGCAATACAACAATATATTGTTATTATCATTATCAATTACAGATTACAAAAAAGAAAGAGAGAAGAGGAAGAAGGTGTCCGGATCTGGAAATTGCAAACAGCGCCGCCATGTCAATCGCACTACCACGCCATCTTCGCCAGAATCGTACCGACCGTCGTAAGCTTTTATTCGGATCTGGTACTATTCATAACCATCCTTCTCTTTTTTCATGTTTTGCATCCTTTTTGTATTTTTTTTATTTGAGTATTTCTTAATACTTGGATTCATACTTTTGTTAAGAAATTTTTGTTTTGATTTTGGTTTGGGTTTTATTTTCTTTATTAATTGTTTTAAGTTTCATGAGAGAAAAGAAGTTGAGAAAGTTTGAGAAAAAGGGTAAGAAAGACTTGGAAGAGAAAGAGGATTGGTGGGATGTGATGTTGTTTCTCTTATATTAATATGTTGTTATATTTATTTTATTTTTAAAAAACCTGCCACGTATCATAATTTAATTGGTGTTTTTTAAGAATGAATGGAAAAGTTAATAGGTTATAGTGTGACCAAGTCACATAACAAGGGAAGCCCCTTTCGCTGATTTTTTTTACTTAATTCTTTTTTTTCTTTTTTATATATGTTGTCATTATATTAATTTTAGAGTTAAGGGGTAGTTTTTAAAATGGCTTTGAGCCCAAGTCAAACTTATGTTCTACACTCCTCTTACTTAATTTCTACACCCTCTAAATTTTGTTTCTTATTTATTTATGTATTTATTTATTTATTTTTTCATTTTTTAGTTTAGTTTAGTTTTTACTTTTACTTATTATTTTAATTAATTCTAAACCATTATTTAAAATACAAAAACAAATAAAAATATAACAAATATAAGAATATGTTATTTAATTAGTTTTCGTTATTAATTAGAGAATTTATTAACTTATAAATAATTCGTACGTATATCATAATTCAAACTCAATTTTTAATCAAATTAATTTCAACATTCTATAAATAATAGGATGTCCATCTTAGGATAATTAAATTGGTCGACACATCGTCTATCAATTTATTATTCAAAATGAAATAATTTAAACCCGCGCGATTCATCATATATTTCACCCGCGAGCAATACGTGATCAATATCTGGCCACGTGATGAGTGAGACTATATCATACTCCCTCGCTCTACATCTATAAGATACCTAAGCAAGCATAAAACTATTTTTCATAATAAATTAATTCAACATTAATTTTCGAAAAAAAGAATGCAAATATATTTGAATTTACTATGTATTTGGTCTAACAAACTCTACTATCCCTATTCTTAGACCACATACGCGGGAAATTCAAAGCATATTTCGCAATCTATAAAAAATACAAATCAACCGCGAACTACGAAATAGGACTCTGATTCCCCGTAAGAGGATACGTAGGCATACAATCAAAATCGTGGCGAGTCCCGCTTACTAAAATTCAAACCCTTTTCCCAAATAAATAATTAAAACCCTATTTCCTAAAAACGCGCATCTAAACCCAGTATTCTTATGAACAAGGTAGATAAGAGGTGCCTAACACCTTGCCCTCATCTAGAACCAAGTCTCAATATAGAATCTCTGAACTTTAGCATTATTCCTTTATACTCCCTTTCTTTAGGATAAAAATTAAGGGTGGCAACTCTGATTTAAAAAACCAGTTGCAACACCAGGGGCACGTTGGACACTCATGTTCGATGGAACTTCAAATGCACTAGGGCATGACATTGGGGCGGTTTTGACTACTCCGAAAAATTATCACAAGCCTTATACTACAAGGTTATGTTTTGATTGGACCAATAATATCACCAAGTACGAAGCTTGTATCCTGGGTCTAGAAGCTGACATCGATATGAGAATCAAGCATCTCGAAGTATTCGAAGACTCTGTGCTATTCATATACCAATTCCATGGTGAATGGGACACTAAGCATCCCAAATAGATTCCATATCAGGATCATGTTTTAGAGCTAACCATAGAATTCACTGAGATCACCTTCAGTCACATCCCACAAGAAGAAAATCAGATGGCAGACGCCTTGGCAACTCTATCTTCCATGTTCAAAGTAACTTAGCCAAACCATAAATCACGCATTACAATCAGACATTTTGAAGAGCCGACACACTGCCTTGCTATTGAAGAGGGACCAGATAACAAGCCTTGGTTCTATGACATTAAGAGGTACCTTGAAAAACAAGAATATCCTGAAAATGCCTCTATCATTGACAAGCGAACCCTGCGAAAGCTAGCCTCAAAATTCTTTGAGTGGTGATGTGTTATACAAAATAAAATATGATATGGTGCTACTCAGGTGTGTGGAGAAACATCAAGAAGATACACTTATGAGAGATATCCATGAAGGTACTTTTGGAACTCATACAAATGGGCATGCCATGGCTAGAAAAATCTTACGAGCGGGTTATTATTGGTTAAAGATGGAATCCGATTACTACCATTATACAAAACATGTCACAAGTGCCAAATATACGCCAATAAAATGAATGTGCCACCAACTCCTCTGAATGTCATGAGCTCTCCTTGGCCATTTTCGATATGGGAAATTGATATGATAGGCATAATCGAACCGAAAGCATCTAACAGACACCTGTTTATACTGGTTGCCATTGATTACGTCACCAAATGGGTAGAAGTGGAATCCTACACGAATGTGACAAGTCAAGTGGTTACTCAATTCATCAAGCAAAATCTCATATGTAGATATGAGGTTCCAAGCAGAATCTTTATGGAAAACTTGTCTAATCTGAATAACAACATGATGAAGGAGTTATACGATAATTTCAAGATCTAGCATCATAATTTCTCACCATATCGACCCAAAATGAATGGGGTCGTTAAAGCTGCCAACAAAAACATCAAGAAAATCATTCAGAAAATGGTGAAGACATATAAAGATTGGCATGAAATGCTTCCCTTCGATCTACATGGCTATCGTACCTTCGTACGCACATCAAAAGGTGCAACTCCTTTTTCTTTGGTATATGGCATGGAGGCGGTACTCCCAATTGAAATAGAGATTCCATCACTTCGAGTTCTAATGGAAACAAAGCTTGAAGAAGCAGAGTGGTTTCAAACGCGACTTGATCAGTTAAACCTTATTGAAGAGAAACACTTGACAGCTTTGTGCCACAATCAATTATATCATAAGCGGATAAAGAAAGCCTTCGATAAGAAATTTCGTCCTCGAGTATTCAAAGAAGGGGATTTGGTGCTCAAGAAGATTCTGCTGCCTCTCCTCGATTCACACGGTAAACGGATACCCAACTACGAAGGTCCATATGTGGTAAAAATAACATTCTTCGATGGTGGTCTCATCCTCACAAAAATGGATGGGTAAGAACTACCATATCCGACAAATTTAGACGCAAAAACGACTATCCCGATGGATTGAAAACCCTAAAGGGAAATCCAGGAAAAATTAGGGACAGGTACAAAAAAAATTATCCCAGTGGATTGAAAACCCAGGAGGGAGATGCAACCAAAAATTAGGGATCTTACTCAAATAAATAAAGAACAAAAAGACTGCAATTTGAGAACCGCGACTGCGACCATGAAGGAAGGGATTGATCTAAATCATTTTACTCAAAAGCAAGGGAGATTGGAGCTGTCAAAAGGACATTAGGGAAACAACAGTAGAAATTATCATTTTTATTGCCATTTTCTAGTTTATAACTTTTTGTAATTACCTCTTTTAAAGAATTTCATCTTGTACTCTCGCCTATTTGGAGGCATATTTTATCAATAAAACATTGACTTTTTCAAATCTTTCAATTGCGCTTTTTCTTTTCGGACTTGTTTGTAAAATACCACGATTTTTTCTTGTGAATACTATGTTGAAATCATTTTGGGGATTGGACAAATAAAAGCATTTGATGAAACATCAAAAAAATAATAATAAAAGGTTGCATAAGAAAATCCTTGAAAAACAAACTACAACAATAACAAATGAACTCATCATTCTATATTTTTGTTACTTGATCATTTATTCCTGATCATTATTCTTGTTCCTGACTTCAGTCAAGAAAATTCAGAAATTTCCCTCAACTTGTCAAGTACTCAAAATGTCTCTCATCTCACTACAGTTATCTCAACTGTACATGGTAATCACTCAATCATACACAAGTATTTTACCATAAGTTAATAAAATTTATAACAAAATCCATTAAAGTAATCTAAACAAACACTTTTTGAGGGCTTTTAAGGTTCCAATGAGGCTTATGTCAAGGTAGGATAATTTGGGCGAGTAGGCTTAAACCTATGGAGTTAGGTACCTAATTTTCCTTATGTCATCATATTCCTTTTCACATCAACTCTTGCTTTATTTAATTGGTACTAGAGATTTACATTTTTATGGTCCTTACCATAATTTGTTTCTCCTTTTTTGGAAGAAGTTGCTTTAAATTCTTGATTTTTTTCTCAATTTTTTTGAATTTTTGACCAATATCTCTAGTACCATAACCCCAAACTTAAGGTGAATGCAGATGTTAGACTTCCACCAGAAGATCCTTGATACCCTACGAGGAAAATACAAAAATGTTAGACGTTCCATGAAAAGATCCTTGTCGCCTATTAAGGCAATACAAATATGTCGGACCTCCAAAGTTTGGCCTAAGAGAGTTAACTTAAAGTCTTGTTTGAGGATTTGATAGAAGTCCTTCCCGAGAGGTCCAACACCTTTCCTGAGAGATTTGAAGTCTCATTAGTCGAGCTACATATATAACTTTTCTTGAGGGACTGAGTGTCTCATCGATTATGCTTAAGAAAACTCCCCACATGAGGGACTAAGAGTTTCCTCAACAGGATCCAACATTAAGTCACTCCCAAGGGACACGACATAAGTCTAGCCCAAGAGTCTTAACTTAAAGTCTTGTTTGAGAGCTTGATAGAAATCAAACTTGAGAGGTTAAATGATTTGCCTAAAATACTTGAAGTATCATAAGTCAGGTTTAACATATAATCTCTTCTAAGGGATAAAGAACCCCATTGGACATGCTTAAGAAAACTCCCCGTCGGAGGGACTTAGATTTTTCCTCGGGTGAGATCCAAGATAAAGTATCATCAAAGTAACTTAAATTAAAGTCTTGTATAAGGGCTTGATAGAAGTCCTACCTGAGAGGTCTAATTCCTCTCCTAAGAGACTTGAAGTCTCATCATCCAAACTAGATATATAAATTTGCTGAGGGACTGAGAGTCCCATCAAACAAGCTTAAGCAAACTCCTAACTTAAGGGACTTTGAGTTTCCTCGGGCGGGACCCCATATAAAGTCATTCCCAAGCGACGCGACTGACCTCTAGCCTAATAGACTTAACTTAAAGTCTTGTATGAGGGCTGGATTGAAGTCTCGCCTGAGAGGTCAATTGCCTTGCCTGAGAGACTTGAAGTCTCATCAGTTAGGCTCAACATATAATCTCACTTGAAGGACTTATTGTCTCATAAGACAGACTTAATGTATAATCTCTCCTAAGGGACTTATAGTCCCACTTAACAGGCTCAGAATCTTCCTAGGCAAGGTCCAACTGTAAAGTCTCGTCTGAGGGACTCAACTTAAAGTCTCACCTGAGACTCAACTAAAGTCTCGCTTGGGACTCATCTAAAGTATTGCTTGAGACTCAACTAAAGGGTCCTCCGAGACACTCAATGTTTCACTTGATGAATTAAGAGTCTCATAGACAGGCTTAATGTATAATCTCTCCTGAGGAACTTAGAGTCCCACCAAACAAGATCATATAAATGCCTCTCTTAAGGGACTCATAATCTCCATAGACAAGGTCTAACTATAAAATCTCGCTCGAGGAACGCAATTGTAAAATCTCACCTAAGGAACTCAACTATAAAGTCTCGCCCGAGGGACTGGACATAAAGTCTCGCCTGAGGGGTTCAACTTAAAGTATCACCTGAGAGACTCGAATATTAAGTCTCGCTTAAGGGACACATGAAGTCAAGAATAATCTCTATGGATCTTGCATGCATTTGTTTCTGGTGAAAAAAAAGGGTAAGATGATTAATATCAATAATCAAAAATATTTTCGGTACAAATAAAAATTTAGTAAAACAAACCTTGAACCAATATGATTTTCTGCTCTTGCAATCGATCATAGAGAACTTTTTCAAGCGTCCTTAGGTTTCAAGCGCTTCATATGTTTCATTTAGGTTAGATTTATCGTAAGAGAACTTATATAATGGATGTCCCTTAGGTTTCAAGTGGATCACTAATGGCATATTTTTGAGTGTTGATAACCTTTAAATGGACGATAAATATTTGTTTAAGGCCTTCGGAAATAGTGAAAAATTAAACTTAAATATCCTCTCAGTTTTGGAATAAAACAAAGGGGTTAGATTAATTTTTATTTTATTTTTACAAAAATGGTTTACATTTTTTATCCAGAATATTAAAAATACATTGTATGCAACAAATCTTTGCAGAATATCAAGATTGTTTACCCAGAATATAAAAACTACAACATGTCCATACAAGATTCTAGAGATCTTTTTTTTCCATAAGAATTTTTTTTTTCCGCTGATATCCATCTTCTGAAAAGTTAAGCTCTTTTCTTTGTTTAATCTTTCAAAAGTTGAACTCCCTTCTTTATTTAACTTGAAGAAAGAATGATTTTTTGCACTTACAATCTATCAAATAAGCAAAAATGCAACAAAATTTCTCCAAAAAAATACAACATATTTTTATTGGATAGATTACAAGGGCAACAAAATGTTTTGTTCTAGATAGAAGAACATTAAGGTTTTTTTCTGTCTTGCAATCTATCATAAATATGATAGATTTAATATGATCAGATAGACACAAATTATATCATATTAGAATATTATTGAATGATCAAGAGTAATAAGAACGGTGTACCTTTTAGAATTCCAGATATTATCGTTGGAGAGAATAAATATGAGAGGATTACTATCCTTATTTTCGTTTAGGGCTTTCACGGTGTGTTAATCATTTAATGGGGAAACACTTAAATAGGTAAACAACCAAGGGCATCGACCTCTCATTGGGCTTAACTAAATAGTCCAATCCATCACGATCCATTCAAAGACAATGGCCCAATTAGATAATTCATCAATAAGTGCTTAATAACAATAGACCATAATTTATATTAATAATAATTTATAATAATTGATTATTGTTAATCCATAATGGATTAATTATTTAATTAATCCAAACAATCTTCCACTTGGATGACAATAATCAATTATTAAAAATATATAAATTTTAATACTAAAATTTTAATTATGGTCAAAACACTTGTTCACAATACAAAAGTAAACTTCAACTTGAGATATACATTTTATGATGAATTTAGAGAAACATATTTCATATGAGAAAAATATGTTATTAAACAAAGGTCCAAGCATATAAAATAAATGCTATTGATAAACTCCCACTAACTCAAAATATTATAAGACTTACTCATGTGTATAAGTTTGTGGTTAATGATTTACTAATGAGTTTTCACATTAAAGGTCATAGCATATCCAAGTAGGTCTAAGAATAGTAATTACATATAGGCGTTACCCTATTACGAGAGTAATTACATTTAATCATAAGTACCTTCATAATACAATATCATACCCGATAGGAGTATTGATATTTACTTGTACTTTCATATTATGACCCGACAAAAGTGGATTATTGAAAATAGAATAACACAATATTATTGCATGTCAAAGAATTATTGTGTCTTTTTAATATCGACCTAAACATAAGTGATGTTTCCTGAGATTAAGAGAATAATATTTATCTTAGTATAATAGAATAAAACCTCTTTAAGTATATTTTGAAGTCTTCTTAGAATATGTTATATTTTATAGTGTACACAAGAATAAATGACAAAATAAGAATAATAATCTAAATTGTTTCAGATTATATAATTTTGTACACATGCACTCCCACTGATCTAATATGTATTAATTTTTTTCAATGTCCACTAGTATTATATACTCTGATTATATAATGTGATACTAATTATATTTTTATTGCAAAACAATATAGAGAAGTGGTTGTATAATATATCACCAATAGAATTTTACAAATTCAACCACATATTTTGCACATAAATAGAATATATCATTATTGATATAATTTCACATGAAAGCGTATGATGGTCATATAAAAGAGGTTTATCATCATTTGAGTGAGATCAAATCCCTATAATTTTAAATATAGGATTATATACAACATCTTAATAACTCACTCAAATCTCAAATGCTACCATTATAATCTCACACATTTGAGAAACATATTATGTTATACGTAGCGGCAAAATATGAGACTTAATTTTAACTATTATTGAGGATATAACACAAATAGTCATAAACTTTTATTACTAACATAAGACTATAATATCCTCAATATAAGTCTCCATAAAATTATATTAAATAATTTTTTTTTCATTTCTAATATAATTGACATGTTAAATTATCTCACTTGATAGATAATAATAGTTGAATTATTAACTCAAGCGTTTAGAAAATATTTTAAATATATATTCAACTATTTTATCTATCACACATTATCATATCAAGTAACGTTATACCGATAGGGTATGTCCATCACTTGCATAATACAAAGAGAATTGAAATTCATTTAAAAAATATTGAAAATAAATTATTGAATTTCATAAAGTATTATTTGTCCTTAAAAAATAATTTCTTATTTCTTAAATAATAATTTCAACAATTCTAAATAAGAAATATAATGTTGTACAAATATTATATCAAAAAATTCTAATACCGATAAAGTACTTGAACAATAATTTACATAATCATAAATCTCAAGTACGTTGAACAACACAAATTATATTAACAATAATATATCGATAAGGTATAACTACTATCAATATATTTATTATAACTTAAATAATTTAAATATTTTACTAAACAAAATTTGTATAAGTGTATCCACTATAGGTGAGTTACAATCATACGAATTAAGAATGTTTATATTTTATATAAAATAAGAAAATTTGTATAATTGTATTCACGATAGGTGATATTACAATTTTATAAATTAATAGTGATTATTCAATTTTCTAGGATAAAACTCTCAAAATAATAACATTTCTAATATACTCATAAATTATACTTTTATTTATTTATTTGAGTATATAACAAGAATCAATTTATGACAATAAATAATGAAGTTTTAATTCAAAATATTTTGAAAAATCAATAATTTTATATAAATGCACTTTTATATTTTTCAAAAGGAGTTGATAATATTAGAAACAATTTCTCCTTGCAAGATTTTAAAAATAATTAAATTATACTAACCCCGTATGATATGACATGCATCTTTGCTCTTCATCCACTAAATTTTGATGACTTTAGAGTATTATCATGTCATCTCAAATAATTCATAAGCCAATAGCAAATCATTATAACAAATAGAATATTCTAATATAACAAATTGCAAGAATGATATACTTTTCGATTGTCTTAAGAATTACTCAAAATGACAAGACAGTATATAATTTGATAATAATTCTAAATTAAAAAATATAAAATATTTGATGTCTAAATCAATAAAATTGAGTCTAAAATAAATTCAAAATGTAACACTTTATTAAAATAATTCAAAACAGTGTTACTATCAAAAGAAGTTTTATACCAAATACTTTATACTAAAATACTGAGAATATATTATGTAAAATATTGCACAATTCTCAATTTAATTAATATAGAATATTTACATAAATTTCACAAAGAAATCTTCATTCCAGAAATTAAGAATCTAATATTAAAACAATCAAATATTCTGTACTGATTATAGAAAAAATATTTTAATCATAAAGAAAAACCATAATTTCATTAATAAAATAAAATATGAAATCAATTTATTATAGAATAAAAACAAATCGATATCTATAATAATATCTAATATCAAGATATCATTATAAAAGTAATAAATTAATTTTGAGAATGTGATATTAAAGTATAATTTATTTTCAAAATAAATTAATAAAATATGTCTTCAAGTGTCAAATAATATTCAGAATAATACATAATTATTATTCGACACACCAAAAATTAAAATATTTGAAATTTATCCAAGAATGGTTTAAAATATTTATAAATTCAGAATATAAATAAAACCATAATTTTATTTTATAAATAAAATAAACATAATAATGTATCATGAATAAAAACAATTCCTTTATATCAGATCAAAACCAGTTAGCAGTGATTTTCTTTTCATTTGCATGAATTAGTTACAATTAACCATGTAATAGATGGAATTTGCTAAATAATAGAATTTGCAGTTATCTTAATAGATGAAATTTATATAATTTTAATAATTGATTATTGTCATTTAAGTGGGAGAATATTAGATTAATTATTTAATTAATCAGTTATGGATTAACAATAATCAGTCATTGGAAATTATTATTTATATAAATTATGATCTATTATTATTAAGCACTTATTGATGAGTTATTGGATTGGGCTTTTGTTCCTGAATAAACTGTGATGGGTTGAATCATTTAGTTAAGTCCAATGAGAGGTATCTACCCTCAGTCGCTTAGCTATTTAAGTGTGGCATCATTAAACAATTAACATACACTCTGAAAACCTATACGGATGAAGGCAGGGACCTCTCATTGGACTTGACTAAATGGTCCAACCCATCACGGTCCATTCAGACACAATAGCCTAATTAGATAATTCATCAATAAGTACTTAATAACAATAGATCATAATTTATATTTATAATAATTTATAATAATTTATTATTATTAATCTATAATAGATTAATAATTTAATTAACCCAACAAAATAATGATGTGAGTTTGAGACAACTTGATATTAGCGCGAATTAGGGTAAAATCTAATGATTGTTTTTATAGTAAAGCATGTCTATTATACTCCTCAGTGTATTTATAAAACCGAAATAATATTATTATTATTTATTATTTTTTAACTATCACATCGGTTAAGGTTATAAAACCGAGGTGATAGTTATTATTATTTATTATTTTTTAACTATCACTTCGGTTAAGGCTAAAAACTGAGGTGATAGTTGTTATTATTATTTATTATTTTTTTAATATTACATTGTCTACAAATAATATCAAAATATTCTTTACAACAAATCTCTTTAATGGTTTTTATGCACTTGCAATCCATTATATAGGTGTTGATGTTTGAATGTCAGATCTTTGCATTCAAGATTGATTGTTGATGTTATTGCTATCACTGCCTTCACTAACGTATACAATGTGCATGCTTTGAATGAATCCAACTTCTAATAAGGTGTTTGTTCCAAAAATTGAAAAGTGTTTTTTCTGCACTTGCAATCCACCAGTAAAGACTTTTAGAAATAAATCATAGGTGTTCAAAACCTTCAACAACAACAACAACAACAACATCAACAACATTGTTTGAGATGAATTGCAAAAGCTGAAAAATATTTTGTTCAATGTAGAAGAATATTTTTTCAGTTTTACAATACATCCCAAAAAAATGATGCATGCAACGGTGAGGCGGCTACAAACAAGATAGTATTTGGGTGGAATCTGTTCAACGATCGTTTTTATAGTAAAATCAGATTATTTTATCCCTCGAGTTTTCAAAGAAACTGAAAGGTTAGATAATTTATTTTACACTTGTAAACAAATTAAAAAATAAAGTGTAGTAGTTGGGATTCGAAGCATGTTCGAAATGGTATATCACCTCAATTTTTAAAATAACTGAGGCAACAATTGTTTAAAAAAAAAACATGACGCGCCTTGAAATAAAACCTCGATTTTTTTTCTAGATGACGTGAAAGCTTTGTCATGAAAAATATTATTTGTTGTAGTATGATCTAAGCTAAAGGTTGAACCATGGTTTCTAGATGTAGCACTTGCTGGAACACCCTAAACTCCAAGCATGCATTTCAATTAAAACACGCGAAAATATAATAATAACGAGGGTGCTACATCTCAACTCAACATTTCTCATTCTCAAATATTATTTATATGGAAAATCTACTTTATTTTATAATATAAAATATTCAATTAAGCAACTCACAAAACAAATAAAGTATTCTCCAATCCAGTGTTATATTATCATAACGACACGCGAAAATTATACAGCCGATAAGATACAACAACTAAATAGAAAATAAACGCAACGAAGAAGTCAATTATGCCATCCTCGAAAACAACTACTGTTCACTAGTCTCTATCCGAGAATCTGTATAACAGGCATAAATAATAACACTAAAAAAAGAGTGACAAATATATTACATATATTAGCAGTGTATAAACATCAAGGATAGTATATTATCACAATTAAATCAATCATACAAATCTAACCACAGAATAATTAATTAACAAATCCAATTATGTATGTAATGTATTCATCTCCTCTACTTGCATGCATGTGGTATCAATAATTCGAATATTCAGAGGTGTGTTACTGAAATATCCAACACGTCACTTGACCTAAGTCCTACTCGTCACTGGATCTAAGTCCTAACTCGTCACTGGACCGAAGTCCTGACTCGTTACTGTGACGCCATATTTCCCCGTCGGTAATTTAACCAAAAATCAGAGTAAATTAATTCATTAAATAAAACATCAAGAATAAGATGCTACATCTTCATACATCATATATGCTCATATAAAAAGATACGCAACACATAGTCACTTATTTATCATGTCTGAATTTCGTTTCATTTATTCGCAGCAGAAAATATCAATAACAATTATTCTCAACATGGATGATAATTATCATCATTCAAAATTCAATGTAAAACATCAACTAAATCCAACAAAAGGAGTTCTACAATAGTTTACTCCCAACATAAACAAAACAAGCGCAAAATCCCCAAGTGTTACGTATCAGAGCTGACCTTGACTCAATCTATGCAAAATGATGCAACTCCTTAGCTAACCTCGACCTCGAGCTACTTCGGATCATCAGCACGTTATTCACGTAGAGGCAACATTCAAACAGAAGAAGTGACATATCATAACAATATAGAAAAAAAGCATAATAATGAATATATAGCAATTTAAGTACACATGATCATAATCTTTACCTCACACCTTTACTTTATCCGTTGTACCACAAAGTACATCAACATATAATCAAACATACACATAACACATAATACTCATCATAGAATAACTCATACTCTTTCAGTATCAAAACATCAACTTATCAATAATAATGTAATTCAATAAGACCTACACTGACTCAATGCATATGGTACCAACAGGGCACAAGCCCCCATCTTTACGCCAATACAGGCCATCTTCCTCCAATACATGCCATCTTTTAGAGCATGAGCCCTTATAATGAATGCATGCGACACCGAAACACACCAACATAAAATGCATTGATATTACTATTCACCAATGTCACACAAATACAGGTCATCATCATCATGCAATATTTATGCAATTCATTCATACATCATTCATACAACACCATCACGTTCAATCACAATAATATGCATCACACTTCATACAACATTAACACACAACACATAAACCTTCGCCAACATAATCATCATAAGATAGAAAATATCACATCACATCAAAACCAAAATCATCATGATTAATTCCACAACAACAACAAATTCATCATTAAAATAGGACATTCTCAATTAATCTACTATACAAAGCATTTGCATGCAATTCATAAAAAAACATAACTCGACAGTACGAAACACTCGCCCATGTATCAAATAGTTAGAATTATGGTACTCAAAATATTTTTAAGAGAAATTACATTAAACCAGTGTTCCAAAAATCTGAATTACGCATTAATCAGATATTCGAAACTCAAGTTATGAATTTTCGAAGTTTTACAAGATTTACCAACACCGACAACCTACAGCAACAAACACTAGCACCACAAAACATATTTACACACTAATTAAATTTAGTTACATAACTTGAAACAATTTTTATAATAAATTAAATTGTATTAGCTTTCCAACAGTACAAACGGCGCGTCAAACGGACACCCGAGTCAAAACTTATGGATTTTGCAAGTTTTGAAAACAAATATGTCATCATCTGTGTTACCTGATTACCGTTATAGTGGTAACCGATTCCACCCTGTTAAAACATCCACAAACACCATTTTTAGAGTGGTAATTGGGTACCCATATAGTGGTAACCGATTCCCACTATACCAAAACCAAAAATACCATATTTTTATGTTACGAAACTCACTCCAATTCATCCCAAAACCCCAATTTTGTACATCAAAACATATTCTTCATTACCAACATTTGCACACACACATCATACATCATTTCGACATAATTTATACACTCAATTGCATCCATTCAATCTCAATTATACCAATTTCATTATAATGCATCAAAAAAATTTATCAATAGGTAAAATCCCATAAAGCAAAATAGTGAGAAATCAAGAACACACAATCATGAAACTTAATCACTACCATGCCCCTCATTATACAACCCGTTATAGATTTAGAATCCCACCATTACCTTGGATTTTTCCGGTTCTTGACTCTTACAGTGAAACTTCCTGCCCTAGCCTCTTTCTCTTATTCTCTCTTCTACGATCCTTCGAACTCTGTTTCTACGTTCCAATTCTCTTTTCTCTTCTAAATCTTATTTTATTCCAACAATGACCCCTTGGACCCCTAAATCATTATTCCAACTTTTTCCTTCCTTACTAAATTAATAATAATATAATTATAAAAATTATAATTATTATTTTAATTCAAATAATATTATTATTAGACCGACATTCTCCTTCCACCTCTATTTTCTAATTTTTTAGTCATACACCCCCAATACCTTAATTTATTTATTTTCTAAGATAACTAACCTTTATTAAGGCATCACAACACATCTAAACATAACAATTACTTGCAATCACATATACTCCCTTAATATTTATTTATAAAATTAAATAAATAAAAATCAGGGTGTTACTACTCACTCCACTTAGAATATTTTCGTCCTCGAATATTTACTTGATACTAACAATTCCGGATACGACTCTCGCATCCTTCTTTCCAAATCCCACTTCATGTTTGGCATCATTTCAAATACCATTAACCAACATCCCACCTAGTCAACCATCATATTCCCACAAGAATATTTGCTACTGGGTTATGAATACACTGGTTCATCTCACTTCTTGCCCCCATCACCCTAGGATACATAATCTATCACTTAATTATACAGAAATATCATCGTAAGCACATAAACTTAACCATAATAGCGACAACAGTGACACACACCAGTACCATAATGCTACGTCGCACCAATCGAACATGTAAATAAATACATTTTATTGACATGTTAACAACACGAATAATATACAAACCCTTCACCCATTGCTTCCATTTTGGAATATCCACTGGTTTGCGTCATTCCTTCAGGAATCTAACGTTTACCCCCTAACTCCTAAAAGTCACACCGCATAATGAACTGTGCCACATCGCACTTCAGCTGTACCACTCTGATCATCTATCTTAAAGTCACAGTCCTCATTTGATTTCCATCAATTATCAAATCTACAAGTTTTACATCTAGCTTATGACTCTCTTTAATATCCACCAAGGAATCATCATTCACTTTAGATATCCTCAACCTTCCATTCTGCAGCGTTAGCTCGCATACCAACTCAAGTCTTCGAACTGTTCAATAAGTCTCAACTCTTTCATAGTCACTTTTGTATTATGTTCACACAAAATGGTGAACAACTATCCTCTTAATAAAACATCAATTCACTTTACTCACTATCAAGCTAGCAAGACAAGTCTATCCCATTCAATACGATCCAGTCTACTATCAACAAGAGATTAAGGGTGATCAGTTCCTCAATTTTTCAATAGGTAGCCGACAACCATAATGGTGGCATAAATCATCGTTACCCAACTAAAATAGAGTCCTTTACCTTGTACTAAAAGTTACCTAAACAAAAGGTTCAACAATCTCTCTAAGGCTTACAATTTTTTTCTTAATTTCCTTCATTTCAACCTCGTCAATGATGCATAAACGCCTAAAATCCATTTCATTGTCTCCTTAACACACACGCAACACAACATCGTTCTTAAGTATATTCTAATACATGAAAAAATACTATACCAAGTATAAATCAAATCGTTTCTCTCCAAATAAAGTCTTCATCCAAGTAGAGGACTTTAACCACATCAATAAATCCTTACTCTTTCCTTTAATCTCATAACCTCAGTGACCCCTATAATCTCACATTTGGATCTCATTCTAATCACAATATCAACACTACCATCTCATCATCTGATTGGTGATAGAGACTTCCAAAAGTTTCCGGACACATGTCGATACCATATCATCAATGACACGCAATCCACTTTACCATTTAACCTTCTCTTTTCCTCGAAGGTCTCTCCACTCTAACTATTCTCAATTGGCAAAAATTGCACTACTATATACTTCTCCAATATTTTCACATCTTCCTATTGCCAAACATCTCATACTAGACCTTATCTCAAGCCAACTGCAATAATAATCAGTTAAGCTCAAAAGCTTCTAATCTCTATAACCGACTTTAGAGTCTCTCTACTTAGAACTGCATCCACTTTGAATGGATCTACAAATACCTTCACTCGGAATAGAATAATCAAGAAAGCTCACATCCTCAAACTATAATTTAAACCTTGAAAAATTTACATAAAGTTTTCCCCCCTTCGACGCCAAAATTCATATCGCAATAATCAACATGCCTATATTCTGACTTAGATTAAATCTGAATGTTCTCAATACACACCGCAACAAATTAATCCAAAAATTCCTAATGCCTACACCGAGTTCTGAAAGATGTCCTCTAACTATCCTCACCCTTCACCCAAATTTGAAGATAACCCAACCTCAATTTGATTATATCGAAGACATAATTGTCTACCAGTTGGTCCATCAACTCGTCAATCCTTTTGAAGTAGATATTTATTCTCTATCACTACCTTAATAAACTGTCGGTAATCCACACACAATTTCGTACTACCTTCTTTCTTCTCAACTAATAACGCCAGAGCTTCCCAAGTGATACACATGGTCTCGTAAATTTCCTTTCCAACAAATATTCTAATTTCTTCTTCAATTCACTCAACTCTGGAGTTGATATTCTGTATGGTTCCATAGAAACAAGTTTAATACCAAGGACATGATCAATAGCAAACTCCACTTCCCTACAACATCACCACGTGGCAAATAATTAAATTCCAGGTACTGGAACCATTTTAAAAATAAAGTTCATCATGTTAGCTTTCTAACGCTTCAAACATAACTCAAATCGGATGTCCAAAACTCAAGTTATAAAATTTTCAAGTTCTGCTGATTTTTATCCCAATGTACCTGGATACCCATATATTGGTAACCGGTTACAGGCTGAACATGAGAAGTTTTCTTCGATTTTTTATGTACAAAACCCATTCCAACATATTTCTAAAACCCCATTCTTCTTATAACTCGAGAGACGCATTAATTTACCTGAAATTCAGTTTTCAAAACACCAAGCCTCCAATTGTTTTCACAAAACTACTCACGCCTTCGAGTTCAGACTCTGACTCACGATTCACAACCACCTAATAACATTAATGAAATTCAACAATCACTTATATGATCCCAACACAAACCTTACGGTAATTCATCACTCTATCACCATCCAAAACATCAATATCACACACAACGGTAACTCAACATTGACAACTTCTCAATCAACATGCAGTGTTGAAAACATTGCAACCATCTGAGCTTCATCTTCTAAGAGTTATCCTACATAACCGATATCTTCCATCATAAGAATCTACATAGAATCATCAAATCAATTCATAATCACTTGGTTTAACTTCAAATAGTTCACCTCAAGGATGACATTAAGTCAATCCGACATCTCGCTCTAACGGCAAGTTACAATTATCCCCGAGAAAACATCAGAACTCACACACAACTGGCACATAATTAGCCATAACATTTCCCTTCACTCCCAGAGACGCAAACAACACAAGTACCTGATTATTCCCCCTCAAGAACACTTCGACTGACCGTTAGACTTAAATCCCGAATATGTACTTTCTCCGAATTCGGGAAACAACACGGTTTCGCCAATCTTTACACTCATGCGATTTACAATACCCATAAACAATTGTTCACACTTGAACCATCTAAAAAAAGAACAAGCTTCTCCCTTACTTGTTTCAATCCCACTCTTGCAAACAAGTGATTATAAAAACAAGTAAGCACCAGCAGTGTTTCACACACTTGTCGCGTACTAAGGAACAAACAACATTAGACAATTTGGTCGGACGGACCGACCTGCTCTGATACCACTAATATAACACCCTATTTTCCCATCGGTAATTTAACCAAAAATTAGAGTAAATTAATTCATAAAATAAAACACCAAGAATAGGATATCACATCTTCATACATCATACATACTCATATAAAAATATACGCAACACATAGTCACTTATTCATTATGTCTGAACTTCGTTTCATTTATTCGCAGCGGAGAACATCAATAGCAATTATTCTCAACATGAGTGATAATTATCATAATTTAAAATTCAATGTAAAACATCAATTAAATCCAACAAATGGAGTTCTAGAATAATTTACTCCTAAAATAAACAAAACAAGCGCAAAACCCTCAAGTGTTACATATCAGAGCTGACACCGACTCAATCAACGCAAAATGAGGCAACTCCTCAGCTAACCTCGATCTCGAGCTACTTCAGATTATCTGCACGTTACCCACGTAGAGGCAACATTCAAACAGAATGAGTGAGATATGATCGGAAAAATAGCAAGTGTACTATTTTGCCAATATAGTAATAATGAGAAAAGTTCCCCGAATGTCGATCTCAAAGATTGGGTACAATTATTGAGTTCAATTCATGTTCAATTAAATAAAACTTAATTTGGGGTTTTGGTTTTGAAATTGACACTTAACAAATAGTAGGAACATAAATTGGCTTTTCACTAATATGAGGAGTTTGCTAGGGGTAAGTGTGTGATTTTTCCCTGTAATAATCTTTACTCTTGATTTCTTAAACAAGTTCATTAACTTCAACTACCGCTCTTTAGTTTGTGTTTCCCTAAGTCCTCAGTGGGAAAACTTTTGGTCCTTCATCCTAATGCCTAAGTCCTTAGAGAATTATGATGAAACCAATCATTTATTTTATCAAGATTTTACAGGTAACCTATAGGGTATCCCTAGTCCTAGGCGATATCTACTATAGTATAATCATTCAAAAATCTTAACAATGACAGTCCAAACCTAATTGTTAACCGTGAATCAATCCCTATTGGTCCGATAGGAAAATCATAAGAACATTGAACAATTAAGTTGAAAAGAAACTATTATATCAAAATCAAGAATTCAAAATCATTACATTTACAAATAAGGGACACTCCATAGCGTTGGGGTTTTAGCTACTCATACTATTCAAAGAAAATAAAAGATAAGTTGTAAACATTACAAGTATTAGGGAAAAATTTGGTCTTCAATCCTTTTCGTTCATGAAAATCTCCTTCCACCGAAATCCTTGTCTTCTCCAATCTTCTCTCCTCTGGCAAAAAGTCCTATAAATAAAATAATGGTTTTCACTCATAACTCACACTGGGTCGGAAACATAAACCAGGCCCGTAAAACGACCCGAAACAACTTAATGTCTAAAGTCTGCAACTTTAATGAATTTTTTGAGACTTCTACAATCCGAATCAGCTTCTGACTTTAACATGAAAGTTGTAGCTCTTTCTCTCAGCTTCCCAACAAATATCAGAACACGTTGATCCGATTCCCGTAACTCCAATTATGAATTTTTAGAGAAAACTGCTAATGATCTGATCAATCAGCACATTGTCTGACACAATCAGTGTCAGATGACATGGGTGGCCATGTCAGACCTCCTAGAGCGAGCTGGAAACTTTTTCGAAACTCTGAATTTTGCACTTTTTCACACTGATTTATTCCGATTTATTCCTGTGAGTCTAAAAATACTAAAACACTAAACCAACACATAAAATATGGTAAAACTAAATAAAACACTTGACAATCAAAAGAAAAGATAACTGAAATTAATGGTAAATAACAGTGTAAAAACTACTGATCAAACTCCCTCAAACTTAAATTCTTGCTTGACCTCAAGCGACAATTATAAGAGCTCAAGAAATTTACAGCATACCGGTACTCATACGTGAGATATCCGTTCACATTGATCAAAAAGTAGTCCCTCTGATGTTCATATGATGCGAGGAGTTTCTGTAAGAGTCTTTTAATCCCGAGCTTCCTCTTCGGATACCTTTCTAACTATGCTTTGTACTTAAGTGTCTTTCCGATTTTCCTCCTTTTTCATTCGAACAATCAAATTAAGGCAATTAGAATTATGATGATCATCACATGCACAAGACTGATCAATTTTTTTTTGTTTAGGCACCAAATAAGAAGCATTGACTACTTTTAATTACCGTTGAAATTTTCAAAATTTGCAGTTATATATTATCCTTTTGGACGACATTTGGGGATAACTCCCTTTGGGATGAATAATCGGGTGAGAGCTACCCAACTTAGCGAGTTAGTTGCGTTTTACCGCCTTTTCATTATTTGGTGCCAAATTTATTTATTTCTCCACCAATCATACATGCTTGTGAATCTATATTATGCCAGATTGTAAAAATAAACTACTTCAGAAGTACTTCTCAAGATTCTCCCATTGTACCAGAACCAAAAATACCATATTCTTATATTACGAAACTCACTCCAATTCATCCCAAAACCCCAATTTCGTACACCAAAACATGTTCTTCATTACCAATATTTGCACACACACACACACATCATACAACATTTAGACACAATTTATACACTCAATTGCATCAACTCAATCGCAATTATACCAATTTCATCATAATGCATAAAAAAAAATCATCAAGAGGTAAAACCCCATAAATTAAAATAGTGAGAAATCAAGAACACACAATCATTGAACCTAATCACTACCATGCTCCGTCATTATGCAACCCGTTATAGAGTTAGAATCCCACCATTACCTTGGATTTTACCGGTTCTTGACTCTTACAGTGAAACTTCATGCCCTAGTCTCTTTCTCTTCTTTTCTCTTCTACGATCCTTCTGACTCTGTTTCTATGTTTCAATTCTCTTTTCTCTTCCAAATCTTATTTTATTTCATTAATGATTCCTTAGACCCCTAAATCATTATTCCAAATTTGTCCTTCCTCATTAAATAAAAATAATAATATAATTACAAAAACTATAATTATTATTTTAATTCAAATAATATTATTATTAGACCAACATTCTCCTTCTACCTCTATTTTTCTACATTTTTAGTCATACACCCCCAATACTTTAGTTTCTTTATTTTCCAAGATAATTACTCTTTATTATCACAACACATCGAAACATAACACTTACTCGCAATCACATATACTCCTTTAATATTTATTTATAAAGTTAAATAAATAAAAATCGGGGTGTCACAGTTACTGGACCGGAGTCCTACATATCTCTGATATAAATGATGTATGAATGCAACAAACAATACAATCGTCCTCCATAATCCTCCAACTCCAATCCTCTTCACTAGACATAAATCCTACATGTCACTGATTCCTTCGATTCTAAATATGTCATCATAAATTATTGTCTGTGTAAAACCACATCACTGATTCTCCTAAACTTAAACATTTTAACGCTAATTATTTTGAACCTAAATATACATCACATAAACATTTGTGTCCTAACCTTAACAACTTAACATGTCTAATATTATCAACCATTAGACTTAGGTCTTAAAATATTAACAACTTAATTCTAACTTAATACTAAAATCACTATTATTCACTTCTACATAATTTAATTATTAAAATATAATAAATTCTATTCAAATAACTTATTAACCCGTATAATATTAAGTAATCATTCAAAGACATTCTAAAACTAAATAAAAATTATTTTAAAATTAATAAAATATTATGATAAAAACTAAAATCTTACAGTAAATTTTATGTTGAAACTTCCATTCAAACATTCTTCCAATGCTCTTATACTTCTAAGATTTGACATTGGCTTGAAAAATCACTCAACTCCTCAATTATAATCTCTGTTGATGATGATATTTGGTCATTTTGAACCTCCTCAAGGTTGCTTGGTAAATATTTAGTATTATTTTTATCCATCTCTTCTAATGATAGATAAGTATTCAATTATTTTTAAAAGAGAGCTTGCATGTAATATTATAAATGAATGGAGTATTTATTAAAAATACTTCAATAAAATTACTATTTTTTCACTTTTATTTATCATATCTTTTTAGTATTTGTAAAATGGTCAAGTTTAATTCTTATTTTTTAATAGAAAAATTACTTATTATTAATGAATTTCTAATAGAAAAATTACTTATTATGAATTTTTAATATTTATATTATCATAAACAACATAAATTGTTTATCCTTTTTCATAATTCTCATGTCACTTCTCAAATTCTCAAACAAAAATCATTATTAATAAAAAAATAAGGCAATTTCTCTTTCTATTACACTCTTGTTATTTTTATCATACTTTTTGACGATTTTTTTAAAATGTCTTTCAATTTTAAAGATATATCTTCGAATACATCAAAAATTTTAAATTCTTAAAAAGATTAGTTTGAAAATACATTTTCGAACTAACCCAATTCAAATTGTGACAACTTCAATATATTATTACGTCGGTTTCAAATATCATAATTTATTAAAAACAGAATGTTTGAAACAAATCTTTAAAAAAAACCATTTTTACATCTCAACTGTAGATATTTTTTTTGTTGAAATCGAAACTTTGGTAGGAACATTTGTTGTCGGCGTAATATTGATAATCAAAGATGTAATCCAACAATTACCACGTCTCTGAAATTTTATTCTTAGCTCTCTCTAAATTTGGTTTGTTGTAGCATCATTACAATCATTTGTCACTATAGTAGTAATAATTTTTTTTATATATATATATATATATATATATATATATATATATATATATATATATATATATATATATATATATATATATATATATATATATATATATATATATATATATATATATATATATATATATATATATATATATATATATATATATATATATATATATATATATATATATATATATATATATATATATATATATAATTTAATAAAAAATTAGATAAATTTTTGGCAAAATATCCTTTTTAGTCCCTTAACTTTACCTCTGGGTCCATTCTGGTTCCTTATCTTTAAAAAGTTCTAAAGTGGTCATTTAATTGTTCAAAAAGGACCACAGTAGCCCTTTCCGTTCAAAAGGCACAAACAAATGTTTGTTTTGTATGCGTGGTAGCTGATGTAGAATGTTATGTCATCTTCTTCGTTCTCTTCAAGTCCGCATCGCTCATTTCTTTCTCTTCTACCCCAGACTCCCCCAAATTCTAGGGTTCAACAATTTTCTTCCCCTTATGATTCTGTAATTTGTTGAGGAAAATGAAGCAATCATCATTAGCGTACTCAGGTCAGTGTTCATACGATTAGAAGGTCAACAACGATGGATGTTTAGATGGAAATTTGCGATGGAAACCCATATGCGTCTGTGGAGACACGGCTGTTCTTCGAAGGGCTTTAACTCATACGGATTTTGGGAGACAATTCTGGGGCTGTTGTCATTATAAGGTAAGAAATAAATTAAATGGCTTATTCATATTATTTTTTTATCTATCCAAATTAGAATGACACAGGGTTCATCTGAAACTGGATGTGGATACTTCAATGGTTCTATGATGATGTTGTGGATAAGAAAGAGCATTTTATAAAGAAGCAAAATAGTAGGTTGGAGAAGCTTCAAAATGACCTTGATACAGAAAAAATGGAGAAACCGTCTTTAAAGGAACAAAAGGATGGACTGAAACAAAAGATAAGAGGGTTACAAATTGAAATGAAGAAAATGATGAATTCCAGAAAAAAATGGAAAATAATGTTTTGTATGTTGTTAATTTTTGTCATTTGGGCGATGTTGTAAATTCCAATATTATTTGTAATATCATTTGAAAAGAAGATGATGTTGTTAATTGATGAATTTGCATGTTTTATTTGTAATATTTTGTAATGAATTTTGGAACTGTTGTAAATTCTAGCATGCAACTGTATGAATTTTGGAACTGTATGAAATTAGTGTAATTTTTTAATTGTATTTTTGATGAATTTTGTAACTTTTAATAACTGGTGTAACATTTTGAATGAAATCATAGCATAACATATAAAATCAACTGAACGAAGTCAAGAACAATACATAAGGTGGTGGATACCACTAATATTCATAATTTTCATGTTCAAAAAACCTGATATTACAGGTCCAAAAACACTACTATTACATATCCAAAACCATACTTTACATGTCCAAGAAACCTGATATGACATGTCCAAAACAGCACTAGACAGTACAGGTTCAAAATAATTTAAAATAGCTTAACTAAAGTTAACATAACCTAACAGAACTATTACAGTAAAGACATTAATCTAAGCTTTCTATTTTGTTGCGGCTCTCTTAATAGGTGTTGTCCTTCTTGTTGTTGGACCTACAACAATTTTAGATGCATTCAACCTAGTTGTTGGACCAGGTGAGGCAAAAGGTGCATTTGGCCTTCTAACTTGCAACTTTTTAGATTTGGGATTCACTTTCTTGGATGATTGAGAAGTAGTTGGCTGAGATGCTTGAGCTGGATGGGATGCTTGAGCTGACTGAGATGCTTGTGTTGGATGAGATGCTTGAGCTGGCTGAGATGCTTGAGCTGGATGAGATGCTTGAGTTGGCTGTGATGCTTGATCTGGCTGAGATGCTTGTGCTGGCTGAGATGCTTGAGCTAGTTGAGATGCTTGAGCTGGCTGAGATGCTTGAGTTGACTGAGATGCTTGAGCTGGCTAAGATGCTTGACTAGTAGATGGTACCTTGCAAGTAAGCTTATTGTGTCCTAATTTCTTACACATGCTACACTTTATAATGAATCTTGTCCTTCTCATCTTTTTATCAGAACCATCTATCCCACCTTGCTCTAAATTCCTCCTTTTTTTGGCCTTCTAGACATTTTCCTAAATTTGGGAGGCAGAATATCAGGATACTTTGTTCTCATCCACAAGTTTGATCCATTAACATGATATATTACAGGTTTGTACACTTGCATATATCTTGCTTTCCTGTAGTAATTAGGAATGTAGTCATCAATATTATGGTTCTTACTTTTGATTGCTGCAAGTGAATAAATATAAGGCAGGCCTGTTAGCTCCCATCTTCTACATGAACAGTACTTTTCTTTCAGGTTGAGTGTGAATTTTTCAGCTGAGTTTTCCAGATGCCTCACTTCAAAAATATGCTCATCAGACATCCTAACATATAAATATAAACTATAAATATAAATACACTTCAAATATATACACTTTAAAGAAATTTGTTTAAAGCAATTTACCTGATAAGCCACATGTTTGTGTATGAACTTGTTTTTTCAACCTTCTTCATAATATTAGGCAACACTTCAACATCTGCCAATTTCTCAAACCTCATCCCGTTTGTAGCCCATCTTTCCATCATGTATACCCTAATTTCTTCCACCATGGTTATCAAAGGCTTGGCCCTAGACTCCAGAATGACATTGTTAAATATTTCTGAAATATTATTGAGAATAACATCCCACTTGTTATCAGTCTTGAAGTATGATCTGCTCCAAAACCTTGGAGGGGTTCTAATCATGTGTTTGTATGCTTCTCCATTGAGCTCTTTCATTACTTTCATCTCTCTTTCCCAAGCTTGGTAGTAAGTTGACTTGGCATCTTTCCATATTATTTCCTTTAGTTTTTTTCCTGGATACCTCTTCCTAAAGTTATTGTAGAGATGCCTAACACAGAACCGTTGTTCAACTCTAGGAAGCAGTTCTTCCATTGCATAAAATAATCCCTAAATCATAAAAAATGTAACATGAGAATTTGTAACATGAAATACCTATCAATACAAAATTAAAAATAGAGCCATGCCTTTTGTTGATTAGAGATAAAAGTGTATGTGAGACACTCTTCTCTTTCACCAAGATCATTAATAAGCAGCTCTAAGAACCATGTCCAGCTATCCTTGTTCTCAATCTCCACCACTGCATATTCTATTGGTAGCATTTGTTCATTAGGATCTCTGCCTATGGCTGCAAGTATTTGACCCCCACAAAGGCCTTTCAGAAAACATCCATCAAGTCCAATGAAATGTCTTCTTAACTTAAAGCTTTCCTTACAAGTTTCCAAGCATATGTATATCCTTTTGAAATGTAATTTCTGAACACCACCTTCTTGTGCAGGTTCGACATTCACTTTTACAGTTGACCCTGGGTTAGCTCTTAATAACTCACGTGCATAGTCATATATCCTTGCATAATCCCCTAGGAACAACCCATCGATCATGTCTCTGGCTATAAACATAGCCCTTATGGCCTTGGTTTTGTTAACCCCCACATTCCACTTCTTCTGTACCTTCTCCTTAATGTTCTTAATTTTCATTCTAGGGTTGGTTTTAAGTGAATTTTGCAACCTCTTGCTCAACCATTTAGTCTTCATTAACTTTATATTATATTCTCCACTGCAACGATGAGTGTCTACTACCTTTCTTAGTTTCCAAGAATCCTCAGTAGACAATTTAGCATAGTAGGATTCTCATTCATATCCTTCCTTACACCTAACCCTAATCTTGGTCTTGTTATTTTTAATGAACTTTAAATTTCTTCCAGAATGGACTGCATAAGAGGTAATGGCTTCCTTGAAAGTTTCTTCTGTACTAAAGTAGGTTTCCACTTCCCATTTGTAATTGGCCATATTGATAACACGATTTTATATCGAAGTTAGTATCGAAGTCGAGAGCTCAAGAGCAATTTGCAACTTAATACATTTTTGACTCGTGGCAATTTTTGTTGCGTCTGACCCGCATTTAGAGAGATATATATTTCTTGCTTGAGGACAAGCAAAGGTTCAAGTGTAGGGGAGTTTGATAACACGATTTTATATCGTATAAATCGACTTAATTAATGCAAATAATTCATGTTTTTATTTAATTTATTTTATTTTATTTCCATATTACGCTGGTATTTCTTTGTTTCAGGTATTTTGCCTTAAATAAGCTTATGTGAAGAAAAATGAAGAAATAGATGCAATTTAGTACAAAAATGAAGATAATTGATTAATGTGGTGCAGAATACTAAATGGGGGTGAAAAGAATGATTTTTTCCAAGGCCCAAAAGACCAAGAACGCGCAGAGGCCCAAGGGAACACACGTTCCCCACTTCAGCTTGAAGGGACCGACCGGCCCACTAAGGGGAACGACCGGTCCGGCCCACTTCAGCTGAGTGGAACGACCGTTCCCTCCCCTTTCCTATTTTCACGCCATTTTCTCCTCACACGGAACGACCGGTCCCAAGTCAATGAAGAAACCAACTTTTGCTATATTTCCGTACACGTCTTCAGCACGTTATGCAACAAAGTCCACTAGCAATATTTTTTGGATATTCAGTTTTACGTGGATTGACCTTTTGGGATACAGTTATTTTACAAGCATTATAAATAGAAGTGAAAGCCAAATCCCAAAGGTCGGAGAATTTTTGCAAGATTGTACTATTTTCAGCAGAGCAAATTTCCTTCCATTTTAATTTTTGTTCTGCCCTTTTTCTTTATTTTTATTTCATCGCATTGTTTTTATTTTCTTTTCTTCTCCAGTTTTCTGCCTTTATTTTTCGTACAACAATTTCTACACCAGGAATTGTTGTGCAATTTTATCCGGTTTAACCTTACGTTAGATCCGGTATTTTTACTTTTCTTGTTGTTACGAAATTCAATATTCGAAGGGTAGATCCAGCCGACTTGTGGTGGAATACTCGAAGGATTTGAAGAACGAATATTTACTTGAAGCTATTGAAGTATTTCTACATTTTCATCAGGTTTTCATTTATACGCTTTATTTAATATATTTGTATGATCTCTGTTCTGAGTATGTTTTTATTTCGCCGTTTCCTAATTAATAAACCTTGCATGATTGATTGTATGAACATGTCTGGCTAAACTGATTAAATATCGGTATGTAAATTAACCAAATAACGGGATCCGAAATAAACTGGCTTAAAATTATTTTGTAAAAGAAACTTCTTTCATGGTTTTAATATTCAATTAAATTGTTTAAGATTTTACAAACCAATAGAACGGAAGTTTGAGGTTTTAGAATTGATTAAGGTTTTTACTAATAAAACGGAAGTTTGAGGCTAAAACCAGATAGTGATTATTAGGCATTGTTTTTAAAGAGGCGGAAGCATTTTAAAAACAATTAAATTTTATTCTGTTTTCAAAAATTACTTTTGAATCCGGCGGAGTGACGGAAGCACACGTTAGGGTATTAATCGTATAACCTGAACTAATAGAACGGAAGTGTGAGGGGAAGGTTTTTAGACAAATAAAGTTTGCGTAAAGATAATTTTTGACCAATTTAAGTAAAAGCCAGTGGAAATTCGGAACCCAAAATTTAGGTGAAATACATACCGGTATTTATAATTAAAAATTTTATAACTAAATTTAGTAATTAGATCCCTTTCGTTAATTAAATTAATATTAGCCTTAGCTTTACTCAGTAACCAAAATTACGGTAGATCGATTCATAGTCCCTGTGGATTCGATATCTTTTAAGACTACGCGATAGGACTGTGCACTTGTAGTCTCCAGATTTATAGACATACAAAGTCGCGATCAAGTTTTTGGCGCCGTTGCCGGGGACTATTTAAGTCGATATCGTAACTCTTTTAGTTACATCGTAGAGACTAAGGTCTTCTTCTTTTCATCTCTTTCTGATTTGTATGCCAAACACTCGCTCTCAAGGCGAACCTTTGCATCTACAAATCAACGACATCGAGCGTTATCTTCGATTGAGACGCCGAATTCAGGAATATCGTCTACTAAACAATTTACCCCCGACGAATATCCCTGATATAACTGATCTTAGACGAGCTGAGATGGCTGCGCCACGACCTCTAAAATCTTACGCAATCCCTTCTCAAGACGAACCTCATAACAGTATTGCCGCTCCGGCAATCGAGGCAAACAACTTCGAGCTGAAACCTTCGCTATTATCTGCAGTTCAACAAAACCAGTTTTCTGGAAATCCAACTGACGATCCGAACCTGCATTTATCCGTATTTCTACAATATGCAGATACCGTAAAAGCTAATGGGGTCAGCACGGAAGCTATTCGTTTACAATTATTTCCTTTTTCCCTTAGAGATAGAGCTAGAGCCTGGCTCCAATCTCTACCTTCTAATTCAATCACTACGTGGGATGAATTAAAGAAAGTTTTCCTAACCCGATATTTTCCACCAAGCAAAACGGCTATGCTTCGAGCTCAAATCAACGGATTTAGACAGAAAGACACCGAGTCTTTATTTGAAGCATGGGAACGATATAAAGACATGATAAGACTCTGTCCACATCATGGTCTGGAGGAATGGTTAGTGATACATACTTTCTACAATGGTCTTTTGTACAACACGAGATTAACAATCGATGCTGCTGCTGGAGGTGCGCTAATGGAGAAACCTTATGTACAAGCCTACGAACTGATAGATAATATGGCCCAAAACCACTACCAGTGGGGAAGCGAGAGAGCTGCCGTTGAAAAACCTCCGACGAAAGGAGGAATGTACGAAATTAGTAGCCTAGATCAAGTAAACGCTAAGGTAGACGCACTAACTCAGAAAATAGAAAACCTTACGTTAACTCCTGCAGCTACCGTAGCTGCAGTGACTCCTGACTGCGAAATATGCGGATCATCTGGTCACGCTCCCGCCGAATGTCAATTTCTGTTAGGTACTCCGACTGACCAAATAAACTACGCTCAGGGAAACCCTTATTCAAATGCGTACAACCCAGGTTGGAGGAATCACCCAAATTTTTCCTACAAGAATAATAACGCATTGAACGCACCTGTTCAAGCGCAAACTGCTCCACCTGGATATCAAAAAGCACCTTCTGCCGCACCGAGCGCACCTAGGAAATCTAATCTCGAAATAATGATGGAAAACTTTATAGCAAGCCAAGCGCAAACTCACAAAGAATTCCTAAACCGAGACATACACACTAACGAGCAAATTAAGCAACTATCGAACAAAATAGATGCCTTAGCCACTCACAATAAAATGTTAGAAACTCAAATCTCACAAGTGGCTCAACAACAAGCGCCTGCTGCCACACCAGCCGGTACTTTCCCTGGACAACCACAGCCTAATCCGAAAGGACAAGCTCACGCAATTATATTACGAAGCGGTAAAGAAATAGAAGAACCATTAGATCCAAGAACCGAAAACCCGGCCATGCACCAAAACTTTGAAAACCAAGCCGAAGAGGATAACGAACCTAAAAGAAAGGAAGATGGAGAAACAATAGAACAAGAAAAACCTTATGTACCTCCACCTCCCTATAAACCACCTATTCCTTACCCTTAAAGACTAGTTAAAACAAAAGACATAGGGCAATTTAAGAAATTTGTAGAACTTCTCAAGCAATTAAACGTAACAATTCCTTTCACAGAAGCAATAACGCAAATGCCCTCATATGCTAAATTCTTAAAAGAAATTCTATCTAATAAGAAAAAGCTAGAAGAAAATGAAACAGTTACTCTTACAGCTGAATGCAGCGCAATAATCCAAAATAAGATGCCACCTAAACTGAAAGACCCTGGTAGTTTTTCTATACCATGTGTAATAGGAAAATTCGTCATAGACAAAGCTTTATGTGATTTAGGAGCAAGCATCAGTGTAATGCCTTTATCCATCAGTAAGAAACTCGAAATGGGAGAGTTGAGACCAACTAAAATGTCTGTTCAGTTAGCAGATCGTTCTGTCAAATACCCCGTAGGAGTACTTGAAAACGTCCCCGTTCGAATAGGTCAATTCTACATCCCAACCGACTTTATAATAATGGATATTAAGGAAGATACGAACACACCTATCATTTTAGGAAGACCCTTCCTAGCAACTGCCGGTGCCATTATAGACGTTAAAAGAGGAAAACTCACCTTTGAGGTAGGCGAAGAAAAGATTGAATTCATTCTTTCCAAATTTCTAAAAGCACCAGCCATAGATGACAACTGCTACTTTATGGATATGATAGAAGAATGTATAAAAGAAGCAGAAGATCATCCAGATAAAACCTTAGATGAATGCTTAGCAATAACACCCGATCCTACACAAGGTTTACACAAACCAACCATTGAACTCAAAACGTTACCCAAAAACCTGAGATACGAGTTCTTAGACCCAGAATTCGAACGACCAGTAATAATCAACGCAAATCTAGGAAAAATCGAGACTGAAAAATTACTACATATACTGAGGAAATATCCAACTGCTTTAGGATACAATTTAACTGATCTTAAAGGAATAAGTCCTTCCATCTGTATGCATCGCATAATGCTAGAGGAAGATAGTAAAACCTCTAGAGAACACCAAAGAAGACTTAATCCTATAATGAGTGAAGTAGTAAAGAAAGAGATATTAAAATTGTTAGAAGCAGGCATCATTTATCCAATATCTGATAGTAAATGGGTAAGCCCCGTTCATGTAGTCCCCAAGAAAGGAGGCGTAACGGTAATCGAAAACGACAAAGGAGAAACCATAACAAAGCGAATCGAATCAGGATGGAGGATGTGCATTGATTATAGGAAACTTAACAAAGCCACCCGGAAGGATCATTTCCCTTTACCATTCATTGATCAAATGCTGGAGCGTCTAGCCAGACACTCATATTTCTGTTACTTGGACGGTTACTCCGGATTCTTTCAAATACCGATACACCCCGATGACCAAGAAAAGACTACCTTCACCTGTCCATTCGGAACCTTCGCATATCGAAGAATGCCTTTTGGCTTATGCAATGCACCTGCAACTTTTCAAAGATGCATGATGGCAATCTTCGCAGACTTTCTTGATAATATTATGGAGGTATTCATGGACGACTTCTCCGTCTGCGGACGTAGTTTTGAAGGATGTCTTGCAAACTTAGAAAAAGTACTAGAAAGATGTGTAAAGGTAAACTTAGTATTAAATTGGGAAAAATGCCATTTTATGGTTCAAGAAGGTATTGTGTTAGGACATATTATATCTAATAGGGGAATCGAAGTAGACAAGGCCAAGATAGAAGTTATCGAAAACCTTTAACCCCCTAGAACTGTCAGAGAAATAAGAAGTTTCTTAGGACACGCCGGTTTTTACCGACGTTTTATTAAAGATTTCTCTAAAATTTCTAAGCCATTAACAGAACTCTTAATGAAAGATGCTGAATTCATATTTAACGAAAAATGCCTTGAAGCCTTTCAATCATCAAAGAAAGCATTAATTACTGCGCCAATCATGAAGACCCCAGATTGGAGTGAACCATTTGAGATAATGTGTGACGCAAGTGACTATGCCGTAGGAGCAGTCCTAGGACAAAGAAAAGATAAAAAATTACACGTCATATATTACGCTAGTAGAACCCTAGATGAAGCGCAAATGAATTATGCAACAACCGAAAAGGAACTCCTGGTTGTAGTCTTCGCACTCGATAAATTCCGATCTTATTTAGTAGGAGCTAAGATAATAATTTATACTGACCACGCTGCCATTAGATATCTCCTAACCAAAAAGGACGCTAAACCTAGACTGTTAAGATGGATCTTGTTACTACAAGAATTTGATTTATAAATCAAGGATAAAAAAGGAACTGAAAATGTAGTGGCTGATCATCTATCAAGAATCGAAAATCTAAAACAAGAACGAATTCCAATCAATGATGAATCTCAATATGATAGATTAATCGCCCACTTCGAAGCAAGTGAATCTCAAAACTATTCTGAAACAACCTTAGCAATCTCATCTGTCCCTTGGTATGCAGATTTCGTAAATTATCTAGCTGCCGGTGTATTACCACCAGAGTTAACGTACCAACAAAAGAAAAAATTCTTTCACGATCTCAAACAATATTACTGGGACGAACCTTTGTTATTCAAAAGAGGACCCGATGGAATTTTCCGTCGTTGCGTACCCGAAGAAGAAGTCGAAAGCGTGATTAAACATTGCCACTCCGCACCATACGGAGGACACACGAGTACTTCTAAAACATGTACGAAAATCCTACAATCAGGTCTTTATTGGCCAACACTATGGAAAGATGTTCATGTCGCAGTCACTAAGTGCGACCGGTTCCAACGCACTGGTAACATTTCAAGACGCGACGAGATGCCACAGAAAGGCATTCTGGAAGTAGAGATTTTCGATGTATGGGGTATAGACTTTATGGGACCATTCCCGTCATCTTTTGGTAACAAATACATACTCGTGGCAGTTGACTATGTATCTAAATGGATAGAAGCTATAGCTTCTCCAACAAACGATACCCGAGTTGTATTAAGGCTCTTCAAAAACGTGATATTTCCGAGATTCAGTATACCAAGATTAGTAATAAGCGATGGAGGTTCTCATTTTATTTCTAAGATATTCGAAAAACTCCTAAGGAAATACGGTGTCCGACATCGAGTAGCTACACCCTATCATCCACAAACGAGTGGACAAGTGGAAGTCTCTAATCGTGAAATCAAGCAAATATTAGAAAAGACTGTAGCAACTTCGAGAAAGGATTGGTCCTCAAAACTATCTGAAGCTCTATGGGCATATAGGACCGCATTTAAGACACAAATAGGAACCACCCCGTTTAAGCTCATCTATGGAAAATCTTGCCATTTGCCGGTTGAATTAGAACACAAGGCCTATTGGGCTATTAAAAATATAAACTTGAATTACACAACCGCAAGCGAGAAGCGCATCCTTGATATAAACGAATTAGAGGAATTGAGACAAGATGCGTATGAGAACGCCAAGATTTATAAAGAACGAACGAAAACATGGCACGACAAAAGAATAAATAGAAAACATTTTAAAATAGGTGATATCGTACTACTGTTTAATTCAAGATTAAAATTATTTCCTGGAAAACTACGCAGCAGATGGTCTGGTCCGTTCACAATAACAAACACGTTTATTAACGGAGCGGTCGAAATCAAAGGAAAGATTTCCGAACCCTTTATAGTTAATGGACAACGTTTAAAACCATATCACAACGCAGAGAGTAACGAATACTTTCAAGAAATAACTTTAATAGAGCCACCTGCTCAATTAGAAATTTAAAACTTTGATTTTATTTGTCGAGCTTACGACATAAAACAAAGCGCTTAGTGGGAGACAACCCACCTTTTTATGATTAATTATTATATTTACCTTTTTGTTTTATTATTCTTATTATCATTCTTACTATTATTATTATTCTTATTTTTCTCTTTATTCTTCTCATTCATAAACACTTATACACATATCTTCTCTAATATTCTATTTCATCTATATTTCTTCTTCATTCTATCACTATTATGCTTATTCTTATTTTCTTCTTTTCGGCATCCGGCCAAAAATCTGATTAAATTTCCTGTATCTAATTAATTTCAGGCTAACTTAATTAATATAAAAATTAAGCTGACCAACTAACAATGGAAGATACTATGGAAATAGCTTTCAGAGGAAGAGGCCAAAGAGGCAGATACAATTTATTAGCTGCAAGGAATATGTCCATGACATATTATCCTGATCTTTTTGCTATGACTACTTTGGGAATTCATGATAGTGTTTTGTTTCTGCTGAATCAAATTGGATGGGAAGATGCTCATATTTTGAGGCGGTTCAGTACCTACCGCAAATTGACTCTGGAATTTCTGAGCTCTTTTAACTACCTCCCACATTATGGGAGGGGCCTGAAGAGAGGTTTTATCTTCTTTAGGCTATTTGGAATGGAGTATAGGTATAATCTTCATGACTTTTCTGCTTTGCTGGGATTCCCAGATGGATTTGATACTTTTACATCAAGGCAGGAAGAATTGTTTGATTTCCGCGAGCTCGACATATTCTGGGAATCATTGACTGGGTTGAGTAGCTTTGAGCATCCTGAGCCACATGCGGATTATATTCATAATCCGGCGTTCCGCTATTTTCACCATATTCTGTCACATACCCTGTTTGGAAAGGAACAGAATAACACTATTGTTTCTCGAGATGAGCTGTTTATTATGCTTTGTGCTGTACAGAATCGGCCCGTGAACGGTGTCGCTTTTCTATTAGTTACCATTGAGAAAATGCTTCAAGATGATAATATGCCCATCATGATGGGAGGAATGGTAACAATGATAGTGAATGCTTTGGGTTTGCGGTAACCACTGTTGAGTTGCCATCCTTACGGAGGTATCCGACCAATGGACCTCAGTTTTTGTTTCAACAGAAGATTAATTGGAAACCATGGTCCACGAGAGTTTGAATTGCTGATTAATAATGAGGTAGTTAACCTCTTTACCTTGCCTAGTCCACGCACCAGTGTTCACGATAAAGGTAATTGGCTGTATAATTTGGACGGTTTACCATCTCCTGCTCGCTCCACTGAAACAATCCAGGATTATGAGATACCTGAGATTTATGAAATTGAATCTGATCCTGAGACACCACCTGGGTACCATGACTTTCCTGAGCAACCTTTGTCACCACCTGTAACTCCGGTGATTGAAGAAAATAGGCAAGGATCTGAACCCATGAACCAAGAAGAAACAATTAAGGAATTGAAGGAAGAAGTGAAGAATCTAAAAGAAAACCTCACAGCTGCGAACAATGAAGTTAATACACTCCGGATGGATCATTTTGGATTCGTCGACACGGTAGCTATGCAGTTTGATGAAGTGTTTCAACATATCTATTCCATGCCGAAGAATAACGGAGACGATAATAATAAAAGTGGCTAATGAGAGAATTTATTTAATTAGTTAGTTTTAGTTAGTTATTTATTTGATTTGCATTTGGATTTCATTTGAATTATGTTTTGCAATTTGGTTTATTTTATGTTCTTTGTAGTACAATTTGAATTATGCAATTTAAAGTTCAACATTATTTATCTTCTTGTTTTGTTTCAATGTTATTTATATTAGTTATTAGATTATTAAGTGGTATCAAATAAAGCTGAAATGATACTGTTTGCAAACACTATGCATTCTGTGCCTGAGATATATATTATAACGTACTGTATCAAAAGAAAACAAAAGGAAAAGTTGAATTTCCCACGCAGGCACAGGACCGGACGGTCCCACGCACACCATGCCCCCTGGACCGACCGGTCCCCTTTTTTGACTGAAAAGCAGGACCGACCGTCCCCCTGTCCTAGTACAAGAGGGAACGACCGGCCCCCTGTTGCATGCTGTAAAGCGTGTCTCTTTGTCTCCCACGCCAAATTCAATTCATAACTCATTTTTACCATTTATCTTCTCCATAAAACAACTTCCAACCACTCTTAAATTCCCATTACTCCATTATCTCATTTTTTTCAAATTTTTACCCTTTCCAACTCCCCCATTAACTCTCATTGAATTCTCATTATCACCATTCAACCACCCTCACAATATAAATACCCCTCATTTCTTACTATCTCTTCACACCATTTCTTACTTTCTACTACGTTTCTCTCATATTTATCTTCATCTTCTCTAACTTCCTTCTACATCTACCACCATTTTCTTACCATTACCATGCCTCCGAGAACCATCCGTCCCGAAAGACAACAACCCGACCTTTCAAACATTATCTTCCGCGATGATAAGCAACGCACCATGTATCTCAACTTATACAAACGCTCGGTGGTTCTGACAAAGTATGTAGATATAAATTGTCTACAAACTTTAGGACTCACTGAAAGTGTGTCATGGTTGCTAAATAATACTGGTTTATACAATCTCTGTACCCAACCAAACCCAACCTTTGAACCTCTAGTGTTGGAGTTTTTGAGTTCTTTTTCTTACTCAACAGATATTGAAGATCCATACACTACGGGAACTGCTAGTTTCCGTACGTTCAACCGTGAGTATACGCTAGATCAAGAACAACTTGCTGAGGCACTAGGATTCTCACAAGGGGATGGTATTTATTACAAGCCATTTGAAGCGGAAGATGATATTCCAGCCTGGGAGGAGCAAGGTTTACAATTCTGGGAGGAGATAAGTGGGGAAGCCGCAAATGGTTGGAGACTATTATATGCGTCCCACGTTCATAATCCAGCAATACGGTATTTTCACCGTATTTTGGCTCACACTATCTTTGGACGCACCTACAACCATAAGGTAACCCAAAATGAGTTATTTTTCTTATATTGTGCCTTAACTGGGAGCCGTGTCAACGCCGCACCATTTATGCTATCACACTTTCAACTATGTGCTCAAACCGCCGGAAACAACCCTTTTCTTTTCGGTGGCATTATTACCGCGATAGCTTACTCGCTAGGATTGGCTGACGAGATCCTAACTATTGCTCAACACCTCATGCCAGCCCAATTTCTAGATGAGGTATACTGCAGAGACTCCCATCTAATCCTCCCAAGGCAAGGTGAGAACAGATTTACTTTATTGGTCAATAAAGTTTTGGTACCAAGCATTATTCTCCCATGTCCCCATCTTATTAATGTGCAAAATCGAAGCCGTTGGTTATTCGATTTAAATGCACCCGAAGCTGAGAATAATGCTCCCGTGGATGAAATGGAAGAAGAAATGAACAACAATCAACAAAACCATCTCACCATGGAAACTCTCTACCAAACCATGCAACAGATGCAAAACCAACAAAACGCAACATTTGCATTGGTACAACAAATGCATAACAACTACAACACCTTGAATGCAAATGTTATTGACCTTGGAGTTTCTATGCACTCACTTCACCTACGCTTGGACGAATTCGTGCCTCCACAACGCCAAGATGAGCGACGTCCAAGAACTCGAGGAAGAGGACGTCGTCCACATCGTAACGATTAGTTCTTAATATTTCTTTTCTTTTTATTTTTGTATTTTTCGATTCCCCATTTTTAAGCATTGAGGACAATGCTCAGTTTAAGTGTAGGGGGGTCGAATTAACTATTGTTATCTTTCTTCAAGTAAGCAAATTTCCCTTTTGTAATTTCCCTTTTGTACTTTAAAATTTTAATTAATAAAAATTTGTTATTAAATTAAGTCTTATATACATATATAAATTCATGATTATCCGAATTCGCCAAATTCTTGAGCCATAAAATTTTTTTTTATGGTCAGACGCACAATTATACACACTCAAAAAGTGTATCAAAGTTGCTTCTTTAGAAGAAAATATTTATAAATTGAACACGATTGAAATAATATCGTCGCCACTTCAACGCTTTAAAATCTCAAGAAAATGAATTAAAATTTTAGTACCCTTTATATACCGGAAATTTAAATTCTAGGTTTTAAAGTAACCTTTAGTAGTTTATACACGCAGTCAGCACCGTCTAAATAGCAAACTACGTGGAGGATCGATGAATATAAGTGATTGATCGAAAATAAAAAAATAAAAAAAATTTAAATTTGTAGAAACGCTCTAACTAAGTTAGATAGTCCTTACCAGACTATTTAGCCCAACGGTCGCGAACCTTATAAATTATCAATTAATGAATTCTTTGTAAATTGGTTCAGCGGTTTCTGGTGTTGAACTTGGTAGGGCGAACTATGGTTCGATTCCCCGCAATTTACAAAAGAACAAAAAGGAGTTACCAACTATTAAGTACCAGAACTCCTAGCAGGCTTAAAAGATCAAATTCACTAACCGGTCACTCCACTATGTGCGCGAAAGGGCAAAGGGCTTAATGTGATTGCGCCTGAATGAAAAAGGTGAAACAAAATGTAGGATTTAGAGTTAAGTTATAATGGCGTCACTAGAATTGTTCTTCGAACCTGAGTTTATTTAGTATTGTTACGGTGACTTTAGTATCGAAGTCGAGAGCTCAAGAGCAATGTGCAACTTAATACATTTTTGACTTATGGCAATTTTTGTTGCGTCTGACCCGCATTTAGAGAGATATATATTTCTTGCTTGAGGACAAGCAAAGGTTCAAGTGTAGGGGAGTTTGATAACACGATTTTATATCGTATAAATCGACTTAATTAATGCAAATAATTCATGTTTTTATTTAATTTATTTTATTTTATTTCCATATTACGCTGGTATTTCTTTGTTTCAGGTATTTTGCCTTAAATAAGCTTATGTGAAGAAAAATGAAGAAATAGATGCAATTTAGTACAAAAATGAAGATAATTGATTAATGTGGTGCAGAATACTAAATGGGGGTGAAAAGAATGATTTTTTCCAAGGCCCAAAAGACCAAGAACGCGCAGAGGCCCAAGGGAACACACGTTCCCCACTTCAGCTTGAAGGGACCGACCGGCCCACTAAGGGGAACGACCGGTCCGGCCCACTTCAGCTGAGTGGAACGACCGTTCCCTCCCCTTTCCTATTTTCATGCCATTTTCTCCTCACACGGAACGACCGGTCCCAAGTCAATGAAGAAACCAACTTTTGCTATATTTCCGTACACGTCTTCAGCACGTTATGCAACAAAGTCCACTAGCAATATTTTTTGGATATTCAGTTTTACGTGGATTGACCTTTTGGGATACAGTTATTTTACAAGCATTATAAATAGAAGTGAAAGCCAAATCCCAAAGGTCAGAGAATTTTTGCAAGATCGTACTATTTTCAGCAGAGCAAATTTCCTTCCATTTTAATTTTTGTTCTGCCCTTTTCCTTTATTTTTATTTCATCGCATTGTTTTTATTTTCTTTTCTTCTCCAGTTTTCTGCCTTTATTTTTCGTACAACAATTTCTACACCAGGAATTGTTGTGCAATTTTATCCGGTTTAACCTTACGTTAGATCCGGTATTTTTACTTTTCTTGTTGTTACGAAATTCAAGATTCGAAGGGTAGATCCAGCCGACTTGTGGTGGAATACTCGAAGGATTTGAAGAACGAATATTTACTTGAAGCTATTGAAGTATTTCTACATTTTCATCAGGTTTTCATTTATACGCTTTATTTAATATATTTGTATGATCTCTGTTCTGAGTATGTTTTTATTTCGCCGTTTCCTAATTAATAAACCTTGCATGATTGATTGTATGAACATGTCTGGCTAAACTGATTAAATATCGGTATGTAAATTAACCAAATAACGGGATCCGAAATAAACTGGCTTAAAATTATTTTGTAAAAGAAACTTCTTTCATGGTTTTAATATTCAATTAAATTGTTTAAGATTTTACAAACCAATAGAACGGAAGTGTGAGGTTTTAGAATTGATTAAGGTTTTTACTAATAAAACGGAAGTTTGAGGCTAAAACCAGATAGTGATTATTAGGCATTGTTTTTAAAGAGGCGGAAGCATTTTAAAAACAATTAAATTTTATTCTGTTTTCAAAAATTACTTTTGAATCCGGCGGAGTGACGGAAGCACACGTTAGGGTATTAATCGTATAACCTGAACTAATAGAACGGAAGTGTGAGGGGAAGGTTTTTAGACAAATAAAGTTTGCGTAAAGATAATTTTTGACCAATTTAAGTAAAAGCCAGTGGAAATTCGGAACCCAAAATTTAGGTGAAATACATACCGGTATTTATAATTAAAAATTTTATAACTAAATTTAGTAATTAGATCCCTTTCGTTAATTAAATTAATATTAGCCTTAGCTTTACCCAGTAACCAAAATTACGGTAGATCGATTCATAGTCCCTGTGGATTCGATATCTTTTAAGACTACGCGATAGGACTGTGCACTTGCAGTCTCCAGATTTATAGACATACAAAGTCGCGATCACATATCCTTTTGAAGCTTGAAAACTGGATACTTCTTTCTCCTAACTCTACTGCTATCATCATTATCACAGTCACTTCCTAGATCATCACTTTCATTATCACTTTCTTTGTTATCTTCTTTGTTTGCTTCACACTTTTCTTTACCTTTTTTTCTTTCCATGTGTTCATAGTTAATTAGGTTACCCTCATCCTCTTTCAAATCAGTGTCATACTCATTAGAGTCATCATCAAATACTACCTCTGTTGCACTATCATAGTTGAAGGTGATATCATCAGAACTATCATCATCATCAGTTAGTCTAACAACATCATCAACCTCACCAACCCTATGTCCAATATCATCACTTTCAACCTCATTAACCATTGGCACATTATCATCAGTTCCTACTGCATGAACACCATCTTCCCTAATATCATCTTCCCCAACACCATTCATGCTAACATCATCTTCTCTAACATCATCTTCCCTAACATCATCTTCCCTTCCATCAGTTTTATTCAACATCTCTTCAAGCACAACTTCTGCCTCATCAACTATCACATTAAGGGGTACCTCATTTAACACAACTTCAGTCTCATCAGCATAATCAGGCTTTGACAACGTGTATTGAATAAAGACTTCAACACTAAGATGAACCCTATATAGATCAGCAATCTATAATGCCCCCTTGTCATCAACCAACATATTCATCCCAGCAGTAGGATCCCTATAAATATATATTCTCTACATTTGCGTAACCTAGCTCTTTAATAGCACCTATCAATTTAAAATAGCTCCACTTATCAACATCTACTCTCAAATCAGCAATCTCACCTCCTTCGTAAACACTCATGTCCTCAGTAACAAATTCGCCACTATGGTGTATTGTAATGTTCAGATATTCATCCATTTCAGACTATGTCCTAAATGGACAGAAAGATATTAGATTTCAGAAAGATTGATTTCAAAAAACCTAACTACGAAAAATCATAGTTTTGCATAAACTTGCCTACGATGAGCAGTGTTGTGGTCGATTTCACCTTCAAGAACGCAATGTGCCTTCGCTTCGCTCACAACTTCTTAGCAGAATGGAGCTACCAACAATGGCTGCCCTAAGATTTCCTTCAAAGTGTTGGAGATGTAATCCGATCCTTAAACCCATGCAATGTTTTAACCCCTTTTTTTAAAGATACTTTAATCCACATGGACAGAAATGTAAACACGTGCAATACCACATATATGCCACATAAATTCTACCATTGATTTTGACTAACGGTTCAGACAGAGAGGATAAACGTGGTCTTTTTTGAACAATTAAAGGACCACTTTGAAACTTTTTAAAGATAAGAGACTGGAATGGATCTAGAAATAAAGTTAAGAGACTAAAAAGAGTATTTTGCCTAAAATTTTAAAAATAATAGTGTTTTTAAAATAATAATATTTAAAAAAAATATTTAATACGTTTAAAGATAATTTTTAAATTTATCCAAAAATATTTTTAATTTTTAAATGTGAGAACCACTTAACAAAATGAGATAAGAAATTACCAAAAGTAATCTAGTATCATCGCCGCTCTTCAAAGCCCACTAACTCTCGAAATTCGTATTTCTTTTTCAAAATTCTCTTTTGAATTCTCTTTGGATTTTAAGTACTATAGTGTAATTCATGTGCCGACAAAATTTTCTTTAAATCACCAAAACATAATGTCACATATGAAAAGTGAAAAATTAAAAGAAATGACTATAGTGTTTAATGTTTTAGAAATGAAAAGATCAAATTAGAACCCCAAACGCAAAGTCTTAAGAATGTGTTTAAATATAAAAAATGTCTTTAGTATATGGAATTTTTTGAGAGGATTTTAATTTAATCATATAATGTTTATTGTTAAGATGAAATAATTGGATAATTTAAAAAAAAATTAAATATAATTTTAAATAATACCAAAAAAATGAAATTCATACTTATTCTATACAATGTAAACTCAAATTAATTTGTATTAATTTTTAAATTTTGCATTAATTCTTATAATTTTTCAAAAATGTCAAAATATAACCTACAATCATTAAAAATTACCAATTGGTTTCTATTTTAAATGTGTCCTAAAAATTTAACAATAATTTTTTTTACTATTCTATTTAAATAAAAATATTTAAAAATTACAAAATAATTAAAAATTTTGAATTATTTAAAATTTTAATAATTTAAAATTTTCATTAATCTTATTCAAATACATTAGTTTTTTTCTTCCGATAAACACTTGTATTTAACCTAATACAAAAAGAAAAAACGATCCAATAAAATCCAAAAAAAAAAACAAAAAAAATTATAGAACTACAAATCAACATATATCATCATCAGATTTTCGAATCATATGTGATAGATAAAAACACCACTATCTTTGAATAAAATATATAACTAATCTTACCATCAAGTAACTAAAATATTATAAATCATTAAAAAATAATATATAATTTAATCATATGAAGCAAATTAATAGATAAAAATTGTAGGAATTTTCTTTCTTAGATTTGTGCTCTCATGTTCTTCAAACGTATGAAGCAAATTAATTTGTAATAAAGGGTTGTACTCCTTTAATATGCTTCTTGTCTTTCTGACAAAATCCTAGAATCTAATGGTTATTTCATAAGTTGATAGATTTCCAACATATCGTCAAACCGAAAAATAAAAATTCTTCGAATAACTTCTTTAGGCCGACAAGTTAGTTAGATTAGCACGTGCTAGTAATAACCATTTTGTTGTAAAGAAGAACAGTAGGTTACAAGATGTGAAAAGAATAGAATTTAGAGAGGTGTGCGGCCTAAAACAGAAGTAAACTAGAGAGAGGTGCCTGTGTGTATAACATAGAGTTTGACTCATTTGACATTTAGAGCTATCTTCACATTTTGAAAATGTTCCTTTTTGATCATAATGTAGTAATACAAGAAAAAAAGGATGATAACTAGTAATAATATTCAATCGACCGACATAAATAAAGTGTGGCATGATAGACTGCTCATATTGTTAAGAAGTGTAGTTGTATGATTCATTTTTACAAATAAACTTATTTGTAAAGTAACTAACGTTCTAATGGATCATCACGGGGAACATCCACATTAGGTTAAGAACAATATTGAAGCGAAAGAGATATTATATATTCATCTAAAATTTTAAGGTGATAGATGTAGGTATCATCTCATTTATAAAGTGTTAAATCTCGACTATTTTAAACAATGAAAGACTAACAATTCACACTCTCAAGTATGAGTCCAGCTATTATGTTCCCCCTCAAGCATAAGTTTTTTCATCCACATACACTTGTATCGTCGTTGCGGACACTACAACAGAACACACCGCCCGACAACCACTTGGGCACTACAACGGAGCACACCGTCTAACCATAGTTTTAAAATTTGGACCGTTCCGACCGGTCGGACTGGTTAGACCATGAACCGAAGGATAGAGCGGTCTAGTAAAATTATTGGACCATATTTACAATTGATCCGGTAAAAACCGGTGTGACCCGACGAATTCACTGGTTAAACCAGTGAACCAGTAGATTTCTTGATCCGGCGAATTGATCTTTTTATGTTTGTTTTTAGTTTAATTATAATTTTGATCCATCTATTTTCATTTTTCTTTAAGTTTTTGTGCCCTATTTTAAAATCTAATTTTATTTATATTTATAATAGATATATTTTCCAAAAAATAATAATTATGTTAAACATTTATAATAACTAAATAATATTAAAATTATAAAAATGAAATTGTCAAATTTTATGAATCAGACAAATAACTTTTCAAAATGATTAAGATTGTAGTTTTATCAACTGTAACATAAATCTCTTTGATGTTTAATTTGGTCCAAAAAAATTATACATTTAAAATTATAACATTTCTCTCTAATACAATTTTCAATAAAATTATTTATTATTAATCATATAATACAATAATATAATAAATTTAAAAAGTTAAAACATTAATCATACAATAGAATAATACTATAAATTAACAAAAGTTAAAAAAAATCATGTTACCTAAGAAAAATATAATTATATTTTCACATTATTCGAAGTCATGCGGTCCGAGCAGTGGCTCACTGGTTTGACCAATAATCTAGTGTTCCAATAGCTTGACTGTGTCACTAACTGGCTCGGGTTTTAAAACATTGTGCCTAACCACCACCTTGTCAGGAAGACTTTTGATACAAGGAGTCGGTTCCTTAATTGAACAACCATTGTGGGCACTACAACGGAACACGCCGTCTGACCACCACCTTGTCAGGAACACTTTTGATATAAGGAGTCAGTTCCTTAATTTAACCATCGACTCTGATATCAATGTTGGGTCATTATGAGGAGCATCCACATTGGGTTAAGAGCAACACTCAAGTGAAGAGACACACATATTCACTCAAAATCTTAAGGTGATAGGTGTATGGATCATCTCACTTATGAAGTGCTCAACCTCCACTGTTCCAAACAATGTTGGACTAACAATTCACACTTACACATAACATTCACGGTTCCAAGTAATATAGGACTAACAACTCACATTTGCACATAACACTCACTTATGTTTATATCATATATCCTTATTTTATAAATTATTTTTATTAAAAAATTATGTGTTATTTGATATAAGACTCTTTTAACATAATGTCTCGCGTCTATGACATCGTAAAAATAAATGGTGGATAATATGATAGCAGATGACACATCAGATCTTAAATCAAGCTCTTATACCATGTTAAGAAATACGGTCAAGTCTAACCCAATTTTTATAAAATCGTTTTGTAAGGTAAAGATTGCCTTTGAATTATAAGTACATGTTCAAACTATATATTGTCTTATAATTATATATTAATTAACATATTGTTTACCTTGGATTTTGGTAAACAACCGCTAGTCTTCTAAAATTGATACTTTGGTTACTCACATGGTCGACTAGATTGATCATAGGACGTATGCGCTTAATTTTGTTTTAGATTTTCTTAGTGCTAAGTTCTTCGACACTAACGGTGAATTTAAAAATAGTGTAAATTTATGAAAAGTATGGGTAAGAAAAGTAACTTCGAGTGGAATTTAAAAGGGATAAAAATGACAATGAAGAAATTAAATCGATATTAAAAGTAAAGATGATGTTTCGTACATACATTTCTCAAAAAACTCTTTTCTCAACAACACTTAGATACTTTGAGTGAATTTGAGCTTGGTACAATATTGAACACACTGAATCCTAATGCTAAGACTCCTATTTATACTACTTCGACGGTAACGGTAACAAACAATCTCTTCTCCAGAGAATGACACGTTCTCGCTTGCATGTGCTTCACCCTTCACAGGTTTCCACGCATCCTTTTAAGGAATGGATAAGGCCGAAATTCAGTTATTAGCCTTATTTCAAATTAACCTCGTCAAATTTCCCTTCGAATCAAGAATCCAAAATCTTCTAAGTCCCAACTAAACGTTATCTCGTCATCATAATTCCTCTTTGCCATGTTCCAGTCGAAAACCTCATTTTAACTTTCTTGTCGAATTTAGCTCGTCTACTAAAAAATTTCTTCAACTTCGCTTATCGCTTTGTATATTCATGGGCGTCGAAATCACAGCCAACAAATTGCCCCCCAAAAATGTCTTTTTCGACCAATATCGAGAAAGAGACAATTTTTGAAAGCCTAAATGCAACAATAATCTTTGATGTGACGCCATGATCATCATGACCATTTTTTTTTTCAAACGTCTCATCGAAATGTGCAAACCGCGGAAATCATCATCGCTCCTACTTTGTAGGAGTAAGGTGGCAACAAAAAAGGCAATTGTCTGCTTAACTTATCAAAAATGGACACGCATCCCTCTACTCGCCCCATTTGTCAATCAAAGGAATTTGAATGCCTTTCCTTCCCCTTTATACATACTGATCTTACCGGTTGACCAGAACTTGAAGTGGGCCAGAGACTTCGACTTCAATGCTGGAATGGAGGGGGAGGGATGTACCTGCAAGACACTCTGATACTAAAGTCAATAGGAGCACAAAGAGATACAAGATAGAAAGTCTAGGGTTTTAGAAGTATGTGATGAACATTGAATCCTTGTCCCTCACATGTGTCAGGGTTTATATAATTCCCCCGATGCTTGGCCATTGGTCCCTAATTTTGGGCCTAGATATACAGGTCTGCAAAAATAAATAACTTCCAAAAACTGGTCAAAATGGGCAGTCGTACCCGTAACTAGCCGTTGAATCCGAGGAGGAGAGGGATTACGGGTAGATGTCCATTCTGGACGTTTCCTGGTTGTCAGCTCGACTCAAGTCGGGCAGACGTGGAGGAAGTTTCCGCTGCGGGTAGATGCGTGTTGGACGTTCTCTGGTTGTCTACTTCACGTGTGTCATTAGACTTGGAGGTGGCCGATATGGGCAGGCGTAAGGATTCAAGGAATTAGTTGTAACGAGCAGAGACGCTGGTGTGATACGGTGGGAGAACTGACTTGAGTTTTTGCGTTTGTGTTCGCACTTGTTCGGTTTAGCAAGAGTCGCCACCGACTTTTTATTTTATCCTAAGGAAAGGTCAAAAAGCACAGGAAAGACCTTTGAGATGTTTTCGTGGGTTCAGGGGGTAGATTATGAAAAGGGAAGGTGCTAGCACCCTTTTCATCCATGGTTATCCATGGGCTCTTAGTCACTTGTTTTAGATCACTTGCCTTTGCTTTTCAATTATGTTAAATGGTGTTTGTGTGTGTGGTTTTGAAAATGTTTTGAAAAAGATGCCTTGTCTAGGCAACCATTGTAACAATTCTTTACTCGAATGTTTTACAAAGGTGCTTGTCTTTTTGAAAATATGTTTCAATGTTTTTGAAAGTTGTTTTGGAATTGTGTTGTGGAGTGTGTTTTGAAAATAGGCAAGGATGTTTTGCAAGTTTGATTAAGTAACCAAGAGCTATCTACCCTAAATTTCTCAAAGATCTTTCTTATGTTTTAACCCTTTTAACAGTGTTGTTTCACCATTGTATTTGGTGAACAACCTTGTGTTAGGATCTTAACGGGACGGGCGCGGGTCATCGTTTAGACCATGAGTGCAATAGTGTCAAGTATCTTGGCAATTTTTCTTGAGGGACTTGATCATTTTGTTTAGGCAACAAGATGGCATCATCGAGGGACTATGATCATTTTGTTTGTTTTTGTTTTGTTTTGCCAAAGTACTTGACATGCAAACATGGCCCATTTTTGAAGGCAACGAGCGGGATTACCCTAGAGGTGCAAGTGTGAATTGTGTATTGATTTTCATGCATTTGTCTTGTACTAGGTTATCTAGCGGTTGATTTTGAATCTTCGCATACAAACCCTAATTACTATACAGTATATGGAAAGCGATAAATTGCGGGAATTTAAAGTCTAAGCTATTACAAATAAGTATCCGGGGATGGGGGTACAAATGTTTACAAATGGGGATGAGTCTCATCAGAATAGTAGTGTCTAAATATTATTTACAACCAAATCGAATCGTCATATTCTCCATATAACAATATAGCAAAGTATAAGGATCAAAGAGAAATAAAAGTATTGTGCAATGCATATGGTTATTTACAAATGATCAAATTGTTAACCTAACGCAATATTAAGTATTTTATTATTTTTGTGTTTTTGTTAATTATATATAAACAAAAGGTTTAACTAAAAAAGAAATATTTAACCTTAAAAAAAATCTATTTTTTATGTATTTTTTATTAATGTTTTATATACAAGGTTTAAATTAAACAAAAAAAAGGTTTTAATAAAGAAAAAATTGTTTAAACTTAATAAACCTAAGATTTATGCATTTTTAATTGTTCTAAAATAAAAAGAAACATTTAAGAAAATTTTGTATAAAAAAGTTAATGTAATATTTTACTTAACAAAATAAGTTATGAAGAAAAAGGAAATAAAGTGATAAAATAAAAAAAGAAATGATTTGTATAAAGAAAATAAATGGGCTTAGGGGTTATATACATGGCCCAAATGCAAAATAAAAATGGATTATAACCAAAAAAAAGGGGGGGGGGTGCCAGAATCAAATGGGCTTAACAGTTTTGTGGGGCAGAGGCCCAAACGCGTTTATGAAGTTTTTGTTAGGGTTTCACATGTTTGTTTCAGAATTAGGGATACGGAGTTTTTGTGAGCGGCGCTACTTCCTTCTCCTTCTTCGCCTCTTCATCCTTCTTGATCAGAACCACTGATAAACTCCTTCCTCTCGCCTTAGGCCACTGGACGCCACCTCCATTCTCCTCTCTCCATGGTTGTTCAGGCAATGATGAAAAAAAGGTAATAATTTCTGTTTTTCACGCTTTAGGGTTTCAAAACTCGTGCATGTTATTGATTTTACATATTCTGATCTTCTATGTTATTTATGTTTCTGTGAGGTGTAAAAATAAAGAGGACAATACCTTTAGCATTTGTTGTTGGGGAGGAGGCAGAGAAGTGGACATAAGGCGTCTTAGGAGGCCGGGCAAGGGAGGCTGTGATGCTGAGAGCTTGCTAGCTTGTCTGGTATTTTGTATCTTTAACCTTTGTTTAGTGATGATGCTATAATCTGAAAACCCTGTATGATTTTCTTCTGCCTCTGAATGTTTATTTGATGATGTTCTTTGATGAACTTTGCTTATGAGTTTCCCTCTCTTTGGCTTGCTTCTCGATGATGAGCTTTTGCTCTGAGAGTATGTTTGGATATGCGTTTTTTGCTTCTGAGTTGCTAGCTTCAGTGTCTTTGCTTCTGAGTTGCTTGCTCCAGAGTTTGATGATGTTGTTGTTGCCTTATTCTGGGAATGTCTTTTTGGCTATTGTGGGTTGAGTTTCTGTTTTGGCCTATGATGAACCTTAGTTCTGAGGCGTTTATTTGCTATGGACTTTCTTCCTCTCTTGAACTTGGTTGGTATCGTTTGGCTATTTTGGCCCTGTGATGAACATGGTTCTGAGGGCTTTTGGCTTTATTTGAACTTGGTTTGGATTGAAGGTAGTTTTGAGGCTTTTTGTTGAAGGTACAGGCTTGTTTATTTCTGCAGGTTTGGAACTGGTTTCAAGGTTTGTTATGCTTGATTTTTTTTTACAGGCTTGAGGCAAGTTTGGAGATTTGTTTTAGGCTTTTGTAACTGGTACAGGCTGTTTGAAACAGGTTTATTGTGCAGTTTGTTTTTGCTTTCCTGGTACAGGCTGGGTTTGTTGAAGTTTGGTAGTTTGACAGTGTTGTACCCCAAAATTTGCCCTCCCATATTCTTCAAGAAATTGCCAAGCCAAGTCATAAAACTCCCCCAAGGGTTGCACAGTCCAACTGTCTCCTATACAGTCAAAACTAGGGTTTGTGTTCGGATCAAGAAAAGGAAGTGTTCAAAGGTCCAATCAAGTCTCATATGCTTACAAACATGGTCAAGCATCCTCATATCAAGTTTCAAGGCATTCAGCTCAAGATTGCACAGTCAAAATCCTAAATTGCACTACAGTCAACTGTAGGGGCAAAATGGTCATTTGGCAGTCAAAAGTTCAAATCTTTGGTCAACATATCATTTTGAAGCCACAAACATCATTTGATCAATACTTGATCATGATTCTCAAAATTTGGCTCAGAAAATCATCAAGATGCAAAAGTTTCCTTATTTGGACAGCTGAAAAAGTCAACTGAAATTGACCAGGGCATAACTTTCACATGGATTATCAGAAAAATTCCATCCAAAGCTCATTTTGAAGAGAAAGACATTTCCTACAACTCATCTTCATACTTCAAGTCCAAGAAATGCTCTCACAAAAAGTTATCAATTTCAACATTATAGGTCATTTTCAAAAGTCAACAAAAAGGGACTTTAAGTCAAAGGCCATAACTTGAGATTGGAAAATCAAAATGACATGGGACCAAAGGCATTGGTTAAAGGACTCAAAGACCTTTCCAAAATGTCCAAGAACATGAGAAAAGCTTAAAAATTGAGCAAGTTATGCCTTGTAGAAGTTGGGAAATTTTTGTGAAATGGCAAAAGTCAACTATCCTTGAAACTTCAATTTTTGACAAAAGGGCCCACTTTCTTCCACTTGATTCAGCCTTGTCATGCCACACACGTGTCCCATGATTAATTTCAAGACCAAATATTGATTTTTCTATTTTATTTAATTTTTGATAATTTAATTCATTTTAAATCTTTAAAAATTCAAATAAAATTCAAAAGTCAATGAAATAGTGTCATTTGAATTGGGATAGCTTCCATATATCATGTGCCAGCTCACAAACTCATGCTAGGGTTAGATTATACACTAAGTCTTGGTCTTGGCTTAAAAGAAGGAAAAGTTTGTTAATGAAAAAGACCTAAGACCAATTCTCTCATGGGCATGGATAAAGGCCAACTAATGACCTAATTTCCTTCCATCATAAGCACTGAGTCAAACCCTAATCATAACACACTCTCAGCTGCGCAGAAAAGGCTAGTACCAATTTGAAATTTTGGCCATAAAAGACAAAACTGATTTCAAGGTTAGAGGTGAATTCAAGGCTCCAAACTTGATTCAATAGCTTCCTTGACAAACTCTGAACGTGTGCCAATCCCTAACATTAACCAAAACGCAAAGAAGTGGTATCTATAACTCAAACTGTAAAGCAAAACTTTTGAAATCGTATATCATGATTCATACATCTTTATGCATTTTTGTTATTTGATTCTTGTTCATATTGAAGTTTCCAAGCTAACCATTACCTTTAATTGCGTTTTTATTGACCATACGAGATTATGCCATGTTTGAGATTCTAGGGTTACAGGTCTTCAAAATTGGGGCTTTAGCGATAAGGAAAAATTAGCCCATGGAAGTATGACCATTCAAACCAGCTCATCAAGACGAGAAGACCTGGACCCTCGCGATCAATTTATTGATGTCATAGCGCTAGTCGCTATTTTCTTGTAGCTAGCCTAAGACCACGCTTCCAAAACCGTTGCAATAGGATCTTATTTCAGAAAAAAAAAGAAAGACGTGAGGAAGACGATGTGCTGGCAACCGCTGGGTGGTTCATTCAAACCAGCGCGCGCTTTTAGGGGGCCACTAACCAATGTTTCTTTTTATTATTTATTTGTTACAATATAATAACATGCGCGTAATAGCTCAGCTGGCAGGTGTGTGTACGTGTGACCTTCATGACCTGGGTTCAAACCCCAGGTCTCTTACTTTCTCAACAATATTTTTTCAATCATTATTCCATGCAGCGCTAAGGTTCAGGATGCACCATACGCCTCAAGATCAAGCCTGACACGTCCTCCTGGGGATCAATCCAAAGGCATAGGATGGATGAACACGCTATACTCCCAGTCAACGCATCATACAGGATTCAAAAAGTCCAACGAGGCCAATGCTTAATGGGCCAATGTTCTTGGGTCAACACCTCCTGAATTGGGACTGAAACCCCCTGGTTTGACTTTACTATCTTTTTTTTATTTATTATTTTTTATTCTTGTTTTAATTGTTATGTTTATTTTAATTCTTGTTTATTTAATTAATTATTTTTTTAACAAAATACAAAAACATCATAAAATCAGAAAAGGCAAAATATAATATTTATTTATTTTAATTATTTTTGTTCTTATAAACCAATATGTGAATTATTTAGTTTAATTAGGTTTTTAACTTTAATTCCTTTTAATAAAAATCCAAAAAATATAGAATTAGGTTAATTAACAATTTCAATTCCTTTTAAATTTTCCTTTTTATCACAATATTATTTATTTATTTATTTTATTTTGTATAATTAAATGTACATAAATAACTTAGATTTAAATTAGGTTAAAATTCAATCTTTTTCTTAAATAACTTAAAAAACATTAGAACTAGGGTTTAGCATTTTATTTTTAATTTCAATAAATTCTTTTTTCCTTTTTTAATCTTAAAAAACATAAAATACCAAAAACATTTAATTCTAATTAATTAATTCTCATTAACTTTAATTTCTTATGAAAGGGTCCAACGCCCATACTTTTAATTATTAATTTCGCGCATTTTACTTTGTCGCTTATTATAATTATGTACATGTCCCAAAGCCTTGTAACAATTTTATTTCTCGCACTTTTATTCGCTTTATTTATTTTTTCAGTCAAATCGGGCCCGGTTTAATTTTGGCGATGTGGACCCGCGCCATTTGTAATAGTTTAGATTTATTTTCCCGCAAATATTAACTGTTAAATAAGCATGCAAGAATGAATAGCATTAAAAATAAAATCAAGCGTAGAACACCAATGAACATGACAAGACAAATATCAATGAAAACGATACACGAATCGCACACACCACCCCTAGGGTACGCCTCACTGTTGCCTTGCCTCGAAAGGTGATCGTCGAGTAGAGGACGTCTTAGTAAGTCCTCATGATCCGGGAACCTGGCATGAGGGTAGCTTCTAAGGTGTCTTCCCATTGCTCTGGTGATCACCATGCCCCAAAACTCGAATTGACCCGAACACCTCCAACGGTGGTGCTACCTACCTCTCAATGGTGGGATGGCACTACTTTAAAGGACATTTACACAGACGAATTCCTTAGGGTAGGTAGGTTCTCGTAGATACTTGCTCTCTTTAAAAACAAAACAAATCAAAATCTTTTCACACCGACACTTTTCAAAAGTTTTCAAAGCAAATTTTTCAAACACTCTGACGTACGAGTCGAACTGAATTTTTTCAAAGAAACTTTTTTAAACCCACATTGAAAAGCAAGCAAACATTTTTGAAAACACATTGAGCAAGTATCTAAGAGCCCATGGATAACCATGGATAGAAAGGGTGCTAACACCTTCCCTTTCTATAACCTACCTCCCGAACCGAGAGCAATCTCTTTAAGGAATTTTTCTGTGCTTTTGTCCTTTCCATTTGGAGAAAATAAAAGACGGTGGCGACTCTTGCTTCCGCGACATTTCGCGAACCAGCGTTAAACAGTCAGTTCCAGATCCACCGATCACAGAACTGGCGACTCTGCTGGGGATAACCTTAAAGTGAGGTATACCTTAGGGCTAGTTCATAACTGTGTTTTCAATTGTTTTCCTTGTGTGCTTTAAAAATTGTGGTTTGCTTGGGAGTTCTATAGATCCTAACCCGGATCTGGGGGATACCTTTCTTAGAAAGTAGCAACAAGGCTATGAGGGAACTGTGCGGGGTATACCGACATGGTTGAAACAGTCTGCTACGTTGATGTGGCACTTTGGTGTGTACCAGTAACCCTTGAGTTCAGTCAAGGAGAGTACGGGGCCTCCATGTGGTGTCGTGAAGCATCAACAGACCTTAGGAACCTTAATTGAACTATCTTGGCCTCTTTAGGGTAGTGAGATAACTGACTTTGGTGCAGTCCGAGGTTGGTTGATACTCGATACTACACTCAATTGAGGGTTGCTTTCCTGGAATATTTCGGTCGCCAGTTCAGTGGCTAAATCGAAACGATGAACAATGAAAGCAGTCCCGTGATATTGGGAACCTTAGAACCCGGTTACTTTGATTAGGACAGGTTGAACCCACCCACTTCAAGAGGGTAGTACCCCAAACTTCATGCTGGCCTAAACTCTAAGGGCTCTTTTGTGTGACTTGTGTGCCTTCGTACTTGACTATTGCATGCTCGTTATCTAACCCTTGAGTTCTTGCAGGTTTTGTTTATAGTCCTTAATTAGGACTCATAACGAAGTTTACCGAATGTCTTGCAGGTTTTGGTTTGTAGTCCTTAATAAGGGCTCATAACAGGGTTTATTCACATTACCCCATGCATCATGACATCATACCATTGCATACATCCTAACCTATTTCAAGGACCTCAAGGGCTTGTGATGCAGGTCATGGTGAAGCAATTATCCCAGCAAGGGGCAAAGAGGATTTATTTTCCTCTAGACAAAGTTGTCAGGGGCTATGACCCACTTGATATGGTGAGCTCTGACTCCTGGAGAAGGTTCCCTTAACCAAGGTTGTTTGGAAATCAAAACCAACATGATGACTAAAGTCAGGGGTTATGACCCACTTGATATGGTGAGCCTTTGACCCTTGAAGAAGAGTTCTCAACAACATGGGTGTCCTTCAATCAAGCTCTAAATCCCAATGCTAACATATTTTCTTGTTTACCCCGCGAGGTCCTTGAAAACATTGCATGCATATAATACTCATCATTACATAACAGGTATCTTTGTTGCAGGTCACTCACCTTTCCCGCTGTTTATTTCAGCAATGGCTTCACAACAAGACAACCAGAACCTTCTTGCTCAAGAGACTCGGCTCGGGAACATCCTCCTGAATTTATCCAAGGGGCAGGAGGAGCTAAGGACACTTCTCAGGGGGACTTCGGTCAGGAACAATGCTGAGGATGACAAGGACGAACGGCTGAAACACCTACAAGCTGAGATGGATGCTATGAAAGCCCAAATGCTGGGGCAGAGGAACGCCGTTCAAGGTTTAGCTCAAAGACAAGATGAGCTCCGGTTTCTCGTCAACCAACTGCTTCAGGGTAACCAACTGGGGCAAACATCTAAGGGTGAAGAGCCAGTCCTCATTCAACCATCTTTGAGACAGAGAGGCAAGGAGAAAGCTCCCCATATGGCTTCAGTGTCACCAATTCAGCATCAATCTCACCAGCGTCAACCAGACAAGCCTAAAAGGCAGTTCACCAAGATCAACATGTCGCTGGATCAAGCACTACAACAAATGTTGAAGGCAGGGCTGATCACTTTAAAGGCTCCTCTCCGGAATCCAAATACTTCTGCTCCTAACTATCATCCCAATGATAGGTGCGCATATCATTCTGATAGCCCGGGGCATACTACGGACAACTGCTGGCCTCTCAAAAACAAGATCCAAGACATGATCGACGCTGGAGAGATTCAGTTTAAAGTACCTAAGATTCCCCACGTGATCACTGCTCCCTTGCCGAAACATGGCTAGGATTGAGAAAGTTTTATTCATTCGAATGTTCAAGTTGCAATTTTCTTTTGTTCAAACATTTATTCATGGTAAACATTGTTATCACATTAATGCATCGCTTATGTCTATTTTGAATCAATATATTCGCATTCACTATATGCAAACTGTTTTCATATTTTTTCTGATGTCAACTCTCATTAATTCTAAGCCTCTTGAGGGAGGATGACGAAAACGATACCGCTATCTTTACAGTATGCTTTTGAACAGACCCCGCTGATGAGGTACAGGCATTGTTTCAATTCCTAAACACTGGAGTTATAAGGATGATAAACCCTCGTCAACCCATCTGAGCCAAAGAAGTAGGAGTTTTTATTTTCGAAAATTAAAACCCTTTATCATAACCCGGGGCAGGGTAGTTCTCTCAGTTGATCCAAGTGCATAACGAATGGCACCAAAGAGGTCCTTACAAGACGAAGAAAGACAGTGATGGTTCCGAATAATCAATAAAGAAAGGCAGTCATTATCTCAAAAAAATAAAAAAACCCAGTAAGTCAAAACCCATGAAGGAGACTTACAAAACTGGGGCATCCCGCTGACTGTAATTCCAAAAAAGGGAACAGTTCAGGCAAAAAAAAAAGGGATAACAAAAATCAGACAAGAAAGAGGTCCTACAAACCCTCAGCAAAAAAAAGATGACTGCCTATTCAAAGAAATGTTCAACATCCGAACCATCACTGGTATATTAGAGCAAAAGACTCAAACAAGGTCTAACGTATGATCAACTGAGTTTAGGTTTGAAGAACATCACGAAGAGCGGGGGGTACAAATAATTTGAGCCTTTATCCTTTGTTTCTTAAACCGTGAACCAGGCCACGTTATAACCCTTAAAAGTCCTAGCTAAAGCATGGGTTAGTTCGAAAGCATACTGTTACGAAAGGTATCCTGACTCCTGAAGGCTTACGGTAAATACGAAGTTGACATCATGTTTTACAAACATTCATTTGTTTTATGGAAAAAAAAGAATGCATTTTCAAAATCTTCAAGACGGACATAGGCTTTGCATTGTTAACATAACTTTGTTTGCATATGACTTTTTGTTTGAACAGCAGGGAAATTCGCACGATGAATACCTAGTGAACAAAAGCACTTCCAATCAAGGGGCACAACATGATCATGGTCCAATCATCTGGGGCAGTTCAGTCAAGATTCGGAGAATCTCTCAAAAGGCCAACCAGCCTGGGGTAAATCTCCATCTGGATCACCTGGGGCATCTCCCTACATTCTGAGAGCATGGACATAGTCGAAAAAATACTACGCAAAATCAAAGACCCGCTAGGTTGACACACCTAGGAAAAAATAAGGGCTTCCCGGCAAACCAAAAGGGTTCGGGCAAAATAAGGGATGAAAATGAAAAAAACATGTACACCCGGCAAGTCGAAAACCTGAAAAGGCGGCTTGGGCAAAAAGGGGTATCCCGGTGGACTGAAAACCCGAAAGGGCGGTCCAGGAAAAAGTTAGGGATCAAAGCGTACGACTATGTTCCGTCATCTCGTCACTTTCCTACCAGAAGAAGATTTGTCAATCGGCAGTCATCAAGCACCGCCACAGGTATCTTCTCCCACAGAAACAGGGGCAATAAAGAGTTGTCTAAGCAATCCAGTTGTTCTATCCTCCAAGGTATCAAAGTAGGTTCAGCTGAAGAACACAACCAGGTATCTTAAATTCCCCAGAGAGTGAAACAGCAAGCAATATACTCTCCTCAAGCAAAACAGTTATCAACCTTAAGGAAGTTGGGTGTCCTCCCGCAGATATCAACATTCCCCAGCAGCATATATTCTTAACAAGCATCCCCGGCAGTCTTGGTCTAAAGATTGTTCCCCGGCGGCATACAAACATTCAAAGGAATCACTTCCCCCGCAGTTCAAAACTCCCCAGAAGAGTCCAATTCCCCAGGAAAATTGGAAATCATTTCCCCAAGCAATAAGCTTATCCCCAGTAGATTCTGGAAGCTTATCCCCGCAGAGCACGAACGCGTCGCCCGGCTTTATTCAAAGAGTTATTTCCTTAACAGGATATAACTGGGTTATCCTCAGCCAAAAGCCACGGAAAGAGTGTCGTCGACAAAGTCTTCCTATCCCCAGCAAACTATTATCAACACTCAGCAAAGCATTTCTCTCCCCACAGAGTATTGCTTCCCAGCATGGTCGCTAGAGTATCTTTTCTCCCCGCAGAATCCTCCATTTGCCAAGTTTATTCCGCAACGGAGTCATCTTCTCCTACCGGTATTCTTGCAGTTATCATCCCCAGCGGAAGCAAAAGCTTATTCTTCAACATCAGCCCAGGATATGACTTCCCGGCACCCGTCAAGGATTTACTTTCCTAGACAAAAACATACATAAAACATCACATACATCATTATAGCATGCATAGACACATCATATCATACAAATCTCATTTATGTTGAGAACATCATTGCTTAATCCATATCATGCATTGCATATGACTGACCTTCACCTTTCAGGAAGGATGCAGTTGAAATTCTCAAACATATTTCAAGACCTTCTCTAGTCCAGCTAAATCGACTCCCAACAGATTTTTCTGATGAAGACTCAGTAGAAGTTATCAGGTTATAATGTCCTATTGGTTCTCTCTCCGACGGTGCATGAGATTTCCATTTTAGTTTTTCTTTAAGATTATAATTCCATTTTGGTTCTCTCTCCGACGGTGCATGAGATTTCCATTTTAGGTCTTTCTTTCAGATTTTATTTTCCTATTGGTTCTCTCTCCGACGGTGCATGAGATTTCCATTTTAGGTCTTTCTTTCAGATTTTATTTTCCTATTGGTTCTCTCTCCGACGGTGCATGAGATTTCCATTTTAGGTTTTCTTTAAGATTATAATTCCATTTTGGTTCTCTCTCCGACGGTGCATGAGATTTCCATTTTAGGTCTTTCTTTCAGATTTCATTTTCCTATTGGTTCTCTCTCCGACGGCGCATGAGATTTCCATTTTAGGTTTTGCTTTGAGATTATAATTCCATTTTGGTTCTCTCTCCGACGGTGCATGAGATTTCCATTCTAGGTCTTTCTTTCAGATTTTATTTTCCTACTGGTTCTCTCTCCGACGGTGCATGAGATTTCCGTTTTAGGTTTTGCTTTGAGATTATAATGTCCTATTGGTTTTCTCTCCGACGGTACATGAGACTTCCATTTTAGGTCCAGCTTTCAGGCTATAATTTCCTTTGGTCCTCTTCCTGATGCTGCGAAGACGGTAATTCCCATCAAGATTTTCTCAACGAGCGTTGTTGAAGTTAAAGTCACTCAAGGTTCTCTTACCATTCATGCTAAGGCAGTAACCATCTATGGTTCATTCATCGCCGTTTGAAGCTCCAGACTCAGCTCCTGTAACCAGTCAGGACATATCTATACCAAGCATCTGAAAACCAGCTCCTGCGACGTGTCAGGTACTCATTTTCTTTTGCAGGTATGCAGGTTCTCGCTAAGGAATCTCTTACGCGATCAACATCCAGATGGCATCTATAAGCCCATCATCCTACCCATCAATCTCTAAATGGCATCTATAAGCCCATTCCCACCACACTGCTACCATGTGAGCGCAAATTTCTAGGCACTCTAGTGTCCAATCATCTTCTACCCTCGGATTACGAAAGGCACGTCCGCCAATCTGCATCCTCAGGTCTAAGAAGATTGAACAGGGGCAACTGTTGTACCCCAAAATTTGCCCTCCCATATTCTTCAAGAAATTGCCAAGCCAAGTCATAAAACTCCCTCAAGGGTTGCACAGTCCAACTGTCTCCTATACAGTCAAAACTAGGGTTTGTGTTCTGATCAAGAAAAGGAAGTGTTCAAAGGTCCAATCAAGTCTCATATGCTTACAAACATGGTCAAGCATCCTCATATCAAGTTTCAAGGCATTCAGCTCAAGATTGCACAGTCAAAACCCTAAATTGCACTACAGTCAACTGTAGGGGCAAAATGGTCATTTGGCAGTCAAAAGTTCAAATCTTTGGTCAACATATCATTTTGAAGCCACAAACATCATTTGATCAATGCTTGATCATGATTCTCAAAATTTGGCTCAGAAAATCATCAAGATGCAAAAGTTTCCTTATTTGGACAGCTGAAAAAGTCAACTGAACTTGACCAGGGCATAACTTTCACATGGATTATCAGAAAAATTCCATCCAAAGCTCATTTTGAAGAGAAAGACATTTCCTACAACTCATCTTCATACTTCAAGTCCAAGAAATGCTCTCACAAAAAGTTATCAATTTCAACATTATAGGTCATTTTCAAAAGTCAACAAAAAGGGACTTTAAGTAAAAGGCCATAACTTGAGATTGGAAAATCAAAATGACATGGGACCAAAGGCATTGGTTAAAGGACTCAAAGACCTTTCCAAAATGTCCAAGAACATGAGAAAAGCTTAAAAATTGAGCAAGTTATGCCTTGTAGAAGTTGGGAAATTTTTGTGAAATGGCAAAAGTCAACTATCCTTGAAACTTCAATTTTTGACAAAAGGGCCCACTTTCTTCCACTTGATTCAGCCTTGTCATGCCACACACGTGTCCCATGATTAATTTCAAGACCAAATATTGATTTTTCTATTTTATTTAATTTTTGATAATTTAATTCATTTTAAATCTTTAAAAATTCAAATAAAATTCAAAAGTCAATGAAATAGTGTCATTTGAATTGGGATAGCTTCCATATATCATGTGCCAGCTCACAAACTCATGCTAGGGTTAGATTATACACTAAGTCTTGGTCTTGGCTTAAAAGAAGGAAAAGTTTGTTAATGAAAAAGACCTAAGACCAATTCTCTCATGGGCATGGATAAAGGCCAACTAATGACCTAATTTCCTTCCATCATAAGCACTGAGTCAAACCCTAATCATAACACACTCTCAGCTGCGCAGAAAAGGCTAGTACCAATTTGAAATTTTGGCCATAAAAGACAAAACTGATTTCAAGGTTAGAGGTGAATTCAAGGCTCCAAACTTGATTCAATAGCTTCCTTGACAAACTCTGAACGTGTGCCAATCCCTAACATTAACCAAAACGCAAAGAAGTGGTATCTATAACTCAAACTGTAAAGCAAAACTTTTGAAATCGTATATCATGATTCATACATCTTTGTGCATTTTTGTTATTTGATTCTTGTTCATATTGAAGTTTCCAAGCTAACCATTACCTTTAATTGCGTTTTTATTGACCATACGAGATTATGCCATGTTTGAGATTCTAGGGTTACAGGTCTTCAAAATTGGGGCTTTAGCGATAAGGAAAAATTAGCCCATGGAAGTATGACCATTTAAACCAGCTCATCAAGACGAGAAGACCTGGACCCTCGCGATCAATTTATTGATGTCATAGCGCTAGTCGCTATTTTCTTGTAGCTAGCCTAAGACCACGCTTCCAAAACCGTTGCAATAGGATCTTATTTCAGAAAAAAAAAGAAAGACATGAGGAAGACGATGTGCTGGCAACCACTGGGTGGTTCATTCAAACCAGCGCGCGCTTTTAGGGGGCCACTAACCAATGTTTCTTTTTATTATTTATTTGTTACAATATAATAACATGCGCGTAATAGCTCAGCTGGCAGGTGTGTGTACGTGTGACCTTCATGACCTGGGTTCAAACCCCAGGTCTCTTACTTTCTCAACAATATTTTTTCAATCATTATTCCATGCAGCGCTAAGGTTCAGGATGCACCATACGCCTCAAGATCAAGCCTGACACGTCCTCCTGGGGATCAATCCAAAGGCATAGGATGGATGAACACGCTATACTCCCAGTCAACGCATCATACAAGATTCAAAAAGTCCAACGAGGCCAATGCTTAATGGGCCAATGTTCTTGGGTCAACACCTCCTGAATTGGGACTGAAACCCCCTGGTTTGACTTTACTATCTTTTTTTTATTTATTATTTTTTATTCTTGTTTTAATTGTTATGTTTATTTTAATTCTTGTTTATTTAATTAATTATTTTTTTAACAAAATACAAAAACATCATAAAATCAGAAAAGGCAAAATATAATATTTATTTATTTTAATTATTTTTGTTCTTATAAACCAATATGTGAATTATTTAGTTTAATTAGGTTTTTAACTTTAATTCCTTTTAATAAAAATCCAAAAAATATAGAATTAGGTTAATTAACAATTTCAATTCCTTTTAAATTTTCCTTTTTATCACAATATTATTTATTTATTTATTTTATTTTGTATAATTAAATGTACATAAATAACTTAGATTTAAATTAGGTTAAAATTCAATCTTTTTCTTAAATAACTTAAAAAACATTAGAACTAGGGTTTAGCATTTTATTTTTAATTTCAATAAATTCTTTTTTCCTTTTTTAATCTTAAAAAACATAAAATACCAAAAACATTTAATTCTAATTAATTAATTCTCATTAACTTTAATTTCTTATGAAAGGGTCCAACGCCCATACTTTTAATTATTAATTTCGCGCATTTTACTTTGTCGCTTATTATAATTATGTACATGTCCCAAAGCCTTGTAACAATTTTATTTCTCGCACTTTTATTCGCTTTATTTATTTTTTCAGTCAAATCGGGCCCGGTTTAATTTTGGCGATGTGGACCCGCGCCATTTGTAATAGTTTAGATTTATTTTCCCGCAAATATTAACTGTTAAATAAGCATGCAAGAATGAATAGCATTAAAAATAAAATCAAGCGTAGAACACCAATGAACATGACAAGACAAATATCAATGAAAACGATACACGAATCGCACACACCACCCCTAGGGTACGCCTCACTGTTGCCTTGCCTCGAAAGGTGATCGTCGAGTAGAGGACGTCTTAGTAAGTCCTCATGATCCGGGAACCTGGCATGAGGGTAGCTTCTAAGGTGTCTTCCCATTGCTCTGGTGATCACCATGCCCCAAAACTCGAATTGACCCGAACACCTCCAACGGTGGTGCTACCTACCTCTCAATGGTGGGATGGCACTACTTTAAAGGACATTTACACAGACGAATTCCTTAGGGTAGGTAGGTTCTCGTAGATACTTGCTCTCTTTAAAAACAAAACAAATCAAAATCTTTTCACACCGACACTTTTCAAAAGTTTTCAAAGCAAATTTTTCAAACACTCTGACGTACGAGTCGAACTGAATTTTTTCAAAGAAACTTTTTTAAACCCACATTGAAAAGCAAGCAAACATTTTTGAAAACACATTGAGCAAGTATCTAAGAGCCCATGGATAACCATGGATAGAAAGGGTGCTAACACCTTCCCTTTCTATAACCTACCTCCCGAACCGAGAGCAATCTCTTTAAGGAATTTTTCTGTGCTTTTGTCCTTTCCATTTGGAGAAAATAAAAGACGGTGGCGACTCTTGCTTCCGCGACATTTCGCGAACCAGCGTTAAACAGTCAGTTCCAGATCCACCGATCACAGACAGGCTTGTTTAGGATACAGGTTACAGGTTTTTTGGGTAGTTTGAAGCAGGCTTGAGGGCTTGAAGCAGGCTTGAAGTTTGGTGCTTTATGCAGGCCTGTATGCTTGCTTATTGTGCAGTTGGCTTGAGGTTTATGTGTTTGGTAACTTTGGCTTTGATTACAGGCTTGAGGCAGGTTTTTAGGCTATATGTTTGAGTTGTGTTTGGCAAGCTTGAGGCAGGTTAAGGCTGTGCTTGCTTCTTCAAGGCTTGTGTTCTGTTTACAGTTCTGTGTTATGTTTTTTTTATGTGTGTTCTGCCCCCTTTGATCTATTCTGATCTGTTATATTTATTTATGTCTTGAGCCTGCAAAACTGTAAGAGCCTTCTACTTCTCTCTCTTTCTCTCTCCACAGAAAGCATATCTTTGCTTAGAATATCTTTCTTTTCTGAAAAGATTTTGGCCTGGAAAATGATGAATAAAAATGTACTTTTCACAAGCTTGCTTGCATTTTGTCTTTCCTTTGCATATCTTCTTACCTCCAGATTTTCTGCATTGCTTTTGTGTACTTGTTGACAGCTTTATTGAAAGTTTCTTTGACAGCTTGGTTGACATCTCTTTTTGACAGTTTTGTTGACAACTTTGCACTTGTGACTTAGTTTGCCCATTTTGACAATTTGGTTTGCCTAGTTTGATAATGCAATTTAGTTTGGATTTATGCAGCTTGTTTGGCCTTTTGCTTAATTGATTCATGTGCTTGTAAACATTTTACTTCCCTCTTTGTGAACCAAGAAGAGACATCTTCTTGCGATTTGCAGAGAGGACGAACAAACTGATTCCGGCCAAAACCTTTAATGATGAGTTTTAATTATCTGTCTGAGAATGCCTTTTTTTAATTCATCTGTGTTGACTTCTTTCTTCTCTTTTTACAGGTAAATATCAGTTGAGCAAAGGATGCAACAGTAGAAGATGAAGACTTCAAGAGATTTAGGATATAGTTTTAACTTATTTTTAATCATTGTAACAACATTATTTTAAACAACTGTAAATAAATTTACAGTATTCAAATAATATTTGTAACAAACAATTAAAAATGAATAAAAATCTTTTTTGTCAGATATCTCTTTTAATTCTTCTGCAATTACTTATTTAATTATTTATATTTCTTGAGTCATAATAATTGGAAATTATCCCAATAATCTTAACTTAGAAATTATAAATAATCAACAAACGTCGCATTCTTCTAGCCTTGTATTAACCAAAAATAAGCCCGGCGTTCCAAATAACCAATAGCAATGCACAGTCAAACAAACAAACGTCCATACATATTTCACTTCATTTGATTACACTAAGACTGCAAATTTTCAATCAGAAGCCTCAGCTGCTATCCCATAGGTTCAGGTTTTGAGAAACAAACTGAAATCTTGAACAGGCGTCAAAGCAGTGTGACAGTCAATTGAAAAGAAATGTAGAATTAATTCCTTCAGAGAATGCGCGTGCAAACCCTAATTTGGGATTTACTGTTAAAGAAGCGTCTGTTCAATCAAACCCTGAGCCAAACTCAACCAAATCAATAGAAACCCTAATTTTGTTTGACTGATAAGAAAAGTCAATGAAAAACCCTAATTTTGTCTGACTGATGAGAAAAGTTTGTTTGACCGATTCTTAAGCCATACTAAAAAATCAGGAAAAGTCCGAAGTTGTGATTTCTTGTGGAAAATAGAGAGGGCAAATTTTTGGGTACAACAGTTGCCCCTGTTAAATCTTCTTGAACCTGAAGAGTTAGATAGGCAAGTTTGCCGTTCGCGAATCGAAGGTAAAAGGAGATTGGACACTAGAGTGCCCAAAAAATTTGCATTCGTCAAAGCGTAGTTTGAGGGAATGGGCTTAAAGATGCCATTTGGAGATGTGACAGAATCTTGTCGGGGGATGGGCTTAGAGATGCCATCTGGAAATTTCTGGTAGGAGGATGGTCTTATAGATGCCATTTGAAGGTGATTGTATCTTGTTGGAGATGGGCTTGTAGATGCCATCCCAGAATCCTTGTTGAATTGTAATCTGGTTAGTTGAAAGAAGGAACCTGTGTAGGGTTTTCTGATGATGAGTCCGTGTAAAACTGCATCTGAATTGAGAAGGAACCGGTGTAGGGTTTCTTTGTGATGATGAGTCCGTGTAAAACTGCATCTGAATTGAGAAGGATAGCCTTTTATTCTTATCCTGAAAAGGACAAAATGTTAGCTAAACATAAAGTTATGTTGCATGAAATGTATGATGCAATGAATTGTACTTCATCAATGTTTATGATATGAATGTGATGAATGCGCATGTAAGCTGAGTAGCTGTCTGGCTGAGGTAGACGAATCCTGGATGATGAAATCTTTGAATGCTGCTGGGGAAAGTAAATCCTTGACTGCTACAGGGGATTGAAGATCCTTTGATCTTTGAAAAGGAGAAGTCCTGGGACCACTGTTGGGGAATCAGGAGTTTGGGTTGTATGCCAATCTACTGGGGATTCTTGTCTTGAGGAGATCTTCACAGGGGAACATCTGAATATCCTGTGAGGAACTGAGAATGAGAATCTTCATTCTGCTTGGGGAATTAAGAATTCTGTGGGGAATAGCCATACTGTTGAAAAGTAGCTATCCTGCTGGAGAGTAAGCTCAGGACTCTGGGAAAAGCTTATTCCTGTCTGGAAGAAGTTCAGGAGTTTTAGGTTGTATGCCACCTTGAGAATGAGAATCTTCATTCTGTCGGGAATATCAGGAGGTTGGATATATTCCACTCTACTGGGGAAGCCAAAATGAGAATCTTCATTTAGGTCTTGGGCCATAAGACTGGGTGTATGCCAATCTCTTGGGGTTTTAAGGATGAGAGTCTTCATTCTGTTAAGGGTCAAAAATTGGGAGTATACCAATCTTCTGAGGTTTTAAGAATGAGAGTCTTCATTCTGTTAAGGGTCAGAAATTGGGAGTATACCAATCTTCTGAGGTGATGAGAATCTTCATTCTGTTAACGGTAAAAAACTGGGAGTATACCAATCTTCTGAGGTTTTAAGGATGAGAGTCTTCATTCTGTTAAGGGTTAGAAATTGGGAGTATACCAATCTTCTAAGGTGATGAGGATCTTCATTCTGTTAACGGTCAGAAACTGGGAGTATACCAATCTTCTGAGGTTTTAAGGATGAGAGTCTTCATTCTGTTAAGGGTCAGAAATTGGGAGTATACCAATCTTCTGAGGTGATGAGGATCTTCATTCTGTTAACGGTCAGAAACTGGGAGTATACCAATCTTCTAAGGTTTTAAGGATGAGAGTCTTCATTCTGTTAAGGGTCAGAAATTGGGAGTATACCAATCTCCTGAGGTGATGAGAATCTTCATTCTGTTAACGGTCAGAAACTGGGAGTATACCAATCTTCTGAGGTTTTAAGGATGAGAATCTTCATTCTGTTAAGGGTCAGAAATTGGGAGTATACCAATCTTCTGAGGTGATGAGGATCTTCATTCTGTTAACGGTCAGAAACTGGGAGTATACCAATCTTCTTAGGTTTTAAGGATGAGAGTCTTCATTCTGTTAAGGGTCAGAAATTGGGAGTATACCAATCTTTTGAGGTTTTAAGGATGAGAGTCTTCATTCTATTAAGGGTCAGAAACTGGGAGTATACCAATCTTCTGAGGTTTTAAGGATGAGAGTCTTCATTCTGTTAAGGGTCAGAAACTGGGAGTATACCAATCTTCTGAGGTGATGAGGATCTTCATTCTGTTAACGGTCAGAAACTGGGAGTATACCAATCTTCTGAGGTTTTAAGGATGAGAGTCTTCATTCTGTTAAGGGTCAGAAATTGGGAGTATACCAATCTTCTGAGGTGATGAGAATCTTCATTCTGTTAACGGTCAGAAACTGGGAGTATACCAATCTTCTGAGGTTTTAAGGATGAGAATCTTCATTCTGTTAAGGGTTTGAAATTGGGAGTATATCAATCTTCTGAGGTGATGAGGATCTTCATTCTGTTAACGGTCAGAAACTGGGAGTATACCAATCTTCTGAGGTTTTAAGGATGAGAGTCTTCATTCTGTTAAGGGTCAGAAATTGGGAGTATACCAATCTTCTGAGGTGATGAGAATCTTCATTCTGTTAACGGTCAGAAACTGGGAGTATACCAATCTTCTGAGGTTTTAAGGATGAGAATCTTCATTCTGGCGAGGGTCAGAAATTAGGAGTATACCAATCTTCTGAGGTTTTAAGGATGAGAGTCTTCATTCTGTTAAGGGTCAGAAACTGGGAGTATACCAATCTTCTGAGGTTTTAAGGATGAGAGTCTTCATTCTGTTAAGGGTCAGAAACTGGGAGTATACCAATCTTCTGAGGTGATGAGGATCTTCTTTCTGTTAACGGTCAGAAACTGGGAGTATACCAATCTTATGAGGTTTTAAGGATGAGAGTCTTCATTCTGTTAAGGGTCAGAAATTGGGAGTATACCAATCTTCTGAGGTGATGAGAATCTTCATTCTGTTAACGGTCAGAAACTGGGAGTATACCAATCTTCTGAGGTTTTAAGGTTGAGAATCTTCATTCTGGCGAGGGTCAGAAATTGGGAGTATACCAATCTTCTGAGGTGATGAGAATCTTCATTCTGTTAACGGTCAGAAACTGGGAGTATACCAATCTTCTGAGGTTTTAAGGATGAGAGTCTTCATTCTTGAGAGAAACAGATTTTTTAGGAGCTTCAATTGTCCGTTATTCTGTTGGTGGTTGTAACTTCCAGCAGGTGATGAAGGAAATTTTTGATGATGACCGCAACTTCCAAAAGGAAATTTTGAACGCTCTTGGCATTCGAATGCCCCAAGCGATGGTAACAGAGACTTGCCCCAGGTTAATCTGTAATTGAGGGATTTGTTGAAATCTTGACTGGACAACCCCAGGTTAACTGAACTTTGAAAGATTTGCTGAAATCTTAACTGGACTGCCCCAGGTTAATTGAACTTTGAAAGATTTGTTGAAATCTTGACTGGATTGCCCCAGGTGTGTTGGATAGTGACATGTCATGCCCCCTTGTTGATAGGAGATTTGTCAATGGAAGTGTCGTTCTTTTTGAAATGATTTTGCTCACTGAGAGGGCTTTTGTTCACTGGATATTCATTGTGTGAATTTCTTCGCTGTCAAACAAATAACCATGTGCAAACAACGATATTCAAATAATGCAAAGTTTATGCTTGTCTCGAAGTTTTGAAAAATGCGTTTTTTAGCAGAAAACTTTTTATAAGACAAATTCAACACAAGATTTAGGGCAAAGCCTTACAGGAGTCAGGATACCTTTTGTAACACTATACTTTCGAACTAACCCATGCTTCAGTTAGGACTTTTGAAGGGTTGTAACGTGGCTTGGTTCACGGTTTAAGAAACAAAGGATAAAGGCTCAAAGTATATTTGTACCCACCTGCTCTTCGTGATGTTCTTCAATCCTAAACTCAGTTAATTGTGCGTCGAACTCTATTTGAATTTGGAACGACGTTTTGGTGATGGTTCACACAAGTTGAATTTATTGTAGGCAGTCATTATTTTTGCAACACTTTTCATGTTGTTGAGGATTTGTAATGACCTCTTTCTTTTGATTCGTTATCCCTAACTTTTGCCTGACTGTTCATGTTTTCGAGATTACAGTCAGCGGGATGCCCCAGCTTTCTTAAGCCTCCTTTGTAGGTTTTGGCTTAGTGGGATTTTTTTGAGAGATTGACTGCCTATGAGATAAGGAACCATCACTGTCTTTTTGATTCCAAAGGAATGTTTTTTGATGTCGTTCGTTGTATTACGAACTGAGAGTTTGCGACTTCAATGCGCATCTTTTTTTTTTGAATTAACTGAGAGACTACCCTGCCCCAGGTTTAAATCAAAGGTTTTAATTTGTTTAGAACAGAAAACTCCTACTTCTTTGGCTCGAAGGGGTTGACTAGGGATTATCTTCCTTATAACTCAAGTGTTTAGGATTTGAAAGAAATGCATGTACATCGTCAGCAAGGTCTGTTCAAAAGCATATTGTATGTGATTACGGTATTGTTTTTGTCATCCTCCCTCTAAAGGCTTGCAGCTTTTGCAAGAGTTAAATGTCATAAAGAAAGTAGAAAGCATAGTTCAAGAATAGTGAAAACGAATGGATGAATTCAAGACAAACATATGCAATGCATTAATGAAACAGAGTTTGACATCAACAAATAATTGTTTAAATAACAAAATAAATTACAACTTGAAAATTCAAATGGAACAAAAGTCTCTCAGTTCGAGCTTTGTCATTTCAGGTGGAGAAACCCTTAACGGAAGATTTTCATCTCGCCATCTGGCATGAATTTCAGCACTCCATTGTCAATCAAGTCTTGGATCTTGTTCTTCAAGGCCCAACAGTCGTCGGTGTCATGTCCCAGACTATAGGAGTGGTATACACAAAATGCGTCAGGATGATAGCTAGGAGCAGAGGTGTTGGGATCCCGGATAGGATCCCTTAAAGCAGTCAGATTGACCTCCAACATGCATTCCAGTATTAGAGATGATGGTATATCAGTCTCAGTGAACTGTCTTCCAGACGTATTTTGCTTACGCTGATTACCCCGTTGATGTTGACGAGGTTGTTGACGGGCTTGTGACCCTGAAGCAAGTAGAGGAGCCTTTCCCTTGTCTTCTTGTCTCAAAGGAGGTGGAACGATGATTGGATCCTCAACCCTAGGTGTTTGTTCCACTTGGCTATTTTGAAGAAGCTTGTTGACGAGGACTGTGATCGGTGGATTTAGAACTGACTGTTTAACGCTGGTTCGCGAAATGTCGCGGTAAGCAAGAGTCGCCACCGTCTTTTATTTTCTCCAACATGGACAAGACAAAAGCACAACAAAATTCCTTATGAGATAGTTTCTCGGTTCAGGAGGTAGATTTATAGAAAGGGAAGGTGTTAGCACCCTTTCTATCCATGGTTATCCATGGGCTCTTAGATACTTGCTCATTGTGTTTTCAAAAGTGTGTTGCTTTTCTTGTGAGTGAGTTTGAAAAAGTTTCGTTTAAAGATTTCTGAATGACTCTTGTATCAATCCTCAAGAGTGTTTGAAAAATTGTTTTGAAAGCTTTTTGAAAGTGTCGGTGTGAAAAGAGTTTTGATTTGTTTTTGAATAGAGCAAGTATCTATGAGTCATCTACCTACCCTAAGGAATTAGGCTGTGTAAATGTCCTTAAGGTAGTGCCATCCCACCATTGAGAGGTAGGTAGTACCACCGTTGGAGGTGTTCGGGTCAATTCGAGTGTAGGGACAGTGTGGTCACCGAAGCAACAGTTAGGACACCTTAGAAGCTACCCTTATGTCCTTGATCCTTTTTTTAATTCGAGGCAACCGTTTCGAGGCAACTATTCCGAGGCAACTGTTTCGAGGCAACTTGTTTCGAGGCAACCGGATCATGGACATAAGGACTTACTAAGACGTCCTATACTTGACGACCACGTTTCGAAGGAAACAGGTGAGGCGTACCCTAAGAGTGGTGTGTGTATTTGTGTGTTGTTTTCAGTTTAACAGTTATCTTTGATCATTGTATTGTGAGCTACGCTTGTTTTTAATTAGCCATACATTCTTTCATGCAATTAGAACTTAAGAGTGCGGAAATTTAAATGCGGAAAGATAAATCCTACGCTATTACAAGGCGCGGGTCTATACATCGCCAAAGTACAAAGACCCGTTTCGATAAAATGCGGAAAGTAAAAGACCTAATTACTATTACAAGCCTTGAACAGTTACATAATATTCGAAAAGAAAATAAATGTGCGAAATAGAAATTAAAACTGAAAGTCCGAGGGTTTTGACTCTTTTGAGAAATTAAATAAAATTAAAAAGCTAATTAATTATTTAATTAAGAAAAGAAATTGTTTTTGCGTTTTTTGTATTTTAATGAAATAAAGAAAATTAAAATCAAGAGAAACCCTAATTCTAAGCTATTTTAATTATCAAGAAAATATTATGATTAACCTAATTTACATGTTTATTTACAAAAATAAATAGTAATTATAATAAATAAATGAGAAAAATAATTAATTAAGAAAAGGATGAAAAATGTCAAAAAACCCTAAGTCTAGATATTTTTAATTTATTAAGAAAAGGATTAAAGTTTAAAACCTAAATTAACTAAATTAATTATTAAAATTTATTTACAAAAATAAATTAATGAGTAAATTAATAAATAATTAGACATATTTTGATTTTTCTGTTTTTATTATGGAAACAATTATTTTATGGAATTAAAGAAACAATTAAAAGAATAAAAATTGAAAAGAAAATAAAATTAAAAAAAAAATGCAAACCAGGGGTATCAGGCCCCAAAGGGAGGTTTGTTTGAAGCAAATTTGGCCGATCAGCATAGGCCTTGCTTGACTTTTGGTATCACGTGTGGGATGGTTGACCGAGGTGCACCCTAGGCGTTGTCTCCTGATCACTGGATTGGATCTCCTGGCCACTTGGCAGGCTCAAGCGTGAGGCTCATGGTGGAGTTCTGGATGAAGCGCTGCATGGAATTGAGTTAGAAAAAATAATAGCAATTGTATGGGGGACCTGGGAATCGAACCCAGGTCCCAATGCTTGCAATGCCTCTCCTCCACCAACTGAGCCACTTAGCGCGTTTGTCTATATAATGGAAAACATATATTATAATGAAACACAAAAGTTAATGATATAAAACAAAAAAAACGCACTGAAATTCAAATGCTCCAGTCACGCCTTGCCACGCATGCTTCGTCTTCGTCTTTCCTGCAAATTGTAAAACAAGTAGCGGGGGTTTTAAACCCCCACTAAATAGAATAGTGCATAATAGCGAATAGGCCCACAGCTTATATAAATTGAGCGCGAGGTATTGGTTTATTTCGTCTAGATATCACGAATTCATCCACACCGGTTTTAAGGTCCAATTTTACCGTATAGGGAAAGCCCTAATTTTCAAGTCCTGGAACCCTAGATATCCTTCAATGGTAGATTTCAGTTTAGGAAGAGTTAGGTCAATTAACCTATGCCAATCGCTTCAGGAGGTACCTATTAGTGTAAATCACACAAGAAAACCAATTAAAAGCACATGAATCATGCTATGCGAATTTGAAAAACAAGACAAACCGTATGGCCCGTGTTCTTGGATTCTTCACGTGTTAGGGTTGATTCTTGATGCCAATGGACTACTGGAAGGTCCAACAATGCGTTAGAATCGTTTTTAGGCCTTGAATTGTCCTCTCCCTATGAAATCAGTTTCAAGCTTTTTATGAGAATTTTGCAAAGTGAGTATGGATTTGTGAGCAGCTTTTTCGTTTCTCCTTGCATTAGGTTAGGTCTTGCATATGTATGGGAAGCATTCTAGGTCAAAACAAGCCCATGAATCCATTGAATTAATGATTTCAATATTTGATTTTTTCCATATCTTTTTCAATCTTTTTTTCATGAAACCCTTGCCAATTGTGGAAGATATTGCCTTGTTGATTGATGCACGAAATCTTTAGCATATAATGAGTGAATTTGCTGCACAAAAAGATTTGAAAACCATTATTTGATATTTTTCTCATATTTAAATCTAATTAAATGAATTAATATGAATAAAAATTCAATTAATTAATTAAAAATAAGAAAATAAATCCTTTTTAGATCAATGGGTCGTGCACAGGATTTAGGTAATGATTCAAGAAAGAATTTGAGGCCCAATAGCAATTTTGAAGCTTTTGAAGCAAAGTTGACTTTTCAAAGTTCCCAAAAATTTCCCAACTTCTCCAATGCATATCTTGCTCAATTTTGAAGCTATGAACATGTTCTTGGACATTTTGGAAAGGTCTTGAAGTCCTCTAACCAATGCCTTTGGTCCCATGTCATTTTGATTTACCAATATCAAGTTATGGTCTTTGACTTAAAGTTCCTTTTTGTTGACTTAAAGTCCCAATGCAGTTGACTTTTTCAACTGTCCAAAAATAGAAACTTTTGCATCTTGAGACTTTTTGAGCCATGCTTTGAGAATCATGATCAAGAATTGATCAAATGATGATTGTGGCTTCAAAATAAGATGTTGACAAAAATTTTTGACTTTTGGCTGTTAAATGACCATTTTGCCCCTGCAGTTGACTGTGAAGCAATTAGGGTTTTTGACTGTGCAATTTGATGCTGTGAGTCTTGAAACTTGACATATGGATGCTTGACAATGTGTATAGGCATGTGGGACTTTATTGGACCCTTGAAAACCTCAATTTCTTTGCAAGAACCAAAACCCTAATTTTGACTGTATTAGGAGGCAATTGGACTGTGCAACCTTTGAGAGATTTTGAATCATCTGGAGATTGATCTTGGCCAAATCTTGAAGAATATGGGAGGGAAAATTTTGGGGTACAACAGTTTCCCCTGTTCAATCTTCTTAGACCTGAGGATGTAGATTGGCTGACGTGCCTTTCGTAATCCGAAGGTGGAAGATGATTGAACACTAAAGTGCCCAGAAATTTGTGCTCACATGTTAGCAGTGTGATTGCGGGAATGGGCTTATAGATGCCATTTGGAGAGATGGTGGATAGGAGGATGGGCTTATAGATGCCATCTGGGGGTGTGACAGAACCTCGCCGGGAATGGGCTTATGGACGCCATTTGGAGACTATTGGTATGTGGATGGGCTTATAGATGCCATCTAGGTGTCGATCGCGTAAGAGATTCCTTAGCGAGAACTTGCGTACCTGAGAAAGAAAATAATTACCTGGCCTGTTACAGGGGTTGATCTTCAAACTCTTTATGTAGATGTGCCCTGGCTGGATACAGGAATCGAATCTTTAAACTCTTCAGACGTGCCCTGGCAGGATACAGGAATCGAGTCCGGAGAATAGTCGTCAACAGATACGCCCCGGCAAGATACAGGAGTCAGATCTTCAAACTCTTCAGACGTGCCCTGGCAGGATACAGGAATTGAGTCTGGAATATAGTCGTCAACAGATACACCCTGGCAAGATACAGGAATCGGATCTTCAAACTCTTCAGACGTGCCCTGGCAAGATACAGGAATCGAGTTTGGAATTAGTCGTCGACATATACACCCTGGCAAGATACAAGAATCGGATCTTCAAACTCTTCAGACGTGCCCTGGCCGGATACAGGAATCGAGTCTGGAATTAGTCATCAACAGATACACCCTGGCGATATACAGGAATCAGATCTTCAAACTCTTCAGACGTGCCCTGGCAAGGTACAGGAATCGAGTCTGGAATTAGTCGTCAACAGATACACCCTGGCAAGATACAGGAATCGGATCCTCGAACTCTTCAGACGTGCCCTGGCAAGATACAGGAATCGAGTCTGGAATTAGTCATCAACAGATACACCCTGGAAAGATACAGGAATCGGATCTTCAAACTCTTCAGACGTGCCCTGGCAGGATATAGGAATCGAGTCTGGAATTAGTCGTCAACAGATACACCCTAGCAAGATACAGGAATCGGATCTTCGAACTCTTCAGACGTGCCTTGGCAAGATACAGGAATCGAGTCTGGAATTAGTCGTCAACAGATACACCCTGGCAAGATACAGGAATCTGATCTTTAGTTGCGACCGTTGATAGTAATTATCTTTGTATTAACCTTTGTCCTGAAAAGACAAAACGTTAGTTGTATGCAATGTCATGATGTATGACATGCGTGATGTTCTTAGAATAAATGAGATTGTATGTTCATGATGCGTATGTGCATGCTATAATGTATGAAGATGTGATGTTTATGAATGTATTTTCGTCTCGGAAAATAAATCCTTGACGGATGCCGGGAAATTAATTCCTGGGCTGATGTTTGAAGAATAGAGCTTTTTGTTTCCACTGGGGGTGATGGTTGCAAGAATACCGGTAGGAGAAGATGACTCCGTTGAGGAATAAACTTGGCAAATAGATTACTCTGCGGGGAGTGAACTCTAGGGAAAGAGAGGTACTTTGCTGAGGTTGATGATAACTCTGCTGGGGACACCATTGATACGTTTTGTTGGAAGTTTTGATGAACTCCGCTGGGGGATAGGAAGACTTCGCCGGGGCGATCTTTCCGTGGTAATTAGCTGAGGATAACCCAGTTATATCCTGGTGGGGAATAACCTTTGAATAAAAAGTCCGGGAGACGCGTTCGTGTTATGCGGGTGACAAGCTTCCAGAATCTACTGGGGATAAGCTTCAAGACCTGCTGGGGATATGGATTCCACTTTCATGGGGAAACTTTTGAGATTGGACTGGGAAATGGCTCCATTGAACGTCTGGTATACCGTCGGGGAACAATCTTAGATCAAGACTTCCGGGGATGCTTGTTAAGAATGTTTGTATACTCCGCTGAGGAATGTTGAGATCTGCTAGGGATACCCAATTTCCTTAAGGCTGACTGAGTAGGCTAACTCTGCTTGGGGAGAGTGTTGCCGACTTGCTGGAGATATGGTGCCTTGTTCAGGGCTGATGGGAGACCAACTGCTTGGGAGAGAATTGTTGAATTTTGTCTCACTCTCTGGGGAATTAAGATATCTGGGTTATGTTCTTCAGCCGAACTTACCTTGGTACCTTGGTGGACAGAGCAATTAGATTGCTTAGACAACTCATTATTGCCCCTGTTTCTAATGTCACCTGTAATTAATCATTTGTTTCACATGCAAGTATTTATGAGTTAGCAATTAGTGTCAGATGCATATATCACAATTGAACATTGGACGTTCTTCGCAAAACAAAACAGAAAAGGAGAAACAATTGGCAATTTAGCTGAAAATTGAATTTGTATTGATTTTTGAATTTTCCTGTAAATAGGCGTTTTATGTACAAGAGGCTGACGTCCTAGTAAGAGAACGCCGCCGAACAACAGAGTTTATACAATTTTGTGAAAAGGGAAAACAAAACATCTATGTGAAAGGAATAATCCCATTGGGTTCCAACTCTGCTATCGCCTTTATATCTTCGAGCGTCTCATCACTTGGCTGCTTAGTTGAAGATGAAACTGATTGATCGATGCCGTCTGAACTTGATGTTGATACCGGATTCTGGATGCAAGGTGATCCAATGAGACATAGTATTACGCTTTAATCCCTAACTTTTGCCTGGACCGCCCTTTCGGGTTTTTAGTCCATCGGGATACCCATTTTTGCCCAAGCCGCTTTTTCAGGTTTTCGACTTGCCGGGTGTACAGATTTTTTCATTTCATCCCTCATTTTGCCCGAACCCTTTTGGTTCGCCGGGAAGCCCTAATTTTTGCCTAGGTATGTCAACCTAGCGGGTCTTTTATCATGCGTAGTATCTTTTTACTATGTCTGCATTGGCGGGGTGAGGGAGGTCATCACCATCCATGGTGGTTAGGATCATGGCTCCTCCTGAGAACACATGTTTAACCACAAATGGCCCTTCGTATGTAGGGGTCCATTTTCCCCTGGGATCACTCTGAGGAAGGATGATGCGCTTGATTACCAGGTCCCCAACTTGATACTCTTGTGGTCTGACTTTCTTGTTAAATGCCCTGATCATCTGTTTTTGATACGTTTGACCGTGACAAATAGCAGTGAGTCTCTTTTCGTCAATTAGGTTTAATTGATCAATTCGAGTCTGGATCCAGTCATCTTTGCTCAGATCTGCATCCTTCATTATCCGGAGAGAGGGTATCTGGACTTCAATCGGCAAGACTGCCTCCATGCCATAGACCAAGGAAAAGGGAGTTGCCCCGGTTGACGTTCTTGCTGAGGTACGGTACCCGTGAAGAGCAAACGGTAACATCTCGTGCCAATCTTTGTAGGTCACTGTCATCTTCTGCACAATCTTCTTAATATTCTTATTTGCTGCTTCTACAGCCCCATTCATCTTCGGTCGGTAAGGAGAAGAGTTGTGGTGCTGTATCTTGAACTGCTCGCAGAGCTCAGTGATTATCTTGTTGTTAAGATTGGTACCATTGTCCGTAATGATCCTTTCCGGGACACCGTATCGACAGATCAGATTATGCCGAATAAACCGTGCCACAACGTTCTTGGTTACAGTGGCGTAGGAAGCTGCTTCAACCCACTTCGTAAAGTAATCAATCGCTACCAGGATGAAGCGATGCTCGTTAGATTCCATAGGTTTAATCTCGCCGATCATATCAATGCCCCACATTGCAAAAGGCCAAGGTGCAGTCAAGACATTCAGAGGGACCGGAGGAACGTGCACCTTATCTGCATAAATCTGGCATTTATGACATGTCCGAGAATGTTGGTAACAGTCGGCTTCCATTGTGGACCAGTAATATCCTGCCCGAAGGATTTTCTTCGCCATAGTGTGTCCACTAGAATGTGTTCCGAAGGTACCTTCATGCAGCTCTGCCATGATTCTTTCTGCTTTAGCTTTATCCACACAACGCAGTAAAGTCGAATCATGGTTTCGCTTGTAAAGAATGCCATTGCTGAGGAAGAACTTTGCAGCAAACCTTCTCAGAAACTTTTTATCATTGATGGATGCACCTTCAGGGTATTCCTGAGCTTCCAAGTACCTCTTTACCTCGTGATACCAGGGTTTTTCAGTTACCATCTCAGCCTCAAGATCACAACAATATGCCGGTTCGTCCAGTTTCCAAATGATGATCCGGGGAGCCTCGTTGTCCCACTTGACTTTGAACATAGAAGACATCGTAGCCAACGTGTCCGCCAACTGATTCTCCTCTCTTGGGAAGTGTTCAAAAGTTATCTCTATGAAATGGGGGATCAACGTCAACACACACTCTTTGTAAGGAATAAGATTCAGATGTTTCGTATCCCACTCGCCTTTGATCTGATTGATCACGAGAGCAGAATCTCCGAAGACACTCAGAAACTTGATCCTTAAGTCGATCGCAGCTTGAAGACCCATGATGCATGCCTCATACCCCGCCATGTTGTTGGTGCAGTTGAAACATAGTCGGGCAGTGAGTGGAGTATGAGTGCCTTTAGGGGATATGATCACAGCGCCGATACCGTTACCCAAAGAATTTGAGGCTCCGTCAAAGTGCATAGACCATCGGGATCCTTCCTCAGGTCCTTCATCCGGTCCAGGTACTTCACAATCAGTTACTACCATGATGCTCTCGTCAGGAAATTCAAAGTTCATTGACTGGTAGTCGTCTACTGCCTGGTGTGCCAAATGGTCTGCCAATACACTTCCTTTGATGGCTTTCTGAGTTGTGTACTGGATGTCGTATTCCGTCAAGATGATTTTCCATCTTGCTATTCTTCCAGACAGAGCAGGCTTTTCGAATATGTACTTTATTGGATCCATCTTTGAAATCAACAGAGTAGTGTGAGTCAGCATATACTGTCTCAGCCGGCGAGCAGTCCATACCAAAGCGCAGCAAGTTTTCTCGAGCAGTGAGTATCGGGTTTCACAGTCGGTAAACTTTTTGCTAAGGTAATAAATGGCGTGCTCTTTTCGGCCAGACTCGTCATGCTGCCCCAGCACACACCCCATTGAGCTGTCAAGTACTGTCAGGTATAGTATTATAGGTCTCCCTTCAACCGGTAGCATAAGGATGGGTGGTTCTTGGAGATACTCTTTAATTCTGTCGAAAGAGGCCTGACATTCATCGTTCCAACGTACCACCTGATCTTTCTTCAGCAGCTTGAAGATTGGTTCACAGGTAGTAGTTAGATGCGAGATGAATCGGGCAATGTAATTCAGACGTCCTAGAAAACCTCTGACCTCTTTCTCTGTCTTGGGAACTGGCATCTCTTGTATGGCTTTAACCTTGGCAGGGTCCACCTGAATACCTTTGTCGCTCACGACGAAGCCTAGCAACTTTCCAGATCTTACCCCAAAGGTGCACTTGTTCGGATTCAACCTCAGCTTGTACAACTTCAGACGGTCAAACAGCTTCTGTAGATGGTCAAGGTGTTCCTCCTCAGTTTGGGACCTTGCAATCATATCATCGACATACACTTCAATCTCATGATGGATCATGTCATGAAATAAAGCAACCATGGCACGCTGGTAGGTTGCCCCAGCATTTTTCAGTCCAAAAGGCATGACCTTGTAGCAGAAGGTGCCCCACTGAGTAACAAAGGTAGTCTTTTCCATATCTTCAGGAGCCATCTTGATCTGATTATAACCTGAAAAACCATCCATGAAGGAGAATACCTTGTGCTGAGCAGTATTGTCAACCAGAACGTCGATGTGAGATAGAGGGAAATCATCCTTGGGGCTGGCCCTGTTCAGATCCCTGTAGTCAACACACATTCTGACCTTACCATCCTTCTTCGGCACCGGAACCACGTTGGCCACCCACTGAGGGTAAGAAGTCACTGCTAGAAAACCGACATCGAATTGCTTCATAACCTCAGCTTTGATCTTTTCGAACATCTCTGGACGCATACGGCGGACCTTTTGTTTAACCGGAGGGCATTCTTCCTTGGTAGGCAGATGATGGACCACAATGTCGGTATCCAACCCGGGCATGTCTTCGTAAGACCAGGCAGAGATTTCCATATAATCATGCAACATCTGAATCAACCGTTGTTTCACGCTGAGCTCTAGATTAGCACCAATCTTAACTTCCTTCTTATCTGCCTCAGTACCCAGATTTACCGTTTCCACTGGCTCTTCATGTGGCTGAATAGCCCTCTCTTCCTGGAGTAACAGTCTTGCAAGCTCACCAGGCACTTCGCAATCATCTTCACCTTCGTCTTCGGCTAAGTTGATCGGATTTTCGAAGTCATAACTGGCAGTAGCAGAGTCGTTACCAGTGAGATCCAGAGTGGATTGAAACCTGTATGAGTGAGTGTGTGTAAATATAGCTGTTTTGCAATATATAAAGAAAGAAAGAAAGAAAGGGAGCACAAGATTTGAAATGCGAAAAAACGTCCAATATCTTTATTCATGATATATGGAAATGACAAGTAATAAGCCCTCACAAATGAAGCCACGGTGCCCCGGGTAAGACACCGGGCCATAAAGTCTCAATTTATTGTTTATTACAAATAAAAAACAAAGGAATCCATTACTGCGTAACAAAAGTAACAGGTATGTGGTCTTTTGCGGTCCAATTATTCAGTCCACCATCGGTCGTCGGGTAGATCCAGCTATCAAACTCTGATTCCTCCGCATCGCCTTCAATAGCATTCACTCCCGGGTTGGTGATGAACACGGGAGGTCTTCTGATCTTTGCTTTGCGTACAGCCCTCTGAGCCTCTGCAGTAAAACCCAGTCCAAACTTGTCAGTCTTAGGAGTAAAGTCAGGGAGCCTGCCCCAGTTAGCACATTCACCTTTCTCAATCACAGCCCGGGCATCCTTCAAGGAAGCCATCTTCAAAGGGAAATCTTCTTCAATCATTGTCTCAGCTGATGCCAATGTTGGAGGTACCTCTTCAAAATGTTGAAAGGGGGTTTCAATAAACTCCCCGTCCATCTCAATATACCGGAATGGATTCAGATGACTAACCATGTATTCTTCCTCCCCCTGCACTGTAACAATCTTCCCTCTGACAGGGTACTTGAGCTTCTAGTGTAGGGTGGAGGTCACAGCCCCAGCCTTGTGAATCCAAGGTCGACCCAGCAAACAGGAATAAGATGGACGAATGTCCATCACATAGAACGTTGAGTCAAAGACTTTAGAACCAACACGAATCGGAATATCCACCTCCCCATGTACCATCCTCTTCGACCTGTCAAAGGCTCGGACAATAATATTACTAGGCTTCAACTCCAGAACCTCACAATCCAACCTGTCCAAGGCCTTCTTGGGCAAAACATTCAGCGAAGAACCGGTGTCCACCAACACGTGTGCGAGAGTAGTGCCCCTGCATTCAATGGAGACATGCAGGGCATCATTGTGGTTCTTTCCTTTGGCGGTCAGATCAGCATCAGAGAAACCCAACCCATTGTCAGCGGTCAAGTTGGCCACACAATCAGTGAATTGATCCGCAGATGTCTCTTGTGGCACATGGGCCGTCTTCAGAAATGAAATCAGGGCCTTGGCATGGGCCTCTGAGCATAGTAGTAATGATAGCATAGAGATCTTGGAGGAGGTATGCCCCAGCTGTTCAACGACGTTGAAATCGCTCTTCTTGATTATCTTAAGGATTTCCTCCATCTCTTGCTGGGAGGCTTCAACATTGACAGTCTTTGGTGCCTCCATCTGGGCAGGCACATCAGCAATCCCTTTACCCCGAGTGTCAGATGACTCGGCAGCAGGGGTAGAAACTTGATCAGAAGGGGAAACAGGCGCACTTGTAGGCGTGATGATAAGAGGTCTTCGGATAACTGGTGGCACAATGTCAGGCGAGAAGAGCCTGCCACTGCGAGTTACTTTAGCTGGACCGGTGATGTTACTGATACTGGTATCGGTGTTGAACTCCTGCTTCACTCCAAGCACATACACATCTGCCCCATAGTGCCATGGGACAACCTTGTCAGATTTATAGGGGAGGGGCCCCGGAACAGTAATGATAATAGGTGCAACAGATATGATTTTGACTGGATACCTCGGGGGAGCGTTGGTAGGATTATTGAAGATGGTGACAACAGATACTTCTTCAGTGGGAACACTAGGAACAACGGTCTTCTTGAACAAAATCTCTTTGCTATCCATCAGGTTTTGGACGCCTGATTTCAGCAACGGACAACCAGCAGGGGAAACGGCACACAGAAGGCAACCCTTGCTACAACCCGGAAATAAACCGGCTAGCAACAGGTTCCTCTTAACAGTCAACAGAGGAGTAGCTACATCATCCACAGAAACTACATACAAATCTTCCTCAATAGCATTTACTCCATGCTGGGGCATAGGAGCAGTCACAACGTTGGGCCTCTCGGGCGCCTTAAACTGTATTTCCTTCGCATCGATAAGGTCCTGGACCTTATTTCTCAGGGCCCAACGATCAACAGTAGAATGCCCTGGGCTATCGGAGTGATAAGCACAACGGGCATTGGGATTATACTTCGGAGAGGTTGTGTTTACCACCTTCGGAGCTTCTCTGACGGTTACCAAGTTGGTCGATAGCAGTTGCGGCAAGATCTGCGACAAGGTCATACTAAGCCGGGTATATTCTCTTCTCGGTCTCTCAGCCCTTGGTTGGTTAGGTTGCCGAGGAGCGGCAGCAGGCTTTGCAATTACCACCACGTTGACGGCTTGGCGGTGTTCCAGTTTGTTTTGCTTCCTAGGCCCATATACAGCACTGGCTTCCTTTTTGAAAGGCTTCTTCTCAGAACTCGAGGATGCACCTTTCTGAATTTTCCCTGATTTCATGCCAGCCTCTATCCTTTCCCCAGTCAGAATGAGGTCTGTGAACCCTGCAGATGAATTACCAATGAGATGATTGAAGAATGGCCCGGATAGGGTCCCCAAGAACATGTCTACAAGTTCACGGTCGGTTAATGGTGGCTGCACCTTGCCAGCCAGGTCCCTCCACTTCTGCGCATACTCTTTAAAACCTTCTCCCGATCCTAGCGACATACCCTGGAGTTGGGTACGTGTAGGAGCGAGGTCGGTATTATATTGATACTGCTTGTAAAAAGCAGTAGCCAATTCCTCCCAGTTACGAACCTTGGTTCCATCCAGCTGATAGAACCATTCGAGATGAGTCCCTGAAAGACTCTTCTGGAAGAAATGGATCCATAAGTTCTTGTCCACAGTATACAGCTGGATCTTCCGCACATAAGATCTGAGATGTAGTTTAGGGCAGGATGCCCCGTCATACTTTGCGAAAGATGGTGCTTTGAACTTGTATGGGATCACCACACCAGAAGATAAACCCAAGTCTCCGAAATCCAAACCAGGCACCTGTTGAATTTCCATAGCATTCAGGCGATCCTCTAACTGCTTGTACTTGTCTTCAGCTGGAGGATACTGCTCCTCATTGAAATCAGTCTCGTTGTCAGAGACCACCGGACTAGGAACCCTTCCCCCTTGGGGACTGCCTTTTCCCACAGAAGAACCAGCTTGATCAACCTCATTCTGCAGTGTGTTACCAAACCTTCGGCCCGTGTTGAATAGTACAGTTCTCTTCTTTTTCTTCTTGACCAGCAGAGCCTTCAATTCCTCTTGACCTTGGGCCAAACTCATGACCAGCTCTTGGAACTGGGCGTTCTGAGCCTGAAGGGCCTTGATGGACTGCTCAGTAGATGATTCAGGGTTCATGATGCTGAAATAAACAGCGAAGAACATTAAGCAACCTGAAAAGAAGAGTACATGCTATGCACATGATGCATGATATGTGTTTATGCAATGCATTCAAGGGTTCGAAAGTTCAAATTTGTTGTAGACAAAAAGGAACACACGTTATCATTTAAGAAATAATTGTTCAGTACATCAAGGCCTCATGGGCAAAATATTTCAAGGTAAATCAATCCCAAAAGACACTGCACATCCTCTTTGGAGCTATGTAAGTGTTGAGAGTCTTTTCCTCGTGCAGTAGGCGGGTGAACTCCAAGACCTTCTTCTCACTAGCATGTAGACTGGACTCAAGAGAATTCCATTCTTCCTTAAGCTGGATCCAGCTCTTCTGCATTTCTTCCCAGGATGTAGGCATGTTAGGATGTTGAATGGTGTAGGACACCTCTCCTTCCAAAACTGGCTCTTTGATCACAGGGAGAACATGAGGATAAGGCATCACTAACTTCTGGGAGTGGGCTCGTACCCACTTGAGATAAGGCTCCAACGGGATGGAATTCCTATGCCCCAGTGTCTTGCTGTCTACCTTGCTGGGCATCCTCCAAGCTCTGATAAATCTCTGGCGAAGTCCTTGTGCATCGTTGTCGAAGTCAAAAACTATGTCAGGAATTAACATGTCATGAGGACCATCCTTCCGAGCATAACCAAACTGTCTCCAAGCCAGACACGGGTTGTAAGTAATACCTCCTCTGATTCCAAGTAAAGGAACATTAGGAAACTCCCCGCAACGATCAATGATAGTGACATCTTCTCTGGACCGAGAACACCAATGTATATCAGCATGTGTAAGAGTCATCAATCGTTGTGACCATCTCAAACCCCGCTCGTTCTTCAAAACTGATTGTGGAAGGTGCGAAATAAACCACCTTCCCAGGAGAGGAGTGCAGCACATAAGAACACCTCTTTTTCTCATGGTTCGAGTGTAACATGAGTGAAGGATGTCCCCAAGCAACGTAGGTATAGGATTCCTGGACATGAAGATCTGGATAACACTGATATCTATAAGCTGATCGGGATTCGGGAATAAAACCAATCCATAGACAAGGAGGGCCACAACTTCTTCAAAGGCTTGTAGGTCAAGGGAATTCCAACATTCTTGGGCCTTCTCAAACAGAAACCTGGCCAAGAACCCTTTGATACCACTTCTAACTTCCCAATGTCCCTTGATGTCAGATGGTTGTAGGCGTAAGGCTTTAGCAATCTCTTCAAGTTTGGGTTCCCTTTCTGTACCGTTGTAGGGTAGCTGACTAAGGATAGGGATCTTCAGAAGCCGGGAGAACTCTTCCAATGTAGGCACCAGTTGATAATCCAGAAAAGTAAAACAGTGACGCAGAGGGTCAAAGAACTAGAAGAGAACCTTTATCATATCTTCCTCAATGTTGGTGTTGACCAAGCTGATGAGTCTTCCATGCCTCTCACTGAAAGAAGAACTCTCGGGAATCCTGGATATAAGTTCCTTAAGCTGAGGAGGGATATTTACAAGGCTGATCTGAATTGTCCTTCTGCGGATAGTTTCCATGTCCTACAAAATAAGAACGAAGATGAAGATTCGAACCCCTGAAACGGTTAGTCAATGCATATGATGCTGTATGATGTCATGATACTATGATTAAACACACCACAAGTATTCACAAAAGCAAACATGGTAAGGCACACAAGTCACACAAGACATCCCTTAGAGTTTTGGCTAGCATGGGGTCTGGGGTACTACCCTCTCGAAGTTGGTGGGCTCAAAACCTGTCCTATCAGAAGTAACTGGGTTCTAAGGGTCCCAATATCATTGGATTGTTTTCATTGTTCATCATTTCGATTTAGCCACTGAACTGGCGACCGAAATATTCCAAGAAAACAACCCTCAATTGAGTGTAGTATCGAGTATCAACCAACCTCGGACTGCACCAAAGTCAGTTATCTCACTACCCTAAAGAGGCCAAGATGGTTCAATTAAGGTTCCTAAGGTCAGTTGATGCTTCACGACACCACGCGGCGGCCCCGTACTCTCCTTGACTGAACTCAAGGGTTACCGGTACTCACCAAAGTGCCACATCAACGTAGCAGACTGCTTCAACCATGTCGGTATACCCCGCACAGTTCCCTCACAGTCTTGTTGCTACTTTCTAAGAAGGTATCCCCAGATCCAGGTTAGGATCTATAGAACTCCCAAGACAGTACCCACAATAATAAAGCAAACAATTCAGACAATTGAAAACACAAGTGATCTTAGTCCTAAGGTACACCTCACTTTAAGTATCCCCAACAAAGTCGTCAGTTCTGTGATCGGTGGATTTAGAACTGACTGTTTAACGCTGGTTCGCGAAATGTCGCGGTAAGCAAGAGTCGCCACCGTCTTTTATTTTCTCCAACATGGACAGGACAAAAGCACAGCAAAATTCCTTATGAGATAGTTTCTCAGTTCGGGAGGTAGATTTATAGAAAGGGAAGGTGTTAGCACCCTTTCTATCCATGGTTATCCATGGGCTCTTAGATACTTGCTCATTGTGTTTTCAAAAGTGTGTTGCTTTTCTTGTGAGTGGGTTTGAAAAAGTTTCGTTTAAAGATTTCAGAATGACTCTTGTATCAATCCTCAAGAGTGTTTGAAAAATTGTTTTGAAAGCTTTTTGAAAGTGTCGGTGTGAAAATAGTTTTGATTTTTTTTTGAAGAGCAAGTATCTATGAGTCATCTACCTACCCTAAGGAATTAGGCTGTGTAAATGTCCTTAAGGTAGTGCCATCCCACCATTGAGAGGTAGGTAGCACCACCGTTGGAGGTGTTCGGGTCAATTCGAGTGTAGGGACAGTGTGGTCACCGAAGCAACAGTTAGGACACCTTAGAAGCTACCCTTATGTCCTTGATCCTTTTTTAATTCGAGGCAACCGTTTCGAGGCAACTATTCCGAGGCAACTGTTTCGAGGCAACTTGTTTCGAGGCAACCGGATCATGGACATAAGGACTTACTAAGACGTCCTATACTTGACGACCACGTTTCGAAGGCAACAGGTGAGGCGTACCCTAAGAGTGGTGTGTGTATTTGTGTGTTGTTTTCAGTTTAACAGTTATCTTTGATCATTGTATTGTGAGCTACGCTTGTTTTTAATTAGCCATACATTCTTTCATGCAATTAGAACTTAAGAGTGCGGAAATTTAAATGCGGAAAGATAAATCCTACGCTATTACAAGGCGCGGGTCTATACATCGCCAAAGTACAAAGACCCGTTTCGATAAAATGCGGAAAGTAAAAGACCTAATTACTATTACAAGCCTTGAACAGTTACATAATATTCGAAAAGAAAATAAATGTGCGAAATAGAAATTAAAACTGAAAGTCTGAGGGTTTTGACCCTTTTGAGAAATTAAATGAAATTAAAAAGCTAATTAATTATTTAATTAAGAAAATAAATTGTTTTTACGTTTTTTGTATTTTAATGAAATAAAGAAAATTAAAATCAAGAGAAATCCTAATTCTAAGCTATTTTAATTATCAAGAAAATATTATGATTAACCTAATTTACATGTTTATTTACAAAAATAAATAGTAATTATAATAAATAAATGAGAAAAATAATTAATTAAGAAAAGGATGAAAAATGTCAAAAAACCCTAAGTCTAGATATTTTTTATTTATTAAGAAAAGGATTAAAGTTTAAAACCTAAATTAACTAAATTAATTATTAAAATTTATTTACAAAAATAAATTAATGAGTAAATTAATAAATAATTAGACATATTTTGATTTTTCTGTTTTTATTATGGAAACAATTATTTTATGGAATTAAAGAAACAATTAAAAAACAATTAAAAGAATAAAAATTAAAAAGTAAAATAAAATTAAAAAAAATGCAAACCAGGGGAATCAGGCCCCAAAGGGAGGTTTGTTTGAAGCAAATTTGGCCCATCAGCATAGGCCTTGCTTGACTTTTGGTATCACGTGTGGGATGGTTGAATGAGGTGCACCCTAGGCGTTGTCTCCTGACCACTGGATTGGATCTCCTGGCCACTTGGCAGGCTCAAGCGTGAGGCTCATGGTGGAGTTCTGGATGAAGCGCTGCATGGAATTGAGTTAGAAAAAATAATAGCAATTGTATGGGGGACCTGGGAATCGAACCCAGGTCCCAATGCTTGCAATGCCTCTCCTCCACCAACTGAGCCACTTAGCGCGTTTGTCTATATAATGGAAAACATATATTATAATGAAACACAAAAGTTAATGATATAAAACAAAAAAAAACGCGCTGAAATTCAAATGCTCCAGTCACGCCTTGCCACGCATGCTTCGTCTTCGTCTTTCCTGCAAATTGTAAAACAAGTAGCGGGGGTTTTAAACCCCCACTAAATAGAACAGTGCATAATAGCGAATAGGCCCACAGCTTATATAAATTGAGCGCGAGGTATTGGTTTGTTTCGTCTAGATATCACGAATTCATCCACACTGGTTTTAAGGTCCAATTTTACCGTATAGGGAAAGCCCTAATTTTCAAGTCCTGGAACCCTAGATATCCTTCAATGGTAGATTTCAGTTTAGGAAGAGTTAGGTCAATTAACCTATGCCAATCGCTTCAGGAGGTACCTATTAGTGTAAATCACACAAGAAATCCAATTAAAAGCACATGAATCATGCTATGCGAATTTGAAAAACAAGACAAATCGTATGGCCCGTGTTCTTGGATTCTTCATGTGTTAGGGTTGATTCTTGATGCCAATGGACTACTGGAAGGTCCAACAATGCGTTAGAATCGTTTTTAGGCCTTGAATTGTCCTCTCCCTATGAAATCAGTTTCAAGCTTTTTATGAGAATTTTGCAAAGTGAGTATGGATTTATGAGCAGCTTTTTCGTGTCTCCTTGCATTAGGTTAGGTCTTGCATATGTATGGGAAGCATTCTAGGTCAAAACAAGCCCATGAATCCATTGAATTAATGATTTCAATATTTGATTTTTTCCATATCTTTTTCAATCTTTTTTTCATGAAACCCTTGCCAATTGTGGAAGATATTGCCTTGTTGATTGATGCACGAAATCTTTAGCATATAATGAGTGAATTTGCTGCACAAAAAGATTTGAAAACCATTATTTGATATTTTTCTCATATTTAAATCTAATTAAATGAATTAATATGAATAAAAATTCAATTAATTAATTAAAAATAAGAAAATAAATCCTTTTTAGCTCAATGGGTCGTGCATAGGCTTTGGGTAATGATTCAAGAAAGAATTTGAGGTCCATTAGCAATTTTGAAGCTTTCGAAGCAAAGTTGACTTTTCAAAGTTCCCAAAAATTTCCCAACTTCTCCAATGCATATCTGGCTCAATTTTGAAGCTATGAACATGTTCTTGGACATTTTGGAAAGGTCTTGAAGTCCTCTAACCAATGCCTTTGGTCCCATGTCATTTTGATTTACCAATCTCAAGTTATGGTCTTTGACTTAAAGTGCCTTTTTGTTGACTTTTGAAAATGACCTATAATGTTGAAATTGATAACTTTTTGTGAGAGCATTTCTTGGACTTGAAGTTTGAAGATGAGTTGTAGGAAATGTCATCCTCTTCAAAATGAGCATTGGATGGAATTTTTATGATAAACCATGAAGAAGTTATGCCTTGGTCAATTTGCAGTTGACTTTTTCAACTGTCCAAAAAGTAAAGCAATCAAAGCAATCAAAGCAAGCATGTAAAGGTGATCTAAAACCCTAAGGTAACCCCACTTTTAGAAATCTCCCCAGCAGAGTCGCCAGTTCTGTGATACGGTCGGAGAACTGACTTGAGATTTTGCGTTTGTGTTCACACTTGTTCGGTTTAGCAAGAGTCGCCACCGAATTTTTATTTTATCCTAAGGAAAGGTCAAAAAGCACAGGAAAGACCTTTGAGATGTTTTCGTGGGTTCGAGGGGTAGATTATGAAAAGGGAAGGTGCTAGAACCCTTTTTATCCATGGTTATCCATGGGCTTTTAGTCACTTGTTTTAGATCACTTGCCTTTGCTTTTCAATTGTGTGAAATGGTGTTTGTGTGTGTGGTTTTGAAAATGTTTTGAAAAAGATGCCTTGTCTAGGCAACCATTGTAAAAATTCTTTACTCGAATGTTTTACAAAGGTGTTTGTCTTTTTGAAATGATGTTTCAATGTTTTTGAAAGTTGTTTTGGAATTGTGTTGTGGAGTGTGTTTTGAAAATAGGCAAGGATGTTTTGCAAGTTTGATTAAGTAACCAAGAGCTATCTACCCTAAATTTCTCAAAGATCTTTCTTATGTTTTAACCCTTTTAACAGTGTTGTTTCACCATTGTATTTGGTGAACAACCTTGTGTTAGGATGTTAACGGGATGGGCGCGGGTCATCGTTTAGACCATGAGTGTAATAGTGTCAAGTATCTTGGCAATTTTTCTTGAGGGACTTGATCATTTTGTTTAGGCAACAAGATGGCGTCATCGAGGGACTATGATCATTTTGTTTGTTTTTGTTTTGTTTTGCCAAAGTACTTGACATGCAAACATGGCCCATTTTTGAAGGCAACGAGCGGGATTACCCTAGAGGTGCAAGTGCGAATTGTGTATTGATATTCATGCATTTGTCTTGTACTAGGTTAACTAGCGGTTGATTTTGAATCTTCGCATACAAACCCTAATTACTATACAGTTTATGGAAAGCGATAAATTGCGGGAATTTAAAGTCTAAGCTATTACAAATAAGTATCCGGGGATGGGGGTACAAATGTTTACAAATGGGGATGAGTCTCATCAGAATAGTAGTGTCCAAATATTATTTACAACCAAATCGAATCGTCATATTCTCCATATAACAATATAGCAAAGTATAAGGATCAAAGAGAAATAAAAGTATTGTGCAATGCATATGGTTATTTACAAATGATCAAATTGTTAACCTAACGCAATATTAAGTATTTTATTATTTTTGTGTTTTTGTTAATTATATATAAACAAAAGGTTTAACTAAAAAAGAAATATTTAACCTTAAAAAAATCTATTTTTTATGTATTTTTTATTAATGTTTTATATACAAGGTTTAAATTAAACAAAAAAAAAGGTTTTAATAAAGAAAAAATTGTTTAAACTTAATAAACCTAAGATTTATGCATTTTTAATTGTTCTAAAATAAAAAGAAACATTTAAGAAAATTTTGTATAAAAAAGTTAATGTAATATTTTACTTAACAAAATAAGTTATGAAGAAAAAGGAAATAAAGTGATAAAATAAAAAAAGAAATGATTTGTATAAAGAAAATAAATGGGCTTAGGGGTTATATACATGGCCCAAATGCAAAATAAAAATGGATTATAACCAAAAAAGGGGGGGGGGTGCCAGAATCAAATGGGCTTAACAGTTTTGTGGGGCAGAGGCCTAAACGCGTTTATGAAGTTTTTGTTAGGGTTTCACATGTTTGTTTCAAAATTAGGGATACGGAGTTTTTGTGAGCGGCGCTACTTCCTTCTCCTTCTTCGCCTCTTCATCCTTCTTGATCAGAACCACCGATAAACTCCTTCCTCTTGCCTTAGGCCACTGGACGCCATCTCCATTCTCCTCTCTCCATGGTTGTTCAGGCAATGATGAAAAAAAGGTAATAATTTCTGTTTTTCACGCTTTAGGGTTTCAAAACTCGTGCATGTTATTGATTTTACATATTCTGATCTTCTATGTTATTTATGTTTCTGTGAGGTGTAAAAAGAAAGAGGACAATACCTTTAGCGTTTGTTGTTGGGGAGGAGGCAGAGAAGTTGATAGGAGGCGTCTTAGGCGGCCGGGCGAGGGAGGCTGTGATGCTGAGAGCTTGCTAGCTTGTCTGGTATTTTGTATCTTTAACCTTTGTTTAGTGATGATGCTATAATCTGAAAATCCTGTATGATTTGCTTCTGCCTCTGAATGTTTATTTGATGATGTTCTTTGATGAACTTTGCTTATGAGTTTCCCTCTCTTTGGCTTGCTTCTCGATGATGAGATTTTGCTCTGAGAGTATGTTTGGATATGTGTTTTTTGGTTCTGAGTTGCTAGCTTCAGTGTCTTTGCTTCTGAGTTGCTTGCTCCAGAGTTTGATGATGTTGTTGTTACCTTATTCTGGGAATGTCTTTTTGGCTATTGTGGGTTGAGTTTCTGTTTTGGCCTATGATGAACCTTAGTTCTGAGGCGTTTATTTGCTAAGGACTTTCTTCCTCTCTTGAACTTGGTTGGTATCGTTTGGCTATTTTAGCCCTGTGATGAACATGGTTCTGAGGGCTTTTGGCTTTATTTGAACTTGGTTTGGATTGAAGGTAGTTTTGAGGCTTTTTGTTGAAGGTACAAGCTTGTTGATTTCTGCAGGTTTGGAACTGGTTTCAAGGTTTGTTATGCTTGATTTGTTTTTGACAGGCTTGAGGCAAGTTTGGAGATTTGTTTTAGGCTTTTGTAACTGGTACAGGCTGTTTGAAACAGGTTTATTGTGCAGTTTGTTTTTGCTTTCCTGGTACAGGCTGAGTTTGTTGAAGTTTGGTAGTTTGACAGGCTTGTTTAGGATACAGGTTACAAGTTTTTTGGGTAGTTTGAAGCAGGCTTGAGGGCTTGAAGCAGGCTTGAAGTTTGGTGCTTTATGCAGGCCTGTATGCTTGCTTATTGTGAAGTTGGCTTGAGGTTTATGTGTTTGGTAACTTTGGCTTTGATTACAGGCTTGAGGCAGGTTTTTAGGCTATACGTTTGAGTTGTGTTTGACAGGCTTGAGGCAGGTTAAGGCTGTGCTTGCTTCTTCAAGGCTTGTGTTCTGTTTACAGTTTTGTGTTATGTTTTTTTTATGCGTGTTCTGCCCCCTTTGATCTATTCTGATCTGTTATATTTATTTATGTCTTGAGCCTGCAAAACTGTAAGAGCCTTCTACTTCTCTCTCTTTCTCTCTCCACAGAAAGCATATCTTTGCTTAGAATATCTTTCTTTTCTGAAAAGATTTTGGCCTGGAAAATGATGAATAAAAATGTACTTTTCACAAGCTTGCTTGCATTTTGTCTTTCCTCTGCGTATCTTCTTACCTCCAGATTTTCTGCATTGCTTTTGTGTACTTGTTGACAGCTTTATTGAAAGTTTCTTTGACAGCTTGGTTGATATCTCTTTTTGACAGTTTTGTTGACAGCTTTGCACTTGTGACTTAGTTTGCCTATTTTGACAATTTAGTTTGCCTAGTTTGATAATGCAATTCAGTTTGGATTTATGCAGCTTGTTTGCCTTTTGCTTAATTGATTCATGTGCTTGTAAACATTTTACTTCCCTCTTTGTGAACCAAGAAGAGACATCTTCTTGCGATTTGCAGAGAGGACGAACAAACTGATTCCGGCCAAAACCTTTAATGATGAGTTTTAATTATCTGTCTGAGAATGCCTTTTTTTAATTCATCTGTGTTGACTTCTTTCTTCTCTTTTTGCAGGTAAATATCAGTTGAGCAAAGGATGCAACAGTAGAAGATGAAGACTTCAAGAGATTTAGGATATAGTTTTAATTTATTTTTAATCATTGTAACAACATTATTGTAAACAACTGTAAATAAATTTACAGTATTCAAATAATATTTGTAACAAACAATTAAAAATGAATAAAAATCTTTTTTTGTCAGATATCTCTTTTAATTCTTCTGCAATTACTTATTTAATTATTTATATTTCTTGAGTCATAATAATTGGAAATTATCCCAATAATCTTAACTTAGAAATTATAAATAATCAACAAACGTCACATTCTTCTAGCCTTGTATTAACCAACAATAAGCCCGGCGTTCCAAATAACCAATAGCAATGCACAGTCAAACAAACAAATGTCCATACGTCTTTCACTTCATTTGATTAAACTAAAACTGCAAATTTTCAATCAGAAGCCTCAGCTGCTATCCCATAGGTTCAGGTTTTGAGAAACAAACTGAAATCTTGAACAGGTGTCAAAGCAGTGTGACAGTCAATTGAAAAGAAATGTAGAATTAATTCCTTCATAGAGTGCGCGTGCAAACCCTAATTTGGGATTTATTGTTAAAGAAGCATTTGTTCGATCAAACCCTGAGCCAAACTCAACCAAATCAATAGAAACCCTAATTTTGTTTGACTGATAAGAAAAGTCAATGAAAAACCCTAATTTTGTCTGACTGATGAGAAAAGTCTGTTTGACCGATTCTTAAGCCAAACTGAAAAATCAGGAAAAGTCCGAAGATGTGATTTCTTGTGGAAAATAGAGAGGGCAAATTTTGGGGTACAACAGCTGGTCGTTACAACAGGCAGATAAGTGTTCACAGGAAAGCATGATTCTTACCCTTCCTCGATCACTGTCCTTATGTGGCTGGAAAGATGAGGACTGTTTGAGCGGGAAGTTATGGTCTCGTTGATCCTGGGGGGACAACCGACCACGTGTCTCTGACTGATGGGCAGAAGTAGTTGCAGAGGGTAGTGGTGGCCCCGTTGGTCCTGGGGGGACAACCGACCACATGTCCCCGACTGAGGGGAAGAAGTACTGCTGACGGAAGATGTGGTCTCTTTGGTCCTTGGGGAGAAATCGACCACGTATCCCCAATTGAGGGGCAGAAGTGCTGCTGAGAGCAGATGTGGTCTCTTTGGTCCTTGGGGGGAAACCAACCACTTGTCCCCGGCTAAGGGACAGAAGGGAAATGTATCCTTTGTCTGCTCCAATTGATTAGACCATCTTGGATGTAGAAGTGGATTTGGTCATGCCTAGGAATTTGGCCATACCAGAACATGATCCCCCCAAGTTGTTACTTCTAGTCATAAAAGTGATGACTTAGAGCCAGCCTATGCGCCAAGGAGGGTAACACATTGTTGGAGCTTGTTGTTCGTGACGACGTTGTTTCGTGATCTTTACGAGGACATGCTCGTTCGTGATATATTGTTATTTATTAGGTTTATGCATGTTTGTATGCTTGTCTGCCTGATGTAACACCCGTAATTTAATTAATGATTTAATTAAATTATTTTTGGAATATTTGTGAAGTTGTATTATAATTAATTGGATTTATAATATTAAGTGGAGAAATAATATTAGATATATAATATTATGTGGTGAAATAATATTAGAAGTATAATATTATTTGATGTGGGCTTATTTTGAAGGAATAAAAGTAATAAGGGGGTGTATTGGTTTTAAGCCCATTAAGGAGTAAATAGAATAATAGGGTTATTTTATTGTTGTTGGAATAGAATAGAAAGAAAGAGGCAGTAGAAGAATAAGGATTGAGAAAGAACGTGCAAGCTGCTAGAGAAAGTGGAGAACGTAAAGAACGAGAATTCAATTGGAAATTGTAGAGCGACCTTCAATCCAAGGTAAGCGTGGGGTTCTGACTCTATAATTGGGTTTATGATGATTGGTATGTGGGGTTAGAGATGATTGTTGTCTTGTTCTTGAATTGAAAATACATGGTTGTTGTATGATGAGAATTGATGAATTTTAGTTGAATATTGATGTCATGATGTTGTTTAATTGATGTAGAAATTATACGGTAATTATAGGTGATGAATTATCATGATTATGTTGAGTTTTAGGGCTTTAAGCGTGAACCCCATAGTGAGATGCAGTGATGAAAACACAGAATTACACTGGAACGATACCAGGTGTTGCTGTATTAGAATTATGAATTAATTTGGAGAATAGAATTTGTCAATATTGTTCTTAGTTAGGTCGATATCAGGCAAAGAATTAGAACAATAGGATGAATAGAAAATAATAGTTCTGATGTTAGACGTAGGTTGTTAGAATTTGCTTGGCTTAGTGAAAGGTAGAAATTCTGATGTTAGAAGTTGCGTTGAATCATTAGGAAGTAACAGTTCTGATGGTAGAAGCTGTGTTGGTTAGAAGTTATGTTGTCAGAAGATTGTGTCATCAGAAGTTGCGTTGTTAGAAGTTGATTGATCAGAAGTTGTATTGATCAGAAGTTGGGTTGGTCAGAAGTTGTACTGATCAGAAGTTGGGTTGGTCAGAAGTTGTACTGATCAGAAGTTGCATTGTCAGAAGTTGAGTTGGCCAGAAGTTGTATTGGTCAGAAGTTGAGTTGGTCAGAAGTTGTATTGGTCAGAAGTTGAGTTATTAGAAGTTGCGTTATTAGAAGTTGTGTTGGTTATAAGTTGAGTTGGTCAGAAGTTGTTCTGGTCAGAAGTTGTGCTGGCCTTTACGTTGTTTTGTGCAGAATGTGGAGGTTAGATACTTAGAAGCTGTTGTTTGAACTATAACAGTAGGATAGTGACGATAATGACGCTAGAGTTATAGAATAGCAGTAGCGACTTACTGTGGACTTAATGTACAACTGAATTGTTAGTGAGAAGTTATTCATGATGTTTTGTTGATGATTTATAATAAATAAATGATGTTTGATGATTTATATTAAATATATGATGTTTAATAAATTATTTTGAGGATATGTGATGTTGATGACGAGACGTTGAGATGCATTTGAGATGTTGTTATTTTGAGATGTTATTGAGATGTTTTTGAGATGTTAATTTGAGATGTTTTGAGATGATTTGAGATGTTGTTAACTTGGGTGTTAATATTACATTCATGGTTGTGTCGCATACATTGCATTTTTGAGATGGAGCTTATGCTCGTTGAGATGGTCTGTATTGGCGAATTTTGAGATGAAGGCTATGCCTTGTTGATGCCTCTATTAATTGGCAAATTTTTGATATGGGAGTTCTGCTCCAATGGTACCACATGCATTTGCATAGTATTGAGTCGCATTATATGATTGTTTAGATAAGTGTATTTTGATGTTGATGAATGCGTATATGCATTATAATTATTGGTTATTATGACATGAGAAGTGGTGATGTTATTGATTTAATTTAATATATTAATTATCCCGCGCTTTATTATATTGTTAGATATCTCACCACTTCTGTTTGAATGTTGCCCTTATGTTGGTAACGTGTAGGTATTCGAGAGTGAAGGATGTATTCCTTCAATAGTTCGAGTCGGTGTCATTGCTCTGATATGTAACACTCGGGGGGATGAACGCTTGTTGTTTTTGATTGTTGATTATTATAATATTGTGTTGTTTTGAAGTTGTTGTATTGATGATAAAATTATTATTGAGAATTCCGCTGCGTAGATGTTGAGTTATTTAATTAAAGATGTTATGATGGTTCATCTGATGTTTTGAAAGTGTTATATATATCCATGATGTATGCAATGAATTTTTATAGAAGAATTTGTGACGTCTTGATTTGTTCATATGATTGAATTTTATAACTCTGATTTATTTGCATAATTTGCTTGGGGTAGAATTGGGGTGTTACAAAGTTGGTATCAGAGCCTGGTTGGTCTGACCTTGTCGTCGAGTCGTAGTTGTCTAATAGTCGAGTATTATTATTTGAGTTCTAGTCGTTGTTTATGTTGTAGTGAGAAGTTAAGATGACTGGAAAGAATGATGCTGCACTTGTTGCTGCTTTAGAAGCAATGGCTCATGCGATGGAAAATCAGCCGAATGCTGACGGGAATGCTGGATCTCGTAGCTTGGCGACCTTCCAGAGAGAGAATCCACCTACGTTCAAGGGAAAGTATGATCCTGACGGAGCATTGGAGTGATTGAAAGAGATTGAGAGAATATTTTGCGTGATGGATTGAACTCCAGTGCAGAAGGTTCTTTATGGGACTCATATGCTAGTAGTCAAGGCTGATGACTGGTGTCTAGAGACTTGCCAAAAGTTGGAAGCTACAGGTGAAAATGTCACTTAGGCTGTGTTCCGTAGGGAGTTTTTGAGAAAGTATTTTCCTGAAGATATCCGTGGTAAGAAGGAAATTGAATTCCTTGAGCTGAAGCAAGGAAGTATGTCTGTTGTGGAGTATGCTGCCAAGTTTGATGAGTTGGCTAAGTTTTATCCGCATTACGCTGAGGAAAATGCTGAGTTTTCGAAGTGTATTAAGTTTGAGAACGGGTTGCGCCCGGAGATTAAGAAAGTAGTTGGATATCAGAAAATCCGTGTCTTTGCTGATTTGGTTGATAACTGCAAGATTTATGAGGAAGATAATAATGCTCATTACAAGATTATCAGTGAGAAGAGGGGTAAACACCAACATAATCGTGGTAAGACTTATGATGCCCCAGCTGGAAGCAAGAGTCGCCACAGTCTTTTATTTTCTCCAAATGGAAAGGACAAAAGCACAGAAAAATTCCTTAAAGAGATTGCTCTCGGTTCGGGAGGTAGATTATAGAAAGGGAAGGTGTTAGCACCCTTTCTATCCATGGTTATCCATGGGCTCTTAGATACTTGCTCACTTGTGTTTTGAAAAATTGTTTGTTTGCTTTTCAATGTGGGTTTTAAAAAAGTTTCTTTGAAAATTTCAGTTCGACTCTTGTATCGGTCCTCAAGAGTGTTTGAAAAATGCTTTCGAAAGCTTTTTGAAAATGTGTTGGTGTGAAAAGTATTTTTGATTTTTTTTGTTTTGAATTAGAGCAAGCATCTAGAGTCGTCTACCTACCCTAAGGAATTCGTCTGTGTAAATGTCCTTTAAAGTAATGCCATCCCACCATTGAGAGGTAGGTAGCACCACTGTTGGAGGTGTTCGGGTCAATTCGAGGTTCGGGACATGGTGATCACCAGAGCAATGGGAAGACACCTTAGAAGCTACCCTCATGCCAGGTTCCCGGATCATGAGGACTTACTAAGACATCCTCTACTCGACGATCACCTTTCGAGGCAAGGCAACAGTGAGGCGTACCCTAGGGGTGGTGTCTGATTTGTGTGTCAGGTTTATTTGCATTTATCTTGTTCATGTCAAAGTGATCTAAGCGTTTGTTTTTATTTTTGGCCATTCATTCTTGCATGCGTTTATTTAATAGTTAAAAAGTGCGAAAAAGGTAAAGTTCTAAACTATTACAAAAGGCGCGGGTCCATATCGCCAAAATTTCCAGGACCCGATTTGACAGAAAGTAAATAGTTAAAGTAAAGTGCAAAGAATTTAGAATGTCTGAGTTTACAAGGCTTTGGGAGAGGTACATAAATATTAAAAGAAAAAGAAATGAATACGCGAATTGAATTAAAACTGGAAACGAGGGCGTTGGACCCTTTTTAACGAAATTAAATTAAATTATTAAATTAATTAAATTAAAAAGAAAAAGAAATTATTTTTTTGAGATTTTTTGCATTTATGGTTTTAATGAGAAAGATTAATTGAAATTAAAATGTTAACCCTAATTCTAATTGTTTTTTAGTTTATTAAGAAAGTATTAAAGTTAAACCTAAATTAACCTAATTATTTACATGCCATTTAATTAGAAAAATAATATTTAATAATTAATTATTGTGAAAAGAAAAGAAAAAGGATAAAAATTGATACAAACCCTAATTCTACAAATTTTAGGTTTTTATTGAAAAAATATTAAGATGAATCCTAGATTTAAAAACTAAAATCATTTAATGAAATTTATTTACAAAAATATTAGTTAACTAAAAATATTTATTTTTTGTCTTTTTCTGATTTTATATTGTTTTTATGTTTTTTATGAAAATAATTAAATTAAAGAATAAATTAAAATAAAGGAAAGAAAAAAATATAAAAAAGAGATAAAAGAAACAAACTCTAGGGGGGTCTGTCCCCAATTGGAGGGTAGAGTCCAGTAATCAGGCCCAATTATCGTTGGCCTTGTTGACTTTTGTGCCAGCGTGTACCTCCCTTGACTAATGTCCATGATGGTCTTCAAACCATGTCCCTTGGATTGGTCTTAGCGTATGCGTGGCAAGCCAGATCTTGTGGATGTATGATGATCCTCAGGGCATAATCTACATGGGAACATAATTAAGAAAAAAATATAAGGGAAAGGGAGGGGGACCTGGGATCGAACCCAGGTCCTGATGATTACCACTACTACGCGTTGCCACCCGTGCTGCTTCGTTTCTTTGTACATTACATAAACAATAAACAATATAAAATAAAACAAATGTTAGTGCTCCTTTCCGCGCGAAATTTCAAATGGACCAACCAACGCCTTACACCTAGTCTTCGTCTTCCTCGCCTTTGTTTTTTCCCTGAAACATAAAGAATCAGCAACGGTTTTGAACCGTTCCAAAATATGCCATTCCAGAAAATAGCGATTAGCTTGTGGTAGCTCATAAATTGAGCGCGAGGTATCTATTCCAATCGTCCAATCATGCTGAGTTTGGTCATGGCATTGTGAGCTTCCAATTTTACAGTATTTAAAAGTACCCAATTCAAAGCTTGAAAAACCCTAAAAGACAACAATGGCAGATTCGTGTATGGTATATAAAAACTCAATCAAATAATGTGGTTAGCTTCAGAATCAAGTAATTAGTGTGAATCCATAAACAAAATGCCATGAGAATGCCTGCAAATCAAAACACGAATATGCATTTATATAAAAAAAAATTGATTTCTGTATACCGATCCAAGGCGTTAGAGTTGATGTTCTTGATTTGAAAACCTTCCTTGAAGCCTCAGGAAGATAATGGAACAAGTCTTTTTGCTTGAATCGACCTGTAACCTAGTTTTCAGTTTCCATTTTTTTTTTGGCAAAAACTCAAGTTTCTCTATGCTTTTCTGGCGCAGCTGGGAGGTTTTGGGCACGAGGGTTTGCATCCATATATGTATGTGAGTGATTAGGGTTGAGAATTTTAGCCAAAGAATCCTTGAATTGATGATAAGATATTTGATTTTCCATGCATTAGTTTTCAAATCTTTTCATGCATATTTGCTACCAAATCATGACAAATCATATTGATTCTTTCCAAATCTAACCATGCACGAAATATTGAGTGTATATCATGCATAAAAAGATTTAAAAACCTAGGTTTAGTATTTTTCATATATTTTAATTAATTAAATGAATTTCTAGCATTTAAAAATTCAAATAAATAAAATAAAAATGATAAAAAACTTCCCTTTGGGCCAAATGGTCGTGCACATGCCTTGGATGATGAATTGTGGAAGAAAAAAAGAGGCCCATTAGCATTTTTAGGTCATTTGAAGCAATGTTGACTTTTCAAAATATCCAAATATTCCCCAACTTCCACAAGGCATAACTTGCTCAATTTTTAAGCTTTGCTCATGTTCTTGGACATTTTGGAAAGGTATTTGAGTCCTCTAACCAATATCATTGGTCCCATGTCATTTTGATTTACCAATCTCAAGTTATGGCCTTTGACTTAAAGTCCCTTTTTGTTGACTTTTGAAAATGACCTATAATGTTGAAATTGATAACTTTTTGTGAGAGCATTTCTTGGACTTGAAGTATGAAGAGGAGTTGTAGGAAATGTCTTTCTCTTCAAAATGAGCTTTGGATGGAATTTTTCTGATAATCCATGTGGAAGTTATGCCTTGGTCAAGTTACAGTTGACTTTTTCAACTGTCCAAATATGAAAACTTTTGCATCTTGAGACTTTTTGAGCCAAGCTTTGAGAATCATGATCAAGCATTGATAAAATGATGTTTGTGGCTTCAAAATGAGATGTTGACCAAAAATTTGGACTTTTGACTGTCAAATGACCATTTTGCCCCTACAGTTGACTGTAGAGCAATTAGGGTTTTTGACTGTGCAATCTTGTGCTGTAAGTCTTGAAACTTGGTATGATGATGCTTGACCATATTTGTAGGCATGTGGGACTTGATTGAACCCTTGGAAACTTCATTTTCTTTGTCAGAACCAAAACCCTAATTTTGACTGTTAGGAGGCCCTTGAACTGTGCAACCCTTGGGGAGATTTTGAAGCTTTGACTTGGCAAATTTGAAGAATATGGGAGGGTAAATTTTGGGGTACAACAGTTGCCCCTGTTCAATCTTCTTAGACCTGAGGATGCAGATTGGCTGACGTGCCTTTCGTAATCCGAAGGTAGAAGATGATTGAACACTAAAGTGCCCCGAAATTTGCGCTCACATAGTAGTGTGATGATGGGAATGGGCTTATAGATGCCATTTGGAGATTGATGGATAGGATGATGGGCTTATAGATGCCATGCTAAGAGGTGATGGGAGGTGGATGGGCTTATAGATGCCATCTGGATGTTGATCGCATAAGAGATTCCTTAGCGAGAACTTGCATACCTGCAAAAGAAAATGATTACCTAACCTGTTACAGGAGCTGGTCTTCAGATTCTTTGTATAGATGTGTCCTGACTGGTTACAGGAGCTGGATCTGGAGCTTCAAAAGGTTATGAATGAACCAGTGATGGTTACTACCTCAACAGGAACGGTGAGAGAACCTTGGATGTCTTCAACCTCAACAGTAACGCTGAGAGAATCTGGGGACGACTTCAACCTCAACAGTAATCATTGAGAGAATCTTGGGCGACTTCAACCTCAACAGTAATCATTGAGAGAATCTTGGGCGACTTCGACTTCAACAGTATCATTGAGCGAATCTTGGGATGATTACTACCTCCGCAGTATCGGTGAGAGAACCACAGGCGACTACAACCTCAACAACAATCCTTGAGAGAATCTTGGATAACTTCAACCTCAACAGCAATCGTTGAGAGAATCTTGGGATGATTACTACCTCCGCAGTATCGGGGAGAGAACCACAGGCGACTACAACCTCAACAGCAATCATTGAGAGAATCTTGGGCGACTTCGACTTCAACAGTAACGCTGAGCGAATCTGGGGATGATTACTACCTCCGCAGTATCGGGGAGAGAACCATAGGCGACTACAACCTCAACAGCAATCATTGAGAGAATCTTGGATAACTTCAACCTCAACAGCAATCGTTAAGAGAATCTTGGGATGATTACTACCTCCGCAGTATCAGGGAGAGAACCACAGGTGACCACAACCTCAACAACAATCATTGAGAGAATCTTGGATAACTTCAACTGAGTCTTTATCAGGAAAATCTGTTTGGGGTCGATTTAACTGGACTAGAGAAGGCCTTGGACTGGATAAGAAACAGAAAATCTTAGGGTCGATTAACTGAACCGGTCTAGGTCTTAAAATGTCTTCAGCTGGGTTAAGAAACAGGGAGATCTTAGGGTCGATCTGACTGAACCAGAGAAGGCCTTGGACTGGATAAGAAACAGAAAATCTTAGGGCTGATTAACTGAACCGGTCTAGGTCTTGAAATGTCTTCAACTGGATAAGAAACAGGGAGATCTTAGGGTCGATCTGACTAAACCAGAGAAGGCCTTTGACTGGATAAGAAACAGAAAAATCTTTGGAGTCGATTTAACTGAACCGGTCTAGGTCTTGGAATGTAGCTGAGAACTTAACTGGATCTTTCCTGAAAAGTAAAGGTCAGTCATATGCAATGCATGATATGGATCAAGCAATGGTGTTCTCAACATAAATGAGATTTGTAAGATATGATGCGTATATGCATGCTATAATGTATGAAAATGTGATGTTTATGAATGTATCTTTGTCGTCTAGGAAAGTAAATCCTTGACGGGTGCCGGGAAGTCACTCCTGGGCTGATGTTGATGCATTAGATCTTCGCTTCCGCTGGGGATGATAGTTGCAAGAATACCAGTAGGAGAAGATAACTCCGTTGGGGAATAAACTTGGCGAATAGATAACTCTGCGGGGAGAAAAGTACTCTAGCGATCTTGCTGGAAAGCAATACTCTGTGGGGAGAGAGATACTTTGTTGAGTTGTTGATGGGGATATCCTTGTTATGTTGGAAGTGTTGATGGACTTTGCTGGGGGTAAGAAGACTTCGTCGAGGACGATCTTTCCGTAGCTTTTGGCTGAGGATAACCCAGTTATCCTGGTAAGGAAATAACTCTTTGAATGAAGCCGGGGGACGCGTTCGTGCTCTGCGGGGGTAAGCTCCCAGAATCTACTGGGGATAAGCTTACCGCTTGGGGAGATGGATTCCAACTTTCCTGGGGAAACTGGATTGGACTCTCCTGGGGAAGTTTTGAATTGTATCGGAAGTAACTCCACTGAATGTTTGATATACCACCGGGGAACAATCTTTAGACCGAGACTGCCGGGGATGCTTGTTAGGAATGCATGTATACTGCTGGGGAATGTTGAGATCTGCGGGAGGATACCCAACTTCCTTAAGGTTTGATAATATAGCTTGGGGAGAGTGCACTGACTTGCTGGCTCACTCTCTGGGGGTTTAAGATACTTGGTTATGTTCTTTAGCTAAACCTACCTTGGTACCTTGGAGGATAGAACAATTAGATTGCTTAGACAACTCTTTATTGCCCCTGTTTCTAACGTTACCTGTAATTAATCCTTTTGTTTCGTATGAAAATATTTATGAGTTAGCAAATTATTGTCAATGCATATATCACAAATTGAACCTTGGATGTTCTTCGCAAAACAAAAACAGAAAAGGAAAAACAATTGGCAATTTTAACTGAAAAGTATATTTGTATTGATTTTTGAATTGCCTGTAAATAGGCGTATATATACAAGAGGCTGACGTCCTAGTAAGAGAACGCCGCCGAACAAAAGAGTTTATACAAATTTTGTACAAGAGAAAATTAAACAGCTGTGTGAAATGAATGATCCCACTGGGTTTCAACTCTGCTATTGCCTTTATAACTCCGAGCGTCTCATCACTTGATGAACTTGGTTGAAGATGAAGCTGACTGATCGATGCCGTCTGAACTTGGTGTAGATACCGGATTCTGGATGCAAAGTGATCCAATGAGACATAGTATTACGCTTTATCCCTAACTTTTGCCTGGACCGCCCTTTCGGGTTTTCAGTCCACCGGGATACCCATTTTTGCCCAAGCTGCCTTTTCAGGTTTTCGACTTGCCGGGTGTACAGATTTTTTTTTTCATTTCATCCCTTCATTTTTCCCGAACCCTTTTGGTTCGCCGGGAAGCCCTAATTTTTGCCTAGGCATGTCAGCCTAGCGGGTCTTTTTTATGCGTAGTATCTTTTTACCATGTCTGCATTGGCGGGGTGAGGAAGGTCGTCACCATCCATGTTGGTTAAAATCATGGCTCCTCCTGAGAACACATGTTTAACCACAAATGGCCCTTCGTACGTAGGGGTCCATTTGCCCCTTGGATCACTCTGAGGAAGGATGATTCGCTTGATTACCAGATCCCCAGCTTGATATTCTTGTGGTCTGACCTTTTTGTTAAATGCCCTGATCATTCGTTTCTGATACGTCTGACCATGACAGATAGCAGCAAGTCTCTTTTCATCAATAAGGTTTAATTGATCAAGTCGTGTCTGGATCCAATCATCTTCGTTCAGATTTGCATCCTTCATTATCCGGAGAGAGGGTATTTGCACTTCGATCGGTAAGACTGCCTCCATACCATAAACCAAGGAAAAAGGAGTTGCCCCGGTTGACGTCCTGGCTGAGGTACGGTATCCATGTAGAGCGAACGGTAACATCTCGTGCCAATCTTTATAGGTCACTGTCATCTTCTGCACGATTTTCTTTATGTTCTTATTTGCCGCTTCTACAGCCCCATTCATCTTCGGTCTGTAAGGAGAAGAGTTATGGTGCTGTATCTTAAACTGCTCGCAGAGCTCAGTGATCATCTTGTTATTCAGATTGGTACCGTTGTCTGTAATAATTCTCTCAGGGACGCCGTATCGACAGATCAGGTTATGCCGAATGAACCGTGCCACAACAGTCTTGGTTATCGTAGCGTAGGAAGCTGCCTCAACCCACTTCGTGAAATAATCAATCGCTACCAGGATGAAGCGATGTCCATTGGATGCCGTAGGTTTAATCTCACCGATCATATCTATGCCCCACATTGAAAACGGCCAAGGCGCAGTCAGAACATTGAGAGGAACTGGAGGAACATGCACCTTGTCTGCATATATCTGGCATTTATGGCATGTCCGAGAGTGCTGGTAACAGTCAGCTTCCATGGTGGACCAGAAATACCCTGCACGGAGGATCTTCTTCGCCATAGTGTGTCCACTGAAATGTGTACCGAAGGTCCCTTCATGTAGCTCTTCCATTATCCTTTCTGCTTCATTCTTGTCCACACAACGCAGTAAGGTCGAATCATGGTTTCGCTTGTACAAGATGCCGTTGCTAAGGAAGAACTTGGCTGCGAACCTTCTCAGAAACTTCTTATCGTTGACAGAGGCACCTTCAGGATACTCCTGGGCTTCCAAATATCTCTTCACCTCATGGTACCAAGGCTTCTCAGTTACCAACTCAGTCTCGAGATCACAACAATATGCCGGTTCGTCCAGTTTCCAGATGATGATCCGGGGAGCCTCATTATCCCACTTGACCTTGAACATAGAAGACATTGTAGCTAACGCGTCCGCCAACTGATTCTCTTCTCTCGGAAAGTGTTCAAAGGTTATCTTTGTGAAGTGGGGGATCAAGGTCAACACACATTCTCTGTAAGGAATAAGATTCGGATGTTTCATATCCCACTCTCCTTTGATCTGATTGATCACAAGAGCGGAATCTCCGAAGACACTCAGAAACTTGATCCTTAGGTCGATCGCAGCTTGAAGACCCATGATGCACGCCTCATACTCCGCCATGTTGTTGGTACAATTGAAGCATAGTCGGGCAGTGAGTGGAGTATGAGTGCCTTGAGGGGATATGATCACAGCGCCGATACTGTTACCCAAAGCATTGGAGGCTCCGTCAAAGTGCATAGACCATCGGGATCCTTCCTCAGGTCCTTCATCCGGTCCAGGTACCTCGCAATCAGTCACAATCATGATGCTCTCGTCCGGAAACTCGAAGTTCATTGACTGATAGTCGTCTACGGCTTGATGTGCCAAGTGGTCTGCCAATACACTTCCCTTGATGGCTTTCTGGGTCGTGTATTGAATGTCGTATTCCGTCAAGATCATCTGCCATCTTGCTATTCTCCCAAACAGAGCAGGCTTTTCAAATATGTACTTTATAGGATCCATCTTTGAGATCAATAAGGTAGTGTGAGTCAGCATATACTGTCTCAGCCGGCGAGCAGCCCATACCAAAGCGCAGCAAGTTTTCTCGAGCAGTGAGTATCGGGTCTCACAGTCGGTAAACTTTTTGCTAAGGTAATAAATGGCATGCTCTTTTCGGCCAGACTCGTCATGCTGCCCCAGCACACACCCCATTGAATTGTCGAGCACTGTCAGGTATAGTATTAGAGGTCTCCCCTCAACCGGTGGCATAAGGATGGGTGGTTCTTGGAGATACTCCTTGATTCTGTCAAAAGCAGCCTGACATTCATTATTCCAACGTACTACCTGATCTTTCTTCAGCAGCTTGAAGATTGGTTCACAGGTGGCAGTTAGATGCGAGATGAACCAAGCAATGTAATTCAGGCGTCCTAAAAAGCCTCTGACCTCTTTCTCTGTCTTAGGAACTGGCATCTCTTGAATAGCTTTAACCTTGGCAGGGTCCACTTGAATACCCTTATCACTTACAACGAAGCCTAGCAACTTCCCAGATCTTACCCCGAAGGTGCACTTGTTCGGGTTCAACCTCAGTTTGTACAGTTTCAGACGGTCAAACAACTTCTGCAGATGATCTAGGTGCTCTTCCTCAGTCTGGGACCTTGCGATCATGTCGTCAACATACACCTCTATTTCATGATGGATCATGTCATGAAATAAGGCAACCATGGCACGTTGGTAGGTTGCCCCAGCGTTATTCAATCCAAAAGGCATGACCTTGTAGCAGAAGGTGCCCCACTGAGTAACAAAGGTAGTTTTTTCCATATCTTCAGGAGCCATCTTGATCTGGTTGTACCCTGAAAAACCATCCATGAAAGAGAACACCTTATGTTGAGCTGTATTATCCACAAGGACATCAATGTGAGGTAGGGGAAGTCATCTTTGGGGCTAGCCCTGTTCAGATCCCTGTAGTCAACACACATTCTGACCTTACCGTCCTTTTTTGGTACCGGCACTACATTAGCAACCCACTGAGGGTAAGAAGTCACTGCAAGGAACCCAGCATCAAACTGTTTCATAACCTCGACTTTGATCTTCTCAGACATCTCTGGACGCATACGGTGGATCTTTTGCTTGACCGGAGGGCAGTCTTCCTTGGTAGGCAAATGATGGACCACGATATCGGTATCCAACCCGAGCATGTCTTCGTAGGACCAGGCAAATATCTCCACATAATCATGTAGCATCTTAGTCAACCGTTGCTTCACGCTGAGCTCTAGGTTGGCACCAATCTTTACCTCTTTCCTGTCTGCCTCAGTACCTAGGTTTATTGTTTCCACTGGCTCTTCATGTGGTTGAATTGCCCTCTCTTCCTGGAGTAACAGTCTTGCAAGCTCTCCAGGCACTTCGCAATCGTCTTCACCTTCGTCTTCGGCTAAGTTGATCGGATTTTCGAAGTCATAACTGGCAGTAGCAGAGTCGTTACCAGTGAGATCCAGAGTGGATTGAAACCTGTATGAGTGAGTGTGTGTAAATACAGCTGTTTTGAAATATATGTAAAGGAAGGAAAGACAGAAAAGGAGCATAAGATTTGAAATGCGAGAAAACGTCCAAGATTTTTATTTATGATATATGAAATGACAATTTATATGCCCTCACAAATGAAACCACGGTGTCTCGGGTAAGACACCGGGCCATAGAGTTTAATTTATTGTTTATTACAAATAACAAAACAAAGAAGTTTATTACTGCGTAACAAAAGTAACAGGAGTATGGTCTTTGGCAATCCAATTGGTCAATCCGCCTTCAGTCGTCGGGTAAATCCAGCTATTGAACTCAGCTTCATCCACTTCATTATCCTCCTCAACAGCATTCACTCCTGGATTTGTAATGAGCACAGGAGGTCTTCTGGTCTTCGCCTTCCGCATAGCTTTCTGTCCCTCTGCAGTAAAACCCAGTCCAAATTTGTCAATTTTCTGTGTAAAGTCGGGAAGTCTGCCCCAGTTAGTACATTCACCTTTCTGAACCACAGCCCGGGCATCCTTTAGGGAAGCCATCTTCAAAGGAACATCCTCTTCGACCGCTATTTCTGCTGTTGCTGAAATTGGAAGTACCTCCTCGAAATGCTGAAAGGGGGTTTCAATAAACTCACCGTCCATCTCAATGTATCTGAAGGAATTCAAATGGCTTACCATATACTCCTCCTCTCCTTGCACAGTGACGATCTTCCCTCTGACAGGGTATTTCAGCTTCTGGTGCAAGGTAGAGGTCACTGCCCCAGCTTTGTGGATCCAAGGTCGACCCAGCAGACAAGAATACGATGGACGGATATCCATCACATAGAAAGTAGAGTCGAACACTTAAGAGCCCACACAAATAGGAATGTCAACCTCTCCATGGACCATCCTCTTGGAACCGTCAAAGGCTCTAACGATAATGTTGCTAGGTTTTAGTTCCAGGACTTCACAATCCAAACGGTCTAAGGCCTTCTTGGGTAGCACATTCAAGGAAGAACCAGTGTCCACCAACACGTGCGCCAGAGTAGTGCCCCTGCATTCAATAGAGACATGCAGGGCGTCATTGTGGTCTCTTCCCTTTGCAGTCAGGTCAGCATCTGAGAAACCCAAGCCATTGTCCGCTGTCAGATTTGCTACGCAATCAGTGAACTGGACTGCAGATGTCTCCTGTGGCACATGGGCCGTCTTGAGAAATGAGATCAAGGCCTTAGCATGGGCCTCTGAGCACAGTAACAAGGAGAGCATGGAGATCTTGGAGGGCGTATGCCCCAGCTGTTCCACAACATTGAAGTCACTCTTCTTTATTATTTTCAGGATTTCCTCCATCTTTTGTTGGGAGGCCTCAGCATTTATAGGTATCGGTGCCTCCATCCGGGCAGGCTCATCTTCAATTCCTTTGCCCCGAGCATTAGATGACTCGGCAGCAGGGGACACAACTTGGTCAGAAACAGGAACAGGTACACTTGTAGGTGTTATAAGGAGGGGTCTTCGAGTAGCGGGCGGTGCAATGTCAGGCGAGAAGAGCCTGCCACTGCGGGTAACCTTGGCTGGACCAGTGATATCGCAGATACTGGCGCCAGTGTTAAACTCTTGCTTGATTCTGTTCACATATACGTCTGCCCCATAGTGCCAGGGAACAGCCTTATCAGATTCGTAGGGGAGAGGCCCTGGAACAGTAATAACCACAGGTGCAACAGTCATGATTTGAACAGGCTTCTTCGGGAGAGCCTTGATTGGATTATTGAAGATGGTAACCACAGAAACTTCTTCTACCGGAACCAACTGAACAGCAGACTTCTTGAACAGAATCTCCTTACTGTCCATCAGGCTTTGGATGCCTAACTTCAGCAAGGGACAACCAGATAGGGAAACAACACAGAACAGGCAACCCTCACTGCAACCTGGAAATAAACCGGCCAGCAGCAGGTTCCTCTTGACAGTCTTCAAAGGAGTAGCTACATCATCCATAGAAACAGCGTATACCTCTTCATCAACAGCATTTACTCCATGCTGGGGCATAGGAGCAGTAACCACATTCGGCCTCTCAGGCGCTTCAAACTGTATCTCTTTCGCGTCAATAAGGTCTTGCACCTTATTCCTTAATGCCCAACAGTCATCAGTGGAATGCCCCGGGCTATCAGAATGGTAAGCACAACGAGCATTTGGGTTGTATTTGGGGGAGGCAGTGTTCACAACTTTTGGGGCCTCTCTGACAGTCACTAGATTGGTGGACAGCAACTGTGGCAAGATCTGGGATAGGGTCATGCTCAAACGGGTGAATTCTCTCCGGGGTCTTTCAGCCCTTTGAGGATTGGTTGGCCGAGGAACGACAGTAGGCTTAGCAATCATTACCGCACTGACAGATTGGCGGTGCTCAGATTTCTCTTGTCTCCTGGAGCCATATACAGCACTGGCCTCCACTTCAACCCAGCCTTCAACCCAGCCTCAATTCTCTCTCCGGTCAGAATAAGATCGGTAAACCCTGCAGACGAGTTACCGATAAGATGGTTGAAAAATAGCCCAGATAAGGTCCCCAAGAACATGTCTACCAACTCCCGATCAGTCAACGGAGGCTGCACCCTGCCAGCCAGATCCCTCCACTTCTGAGCGTACTCTTTAAAACCTTCACTTGAACCTAGCGACATACCCTGGAGTTGGGTACGCGTAGGGGAAAGGTCGGCATTATATTGGTACTGCTTATAGAAAGCAGTAGCCAACTCCTCCCAATTACGAACCTTGGTCCCATCCAGCTGATAGAACCATTCGAGATGAGTCCCTGAAAGACTCTCCTGGAAGAAGTGGATCCACAAATTCTTATCCACTGAGTACGGTTGAATCTTCCGAACATAGGACCTGAGATGTAGCTTGGGACAAGACGCCCCGTCGTACTTAGTGAAAGATGGTGCTTTGAACTTACGAGGAATAATCACACCAGTAGACAAACCCAAATCTCCGAAATCCAGCCCAGGCACTTGTTGGATCTCCATAGCGTTCAGCCTGTCCTCCAACTGCTTGTAACGGTCTTCTGCCGGAGGATATTGCTCTTCATCAAAATCAGTCTCGTTGTCGGAGACTACCGGACTAGGACCCTTTCCCTCTTGAGGAGTACCCTTGCCAATAGAAGAACCAGCCTCTTCATTCTGCAGAGTGTTGCCAAACCTTCGGCCCGAGTTGAACAGAACAGTTCTTCTCTTCTTCTTCTTTTCCTTCTTCAGGAGCAGAGCCTTCAGCTCTTCTTGGCCCTGAGCCAAACCCATGATTAATTCCTGAAATTGCGCATTCTGTGCCTGAAGAGCCTTGATGGACATCTCAGTTGATGATGAGTCAGGATTCATGATGCTGAAATAAACAGTGAAGAACGGTAAGCAACCTGAAAAGAGGAAAACCTGCTATGCACATGATGAATGGAATGCGTATGATTTATGTTTTCAAAGACAATCGGGAATCAACTTTGTAAACAAAAAGGAACACACTTCATTAGATTCAACTTTGAAACTAAAATTATTCAACAGGTTGCCCTTAGGCGTTACATGAAAGGAAATACTGAAAAGGGAAATAAAACTGTAAAAGAACGTCCAGAGCTCCTTATTGATCCCATGGTCTCCTCTTCTCAGTACGGATGTAGGCATTCAGAGCTCGCTCATTCTCCAACTGCTTTGTCAGCTTCTGGATCTTTAATTCCTGCCCGTTGAACTTTTCCCGGTAAGAATCCCGTTCTTCTCGCAGTTGCGACCAAGACCTTTTTAATGTCTCATAATCAGTGGGTATCTGAGGAGGAAGGACAGTTGGAGGAACACCATCTTTATCAGGACACTCAAGAATGACGGGTCTGACAGCTTCATACGGCATACCTAACTTCTGAGCACGGATGCGAACCCATTTGTAGTAGGCTTCCATAGGTAAAGAAGTCTTTGGCCCCAACTCTTGTGGGTCAGCTTTATGAACTTTGTCCCAAGCCTTGATGAACCTACGACGCAGCTCGTCACTATCCACCTGAAACTCAAAACTGATGTGAGGCACCAACATCTCATGGGGGCCTGCTCTTCTGGCTCTTCCAAACTGACGGAGTGCTAGACATGGATTGTAAGAGATCCCTCCTTGGGTACCAATCAGAGGAACATTAGGGTATTCCCCGCATCGATCAATAACAGCTATCTCATCCAAACCTCTGCAAGTCCAAATGATGTCTTTATCGCTGAGAGACATTAACCTATGAGCCCAACCTCTTCCTTCTTGGTTCTTCAGTACGAACTTAGGGAGGTGCAAAATAAACCACCTCACCAACAAAGGGATACAACACCATAGGGTTCCTCGTCTTCGGGTAGTACGAGCATGAAGTTGTTGCAAGATGTCACCCAAGAGAGTGGGCACAGGATTCTGAGACATAAAGATCCTTATGGCAGTGACATTGATGAAGTTGTCAGGATTAGGAAACAAGACTAACCCATAGATTAAGAGAGCCAAGATGTCTTCATATGCCCTAAAGTCCAGGTTATTCCAGAAACTGTTAGCCTTACCAATCAAAAACTTGGCCAAGAAACCCTTAACTCCGCTTCTAGTTACCCAGTTGTCCATTACCTCTTGATGTGTCAAGGGAAGAGCTGCAGCAACATCCTCAATCCTAAGGGTCTTTTCCCAACCAGTGAAGGGAGTCTGATCCAAGATAGGGATACCAAGCAAATCAGAGAACTCTTCCAGGGTAGGGACCAGCTGGAAGTCTTGAAAGGTGAAGCACTGGTACAGAGGGTCATAGAACTGGGTCAGAACACTCATCAACTGTTGATCCCGCTTTGCAGTGACTAAACTGAGAAGAGAACCATGCCTCTGAATGAAGGAAGTGGTATTTGGAATTCTTCTAACCAACTCTTCAAGCAACTCAGGTGGGTGAACAAAGTTGAACCGGACAGTATTCTTTCGCACATGCATCATGGTCCTACAAAACAGAGCAAAGGTGAAACCCTCTTGTCTTTGAAATGGTCAGTCCTTATGCAGGATGCATGCAATGCTCATGATGTTATGATGTTATGATAAAGCACACCACAAACAGATACAAAGGCAAACATGGTAAGGCACACAAGTCACACAAGACATACCCTTAAAGTTTAGGCCAGCATGAGGTCTAGGTATTACCCTCTTTCAGTTTGTTGGTTCATACCTGTCCTATCAAAGTAACCGGGTTCTTAGAGGATCCCAATATCATTGACTACCCTCAATCGGTCATAACTCCAGCATCGCAATCTTTTCTTGCGGCCAGAACCATCACGAGAGTTTAGCCTCAATCGGTGTAGCATACTGCTACTGTTCTAATGGCCAAGTTGTGTCATTTAAGGTTCTAAGGTTGTTGGTGCTTAATGACTCCTTAGAAGACCCATATTCTCCTCGTTGCAACACAAGGGATATCGGTACAGACCAAGGTGCCACACCAACGTAGCCACTGCTTCACCCGTGTCAGTCTACGCCGGACAGGTCCCTCACAGCTTATGCTACCTAAACAGGGTATCCCCAGATCCGGGTTAGGATCTATGTAACTCCCATGCAACCCACAAATTTAAAGCAGACAAGTCAATACAATTGAAAACACAGTTATGAACTAACCCTAAGGTACACCTCACTTTAAGTTTAATTCCCCAGCAGAGTCGCCAGTTCTGTGATCGGTGGATCTGGAACTGACTGTTTAACGCTGGTTCGCGAAATGTCGCGGAAGCAAGAGTCGCCACCGTCTTTTATTTTCTCCAAATGGAAAGGACAAAAGCACAGAAAAATTCCTTAAAGAGATTGCTCTCGGTTCGGGAGGTAGATTATAGAAAGGGAAGGTGTTAACACCCTTTCTATCCATGGTTATCCATGGGCTCTTAGATACTTGCTCACTTGTGTTTTCAAAAATTGTTTGTTTGCTTTTCAATGTGGGTTTTAAAAAAGTTTCTTTGAAAATTTCAGTTCGACTCTTGTATCGGTCCTCAAGAGTGTTTGAAAAATGCTTTCGAAAGCTTTTTGAAAATGTGTTGGTGTGAAAAGTATTTTTGATTTGTTTTGTTTTGAATTAGAGCAAGCATCTAGAGTCGTCTACCTACCCTAAGGAATTCGTATGTGTAAATGTCCTTTAAAGTAATGCCATCCCACCATTGAGAGGTAGGTAGCACCACTGTTGGAGGTGTTCGGGTCAATTCGAGGTTCAGGACATGGTGATCACCAGAGCAATGGGAAGACACCTTAGAAGCTACCCTCATGCCAGGTTCCCGGATAATGAGGACTTACTAAGACATCCTCTACTCGACGATCACCTTTCGAGGCAAGGCAACAGTGAGGCGTACCCTAGGGGTGGTGTGTGATTTGTGTGTCAGGTTCATTTGCATTTATCTTGTTCATGTCAAAGTGATCTAAGCGTTTGTTTTTATTTTTGGCCATTCATTCTTGCATGCGTTTATTTAATAGTTAAAAAGTGCGAAAAAGGTAAAGTTCTAAACTATTACAAAAGGCGCGGGTCCACATCGCCAAAATTTCCAGGACCCGATTTGACAGAAAGTAAATAATTAAAGTAAAGTGCGAAGAATTTAGAATGTCTGAGTTTACAAGGCTTTGGGAGAGGTACATAAATATTAAAAGAAAAATAAATGAATACGCGAATTGAATTAAAACTGGAAACGAGTGCGTTGGACCCTTTTTAACGAAATTAAATTAAATTATTAAATTAATTAAATTAAAAAGAAAAAGAAATTATTTTTTTGAGATTTTTTGCATTTTATGGTTTTAATGAGAAAGATTAATTGAAATTAAAATGTTAACCCTAATTCTAATTGTTTTTTAGTTTATTAAGAAAGTATTAAAGTTAAACCTAAATTAACCTAATTATTTACATGCCATTTAATTAGAAAAATAATATTTAATAATTAATTATTGTGAAAAGAAAAGAAAAAGGATAAAAATTGATACAAACCCTAATTCTACAAATTTTAGGTTTTTATTGAAAAAATATTAAGATGAATCCTAGATTTAAAAACTAAAATCATTTAATGAAATTTATTTACAAAAATATTAGTTAACTAAAAATATTTATTTTTTGTCTTTTTCTGATTTTATATTGTTTTTATGTTTTTTATGAAAATAATTAAATTAAAGAATTAATTAAAATAAAGGAAAGAAAAAAATATAAAAAAGAGATAAAAGAAACAAACTCTAGGGGGGTCTGTCCCCAATTGGAGGGTAGAGTCCAGTAATCAGGCCCAATTATCGTTGGCCTTGTTGACTTTTGTGCCAGCGTGTACCTCCCTTGACTAATGTCCATGATGGTCTTCAAACCATGTCCCTTGGATTGGTCTTAGCGTATGCGTGGCAAGCCAGATCTTGTGGATGTATGATGATCCTCAGGGCATAATCTACATGGGAACATAATTAAGAAAAAAATATAAGGGAAAGGGAGGGGGACCTGGGATCGAACCCAGGTCCTGATGATTACCACTACTACGCGTTGCCACCCGTGCTGCTTCGTTTCTTTGTACATTACATAAACAATAAACAATATAAAATAAAACAAATGTTAGTGCTTCTTTCCGCGCGAAATTTCAAATGGACCAACCAACGCCTTACACCTAGTCTTCGTCTTCCTCGCCTTTGTTTTTTCCCTGAAACATAAAGAATCAGCAACGGTTTTGAACCGTTCCAAAATATGCCATTCCAGAAAATAGCGATTAGCTTGTGGTAGCTCATAAATTGAGCGCGAGGTATCTATTCCAATCGTCCAATCATGCTGAGTTTGGTCATGGCATTGTGAGCTTCCAATTTTGCAGTATTTAAAAGTACCCAATTCAAAGCTTGAAAAACCCTAAAAGACAACAATGGCAGATTCGTGTATGGTATATAAAAACTCAATCAAATAATGTGGTTAGCTTCAGAATCAAGTAATTAGTGTGAATCCATAAACAAAATGCCATGAGAATGCCTGCAAATCAAAACACGAATATGCATTTATATAAAAAAAAATTGATTTCTGTATACCGATCCAAGGCGTTAGAGTTGATGTTCTTGATTTGAAAACCTTCCTTGAAGCCTCAGGAAGATAATGGAACAAGTCTTTTTGCTTGAATCGACCTGTAACCTAGTTTTCAGTTTCCAATTTTTTTGGCAAAAACTCAAGTTTCTCTATGCTTTTCTGGCGCAGCTGGGAGGTTTTGGGCACGAGGGTTTGCATCCATATATGTATGTGAGTGATTAGGGTTGAGAATTTTAGCCAAAGAATCCTTGAATTGATGATAAGATATTTGATTTTCCATGCATTAGTTTTCAAATCTTTTCATGCATATTTGCTACCAAATCATGACAAATCATATTGATTCTTTCCAAATCTAACCATGCACGAAATATTGAGTGTATATCATGCATAAAAAGATTTAAAAACCTAGGTTTAGTATTTTTCATATATTTTAATTAATTAAATGAATTTCTAGCATTTAAAAATTCAAATAAATAAAATAAAAATGATAAAAAAACTTCCCTTTGGGCCAAATGGTCGTGCACATGCCTTGGATGATGAATTGTGGAAGAAAAAAAGAGGCCCATTAGCATTTTTAGGTCATTTGAAGCAATGTTGACTTTTCAAAATATCCAAAAATTCCCCAACTTCCACAAGGCATAACTTGCTCAATTTTTAATCTTTGCTCATGTTCTTGGACATTTGGGAAAGGTCTTTGAGTCCTCTAACCAATATCTTTGGTCCCATGTCATTTTGATTTACCAATCTCAAGTTATGGCCTTTGACTTAAAGTCCCTTTTTGTTGACTTTTGAAAATGACCTATAATGTTGAAATTGATAACTTTTTGTGAGAGAATTTCTTGGACTTGAAGTATGAAGAGGAGTTGTAGGAAATGTTTTTCTCTTCAAAATGAGCTTTGGATGGAATTTTTCTGATAATCCATGTGGAAGTTATGCCTTGGTCAAGTTACAGTTGAGTTTTTCAACTGTCCAAATATGGAAACTTTTGCATCTTGAGACTTTTTGAGCCAAGCTTTGAGAATCATGATCAAGCATTGATAAAATGATGTTTGTGGCTTCAAAATGAGATGTTGACCAAAAATTTGGACTTTTGACTGTCAAATGACCATTTTGCCCCTACAGTTGACTGTAGAGCAATTAGGGTTTTTGACTGTGCAATCTTGTGCTGTAAGTCTTGAAACTTGGTATGATGATGATTGACCATATTTGTAGGCATGTGGGACTTGATTGAACCCTTGGAAACTTCATTTTCTTTGTCAGAACCAAAACCCTAATTTTGACTGTTAGGAGGCCCTTGAACTGTGCAACCCTTGGGGAGATTTTGAAGCTTTGACTTGGCAAATTTGAAGAATATGGGAGGGTAAATTTTGGGGTACAACAAGTGGCTTTACCACCTAATATTTCGAATTTGCATGATGTGTTTCATGTGTCGCAACTTCGGAAGTATATTTCAGATCCATCTCAATTGATTCATATGGACGATATGCAAGTACGGGATAATCTTATGGTGGAGGCGATGCCTGTACGGATCACGGATCGTGAAATGAAGACTCTGAGGGGCAAAGAGATTTCCTTGGTTAAAGTGGTTTGGCTAGGAGCTGTTGTGGAAAGCATGACTTGGGAGTTGGAGAGCAAGATGCGAGACTCCTATCCTGAATTGTTTGATTGAGGTAAATTTTCGAGGACGAAAATATTCTAAGTGGGGGAGAGTTGTAACACCCGTAACTTAATTAATTATTTAATTAAATTATTTTTGGAATATTTGTGAAGTTGTATTATAATTAATTGGATTTATAATATTAAGTGGAGAAATAATATTAGAGATATAATATTATGTGGTGAAATAATATTAGAAGTATAATATTATTTGATGTGGGCTTATTTTGAAGGAATAGAAGTAATAAGGGGGTGTATTGGTTTTAAGCCTATTAAGGAGTAAATAGAATAATAGGGTTATTTTATTGTTGTTGGAATAGAATAGAAAGAAAGAGGCAGTAGAAGAATAAGGATTGAGAAAGAACGTGCAAGCTGCTAGAGAAAGTGTAGAACGGCAAGAACGAGAATTCAACCGGAATTTGTAGAGAGACCTTCAATCCAAGGTAAGGGTGGGGTTATGACTCTATAATTGGGTTTATGATGATTGGTATGTAGGGTTAGAGATGATTGTTGTCATGTTCTTGAATTGAAAATACATGATCGTTGTATGATGAGAATTGATGAATTTTAGATGAATATTGATGTCATGATGTTGTTTAATTAATGTAGAAATTATACGGTAATTATAGGTGATGAATTTTCATGATTATGTTGAGTTTTAGGTCTTTAAGCGTGAACCCCATAGTGAGATGCAATGATGAAAACACAGAATTACGCTAGAATGATACCAGGTGTTGCTGTATTAGAATGATGAATTAATTTGGAGAATAGAATTTGTCAATACTGTTCTTAGTTAGGTTGATATCAGGCAAAGAATTAGAACAATAGGATGAATAGAAAATAATAGTTCTGATGTTAGACGTAGGTTGTTAGAAGTTGCGTGGCTTAGTGAAAGGTAGAATTTCTGATGTAAGAAGTTGCGTTGAATCATTAGGAAGTAACAGTTCTGATGGTAGAAGCTGTGTTGGTTAGAAGTTATGTTGTCAGAAGATTGTGTCATCAGAAGTTGCGTTGTCAAAAGTTGAGTTGATCAGAAGTTATACTGATCAGAAGTTGGTTTGGTCAGAAGTTGTACTGATCAGAAGTTGCATTGTCAGAAGTTGAGTTGGCCAGAAGTTGTATTGGTCAGAAGTTGAGTTGGTCAAAAGTTGTATTGGTCAGAAGTTACGTTATTAGAAGTTATGTTGGTTAGAAGTTGAGTTGGTCAGAAGTTGTTATGATCAAAAGTTGTGCTGGCCTTTACGTTGTTTTGTGTAGAATGTGGAGGTTAGATACTTAGAAGCTTCTTTTTGAACTATAATAGTAGGATAGTGACAGTAATGACGCTAGAGTTACAGAATAGCAGTAGTGACTTACTGTGGACTTAATGTATAGCTGAATTTTTAGTGAGAAGTTATTCACGATGTTCTGTTGATGATTTATAATAAATAAATGATGTTTGATGATTTATGTTAAATATATGATGTTTAATAAATTATTTTGAGGATATGAGATGTTGATGACGAGACATTGAGATGCATTTGAGATGTTGTTATTTTGAGATGTTATTGAGATGTTTTTGAGATGTTAACTTGAGATGTTTTGAGATGATTTGAGATGTTGTTAACTTGGGTGTTAATATTACATTCATGGTTGTGTCGCATACATTGAATTTTTGAGATGGATCTTATGCTCGTTGAAATGGCCTGTATTGGCGAATTTTGAGATGAAGGCTATGCCTTGTTGATGCCTCTATTAATTGGCAAATTTTTGAGATGGGAGTTCTGCTCCAATGGTACCATATGCATTTTCATAGTATTGAGTCACATTATATGATTGTTTAGAGAAGTGTATTTTGATGTTGATGAATGCGTATATGGGTTATAATTATTGTTGATTATGAGATGAGAAGTGGTGATGTTATTGATCTAATTTAATATATTAATTATCCTGCGCTTTATTATATTGTTAGATATCTCACTCCTTCTGTTTGAATGTTGCCCTTATGTTGGTAACGTGCAGGTAATCGAGAGTGAAGGTTGTATTCCTTCAATAGTTTGAGTCGGTGTCATTGCTCTGATATTTAACACTCGGGGGGATGAACGCTTGCTGTTTTTTATTGTTAATTATTATAACATTGTGTTGTTTTGAAGTTGCTGTATTGATGATAAAATTGTTATTGAGAATTTCGCTGCATAGATGTTGAGTTATTTAATTAAATATGTTATGATGGTTCATCTGATGTTTTGAAAGTGTTATATATCCAGGATGTATGCAATGAATTTTGATAAAAGAATTTGTGACATCCAGATTCGTTCGTATGATTGAATTTTATAACTATGATTTATTTGCATAATTTGCTTGGGGTAGAATTGGGGTGTTACACCTGAGACATTTTATTTTGATTAAGAGTTTTCAGGGTTTTCTCGTTAGTATTCGAGTTCACCTGTGTGGGTGACTGGTCGAAAGACCAGGGTGATCACCTGGCATAGTCCGGAACCCGGGTATCATTTTGAGGGCCCAAACTCGGCGACATGAACTTCCCATCGTGAGTTAGGTATGCTGCCATCGTGGTACGACGATGATGGAACTCATTTGAGTTTTCCACTTCGGGCTAAGAATCTGCTCGTTAAAAGAGTGGAGACTTGCATCTTTGTTTAATTTGGAGTGCCATGTGTTGTACCCTAAATTTTGCCCCTAAACTTTTTTCAGTCGCACTTTCATACCATATTTTATCATTCAGTCACAATCATTAATAAATAGCTTCATTCATCACATTTGCATCCTATCTTTAAGTTTTCTCTTGTGTTGTTGACTAACTTCTAATCAAAATACAAAAAATATTTGTCTTTGTCTTTGTATATTTTTGTTTTGTAGGTACCAAGTCGAAGCATCTGACAAATAAGGATTTCTGGTATTATTTTCCTAAAATCTCTATTTGCAAAGAAAAAGAACAAAAAATTCATTTTTTTCACTGATGCAATCGATTGCTCTTAGAGTGCAATCGATTGCACATAGTGCATTTTGTGCCATTTTTGAAAAAAATACACTGTGCAAATCGATTTGCACTGTAGTGCAATCGATTGCACAGCGTGAAAATTTGAAAAAAATCAGCAATTTTAAACTTGTCAAATTTTGGCTCCAATTTTCCTTCATTTTTGAAAGATGTATCATTAATTCAAATTTTAGTGCCAATCTTTCATTTTTAAAAAGAATTATCATTAATTCAAATTTTTGCTCTAATATTTGAAAGAATTATCATTAATTCAAATTTTGGCTCTAATTTTTGAAAGAGTTATCATTAATTCAAATTTTGACTCCAAGAATCAATTACCAAATTACCACTAATCCTAATCCTAAAACTCTATAAATAGAGCTCTCATTTCATTCAAATTTCAAGCTTTTGATAGCCAAATCCACCTTTCTAAAAAATCTCTCAATTCTCTCCATCTACCAAATTCACTCAAAGCTCCATTTTCAAAAAGTTAGTAAGCTTTGCATTGAAGCTTACTAATCTTTGAGCTAAACCTTCATCCAAACACTTTTTCTCCATCAATTCTCTACATCCAAGCTTGGTCAATTGATTCTTGTGGTTGAATTGAAGCAAATTCTTGAAGTTGTTTTGATAATTCTCTAGATCTACCTTTGGTAAGTTGGATAATTCATCTTTCATGATGTGATCTCTTGTTGATCTTTGGGTTTGATTCTTTGAGCATTATTTTGTGATTCCATTGGTGTTATTTTCTCATAATTTGATGGAATTTTCGTGCTCAATTGGATCCATGATCATAAGGTGTTTGATGGAAAGTTTGAACAAGAAATTGCCCTTTTAAAATGCTGTTTTTGCTATTGTAACTGTGTGCAATCGATTTGCACTGTAGTGCAATCGATTGCACAGAAGCAATTTCACGCAAATTTTTGAAAACTATACTGTGTAAATCGATTTACACAATAGTGCAATCGATTTACACCAGGACAAAATGCACTTTTTTGCCTTGTTTTGGGGCAGCTTTGATCCAAAATGCTTTTTCTACTCACTCTTTTTGATTGTTGGTTTGGATTGCAATTTTAAATGTCCAATTTGTCTTTAAACTCAATGGACTTTGTGATGTAGATGAAGTTGGATAAATGTTCATCAATTCAAATCTGCCTAAGAGTGAATTATTTAATTCATTTTTGGTGCTTTAGATTAATGATGTGTTTAGTGCTTTAATCCATCTAGAGGAGTGGTTGAATTTAAAGATGAAAGAATTTTGAAATGGTGATCCAAATTAGCTTATCATTCCCCTCCCTCTTCATCTTATCCCTTTCTTTTTTAATTGTGCTACATGTTAAGGGATGGTGATCTCTATATCATTTATCCAAACATGAAGTACATAGATTGCTATTGACCGGCCTCAAAATAGGTGTGACTTCTACATAAGTCCACTTATGATTGCTTAACATAGCGCTAAATTTTGTCCCGATTCGGATAAATGATCATTCGTGGCCCAAACTTATGATGGCAAGCCTAAGTATGTTAATTTGATCTCTTTGATCCAATAACCTTGAGATTTATTGTGTGGAGGCTTTAGTTCTACCAATCCTCTAATGGATCTACAACACATTTGGTCAACGCGGATCACTTAAACATCGTTGATCATTACATGTTGCCTTGTGAGAATTCCAAAATGGATGATATACTTGACAAAAAGCAAATGCAACTTGTTGTGTAGAGGCTTTGGTTCTACCAATCCTCTAATGAGTTCCAAATGCAAGTTTCAAGATGGTCATCCAACTAACCACTAATTACTAACAACTAACTTTACTTTACGCTTTTATTTTCATGCTTTATGTACCATTTACTTTTAGCATTTTACATTTCATGCTATTTTCATCTTTTTCTCACTTGAGCATTTACTTTTATGTCATTTTTATTTTGCTCACCTGAGCTTTTCTTTCTTTTTAAAGACACCTAATAATCAACATGAACCATAAAAATCATTAATGATACTTGGACTACATGGTTACTATCCTTTGCATTATGGAGTGATGGACTTCTTGGACTTAGGATTAGAGACCTTGGCCTATCTTGGAGACTTTGTGACTTTATTTGATATTTTGTCTGGAGTTCTTGAGGTTTACCTCAAGACATTGGGTTGTTTGTTTGTTTTGTGTGCAAGTTATTGAGATTATGATCTTTGTTTGTAATCTGGAGTTCACCCGTATACAGTCGTTACTCAGCACAATTTTTGCGAAGACTTAATACACTTGAAGCTTGGTTCTCTCAAGAGGTCTAGTATCTTTGCTTGCTTGGTTTCAATCCAAAGAATTAGAATTCTACATTGGCTTATAATGTCAAGTATCGGCTTCATGTTGGTTAGACGGTTCTCTTCCTTAGCTTTTACCTTATGCTTTAGGATAGTCCCTTCATCTCCTCCCATCTTCTTTAATTTTCAAAACCTTCTCATCTTCTTTCAAAATATTCTTTGTTTTTAACATCAAACCACTTTCGTAATAAACCTCAACCTTGTCGAGTGCCTTTTCTTTCAAAACTTCTTTTCTTTAAACAAACTTCAGTACATTTAATCATACTTTGACATTTATTTCAAAACTAACAAAAACACTTCAACTCATTCAAACTTTTTTGTGCGCTCGAGCACCTTTTACATTCAAAACTTTTTTTCAAGATAAGACATGATTCATTAATAGTCGAGCAATACTCTCATATCCCTATGGTTATAAAGGTGTCGCTTTTCCACTTGAGTACTAGAGGCGTTCTCAAACCCTCACTCTTGTTGACGCATGGTCCATCTTTCTCATACCTTGTGGGCATTAGTCGAGATTTCTCTCCTAACAATGACGACTTGTCTCCTTGTTTAAAATCAACCAACAAAAGGTGGTACGTAGGCACTAAAGGTTCGCAACCGCGACGGGTGCAAAAATCATAAAAATATTTCTTTTCTCACCTCCACCATCCATTTTATATACAACACATTTTTATAGCCAAAATATACAGATTTCTTTAAAGAGGTTCCTGCGGAGTACCGTAGATGTTTAGGGTGCTAATACCTTCCCTTTGCATAACCAACCCCCTTACCTTGAATCTTTCCCCCTCTTTTTGGGTTATTTGCTCTTTCCCCATTCCTTTGGAAACAATAAAGCGCGGTGGCGATTTTGATTTTGATTTGTATAAAGTCTAGTCAATCCAATGGCTTAGTCTTGCACATTTCTACCGCTACAGAAAAAATGGCGACTTCACTGGGGAAAGATTAACCTCTTGCTGGTCCATCCCTAAGTGGGTTGAGCCTATCTTTGTTTATATCTGTATATGTGCTATTGTGTTTATGTGTTATATTTTGTATATATGTTTATTTGGATTTTCCTGGTTTATAGGGTGCTTGGGGATTTCTCATAAGTCCTATACCCGGACTTGGGCAAAACTTTAAGATAGGACGGACGGTATAGTCATGTTAACTTTGAGGGAGTAATCCCAAAAAAGGAGGCATGAGATCCCCCACTCAGTGGAGGCCCCTTTGACTGTAGTGTCGTTTACCGAGTAATCGGGAAGACGTACTGCTTTCGACCTGGGAGCCTACTGAAGCTGAGGACCGTAGATTACCTAACCCATCTTGGCCTTTTAGGTGTAGTGCGGAAGCTATGACAGAGTAATTCGGAAATAGTTGTCACGCGATATTATGCTCGGACGAGTCTTTCCTGAGAATATTGCTAATTATCGAGTTAATCGGGACGTTGGTAATATCCAAAGGAAGGATGTAGACTCTGGGAACCTCTTAGAACCTTGTTCGGTAGGTGATAACAGTTAGTCCATACCTTATGGGTTGTACCTTTGACTCCAGGCTCGTGACTCTGAACCGTGTGATCTTGTTACTGTGCAGTGAATTGCATAACATTGCATATCATTTGCATCCTCTGCATCATTCTGCATACATCCAGGTTGATCAGGATCTTATTCCCAGTTGCTTCTTCCTTCCAGTTAGTCATCTACCGTCAAGCTGATTCCTCAACATAATTACGGGACTAGAGTTGCTGTCATATTGAGAATGTAAAACCAAGAACAACACAACATGGAAGTCAGAATGGAAATTGACAAGTTGAAGTCAGGAATGGCCAAACTTACTGAGATGATGCAAGTCCTGATTTCCAGAGAAGAGCCACCTCAAAGGACTGTGATATCTGAAATCCAAACTGCTGCTGTTGACACTCAACCTATCCAGCATGCATCTACTGCATGGCCAGAGTTTGGGTTACCTCAGAATTACTCTCCACCTGTTGCAATTACTCCAGTGGTTGGCCAGTCTTCCCGACCAGTCTTTCAAGCTCCAGTTTTCACTAAACCTCAGCCAATCGTTCATACTGCTTTTTGTCAACCTGCTGCACAAGCTGCTTTTGGGAATCCTCTCTTTGAGCACCATGCTGCCAGTCCTCGAAGTGTGAGTCAAGGAGACTTCGGTGAGTTTGAAGATTTCAAAGAACAGTATCAAACTTTGGAGAAGAGACTCAGAGTTATGGAAGGAAATGAGTTCTTCAGTGTTGATGCTAACAATATGTGCTTGGTTTCTGATCTGGTTATGCCTGCAAAGTTCAAGACTCCCGAGTTTGAGAAATATAAGGGGCACACTTGTCCAAGAAGTCATTTGGTGATGTACTTTCATAAGATGTCTGCTTACACAAAGAATGACAAGCTGCTTATCCATTGTTTCCAAGACAGTCTGAGTGGAGCTTCATTGAAATGGTATATGGGACTTGAGAAAGGTCGTATCCAATGCTTCTAAGATCTTGTTGATGCTTTCATAAAGCAATACAAATACAACCTTGACATGGCACCTGATCATCGCCAACTGCAAAATATGTCTCAGAATGAGAAAGAATTTTTCAAGGAATATGCTCAACGATGGAGAGAATTGGCATCTCAAGTTGAACCGCCTCTGGCAGAGAAAGAGTTAACTGGTTTGTTCATGGACACTTTATCCCCTTTCTTTTGGGAGAAGATGATTGGTAGTGTGTCTTCCAGCTTCACAGACCTGGTGACTATTGGCCAGAGATTAGAAGGAGGAATCAAGAATGGTAAAGTGTCTAAAGCTGCTGAATCTTCTAATGGTGCAAAGAAATACCTTGGGAACTTTCAGAAGAAGAAAGAGGTAGAAGCCAATGTTGTCTCGATTGAGAGAAGAGGACCTCGCCGTAGGCCTCAATACGCTGATCCACAAGTAGCAGTTGTTACTCCTGCGGTTAATGCTCAACCAGTTCAGGTCCCTCAAACGACAGAATATTATGCAGAATCAGAATCGGAATAGGGCTCAGTTTGATCCCATCCCTATGACGGACACTGAATTATACCCTGCATTGATGCAGAAGGGATTGATTATAACTAGGCCTCTGATTCCTCAAAATCCTCCTCCAGTCGGGTTCAGATCTGACCTTTATTGTGAATTTCATCTGGGAGTTGCCGGTCATGATTTAGAAAGCTGTTATGCATTGAAAAACAGAGTGCAAGAATTGGTGAAAACAAATGCTCTCACTTTCAAAGAGGCAGGTCCTAATGTCATCAACAATCCTTTTCCAAAACAAAGTGGCTGAACACTGAGTCGGGATACCCTTAAGTCACCTCCTAAAGCTAGTGTTTCAGACAGGACAACTCATCCTTGTTACTGATTAGTCACTAGGCCATGTTTCTTTCTGTTTGCATTTGTCCCTTGTTTATGTTAAAATTGTTGCTTTCAAATTTTGTTTGTACTTTCATGTTAATTCTAATGAAATGAGAATTGCAATATTTTGATTCAAATAATTTTTCATTTACTGCTTTCAAATATATTTCTCTTGTTTACTCCCTTTATCAAGATTTTGTTTATGCAAAGATTTGAGGGAGGATGATGAAAACGAAATACCCATAATTGTTGCTGGTATGCTTTCGAATAAAACTTTGCTGAGGATATACAGGCATTGTTTTAACTCCCAAACACTGGAGTAATAAGGAAGTTAATCCCTCGTTCACCCCTTTGAGCCTAGAAGTTGTAGTTTATTTTTATACAAAAAACCGTAATCTTAACCTGGGGATGGGTAGTTCTCAGTTAATTTGGTTGTGCATTCAATTACAAGAGAAATCGTGCAAGACACCTTTCAATAAAGGTCGCGATCAAGCTTTCCTTTACACACAGCAAGAAGTGTCAAAAATGCTCTCAAACAAAAAAAATGACAAAGATGGTTCCCCGTAATCATTGAGCAAGGAAGTAATTATCTTTCAGAAAAGAAAATGAAATGAAAATAAAAATCAAAATAAAAGTCCCACTAAGTCAAAACCTCTGAAGGAGACTTAGGCAAAAAAAACTGAGGCATCCCGCTGACTGTAATTTCAAATGAAACAGTTCAGGCAAAAACTGGGGCATCCCGCTGACTGTAATCTCAAATGAAACAGTTCAGGAAAAAGTTAGGAATAATAAATCCAATCAGAAAAGGTCTTCAAATCCTCAAAATTCTCCACCAGAGTTGACAAAAGTCCTCAAAAACAAAAAAAAAAAGATGTAAGAAGAAATGACTGTCATTCTCAAGAATTCCTTAGCTTCTGAATCATCTTCATTACTACCATTAGTGCAATTCCAAACTCTCTTGGAACCTGAATGCATAGTCTGAATTAACTGAACGTAGGACTGAAGAACATCACGAAGATTGGGTTGGGCACAAATAAACTTTGAGCCTTTATCCTTTATTTCTTAAACCGTGAACCCGACCACGTTACAACCTTCAAAAGACCTAATTGAATCCAGGTTTCTTTTGAAAGCATACTACAACAAGGTTGCGTAAACTGACTCCTATGATCTTTTGCAAATCATTTGTTTTTAGTATCATACCTTTGCTTTCTCTTCCACTTTAAAAGTATAAACCACTGTGTTTTAACCAGTGATGCATTTTCTATACACCAATAGCATCATTTCAAAAATGATTTTGGATTCAAAACTTTTGCATGAACTTTGCATTAAAATTACCATGTTTGAATAAACAATTTTGCTTGCAAACAAGCTTTCTTCATCAAGGAATTTCAAGCAGCTGAGAAACTTGGTTAGTGACCTTATCAGGGGCAAGTATCTTCCAGACCCATTTGTGAATCAGTTCAAGATTTACTGCTCAATGCAAGTTTTCTCAGAATTGGCCAGCCAGGAAATCATTTTCAAGACTCATACATGGGCATTTATTTACAACAATTATCTCAAGAACTGAAGCCATGATCAGTTTATCTCCAACAATCATTTCAGAACTGAAGCCATGATCATTTTATTCCCAACAAACATTTCAGAAGCTGAAGCCATGATCAGTTTATCTCCAATAGTCATTTCGGAGCTGAAGCCGTGATCAGCTTATTTCCAGCAACTTTCGACTGAAGCCATGATCAGTTTATCTTCAACAGTCAGCTAATCTGGGACAAGTCCCCAAGTATCTCTTCATGTCCTTCCTCAGAAGATCATCTGTTCAATACAACTTACAAGTATAACAAATTTGGGTTCAAGACATTTTTCTTCCCAAAACAATTTGGCAGAGTTCTCCGTGTTGAGGAATCAAACTTCCAATCTTACTTCCACAAAAGAGTCAAACTCCATTGTCGTAAACGTCGGCATTACCTGCATAGATCATTCACATATCATGCATAACAAAATTCATACATAATGCATAACAAGAGTGTTTCATCCTCATTTTCATTTTCCAAGGTCTTATTGCAGTTGACATGTCACCTTGAGATCAAAGTCCAACTTACTTGGCACCTACCAAAGCAAACATCAGTTTGAGTTGTTTATCTTTTTTCATCCAAAGCCAGTATTGGATGTTGTTACCTTTTTCTTCATTCAAAGCCAGTATTTAATGTCAATATCTCTTTCACTCATTCAAAGCCAGTATTGGATGTTGTGATCTTTTCTCTCGTCTAAAGCCAGTATTAGACGTTGTGCTTCTCTTTCATTCAAAGCCAGTATTGAATGTCAATATCTCTTTCACTCATCTAAAGCCAGTATTGGATGTTGTGATCTTTTCTCTCGTCTAAAGACAGTATTAGACGTTGATTTTTCCCTTCATTCAAAGCCAGTATTGAATGTCAAGATCTCTTTCACTCATCTAAAGCCAGTATTAGATGTTGTGATCTTTTCTCTCGTCTAAAGCCAGTATTAGACGTTTAGTTTTCCCTTCATTTAAAGCCAGTATTGGATGTCGTGTTTCTTTTCCGTCTAGCGTCTTTCTTGGATGACTCTGATGTAGATTCAAATTTGGTCTCATCTCACATCTAATGTTCTTCCAGATGTTTCTGATTGTCTTTTCCAGAGTGTTGCTCGCCTCATTCAATGCCATTCTTGGATGTCGCTGCTTACCTTCTCAGGTTCTTATCTTTTTTCCAAGTATTGATGGTTACTCTTTGTCACCCTGACAGACATCTAGAAGTATCTTGTGTTCCCCAGCGTGTCTTTCCACGTCATTTCATATGAACTACCATAAGTTTCCAGTTTCGAGTCTTTCCACATTCCCACAAAGTCTGTCTTATCTCATACATCATTCAAAAATATATATGTCAAAAAAGAGTCCATGCATTCATTCATAACATATCCTATCATCTCATCACATCAGGGACAAAATTTAGGTTTGTTTGTATTTAATTACTTTCCGCCTATCTGGCTAAAAGATAATTAAATAGGGGCAACTGTTGTACCCTAAATTTTGCCCCTAAACTTTTTTCAGTCGCACTTTCATACCATATTTTATCATTCAGTCACAATCATTAATAAATAGCTTCATTCATCACATTTGCATCCTATCTTTAAGTTTTCTCTTGTGTTGTTGACTAACTTCTAATCAAAATACAAAAAATATTTGTCTTTGTATATTTTTGTTTTGTAGGTACCAAGTCGAAGCATCTGGCAAATAAGGATTTCTGGTATTATTTTCCTAAAATCTCTATTTGCAAAGAAAAAGAACAAAAAATTCATTTTTTTCACTAATGCAATCGATTTCTCTTAGAGTGCAATCGATTGCATATAGTGCATTTTGTGCCATTTTTGAAAAAAATACACTGTGCAAATCGATTTGCACAGCGTGAAAATTTGAAAAAAATCAGCAATTTTAAACTTGTCAAATTTTGGCTCCAATTTTCATTCATTTTTGAAAGATGTATCATTAATTCAAATTTTAGTGCCAATCTTTCATTTTTAAAAAGAATTATCATTAATTCAAATTTTGGCTCTAATATTTGAAAGAATTATCATTAATTCAAATTTTGGCTCTAATTTTTGAAAGAGTTATCATTAATTCAAATTTTGGCTCCAAGAATCAATTACCAAATTACCACTAATCCCAATCCTAAAACTCTATAAATAGAGCTCTCATTTCATTCAAATTTCAAGCTTTTGATAGCCAAATCCACCTTGCTAAAAAATCTCTCAATTCTCTCCATCTACCAAATTCACTCAAAGCTCCATTTTCAAAAAGTTAGTAAGCTTTGCATTGAAGCTTACTAATATTTGAGCTAAACCTTCATCCAAACACTTTTTCTCCATCAATACTCTATATCCAAGCTTGGTCAATTGATTCTTTTGGTTGAATTGAAGCAAATTCTTGAAGTTGTTTTGATAATTCTCTAGATCTACCTTTGGTAAGTTGGATAATTCATCTTTTATGATGTGATCTCTTGTTGATCTTTGGGTTTAATTCTTTGAGCATTATTTTGTGATTCCATTGGTGTTATTTTCTCATAATTTGATGGAATTTTCGTGCTCAATTAGATTCATGATCATAAGGTGTTTGATGGAAAGTTTGAACAAGAAATTGCCCTTTTAAAATGCTATTTTTGCTATTGTAATTGTGTGCAATCAATTTGCACTGTAGTGCAATCGATTGCACAGAAGAAATTTCACGCAGATTTTTGAAAACTGTACTGTGTAAATCGATTTACACAATAGTGCAATCGATTTACACCAGGACAAAATGCACTTTTTTGCCTTGTTTTGGGGCAACTTTAATCCAAAATGCTTTTTCTACTCACTCTTTTTGATTGTTGGTTTGGATTGCAATTTTAAATGTCCAATTTGTCTTTAAACTCAATGGACTTTGTGATGTAGATGAAGTTGGATAAATGTTCATCAATTCAAATCTACCTAAGAGTGAATTATTTAATTCATTTTTGGTGCTTTGGATTAATGATATGTTTAGTTCTTTAATCCATCTAGAGGAGTGGTTGAATTTAAAGATAAAAGAATTTTGAAATGGTGATCCAAATTAGCTTATCATTCCCCTCCCTCTTCATCTTATCCCTTTCTTTTTTAATTGTGCTACATGTTAAGGGATGGTGATCTCTATATCATTTATCCAAACATGAAGTACATAGATTTCTATTGACCGACCTCAAAATAGGTGTGACTTCTACATAAGTCCACTTACGATTGCTTAACATAGCGCTAAATTTTGTCCCGATTCGAATAAATGATCATTCGTGACCCAAACTTATGATTGCAAGCCCAAGTATGTTAATTTGATCTCTTTGATCCAATAACCTTGAGATTCATTGTGTGGAGGCTTTGGTTCTACCAATCCTCTAATGGATCTACAACACCTTTGGTCAATGCGGATCACTTAAACATCGTTGATCATTACATGTTGCCTTGTGAGAATTCCAAAATGGATGATATACTTGACAAAAAGAAAATGCAACTTGTTGTGTGGAGGCTTTGGTTCTACCAATCCTCTAATGAGTTCCAAATGCAAGTTTCAAGATGGTCATCCAACTAACCACTAATTACTAACAACTAACTTTATTTTACGCTTTTATTTTCATGCTTTATGTACCATTTACTTTTAGCATTTTACATTTCATGCTATTTTCATCTTTTTCTCACTTGAGCATTTACTTTTATGTCATTTTTATTTTGCTCACTTTAGCTTTTCTTTCTTTTTAAAGACACCTAATAATCAACATGAACCATAAAAATCATTAATGATACTTGGACTACATGGTTACTATCCTTTGCATTATGGAGTGATGGACTTCTTGGACTTAGGATTAGAGACCTTGGCCTATCTTGGAGACTTTGTGACTTTATTTGATATTTTGTCTGGAGTTCTTGAGGTTTACCTTAATACATTGGGTTGCTTGTTTGTTGTGTGTGCAGGTTATTGAGATTACGATCTTTGTTTGTAATCTGGAATTCACTCGTATACAGCCGTTACTCTGCCCAATTTTTGCGAAGACTTAATACACTTGAAGCTTGGTTCTCTCAAGAGGTCTAGTATCTTTGCTTGCTTGGTTTCAATCCAAAGAATGGGAATTATACATTGGCTTATAATGTCAAGTATCGGCTTCATGTTGGTTAGATGGTTCTCTTCCTTAGCTTTTACCTTATGCTTTAGGATAGTCCCTTCATCTCCTCCCATCTTCTTTAATTTTCAAAACCTTCTCATCTTCTTTCAAAATCTTCTTTGTTTTTAACATCAAACCACTTTCATAATAAACCTCGACCTTGTCGAGTGCCTTTTCTTTCAAAACTTCTTTTCTTTAAACAAACTTTAGTACATTTTATCATACTTTGACATTTCTTTCAAAATTAACAAAAACACTTCAGCTCATTCAAACCTTTTTGTGCGCTCGAGCACCTTTTACATTCAAAACTTTTTTTCAAGATAAGACATGATTCATTAATAGTCGCGCAATATTCTCATATCCCTATGGTTATAAAGGTGTCGACTTTTCCACTTGAGTACTTGAGGCGTTCTCAAACCCTCACTCTTGTTGACGCATGGTCCATCTTTCTCATACCTTGTGGGCGTTAGTCGAGATTTCTCTCCTAACAATGACGACTTGTCTCCTTGTTTAAAATTAACCAACAGACGAGTCTTTTTCTAGAGGAACTACGTGTACCCTGATCCCCTATTGCACGAAAGGTGGTACATAGGCACTAAAGGTTCGCAACCGCGGCGGGTGCAAAAATCATAAAAATATTTCTTTTCTCACCTCACCATCCATTTTATATACAACACATTTTTATAGCCAAAATATACAGATTTCTTCAAAGAGGTTCCTGCGGAATACCGTAGATGTTTAGGGTGCTAATACTTTCCCTTTGCATAACCAACCCCCTTACCTTGAATCTTTCCCCCTCTTTTTGGGTTATTCGCTCTTTTCCCATTCCTTTGGAAACAATAAAGAGCGGTGGTGATTTTTATTTTGATTTGTATAAAGTCTAGTCAATCCAATGGCTTAGTCTTGCACATTTCTACCGCTACACCATGCTTGTACCTGGGCATTCACATGTGGCCGGGAAAACTGTGTTTGTTGTTTCAGCGAGACACACGAAATGTATCAGTGTCTTAGCTGTAATATTGCCTTAGTTTTTCGGTGTTCCAAGGTCGAGCAAGTTGTTCCCCGTGCATGTTTTCGAGATAGTATGCCCCATTTCAATTTTTTTCTCTCGGAGGCGATAGTATCTCTTGGATAATGGACTTGTTCCACCTTTCTTCTTCGTGCTCACGAGCTTAAACAAGATATCTGCTTGGGTGTTGCGTTCGCGGGGAACATATGCCTACCAGGCTGGTGTGTTCACGGGGAATGTATGCCTGCCAGGCTGGTGTGCTCGCGGGGAGAGGATACCTGCCAGGTTGGTGTGCTCGCGGGGAGAAGATACTTGCCAGGCTGGTGTGCTTGCGTGTAGTGGATTTCGGCCAGGCTAGTGTGCTCACCGCGAGTGGATGTCTACCAGATTGGTGTGCTTGCAGGGAGCAGATGCCTGCCAAGCTGGTGTGCTCGCAGGGAGCAGATGCATGCCAGGCTTATATGCTCGCAGGGAGAGGATGCCTGCTCATTTGATGTGTTCATGGAAATGGTTCGCTTATGCATTTCGCTCATCGGGGAGGATGGTGAGGTCATTTCTGCTGTGATGCCAAGAATTATTGGTGGTCACTTTCTCCTCGTACTATATGTATTTTTGGGCTTTGAGGAAGAGGGTGTCTAGTATGGTTGGTGTTTTTATGCCAACTGCTTTGGCAAAATCGCTACAGGGGTGCAGGCCTCGTTCGAGCAATTACTTTTTCATATCGTCAATTATGGAGACCTGAACGGCTTCTTTGTTGAACCTCTTGATGTATGCTCAGAGAGATTTTTCTTTTCCTTGTATGATCGCTTCTAGCAAGGCCTCTGTCTTCGGATGACTGTGAGAGGCGTGAAGTTCCTTGAGAACATCTTCCTCAACTGCTTCCATGAGGTAATGGATTTGTTGGGGAGACTTTTATACCAAGACATTGCTCTTTTTCTCATAGTAGTTAGAAACAATCTGCACTTGATGGTACCCATGACACCATAGTAGTCTAGCAGGGCATCGAAATTCTTGATGTGATCATCAAGATTAGTTGTCCCATCATATGCTCCTAAGTTTGGTGGTTTTTGTAGTCCAACAGAGAGGGGAGCATCCATGATAGCCTTAGATAATGGACCATGGGGATTTTTCTTGTCACTCCATCTCGGTGATGGTGGTGGAGAATAGTTATGCTCCCATCGTTGGGGACAATTGTATCATCAAGGAGATGGGCTTCTCGATATGCCCTTCAGTTTCTTAGCTACCAGGGAGAGCTGGTCCCTCCGAGGAGGGTGTGATCACACTTCTTGATGGCCAGGAGACGAACCCTTTCTTGCTCCTGAAACTGATCCTGTCGTCAAGGAGACAAGCTGTGTGATATTTGTCGATGGTGCCTCTGCAGGGGAGACTTTGATCAGTGAGAATTTTCCAATACCCACATCCTCTCATTTTGTTGGCGGATTAGGGAGTTAGTCTTGTTGAAAGCTGCGAGCAGGGCAACCATAGCAGGGTCAGTGTTGGACGAAGTAGGGATTTCCTGGGTGTTCTCTGGTGCTTCTTCTTGAGCTTTCTTGATCTTGTGACTTTCAACGTCGATGTCTTCAGCCTCGTCAAAAGATGAGGAGGCGGTGCGACCGTCCCTCAAAGGGATGACATCTTCAAGAAAGGGAATCTTACCTTAGTCATCTGTCTTGCAGGCAGGGGGAATGATATGTTTGTGAGCATTGTCATCTTCATGACTGGACATGGTCGGAATCTTGAATATCTGCTTTGATCTTTGGTTTCTATGGAAAGAAAGATAGGGAGAGAAGGTTTCCCACAGACAGCGCCACTGATCTTACCGGTTGACCAGAACTTGAAGTGGGCTAGAGACTTCAACTTCAATGCTGGAATGGAGGAGGAGAGGGTGTACCTGCACGGAACTCCGATGCTAAAGTCAATAGTGTTGTACCCCAAAATTTGCCCTCCCATATTCTTCAAAATTTGCCAAGTCAAAGCTTCAAAATCTCCCCAAGGGTTGCATAGTTCAAGGGCCTCGTAGCAGTCAAAAACTAGGGTTTTGGTTCTGACAAAGAAAATGAAGTTTCCAAGGGTCCAATCAAGTCCCATATGCCTATAAACATGGTCAAGCATCCTCATGTCAAGTTTCAAGACTTACAGCACAAAATTGCACAGTCAAAAACCCTAATTGCACTACAGTCAACTGTAGGGGCAAAATGGTCATTTGGCAGTCAAAAGTTCAAATTTTTGGTCAACATCTCATTTTGAAGCCACAAACATCATTTGATCAATTCTTGATCATGATTCTCAAAGGTTGGCTCAAAAAGTCTCAAGATGCAAAAGTTTCCATATGTGGACAGTTGAAAAAGTCAACTGTAACTTGACCAAGGCATAACTCCCACATGGATTATCAGAAAAATTCCATCCAAAGCTCATTTTGAAGAGAAAGGCATTTCCTACAACTCCTCTTCACACTCCAAGTCCAAGAAATGCTCTCACAAAAAGTTATCAATTTCTACATTATAGGTCATTTTCAAAAGTCAACAAAAAGGGACTTTAAGTCAAAGGCCATAACTTGAGATTGGTAAATCAAAATTACATGGGACAAAAGACATTGGTTAGAGGACTTCAAGAAATTTCCAAAATGTCCAAGAACATGATCAAATCTTAAAATTTGAGCAAGATATGCCTTGTGGAAGTTGGGAAATTTTTGGATATTTTGAAAAGTCAACTTTGCTTCAAATGTCTTAAAAATGCTAATGTGCCTCTTTTTCTTCCAAGATTCATCATCCAAAGCATGTGCACGACCATTTGGCCCAAAGGGAAGTTATTCATCATTTTTATTTTATTTATTTGAATTTTTAATTGCTAATAATTCATTTAATTAATTAAAATATGTGGAAAATGCTAAACGTAAGTTTTCAAATCTTTTTATGCATGAAACACACTCAAGATCTCGTGCATGATCAGATATAGAAAGAATCATGGTAATTGGATATGATTGGCATCAAAAACATGTGAAAAAGATTGAAAAATTATGGCATGAAAAACAAATATCCTCTCCATCAATTCATTGATTCTTTGGACCAAAAACCTTACCCTAATCGTTCACACATATATATACATGATAACCCTAATGCCAAGAACATGAATGCTGCGCCCCATCTCAAGAACCAAACTTGCAATTTTATCAAAAAAGTCAAAAACTGAAAACCCTATTCTAGCACGATTCAGAGGGAAACTTTGATTCCATTAGCTTGCAAAGGTCTCAAGGGACGTTTCTGAATCAAAAACATCATTCCTAACATCAAGAATTGGTAATTATAAGTCAGACTGTGTCACTTTTTTTGCATAATCGCATCTGATCATTCATGCCATAATTTTCAAATCTAATGCTTGTTTTGTGTTGCTCTTGTCATTCTGAAGCTAACCCAGTTGTTTGATTGAGTTTTCCTCATCCATACACGATTTCACCATTGATGCTAACTAGGGTTCTTCAAGCTTCGAATTGGGTATTTTCATGTACTGTAAAATTGGGACTTCCCAATACCATGATCAAAATCAGGACACTTGGACGAATCGATTGCCATAGTCGCGCCTAATTTATGAAGCACCATAGCCTAATCGCTATTTTGGAAAAAGGCATATTTTGGGGGGGGGGTTCAAAACCCCCGCTAATTCTTTTTATGTTTCAGGAAAATGCAAACAATGAAGAAGACGATGAAGTGTAGGACATCAATTGGTTCATTTAAATTTCGCGCTAAAAAAGTCCACTAACTCACGTTTTGATTGATATTATTTGTTAGTTATATTACATACAAAGCATTCAGGTGGTTCAGTTGGCAAGGCGTGGGGTTGGTAATCTCTGGGACCTGGGTTCGAATCCCAGGTCCCCCTCCCTTTCCATAATATTTTTCTTAATGTCATTCTATGCAGCTGGCTCTCTGAAGACCACCATACGTCCCTCCTCCAGGCGTGCCACGCGCTTATTGATACCAATCTAAAGGCCCAGATTTGGAGAACACCCTGGACGTTGGTCAAACATGCCACATGCTTCCTGAAAAAGTCAAATAAGGCCTTAAAACCTTGGGCCAACAATGCTAATGGTACCTCCAATTGGGGACAGAACCCCCTAAGGTTTTGCAATTCAATTCTTTTTTTTATTTTATTTGTGTCAATTGTTTCTTTTTTTAATTATTTAATTTAATTTATTTTTATAAAATATAAAATAATATAAAAATCAGAAAGTCATAAAAAATCAAAAAAACATATTTTATTTTAATATTTTTGTAAATAAATAATATCATTTAATTTAGTTTTAAATTTAGGTTTAATTCAAATATTTTTCTTAATAAATTAAAAAAAGTGTAGAATTAGGGTTCTAAGTATTTTTTATTCTTTTTCTTTTCTTTCACCATAATTAATTATTAAATATTATTTTTGTAAATAAATTACCATGTAAATAATTAGATTAATTTTAGGTTTAATTTTAACATGTTTTTCTTAATAAATAAAAAAAAACTAGAATTAGGGTTAATTTCTCAATTTCATTTAATTCTCTTATTAAAAATTCATAAATACAAAAACCTCAAAAACAATTTCTTTCTTTTATTTAATTTAATCAATTTCATAATTCTAATTTAATTTCATAACAAAGGGTCCAACGCCCTCGCTTTCAATTTTAATTCAATTCGCGCATTTTATTTTATTTCTTATAATATTTATGTAACTCTCCCAAAGCCGTGTAAATTTATATTTCTCGCACTTTACTTCTTTATTTTCTGTCAAATCGGGTCCTGGATTAAATTTGGCGATGTGGACCCGCGCCTTTGTAATAGTTTAGAAACTTTTAATTTTCGCACTTTTAACTGTTAATAATGGCATGCAAGAATGAATGACAAAAATAAAAACAAAAGCGTAGATCACTCATGACATGACAAAAGACAAAAATATCTGAAAACGACACACGAATCACACATCACCCCTAGGGTACGCCTCACTGTTGCCTTGCCTCTCGAAAGGTGATCGTCGAGTAGAGGATGTCTTAGTAAGTCCTCATGATCCGGGAACCTGGCATGAGGGTAGCTTCTAAGGTGTCTTCCCATTGCTCCGGTGATCACCATGTCCCGAACCTCGAATTGACCCGAACACCTCCAACGGTGGTGCTACCTACCTCTCAATGGTGGGATGGCGCTACTTTAAAGGACATTTACACAGACGAATTCCTTAGGGTAGGTAGACGACTCTAGATACTTGCTCTAATTTAAAAAACAAATCAAAAATACTTTTCACACCGGCACCTTTTCAAAAAGCTTTCGAAAGCAATTTTTCAAACACTCTTGAGGACCGATACAAGAGTCGAACTGGAATTTTCAAAGAGACTTTTTTAAAACCCACAGTTGAAAAGCAAACAAACCATTTTTGAAAACAGAAATGAGCAAGTATCTAAGAGCCCATGGATAACCATGGATAGAAAGGGTGCTAACACCTTCCCTTTCTATAACCTACCTCCCGAACCGAGAGCAATCTCTATAAGGAATTTTTCTGTGCTTTTGTCCTTTCCATTTGGAGAAAATAAAAGACGGTGGCGACTCTTGCTTCCGCGACATTTCGCGAACCAGCGTTAAACAGTCAGTTCCAGATCCACCGATCACAGAACTGGCGACTCTGCTGGGGACTTAAACTTAAAGTGAGGTGTACCTTAGGGTTAGTTCATAACTGTGTTTTCAATTGCTTTCTTTGCTTGCTTTAAATTGTGGGACTGTCTTGGGAGTTCTATAGATCCTAACCCGGATCTGGGGATACCTTCTTAGAAAGTAGCAACAAGGCTGTGAGGGAACTGTGCGGGGTATACCGACATGGTTGAAACAGTCTGCTACGTTGATGTGGCACTTTGGTGTGTACCGGTAACCCTTGAGTTCAGTCAAGGAGAGTACGAGGCCTCCGCGTGGTGTCGTGAAGCATCAACTGACCTTAGGAACCTTAATTAAACTATCTTGGCCTCTTTAGGGTAGTGAGATAACTGACTTTGGTACAGTCTGAGGTTGGTTGATACTCGATACTACACTCAATTGAGGGTTGCTTTCCTGGAATATTTCGGTCGCCAGTTCAGTGGCTAAATCGAAACGATGAACAATGAAAGCAATCCAATGATATTGGGACCCTTAGAACCCGGTTACTTCTAATAGGACAGGTTTTGAGCCCACCAACTGAAAGAGGGTAATGCCTAGACCTCATGCTGGCCTAAACTCTAAGGGTTTCTCTTGTGTGACTTGTGTGCCTTCGTACTTGACTACTTGCATGCTTGTTAACTGACACTTGAGTTTTCTTGCAGGTTCTGTTTATAGTCCTTAATGGGGACTCATAACAGAGTGTACTAAGTTTCTTGCAGGTTTTGTTGATAGTCCTTAATTGGGACTCATGACAGGTTTTTACTCGAGTTTCTTGCAGGTTTTGGTTTGCAGTCCTTAATTGGGACTCATAACAGGGTTTACTAAGTTTCTTGCAGGTCTTGTTTACAGTCCTCAATTGGGACTCATAATAGGGTTACTTACATTACCCCATGCATACCATAACATCATACCATTGCATACATCCTAACCCATTTCAAGGATCTCAAGGGCTTGTGATGCAGGTCATGGTGAATCAACTATCCCAGCAAGGGGCAAAGAGGATTTATTTTCCTCTAGCCAAGGTTGTCAGGGGCTATGACCCACTTGATATGGTGAGCTTTGACACTTGAAGAAAGTTCCCCAAGCCAAAGATGTCAGGGGCCATGACCCACTCGATATGGTGAGCCTTTGACACTTGAAGAAGGACTCCCAACAACATGAAATTCCTTCAATCAAGCTACAAAATTCAAACTCTAACGGTTTCTTGTTTACCCTGCGAGATCCTTGAAAACATTGCATATACATACATATCATTGCATTACAGGTACCCTTTTGACAGGTCTCTTACCTTCTTCGCGGTTTATTTCAGCAATCGTCATGAATCCTGAATCATCAACTGAGCAGTCCATCAAGGCCCTCCAGGCTCAGAATGCCCAGTTCCAAGAGCTGATCATGAATTTGGCCCAGGGGCAACAAGATCTGAAGACCCTGCTCTTGAAAAAGAAGAAGAAGAGGACTGTGCTGCTCAACCCTAGGCGCAGATCTGGGAATACACTGCAGATTGAAACTGAGAGGACTACTCCATCTGTTGGGGAAGGCAGTCATCAGGAGGAAAGGGTTCCCAGTCCAGTGGTCTCCGACAACGAGACAGATTTCAATGACGAACAATACCCTCCTGCTGAAGACAAGTACAAGCAGTTGGAAGACCGTCTGAATGCAATGGAAATTCAACAAGTACCTGGTTTGGATTTCGGAGATTTGGGTCTAACTTCTGGTGTGGTGATCCCACACAAATTCAAAGCACCCTCTTTTGCTAAGTACGATGGGGCATCCTGTCCCAGGCTGCATCTCAGGTCTTATGTGCGGAAGATTCAACCGTATACTATGGACAAGAACTTGTGGATCCACTTCTTCCAGGAGAGTCTTTCAGGGACTCATCTCGAATGGTTCTATCAGCTGGATGGAACCAAGGTTCGTAACTGGGAGGAGTTGGCTACTGCTTTTTACAAGCAGTATCAGTACAATGCCGACCTTGCTCCTACGCGTACCCAACTCCAGGGTATGTCGCTAGGATCGGGAGAAGGTTTTAAAGAGTATGCGCAAAAATGGAGAGACCTGGCCGGTAGGGTACAACCACCGCTGACTGACCGCGAACTTGTGGACATGTTCTTGGGGACCCTGTCTGGTCCATTCTACAACCACCTGATTGGGAATTCGTCTGCTGGATTCACAGATCTTATCTTGATTGGAGAGCGAATAGAAGCTGGCATCAGGTCTGGGAAGATTCAAGAGGCTGCACCTTCTGATAAAAAGCCTGATCATGGAAAGAAAGAGTCTAATGCTGCGCACGGTAAAAAGAGCCGTCATGAGGTAGGGGCAACCCAGATCTCCAATCCTAGACCTGCTCAACAAGGACAGGGGCAGCAGCGCAAGGAGAGCGCACCCAAACGATAGTTCACCAAGATCAACATGTCGCTGGATCAAGCACTACAACAAATGTTAAAGACAGGGCTGATCACCTTAAGGGCTCCTCTTCGGAATCCGAACACTTCTGCTCCGAACTACCATCCTAATGAGAGGTGTGCCTACCACTCTGATAGCCCGGGGCATACTACGGACAACTGCTGGCCTCTCAAGAACAAGATTCAAGACATGATCGACGCCGGAGAGATTCAATTTGAAGTACCTGAGACTCCGAACATAATCACTGCTCCGTTGCCCAATCATTGAAGACCTTTTGTTTATTTGAATTTCCGAGTTGTATTTTTCTTTGCTCATACAAACAATTAATGTCATAGCAAACTCTTTTATTCTATTAAAGCATCGCATATGTCTGTTTTGGGAATTAATACAATCGTTTTCATTATATTCAAAATTGTTTTTCTGTGATGATCAACTCTCGATTAATAATTCTAAGCCTCTTGAGGGAGGATGACGAAATGATACCACGATCTTTACAGTATGCTTTTGAACAGACCCCGCTGATGAAGTACAGGCATTGTTTCAATTCCTAAACACTGGAGTAATAAGGAAGATAATCCCTTGTCAACCCCTCTGAGCCAAAGAAGTAGGAATTTTTTATTTTCGAAAATGAAAACCCTTAATCATAACCTGGGGCAGGGTAGTCTCTCAGTTGATCCAAGTGCATGACGAATGGCACCGAAGAAGTCCTTACAAAACAAAAGACAGTGATGGTTCAGAACAATCATAAGGACATGCAGTCATTATCAAAAATCATAAATGAAAAGCCCAAGAAGTCAAAACCTATAAAGGGGACTTACGAAACTGGGGCATCCCGCTGACTGTAATTCCAAAAAGGAAACAGCTCAGGCAAAAAAACAGGGATAGCGAAATCAAAAAAAGAAAGAGGTCATGCAAACCCTCAACAATAATAAAAAGGAATGACTGCCTATTCAGAATAAATCATCAATATCTGAACCATCATTGGAACGTCAGGACAAGGACTCAAAACAAGGTCTAATGCACGATCAACTGAGTTTAGGTTTGAAGAACATCACGAAGAGCGGGTGGGTACAAATACATTTTGAGCCTTATCCTTTGTTTCTTAAACCGTGAACCAGGCCACGTTATAACCCTTAAAAGTCCTAGCTGAAGCATGGGTTAGTTCGAAAGCATACTGTTACGAAAGGTATCCTGACTCCTTAAGGCTTACGGTAAAATAAGGAGTTGACATCACAGTTTACAAAAAGGTTTCATTTGTGTTATAAAAAATGCATTCTCAAAACTTCAAGACAGACATAGGCTTTTGCATTCTTAAAATAATATTGTTTGCATATGATCATTTGTTTGAACAGCAAAGGAATTCACACGACGAATATCTGATAAACAAAGGTCTTCTCAATAAAAGAGTCACCTCAAGTGGAAAGAGCACTTCCAATCAAGGGGCATGGCATGAGCATTGTCCATTATCTGGGGCATGACAAAACACTGCTAACAGGGGCAACTCCCTACATCCTGAGAGCGTGGACATAGTCGAAGAAAAATACTACGCGTAATCAAAGACCCGCTAGGTTGACATACCTAGGCAAAAATAAGGGCTTCCCGACGAACCAAAAGGGTTCGGGCAAAATGAAGGGATGAAATGAAAAAAATCTGTACACCCGGCAAGTCGAAAACCTGAAAAGGCGGCTTGGGCAAAAATGGGTATCCCGGTGGACTGAAAACCCGAAAGGGCGGTCCAGGCAAAAGTTATGGATCAGAGCATACGACTATGTCCTGTCATCTCGTCACTTGCCTACCAGAAGAAGATTGGTCAAATCGGTGGTCAAGCACCTCCACAGGTATCTTCCTCTCCCACATCAGAAACAGGGGCAATAAAGAGTTGTCTAAGCAATCTGATTGTTCGGTCCTCCAAGGTATCAAGGTAGGTTCCGTTGAAGAACATAACCAATGCAGTTCAATACTTCCCCAGGAGAGTCCAATCCAGTTTCCCCAAGAAAGTTGGAATCCATCTCCCCAAGCAGTAAGCTTATCCCCAGTAGATTCTGGAAGCTTACCCTCGCAGAGCATGAACACGCGTCTCCCGGTTTTATTCAAAGAGTTATTTCCTTACCAGGATATAACTGGGTTATCCTCAGCCAAAAGCCACGGAGAGATCGTCCTCGGCGAAGTCGTCTTATCCCCAGCGAAGTTTATCAACACTTCCAACACAACAATGGCATCCCCAGCAGAGTTATCATCAACCTCAGCAAAGTATTCCTCTCCCCACAGAGTATTCCCCGCAGAGTAATCTATTCGCCAAGTTTGTTTCCCATTGGAGTCATCTTCTCCTGCCGGTATTCTTGCAACTATCATCCCCAGCGGAAACAACAAAGCATTGTTCTCCAACATCAGCCCAGGATAAACTCCTGGCATTCGTCAAGGATTTATTTTCCCAAAACGGAAATGCATTCATAAACATCACATCTTCATACATTATAGCATGCATATGCATCATACTACACGAATCTCATCAATTTTGAGGACATCCTGAAATCATGCAGTTCATGCATCATGATCTTGCATACAACTGATGCTTTACCTTTTCAGGAAAGGTCAATACAAAGATGATTACTATCAACCATCGCAACTCTTTCTAGATATAGTTCAGATGTGAACCAGATATGGCGACGTTCTGATACTTCTTCCAGATTTCCTTCTAGATATAGTTCAGATGTGAACCAGATATGGCGACGTTCTGATACTTCTTCCAGATTTCCTTCTAGATATAGTTCAGATGTGAACCAGATATGGCAACGTTCTGATACTTCTTCCAGATTTCCTTCTAGATATAGTTCAGATGTGAACCAGATATGGCAACGTTCTGATACTTCTTCCAGATTTCCTTCTAGATATAGTTCAGATGTGAAGCAGATATGGCAACGTTCTGATACTTCTTCCAGATTTCCTTCTAGATATAGTTCAGATGTGAACCAGATATGGCGACGTTCTGATACTTCTTCCAGATTTCCTTCTAGATATAGTTTAGATGTGAACCAGATATGGAGACGTTCTGATACTTCTTCCAGATTTCCTTCCAGATATGGTTCGGATGTGACCCAGGCATGGCGACGTTCTGACACTTATTCCAGATCCCCCTCAGATAACTTAGAGATGCTCCGGACACGGAAGCTGTTCTATTGTTTATTCAGAGATCACCTTTCTAGAGATGGTTCAGATGTGACCCGGATATGGCTACCTTCTGATACTTATTCCAAAGTCATTCAGATATAGATTGGAAATGCTCCAGATATGGATGTTGTTCTTCGGCTTGTTCAAGTTTCTTCTCAAAGATGGCTCAGATATACTCCAGAACCGAATGCTATTCTATCACTTATTCACAGTTTCTTCTCAAACAACTTAGAGATGCTCCAGACCCGGAGAATATTCTATTGTCTAGTCCAGATTCATTCGAAAGACTATTCCAGATTCTGTTTCTTATCCAGTCAAAGGCCTTCTCTGGTTCAGTCAGATCGACCCTAAGATCTCCCTGTTTCTTATCCAGTTGAAGACATTTCAAGACCTAGACCGGTTCAGTCAAATCGACCCTAAGATTTTTCTATTTCTTATCCCGTCCAAGGCCTTCCCTGGTTCAGTCAGATCGACCCTAAGATTTTTCTGTTTCTTATCCAGTCAAAGGCCTTCTCTAGTCTAGCTAAATCGACCTCTAACAGATTTTCCTGATAAAGACTCAGTAGAAGATATCCAAGATTCTCTCAATGATTACTGTTGAGGTTGAAGTCGCCCAAGATTCTCTCAATGATTACTGTTGAGGTTGAAGTCGCCCGAGATTCTCTCAATGACTGCTGTTGAGGTTGAAGTCGCCCCAGATTCTCTCAATGACTACTATTGAGGTTGAAGATATCCAAGATTCTCTCAATGACTACTGTTGAGGTTGAAGTCGCCCAAGATTCTCTCAATGATTACTGTTGAGGTTGAAGTCGCCTATGGTTCTCTCCCCGTTACTGCGGAGGTAGTAATCGTCCCCAGATTCTCTCAGCGTTACTGATGAGGTTGAAGTCGCCCAAGATTCTCTCAGCGTTACTGTTGAGGTAGTAATCATCCAAGGTTCTCTCACCGTTCCTGTTGAGGTAGTAACCATCCCTGGTTCATTCATCACCTTTTGAAGATCCAGATCCAGCTCCTGTAACCAGTCAGGACACATCCTACACAAAGAATTTGAAGACCAGCTCCTGTAACAGGTCAGGTAATCATTTTTCTTTTTCAGGTACGCAAACTCTCTCTAAGGAATCTCTTACGCGATCAACATCCAGATGGCATCTATAAGCCCATTTACCTTCCATCATCTCTTAGCATGGCATCTATAAGCCCATCATCCTATCCATCAATCTCCAAATGGCATCCTTAAGCCCATTCCTACCATCACACTACTATGTGAACGCAAATTTCTGGGCACTCTAGTGTTCAATCATCTTCCACCTTCGGATTACGAAAGGCACATCAGCCAATCTGCATCCTCAGGTTTAAGAAGATTGAACAGGGGCAACTGTTGTACCCCAAAATTTTCCCTCCCATATTCTTCAAAATTTGCCAAGTCAAAGCTTCAAAATCTCCCCAAGGGTTGCATAGTTCAAGGGCCTCCTAGCAGTCAAAAACTAGGGTTTTGGTTCTGACAAAGAAAATGAAGTTTCCAAGGGTCCAATCAAGTCCCATATGCCTATAAACATGGTCAAGCATCCTCATGTCAAGTTTCAAGACTTACAGCACAAAATTGCATAGTCAAAAACCCTAATTGCACTACAGTCAACTGTAGGGGCAAAATGGTCATTTCGTAGTCAAAAGTTCAAATTTTTGGTCAACATCTCATTTTGAAGCCACAAACATCATTTGATCAATGCTTGATCATGATTCTCAAAGCTTGGCTCAAAAAGTCTCAAGATGCAAAAGTTTCCATATGTGGACAGTTGAAAAAGTCAACTGTAACTTGACCAAGGCATAACTTCCACATGGATTATCAGAAAAATTCCATCCAAAGCTCATTTTGAAGAGAAAGGCATTTCCTACAACTCCTCTTCACACTCCAAGTCCAAGAAATTCTCTCACAAAAAGTTATCAATTTCTACATTATAGGTTATTTTCAAAAGTCAACAAAAAGGGACTTTAAGTCAAAGACCATAACTTGAGATTGGTAAATCCAAATGACATGGAACCAAGGACATTGATTAGAGGACTTCAGGACCTTTCCAAAATGTCCAAGAACATGATCAAATCTTAAAAATTGAGCAAGATATGCCTTGTGGAAGTTGGGAAATTTTTGGATATTTTGAAAAGTCAACTTTGCTTCAAATGTCTTAAAAATGCTAATGGGCCTCTTTTTCTTCCAAGATTCATCATCCAAAGCATGTGCACGACCATTTGGCCCAAAGGGAAGTTATTCATCATTTTTATTTTATTTATTTGAATTTTTAATTGCTAATAATTCATTTAATTAATTAAAATATGTGGAAAATGCTAAACCTAAGTTTTCAAATCTTTTTATGCATGAAACACACTCAAGATTTCGTGCATGATCAGATATAGAAAGAATCATGGTAATTGGATATGATTGGCATCAAAAACATGTGAAAAAGATTGAAAAATTATGGCATGAAAAACAAATATCCTCTCCATCAATTCATTGATTCTTTGGACCAAAAACCTTACCCTAATCGTTCACACATATATATACATGATAACCCTAATGCCAAGAACATGAATGCTGCGCCCCATCTCAAGAACCAAACTTGCAATTTTATCAAAAAATTCAAAAACTGAAAACCCTATTCTAGCACGATTCAGAGGGAAACTTTGATTCCATTAGCTTGCAAAGGTCTCAAGGGACGTTTCTGAATCAAAAACATCATTCCTAACATCAAGAATTGGTAATTATAAGTCAGACTGTGTCACTTTTTTTGCATAATCGCATCTGATCATTCATGCCATAATTTTCAAATCTAATGCTTGTTTTGTGTTGCTCTTGTCATTCTGAAGCTAACCCAGTTGTTTGATTGAGTTTTCCTCATCCATACACGATTTCACCATTGATGCTAACTAGGGTTCTTCAAGCTTCGAATTGGGTATTTTCATGTACTGTAAAATTGGGACTTCCCAATACCATGATCAAAATCAGGACACTTGGACGAATCGATTGCCATAGTCGCGCCTAATTTATGAAGCACCATAGCCTAATCGCTATTTTGGAAAAAGGCATATTTTGGGGGGGGGGGGGTTCAAAACCCCCGCTAATTCTTTTTATGTTTCAGGAAAATGCAAACAATGAAGAAGACGATGAAGTGTAGGACAGCAATTGGTTCATTTAAATTTCGCGCTAAAAAAGTCCACTAACTCACGTTTTGATTGATATTATTTGTTAGTTATATTACATACAAAGCATTCAGGTGGTTCAGTTGGCAAGGCGTGGGGTTGGTAATCTCTGGGACCTGGGTTCGAATCCCAGGTCCCCCTCCCTTTCCATAATATTTTTCTTAATGTCATTCTATGCAGCTGGCTCTCTGAAGACCACCATACGTCCCTCCTCCAGGCGTGCCACGCGCTTATTGATACCAATCTAAAGGCCCAGATTTGGAGAACACCCTGGACGTTGGTCAAACATGCCACATGCTTCCTGAAAAAGTAAAATAAGGCCTTAAAACCTTGTGCCAACAATGCTAATGGTACCTCCAATTGGGGACAGAACCCCCTAAGGTTTTGCAATTCAATTCTTTTTTTTTATTTTATTTGTGTCAATTGTTTCTTTTTTTAATTATTTAATTTAATTTATTTTTATAAAATATAAAATAATATAAAAATCAGAAAGTCATAAAAAATCAAAAAAACATATTTTATTTTAATATTTTTGTAAATAAATAATATCATTTAATTTAGTTTTAAATTTAGGTTTAATTCAAATATTTTTCTTAATAAATTAAAAAAAGTGTAGAATTAGGGTTCTAAGTATTTTTTATTCTTTTTCTTTTCTTTCACCATAATTAATTATTAAATATTATTTTTGTAAATAAATTACCATGTAAATAATTAGATTAATTTTAGGTTTAATTTTAACATGTTTTTCTTAATAAATAAAAAAAACTAGAATTAGGGTTAATTTCTCAATTTCATTTAATTCTCTTATTAAAAATTCATAAATACAAAAACCTCAAAAACAATTTCTTTCTTTTATTTAATTTAATCAATTTCATAATTCTAATTTAATTTCATAACAAAGGGTCCAACGCCCTCGCTTTCAATTTTAATTCAATTCGCGCATTTTATTTTATTTCTTATAATATTTATGTAACTCTCCCAAAGCCGTGTAAATTTATATTTCTCGCACTTTACTTCTTTATTTTCTGTCAAATCGGGTCCTGGATTAAATTTGGCGATGTGGACCCGCGCCTTTGTAATAGTTTAGAAACTTTTAATTTTCGCACTTTTAACTGTTAATAATGGCATGCAAGAATGAATGACAAAAATAAAAGCAAAAGCGTAGATCACTCATGACATGACAAAAGACAAAAATATCTGAAAACGACACACGAATCACACACCACCCCTAGGGTACGCCTCACTGTTGCCTTGCCTCTCGAAAGGTGATCTTCGAGTAGAGGATGTCTTAGTAAGTCCTCATGATCCGGGAACCTGGCATGAGGGTAGCTTCTAAGGTGTCTTCCCATTGCTCCGGTGATCACCATGTCCCGAACCTCGAATTGACCCGAACACCTCCAACGGTGGTGCTACCTACCTCTCAATGGTGGGATGGCGCTACTTTAAAGGACATTTACACATACGAATTCCTTAGGGTAGGTAGACGACTCTAGATACTTGCTCTAATTTCAAAAACAAATCAAAAATACTTTTCACACCGACACCTTTTCAAAAAGCTTTCGAAAGCATTTTTTCAAACACTCTTGAGGACCGATACAAGAGTCGAACTGGAATTTTCAAAGAGACTTTTTTAAAACCCACAGTTGAAAAGCAAACAAACCATTTTTGAAAACACAAATGAGCAAGTATCTAAGAGCCCATGGATAACCATGGATAGAAAGGGTGCTAACACCTTCCCTTTCTATAACCTACCTCCCGAACCGAGAGCAATCTCTATAAGGAATTTTTCTGTGCTTTTGTCCTTTCCATTTGGAGAAAATAAAAGACGGTGGCGACTCTTGCTTCCGCGACATTTCACGAACCAGCGTTAAACAGTCAGTTCCAGATCCACCGATCACAAATAGGAGCACAAAGAGATACAAGATAGAAAGTCAAGGGCTTTAGAAGTATGTGATTAACATTAAATCCCTGTCCCTCACATGTGTAAGGGTTTACATAATGCCTCCGACTCTTGGCCATTGATCCCTATTTTTGCGCCTAGATATGTGGGTCTGCAAAAATAGGTAACTGCGCAGACTTGCTCAAAATAGACAGTCGTGTCCGTAACTAGCCGTTGGATCCAAGGAGGAGAGGGATTACGGGCAGACGGTCGTTCTGGACGTTTCCTGGTTGTCTACTCGACTCGTGTCAGGAAGATGTAGAGGAAGTCTTCACTGCGGGCAGATACGTCTTAGACGTTCCCTGGTTGTCTGCTCCATGTGTGTCGAGTAGATCTGGAGGTGGTCGGGATGGGAAGGCATAAGGATTCCAGGAATTAGTCATAACGAGTAGAGACGCTGGTCATTACATCGCGCAGAAAAGTGTTTATGGGAAAGCGTGATTCTTTCCATTCTCGGATCATTGTCCTCATGTAGCTGGCTGAATGAGGACTAGCCTATTTGAACTGGAAGTTATGGTCTCATTGATCCTAGGGGGACAACTGACCACATGTCCCCGTCTTATGGGCAGAAGTAGCTACGGAGGGCAGCGGTGGTCCCGTTAGTCCTGGGGGAAAACCGACCACATGTCCTCGATTGAGGGGAAGAAGTATTGCTGAGGGAAGATGTGGTCTCTTTGGTCCTTAGGGGGAAACTGACCACGTGTCCCTGACTGAGGGGAAGAAGTGCTTCTGAGAGAGCGAGCAAGAAGAGTATTATTGTAAAGAGTGACATTAACCTTATAGCTCATACTTACGTGAGAGACTCAACAAGTGAAGATTGGTATTTTGATAGTGGATGCTCTAAACGTATGACATGGATTCAGAAGATGTTGGTGGATGTTAAGACTCATCCTACATGCACCGTTAGATTTGGTGATGGTTTTAATGGGGAAATCAAAGGATTAGGAAAGTTGATGTATGATAGTTGTCCCAGGTTGGAAGATGTGTCGTTTGTCAAAGGATTGACTGCTAATATTATTAGTGTAAGTCAATTGTGTGATCAAGGTTTGTTATTCAACTTCTAAAAATCAGAATGTCTAGTCAAAAATGAGAAAGAAGTTGTTCTAATGAAAGGGGTCAGGTACAAAGACAACTGTTATTTATGGGAATCTCAAATAATTGCTCATTCTCTAACTTTCTCAATAACCAAGGAGGATCAAGTGAAGTCATGGAATGAAAAACTTGGACATATTCATTTCAAAAGAATGAAGGAAGTCATATCTAAAGGAGTCATCAGAGATATACCAGATCTCAAGATTGAAGAAGGAGAAGTCTGTGATGTGTGTGAAAGTATGAAGCAGTCTATGATGTCACATCCAATGTTGTAACATCAGACTACTACCAAAGTTCTGGAACTTCTCCATATAGATGTAATGGGACAATTATAGATAGGCAGCCTAGGGGAAAAAGGTATGTCTTCATGGTTATAGATGATTATTCTGTATATACTTGGATGAATTTTCTAAGAGAGAAATCAGATACCTTTGAAGTCTTCAAAGATCAGTGTCAAAGCATTCAATAAGAAAAGATGAGTGTGATTGTAAAGATAAAAAATGATAATGAAAAGGAGTTTATGCATGAAATTTTTTATGAATTTTGTGATTCTAAAGGAATAAGTCATGAATTCTCTTATTTCTGGAAAACTCAGGGAGATGGAATTGTTGAACAAAAGACTAAAGCAATACAAGAATCAGCTAGAGTGATGCTTAGTGCTAATAAACTACCATATGAGTTTGGGGCTGAAGCTATGAATATTGTATGCTATATTCATAGTAGGATCACCTTGAGAGGAGGTATTGTCTCTACTCTTTATGAGCTATGGAAAGGAAGTAAACCTAAATTCAAATACTTTCATGTTTTTGGAAGTAAATGTCAGATCTTTTGTATTAAAGATCAAGTGGACAAAAAGAGCTTCATAGTGGATGAAGGGATATTTATGGGTTACTCTTCAAGCAGAAGAGGATATAGGATCTATAACTCCAGAACCGATATGGCTATGGAATCTATCAATGTGAGAATTGAATATTCAATTGTTGAAGAAAAGGAGGATGTTAGAGATAGTGTTGGAACATCCTATGTGCAAACTGATGAAGCACTAGGAGAGGATATTTGTGAATTCACAAACTCTAAGGCAGTGAAATTTTAGTCCAGCGCATGTCTGTCTACTGAGGGACAGATAGAACAACCCAGGGATTTGATCGATAGTCATCCTGATGAAGGTAGCATCAGTGAAGAAAATTAGAAAAATATCAAATGGATGTGTTGCCTTAAGGGAAACAAGTGGAAGTTTCTCTGAACTTGAGTTAAAGAGGTATGATGTCAAGAGAGATGTCATAACATTTTATACTGAAGATCTAAATTTGTTTAGCTATCTTATTCAACATGACTGGTACAAGGATCTTGGATGTTTCCAGCAACTGATCAAGCATCTTGTTGAAGGAAATGATGATACTCTGAAGCTTATGGACAAAAAGGAATAACTTGTTATTATCAAAGACAGTGGGATTGGAACTTGTACTATTGAAGAGTTATATCAATTATGGAAAAGAGGAAATACAATGTCAACTGCATTTTTCCTCTATGTTATGGGGCATGATATGCCTATTGTTGGGATTATTGGCTGGAAGAAAGGTATTCTACAAGACAGTGGGGCAAGCTATAACACCAAGGAATACAAAAGGCCTTTTGATAGGGGAAGGAGGCTCGTTCACAAAGGCAAGAAGTGGAAGACCACCTGAAGCTAACCAAGAGTTGTGTTTCCATCTGTGTGCTTCCATATATGTTATTGCTAGCATGCAATGTATGTTTCTAAGATGTATTATTTTGCCTCAGTGCAATGTGTTCTGAAGTGTTCTCTGTGTTTCCATTGTGTGCATTTACTCTGTGTCTTTTTGTCAATATTTTGGCTAAAAAGGAGGAGTAAAGTGTTGTGTCCTAATGTCATATCATATGTCTTGACATTTTAATTTATCATTGTGATAAGGATGTGTGCTGTCGCTTCTATGAGAGTAGTTGTGTGTATAGTTGCTCATGCAATCATTGAGTGAGAGCATGTAACACCCTAAATTCCCCGTGCAATTATTTAATTGAAATTCAAAGGAATTAAAATATTTCCATATTTAGAATTTTACCTTCATACATGAACATCCTCGTCAAATAAAATACACAACACATTTATAAAACATAAAACCACAAATATTTCAATCTGAATATTCTTTCATTTATTTGCAGCGGAAAAACATCAACAATAGTTAAAACTCTTCAACACAAGTCAAAATCTCCAAATAATCCAACTAAAATCAACAATAATTAAAAATAAATGAAACAGAGTACTACAGGAGTTTTCTCCAAAACATAAATAAAAAAACGCCAAAAACCCCTAGTGTTACGTATTAGAGCTGACACCGACTCAATCTACTCAAAATATGGCCAAAACTCCTCAGCTAGTAGCAACTCTAATCTTCAGTACCTGAGTGATGTCGTATAAAGCATCATTCCAACATAAGGGTGATATATCATAACAATATAAAATATATATAATAATGATTAAGCAATGGTTTAATACACATGGTTACACATATCATATCTCACACCTACATATCAACGACATTCATCATAACAAACATACTAATCATATGCACACACATCATCTTCATATCACAACATCAACAATTCAACAATGCAATGTAATGCAACTGACACTATGCATATGGTACCATCAGGGCATAAGCCCTCTCCATAAATCCAAACCCGGGCTGTCAACATACAACCAAATCCAGGCCAACAACATAAGTCAAATTCGGGCTATCAACATTCAGTCAAAATCCGGGCCAACAACATAAGCCAAATACGGGATATCAATGATGCATGTATGCGAAACTGACATGCATCAACAAGATTATGCAACTATAACATGCCATCCATTCATACAACATTTGCAAAATTTATCAGGTTCAATCATCATAAATACTCCACAATTTCACTGACACTGACACTCAAAGCATAAGCCTCCAAACCAAAAATAATTCACCTACTGTTATCAAAATTATTAATATATTATAGAAAATGTTTTTAGCTTTTCAACGGCCCGAACGATACGTCAAATGTACACTCGAGTAAAATGTTACAAATTTTACATGTTTTTGAAAAATGTTGTCAACTTCAGGAAATCGATTCCCCTGATATGGGAAATCAATTTCCACACTCCAGCAGCTGCACTTTTTACAATTTTAGTTCAGGAAATTGATTTTCTCAATGTTAGAAATCGATTTTTCTGCAGTGTGACAGTGAAAAATCCTACTATTTTTCCAATTACGAGAATCAATAGTTTTAACCCCAAAACCCCATTTTTGATACCAAACCAGAAATTTAATCTTCTCAAAATGAACCTAAGTAATACCTAACATCCCCATTCCTTCCCAAACACAAATCTTCATCAATTTCATAGAAATTCAATCATAAATCACCACAAAACATCAACATTATCACATACATACAAAACCCCAAATTGATCATCACAAAAATCATACAAATATGAGTCCTATAACCACCACAATCCATCAATATATATTCCCTTATAGAGTTAGAACCCCACCCTTACCTTGGTTGACGATTCTTAGTTCTCTACCAAAACATTCCCCCCTAGCTTGTACGTTCTTCTCCTTTCCTCTGGTTTCTATGATCAATTGCAATAAATGATTCTCTAATCCCTTATTTTCCTAACTATAACCCTTGGACCCTAAATTATAATCCCCACAATACCCTTCCTCTAATTTAAATAATTATTAAAAGTCTAATTATTTAATCACCAACTATAGTCCAATTATAATAATAATAATAATAATAATAATAATAATAATAAGTCTAATAATGCACTATATATTATAACCACCTCTATTATTATATTTCTAATAGCCACTAACCTTCCCTAAGATACTCTAACATCGCAGAACACATAATGAATTTATTAAAAATAAATACGATAAAATCAGGGCATTAGTACTCTCCCCACATTAAAAGATTTTCATCCTCGAAAATTACCTGATGTGAACAATTCGGGATACTACTCTTGCATCTTTCTTTCTAACTCCCAAGTTATGCTTTCTCCGGTAACTCCTACCTAAACTACCTTCACAAGAGGAATCCCTTTTCCCCTCAACGTCTTCACTTCACGGTCTTTGATTCTCACTGGTAAAGTCTCGACCGTAAGATTATCCCGCACTTGTACATCATCCATCGGTATCACATGATATGGATCTGAAATATACTTATGCAACTGCGAAACATAGAACACATCATGCAAATTCGTGAGATTAGGTGGCAAGGCCACCCTATAAGCAAAATTCCATACTTTGTCCGAAATCTGATACAGACCACTAAATCAAGGAGTAAGCTTCTTCGATTTCAACGTGTATCCAACACTGGTTATGGGAGTGACTCTCAAGAATACATGGTCTCCTACTTGAAACTCAAGATCCTTCCTCCTCTTACCATGATAACTCTTTTGCTTACTCTATAAAGCTTTCACCTGTTCTCTTATTAACTTCACTTTCTCTGTAGTTTGTCGAATAATCTTTGGTCCAAGCACCATGCTTTCGCCAGATTCATACCAACATAGAGGTGTTCTACACCTTAGACCATATTGTTGTACCCCAATTTTTTCCCATAAGATCCCTCTATCATCTCATATAAACTCAATCACAACAAGATCACACTAGGGTTTGGTTCTTCCCATTATCTTTAGCTTTGCTCATGGAGAATCACCAAGCACTTTGATTTATATATTATGATCATCTATGTTTTACATTGATTAACTTTTAACTAATAAATACAATGAATGTTTATCCTAATTGATGATATTATATGTGAGAACACGACATATTCCATTAAGTTGATCTACAGGTTCATGAGTTTATTTCCATGCCTTCTTCAACAAAGCTTCATTGAGATTCAAGCTTCATCGTTGAAGATGATTTGAAGTAATATCATGACAAAGTCTATTATGATTCATCATGCCTCAAGTTGTCAAAGATAGTTCAAAGATGAAAGGGTTGATTGAAGAAGTTTGACCTAATTGGATAAATCCTTGATTTCTTGATCACAAGTGCATGTTTCCCTTTATTCTTAATATTTGGAAGTGGTTATGGTTGCCATAGTTTATCATTATCATCCTCAAAAACTTATATTTACATGACAAAAGTATTTGTACAAGAAAGCTTGTCAAAATTGAAATAGGTTTCCAAGGCATTTTGTTGCTCCAAGAGCTAGGTTTTTGAACTTCCTAGGGCTATATCTTTCTCATCTTTTGGTATTTTTTGAGTGATTCCAAAGACATGCTTCTCTTTAAAGGGTTATCAACAAATCAATTCAAAAGTTTCAAAAATATTTGAGGTGGTAGATGTTTAATGATGAAGAAAGAATACAAGTCCTCTACATATGCCATCAAATTCCCTTATGTGATTTCAAAAGATCATAACTTGGTCAATTTTTATCTCCTAGAGCCCATTCTTTTTCCACAATGATCTTAAATATGTTAACTTCAACCCTTATTTTATATGCAAAGCTTGAAAATGGGTGTAATATGTCTTAAGGACTCAAAATATTATAGGTCATCTCTTGCATTTTCACCAAGCCATAAATTTCTCATTTTTTGGAGATTTTAAATGGTCCAAGTCTCAAAATGTCATTCAAAGGATCTACTTCATTCCATATTTTTATTTCAAGAGCAAATTTTAAATGAAAGACTATGTTTAGATGCAAGACATTATAAGTCATTTTTGAAGAAAAACTTAGAATTTTTCTAAGTATAAAAAGTCAGCATCTTTTTCTCAACTTTGACTCATCACAACTTTCAGCTCAAGCATCCTTTTGATTCCATTCTTTTCACATTGTAAAGTTTGTGATCTCATCTTTCCAACACATCAGGAATCAAGTCATAAAGCTTCCTGAATTGTACATACCATGGTTTCAAAGTTGATACCTTGGAACTGAAGTTTCTCAAACAGTGAGAATGCAATTTCTATAATTTGACTTCTAATCACCAAATTTGTGCGTGTTTTCTACTTAAACATGATTAGAATAAGTGTATGGATGATTTAGAGTATCAAAACGCATCATTTGATGAGTTTTGATGCACATGTGATCACACTTTCTTCATGATCACAGGTTAAACGATTTCCCTCCAAATTGCATCATTTACCCCTCCTCTTGATTCCATTCACTTCTCCTATAAATACAAGCTCTATTCCACTCATTTTCACAAGCTTAGATAGCCAGAATCACCCTGCCAAACTTTCTCTTGAAGCCACTTTTCTGCAACTTCGAATTTGGTTTTACAGCTTTCCTCAATCCATTTTATTTGTCAATTTTTCATTCTTGAACTTCACTGAAGCTAACAGAAGAAGAACCAAGCTTTAAGACTTCCTAAATCGTGCTAGCCAAGTCAAGTTTTGGAGCTCTAAATTTGAACTTCAATAGGTAGATTCCTTCATCAATTCTCTAAAACTTTGGTACTGTATTGAAGCTCTAATCATTCTGATCCTAGTCGCAACATTTGTTTTCAACTGGAAGTGAGTTTTGGCCATGAATTTTCAAATCCCATTTCAAATCTTTCCTTCCAAAACGACTGAGCTACACCTTACATAAATTTTTCGCGAGGATATCATTGGAATTGTCTTGAAGAGATGAAGCGAATGGTACCGGTCTCGAGCTCTAATTTTTCCATTTCAGAGACCTACAATTCGCGTGGATGGAGGTTGAAGATGACCAATGTGTCATCTCTCAACCAATGAAATCGCGCCATTTTTTTAAAATTTCTGATTTTAATAAATGATTCAGTGTTTTATTCACTAATATCCATGATATGCACAGTGCGCCAGATCCCTTGGATCTAATTACTAATGCGTTTTGACATTGATCAAATGGTCTACTTCTTTTTGGTTTTTATTTTTTTTCTTCTGATTTTATATTTTATTTGTTTTAAAACTTCAAAAATTCATAAAAATTCATTTTAACTTCAAAAAATCTGAAAAAATTCTTAAAAATACTTTTTATTTTTCTCTTTCTTGTTATATATTTTTAACAATTTTATTTTGTGTTTTTATATTTTTTTATATTTTTTCACTTTATTTGAGTTATTTTAAATGTTTAAAAATACTTTTCTTAATTTTTAATTTCTGAAAAAAATATGAAAGAATCCAATGACCTCTTGACAAATATTGGTGACCTCATTTTATTTTTATTTCTGACTTTACAATTTTTCACAATTTTTGGTTTTTTTTTCCTATTTATTTTAATTTTAAAAATAGTTCCTGACTTTAAAAAATTATAAAAAATTTCATTAATATTTTTAAGCTCATTTCTGATTTTTCTATGGTCTCATTGAATTTTTCTTGGATGTTTTGAATATAGTTGCTATTTTCCCCTTTTATTTTGATTTAAAAACCATTTTAAAAATATTTTTTTCTTTATTTTTAAATACAATTTTATTTTTGTATATATTCTGGCTGATCTTGAACTATGAGATTTTGATCATGAGCTTCATTAACATCATTGGATCTTGAGTGCTGAGTTCAACCCCACAAAGAGGGTTGAATGCTTTTAATGATAGTTTGATTAAATTTTTGTTTCAAATGTGGTTTAATTCTTATTCCCTCCCTCTTCATCTTATCCCCTTCTTACTTGTACTATATGTTGTTAGATAATAATTTACATATTATTTCTCTAAATATATGGTACATACATTACTATTGATCAGCCTCAAAATAGGTGCGACTTCTATATAAGTCCACTTACGATTACTTAACATAGCATTAAATTTTGTCCCGATTCGAGAAATTATTATTTGTGGCCCAAACATATGTTTGCAAGCCCAAATATGTTAATTTGAAACCTTTGACCCAATAATCTTGTGATTCATTGTTAGGAGGCTTTAGTCTTATCAATTCTCTAATGAATCTTCATAAGCTTTGATCAAAGTGAATCACTTAAATATCATTGATCATTGTTGCCTTGAGATTTTGGAAATGAATGATATAATTGACAAAAAGAAAATGAAACTTGTTGTTGAGAGACTTTAATGTTATCAATCTTCTAATGAGTTTTCAAATACAAGCTTCAAGATGGTCATTCAACTAACCTCTAATTACTAATTTAGTAACATTTGACTTTTATTTTATGCCCTTTATTTTATGCTTTTATTTTATGCCTTTACTTTATGCACAATTTTATTTTAGCATTTACATTTCATGATATTTTCATCTTTGCTCACTTGAGCATTTAATTTCATGTCATTTTTATTTTGCTCACTTGAGCTTCTCATTTCTTTTTGAAGACACCTAATAATAAACTTGAACCATAAAAAACTTTAATGTTACTTGGACTATTTGGTTACTATCCTTGGCATTATGGAGTGATGGACTTCTTGGACTGAGGGTTAGAGACATTGACCTACCTTGAGACCTTGTGACATTCATTGCTATTTTTTCTGGAGTTCTTGGGGTTTACCCCAAGACATTGGGTTGTTTGTTTTCTTTGTGTGCAAGTTATTCTGATATATGCTTTGTCTATTGATTGGGGATTCATCTATATACATCTATTACTCTGCCTAATTTTTTTGAAGGCTTAATGCACTTGAAATTTAATTCTCAAGAGGTTATTTTGTCCTTGCTTGTTTGGTTTCAATCTAAAGAATAGGAATATTACATTGACTCTTTATGTCAAGTGTTGGCTTCTTGTTGGTTAGATGGTTCTTTTCCCTAGCTTTTACCCTTATGCTTTAGGATAGCCTCTTCATCTCCTCCCATTTTCTTTAATTTCAAAAATCTTCTCCCTCCTTTGAAAACTCTTCTTATTTTAAACTTGAACCGCTTTCACAATAAACTTAGACTTAGGTCCATGCATTTTCAAAAATCTTTTGTTAATCAAACTTTAAACAATTTAAAAATACTTTGACCTTTTTTATGAGAAGAGTAAAAGACAATCAAACTTATTCAAGCTATTTTGCCACTTTGGCTTTTTCCTTTAAGCTTTTCCCGAAATATTAGACTCTTGTCAATCCTTGTAGTGATGTGAGCTATTATACTTGTACGATATGTAGTGACGTAAGATATTTTCCATTTGGGTGTTAAGTGAGGCTTTGTTGATTTTAAAATCCAAGCCATATCCTCCACTTTGAGATGATGTAAATTATTCTTTCTCATAATCATGGGTAGTAAGTATGTTCTTTCACTCGGATAAGATGATGATGTCTATTCTCTTAAAATTAACCAACACATATGTGTTTTAAAATTTTTAAAGATGAACTACGAGTACCCTGATCCCCTATTGCATGGAAGGTGGTACATAGGCACTAAAGGTTCGCAACCGCAACGGGTGAAAAAATTGTAAAATATATTTCTTTCCTCATCTCCACAATCTATTTTTATACAACACTTATAGCCAAAATATACAAATTTTTCAAAGAGGTTCATGTGGAGTACCATAGATGTTTAGGGTGCTAATACCTTCCCTTTGCATAACCAACCCCCGAACTTAGATTCTCTCCCCATCTTTTTGGATTATTTGCTCTTTTCCCATTCCTTTGGAAACAATAAAGCGCAGTGGCGATTTTTATTTTGATCTGTGCGAGTCAAGTCAATCCAATAGCTTAGTCTCAACATTTCTACCGCTACAAAAAAATGGAGACTTCACTGGGGAAAGATTAACCTATTGCTGGTCCATCCCTAAGTGGGTTGAGCCTATCTTTGTTTATATTTATGTATGTGTTTTTATTTGTTGTATATTATGTGTTGTATATATGTTTGTTTGGATTTTCCTAGTTTTCAGGGTGTTTGGTTGTTCTTATTTCCGAACATCGACAACTTCGTGGATACCAATGCCATTAGGGTATTTTTGATAGGGAATCCAGCCCCTACATTATTAGGTGATGCTTATTACTCCGTTCGTCTTCGGGATTCTTATCATGGAGGGATGATCATATGTTGCACGCCCTTGTTGTATCAGTGATTTATTTCTCACTTGCCTCAGGCTGATGCTTTCTGGGATATCAGGAATGAACCTCGTTGGGCTCCAAAGATTATGGCCCTCAATCATTCAGATATTGTTTAGTACCATCAAGCTTACCATGATGTATAGATTGTCGATAGTTGTGATAGTTTCCCCAATGTACCTCTTATTGGTACAAAGGGAGGAGTTAACTGTAATCCCGTTCTTGCACGATGATAGCTTGGATATCCGATGAGGGATAAGCCAAATAGTATTCATCTGAGTGGCTTCTTTCTTAGAGAGGGATAAAATCAAAGGGAAGCTAAGAAGAAGATTAAAAAGGCTTGGTGTCACATTCACATGAAGAGTAGAAAGGACTTGGGACCTAGAGGGGTTGTTTCTTTGGAACCTTATCTTTAGTGGGTACAAGCAAGGGAAATTCAGTTGAAGATGCCATATTCACATGAAGCACCCGTGCCTGATATGTTTGTAAAGACCACTCTCCTCCCCTTTTGGATGATATGGAAGAGCTTCAGCTGGCCCTAGTCAAGATGCAGTAGAAGAAAGAAGCTTGGAAGAATAAGTGTCGGACTTTAGAGATATCCTACCGGGCAGACTTGAAGGAGAAAAATGACTTGATTGAGATTCTCGAGAGTTGTTATGTAGAGATGATGGAGAAGCAAGAGGATTTATTTTCCTCTAGCGCTCAGTCAGGACTTAGTCATTCACTTCCCGACTCTGGAGATTGGAAAGTGGTTGCTAACATGTATGTAGAAGAGAACAAGCGGTTGAAGGCTCGGGTCGCAAGATTCACAAGAAAGCGTCAGTGTGTGGATTGATTTGTATCATCTTCGCTTTCTTAGGATTTTTAGACTCTCTCTTCTTTTTGTACTTGAGATTGTTGAAACTTGCACTGAAAAAGTTATAATTTTTTTTGAAGTTATTATAATGAGATTTTCAGTATTTCAAATGTGTTAGTACTTTAATACTTGCAAAATTCTCTATAATTCTTTGAGTCTCTTGAATTACTAATAAATCACGTGCACTACATATCATGCATCATCTTGTAGATATTTCTTACATTTCTTTTCATACCTAGGTGTCTTACCGAATTTCTCTACTTTGTTCAGCAAGCTGTCTCACCAATATAATACTCGGGCTAATTCCAGAAAGAAAATGGAGAATCTTGAACAAGAAAATTGTGAGTTGCACGACGAGGTTACCGCTCTGAAGGCCGGTATGGCCAATTTAACTGCTCCGATGGAATCATTGGTGGCTGCTCAGAATCAGCCACCACTTGCTCAACCTCAACAAACAACATTTGCTTCTAAAGGTCCATCACTTCCGGTTCCTGTTGCTCAGAATCATTTTCCTCAGGGTTATCCATGGGGAATTCCAGAGAACTTCATTCCAGAAGGTTATAATCATGACACTCAAGCTTCTCTAGTTGTTCAAGTGCTTCTACTTCTGCACCTCCTGTGGTGCATATTACTCCTACTTCTAGAAATGAGACCCACTATGTTGCACCTCCTTCGGTGAATGTTGTGTCGTTTGTTAATGATGAAATGTATCGTCCTATTCCTCCACCGAGTGAAAGCTTAGGCTTCTATGATCGAATGAATGATTTTTAGGATCAATTTGATAAGATGCAGAAAGAGATGAAGGCCCTCAAAGGAAAAGAACTGTTTGGGCAGAATGTGAACGATCTATGTCTGGTTCCAAATGTGAAAATACCTGCAAAGTTCAAAGTACCGAAATTCAATAAATACAAGGGAAATACCTACCTCCGTGCTCACCTTATGATTTATGTGAGAAGTATGTATACTCACATCGATGATCAACGCCTGTTAATTCACTTTTTCCAAGACAGTTTGACTAGTGCTGCATTGAAGTGGTACATGAGTTTGGACAGTGTCAACATTCATACTTTCAACAACTTGGGTGAAGAGTTTATTAGAAAGTATAAGTATAATGTGGACATGGAACCTGACCGTGATCAACTTAGGGCAATTGTCCATAAAGACAAGGAATCATTTAAAGATTATACATAGAGATGGCATGAAGTTGCCGCCCAGGTGATTCCTCCAATGGAAGAAAAAGAGATGACAAATATTTTTCTGAAGACTCTAGGTGCCTTCTACTATGAAAGAATGGTGGCGAGTGCATCGAGTGATTTTACCAAAATGGTGAGTATGGGTGTTCGCTTGGAAGAAGCTGTAAGAGAGGGCCGTTTGACAAGAGGTGAAAATTCTGATATTACCAAGAAGCCTTCATACGAGTTTCCCAAGAAGAAATAAGGAGATACAAATGCTGTCATTCAAGAAAGAAAAGTTAATCCTCCTAGAAGAAATCATCAGCGCCACCAACAAATTGCCTCTGTAACTCCAATCATTAATGTAGCTCCAACCACTATTGCCTATCAGATACCATCCCCTCAGGGAAATCAGGGGCAAAATCAGAAGAGAGAGGCTTTTGACTCTATTCTAATGAGCTATGCAAAGTTACTCCCGATGTTAATTCAAAAGAAGTTGGTTCAGACCAGGCCACCCCCTGTTATACCATCACCTTTACCTTAGTATTACAAGGAATACCAGACATGTGTTTTTCATCAGGGAGCACCAAGGCACAATGTTGATAACTGTTATCCTTTGAAATCTAAAGTATAAATGATGGTGAGATCTGTAGTTTTATCCTTTAAAGATGTGGGCCCTAACATAAAAGATAATCCTTTTCCCAAAGCATGGAGGAGAAAATATTGTGAACATGGTTGCTGGTTGTCCAGGGGACTTCCGTATTTTTGATATAAACCTGGTTAGAGGAGATTTGGTAAAGATGCATGTTGACCTCTGCGAGTTTAGTTACTATACGCATGACCATGCTGGTTGTGGTATTTGTAGTACTGATATGCAGGGGTGTAATAAGATAAAAGGTGATCTTCAGGAAATGATGGACAAAGGACTCATCCATATAATCAATCCTAGGGTAGAATACGAATAAGATGTGAATATGGTCTTTGGATGTCCCGGATAATTCCAGATCTTTGATATGAATCATATGAATAACAATCTGGTGTAGTTGCACGCTACCTTCTGTCACATGGATGGTCAAGTAGAACACCATTATGGGTCTTGCCTGGTCTGCTACAGAGATTCGCGTGGTTGTTCCATTGTGAGAAAGGGTATTCAATTATTGTTGGACAATGGTACTATCAAATTTCTGGGAAATAGAGATGATTATAATGGGATTAATGCGATTGAAGATTGCTTGGATGAGACTGCGTCAGATGATGAGTATGCTTCTACATATGAATTATTTTCCTCAGATGAAGTTATGTTTTCCAGCAATGATTCTGTGATGCCTAAGTATTCTGAAGAGGAGGTGAATGTTATTGTGCCTTATTTCAGTGTTCCTGCCCTTATAGATATTGAGTACTATAGAAAGCCAGTTGTTGCTCCAATAATGATTTGCTTGCCGGGTCTTGTTCCTTACGAATCAGACAAAGTCGTTCCTAGAAATACAATGCTACAATTCTAGAGGATGGTGTGGAGGTTCCCATCCGACCTTTATCTGATGTCAAGAATATTGCTGAGGCCAGCCGAGTGACACGTAGTGGTCGTGTTTTCACACCTTTCATTCGAGGGAATGCAAATGCTGATAAGAAGAATGTTAAAAGTTTTGAACCTAAGAAAGCAGTGGGTGAATCTAGTGGTACTATACTAGAAAAAGATATGGATGATATATTGAAGATTATCAAGATAAGCGACTACAAGATCGTAGATCAATTGTTGTAGACACCATCAAAGATATCTATCATAAGCCTTGCTGATGAACTCTCCTGCCCACCAGAAATATTTGATGATGGTGTTGGGTCAAGCCTTCATGGAAAGTGATATACCTTTGGACCAATTCAGCAGTGTGGTAGGGAATATTACATCCTGTAATAACCTGAGTTTCTGTGATGACGAATTTTCTGATGAAGGAAGGAATCATAATCTGGCTCTCCATATCTCCATGAACTGTAAGAATGATTCATTGTCAAATGTGTTGATTGACAATGGATCCTCTTTAAATGTCATACTGAGGAGCACACTTATGAAGTTGAAGTATCAAGGAGCTCCCATGCGCCCGAGTGGCATAATTGTGAAAGCTTTCAATGGATCGAGGAAGTCTGTCATCGGGGAAGTAGATTTGCCTATTCACATAGGCCTGCATTTATTTCATATTGCTTTCCAGGTTATGGATATTATGCCCGCTTACAACTGTTTACTAGGACGACCGAGAATACACGAGGCAGGGGCTGCCACTTTGACTTTGCACCAAAAGTTGAAGTTTGTGCGTGAAGGAAAGGTGGTCATCATAAATGGAGAAAAAGATTTTTTAATATCTCATTTATCCTCTTTCAGTATTGTGGAAGCGGATGAAGATGTTGTTGGAAATCAGTTCCAAGCTTTATCCATTGATAATATAAGGGGAAATGAGAATTTTATAGCTTCATTTAAAGATGCTCAGCAGGTCGTGCATAATGGCCCTAGTAAAGTATGGGGGCAGATTGTTGATCCACCTGTAAACAAGAATAGAGTTGGCTTTGGTTTTTCTGTGAAGAATGATAAAGGCAAGAACATGAAGCTAAAATATGCTTTGGGAAAATATCAGGATATCTTTCATAGCGGATGTTATCTTCATCCAATTGTTCCTAGGATCAATGCTATTGTGGAGGATGACGCAGAGCAAGAGATGCCGAACTATGTGGCACATGGAGTTAGAGTCCAGAATTGGATCACCATTAATGTTCCCTCTTGCATTCATGTCTCAAAGTAATTTGGTTTTTGTTAATTTTTTTAAAATCTTTCACTCTGCACAAGGTGAGAGTATTGATATTGTATGGGCTTATCTGTTTGCTTTGATCTTTAAAATCAATAATAAAAGTTGTCTTTGATTCCCAATTTGTGTCTTTATTTTCTGCTTTTTCTTGGAAATTGGTAATAAAAAAACCTTTCAAAAATAAATAATAACTGTAATCTTCATAATCACTTGCTATGTGTGTCAGTTTCTAAAAGCAATAATAAATAATATGTGCAGATTAATTAAAAAACTTGTTGAATACAATGACCCTACACCCTCTCCCGACTTTGAATATCTTGTGTATGGGGCCGAAGAATAAGAATATGATGAGATTCTAGAAGAGGTTTCACGGTTGCTTGAGCGCGAGGAAAGTGTCATCCAGCCGTATAAAGAGTCGTTGGAGACAATCAATTTGGGTTCAGAGGAAGAACCAAAAGAAGTAAAGATTGGAGCATTGCTGCATCTTGATGTAAAGAGCAAGTTGATTGAATTATTGAAAGATTATGTAGACATTTTTTCTTGGTCATATCAAGACATGCCTGGTTTGGATACTGATATTGTGGAGCATCATTTTCCGCTAAAGCCAGAGTGCCCGCCGATAAAGCAGAAATTGCGAAGAACTCACCCTGATATGGCAGTGAAAATTAAAGAAGAAGTTTTAAAGCAGATTAATGTCTATTTCCTTGTGACATTAGTGTACCCTCAGTGGATTGCCAATATTGTCCCAGTACCAAAGAAAGACGATAAAATTCGCATGTGCGTTGATTATAGAGATTTAAACAAAGCTAGTCCAAAAGATGACTTTCCATTGCCACATATAGACATGTTGGTTGATAGTACAACAAAATTCAAAGTATTCTCGTTCATGGATGGATTTTACGGATATAATTAAATTATAATGGCTCCTAAGGACATGGAAAAAACAATGTTTATCACACCCTGGGGAACATTCTGTTACAGAGTGATGCCCTTCAGATTGGATAACGCTGATGAAACGTACCAGAGGGCTATGACAACCTTATTCCATGATCTGATGCACAAGGAAATTGAGGTATATGTTTATGATATGATTTCTAAGTCCCTAACTGAAGAAGGGCATATAGAAGATTTATTGAAATTGTTTCAGCGTTTGAGGAAGTATCGTCTCCGCTTGAATCCAAATAAATGCACCTTTGGTGTTCGATCATGGAAATTGTTAGGTTTCACTGTCAATCAAAAAGGAATTGAAGTTGATCCTGATAAAGTAAGAGCAATTCAAGAAATTCCAAAACCAAGAACTAAAAAGCAAGTTAGAGGCTTCCTTTGGCGTTTGAATTACATTTCTAGGTTTATTTCCCATATGACCGCGATGTGTGAACCGATCTTTAAGTTGTTAAAGAAAGATCAGTGTTGTGTGTGGACATATGACTTCCAAAGGGAATTTGAAAGTATTAAAGAGTATCTTCTTGAACCTCCTATCTTTCTCCCTCCTGTTGAAGGAAGACCATTATTATGTTACTAATAGTGTTAGATAATTCTATAGGCTGTATTTTGGGACAACAAGATGAGATAGGGAAGAAAGAATATGCCATTTATCATCTCAACAAGAAGTTTACTGACTGTGAGTCATAGTATTCTGTGCTGGAAAAAACATGTTGTGCTTTGGCCTGGCGGCAAAGCGGTTACAACAATATATGTTGAATCATACTACTTGGTTGATTTCCAAAATGGATCCAATCAAGTATATTTTTGAAAAGCCTACTCCCACGGGAAGAATTGCTCGTTGGCAGATGTTGTATGAATATGATATTGAATACTGTACTCAAAAGGCTATAAAAAGTAGTGTGTTGGCAGATTATCTTGCTCACTAACCGGTTGATGGTTATCAGTCTGTTAAATATGATTTCCCTGATGAGGATGTTATGTTTCTGAAAGCGAAAGATTATGATGAGCCTTTGCCTGGGAAAGGTCCTGATCCTGAATCCCGGTGGGGTATGGTATTTGATGGAGCTGTGAATGCTTATGGGAAAGGAATTGGTGCTGTGATTATCACTCCTCATGGATCACATATTCTTTTTACTACAAGGATGACATTTAATTGTACCACTAATATGGCAGAGTATGAAGCTCATATCATGGGACTTGAGCAGGCCATTGATCTGAGAATTAAAGTTCTAGATGTATATGGTGATTCAGCTTTGGTAATAAATCAGATTAAAGGAGAACGAGATACTTGTAACCCTGCCTTGATTCCCTACAAAGATTATGCTAGAAGATTATTACCTTTCTTTAATAAAGTTGAATACCATCATATTCCCAGAGATGAAAATCAGATGGCAGATGCATTGATAACTCTGGCTTCTATGTATCAAGTGAATACTTGGAATGATGTGCCTCGTATCACAGTGTGACGCTTGGATAGACCGGCTCATGTGTTTGCAACAGAGGAAATGTCAGATGAGAAACCTTGGTATTATAATATCAAACATTTTCTCCAGACTCAGGAATACACGACTGATGCATCAAATAAAGATAGAAAGACATTGAGAAGGTTGGCAGGTAGCTTTTTCCTCAGTGAAGATTTGCTATACAAAAGAAATTATGACATGGTCTTGCTCAGATGTGTGGATAGATATGAAGCAGACATGTTGATGCATGAGATCCATGAAGGTTCCTTTGGTACCCATGCCAATGGACATTCGATGGAAAAGAAGATGCTTAGGGCGGGTTACTATTGGTTGACGATGGAATCTGACTGTTACAAATTTGCAAATAAGTGCCATAAGTGTCAGATTTATGCTGACAAAATTCATGTACCTTCGATGCTTCTCAATGTTATTTCTTCCTCATGGCCTTTCTCTATGTGGGGTATTGACATGATTGGAATGATTGAACCTAAGGCGTCGAATGGACACCGTTTCATTTTGGTAGCAATTGATTACTTCACCAAGTGCGTGGAAGCAACTTCATAGCAAGTGGTAGTGCATTTCATCAAAAACAATCTTATATGTCGGTATGGCGTGCCAAGTAGGATTATCACTGACAATGAATGGAATCCGAATAACAAGATGATGACATAACTTTGTGACAAATTCAAGATTATCCACCACAATTAATCTCCTTACAGGATAAAGATGAATGGGGCTGTTGAAGCTGCTAATAAGAACATTAAGAAGATCATCCAGAAGATGGTTTCTACTTATAAAGATTGGCATGGAATGCTTCCTTTTGATTTGCATGGGTATCGTACATCCGTCCTCACTTCAACAGAGGAAAGTTATCTCTTGTATATGGAATGGAAGCAGTGCTCCTCGTGGAGGTTGAGATTCCCTCATTACGTGTGATAATGGAAACCAAGTTGTCAGAGGCTGAATGGGTCCAGAACAGATTTGACCAGTTGAATTTGATTGAAGAAAAGAGAATGAAGGCCTTGTGCCATGGCCAGTTATACCAAAAGAGAATGAAGAAATATTTTGATAAAAAAGTCAAGCCTCGTGAATTCAGAGAAGACAACCTCGTGCTCAGGAATATCATGTCTTTCAACGCTGATTCTAGGGGCAAGTGGACCCCCAATTTTGAAGGCCCATATGTTGTCAAGAAAGCCTTCTCTGGTGGTGCATTGATTCTTGAAACTATGGATGGCGAGGAGTTCCCACATCCCGTGAATGCTAATGCAGTCAAGAAATGCTTCGCCTAAAGAAATAAAAGAACAACTCGCTAAGTCGAAAACCCGAAAGGGCGATTTAGGCAAAAAGGAGCGTCTCGATAGACTAAAAACCCGAAAGGGCAGTCTAGGAAAAAATTAGAGACCTAAACAGAATAAAATTTCCCGCTAGGTTGAAAATCCGCAAGGGCAACTTAGGTTGAAAAGTTATGGATTTCTTGGCAAGTAACTGCGTCAGACAAGACTTGATCATGGAAGCAACAATCTTCTTGGATTCTCACCATACTTCAACAGAAGTCGCAGCTCAGGAATTCAAAGTTGTTAGGGAGAATAGTGATCATTGTATTTTAATGTATCTTTTCCAATATATATTACCATTTTCCAAACTTTGTAATCATCTATGGGGTCTCGCCATTCGTAGACCACCATTCTATTAATAAAGTTTGAGCTTTTATCCAATTATTTGCAATTCTTAGTTTATTCTTCTTACAAAGACTCCATTTATTATTGATATTAGTTTTCAAAGCAAAAAGATTAAATAAAAAAAATTTGAAAAGAATTTACAAATTACTTTCTACTTTAGATTTTGTGACACAAGAAAAACAAAAATGGTGATTCCAAGGATCGACGAAATCATAAATTTTGGAAGTTTGTTTTCCCCAGGAAGGCTCTCTCAGATAGTTGGAGATGAAACCAATTGGCGTAAGGTGCGGTATTGGGCTTATGATTCCAGAATCCCTAGTAAAGTCTTGGTCTATTTTGATTTCGGGTTTGCATGGTTTGAGGTCTCTATTTTAGATTCCTCAGTAAGTTTTCTCTCATATGACAAAATTCCTTTCTTTTTAGAAGTAATGGCATTATTATTGTTTTCCCAGGAAACTAGGCAAGGGAAGTATATTTTCTAAGAAGTGTTGAAATAGTTGTCAAATTTTTTTTGGGTTTTCTCCCGCCGAGTGTTGGGTTTGATTTAAAATCCCCATAATTTTGATTTATTGTTGTATTGTTTGATTTCTTAGACCCCTAAGTGAAACTTAGAATTTGTTTCTGGATGGAAGTTGTTATCCCCATGTGTTTTCATAATTTATCCCCCAGGTAAGATTGTGTAATCATCACTCTCAGTATTGAAGAATTTATTTTTGGGCCCCTCAGTGATGTGGTGTTAAACTCCCTAATGAAGTTAGCATGAAATCTCCAGTCAATATCTCAATGATGTGGTTTTCATCTACCTTAATGAAGTTAATATTATAATCTCCGGTGAAAATATAGATGTTAAAACATTTGTTTTCCCCATTGAAGTCTGTGTGATGTTCCCAAGTGAAGCCCAAAGGAGGATGTTAGATCCCTGTATTTGCATTGATTCTATTATGTGATTTGATTACTTTCGGGATGTGTTTCTTCCTAGTGAAGTTAAGACATGGAGTAGGAATTTGTTTCCTCAATTGGTACTTACTGTCTTTTGGGAATTCTCATTGTGAATGTGATCTAGTCGAGTATTAACTTTACCCGAGCTAGTTTTGTCTGGTTATTCCCAGTGTTGTATGTCTGTTTTATCAGCATATACATGATAACATTCATACATACGGCATGCATAGCAGAATTAAATTCATTGTTCATTTGCATTCATTAAATTTTGTTGGCATATTACCCTATTTTGCAGAGTTATGTTACCCTCTCTCCATTAGACCGTCAACTTTAAGCAGAAAGTCTGTATTCTTTCAATTTCTCCATAGAGTTATCCCTCGTAGAAGATTTTTTCTCTATCCTTCCTATTCAGTTCTTTATCTGAGTGGAAGGTTACCCCTTATTGAGTTTATTTCTCATCATATGCTATCTCGATTGGCTGTTTCACACCGATTTATTTCTTGTTTGAATATGTGGTCCCCGACAACGTTATTATTTTGATTTCTACAAACTTTGAGCCCTAGTTTGAGAACGTGCATTTATTTTGGCACGAGAAGACTTTAGCTCCTCAACAGGAATATATTGGCATTTCCCCAGGAAGCCATATTTCTTCCCCCAGGAAGTCATTATTACAGTTCCTTCTCATAACAACAAGTGACTATCTCTTTATTTGAGCAACTACTACTTTTGTAGTAAGTCTGTTAGCCCCCCTGAGAAGATTCATTTTTTGTTACTCCAATGAATGGTAGTCTCGTCATTATGGGAGATAGTTCATTGTTGAGATTTTTTACTCTAATGAATGGTAGTGTCGTCATTATGGGATATAGTTCGTTGTTGATATTTATTACTCCAATGAATGGTAGTCTCGTCATTATGGGAGATAGTTTGTTGTTGAGATTTGTTACTCCAAATAATGGTAGTCTTGTCATTATGGTAGGTAGTTCGTTGTTGATATTTGTTACTCCAATGAATGGTAGTCTCTTCATTATGGGAGATAGTTTGTTGTTAAGGTTTGTTACTCCAATGAATGGTAGTCTCGTCATTATGGGAGATGGTTTGTTGTTGAGATATGTTACTCCAATGAATGGTAGTCTCTTCATTATGGGAGATAGTTCGTTGTTGAGATTTGTTTACTCCAATGAATGGTAGTCTCGTCATTATGGGAGATAGTTCGTTGTTGAGATCATTTTCCGATGGGTGGTAGTCTCTTCATTATGGGAGATAGTTTGTCATTGAGATTCACTTTGCTCTGAAGAAGTTTGTTTGTTTCCAGTCATGAGTACTGGCGCCAAACAATTATTACTACCCCTGATATTGATGTTTGCTAGTATTATTCTACTACCTCTTTTCCCCCTAATGGGTTGACAATACCTTTTTTGCTATCTTCTATGAGAGTGGATAATTCACGGTTATTTGTTGATCATCGATATCCTTTATTTTCTTTCCTCAATGTCTGAGTTAATGTTACTTTGTCTCCTCCTTGAGCTTTACCCCAGTAGAGTTGAATACTTTTTTCACCAGTGATTTATTTTCCCGGTCTAGTTTTCTTTTGATCTTTTATTTTTTTTATGTATCCCCAGTGGTGTATTGTATCACCCTTGGATTTGTTCATTTGCATGCATAATCATAAATATTGCATGGCATCTTAGGGCCAAAAATTGTTTTTTTATATAAATATTTAAGTATCTTCAATCACGTAGACACGAAGATTTTAACCTTCATATCTCCGAATAGAAGACACTTGAATAAGGGCAGTTGTTGTACCCCAATTTTTGTCCCTACGATCCCTCTATCATCTCATATCAACTCAATCATAACAAGATCACACTAGGGTTTGGGTCTTCCCCTTATCTTTAGCTTTGCTCATGGGGAATCACCAAGCACTTTGTTTTATATATTATGATCATCTATGTTTTCCATTGATTAACTTTGAACTAATAAATACAATGAATGTTTGCCATAATTTATGATATTATAGGTGAGAGCACAACATATTCCATCAAGTTGATCTACAGGTTCATGAGTTTATTTCCATGCCTTCTTCAACAAAGCTTCATGGAGATTCAAGCTTCATCATTGAATATGCTTTGAAGTAATATCCTGACAAAGTCTATTAGGATTCATCATGCCTCAATTTGTCAACGATAGTTCAAAGATGAAAGGGTTGATTGAAGAAGTTTGACCTAATTGGATAAGTCCTTGATTTCTTAATCACAAGTACATATTTCCCTAAATTCTTAATATTTGGAAGTGGTTATGGTTGCCATGGTTTCTCATTATCATCCTCAATATCTTCTATTTACATGACAAAAGTATTTGTACAAGAAAGCTTGTCAAAATTGAAAAGGGTTTCCAAGGCATTTTGTTGCTCTAAGAGCTAGGGTTTTGAACTTCCAAGGGATATATCTTGCTCATCTTTTGGTATTTTTTGATTTATTCCAAAGACATGCTTCTCTTTAAAGGGTTATCAACAAATCATTTCAAAATTTTAAAGAATATTTGAGGTGGAAGATGTTTAATGATGAAGAAAGTATACAAGTCCTCTAGATATGCCATCAAATTCCCTTACGTGACTTCAAAAGATCATAACTTGGTCAATTTGTATCTCCTAGAGCCTATTCTTTTTCCACAATGATCTTAAAGATGTGAACTTCAACCCTTCTTTCATGTGTAAATCTTGAAAATGGATGGAATATGTCTTAAGGACTCAAAATATTATAGGTCATCTCTTGAATTTTCACCAACTTCACCAAGTCATAACTTTCACATTTTTTGGAGATTTTGAATGGTTCAAGTCTCAAAATGTCATTCAAAGGATCTAATTCATGCCATATTTTTTGGTCAAGAGAAATTTTAAAATGAAAGACCATATTTGGATGCAAGACATTATAGATCATTTTTGAAGAAAAACTTAGAATTTTTCTAAGTATAAAAATTCAACCTCTTTTTCTCAACTTTGACTCATCACAACTTTCAAATCAAGCATCCATTTGATTCCATTCTTTGCATATTGTAAAGTTTGTGATCTCATCTTTCCAACACACCTGGAATCAAGTCATAAAGCTTCCTGAATTGTACACACCATGGTTTCAAATTTGTTACATTGGAACAAAAGTTTCTCAAACAGTCAGAATGGAATTTCCATAATTTGACTTCTAATCACCAAATTTGTGCGTGTTTTCTACTTAAACATGATTACCATAAGTGTGTGGATGATTTGGAGTGTCAAAACGCATCATTTGGATGAGTTTTGATGCACATGTGATCACACTTTCTTCATGATCACACGTGTACACGATTTCCCTCCAAATTGCATCATTCACCCCTCCTCTTGATTCCATTCACTTCTCCTATAAATACAGGCTATATTCGACTCATTTTCGTAAGCTTAGATAGCCAGAATCACCCTGCAAAACTTTCTCTTAAAACCACTTTTCTGCAACTTCGAATTTGGTTTTACAACTTTCCTCAATCCATTTTCTTTGTCAATTCTTCATCCTTGAACTTCACTGAAGCTAACAGAAGAAGAACCAAGCTCTAAGACTTTATAAATCGTGCTAGCGAAGTCAAGTTTCAGAGCTCTGAATTTGAACTTCAATAGGTAGATTCCTTCATCAATTCTCTAAAACTTTAGTATTGTATTGAAGCTCTCATCATTTTGATCATAGTCACAACATTTGTTTTCAACTGGAAGTGATTTTTGGCCATGAATTTTCAAATCCCCTTTCAAATCTTTCCTTCCAAAACGACTGAGCTACACATTACATAAATATTTCGCGAGGGTACTGTGATACGGTGGGAGAACTGACTTGAGGTTTTGCGTTTGTTTTCGCAAATGTTTCGGTTGAGCAAGAGTCGCCACCGACTTTTTATTTTATCCTAAGGAAAGGTTAAAAAGCACAGTAAAAACCTTTGAGATGTTTTCTTGGGTTCGGGGAGTAGATTATAAAAAGGGAAGGTATTAGCACCCTTTCTATCCATGGTTATCCATGGGCTCTTAGTTATTTACTTAGATCATCTTGCCTTGATTTTCAATTGTTTGAAATGGTGCTTTGTGTGTGTGGGTTTGAAAATGTTTTGAAAAGAGGCCAATGTGGTGGCAACCTTTGTAATAATCCATGTTGGGATGTATACAAAGGTGTATGTCTTTTGAAAAGGTTTTCAATGTTTTTGAAAGTTGTTTTGAAAGTGTAGTGATGTGTGGTTTGAAAAATAGGCAAGTGTTTTGTTTTGCAAGTTTGATTCAAGTAACTAAGAGTTTGTCTACTCCTAAATTTCTCAAAGATTTCTCCTATGTTTTTAACCCTTTTAAAAATTTTGTTCCACCATTGCATTTGGTGGACAATCTTGTGTTAGGATGTGAAAGGGACGGGCGCAGGTCATCGTTTAGACCATAATTGCAATGGTGCCAAGTATCTTTGGGCAATTTTTCCTTGGAGGGACTTGATCATTTTTTAGGCAACTTTCGAAAGCGTCATCGAGGGACTATGATCATTTGAATTGTTTTGTTTTGCCCAAAGATACCTAACATGCAACATGGCCCATTATTGAAGGCAACAAGTGGAATACCCTAGGGGTGCAAGTGTGATTAGTGTTGTCCATTTTCATGCTTGTTTATCTTGAATTTAGGTCAAACTATTTTTGGTTAATTGATTTGCATACAAACCCTAATTCTAACATGGCATAATTAGAAAGCTTTAAAGTGCGAAAAATAAAGTTCCTAAGTTATTACAACACAATATATGGGAAGGGGGGTACAAATGTTCAAATGGGGGTACTTTGACAAGAATTAAAACCTAAGCTATTACAATCCCAATGGAATTAAATTATTTAATGTGCAATAATTAAATAAAATAAGATAAATATGCAAGATGCAAAAAAATGATTTTTTATGTGTATGTAAAAAGTGTTTTTCATGTATCAAATAAACAAAAATAAAATTAATTCATTTTTGGTGTTTTTTTTTATGCATTTAGGGCAACAACCCTAATTTTACAAATAAAAGTATTTATTATATAATATATGCAATATTTATTAATCATTTACAAAAAATAAATAAAAGAGAAGTATATTTGTCAAAAAGGTATTTTTAATGTTAAATATTAGTAAAAATAAAAATATATTATTTTTATGTTTTTAACCTAAATATACTAATAAATATATAAGTATTTGTATTATTTACTAAATATATTAAATATGTACAAAAATAAAATATTTAATATTTACAAAAAAGGTATATTTTATATAAAATATTTTCAGAAGATAAAATAAAATAAAAAAATGGAAAATAAATGTATTTGGTATTATTCCTAATATTCTAAACAAAAAAAGTATTATGTATTTATTTATGTATATAACTAACTAAAGCAAATAAATATCAAATAAAATGCAAAAAAATGTGGAAAAATGTTTTTTAATATTTTTATGTTTTAGTGAAAAATAACAAATCAGAATCAAAAAGAAAAAATTGAAAATGGCAAATAAAACTCAAAATGGGCCAGGGGGTGCAACTGTAAAAGCATGGTGTGAAAAGGAAAAGAGATCTCAGGCCCAACCCAAGAAAGGTTGTCTTCAACCTTCAGACAACCATTTGAAAAAAACGCGCGCCTCTGATGCTTCAAACACAACTCCTGATTCCTGGACTTTTAGCACAAACTTACAACATGAAAGATGTCAAGCATCAAGCCACGATTCTGGACATATAAAGAACTCATCCTAACTCTCAGAAATGAGAGAGGATTTCTTCTCCCCCAATTCCTGACCTAGTTTTTATTCAATGTTCAGACTTAAAATTCTCTAAGCACACATAACATAAATGAAAACTAATGATATGGGCATGTTCAGGGCTATGAATGTGACATAATTTCTTCACAAATCTAAACCTAACAATGCCTGGATAGAGAGATACAAGTTCATGAACTTACCTGTTCAGTTGGAATCGTGTGCAACAATGGAGATGCTTACAAGGCAAGGTAATGATTTGTATAGCTTCCTTGATGTCTCAGGATGCTATTCCAAACTTTAGTTTGCTTAGAAACCAAGAGGATCGTGCTATGGTACTTCAACTACAAAACAGAAAAATGAAAATGGTGATGTTAGCTAGGGATGTTACAGGTCGTGTTTAGGGCTTGGAACAGTTTCAAGGGATGATGTGGGATGTGTTTGAAGTGGTTTCAGCAAGAATGCACGAATGGATTGAGTTATGGAACTCAATCTGCAGCAGGTGCCCTGTTTTTGCAGTTCTATGGGGTTTCTGTGTTTTAGAAGGCAATGGAGATGGTTGGCTCGTGTTTTAGGTCAGGGTGGTTGTTTAGAATGTGTTCACAATCTTTTCTTAAGCTTGTCTTGGCTGAGATGAGAGTTGGTGTCTGTTATGCAAGCTTTCTTCACACTTAAGCAAGAAATGTCAACTTGGTTTTCTAGACCTGTGCAGGCCCCCAATCTATGCTGCATACCTTAGCCTTGATCAGTGTGATTAGTTCATAAACTTGTGCCAAAAGGATTTGCATTGTACTTGCTTGGATTTGCATTTGACATAAAGTTCAACTTTTCTAAAATGGCTAATTTGATTTTTCTATTTAAGGGTTAAACTTCCATGTAATGATCAAACTCATAGAACAAGACCTTGGCACAAAGGATTAGCATTTAATTATGGAGTGTAGATGAGATAAAAGACCTGTAATCTAGCTTAAGGCATGCTGAGTTCAAAAATGCAAGGTTATGGACATGTAACTTGGTCATGAACAAAGTGAGTTTTTCCCAACTTGCCAAATTCGATTCTCCCTAACCATGAGGCTGTTTGATGAGTTCTTGGACATTTTGGAAAGCTTGGAATGTGTACTACAATCCATCTTTGAAATGCAAATTGAAATTCTAAGTGGAAGCATGTGAAAAGTGGTCTTGAAGTTAGGCAAAAATCCTGCCTAAAATGGTTCAAAATTTCTCTAAGTTAAGAATGGTTTGGTACCCTTGTTCCAAAAATTGTAACTTGAGCTACAAGCTTCTTTTGAGGAAACTTTGTGAATCAAAGTTGTAGATTTTGCAATGGACTACAACTTTCATGTTTTGACTTTTCCTTGAATCCAAATGCATCTTGATGAGAAAGTGGGACAAAGTTAGGAAAAAATTAGGGTTTTTCATAACTTTGAAAAATTCTAAGTTATGAAAAATCTTCATTTCAAACCCTTATTTGTGATTTTGGATTTCTTGATGAACAAGTTTCATGATTTGGCATGTTTTGATGAAAAATGAATCTTGACACTTGATTTTGACCAAAAAGTCAAAGTTTGACTTTTCAGTATACAGTCAAAAATTGATCAATTGACTGGAAAATTCAACTGTCAATCTTGTGTATTTGGGATCTTTTGAACTTGTTGAGTATGTCAAGACAATTCCATGGGGTCCTTGAGTCCATATGTGAGCTTGGTTTACCATTGGCTAGGTCAAACAGTCAAAAATTACCTTTGTGCAGTCAAAACCCTAAAAATGACCATTTTGCCCTTTTGGTGATCTGATCAAATTTCTTGTGGAATTGTGATCCAAACTTGATAAAATGGTCCATGTGAGTTCATAATGTTGATGTGGGTCAATTTTCATGAGGTTTGACTGTCAATTGGCCACAGTTGACTTTTTCCCCAATACAGCTGATTTCTAGGTCAACTGTCCAATTGACTGGGCAAAATTTGGAATCAAGACTTAAAACTTGGTATGGATAAACTTGGGAGTCCAACATGAAGCATGGAAGTCATCTTAGGCATTTTAGGTCAAAATATCTTTGTGCAAACACAAACCCTAATTTGGGTCAACAGTGCAAGGAGAAGTCTTGAGCAGAGGAAACCCTAACTGGATCTTGAGCTCCAAGGGTCTTGTGATGAGAAAATATTGAGAAAAATGGGAGGGCAAATTTTGGGGTACAACAGTTGCCCCTGTTCAATATTCTTGAACCTGAAGAGTTAGATTGGCAAGTTTGCCTTTCGTGACTCGAGGGTAAAAGGAGATTGGACACTAGAGTGCCCGGAAATTTGCACTCGCATGCTGGAGTATCAGCAATGTGATGTCGGGAATGGGCTTATAGATTCCATTTGGAAGTGTTGATCGCATAAGAGATTCCTTAGCGAGAACCTGTGTATTTTGAGAAAGAAAGATGTTTTCCTGGCTTGTTACAGGTGTTGATCTTCAATCTCTTCATGTAGACATGCCCTGGCTAGATACAGGTGTCGAATCTACAATCGGTTGCTCACAGATATGCCCTGGCTGGATACAGGTATCGAATCTGGAATTGTCGTCAATAGATATGCCCTGGCTGGATACAGGAATCGAATCTGGAAATAGTCGTCAACAGATATGCCATGGCTGGATACATGAATCGAATCTGGAAATAGTCGTCAACAGATATGCCCTGGCTGGATACAGGAATCGAATCTTCAAACTCTTCAGATATGCCCTGGCTGGATACAGGAATCGAATCTGGAAATAGTCGTCAACAGATATGCCCTGGCTGGATAAAGGAGTCGAATCTTCAAACTCTTCAGATGTGCCCTGGCTAGATACAGGAATCGAATCTGGAATTTGTCGTCAACAGATATGCCCTGGCTGGATACAGGAGTCGAATCTGGAAATAGTCGTCAACAGATATGCCCTGGCTGGATACAGGAATCGAATCTTCAAACTCTTCAGATGTGCCCTGGCTGGATACAGGTATCGAATCTGGAATTGTGACAGTTGAAGGTAGTTGTTTTTTGGATTGTCTTTTTCCCTGAAAAGGCAAGACATCAGTTGTATGCAATGTCATGATGTATGAAATTCATGATGTCATGATGTTCCAAATGAGATAGTGTTGTATGCACTTTATCATGTATGTAAGCAAGATGTATGAAATGTGAAATGTTTATGAATGTATTTTCGTCTAGGAAAATAAATCCTTGACGACCGGCCAGGGAATTAAATCCTGGGCTGATGTTGAAGAGTAGAGTTCTTCGTTTCCGCTAGGGATGATGGTTGCGAGAGTACAACGGTAGGAGAAGATGACTCCGTTGGGGAATAAACTTGTTGGAGAGATTACTCTGAGGGGAATTACTCTGTGGGAAGAGATACTTCGCTGAAGTTTTGATGGGAGCTCCGCTGAGGATTTCAATGATGGACTCCGCTGGGGATGACAATGATAAACTCCGCTGGGGATTCTGTTGATAAGTTATGTTGGGGAACTTTGATGAACTCCGCTGGGGATAGGAAGAACTTCGCCAAGGGCGGTCTTCCGTGGCAATTAGCTGAGGATAACCCAGTTATAAGCCCTTGAGAGGAAAAACTTTGAATAAAGCTCGGGAGAGACGTCCGTACTCTACAGGGGACGAGCTTCCAGAATCTACTGGGGATAAGCTTCAAGACCTGCTGGGGATATGGATTCCAATTTTCCTGGGGAGACCTTCAGATTGTACTAAAAAGAAAAGGTTCCACTGGGGTGCCTGTGTTCCGCCGGGGAACAATCTTAGATCAAGACTGCCGGGGATGCTTGATGATGAAATGCCTATACTCCACTGGGGAATGTTGATATCTTCTGGGGATACCCAACTTCCTTTAGGCTGGCCGTAGACTAACTCAGCTGGAGGAGAGTATTGCTGACTTGCTAGGGGAACATGGTGCCTATTGTAGGGCTGATGATAGACTAACTCTTCCTGGGGAGAGTATTGCTTAATCTTGTCCTACTCTGTGGGGAGTTGAGATAACTTGGTCACATTCTTCAGTTGAATCTACTTGGGTACCTTGGCGGACAGAGCAACTAGACTGCCTGGACAATTCTACATTGCCCATGTTTCTGATGTCACCTGTAATCAGTCTTTTGTTTCGCATGCAAATATTTATGAATTAGCAATTTAATGTCAAATGCATATATCAAAAATGAACATTGGACGTTCTTCGCAAGACAAAAAAGAAAAAAAAAACAATTGGCAATTTGTTTGGAAAAGTGAATTTGTATTGATTTTGAAATTTGCCTGTAAATATGCGTTTTTTGTACAAGAGGCTGACGTCCTAGTAAGAGAACGCCGTCGAGAAACATAAAGTTTATACAATTCTGAAAAGGAAACAAAACAGCTATGTGAACAAAATTCCCACTGGGTTCCAACGAACAAAATTCCCACTGGGTTCCAACTCTGCTATTGCCTTCATGTCTTCAAGCGTCTCATCACTAACGCCGCGGAGAAACATAAAGTTTATACAATTTTGAAAAGGAAACAAAACAGCTATGTGAACAAAATTCCCACTGGGTTCCAACTCTGCTATTGCCTTTATGTCTTCAAGCGTCTCATCACTTTGCTGCTTAGTTGAAGATGAAGCTGATTGATCGATGCCGAAGTCTGAGCCAGATAGTTGATGCCGAATTCTGGATACAAGGTGATCCAATGAGACATAGTGTTACGCTTTATCCCTAACTTTTGCCTGGACCGCCCTTTCGGGTTTTCAGTCCACCGGGATACCCATTTTTGCCCAAGCCGCCTTTTCAGGTTTTCGACTTGCCGGGTGTACAGATTTTTATTTTCATCCCTTATTTTTGCCCGAACCCTTTTGGTTCGCCGGGAAGCCCTTATTTTTGCCTAGGTATGTCAACCTAGCGGGTCTTTTATTCATGCGTAGTATCTTTTAACTATGTCTGCATTGGCGGGGTGAGGAAGGTCGTCACCATCCATGGTGGTTAGGATCATGGCTCCTCCTGAGAACACATGTTTAACCACAAATGGCCCTTCGTATGTAGGGGTCCATTTTCCCCTGGGATCACTTTGAGGAAGGATGATGCGTTTGATTACCAGGTCCCCAACTTGATACTCTTGTGGTCTGACTTTCTTGTTAAATGCCCTGATCATCCGTTTTTGGTACGTCTGACCATGACAGATAGCGGTGAGTCTCTTTTCGTCAATTATGTTTAATTGATCAAGTCGAGTCTGGATCCAGTCATCTTCACTCAAGTCTGCATCCTTCATTATCCGGAGAGAGGGTATCTGGACTTCAATTGGCAAGACTTCCTCCATGCCATAGACCAAGGAAAAAGGAGTTGCTCCGGTTGACGTCCTTGCTGAGGTACGGTACCCATGAAGAGAAAATGGTAACATATCGTGCCAATCTTTGTAGGTCACTGTCATCTTCTGCACGATCTTTTTGATATTCTTATTAGCTGCTTCTACAGCCCCATTCATCTTCGGCCGGTAAGGAGAAGAGTTATGGTGCTGTATCTTGAATTGCTCGCGGAGCTCAGTGATCATCTTGTTGTTAAGATTGGTACCATTGTCCGTAATGATTCTTTCCGGGACGCCGTACCGACAGATCAGGTTATGCCGAATGAAACGTGCAACGACGCTCTTGGTTACGGTGGCGTAGGAAGCTGCCTCAACCCACTTCGTGAAGTAATCAATCGCTACCAAGATGAAGCGATGCCCGTTGGATGCCGTTGGTCGGATCTCATCGATCATATCGATGCCCCACATTGCAAAAGGCCAAGGTGCCGTCAGTACATTCAGAGGAACCGGAGGGATATGCACCTTATGAGCATAGATCTGGCATTTATGACAAGTTCGAGAATGTTGGTGTGATACGGTGGGAGAACTGACTATGGTTTTGCGTTTGTTTTCGCAAATGTTTCGGTTGAGCAAGAGTCGCCACCGACTTTTTATTTTATCCTAAGGAAAGGTTTAAAAAGCACAGCAAAAACCTTTGAGATTTTTCTTGGGTTCGGGGAGTAGATTATAGAAAGGGAAGGTATTAGCACCCTTTCTATCCATGGTTATCCATGGGCTCTTAGGTACTTGCTTAGATCAACTTGCCTTGGTTTTCAATTGTTGGAAATGGTGTTTGGTGTGAGGTTTTGAAAAATGTTTTGAAAAGATGCCTTGTATAGGCTACCCTTGTAACAATTCTTTACTCGAATGTTTTACAAAAGGTGTTTTGTCTTTTGAAAAGATGTTTCAAGGTTTTTTTGAAAGTTTGTTTTGAAAGTGTTTGTGAAGTGTGGTTTGAAAATAGGCAAGTGTTTTGTTTTGCAAGTTGACAAGTACTTAAGAGCTATCTACCCTAAAGTTCTCAAAGATTTTTACTATGTTTTAACCCTTTTGAAAATTTTGTTCCACCATTGCATTTGGTGGACAATCTTGTATTAGGAGGTGAAAGGGACGGGCGCGGGTCATCGTTTAGACCATAGTTGCAATAGTGCTAAGTATCTTTGGGCAACTTCTCTTTGAAAGGGACTTGATCATTTTAGGCAACTTTTCGAAAGCGTCATCGAGGGACTATGATCATTTGATTGTTTGTTTTTACCCAAAGAAACCTAACATGCAACATGGCCCAATTATTTGAAGGCAACAAAGTGGAATACCCTAGGGGTGCAAGTGTGATATGTGTTGTCCATATTTCATGCTTATTTATCTTGAAATTAGGTCAAGCTATTTTGTTCTTTTTATTTGCATACAAACCCTAACTCTAGCATGGTATATTTAGAAAGCGTTTAAAGTGCGAAAAGTAAAATTCCTACACTATTACAACACAATATGGGAAAGGGGGTACAAATGTTCAAATGGGGGGATATTTAGACGAAGAAATTAAACCTAGCTATTACATCATTTTTGGCATATTTACAAATAATTAATTGTATAAATAAAATGGAAAATAAAATAAAGATGCAAAATGCAAAAAGGGTTTTTATATGTATGAAAAAAAGTATTATTTATGTTAAATAAATAAAATAAAAAAAGTATTATTTTTGGGGTTTTTTTTGTATTTTTAGGGTAAAACCCTAGTTTTTATTAAGTAATATATATATTATTAAATTTACACAAATATTCATTTATTATGTACAAAAGAATAAAATAAAATGAAATATATTTATAAAAAAGTGTTTTTCATGTCAAATATTAATAAAAATAAAAAAGTAGGTATTTTTTTATTTTAACCTAAATATACTAATAAATATAAATATATATATATATATATATATATATATATATATATATATATATATATATATATATATATATATATATATATATATATATATATATATATATATATATATATATATATATATATATATATATATATATATATATATATATATATATATATATATATATATATATATATATATATATATATATATATATATATATATATATATATATATATATATATATATATATATATATATATATAACTTAAACTAAACAAATAAATGCCTATAAATTCAAAAATGGTGAGAAAAATATTTTTTATATTTTTTATATTATAAACAAAAATAAATGAGTCAAAATGAAAAAATAAAAATCAAAAAATCATGCAAATACACAAAATGGGCTCAGGGGGTGTCAAAGTGGAAAGAGTGTGTGAAAAGAAAATACAAAACAAGCCCAGCCCAGATAACCTTTCTTCAACCTCTGGCCAGAAAATATCAAAAAAACGCGTGCCTGTTCTTCCAATTCAAACACCTGGATTCTTTGATCTTTTGCACAAACTTCCAACATAAGAAATGTTAAGCATTGAATCACGATTCTAAATATATAAAAAACGCATCCTAACTCTCAGAAATGAGAGAGAATTTTGACATTCCCAAATCCTGACCTAAGTTTTCTGCCATGTTCAGACTCAAAATTCTTGCAGCACACATAATATAAATGAAATCTAATTACATGGGCATGTTCAGGGCTATGAATGTGACATATTATCTTCACAAACCTAAAGCTAACAATGCATAATAAGAGAGATACGAGTTCATGAACTTACCTGTTCAGTTGAAGTTCTATCTGGCAATGGAGAAGCTTTCAGTGCAAGGTGATGATTGGTATAGCTTCCTTGATGTCCAGAGATGCTATTCCAAGCTTTACTTTGTCTTGAAACCTTTTGAATCGTGCTAGAGCTCTTCACCTGCAAATCAGAAAAGTGAAAATGGCCAAAAGGGTTAGAGGAGTTACAGGTTGCTTCTAATGCTTTGGATAGTTTGGATTGATGGTAGGGAAGGTGTCTGAAGTGGTTTGGGCAAGAATGCTTGAAAGGATTGAGAGTTGGAACTCAATCTGCAGAGGTAGCTCTGTTTTTGCAGTTTGAGAGTGATTTTGGCAATGGGGAGGTGTTGATGGTCTTAGGGTCGTGCTTCAGCTTGGTTAGGATGTTTGGAATGTGTCTACAATATTTGCTTAAGGTTACTAATGCTGAGATGAAAGTTGTGTTGTGATATGCCACTTTTCTTCACACTTAAGCAAACAAAACCAAGTTGATGTTCTAGGCAAGTAGAGGCCCCCTAATCATGCTGCTAACCTTGTCTTGATCAGAGTGTTTTGCTCATAATCTTGTGCCAATTAGATTTCATCTGTACTTGTTGGATTTTCAATTGGACATAAAGCTTGCTTTTGCAAAAATGGCTATTTTGCTTTTTCCATAAATGGATTAAACTTGTATGTAATGCTTGAACTCATAGAACAACACTTTAGCACAATGAACATGCATTAAATTATTGAGTGTTGGATGGTTTAAGGACCTGTAATGTAGCACAAACTAAGCTGACTTGAAAATGGCATAAGTTATGAACATGTACATGACCAATTCAAAAGTGAGTTTTTACCATATTGTGAAATTCGATTCTCTCAAGTCATGAGGTTGTTTGATGAGTTCTTGGACATTTTGGAAAGCTTGGAATGTGTACTACAATCCATCTTTGAAATGAAAACTGAAATTCCAAGTGGAAGTGTATGGAAAATGGCCTTGAAGTTAGGTAGAAAACCTTGCCAAAATAGGTTAAAATTCACTAAGTTAAGAATGGTTTAGTACCCTTATTCCAAAAATTGTAACTTGAGATACAAGCCTCATTTGGGAAAACTTTGTGAATCAAAGTTGTAGATTATGCAATAGGCTACAACTTTCATGTTTTGACTTTTGTTTGAATCCAAATGAATCTTGATGAGAAAGTGGGGCAAAGTTGGAAAAAAATTAGGGTTTTTCATAACTTAGAAAATTCTAAGTTATGAAAAATTCTCATTTCTAACCCTAATTTGCATTTTTTGATTTATTGGTGAACAAGTTTCATGATTTGGCATGTTTTGATGAAAAATGAATCTTGACTCTTGATTTTGACCAAAAAGTCAAAGTTTGACTTTTCAGTATACAGTCAAAATTGACCAATTGACTGGGAAATTCAACTGTCAATCTTGTGCCCTTGGGATCTTTTGAACTTGTTGAGCATGTCAAGATAATTCCATGGGGTCCTTGAGTCCATATGTGAGCTTGGTTTGCCCTTGGTTGGGTCAAACAGTCAAAAATTGCCTTTGTGCAGTCAAAACCCTAAAAATGACCATTTTGCCCTTTTGATGATCTGATCAAATTTCTTGTGGAATTGTGATCCAAACTTGATCAAATGGTCCATGTGAGTTCATAATGTTGATGTGGGTTAATTTTCATGAGATTTGACTGTCAATTGGTCACAGTTGACTTTTTCCCCAATACAACTAATTTTTAGGTCAACTGTCCAGTTGACTGGGCAAGACTTGGAATCAAGACTTGAAACTTGATGTGGATAAACTTGGAAGTCCAATATGAAGCAAGAAAGTCATCTTAGGCATTTTATGTCAAAACATCTTTGTGCAAAGACAAACCCTAATTTGGGTCAACAGTGCAAGGAGAAGTCTTTAGCAGATGAAACCCTAACTGGATCTTGATCTTCAAAGGCTTTGTGATGAGAAATCAATGAGAAATGGGAGGGCAAATTTTGGGGTACAACAGTTGCCCCTGTTCAATCTTCTTGAATCCGAAGAGTTAGATTGGCAAGCTTGCCTTTCGTGACTCGAGGGTAAAAGGAGATTGGACACTAGAGTGCCCTTAAATTTGCACTCGTCAAAGCAATGGATGCGGGAATGGGCTTAGAGATGCCATTTGGAGATGGGCTTAATGATGCCATCTGGAAGAGTGACAGAAACTTGGCGGGGATGGGCTTAAAGATGCCATCTGGAATGAGTATCAGGAAGGTGTCCAAGCTTTGGACCATCTTCAAACTGGGGGTCTGAATAAGCAATAGATTGACATCCGTTGTTGGGAGGAATCCGTAAGCTGTTTTCCAAAAAAATCTTGAGAAGAAACTGAACAAGTGATAGGTTAACATCCGTTACTTGGAGAACCCGTGAACTGTTTTCAGAAATCTTGAAGTTGAATAAGCAATAGAGCAACATCCGTTGTTGGGGAAGCATCCGTAAACTGTTTTCAAAGGTTGCATCTGAACAAGTGATAGATTAACATCCGTTGTTGGGAAGAATCCATAGACTGTTTTCAGAAGTCTTGAGAAGAAACTGAACAAGCGATAGGTTAACGTCCGTTACTTGGAGAACCCGTAAACTGTTTTCAGAAATCTTGAAGTTGAATAAGCAATGGAGCAGCATCCGTTGTTGGGGAAGCGTCCGTAAACTGTTTTCAAAGGTTGCATCTGAACAAGTGATAGATTAACATCCGTTGTTGGGAAGAATCCATAGACTGTTTTCAGAAGTCTTGAGAAGAAACTGAACGAGCGATAGGTTAACATCCGTTACTTGGAGAACTCGTAAACTGTTTTCAGAAATCTTGAAGTTGAATAAGCAATGGAGCAGCATCCGTTGTTGGGGAAGCGTCCGTAAACTGTTTTCAAAGGTTGCATCTGAACAAGTGATAGATTAACATCTGTTGTTGGGAAGAATCCATAGACTGTTTTCAGAAGTCTTGAGAAGAAACTGAATAAGCGATAGGTTAACATCCGTTACTTGGAGAACCCGTAAACTGTTTTCAGAAATCTTGAGGAGGAACCGGTGTAGGGCTTCCTGATGATGAGCTCGTGTAAAACTGCATCTGGATAAATTTGGAATAAGCATTAGAATGTTCCCGTGTCCGGGTCACATCTGAACTATTCCTGGAACGAGTCTCGGAAGATAAAGATTTTAGTCCTTCGACTGATCTTACCTGAAAGGCAAAGAGTTAGTTATATGCAATGTCATGATGCATGATACAATGTATGTTATGTGATATGAATGTAAATGAATGCGCATGTAAGCTGGAGAGCTGTCTTGCAAAGGATAGATGAATCCGGGATGACTGAAGATAAAAGTATCTTGACTGCTGCTAGGAAGAATAATTCCTGGTTGTTTCTGGAGAAAACGGAGCTTGGGTTGTATACCAATCTTTTGGGGAATTCCTGATGACTTCTACTGGGGAGTTCCAATCTAATAGACTCATGCTGGGGAGGTAAGACTGAGAATCTCCAGCTTGGAGGGAAGTATCCCCGCCGACTTCACTGGGGAACTCAAAATTTGCTTTCTCAAAATTTTGTGGGGAGAAGGTTCATTCGTCTGGCTTCGCTGGGGATTCTGAAACTTAAACTCTGAGGGGGATTGAATTCCGGAGGATCCTCTGGCTGAGGGATTGTAAAGATAAGTTAATGTTGGGGAATTTTGATGAACTCTGCTGGGGATAGGAATAAATCGGGCGAGCGCGATCTTCCGTGGTTGTTAGCTGAGGATAACCCAGTTATAAGCCCTTGTGAGGAATAACTTTGAATAAAACTCGGGAGAGACGTCCGTACTCTGCAGGGGATAAGCTTCCAGAATTTACTGGGGATCAGCTTCAGGGTTTGCTGGGATATGGATTCCAAATCTCTTGGGGGTTTCCTTTGAAAGGGTATCAAGACATCCAACTGTTCCTTTGACCTATCAGTAATCCTCTTTCTTGATTCATAAGGAAATGATTATGTTCAAATGCATATGCCTATTTAACAAAACATTGGACGTTTCTCAAAGTAAACAATTAGTGCAAAAGAACGGAAAAGACACAAATTTCTGGGAAAAGTATTTGTATTGACTTTTTATGAGTATATTTGTACAAAGGAGACAATCATCCTAGTAAGAGGATTCTGTCGTAAACATTGAAAGATTTATACAAAATAAAGGATGGCTATGTGAAATAATTCCATGGGATTCCATTCTGCTATAGCTTTCCCAACTCTGGATATCTGTCCATTCAATGCTCCGTTTGCCGATGACTGGATTGATCAGAAGCCTGGAACTGGTTGATTAAGAGATTGTCTTTTGAAGTGATCCGACGAGACATAGTCATACGCTTTAATTCCCTAACTTTTGCCTGAATCGCCCTTTCGGGTGTTCGATCCACCGGGAAACCCCTTTTTGCCCAAGCCGCCCTTTCGAGTTTTCAACTTGCCGGGTGTGCAGATTTTTTTGTTTTTATCCCTAATTTTTGCCTGAACCGCCCTTTCGGGTTTTCGATCCACCGGGATGCCCATTTTTGCCCAAGCCACCCTTTCGGGTTTTCGACTCGTCGGGTTATTTTTATGCGTAGTATCTTTTGACTATGTCTGCGTTCGCAGGGTGCGGCAGATCGTCGTCGTCCATGGTGGTCAGAATCATTGCGCCACCAGAAAATATGCTCTTGATCACAAATGGTCCTTCATATGTAGGAGTCCATTTGCCCCTGGGATCACTTTGCGGCAAGATAATCCGCTTGATTACAAGATCTCCGACTTGATACACTTGATGTCTAACTTTCTTATTGAAGGCCTTGATCATCCGCTTTTGATACGTCTGACCATGGCATATAGCAGCAAGTCGCTTTTCGTCGATCAGATTGAGTTGATCAAGTCGGGTCTGCATCCAATCATCTTCATTCAAACCTGCATCCTTCATAATCCTTAGAGAAGGAATCTGAACTTCCATAGGCAAAACAACTTCCATGCCATAAACCAAAGAAAATGGGGTTGCCCCAGTTGAAGTAAGTGCCGTCATACGGTATCCATGCAGAGAAAACGGTAACATCTCATGCCAGTCTTTGTAAGTGACTGTCATTTTTTGAATGATCTTCTTAATGTTTTTGTTCGCAGCTTCAACAGCACCGTTCATCTTCGGCCGATAGGGAGATGAATTGTGATGAAAAATCTTGAACTGTTCGCACAATGCGGTGATCATCGTGTTATTCAGATTTGTACCGTTGTCTGTGATGATCCTGTCCGGAACACCATACCGACATATGAGATTTTGCTTGATAAAGCGGGCAACCACATTTTTAGTAACAGAGGCGAAGGAAGCTGCTTCGACCCATTTGGTGAAATAGTCAATGGCAACCAGGATGAAGCGATGTCCGTTGGAAGTCGTGGGCTTGATCTCTCCAATCATATCAATGCCCCACATTGCAAAGGGCCACAGAGCAGTCAGAACATTGAGAGGGACCGGAGGGATATGAACTTTGTCAGCATAGACCTGACATTTGTGGCAAGTACGGGAATGTTGATGGCAGTCAGCTTCCATGGTAGACCAGTAATAGCCTGCCCTTAGGATCTTCTTAGCCATTGTATGCCCGCTCAAGTGAGTGCCAAATGTGTCGCTGTGTATATCAGTCATGATCAACTATGCTTCAGCTTTATCTATGCATCGGAGTAATACGCAATCATGGCTTCGTTTGTAAAGGATGCCATTGCTCAGGAAGAACTTAGCAGCGAATTTCCTTAAGAACTTCTTGTCATTTACGGAAGCTCCTTCAGGATAATCTCTGGTCTCGAGATACCTTTTGATTTCATGGAACCAAGGTTGTTCCACTACTTCTTCAGTATTAATCTCGTGACAATGCGCAGGTTCGTCCATTCGCTCGATGGTGATTTGGGGAGCCTCGTTATCCCAGTTGAGTTTAAACATGGAGGACATTGTGGCTAGAGCATCTGCTAGCTGATTCTCTTCTCGCGGGAAATGCTCGAAGGTAATTTGCTCGAAATGAGGCAACAATGTCAGGACATGTTCTTTGTATGGGATAAGATTAGGATGCTTGGTATCCCATTCTCCTTTGATTTGACTGATAACCAAAGCCGAATCCCCAAATACGATCAAAGATTTGATCCCCAAGTCTATAGCAGCCTTGAGACCAAAGATGCAAGCTTCATACTCAGCCATGTTGTTTGTGCAGCTGAAGCAAAGTCGGGCCGTGAAAGGTGTGTGACAACCTTCCGGAGAAATGAGTACTGCGCCGATACCATTTACAAGTGCATTTGAAGCACCATCAAAGTACAGGGTCCATCGGGATCCCTTTTCGGGTCCGTCATACGGTCCGTTACTTTCAATGTTGTCCAAATTCATGATGTCCTCGTCTAGGAAGTCAAATCTCATGGGTTGATAATCTTCGATAGCTTGATGAGCCAGATGGTCAGCTAGTACACTCCCTTTTATAGCTTTTTGGGTGGTGTACTGGATGTCATACTCAGTTAGGATCATTTTCCATCTAGCTATCCTTCCAGATAAAGCGGGCTTTTCGAAAATATACTTGATAGGGTCCATTTTGGAAATCAAAAAAGTAGTATGAGTCAACATATACTGTCTTAGTCGGCGAGCAGCCCATACCAAAGCACATCAAGTTTTCTCGAGCAGTGAGTAGCGAGTCTCACAGTCAGTAAACTTTTTGCTAAGGTAATAAATAGCATGCTCTTTTCGACCAGACTCGTCATGCTGGCCCAAAACACACCCCATTGAGTTATCCAAGACGGTCAAATACATGATCAATGGTCTTCCTTCGACGGGTGGCATCAGAATAGGAGGTTCTAGCAAATACTCCTTGATTCTATCAAAAGAAGCTTGACAATCGTCGTTCCATTCAACTACCTAATCTTTCTTCAAGAGTTTGAAAATTGGCTCACAGGTAGAAGTCAAATGAGAGATGAATCTGGCAATATAGTTCAAGCGCCCCAAGAACCCTCTAACCTCCTTTTCAGTACGGGGAGCAGGCATTTCTTGTATGGCTTTCACTTTTGCTGGATCGACTTCAATGCCTTTGTTGCTTACAATGAATCCCAGGAGTTTACCAGACCTAACTCCAAAAGTGCATTTACTTGGATTCAGCCTGAGCTTGTATTCTTTCAACCTGGCGAACAGCTTCTCCAGATGTTCAAGGTGCTCTTCCTCTGTTTGTGACCGAGCTATCATATCGTCTACGTAGACTTCAATTTCATGATGTATCATGTCATGAAATAAAGCTACCATGGCGCGTTGATAAGTTGCCCCTGCGTTCTTTAACCCGAACGGCATCACCTTGTAACAGAAAGTGCCCCATTGCGTGACAAAAGTTGTTTTCTCCATATCCTCGGGGGCCATTTTGATTTGATTGTAGCCCGAGAATCCATCCATGAAGGAAAACACTTTGTGCTGAGCTGTATTGTCGATCAAAATGTCAATGTGAGGTAGCGGGAAATCATCTTTGGGGCTGGCCCTATTCAAATCCCGGTAGTCCACACACATCCTGACTTTGCCATCTTTCTTAGGTACTGGCACGATGTTAGCGACCCATTGAGGATAGGACGTAACAGCCAGAAAGCCAGCGTCAAATTGCTTCATTACTCCTGCTTTGATTTTTTTAGACATGTCAGGCCTCATTCGGCGGACTTTTTGCTTGATCGGTGGACAGTCTTCTCTTGTGGGGAGACGGTGAACCACGATGTCTGTGTCTAAACCCGACATGTCTTCATAAGACCAAGCAAAGATTTCAACATACTCATTCAACAACTGTATCAGGCGTTCCTTGACACTCGGTTCCAGATTGGCACCCACTTGCACCTCCTTCCGGTCTTCCTCGGTTCCCAAGTTGACAGTTTCCAATGACTCTTCGTGCGGTAGGATGGCCCTTTCCTCTTGTTGTAGAAGTCTGGCTAGTTCCCCAGGTACTTCACAACCTTCGTCATCTTCATACTCGGCTAGATTGACCAGATCTTCAAAGTTATTGAAAGATATAGCAGAATCGTCACCCATGGAATCCAGAGTGGATGGGTACCTGCATTGGTGAGTGTGGGTGTGTGTAAGGGATAGCCATCCTTAAACAAAAAATGCAAAAGGAAAGAAAATGAGCACAAGCAGTTTATCAAATGAAAAACGTCCAATGAATCATTAAACATGGCATATGAATATGAAAAATAATCAAAACCCTTACAAATGGACCTACATGCCCCGGGCAAGGCATGAGGTGAAAAGATAGTGTACAGATTGTTTGAAAATAAATATTACAGGCCAAATAAGAAATGTTTAACAGATAAATTACTGATGAATAAAAGTGATGGGGACAAAGTCTTTTGCCTCCCAGTTGCTCAATCCTCCCTTGACAGTTGGATAAATCCACTCTTCGATGTTGCTTTCTTTGTCTTCGTCTTCCAAGGCGTTGATTCCGTAGGGAGAAATTTTGACTGGCGCCCTTTCAATCTTCGAACGATGCATAGCTTTCTGGCCTGCGACTGTGAACCCTAATCCAAATTTGTCTGTCTTATGTGGAATGTCAGGTAATTGCCCCCATGCTGAATTCTTTCCTTCTTTCATTGCGGCCCTTGCATCCTCCAGAGATGCCATCCTGGCCATCTGCCTCGGTGTCTCAGCAGCCAACTTTGCTACTGCTATTTCAGGAAGGACTTCTTCGAAATGTTGAAATGGCGTCTCAATGAATTCCCCTTCAACCTCCACATACCGGAAAGAATTTAAGTGGCTAATCATGTACTCTTCTTCGCCATGGACAGTAATGATCTTCCCCTTGACAGGATACTTCAACATCTGATGAAAGGAGGAGGTGACTGCACCAGCATGGTGTATCCAAGGCCTACCCAGCAAGCAAGAGTATGATGGACGGATGTCCATCACATAGAAAGTAGATTTAAACACCTCAGTGCCTATCTTGACGGGAATCTCAACCTCCCCATGAACCATTCTCTTTGAACCATCGAAAGCTCTGACAACAATGTCACTCGGTTTCAACTCCAAACCTTCGCAATCTAGTCGGTCCAAGGCCTTCTTAGGCAGTACATTCAACGACGAACCAGTGTCGACCAAGACGTGTGCGAGAGTAGTTCCTCGGCACTCGACTGAAATGTGCAAAGCATCATTGTGGTTTCTACCTTTAGGAGTTAGGTCGGCATCAGAAAAACCTAATCCATTGTCCGCAGTCAGGCTAGCCACGCAATTTTGAAATTGATCTGCAGAGGTCTCCTGGGGCACATGGGCTGCCTTCAGGAATTTTATCAGGGCTTTAGCGTGTGCTTCTGAGCAAAGTAATAGTGCCAGCATGGAGATCTTGGAGGGGGTTTGCCCCAGCTGTTCTACCACATCGTAATCGCTTCTCTTGATTATCCTCAAAATCTCATCCATTTCCTTCTTGGAGGTTTCCGGGATTACCAAGGGTTGAGCCCTCGTCCTGACGAGCTCATCTTGGATTCCCTTACCTTTGTCAGCAGCGGTAGGAGAGACAGTACTAGGAATAACAACGTCTTCAATCAAAGGAGTTCTAGCAGAAAGTTTTATTGGTGTCGGGATGACCTTGTTAGCTGATGAGGGTCCAAAGACTGCTCTTGGAGGGGCAATCTCTGGAGAAAATATTCTCCCGCTCCTGGTGATTTTGTAAGTGCCTGCAATGTTACTAATGCTGGCTTCTTCATCATCTGAACTTTCTGCAGTTATTTCGATTTTCTTGATACCATGGTAGTAGACGTCGCCGCCATAGTTCCATGGTATGGACTTCTCAGAAACATAGGGAACAGGCCCCAGCATTGTTATCTTCAAAGGAACAGATTTCGCAGCTGGTGTAATCTTAATAGGCTTTTTGACGGCCTTGGAAAGATTGGCGTGAATGGTTATGATTGAGACATCTTCAGTATGAACTGGAACAGCAGAAACTTTTTCAAACAAAATTTGTCGACTATCCATAAGGCCTTGGATGCCTTCCTTCAGTAACGGACAATCAAACGGCAGAGAGTAACAACAATAGCAGTCTTCTTTACATCCCGGGAAGATCCCGGCCCTTAATAAATTCAACTTAATGGTTAGCAATGGAGTAGTCAGATCATTGACATCAGCAACATACAAATCTTCTTCAATAGCGTTGACATTTCGGTCGTGCTTCGGCATGGGTGCAGATATCACATTAGGCTTCTCCGGAGCGTCAAACTCCACCTCCTTCGCCTCTATCAGGTCTTGGATTTTATGCTTGAGTGCCCAACAATCATTGGTGTCGTGTCCAACACTGTCTGAATGGTAGGCGCATTTAGCATTAGCATGATAATGCGGAGAGGACGTATTCACATTCTTTGGTGCCTCCTTGATGGTGGCAAGATTCAACTTCAACAGATGGGGAAGCACTTGCGCCGGAGTCATATTAATGTGGGTGAACTGCCGTTATGGCCGTTCCACCCGTTGTTGATTTGGTCTGGACTGGTTATAGCGAGGCTGCTCACTCGGAGTGTTTTGAATCATTACGGCCCCCACAGTTGGCCGACGCTCCGTCTTCCCTGCTCTTCTCTGAGAATATACCACAACTGTCTCCTTCTTAAAAGGTTTCTTCTCGACACTTGCAGTGACACCCTTCTGAATCTTTCCTGACTTGATGCCGGCTTCTATTCTTTCGCCCGTTAAGATCAAATCGGTAAACCCCGCGGAAGAGTTACCAATTAGATGATTGAAAAATGGCCCAGATAGGGTCCCTAGAAACATATCAACGAGTTCACGGTCGGTTAAAGGAGGCTGCACCCTGCCAGCCAAATCCCTCCATTTTTGTGCATATTCTTTGAATCCCTCGCCTGTTCCTAATGACATACCCTGAAGTTGGGTACGAGTAGGAGCAAGGTCAGAATTATACTGGTATTGTTTGTAGAAAGCGGTGGCCAAATCTTCTCAATTTCTGACACTGGTTCCTTCTAGCTGATAAAACCACTCCAACTGAGCTCCCGAAAGGCTGTCTTGAAAGAAATGAATCCAGAGGTTTTTATCTGCCGTATAGGGTTGAATCTTTCTCACGTAGGACCTGAGATGCATTTTGGGACAGGACAACCCATCATACCTCACAAACACTGGCACTTTGAATTTTGGGGGAATCACAATCCCGGCGACCAAACCCAAGTCTTCAAAATCCAAACCCGGTACTCTTTGTAATTCCATGGCGGCCAATCTGTCTTCTAGCCCTTTGTATTTATCATCAGCTGGAGGGTATTGCTGATCAGAATAATCTTCATCCTCTTCGAACTCTTCTTCTTCCGCATCAGACTCGGAAGGTACCGCAGCTCCACCTCCTTTGCTGGTTCCTTCATCAGAAATAGGAGGAAATTCAAGCACCCTCCGAGCTTCTCCGTCAAATCTTCTCCCTAAAGTAGCCACCCCGAGTCTCTTTTTCTTCTTTTTCATTGGGTCTTTGTTCCCCAATTGAGTCTTGATATCCTCCTGACCCTTAGCCAAGGTCATCAGGAGTTGCTGGAACTGTGCATTCTGAGCTTGCAGGTCTTTGACTATTTGCTCGAGATCCATCCTACTGTAATAAACAGCAGACAGATAAGGAAACCTGAAGTGAGACCTGCTTATGCACATGATGAATGGTATGCTTATGTATGCAATGTATTCAAGGATTCAGAACATTCAAAATTGTTTCAGACAAAGAAGAACGCACGTCATATTAATAAGAAGAAATTTGTTAGTACATAAATGCCCCATGGGCCAAATATTACAAAATAACTTCTCCAGGCAAAAAGACATTGCGCATCCTCTTTGGTGCGATGTAGGTGTTGAGGGCCTCTTGCTCATGGAGTCGGCGGGTAAGCTCTAGAACTTTCTTCTCACTGGCGTAGAAGCTAGCTTCAAAAGTATTTTGTTCCTCCTTGAACTGAATCCAACTTTTCTGCATTTCCTCCAACGATGTAGGCATGTCTGGATGTAGGATGGTGTAGGGAACCTCTCCTTCCTTGACGGGCTCTTTAATCACAGGGAGAACATGAGGATAAGTCATCATCAGACTTTGGGCTCGGGCTCGTACCCACTTGAGATAAGGCTCAAGAGGGATGGAGTTCTTGTGTCCCAGAGTCTTGCTATCAACCTTGTTGGGTCTTCCCCAAGCTCTGATGAATCACAGGGAGTTGTTGTGTCCCAGAGTCTGGACCGAGAACACCAATGTACATCGGAGTGGGTAAGAGTCATCAACCGTTGGGACCACCTTGAGCCTTGGTCATTCTTCAGGACAGATTGTGGAAGGTGCGAAATAAACCACCTTGCAAGGAGAGGAGTACAGCACATGAGAACACCCCTCTTTCTCATTGTTCGTGTGTAAAATGAGTGAAGAATGTCCCCAAGCAATGTTGGTATTGGGTTTCTAGACAAGAAGATTTTGACGGCGTTGACATCTATCAATTGGTCAGAATTTGGGAACAAGACCAATCCATAGATGAGGAGTGCCACAATCTCTTCAAAGGCTTGTAGGTCCAATGAGTTCCAACATTCTTGTGCCTTCTCAAACAAGAATTTTGCTAAGAATCCTTTGACGCCGCTTCTGGTTTCCCAATGCCCCTTTATGTCGGATGGTTGTAGATGTAATGCTCGAGCAACATCTTCCGGCTTTGGTTCCTTTTCCGTACCGTTGAATGGTAGTTGATTAAGGATAGGGATTCTTAGGAGTTGAGAAAACTCCTCCAAAGTGGGTACCAACTGGTAATCAGGGAAAGTGAAACAGTGGTGAAGAGGGTCAAAGAACTGGAATAGCACTTTCATCATGTCTTCTTCAATGTTGGTGTTGACTAAGCTGAGCAGTCTACCATGTCTTTCACTGAAGGATGAGTTTTCCGGAATTCTTGAGGTGAGCTCTTTGAGTTGAGGAGAGACTCTCACAAGGTTGACTTAAATGGTATTTCTGCGAGGAATTTCCATGTCCTACAAAACAAGAACAAAGATGAAGATCCAAAATCCTTGAAATGGTTAGTGAATGCATATGATGTTTTATGATGTCTATGATGTATGCACAAAACATATGTACAAGCAAATCACACCAAACCCTAGTTTCAGGCTTGCATGGGGTTTCATAGGTAAATACCCTCTTGAGTGTAGTTGGCTTAAAAACCTGTCCTATAAATAGTAACCGGGTTCTAAGGAGCTCAATATCACGGGATTGTTTTCATTGTTCATTGTTTTGGTTTAGCCACTTAACTAGCGACCAAAATATTCCAAGAAAACAACCCTCAATGAGTGTAGTATCGAGTATCCACCAACTTCGGACTGCACCAAAGCCGGTCATCTCACTACTCCTAGTAAAAGGCCAAGATGGTCAAGTAAGGTTCTAGGTCATTAGTGCTTAGTGACATCACTCAGCGGCCCCGTACTCTCCTTGATTGAACTCAAGGGTTACCGGTACCCACAAATATGTCGCACTAATATAGCTATTGCTTCGACCGTGTCGGTATACCCCGCACAGTTTCCACAATGTATTGCTATCTATGAATGTTTCCCAAAATCCGGGTGTAGGATTGCAAACCCAAACAATAGAGCCAAGATATAAAGCAAACAAATCAAACAATTAGTCATGCAAGAGGGTGATCTAAGCCCTAAGGTTACTCCACCTTTAAAGTTTTCCCCAGCAGAGTCTCCAGTTCTGTGATACGGTGGGAGAACTGACTATGGTTTTGCGTTTGTTTTCGCAAATGTTTCGGTTGAGCAAGAGTCGCCACCGACTTTTTATTTTATCCTAAGGAAAGGTTTAAAAAGCACAGCAAAAACCTTTGAGATTTTTCTTGGGTTCGGGGAGTAGATTATAGAAAGGGAAGGTATTAGCACCCTTTCTATCCATGGTTATCCATGGGCTCTTAGGTACTTGCTTAGATCAACTTGCCTTGGTTTTCAATTGTTGGAAATGGTGTTTGGTGTGAGGTTTTGAAAAATGTTTTGAAAAGATGCCTTGTATAGGCTACCCTTGTAACAATTCTTTACTCGAATGTTTTACAAAAGGTGTTTTGTCTTTTGAAAAGATGTTTCAAGGTTTTTTTGAAAGTTTGTTTTGAAAGTGTTTGTGAAGTGTGGTTTGAAAATAGGCAAGTGTTTTGTTTTGCAAGTTGACAAGTACTTAAGAGCTATCTACCCTAAAGTTCTCAAAGATTTTTACTATGTTTTAACCCTTTTGACAATTTTGTTCCACCATTGCATTTGGTGGACAATCTTGTATTAGGAGGTGAAAGGGACGGGCGCGGGTCATCGTTTAGACCATAGTTGCAATAGTGCTAAGTATCTTTGGGCAACTTCTCTTTGAAAGGGACTTGATCATTTTAGGCAACTTTTCGAAAACGTCATCGAGGGACTATGATCATTTGATTGTTTGTTTTTACCCAAAGAAACCTAACATGCAACATGGCCCAATTATTTGAAGGCAACAAAGTGGAATACCCTAGGGGTGCAAGTGTGATATGTGTTGTCCATATTTCATGCTTATTTATCTTGAAATTAGGTCAAGCTATTTTGTTCTTTTTATTTGCATACAAACCCTAACTCTAGCATGGTATATTTAGAAAGCGTTTAAAGTGCGAAAAGTAAAATTCCTACACCATTACAACACAATATGGGAAAGGGGGTACAAATGTTCAAATGGGGGGATATTTAGACGAAGAAATTAAACCTAGCTATTACATCATTTTTGGCATATTTACAAATAATTAATTGTATAAATAAAATGGAAAATAAAATAAAGATGCAAAATGCAAAAAGGGTTTTTATATGTATGAAAAAAAGTATTATTTATGTTAAATAAATAAAATAAAAAAAGTATTATTTTTGGGGTTTTTTTTTGTATTTTTAGGGTAAAACCCTAGTTTTTATTAAGTAATATATATATTATTAAATTTACACAAATAATCATTTATTATGTACAAAAGAATAAAATAAAATGAAATATATTTATAAAAAAGTGTTTTTCATGTCAAATATTAATAAAAATAAAAAAGTAGGTATTTTTGTATTTTAACCTAAATATACTAATATATATATATATATATATATATATATATATATATATATATATATATATATATATATATATATATATATATATATATATATATATATATATATATATATATATATTAATTTCTAAATATGTATTATATATGAAAAATAATAATATTTAATATTTATAAAAAAAAAGTATATTTTGTATAAAATATTTTCAAAAGGGAAAATGTAATAAAATCAGAAAAGAAAGTATATTTGCATTATTTTTCCTATTTATTCTAAATAATATATATATATATATATATATATATATATATATATATATATATATATATATATATATATATATATATATATATATATATATATATATATATATATATATATATATATATATATATATATATTTATTTATGTACAAATAACTTAAACTAAACAAATAAATGCATATAAATTCAAAAATGGTGAGAAAAATATTTTTTATATTTTTTATATTATAAACAAAAATAAATGAGTCAAAATGAAAAAAGAAAAATCAAAAAATCATGCAAATACACAAAATGGGCTCAGGGGGTGTCAAAGTGGAAAGAGTGTGTGAAAAGAAAATACAAAACAAGCCCAGCCCAGATAACCTTTCTTCAACCTCTGGCCAGAAAATATCAAAAAAACGCGCGCCTGTTCTTCCAATTCAAACACCTGGATTCTTTGATCTTTTGCACAAACTTCCAACATAAGAAATGTTAAGCATTGAATCACGATTCTAAATATATAAAAAACTCATGCTAACTCTCAGAAATGAGAGAGAATTTTGACATTCCCAAATCCTGACCTAAGTTTTCTGCCATGTTCAGACTCAAAATTCTTGCAGCACACATAATATAAATGAAATCTAATTACATGGGCATGTTCAGGGCTATGAATGTGACATATTATCTTCACAAACCTAAAGCTAACAATGCCTAATAAGAGAGATACTAGTTCATGAACTTACCTGTTCAGTTGAAGTTCTATCTGGCAATGGAGAAGCTTTGAGTGCAAGGTGATGATTGGTATAGCTTCCTTGATGTCCAGGGATGCTATTCCAAGCTTTACTTTGTCTTGAAACCTTTTGAATCGTGCTAGAGCTCTTCACCTGCAAATCAGAAAAGTTAAAATGGCCAAAAGGGTTAGAGGAGTTACAGGTTGCTTCTAATGCTTTGGATAGTTTGGATTGATGGTAGGGAAGGTGTCTGAAGTGGTTTGGGCAAGAATGCTTGAAAGGATTGAGAGTTGGAACTCAATCTGCAGAGGTAGCTCTGTTTTTGCAGTTTGAGAGTGATTTTGGCAATGGGGAGGTGTTGAGGGTCTTAGGGTCGTGCTTCAGCTTGGTTAGGATGTTTAGAATGTGTCTACAATATTTGCTTAAGGTTACTAATGCTGAGATGAAAGTTGTGTTGTGATATGCCACTTTTCTTCACACTTAAGCAAACAAAACCAAGTTGATGTTCTAGGCAAGTAGAGGCCCCCTAATCATGCTGCTAACCTTGTCTTGATCAGAGTGTTTTGCTCATAATCTTGTGCCAATTAGATTTCATCTGTACTTGTTGGATTTTCAATTGGACATAAAGCTTGCTTTTGCAAAAATGGCTATTTTGCTTTTTCCATAAATGGATTAAACTTGTATGTAATGCTTGAACTCATAGAACAACACTTTAGCACAATGAACATGCATTAAATTATTAAGTGTTGGATGGTTTAAGGACCTGTAATGTAGCACAAACTAAGCTGACTTGAAAATGGCATAAGTTATGAACATGTACATGACCAATTCAAAAGTGAGTTTTTGCCATATTGTGAAATTCGATTCTCTCAAGTCATGAGGTTGTTTGATGAGTTCTTGGACATTTTGGAAAGCTTGGAATGTGTACTACAATCCATCTTTGAAATGCAAACTGAAATTCCAAGTGGAAGTGTATGGAAAATGGCCTTGAAGTTAGGTAGAAAACCTTGCCAAAATAGGTTAAAATTCACTAAGTTAAGAATGGTTTAGTACCCTTATTCCAAAAATTGTAACTTGAGATACAAGTCTCATTTGGGAAAACTTTGTGATTCAAAGTTATAGATTATGCAACAAGCTACAACTTTCATGTTTTGACTTTTGTTTGAATCCAAATGAATCTTGATGAGAAAGTGGGGCAAAGTTGGGAAAAAATTAGGGTTTTTCATAACTTAGAAAAATTCTAAGTTATGAAAAATTCTCATTTCTAACCCTAATTTGCATTTTTTGATTTCTTGGTGAACAAGTTTCATGATTTGGCATGTTTTGATGAAAAATGAATCTTGACTCTTGATTTTGACCAAAAAGTCAAAGTTTGACTTTTCAGTATACAGTCAAAATTGACCAATTGACTGGGAAATTCAACTGTCAATCTTGTGCACTTGGGATCTTTTGAACTTGTTGAGCATGTCAAGATAATTCCATGGGGTCCTTGAGTCCATATGTGAGCTTGGTTTGCCCTTGGTTGGGTCAAACAGTCAAAAATTGCCTTTGTGCAGTCAAAACCCTAAAAATGACCATTTTGCCCTTTTGATGATCTGATCAAATTTCTTGTGGAATTGTGATCCAAACTTGATCAAATGGTCCATGTGAGTTCATAATGTTGATGTGGGTCAATTTTCATGAGATTTGACTGTCAATTGGTCACAGTTGACTTTTTCCCCAATACAGCTGATTTTTAGGTCAATTGTCCAGTTGACTGGGCAAGACTTGGAATCAAGACTTGAAACTTGATGTGGATAAACTTGGAAGTCCAATATGAAGCAAGAAAGTCATCTTAGGCATTTTATGTCAAAACATCTTTGTGCAAACCCAAACCCTAATTTGGGTCAATAGTGCAAGGAGAAGTCTTGAGCAGATGAAACCCTAACTGGATCTTGATCTTCAAAGGCTTTGTGATGAGAGATCAATGAGAAATGGGAGGGCAAATTTTGGGGTACAACAGTTGGTAACAGTCGGCTTCCATTGTGGACCAGAAATATCCTGCCCGAAGGATTTTCTTTGCCATGGTGTGTCCATTGGAATGTGTTCCGAATGTACCTTCGTGTAGTTCTACCATGATCTTCTCTGCTTCAGTTTTATCCACACAACGCAGTAGAGTTGAATCATGATTTCGTTTGTAGATAATGCCGTTGCTGAGGAATAATTTTTCCGCAAACCTTCTCATGAACTTCTTGTCATTGACCGATGCGCCTTCGGGGTATTCTTGAGCTTCCAAATATCTCTTCACCTCATGATACCAGGGTTTCTCGATTACCTCTTCGGCCTCAAGATCGCAGCAGTATGCAGGTTCATCCAACTTCCAGATAATGATCTGGGGAGCCTCATTGTCCCATTTGACTTTGAACATTGAAGACATCGTAGCTAGTGCGTCCGCTAACTGATTCTCCTCTCTTGGGAAGTGCTCAAAAGTTATCTCTTCAAAGTGGGGAAGCAAAGTCAACACATACTCCTTGTAAGGAATAAGATTTGGGTGTTTCGTATCCCACTCGCCTTTGATCTGATTGATCACGAGAGCGGAATCTCCGAAGACACTCAGAAACTTGATCCTTAAGTTGATTGCAGCTTGAAGACCCATGATACATGCCTCATATTCTGCCATGTTGTTGGTGCAGTTGAAACACAGCCGGGCGGTGAGTGGAGTATGAGTTCCTTTGGGGTATATGATTACAGCGCCGATTCCATTACCCAAAGTGTTCGAGGCTCCGTCAAAATGCATAGACCATCGGGATCCTTCCTCAGGTCCTTCATCCGGTCCAGGTACTTCACAATCAGTTACTACCATGATATCTTCGTCCGGAAATTCAAAGTTCAATGATTGGTAATCGTCCACAGGTTGGTGTGCTAAATGATCTGCCAGTACACTTCCCTTGATGGCTTTTTGAGTTGTGTACTGGATATCATATTCTGTCAAGATCATTTGCCATCTTGCTATTCTTCCAGACAGAGCAGGCTTTTCGAATATGTACTTGATTGGATCCATTTTTGAAATCAACAGAGTAGTGTGAGTCAGCATATACTGTCTCAGCCGGTGAGCAGCCCATACTAGAGCGCAACAAGTTTTCTCGAGCAGTGAGTACCGAGTCTCACAGTCGGTAAACTTTTTGCTCAAGTAATAAATAGCGTGCTCTTTTCGGCCTGACTCGTCATGCTGCCCCAGTACACACCCCATTGAGTTGTCGAGTACTGTTAAGTACAGTATTAGAGGTCTCCCTTCCACTGGAGGCATAAGAATGGGTGGTTCTTGGAGATACTCCTTTATCTTTTCGAAAGCGGCTTGACATTCATCGTTCCAACGTACTACTTGATCTTTCTTCAGCAATTTGAAGATTGGCTCACAGGTAGCTGTTAGATGTGAGATGAATCGGGCAATGTAATTCAGTCGTCCTAGAAAGCCTCTGACTTCTTTCTCTGTCTTGGGAGTCGGCATCTCTTGTATGGCCTTCACCTTGGCAGGGTCCACTTGAATACCTTTGTCGCTTACAATGAAACCTAGCAATTTTCCAGACCTCACCCCAGAGGTGCATTTGTTTGGGTTCAACCTCAGCTTGTACAATTTCAGTCGGTCAAACAGCTTCCGCAGATGGTCAAGGTGTTCCTCCTCAGTTTGGGACCTTGCAATCATATCATCGACGTATACTTCAATCTCATGGTGGATCATGTCATGAAATAAAGCAACCATGGCACGTTGGTAGGTTGCCCCAGCATTTTTCAACCCAAATGGCATGACCTTGTAACAGAAGGTGCCCCACTGAGTGACAAAGGTAGTCTTTTCCATATCTTCAGGAGCCATCTTGATCTGATTATACCCTGAAAAACCATCCATGAAGGAGAACACCTTGTGTTGAGCGGTATTGTCAACAAGAACGTCGATGTGAGGTAAAGGGAAATCATCCTTAGGGCTGGCCCTGTTCAAATCCATGTAGTCAACACACATTCTGACTTTACCATCTTTCTTTGGCACTGGAACCACGTTGGCCACCCACTGAGGGTAAGAAGTCACTGCTAGAAACCCGACATCAAATTGTTTCATAACCTCAGCTTTGATTTTCTCGGACATCTCTGGGCGCATGCGACGAACCTTCTGTTTTACCGGAGGGAAGTCTTCCTTGGTAGGCAGATGATGAACTACAATGTCGGCATCCAAACCGGGCATGTCTTCGTAAGACCAAGCAAAGATTTCCATGTAGTCATGCAGCATCGGAATCAATCGTTGCTTCACGCTGAGTTCTAGATTGGCACCAATCTTGACTTCTTTTCTATCTGTCTCAGTACCCAGGTTTATCGTTTCCACTAGCTCTTCATGCGGCTGAATGGCCCTCTCTTCCTGGAGTAGCAGTCTCGCGAGTTCACCAGGCACTTCGCAATCATCTTCACCTTCGTCTTTGGCCAAGTTGATCGGATTTTCGAAGTCATAACTGGCAGTAGCAGAGCTGTTACCAGTGAGATCTAGAGTGGATTGGAACCTGTATAAGTGAGTGTGTGTAAATATAGCTGTTTTGCAATATATAACAAAGAAAGAAAAAGAGCACAAGATTTGAAATGCAATAACGTCCAATGTTTTGATTAATGATATATGGAAATGTCATACAAAAAGCCCTCACAAATGGAGCTACGATGCCCCGGGTAGGACACCGAGCCAATAAAAGTTTCAACATATTGTTTGTTACAAATTGAAAACAAAAGAGTTCATTACTGCATGACAAATGTAATAGGTGTAAAATCTTTTGTCGTCCAGTTGCTTGGTCCATTGTTGGTTGTTGGATAGATCCAACTGTCAAATTCTGCTTCCTCTACGTCCTCCTCGATAGCATTCACCCTTGGGTTGGTGATGAACACCGGAGACTTTCTGATCCTCTCCTTGCGAACAACCCTCTGAGCCTCTGCAGTGAAGCCCAGCCCAAACTTGTCGGTCTTTTGAGTGAAGTCAGGAAGTTGACCCCAGTTTGCGCACTTGCCCTTCTCGATTACAGCCCGGGAATCCTTCAAGGAAGCCATCTTCAAAGGAAAGTCTTCTTCAACCACTGTCTCAGCTGACGCCAACGTTGGAGGTACCTCTTCAAAATATTGAAAGGGGGTTTCAATAAACTCCCCGTCCATCTCGATATACTGGAATGAATTCAGATGACTTACCATGTATTCCTCCTCTCCCTGCACAGTAACAATCTTCCCTTTGACAGGGTATTTGAGCTTCTGGTGTAGAGTGGATGTTACCGCGCCAGCCTTGTGAATCCAGGGTCGACCCAGCAAACAGGAATAAGATGGACGAATATCCATTACGTAGAACGTCGAGTCAAAGACTTGGGAACCCACACGAATAAGAATGTCTACCTCACCGTGCACCATCCTCTTAGAACCGTCGAAGGCTCTAACAATGATGTTACTAGGTTTCAATTCCAGGCCCTCACAATCCAACCGATCTAAGGCCTTCTTGGGCAATACATTAAGGGAAGAACCGGTGTCCACCAACACGTGTGCGAGAGTAGTGCCCCTGCATTCTATAGAGACGTGCATGGCATCATTGTGGTTTTTTCCTTTGGCGGTCAGGTCGGCATCCGAGAAACCCAAACCATTGTCAGCGGTCAAATTAGCCACACAGTCAGTGAATTGATCTACAAAGGTATCTTGCGGCACATGGGCCGTTTTCAGAAATGAAATCAGGGCCTTGGCGTGGGCCTCTGAGCACAGCAGCAACGATAGCATATAGATTTTGGAGGGGGTATGCCCCAGCTGCTCAACGACATTGAAGTCACTCTTTTTAATGATTTTAAGGATTTCCTCCATCTCTTGTTGGGAGGCTTCAACATCGGTCTTTTTTGGTGCCTCCGTCCGGGCAGGCAAATCGGTAGTAACTCCTTTTCCCCGAGCATCAGAGGACTCGGCGGCAGTAGTAGACACAGGAACTTGATTTGAAACATGCACACTTGCGGGTGTGATGATAAGAGGTTTTCAGATAACTGGTGGTGCAATGTCAGGCGAGAAGAGCCTGCCACTGCGAGTAATCTTGGCGGGACCAGTGATGTTACTGATACTGGTACCGGTGTTGAACTCCTGCTTCACTCTAAGCACATACACGTCTGCCCCATAGTGCCATGGGACAGCCTTGTCAGACTCATAGGGGAGGGGCCCCGGAACAGTAATGGTAATGGGTGCAACAGACATAATTTTGACTGGCTTCCTCGGGGGAGCCTTGGTAGGGTTGTTGAAAATTGTGACGACAGATACTTCTTCAGCGGAAACAAATGGAACAATGGTTTTCTTGAATAGAATCTCTTTGCTATCCATCAGGCTTTGGATGCCTGACTTCAGCAGCAGACAACCGGTAGGGATAACAGCACACAGGAGGCAACCCTTGCTACAACCCGGAAATAAACCGGCTAGCAATAGGTTCCTCTTAACAGTCAATAGAGGGGTAGCAACATCATTCACCGAAACAGCATACAAATCTTCCTCGACGGCATTTACTCTATGCTGGGGCATAAGAGCAGTTACAACATTTGGCCTCTCAGGCGCTTCAAACTGAATTTCCTTCGCATCGATAAGGTCTTGAACCTTATTTCTCAGGGCCCAGCAATCATCAGTAGTATGCCCGGGGCTATCAGAATGATAAGCACAACGGGCATTTGGGTTATACTTAGGAGAGGCAGTATTCACGACCTTCGGAGCTTCTCTGGTGGTCACCAAGTTGGTTGATAGCAGTTGCGGTAAGATTTGTGACAAGGTCATACTCAGCCGAGTATACTGCCTTTTGGGCCTCTCGCCCCTTTGTTGATTGTACTGCTGAGGAGCAGCAACAGGTTTTGAAATGACCAAGGCATTGACGACTTGGCGGCGTTCTGGCTTGACTTGTCTTCTAGGACCATAGACGGCACTAGCTTCCTTCTTGAAAGGCTTTTTCTCAGTACTTGCGGCGGCTCCTTTCTGTATCTTTCCTGACCTGATGCCAGCTTCTATTCTTTCACCCGTTAGGATCAAATCCATAAACCCAGCGGAGGAATTACCAACCAGATGATTGAAAAATGGACCAGACAAGGTCCCTAGAAACATGTCAACTAGTTCACGGTCAGTCAAAGGAGGCTGCACCCTGCCAGCCAAATCTCTCCATTTTTGCGCATATTCTTTGAACCCTTCGCCCGTTCCCAGCGACATACCCTGAAGTTGGGTACGCGTAGGAGCGAGGTCAGAATTGTATTGATATTGTCTATAAAAGGCGGTAGCCAAATCTTCCCAATGTCGGATACTGGTTCCATCTAGCTGATAGAACCACTCAAGCTGTGACCCCGAAAGGCTATCTTGGAAGAAGTGGATCCAAAGGTTTTTGTCTGCCGTGTAAAGTTGAATCTTCCTTACGTACGATCTGAGATGCAGCTTTGGACAGGAAGCCCCGTCATATTTGGCAAAGGCAGGCGCTTTGAACTTGTGTGGGATTACCACCCCAGAAGATAACCCTAAATCTCTGAAATCCAGCCCCGACACATTTTGAATCTCCATGGCACTCAAGCGGTCCTCTAATTGCTTGTATCTGTCAGCAGCAGGAGGGTATTGTTCGTCATTGTAATCCGTCTCGTTGTCAGAGACTGCATGACTAGGAGCCCCTCCCCCTTGGGGATTGTCTTTCTCTGCAGAGGAAGTAGTTGGATCAACCTCGTTATGGAGTGTGTTCCCAAACCTGCGTCCAGTGTTGAATAACGCATTCCTCTTCTTCTTCTTCTTTAAGAGCAAAGCCTTCAACTCTTGCTGACCTTGGGCCAAGCTCATGACCATCTCTTGAAATTGGGCATTCTGGGCCTGGAGGGCCTTGATTGCTTGCTCACTGGATGATTCTGGATTCATGATGACTGTTCAAAATAAACAGCGAAGAAGATTAAGCAACCTGTAGAAAAAGGGGTACCTGTTATGCACATGATGCATGAGATGCTATCTATGCAATGCATTCAAGGATTTTAGAAATTCACAATTGTTGCATACAAAAAGAACGCACGTCATATTAATAAGAAAAGATTTGTTAGTACATAAATGCCCCATGGGCCAAATATTACAAAAACAACTTCTCAAGGTAAAAATACGTTGCACATCCTCTTTGGCGCAATATAGGTGTTGAGGGCCTCTTGCTCATGGAGTCGGCGGGTGAGCTCTAGAACCTTCTTCTCGCTGGCATAGAAGCTGGCTTCAAAAGTGTTTCGTTCCTCCTTGAGTTGGATCCAACTCTTCTGCATCTCCTTCCACGATGTAGGCATGTCAGGATGTAGGATGGTGTAGGGAACCTCTCCTTCCTTGACGGGCTCTTTAATCACAGGGAGAACATGAGGATAAGGCATCATTAGACTCTGGGCTCGGGCTCGTACCCACTTGAGATAAGGCTCAAGAGGGATGGAGTTCTTGTGTCCCAGTGTTTTGCTGTCAACTTTGTTAGGCATCCTCCAAGCTCTGATGAATCTTTGGCGAAGTCCTTGCGCATCGTTGTCGAAGTCAAAAACTAGGTCAGGAATCAACATGTCGTGAGGGCCATCCCTCCGTGCATATCCAAATTGCCTCAAAGCTAGGCAAGGGTTGTAGGTAATGCCCCCTCTAATGCCAAGTAATGGTACGTTAGGGAACTCTCCACAACGATCGATGATGATGACATTTTCTCTGGACCGAGAACACCAATGTACATCAGAGTGAGTAAGAGTCATCAACCGTTGGGACCACCTTGAGCCTTGGTCATTCTTCAGGACAAATTTTGGAAGGTGCGAAATAAACCACCTTGCAAGGAGAGGAGTACAGCACATGAGAACACCCCTGTTTCTCATTGTTCGTGTGTAAAATGAGTGAAGGATGTCCCCAAGCAATGTTGGTATTGGATTTCTGGACAAGAAGATTTTGACGGCGTTGACCTCTACAAGCTGGTCAGGATTTGGGAACAAGACCAACCCATAGATAAGGAGTGCCACAATTTCTTCAAAGGCTTGCAGGTCCAATGAATTCCAACATTCTTGTGCCTTCTCAAACAAGAATTTTGCTAAGAAACCTTTGACGCCGCTTCTAGTTTCCCAATTCCCCTTGATGTCAGAAGGCTGTAGATGTAATGCTCGAGCAACATCTTCCGGCTTTGGTTCCTTTTCCGTACCGTTTAAAGGTAGTTGATTAAGGATAGGAATTCTCAAGAGTTGAGAAAACTCCTCCAAAGTGGGCACTAACTGGTAGTCGGGGAAAGTGAAACAGTGATGAAGAGGGTCAAAGAACTGGAATAGCACTTTCATCATGTCTTCTTCAATGTTGGTGTTGACTAGGCTGAGCAGTCTACCATGTCTTTCACTGAAGGGAGAGCTTTCCGGAATCCTTGATGTGAGCTCCTTGAGTTGAGGAGAGATTCTCACAAGGTTGACTTGGATGGTTTTTCTGCGAGGAATTTCCATGACCTACAAAACAAGAACAAAGATGAAGATCTAAACCCTTGAAGTGGTTAGTAAATGCATATGATGCTTTATGATGTTCATGATGTATGCACAAACATATGTACAAGCAATTCACACCAAACCCTAGTTTCAGGCTTGCATGGGGTTTCATAGGTAAGTACCCTCTTGAGTGTAGTTGGCTTAAAAACCTGTCCTATAAATAGTAACCGGGTTCTAAGGAGCTCAATATCACTGGATTGTTTTCATTGTTCATTGTTTTGGTTTAGCCACTTAACTAGCGACCAAAATATTCCAAGAAAACAAACCTCAATGAGTGTAGTATCGAGTATCTACCAACTTCGGACTGCACCAAAGCCGATCATCTCACTACCCGTAATGAAAGGCCAAGATGGTCAAGTAAGGTTCTAGGTCATTAGTGCTTAGTGACATCACTCAGCGGCCCCGTACTCTCCTTGATTGAACTCAAGGGTTACCGGTACTCACAAATATGTCGCACTAATATAGCTATTGCTTCGACCGTGTCGGTATACCCCGCACAGTTTCCACAACGTATTGCTATCTATGAATGTTTCCCAAAATCCAGGTGTAGGATTGTAAACCCAAACAAGAGAGCCAAAATATAAAGCAATCAAGTCAAACAATTAGTCATGCAAGAGGGTGATCTAATCCCTAAGGTTACTCCACTTTTAAATTTGTCCCCAGCAGAGTCGCCCGTTCTGTGATACGGTAGGAGAACTGACTTGAGGTTTTGCGTTTGTTTTCGCAAATGTTTCGGTTGAGCAAGAGTCGCCACCGACTTTTTATTTTATCCTAAGGAAAGGTTAAAAAGCACAGCAAAAACCTTTGAGATGTTTTCTTGGGTTCGGGGAGTAGATTATAGAAAGGGAAGGTATTAGCACCCTTTCTATCCATGGTTATGCATGGGCTCTTAGTTACTTGCTTAGATCATCTTGCCTTGATTTTCAATTGTTTGAAATGGTGCTTTGTGTGTGTGGGTTTGAAAATGTTTTGAAAAGAGGCCAATGTGGTGGCAACCTTTGTAATGATCCATGTTGGGATGTATACAAAGGTGTATGTCTTTTGAAAAGGTTTTCAATGTTTTTGAAAGTTGTTTTGAAAGTGTAGTGATGTGTGGTTTGAAAAATAGGCAAGTGTTTTGTTTTGCAAGTTTGATTCAAGTAACTAAGAGTTTGTCTACTCCTAAATTTCTCAAAGATTTCTCCTATGTTTTTAACCCTTTTAACAATTTTGTTCCACCATTGCATTTGGTGGACAATCTTGTGTTAGGATGTGAAAGGGACGGGCGTGGGTCATCGTTTAGACCATAATTACAATGGTGCCAAGTATCTTTGGGCAATTTTTCCTTGGAGGGACTTGATCATTTTTTAGGCAACTTTCGAAAGCGTCATCGAGGGACTATGATCATTTGAATTGTTTTGTTTTGCCCAAAGATACCTAACATGCAATATGGCCCATTATTGAAGGCAACAAGTGGAATACCCTAGGGGTGCAAGTGTGATTAGTGTTGTCCATTTTCATGCTTGTTTATCTTGAATTTAGGTCAAACTATTTTTGGTTAATTGATTTGCATACAAACCCTAATTCTAACATGGCATAATTAGAAAGCTTTAAAGTGTGAAAAATAAAGTTCCTAAGTTATTACAACACAATATATGGGAAGGGGGGTACAAATGTTCAAATGGGGGTACTTTGACAAGAATTAAAACCTAAGCTATTACAATCCCAATGGAATTAAATTATTTAATGTGCAATAATTAAATAAAATAAGATAAATATGCAAGATGCAAAAAAATGATTTTTTATGTGTATGTAAAAAGTGTTTTTCATGTATCAAATAAACAAAAATAAAATTAATTCATTTTTGGTGTTTTTTTTATGCATTTAGGGCAAGAACCCTAATTTTACAAATAAAAGTATTTATTATATAATATATGCAATATTTATTAATCATTTACAAAAAATAAATAAAAGAGAAGTATATTTGTCAAAAAGGTATTTTTAATGTTAAATATTAGTAAAAATAAAAATATATTATTTTTATGTTTTTAACCTAAATATACTAATAAATATATAAGTATTTGTATTATTTACTAAATATATTAAATATGTACAAAAATAAAATATTTAATATTTACAAAAAAGGTATATTTTATATAAAATATTTTCAGAAGATAAAATAAAATAAAAAATGGAAAATAAATGTATTTGATATTATTCCTAATATTCTAAACAAAAAAAGTATTATGTATTTATTTATGTATATAACTAACTAAAGAAAATAAATATCAAATAAAATGCAAAAAAATGTGGAAAAATGTTTTTTAATATTTTTATGTTTTAGTGAAAAATAACAAATCATAATCAAAAAGAAAAAATTGAAAATGGCAAATAAAACTCAAAATGGGCCAGGTGGGTGCAACTGTAAAAGCATGGTGTGAAAAGGAAAAGAGATCTCAGGTCCAGCCCAAGAAAGGTTGTCTTCAACCTTCAGACAACCATTTGAAAAAAACGCGCGCCTCTGATGCTTCAAACACAACTCCTGATTCCTGGACTTTTAGCACAAACTTACAACATGAAAGATGTCAAGCATCAAGCCACGATTCTGGACATATAAAGAACTCATCCTAACTCTCAGAAATGAGAGAGAATTTCTTCTCCCCCAATTCCTGACCTAGTTTTTATTCAATGTTCAGACTTAAAATTCTATAAGCACACATAACATAAATGAAAACTAATGATATGGGCATGTTCAGGGCTATGAATGTGACATAATTTCTTCACAAATCTAAACCTAAAAATGCCTGGATAGAGAGATACAAGTTCATGAACTTACCTGTTCAGTTGGAATCGTGTGCAACAATGGAGATGCTTACAAGGCAAGGTAATGATTTGTATAGCTTCCTTGATGTCTTAGGATGCTATTCCAACCTTTAGTTTGCTTAGAAACCAAGAGGATCGTGCTATGGTACTTCAACTGCAAAACAGAAAAATGAAAATGGTGATGTTAGCTAGGGATGTTACAGGCCGTGTTTAGGGCTTGGAACAGTTTCAAGGGATGATGTGGGATGTGTTTGAAGTGGTTTCAGCAAGAATGCACGAATGGATTGAGTTATGGAACACAATCTGCAGCAGGTGCCCTGTTTTTGCAGTTCTATGGGGTTTATGTGTTTTAGAAGGCAATGGAGATGGTTGGCTCGTGTTTTAGGTCAGGGTGGTTGTTTAGAATGTGTTCACAATCTTTGCTTAAGCTTGTCTTGGCTGATATGAGAGTTGGTGTCTGTTATGCAAGCTTTCTTCACACTTAAGCAAGAAATGTCAACTTGGTTTTCTAGACCTGTGCAGGCCCCCAATCTATGCTGCATACCTTAGCCTTGATCAGTGTGATTAGTTCATAAACTTGTGCCAAAAGGATTTGCATTGTACTTGCTTGGATTTGCATTTGACATAAAGTTCAACTTTTCTAAAATGGCTAATTTGCTTTTTCTATTTAAGGGTTAAACTTCCATGTAATGATCAAACTCATAGAACAACACCTTGGCACAAAGGATTATCATTAAATTATGGAGTGTAGATGAGATAAAAGACCTGTAATCTAGCTTAAGGCATGCTGAGTTCAAAAATGCAAGGTTATGGACATGTAACTTGGTCATGAACAAAGTGAGTTTTTCCCAACTTGCCAAATTCGATTCTCCCTAACCATGAGGTTGTTTGATGAGTTCTTGGACATTTTGGAAAGCTTGGAATGTGTACTACAATCCATCTTTGAAATGAAAATTGAAATTCCAAGTGGAAGCATGTGAAAAGTGGTCTTGAAGTTAGGAAAAAATCCTGCCTAAAATGGTTCAAAATTTCTCTAAGTTAAGAATGGTTTGGTACCCTTGTTCCAAAAATTGTAACTTGAGCTACAAGCTTCTTTTGAGGAAACTTTGTGAATCAAAGTTGTAGATTTTGCAATGGACTACAACTTTCATGTTTTGACTTTTCCTTGAATCCAAATGCATCTTGATGAGAAAGTGGGACAAAGTTAGGAAAAAATTAGGGTTTTTCATAACTTAGAAAAATTCTAAGTTATGAAAAATCTTCATTTCAAACCCTAATTTGTGATTTTGGATTTCTTGATGAACAAGTTTCATGATTTGCATGTTTTGATGAAAAATGAATCTTGACACTTGATTTTGACCAAAAAGTCAAAGTTTGACTTTTCAGTATACAGTCAAAAATTGATCAATTGACTGGAAAATTCAACTGTCAATCTTGTGTATTTGGGATCTTTTGAACTTGTTGAGTATGTCAAGACAATTCCATGGGGTCCTTGAGTCCATATGTGAGCTTGGTTTGCCATTGGCTAGGTCAAACAGTCAAAAATTGCCTTTGTGCAGTCAAAACCCTAAAAATGACCATTTTGCCCTTTTGGTGATCTGATCAAATTTCTTGTGGAATTGTGATCCAAACTTGATCAAATGGTCCATGTGAGTTCATAATGTTGATGTGGGTCAATTTTCATGAGGTTTGACTGTCAATTGGCCACAGTTGACTTTTTCCCCAATACAGCTGATTTCTAGGTCAACTGTCCAATTGACTGGGCAAAATTTGGAATCAAGACTTGAAACTTGGTATGGATAAACTTGGGAGTCCAACATGAAGCATGGAAGTCATCTTAGGCATTTTAGGTCAAAATATCTTTGTGCAAACACAAACCCTAATTTGGGTCAACAGTGCAAGGAGAAGTCTTGAGCAGAGGAAACCCTAACTGGATCTTGAGCTCCAAGGGTCTTGTGATGAGAAAATATTGAGAAAAATGGGAGGGCAAATTTTGGGGTACAACAGGTACCATTGGAATCGTCTTGAAGAGACGAAGCAAATGGTACCGATCTCGAGCTCTAATTTTTCCATTTCAGAGACTTTCAATTCTCATGGTTGGAGGTTGAAGATGACCAACATTTCATCTCTCAACCAATGAAATCGTGGCATTTATTTTTTTAATTTCTGATTTTAATAAACGATTCAGTGTTTTATTCACTAACGTCCATGATATGCACAGCACGCCAGATCCCTTGGATCTGATTACTAACGCGTTTTAACATTGATCTAATGGTCTACATCTTTTTTGTTTTTATTTTATTTTCTGATTTTATATTATATTTGTTTTAAAACTTCAAAAATTCATAAAAAATTCATTTTAACTTCAAAAAATCTGAAAAAAATTCTTAAAAATACTTTTGATTCACCAAAACATGATAAATGTGTAGATCCATGCCCAAAATCACCGATAATGTTACTGCTGATGTCTGATATAATTTTTATGCACCCATCAACCAAGATGAAGAGGAAGATGATGAAGATCTTGAAATTTCTAAAGAATTAGCGAGGGAGATAGAGCAAAAAGCTGAAAATATACAACCATACCAAGAATCCATTGAGACTATTAACCTTGGAACAAAAGAAGATTCGAAAGAGATCAAGCTAGGTGCAACATTGGAGAGAAGTTTCAAGGAAAGGCTGATCAAGTTGTTACATGAGTATGTGGATATATTCGCCTGGTCTTACAGGGATATGTCAGGAGTGGATACAGATATTGTGGTGCACGGATTACCTCTCAAGGAAGGTTGCTCTCCAGTTAGGCAGAAACTCAAAAGAACTCGTCCGGACGTGTCTGTTGTACCCTAAAATTTTCCCTCCCATTTTTATTCAAGACATTCTCCTAGGGTTCTCAAATGCTTAAGGTTGCTCAAGAATTGATCAGACAAATCTCCTCATAAGCAATGGGCTTATAACTAGGGTTTCATTTTTATCAAGGAATTTTGGGTTTATAAGGCCTCAAGTGGTTTCCATGGTTCCTTATATGTCTCTAAGAATGCTCATACTAAGTTTCATGCCTTGCATCACAAGTTTGCTCAGTTAATGGCTCAGATGACTAAAAATCAACTATATTGAGTAAAAAGTCAATTGTGGTCAACATACAGTCAAACTTCAAGATTTTTGGTCATCAAGATTTTGAAGTTATATTCATCATTTGAAAAAGGGTTGATCATGATTCATCAAGAAAAACTCTCAAATCATCAAAAGTCAAAAGTTGCCAAATTAGGGTTTTCTTAAGGAGAAGTCAACTAAACTTTGACCAAGCATAACTTTCACAAGCATCATCATATTTTCTCAACCAAAGCTTATTTTGAAGGAAATTCAATTATCTACAACTTTCTCTCTCTAAGCTCAAGTCTAAAAAATGCTTCATTTGAGAGATATGGGCCAAAACATTATAGGTCATTCCAAAAGTTAACAAAAATATACTTTTTGTAAAGGCAACTTACATCAAGATAAAGTCTTAAAATTAAAAAAGGATAAAAATAGAGATTGTAAGGGACATCTTAAGCTTTCCAAAAAGTCAAAGATCACCTTCATATGATAAAAATTGAGAGAGTTATGATTGGCACAAGTTGGGAAATTTCGAGAAAATGCATGAAACCCAAATTGATCAAACACGAATTTTTGGGCTAATGGGCTTGCGTTTCAAAGTCCGAACGTGTATTAGCCTCATAGTGAACCTCTGAACCTATTCATACACTCCTTTAATTTTTATTCCATTTATTTTTTATTTTATTTATTTAAATTCAAAATTAAATAAGATAAAGTCAAGGCTTTTCTTACAAGGTCCAAGCCCACAATGGTTTAACCTAATTCTTTTCTATATATTGCTCTTCATTTAAACATAACATCACACGAAAACCCTTGCAGTGAAAACTATTCCAAAACTTCCAAAAATTCAAGAAACTAGGGCAACACAAAACCCTTGTTTACATCCCTTCTCAATTGAAACCAAGCATTGCATTATCATCTTGAAGTGCCCACGAATCCATCCCAATCTTTAAGAAGTCAAGATCATGCCCAGAACATCACGTTCATCCTCACCAATTTTGGTAGTTTTTTTTAAAATTCAAACCTTTGATTTATGCATTGTTAACTAATTTGATACGTTTACATGTGTTCATATACATCATTAGAGCAAGTTTGATGAATAATATGTGTGCTCTGGCGCAGTGGCAAGGCAGGCAGTGATAAAGGCTAAAGGCGTGGGTTCAACACCCACCCCTGGCAGTTTTGCTTTATTTTTCTTCTAACTTGTTCTTTTTCCATATTGTTTTCCCTTAATGCAGTGTGGAAGGCTAAGGGCGTGGGTTCAACACCCACCCCTGACATTTTGTGTGATTTTGCTTCTAACTTGTTTTCCCCTACTTTTCCCCCTTAATGTAGTGTGGAAGGCTAAGGGTGTTGGTTCAACACCCAACTCTGACATTTTGTGTGATTTTGCTTCTAACTTGTTTTCCCCCCTATTTTTTCCTTAATGCAGTGTGGAAGGCTAAGGGTGTGTGTTCAACACCCACCTCTGACATTTTGTGTGATTTTACTTCTAACTTGTTCTTTTCCCCTATTTTCCCCCTTAAATCCTAAATTTACCTAACCATAAAACCACAAACTTTTTTTTACAAAACTAAAATAATTGTTTTTTTGTAAACCCTAAAAATAATTAGGTGTTGGGTTTTTTTATCATTAACAATTTTTATTAATTTAATTACTCAATTATTTTGTTAATTAAAATTAATTAATTTTTAGGTTTTTCATCATTAACATTTTTTATTAATTTAATTAATAAATTATTTTATTAATTAAAATTAATTAATTTTTAGGTTTTTCATCATTAACCTTTTTTATTAGTTTAATTAATCAATTATTTTGTTAATTAAAATTAATTAATTTTTAGGTTTTTCATCATTAACCTATTTTATTAATTTAATTAATCAATCATTTTATTAATTAAAATTAATTAATTTTTAGGTTTTTCATCATTAACCTTTTTTATTAATTTAATTAATCAACTATTTGTGTTAATTAAAATTAATTAATTTTTAGGTTTATTTTAATCATCATTATAAAAACCTTTTCCATAAAAAAATCATCAAAAACATTTCTTTTTTTCTCTATTTTTATTTTATTTTATTTTCATAGATAAAGTGTACGGGGTTCATAATTTGTAATAGCTTAGATTTCTCGCTTTCCTTTTTCATTATCCTGTAACTGTTTTCCGGGTTGTAATAGCTTAGGGTTTTTACTTTCCGCTTTCTATTATGTAACTGCCCCAAAGCTCTGTAATAGCCTAGGTTTACATTTCTGCCTTTACCTTCTACTACTATATTCTATGCAATTGTTAGTAATTAGGGTTTGTATGACAAGATAAAAACAAACGCTAGAAAACCTAAATTCAAGACTAAATAATTGAAAACAACACACTTCTCACACTTGCACCTCTAGGGTAGCCTCTCTTGTTGCCTTCAGAATAACACAATCATGTCCCTCGAACGTAGGGATGCTTTAGCACTGTCCCTCGACTAAAAGATCGTAGTCCCTCGATGACCCTTTCGATGTTGCCTTCGGTAAACGATATAGTCCCTTACAAATTGCTAAAGCGTCTCTACAAGTGTCCTTCAATGACTGTACGATGACCCGTGCCTGTCACTTCACATCCAACGATAGGGCTCCTAATAACTAATGGTAGGATAGCACTATCTAAAGGAGGAGGAAATAACATGAAAGACTTGGAGTAGGTAGACAAATGTTAATCGCTTTCTCACAAACAAAACAATCTATTTTTCACACAAACACTTTCGAAAATATTTTCAAACAAACACTCTGTATGCATTCTCGAGAATCATTACAAAGTTGCCTTACTATTGGCATTTCTAAATATTTTTCAAACACACAAACACAAATCATTTTCAAAACAAAGTGAGCTAGAGATTAAGAGCCCATAGATAACTACAGATGAAAAGGGTGCTAACACCTTCCCTTTTCATAATCTACCCCCAAACTCAATAATCTCAAGGTGTTTCCTGTTCTTTTCACCATTTCCTTATTGGATAAAAGAAAAGTTGGTGGCGACTCTTGCTATCTGCAACATTTGCGATAAAACACAAAACCAAAAGTCTGTTCTCTCACGGTATTATAGAACTTGCGACTCTGCTAGGGAGCTTCTAAAAAGAGGGGTTACCTTTAGAGTTATATCACTTTTAATGCTTTACTTGTTTGCTTTGATTTATTTATAATGCGTGGTTTTCCCGGGTTTATTTCTTGCAAAGATCCTATACCAAGATCTAGGAACATTTTAGGTAAGTAGAAATAGATCATGGAAACTATATGGTGCATAGAGATATGGTTGATGTGATGGCTATGTTAGTGCGACAAATTGGTTGATACTGGTGTCCCTCGAGTCAGTCGGGGAGAATACTAGGCTTCCGCATGGTGTCATAAGCACTAACTGGCCTTTAGAATCTTAATTGACCCAACTTAGCCATTAGAAGGTAGTGAGATATCTGGATTTGGTGCAGTCCAAAGTTGGTTGATACTCGATGCTACGCTCATTGAGATTCGACTCTTGGGTTTTGTTTGGTGGAAAGTTAGATGCCGTTCTAGACAAAACTTGTGGGAAAAATCAGTGATATTGAGATCCCTAGAACCCGGTTACTTCTGTAGGACTGGTTGAGCAACCTAAACTTCAAGAGGGTACTTACCAACAAACTCCATGCAAGCCTAAACCTAAGGCTCTTGTATGCTTTGCTTGTGTTTGATTATCTGTTCGAACATGACATCATAACATCATGACATCATACCATATCATTTTCAATGACCATTTCAAGGATCTCGAGGGCATGTGATGTAGGTTATCATGAATCAGACGTCTAGCAAGGGGAAATATGTTTTATTTTCATCTAACCAAATGCAGTTAAAGTACCATAAACCAGACGTCTAGCAAGGGGCAAGGGGATTTATATTTTCTCTAACCAATGTCGTCAAAGAACGAAGTGCATTATCTTGAGTCAAAGGCTAGGACCCACTCAACATGGTGAGCTTGATTTTCATAGAAGGACGTTTGACGATGCCAAGTTCTTTAGTCAAAGCTGCAGTCAGACTTAACTTCTAACATTTCTCTTTTTGTTTACCCCATGAGATCCTTGAAAACATTTCACTTGCATTTACATTTCATGCATATCATCACATAACAGGTACTTTCTAGACAGGTTTTCTCATCTTCTTGCTATTTATTTATGTAAAAAATGGCACTCGAACAAACCGTGAAGGAACTTCAAGCTCAGAACGCTCAGTTTCAGCAGATGTTCTTGGACTTAGCTAAGGGTCAAGATGAGTTGAATACCCTCATCACAAAGGGGAATAAGAAGAAGAATAAAAATCCAATAATCTTTCTTAATATGGGCAGAAGATTCAAGGTTCCAAGCACAAGGGATCTAGATTTCGAGGTCCCCCTGAATGAAGATGATAACCAAGAGAAAGATGACGAGAGTGTGAAAGCTGAAGAGAATAACAACCTTGGTTCTAGCCAAGATTCTGATGAAGACTATTCTGCCAAACAATATCCTCTTGCTGATGACACATACAAGCAACTGGAAGATCGACTTAATGTTATGGAGATACAGAAAGTGCCTGGGCTAGATTTTAAAGAGTTGGGTCTTATTTTGAGGGTTGTTATCCCTCACAAGTTCAAGGTTCCTACCTTTTCCAAATATGATGGTGTGTCTTGTTCAAAGCTTCATTTGCGGTCTTATGTTCGAAAGATCTAACCCCATACTACTGACAGAAAGTTATGGGTTCACTTCTTTCAAGAAAGTTTATCTGGGACACAACTTGAATAGTTCTATCAGTTAGAGGGAACCAACATCCGCACTTGGGAAGACCTAGCTGCTTCTTTTTAAAAGCAGTATCATTACAATGCTGATCTTGAACCGAATCGTGTGCAGTTACAAAGTCTAACCATGGGCTCTCATGAGGGGTTTAAAGAATATGCCCAGAAATGGAGAGATTTAGCTGGAAGGGTACATCCTCCTCTATATGATAGGGAGATGGTTGATATGTTCATGGGAACTATGACAGGTCCTTTCTTTAACCATCTCATTGGAAGTTCCACATCTGGTTTTACTGAGTTGATACTAACTGGGGAACGCATCGAAGGTGGAATCAGGAGTGGAAAAATTCAAGTAGCTGCGTCTTCAAGTACTGTGAAGAAGACGTTCAATGGAAAGAAGGAAACTAATGTTGTTTATGGCAAGAAGGGTCGTGTTAGAAGTAATCACAACCAATCTGTGGGGGCAATGCTAATTTATAATCCCGCGCCTATACAATTTTAGCAGCAAAAATGTTGAGACTAAGCCATTGGATTGAGTTAACTCGCATAGATCAAAATAAAAATCGCTACCGCGCTTTATTGTTTCCAAAGGAATGGGAAAAGAGCGAATAAACCAAAAAGAGGGGGGGGGGAGAATCTAGGTAAAGGGGTTGGTTATGCAAAGGGAATGTATTATCACCCTGAACATCTACGGTACTCCGTAGGAATCTCTTTGAAAATCTGTATATTTTGGCTATAAAATGTTGTATACAAAAATAGATTGTGGGGATGAGAAAAGAAATATTTTTTATAATTTTTGCACCCGCCGCGGTTGCGAACCTTTATTGCCTACGTACCACCTTCTGTGCAATAGGGGATCAGGGTACTTGTAGTTCACCTTTTAAAAATTTTAAAACACAAGTGTGTTGGTTAATTTTAAGAGACAAGACACCATCGTCTTATCCTAGTGGAAGAACATACTTACTACCCACAATCATGAGAACGGAGAATTTGCATCATCTCAAAGTGGAGGATATGGCTTGGATTTTAAAATCAACAAAAGCCTCACTCAACATCCAAGTGGAAAATATCTCACTTAACTACATATGGTAGAAGTATAGTTGTTTGCATCACTACAAGGATTGATAAGAGTCTAATCTTTTGAGAAAATTTTAAAGTAAAAGCCAAAGTTACAAAATGCTTTAAATGAGATTGATTGACTTTTAGTCTTCTCTCAAAAATGTCAAGGTGTTATTAAGTTGATTAAGGTTTGATTCAAGAAAATATTTTGAAAATTCATGGACCTAAATCCAAGTTTATTATGAAAGTGGTTCGAGTTTTTTTTAAAACAAGAAGAGTTTTCAAAAGGAGGGAGAAGATTTTGAAATTACAGAAGATGAGAGGAGATGAAGGGACTATCCTAAAGCATAAGGTAAAAGCTAGGGAAAAGAACCGTCTAACCAACAAGAATATGTATACAGATGAATATGTATACAGATGAATTCTAGATCACAAACAAAATATGTAATCACAATAACCCGCACAAAAACAAACAAACAACCCAATGTCTTGGGGTAATCCCCAAGAACTCCAAATAAAATAACAGTTGAGGTCACAAGGTCTCCAAGATAGGTTAAGGCTCCTAATCCTAAGTCCAAGAAGTCCATGTCTCCAAAATGCAAATGATAGTAACCAAGTAGTCCAAGTAACATTAAAGTTTTTGATAATTCAAGTTGATTATTGAGTATCTTTAAAAAAAGAAATGAAAAGCTGAAATAAGCAAAATAAAAATGACATAAAAGTAAATTCTCAAGTGAGCAAAGATGAAAATAACATGAAATGTAAATGCTAAAATAAACGTGCTTAAAGTAAAGGCATAAAGTAAAAGCAAAAAATAAAGTCAATTGTTAGGAATTAGTGATTAGTTGAATGAACATCTTGAAACTTGCATTTGGAACTCATTAGAGGATTGATAGAACCAAAGCCTCTCAACAACAAGTTGTATTTGATTTTTGTCAAGTATATCATCCATTTAAGAATTCTTAAGGCAACATTAAATGATCAATGATGTTTAAGTGATCCACTTTGACCAAAATTGATGAAGATTCATTAGAGGATTGGTAGAACCAAAGCCTCCTAACAATGAATCTCAAGGTTATTGGATCAAAGGATTCAAATCAACATACTTGGGCTTGCAAACATGGGTTTGGGCCACGAATGATCATTTCTTGAATCGGGACAAAATTTAGCGCTATGTTAAGCAATCGTAAGTGGGCTTATATAGAAGTCGTACATATTTTGAGGCTGATCAATAGCAATCTATGTACCATATGTTTTGAGACATGACATGGAAATCATGCTCCAATAACATTTAGTACAATTGAGAAAGAGATGAGACGAAGAAGAAATAGGGTAAAAAGTAAACCACATTTGAACCAAAAATTTAATCAAACTATTATTAAAATCATTCATCCATTTTTATGGAGTTAGACTCAACACCATGGATCCAATGATGTTAATAAAGTTCATGATCAAAATTTCATTGTCCGAGATCAGCCAGAATATGTACAAATAATAAAATAAAAGAAAAAGGTTTTAAATGATTTTTTAAATTTGGAAATAAGGGGAAAATAACAATTATATTCAAAACACTCAAGAAAAATTAAGTGAGACCATACAAAATCAGAAATGAATTCAAATATTTTTATGAAATCTTTGGTAATTTTTTAAAGTTAGAAACTATTTTAAAACTAATTTAAATTGCTCAAATAAAGGAAAAAAGATAAAAGAATAGTAAAAGAATAAGATAAAATTCCATAAAAAATTCAGAAGGTCAGAAATGATAAAAATTATTTTTATAAAAAATTTCAGAATTTAAAAATTTCAGAAAGTATTTTTAAAATAATTAAAATAAAGAAAACAAAGCAAAAACTTTAAAAACTATCAAACATCAAAATAAAAATATGAAAAAATATTCAAAGTCATAAATAATTCAAGGTATTTTTGTATATTTTTTTTTAAATAATTTTTGGATAAAAAATAAAAGAGTTATGAATTTTTGAAAATTAAAATATGAAATCAGAAAATAAAAATAAAACTAAAAAGATGTGGACCATCAAATCATAGTCAAAACGCGTTAGTAAGCTGATCAAGTGGATCAGACGCGCTGTACTTGATATGGACCTTATTTAAAAACACACTGGATCAATAAAAAGCCAACCAATAAAAATAAAATAATTGGCGTGTTATCATTGGTTGAGACGAGACATGTCATCATCTTTAACCTCCAGACACCCTGCAAATAGGGCAAACCTCAAGTCATTGAATCTGCAAATTTAGGCACTCATAGTGGTACCAATACACGCATCTCTTCAAGACGATCACAACCATATCCTCATGCCAAATTTATATAAAACATAACATAGTCAACTTGGAAAAAACCAAGGATATTTTAAAATGTCAAAATCGAAAATCAAAAGTATCAAATGCATTGTTTCTCTAAAATTGAGTAAATAGAAAGCAACAATGATCATCATAGACCATTCCAGTAATTTGAGTTAGAAGATTTGGTGCCTTAAACTACCTGAACAAAGTCATATGAAGTTTATCTGCAAATGGACTTGGCTAGCACGATTTCGGGCACCTCAAGGCTTGATTTTTCTTCTGTTAGCTTCAGGGAAGTTCAAGGAAGAAGGATTAAGGAAGAAATTGAATTAAAAAGTGGTAGAAATAAGAATTCGAAATCTCAGAAAAGGGTGTTATGGAGAGAGTTTGACATAGTGATTTTGGCTCTTCAAGCTTGAGAAAATGAATGAGGGACGATCCTCTGTTTATAGGGAAGTGAATAGAATGTTCAAGCGTATGAAATAATGAAGTTTTGAGGGAGTTCGTGTGAATCTGCATCATGGGAAAAATGTGACTAATTTTTTATCAAAACTCATCCAATCCTTGCGTTTTATGATGCTAAATTCTTTTGGAAAGTTGCTAAACATGATTAGAAGCAAAAACGCGTGGGAATTTTGTGATTAGAAGCCAAAACAAAGATTTCAAATTCTGACTTTTGGAGGAACTTCAGTTTCAAGTTACCAAATTCATATCAATGGCATTCTCAACTTAAGGGGTCTTAGGATGTGATTCTTGAAGCTTTAGAAAGATGACGTTATAAGCTTTATAATGTGCAAAGAATGGGATCAAATGGATGCTTGATCTGAAAGTTATAATGAGTCAAAGTTGAGAAAAAGAGAATGACTTTCTATACTTCGAAAATTTTCTAAGTTTTTCTTCAAAAATGAATTATAATCTCTGGCATGAAGTAGATCTCTTGAATGACATTTTGAGACTTGAACCATTCAAAATCTCCAAAAATTGAGAAAGTTATGACTTGTTGAAGTTGGCAAAAATTCATGAAATGACCTATAATCTTTTGCATCCTTAGGGCATCTTCCATCCATTTTCAAACTTTGAACTTAACAGATGGGTTGAAGTTGACATCTTTAAGATAATTATGGAAAAAGAATGGGCTCAAGTTGATAAAAATTGACCAAGTTATGATAATTTGAAATCACCTAATTGAATTTGAGGGTTCATCTAGAGGACTTGTAATATTTCTTCATCATCAAGTTTCTTCCACATAAAATTTCCTTTAAATTTTTTAAGTGATTTTTAATAACCCTTTGAAGAGAAGCATGTCTTTGGAATAATTCAAAAATACCAAAAGATGAGTAAGATGTGCCCTTTTGAATTTCAAAACCCTAGCTCCTAGAGCAAGAAAATGCCTTGGGAAACCTTTGCAATTTTAACCTACCTCTTTAGACAAATAATTTTGTAATGTGAATATGAGTTGTTGAGGATGATAAGGAGAAACCATAGCAACCAAAACCACTTTCAAATCTTGATAATTGAAGGAGATGTGCACTTGTGATCAATGAATCAAGGATTTTCCCAGTTGAGTCAAACTTCTTCAATCAATCCTTGTACCTTTGAACCATCTTTGACAACTTGAAGTATGATGAATCATAATAGACTTTGTCATGATATTGCTTCAAAGTATCTTCGATGTTGAGGCTTGAGCTCAATGAAGCTTTGTTGAGGAAAGCATAGAAACGAGCTCATGAATCTAGATCAATATTGATGGAATATGTTGTGCTTTCTCCTACAATCATCATCAATTGGGGAAAACACTTATTGTATTCATTAGTTAAAATATAACAACACCTGGAGTTCTTCCAAAAGACAAATGGTACAAATTCAGGCATATGTTATTGCTATGGGTGTCAAGATGGACACTCGTGTGGACCAGCTGATGGAGATTATCCAGAATATGGCCCGTCAAAAGGAAGAGATGAGAGCCTTGATAGTGAGGCCTGCATTGAATGTGATTAATGGTAATAAGATTTTGATTGTTAATCCTTTAGAGGTTGTTTTTAAAAATCTAACCGGTAATCCAGGCGGGCAGAACGTGAGTAATGCTCAAAATATGAATGGCAACCAAGGTGCCCAAAATTCGAATGGTGGTCAGAATGTGAATGGAAACCCAGTCGGCGCTCAGAATGTGGATCTGAATGCAAATGTTTGTTTGAGTCTTCATAATGGACAAGATGTGAATCTTGGTAATATTGCTGGTAATCAAAGCATATCGGTGGTCCAAGTTGTGGGAAATAATCCGCCTCCGCCCACTCCTACTTGGCAGTATGATGAGCAAAAATTTGTTCAACTAAAGCCTGTGTATATTCCTGCTTGTCGACTTGAAGAGGAATGGATGTCTCATGATGATGAGCCAACCAAAGTTTATAAAAAGTTGCGTATGCTCGAGGAGCGTATGCGAGCATTTGAGAATCAGGGTGCTATGGGCCATGACATGTCTGATTTGGGTTTAGTCCCAGGAGTGAAGGTTCCTACAAAGTTCAAAGTGCCAGACTTCGTCAAATACAAGGGTATCTCTTGTCCTAGGATGCATGTCAAATCCTATTACAGGAGGATGTCCGTGTATTCTGATGACGAAAAACTACTTATACATTTTTTCTAAGACAGTTTAACTGGTGGACCTCTCGAGTGGTATATGCAATTGGGTGATACTTGTATCCATACATGGAGAGAGATGGCTGAAGCCTTCGTCCAACACTACTGATACAAAACATATATGGCACCCACGAGAACCCAACTGCAAAATTTATCCCAGAAACAGAACGAATCTTTAAAGAGTACGCTCAGAGGTGGTGTAACACCCTATTTCCCTAACGGTAAATTTTAATAAAATCATAATAAAATAAAACTCCAAAATAGGATGTTACATCATTCAACATATTCAAATTCGCTCAGTTAAGATAAGACATACATAACACATATTTCGGATGAACCGACAACATTTCAACATAATCTTCAAACTTCAACTTTATTAACGCAGCGGAAAAAATTTCATAATTATTCTAAAATCTTTAACCATTATAAAATCAACAATTTAATCAATTAAAAGAGAGTCTACAACACTACCAAAATCCTCAAAAAGACAACAATTAAATAAAACAATCGAGCGTTCATCCCCCCCGTGTTATGTATCAGAGCAATGACACCCACCTAATATGACAAAACAAACTCTTCTAGACTCCGTGATTTCGCACTACTCCTGGCTATCTGCACATTACCCACGTGGAGGCAACACTCAAATAGTAAGGGTGAGATATCATGACAATATAATAAGTCATATAATCATGATTGTTGTACCTAAAAATTTGCCCTCCCATATTCTTCAAAGTTTGTCAAGAATCATCTTCAATTGGTTCAAGACTACTCAAGGATTGCACAGTCCAAATGCCACCTAAGCCAGTCAAAATTAGGGTTTTGTTTCTCTCAAGGAAGTTGAAGTTTTCAATGGCTCAATCAAGTCCCATATACCTATATACATTGTCAAGCATCTACATGTCAAGTTTCAAGACTCACAACATCAAGTTGCACAGTCAAAAGCCCTAATTGCTTCACAATCAACTGTAGGGGTAAAATGGTCATTTGGTAGTCAAAAGTCAAAATTTTTGGTCAACATCTTATTTTGAAGCCACAATCATCATTTGATCAAGTCTTGATCATGATTCCACAAGCATGGCTCAAAAATCATCAAGATGTCAAAAGTTACTATTTTGGGACAATTGAAAAGTCAACTGTAACTTGACCAAGGCATAACTTTTTCATGGTTCATCATAAAAATACCATCCAATGCTCATTTTGAAGGGGATGACATTTCCTACAACTCATCTTCCCATTCCAAGTCCAAGAAATGCTCTCACAAAAAGTTATCAATTTCTACATTATAGGTCAATTTCAAAAGTCAACAAAAAGGCACTTTAAGTCAAAGACCATAACTTGAGATTGGTAAATCCAAATGACATGGGACAAAAGGCATTGGTTAGAGGACTTCAATACCTTTCCAAAATGTCCAAGAACATGTTCATATGATCAAAATTGAGCAAGATATGCATTGGAGAAGTTGGGAAATTTTTGTGAACTTGCAAAAGTCAACTTTGCCCAAAACACCTCATTTTTACTAATGGGCCTCAAATTTCTTCTTGAAACTTTGTCCAAGGCCTATGCACGACCCATTGAGCTCAAACTGATTTATTTTATTATTTTTAATTAATTAATTGAATTTTTTATTAATATTAATTCATTTAATTGATTTAAAATGTAGAAAATATAAAGATATGGTTTTCAAATCTTTTTATGAAGCAAATAGGCTCAGGGCAAGCTGGCAATTTCGTGCATCCATCAAAGAGGTAAAAATCTCCATGTTTGTCAAGCTTTATTAATCAAAAATATGCAAAAAGATTTGATTGGAAATCAAACATTGAAAACATGAATTTAATGGATTCTTGGCCAAGATTGAACCCTAATTCCATTCTACTATAAGAGCATAACCAAACCCTAAATCCTGGAACATGCAAGCTGCTATCAAAAGCCATAAGCAAATTCCAAAAATTCAAGGAAAATTTGAAAACTGAATTCCACATTCAAGCACAATTCAAAGCCTTAGAGTGATTCAAACACATTGCTGACATTCCCAGGAACGGATTGGAATCAAAAACAAGCCTTAACACTCCAAGAACACGCAAGAATAAGTCACACGGTTTGGTTTTTTTTTCCATAATCGCATATCATTATTCATGCATATTTAACCTCTTTTTTGGATTGTCTTGTGTTAATAGGACTGATACGAAGCTGTTGGTATGATTCAATTGGATTAAGATTCCCTGAAACGTAAACCACCATTGATGAAACTTAGGGTTTCGAAGCTTCCAATTTGGGGGTTTGCTCTATAGGAAAAATTGGACCTTGAGACGCATATGGTTGAATTTGTCAAGGCCAGACGAATCCAACCCAACCCTTGCGAACAATTTCTGTTCATCACACGCCTGTTCGCTATTTTTCCTCAGACCATATTGTGGGGGTTAAAAACCCCCGCTATTTGTTTTGTTTTGTGCAAGTTACAGCGAAGAAGACGAGACGTGGAGGCACGGGAGTGGTCCGTTCAAATCAGGGCGCGCGTGTTTTGCTTTATTGCATCATTGTTTGTTTTCTTAATATATTATTTATTGATCATTGTATTAACAAAAGCAAGCAGGTGGTTGAGTTGGTGGAAAGTGCGTCAAATAACCATTGGGACCTGGGTTCGACTCCCAGGTCCCCCAAACACTTGTTAATATTTTTTCAAACATATTCATATGCAGCGCTTGTCAAGAATTCCATCATACACCTTACAGATCAGCATGCCAAGTGTCTCAACAGACAGATCCAAAGGCCAAAGGATGATCCTCACCCTGATCCTCAGTCAACGCTGGTGTAGTTGATTGCAAAAGTAAAAAAGGCATGATTCTTAATGGGCCAAATTGCTTCTTCAAACCTCCACATTGGGCCATCAAACCCCCCCTGGTTTACTATCTTTTTTTATTTTCTTTTTTTTCCTTTTATTTTCTTTAATAATTATTATTATTATTTAATTAATTAACAAATTAATATTTTTTATAGTAAATTCAGAGAATAAAAAATGTAAATATTTTTATTAATTATTATTATTTTTATTTATTAACTTATTTTGTAAATAAATTCTAATTAGTCAACTTAGTTTAATTTAGGTTTAATTTTAATCTTTTTGCAATAAATAAAACAAACTTAGAATTAGGGTTTTCCTTGACTTTTAATTTCTTTTTATTTTCATTAAAAACTTAAAAAACACAAAAAATATTTTTCTTTTAATTAATTAATTAATTAGTACTAGGTTTAATATTTTAATTAAATTGCAAAAAAGGACAAAACTTAAATTCTTTTCTCAAAAAGGGTCAAAACCCTAAGGACGTCCCGATTCGATTCTTTCGCGCATTAATTCATATTTTTGATTATATTTATGTATCTGTTTCCGAGGATGTAATAGTTAATTAGGATTTACCGCTTTATTTACTTTCTCGCATTTATTTCCAAACGGGTTTTTGTTTTTGGCGATGTATAGACCCGCGCCTTGTAATAGCGTAGATTTACCTTTCTGCACTTTATTTTCCGCACTCTTAACTGTTAAATGCATGCAAGGCTTGGATGAAAATTAAAAACAACTCGTAGATCACCATGATACATGTACAAGATAATATAACATGAAAACAACACACATGCACATGCCACTCTTAGGGTACGCCTCACTGGTTGCCTCGAACGTGGTCGTCAAGTATAGGGTGTTTTAGAGGTCGCCCTCCTGTCTAAGATCCAGTTGCCTCGAAATGGTTGCCTCGGATAAAAAGGATCTAGGACATTAGGGTTACCGCTAAGGTGTCCTACTATTGCTTCGGTGACCACACATGTCCCTAATAATCGAATTGACCCGAACACCTCTAACGACGGTGCTACCTACCTCTCAATGGTGGGATAGCACTGTCTAAAGGACTCTTACACAGCCTAATTCCTTAGAGTAGGTAGATTCTCCTGGGTACTTGCTCTCTCAAACAAACAAAAATACTTTTCGCACCTACACTTTCAAAAGGTTTTCAAACAAATTTTTCATACACTCTTGAGGACAGATACAAGAGTTACTTATAAATTTTTCAAAACGAAACTTTTTCAAAACCCACACACACTTGAAAAGCAAACAATTTTTGAAAACATAAGAGCAAGTACCTAAGAGCCCATGGATAACCATGGATAGAAAGGGTGCTAACACCTTACCTTTCTATAAATCTACCTCCCGAACCGAGAAACATTCTCGAAAAGGAATTTTGTTGTGCTTTTGTCCTTTCCATGTTGGAGAACATAAAAGACGGTGGCGACTCTTGCTTACCATGGAATTTCACGAACCAGCTTAAAAAACAGTCAGTTCTATTTCCACCGATCACAGAACTGGCGACTCTGCTGGGGACACTTATAAAAGTGAGGTGTACCTTAGGATTAGACCACTCTTATGTTTTCAATTGCCTGTTTTGATTGCTTTAATATTGTGGGCCTGTTTTGGGAGTTTCATAGATCCTAACCCGGATCTGGGGAATACCTTTTAGGTAGCAACAAACTGTGAGGGAACTGTGCGGGGTATACCGACACGGTTGAAGCAGTTGCTACGTTGATGTGGCACTTTGGTGAGTACCGGTAACCCTTGAGTCAAGTCAAGGAGAGTACGGGGCCGCCGCGTGGTGTCGTGAAGCATCAACTGACCTTAGGAACCTTACTTGACCATCCTGGCCTCTTTAGGGTAGTGAGATGACCGACTTTGGTGCAGTCCGAAGTTGGTAGATACTCGATACTACACTCATTGAGGGTTGTTTTCTTGGAATATTTTGATCGCCAGTTCAGTGGCTAAATCAAAACAATGAACATAGAAAACAACCCAATGATATTGAGCTCCTTAGAACCCGATTACTTCTGATAGGACAGGTTTTGAGCCCACCAACTTCAAGAGGGTAGTACCTAGACCTAATGCTGGCCTAAACTCTAAGGGTTGTCTGGTGTGACTTGTGTGCCTTATCATGTTTGCTTTTTGTGGATACTTGGGGTGTGTTTTTATCATAACATCATAACATCATAAAGCATCATATGCATTTACTAACCACTTCAGGGGTTCGAATCTTCATCTTTGTTCTTGTTTTGTAGGACATGGAAACTATCCACAGAAAGATAATTCAGATCAACCTTGTAAGGATACCTCCTCAACTTAAGGAGCTTACATCCAGGATTCCCGAGAACTCTTCTTTCAGTGAGAGACATGGTAGACTCATCAGCTTGGTCAACACCAATGTTGAAGAAGATATGTTAAAAGTTCTCTTCCAGTTCTTTGACCCTTTGCACCACTGTTTTACTTTCCCGGATTATCAATTAGTACCTACTTTGGAAGAGTTTTCTCAGCTTCTGAAGGTTCCTATCCTTAGTCAACTACCCTACAACGGTACGGAAAGGGAACCAAAACTTGAAGATGTTGCTAAAGCATTACGTCTACAACCATCTGACATCAAGGGACATTGGGAAGTTAGAAGTGGTATCAAAGGATTCTTGGCAAAGTTCCTGTTTGAGAAGGCCCAAGAATGTTGGAACTCCCTTGACCTACAAGCCTTTGAAGAAGTTGTGGCACTCCTTGTCTATGGGTTGGTGTTGTTCCCGAATCCGGATCAGCTTATAGATATCAATGCTGTCAAGATCTTCATGTCCCGGAATCCTATACCTACGTTGCTTGGGGACATCCTCCACTCATGTTACACTCGAACCATGAGAAAAAGAGGTGTTCTCATGTGCTGCACTCCTCTCCTGGCAAGGTGGTTTATTTCGCACCTTCCACAATCAGTTTTGAAGAACGAGCGGGGTTTGAGATGGTCACAACGATTGATGACTCTTACACATGCTGATATACATTGGTGTTCTCGGTCTAGAGAAAATGTCACTATCATTGATTGTTGCGGAGAGTTTCCTAATGTTCCTTTACTTGGAATTAGAGGGGGAATTACTTACAACCCATGTCTGGCTTTGAGACAGTTTGGATATGCTCGGAGGGATGGCCCTCATGACATGTTGATTCCTGACATAGTTTTTGACTTCGACAACGATGCACAAGGACTTCGCCAGAGATTTATCAGAGCTTGGAGGATGCCCAACAGGGTAGATAGTAAGACACTGGGGCACAAGAACTCCATTCCCCTTGAGCCTTATCTCAAGTGGGTACGCGCCCGCTCCCAGAAGCTGGTGATGCCATATCCTCATGTGCTCCCCGTGATCAAAGAGCCAGTTTTGGAAGGAGAGGTGCCATACACCATTCAACATCCTGACATGCCAACATCTTGGGAAGAAATGCAAAAGAGCTGGATCCAACTAAAGGAAGAACGGAATTCTCTTGAAGCCAATATACATGCCAGTGAGAAGAAGCTCTTGGAGCTCACCCGTCTACTTCACGAGGAAAAGACCCTCAACACCTACATCGCACCAAAGAGGATGCGCAGTATCTTTTGGGATTAAGTATTTTGTAATATTTCACCCATGATGCATTGATGTACTGAACAGATTATTTCTTAATATAACGTGTGTTCTCTTTTTGTCTACAACAAATTTGAACTTTCGAACCCTTTGAATGCATTGCATAAATAGCATATCATGCATCATGTGCATAACAGGTACTCTTTTCTACAGGTTGCTTAATCTTCTTCGCTGTTTATTTCAGCAATCATCATGAATCCTGAATCATCCAATGAACAAGCTATCAAGGCCCTCTAGGCCCAGAACGCCCAGTTTCAAGAGCTGGTCATAAGCTTAGCCCAGGGTCAACAGGAATTGAAGGCTCTGCTGGTGAAGAAGAAGAAGAAGAGGACTGTGCTGTTTAACTCTGGACGGAGGTTTGGGAATACACTGCAAAATGAGGTTGATCAGGCTACTTCCTCTGTAGGGAAAGACAGTCCCCAAGGGGGAAGGGTTCCTAGTCCCGTGGTCTCCGATAACGAGACGGATTTCAATGATGAACAGTACCCTCCTGCTGAGGACAGGTATAAGCAGCTAGAGGACCGACTGAGCGCTTGGAGATTCAGCATGTGCCCGGGTTGGATTTTGGAGATCTGGGTCTATCTTCTGGGGTGGTGATCCCACACAAGTTAAAGGCACCTTCTTTTGCGAAGTATGACGGGGCATCCTGTCCTAAGCTGCATCTCAGATCATACGTAAGGAAGATCCAACCGTATACTGCAGACAAGAACTTATGGATCCATTTCTTCCAGGATAGTCTTTCAGGGACTCAACTCGAGTGGTTCTATCAGCTGGATGGAACCAGTATTCGTAACTGGGAGGACTTGGCTACTGCATTTTATAAGCAGTATCAATACAATTCCGACCTCGCTCCTACACGTACCCAGCTCCAAGGTATGTCGCTAGGATCGGGAGAAGGTTTTAAGGAGTACGCGCAAAAGTGGAGAGACCTGGCTGGCAGGGTGCAGCCACTGTTAACTGACCGTGAACTCGTGGACATGTTCTTGGGGACCCTGTCTGGTCCATTCTTTAACCACCTGATCGGTAATTCTTCTACAGGGTTTACAGACCTCATTCTGACTGGTGAGAGGATAGAAGCTGGTATTAAGTCGGGGAAGATACATAAAGGTGCATCCTCAAGTTCTGAAAAGAAGCCTTTCAAGAAGGAAGCTAGTGCTGTGTATGGTCCCAGAAGACAAAATAAACTGGAACGCCGCCAACCTGTCAATGCGGTGGTTATTTCTAAGCCTGCTGCTGCTCCTCAGCAATACAACCAGCCTAGGGGTGAGAGACCCAAAAGGCAGTACACTCGGCTCAGTATGACCCTGTCTCAGATATTGCCGCAACTGCTATCAACCAATCTGGTAACTGTCAAGGAAGCTCCGAAGGTAGTGAACACCACATCTCCGAAGTATAATCCCAACGCCCGCTGTGCTTATCACTCTGATAGCCCGGGGCATTCTACTGATGATTGTTGGGCTCTGAGGAATAAGGTTCAGGACATTATTGATGCTAAAGAAATACAGTTCGAGGCGCCCGAAAGGCCCAATGTTGTGACTGCTCCCATGCCCCAGCATGGAGTGAATGCTGTGGAAGAAGACCTGTACGTAACCTCCGTGGATGAGATTATTACTCCGTTGTTGACTGTCAAAAGGAACCTGTTGCTAGCCGGTTTATTTCCGGGATGTAGTAAAGGTTGCCATCTATGTGCTGTTTCCCCTGCTGGTTGTCCTTTGTTGAAGTCAGGCGTCCAAAACCTGATGGATAACAAAGAGATCTTGTTCGAGAAGGTTGCTGTTCCTGTTACCCCTGCTGAAGAAGTGTCCATTGTCACTATTTTCAACAATTCTCCTAAGGCTCCCTCAAAGAAGCCCGTCAAAATCCTGTCTACTCAGAAAATTGCTCCCATCATCATTACTGTTCCGGGGCCCATCCCTTATGCATCTGACAAAGCTGTTCCATGGCACTATGGGGCAGATGTTTATGTGCTCGGAGTAAAACAAGAGTTTGATACTAGTACCGGCGTCAGTAACATCACCGTTCCTGCCAAAGTCACTCGCAGTGGTAGACTGTTCTCACCAGATATTACGCCACCAGCCATTCAGAGACCTCTTGTCATCACACCTGCCAGGGTGCCTGCTTCCCTCACTGATCAAGTTCCTGTTCCTACCCCTGCTTCCGAGTCATCTAACACTCGGGGCAAAGGGATTGCTACTGATGTGCCTGCCCATACGGAGGCACCAAAGACAACCACTGTTGAAGCTTCCAAGCAAGAGATGGAAGAAATTCTCAAGATTATCAAGAAGAGTGATTTCAATGTAGTTGAGCAGCTGGGGCACACCCCATCAAAGATTTCTATGCTATCACTGTTGTTGTGTTCAGAGGCCAATGCCAAGGCCCTGATTTCCTTCCTGAAGACGACCCATATGCCACAAGAAACGTCTGCTGATCAATTTACTGATTGTGTGGCCAACTTGACTGCTGATAATGGGTTGGGTTTCTCTGACGCCGATCTGACTGCCAAAGGAAAGAACCATAACGACGCCCTGCATGTCTCCATTGAATGCAGGGGCACTACTCTTGCCCATGTGTTGGTAGACACTGGTTCTTCGTTGAATGTATTGCCCAAGAAAGCTCTAGACAGGCTGGATTATGAGGGTTTAGAGCTCAAGCCTAGTAACATTGTTGTCCGGGCCTTTGACGGGTCGAAGAGGATGGTACATGGTGAGGTTGACATTCCAATCAGGGTTGGTTCTCAAGTTTTTTATTCTACTTTCTATGTGATGGACATTCGTCCATCCTATTCTTGTTTGCTGGGTCGTCCATGGATCCACAAGGCTGGAGCTGTGACCTCCACATTACATAAGAAGCTTAAGTACCCGGTCAGAGGGAAGATAGTAACAGTTCAAGGGGAGGAAGAATATATGGTCAGCCATCTTAACTCGTTCCGGTACATAGAGATGGATGGGGAGTTCATAGAGACCCCCTTTCAACACTTTGAGGAGGTGCCTCAGACATTGGCAGCAGCAGAGACCATGATTGATGATTCTCCTTTGAAGATGGCTTCCTTGAAGGATGCTTGGGCTGTGGTTGAGAGGGGTGAGTGCGCAAACTGGGGCCTGTAGCGATAAAAAATGTAGCGGGGTAAATCGGAGATCGAACTATTAATTAATTCGTCTCACAAAAGCAAGAGTCACCACCGTGCTTTATTATTTCCAAGGGGAAAGGGGAAAGAGCGAAATAAAACCCTAAAATATGCAATGTAAAATAATACTTTAAAAGTAATGAAAATACAAGGCGTTTTGAAAAGAGGTCTAGAGTTCGGGGGTTGGTTATACAATGGGAAGGTATTAGCACCCAATGTATCTATAGTATTCTATAGGAACCTTTTGAAATATATGTTTATTAAAATGTTTGTTTGATTAAAAATAAATTGTTTTTTTGCCGAAAATGGGTATGGACGAGTTTTTGAAGATACGAAGACCTAGTGTCGACGTTTTGACTTAAAAGGTGTGAGTTTTTTTTGAAGAAATTGGATATTTGGGAAAATTATCCTATGTTTTTAATGAAATGAAGATATTCGCGTGATTGGATTTGAGGACATGAAGTCAACAAATTTAATCATTTTTCCTTGGATTTAGACGTAAACAGAATAACCAAGTAAATACTGAATAATCAAACAGGAAATTAGATAGATGATGATTAAGTAGCTAGGTGATATATAACCACAACAATAATTAAATAACAGACTAAATGATGTGAACATGCATTTTTATATTTTTGTTTAATATGTACAAAGCAAGAGAATTAATTAAAGAAAATAAAATGTTTTTTTTAAAATTTCTATTTTTATATGTTTTTTAGTATTAATATACAAATAATAAAATACCCTAATGTCTTATACTAATTCATGTATTTTAACTAATCTTTTATATATAAAGTCTTAATTAATATATCAAAAGGGATTGTTCATTAGGAATTAATATAAATAAAATTAATATATTTAATTAAATTATATATGAAAAATGGTTTGTATTATTTAAAATTATAACAGAAAGGTAAATCAAATTTTTGGTTTAGGAATGTTTAAAACAAAATAAAAGGAAAAAATGAAAGGGCCAAAGAGTTTTTAAGGGTCCAAAATAAAAACAAACAGAAATGGGATGGGGTGTTCTAACAAATTCGTTTGGGTTTTTCAGGCTTAGGAAATGGGTTAGGCCCAATTCATGAAACAAAGTTTTAGGGTTATGAAATTGTGTTCATTTGGAAACTCTTCAGGGTTTACAGCGCCATTGCTACTCTTCACCTCACGCGTTCTTCTTCGTCCTCTTCAAAGCCCGCTTCTGAACTTCCCTTGCCCGAGCCACCAACGCCACTTTTGTTTTCTCCTTCCCACGATTAAGCACGCGATAGTTCAAAGGTTAACTTTCGTTTTTATCTCTTTGGGTTTTTTATGATTTTGCATGTTTATGATTTTACATCCATTTTGATTCTGGCTCTAGTCTTACATGTGGTTTCTGTTGAGATGGTGGAAAGGAAAGAGAAAAGGAATAGCTACCTTTACGAAGGAGGAGGGAGGAGGCGTTCCGGAGGCTTAACGGCGGAGGAGTGAAGCGCGTGATGCTGGGCTTGCTTGGATTCTTGGTTTGTGTTTCTTTGTTTTTTCGTTGCCTTGATAATGATGAACTGAACCACATTATCTTCTTTCTTCTTGCTGCCTTTGCCTTGCTTTGCTTATGCACGCTTCTTTGTCCCTTCTTCCTCTTTGGCTTGCTGAGTATGCTTCTGAGTTGCCTTGAGATATTTGTTGATGATATGCTTTCAATGATGAACCCTTTGGGTTCTGAGAATTTTTGTTGCCTTTGAATGCTTGTTGTATGCTGAGATTGAATGATTCAGTGTTTGATATCTTGAATGTTATGTTTATGTTGGTAACCCGATGATGAGGAACTCTGAGGGTTTATTGCCTTGAAATGCTGAGTTCTGATATACTCTGAGTATGCTTGAGTTGATGTTGATGCTTGCCCCTGTATGCTTCTGAATGTGCTATTGTTGAAACATTTTGTTTTGACTAGCTTTCCTCTTTTGGCTCACTGAGTATGTTTAAGATGGTGGATGTTTCTGTTTTTTTGGAACTTGGCAAGTTAAAGGTTTATGGCCTTGAGGCTTTTTGGTAAGGCTTGGTTGTTGTTTGGGATATGGCTTTTCAGCAGGTTGTGTTTACTAGTTTTTAACTTGGCATGATTTGTTGGTTTATGGGGGATTTGGAACTATGGCTGGACAGTAGGTTATGTTTTACTGGTTCTCGGCCATGGTTTTATGGTTTGTGCTTCGGGCAGGTGGAAGGCTTGACATGGTTAAGGATTTGGGCTTTTGTGTTACAGGTTCTGGTTTTTGGCTTGAGACAGCAGGTTGTATGTATGTTTTTGAATGCAGGTTCTCCAAGCTTTTTTCTTTTACTTTGAGAATAGGCTTGTGGTATTTGAACTCAGTTTTTGTTTAAGGCTTCCAACAGGTTTTGAACTCTGAACTTTTTGCTTGAGAAGTTTTTTGTTATAATATCCGTTGCTGGCCTTTTTGACAGTTCAGGTTTTTGTATATTTTAACTATTTTCTTTTGATACCTCTGCACTTCTACTGTTTCATTCAGTTTGCTTTGTATCCTTTTTCTATGCTTCCCTTTTTACTGTGTTACTGCAGTTTTGTTTTCTATCTCTTTTCTGCCTAAGGCCAAAACCTGTAAACCCAAACTCTTTTCTTTCTTCTCTCTCCTTAGTATAGTTTGAAACATTAAAATGTTATGTGTACTTTGTGTTCTGAAAAAGCAAAGCTGGAAAATGATGAAATTAGAAACATTTGCTTGCATATGTGGTTTTGATCTGCACACTTCCTTCTTTGCCATATGCATTGTTACAGTATGGAGGAGCCTTGTATTTTGACCTCCTCCCATATGTTGGATAGTTTACGTTGGACTTTGGTTTTGAAAATGTAACTTTGACTTGCATATGCTGTTGGTTTTGAAATATGCGGTTTTGACAATTGAAATGTGCAATTGGTTTTGAAATATGCAGTTGGTTTTGGCAAAATTGAATTTGTGCATATTTTTAACTTGTGCATTCATATTTATCAATAAATATTCATCCCTTTTTGTGAACTGGGAGAAATCCCGTGATTTGCAAAGAGGGTAAAAACTGATTCCAGCCGTTTGCTTTTAATGATGAACTCTAAATTAATTGTCTGCTTTTAATTATATATCTATTTCTGACATTTTCTTTTAATTCTTTGCAGGTAAAATCAAATGAGCATCAAAGAAGTACTGGATAGAAGATGAAGATTTAGAACTTAGAAAAATTAGGATAGTTTTTATTTCACTTTAAACATTTGTAAAAATTATCATTGTAAATACTTTGTAAATAAATACGGTATTTAAACAACAATTGTAACAATTAGAATAAAATGAATAAAACTCCAATATTTTACCAGTTAATTCTTTTCTTCTTTACAATTATTTACCTTATTATTTATAATTCTTTAAATTATAATAACTGAAAATAACTTCCAACTATTTAAACTCAGAATAATAAATAATTAGATAAACATCATTGATCAATTAATAAACCTCTTTTCAATTATTTACTTTATTATTTATAATTCTTTAAATTATATAATAACTGAAAATAAATTCCAATTATTTAAACTCAGAATAATAAATAATTAAATAAACATCATTGATCAATTAATAAACCTCTTTTCAATTATTTACTTTATTATTTATAATTCTTTAAATTATATAATAACTGAAAATAAATTCCAATTATTTAAACTCAGAATAATAAATAATTAAATAAACATTGTTTTAGCATTGATCAATCAATGAACTGGGCGTTTCAAAAATAACCAGCTCTTGATTTGAAAAAGTTATGAATTTAAAATCTGCTTTGAAAATTGATAAAAATAGGTTAAAACACTTGCAATGTAATGATGTAGATGGGAGATGGTATCTTAGGTCAAAATTTGGGGTACAACAGCTGCCCCTATTTAAGTTTCTTCTATCCGGAGATATGAAGATTAAAATCTTCGTCTCGACGAGATTGAAGGTACTTAAATACATAATACGCAAATTTTTGCCCTAAGATACCGCCATTATGTTTGATATGAATGTAGTGATTGAATTCACAGAGAAAGATATTGTATGAAAACAAGATAATGCGGGAGAAATCAAACACCAACAAAACACAGGAACATAGATTATACACTACTGGGGAAATGAGCCATCGACTTCAAATAATAGACTCTTGACGGCGAATAAAAATTTGAGAGAATACGGACTCTGACCCTAACAAAGAAGGTATCTTGCATAGGCCATAAAACAGATTATTGACCCAAAATATCAGTGAGTTCACAACTCAAGGTCCAAGATAGACAGAAAGTATCAATTTTGCTGATAATGGATTACCAACTTCTGAAGGTAAAGATTCATAACAAACTTCTCGGTGAGATTTCCGGAGATATACTAATTAATGCTGAAATAATAATAAGGTTGTAGATACACAAGCTGCTCAAATAAAGAAGCTGCCACTTAATGTCTTCCAAAAAATAATAACATACAAGCTGCTCAAATAAAGAAGTTGTCACTTGCTGTCTTCCAGGGATGTCAATAACATACAAGCTGCTCAAATAAAGAAGCCGCCACTTGCTGTCTTCCAAAAAATACCAATAACATACAAGCTGCTCAAATAAAGAAGCTGCCGCTTGGTGTCTTCCAGAAAAATAATAACGTACAAGTTGCTCATGAAGAGATTGCCGCTTGCCGTTTCCAAAAATAATAAACGCACAAGTTGCTCATGAAGAGACCGCCGCTTGCCATTTTCCAACGATGTCTATAACGTACAAGTTGCTCATGAAGAGACCGCCCCTTGTCGTTTTCCAAAATAATAATAACGCACAAGTTGCTCATGAAGAGACCGCCGCTTGCCGTTTTCCAACGATGTCTATAACGTACAAGTTGCTCATGAAGAGACCGCCGCTTGTCGTTTTCCAAAATAGTAACGTACAAGTTGCTCATGAAGAGACCGCCGCTTGTCGTTTTCCGAAGAATAATAACATACAAGTTGCTTGTGAAGAGCTACCACTTGTCGTTTTCTGAAGAATAACTCAGAAGGAAATTGCGATGACACTGGCAGAGAATAAAATCTTCGTCAAAGAGAACCATGAATCAATCCTTCCCGAGGAGATCACATACTTAAATGTGCAAAATAAATGCATCATTCGTCTAGGTGGCGACTTCACTGGGGAAAATCAGGAGATAGCCTATGCAAGAGACAACAACTCCCTCCAGGAATAAACCAGAAAGAAAACAGTCAAACAAGACTCCACCCAATGAGAAAGTAACTCGATTGGGGGATTCATCCTATCCAGAAAGGGACAAGGTAGGCTAAATCAAAAAACCATCCACGAGGATTAGCTCAGTTGGAGAATTTAGAAAGGGAGCACATTTTCTGCCTAAGCTAACCTTCTACTTGGAAAGAAACTGTACATTGTATTAAAACAAAGTATACAACCCAAAATCAACGGCAAATGTGAATATGCATGCGTGATATAAGTGTAAATGAATAAATGAATGTTATGCTGACAAAACGAACAAATGGAATATCTTGAAAACGATCAGATGTCATGAAATAATAGATACTCGACCAATCTTAAAAAGATGGAAAACTGGAACTGGAACCACAAAGCTACGTCGGAGCGTATCACGCTACAAGGCTCAAGTATTCTGAGGAGAAAAGTATTCAAATCCAATCTTTTAATCTCCAAATAGACTACTGGCATGAGACAAAGCGTACCATACTTCAGAAATCTGCTCAAATAAAGATAACCAAAACAACGCTTAACTGGAACAACTGGGGAGTCAACAAACTTAGTACCACGAGAAACACAAGTTTACACAACCGACACCTCATGACGATTTTGAAATAAAACATGTTCATCATGCAAGGATAAAATACTGTATCGTTTTGCATTTCGTGGCTTGACCATCCTCGGAACAACTGTTAATATTCCTTTCATTATTCACGACACATCTTTAAAATAAGAATACTTTAAATACCTTTATTTCAAATTTTTCTGTAAAAATTAAAATTTTGCCCACAAAAGGTAAATGCTCAAATTTCATTAATAAGATGGTAGTTCGCTAACAACGCGACTCCAACGGTTTACAAAAGTTTGGGAAATAGTACATGAAAGAAAAGGGTTACACAAAAACAATGATCACTATTCTCCCTAACAACTTCGAATTCCGAAATGTGTTCAAATGCCAAGACTGGTCTGACCAAAAGCTTGCCTAAGCTGCCCCTTCGGGTTTTCAACTTAGCAAACTGTCAACTCAAACCTAAGCGAAATATTTCTTGACTGCATCGGCGTTCATGGAGCGCGAGAGCTCTTCACCGTCCATATTTGTGAGAATCAAGGCACCTCCAGAGAAAACTTTCTTAACGACATACGATCCTTCATAATTTGGAGCCCACTTGCCCCTAGAATCAGGTTGGAAAGATAATATCTTTTTGAGCACAAGGTCACTTTCTCTGAACTTGCGTGGTCGAACCTTCTTATCAAAAGCCTTCTTCATTCTCTGCTGATATAATTGACCGTGACACAATGTTGTCAATCTCTTTTCTTTAATTAAATTCAATTGATCATATCTACTTTGACACCATTCAGCCTCAGAAAGTTTAGCTTCCATCAAAACTCTCATAGACGGAATCTCGACCTCCACGGGGAGTACTGCTTCCATACCATAAACTAGGGAAAATGGGATTGCGCCTGTTGAAGTTCGAATTGAAGTACGGTATCCATGCAGAGCAAACGGAAGCATTTCATGCCAATCTTTATAAGTTACCACCATCTTCTGGACAATCTTCTTGATGTTATTGTTAGCAGCTTCAACAACCCCATTCATCTTCGGTCTGTAAGGAGAAGAATTATGATGTTTGATCTTGAACTCCTCACAAAGCTCTTTCATCATCTTGTTATTCAAATTCGAACCATTATCAGTGATGATCTTGCTCGGGATACCGTATCGACAAATGATTTGATTCTTGATAAATCTGACTACCACCTGTCTGGTTATATTAGCATAAGATGCTGCTTCCACCCATTTAGTAAAATAATCGATCGCCACCAAGATGAAACGATGACCATTCGAAGGTTTGGGTTCAATCATTCCAATCATATCAATGCCCCACATAGAGAAAGGCCAAGGTGAAGAGATAACATTGAGGAGGGTCGGTGGCACATGTATCTTGTCCGCATAAATCTGGCATTTATGACATTTCTTCACATATTTGCAGCAATCAGATTCCATTGTCATCCAATAGTAACCAGCTCTCAACATCTTTTTAGCCATTGCATGTCCGTTGGCGTGAGTGCCAAAAGATCCTTCATGTACTTCTTGCATCAGCATGTCTGCTTCATGTCTGTCTACACATCTGAGCAAGACCATGTCGTAATTCCTCTTATATAATACTTCTTCATTGAGGAAGAAACTGCTTGCTAATCTCCTCAACGTCTTCCTATCTTTATTGGATGCCCCAGGCGGGTACTCTTGAGTTTGAAGAACACGTTTAATGTCATAGAACCACGGTTTGTCGTCGGTGACCTCTTCTACTGAGAACACATGAGCAGGTCTGTCGAGGCGCATAACCTGGATTGTAGGCACATCGTTCCAACCATTCACTTGAAACATTGAAGACAAAGTAGCTAAAGCATCAGCCATTTGGTTTTCATCTCTAGGGATATGATGTAATTCCACTTTGTTGAAGAAAGTTAACAATCTTCTAGCATAGTCTCTGTAAGGGATCAAACCAAGATGACGAGTCTCCCATTCTCATTTGATCTGATTAATTACCAATGCCGAATCTCCGTAAATATTAAGAATCTTAATCCTTAAATCCACTGCTTCTTCGAGACCCATAATACATGCCTCATATTCAACCATGTTGTTCGTGCAGTCAAACTTCAATCTTGCTGTGAACGGGATATGAGTACCTCGGGGAGTGACGATGATTGCCCCAATTCCATTTCCATAAGAATTTACAGCTCCGTCAAAAATCAAACCCCAATGCGATTCGGGATCAGGTCCTTCTTCGGGTAACGACTCTTCACAATCTTTAGCTTTCAAGTACATAACATCTTCATCTGGGAAATCAAACTTGATGGATTGATAATCGTCAATTGGTTGGTGAGCCAAATGATCGGATAAAATACTCCCTTTGATTGCTTTCCGAGTGTGATACTCAATGTCATATTCGGATAACAACATCTGCCAACGGGCTATTCTTCCAGATAAGGCGGGCTTCTCAAAGATATACTTGATCGGGTCCATTTTGGAGATCAACCAAGTAGTGTGGTTAATCATATAGTGGCGCGGACGGCGAGCAACCCAAGCTAAAGCACAACAGGTTTTCTCAAGCAATGAGTATCGAGACTCACAGTCTGTGAATTTCTTACTCAGATAATATACGGCATGTTCCTTTCTTCCAGTCTCATCTTGTTGACCAAGCACACATCCCATGGAATCTTCCAATATAGTCAGGTACATAATCAAAGGTCTTCCTTCCACTGGAGGAATCAAAATGGGAGGTTCAAGCAGATATTCTTTGATGCTATCAAAAGCTCTCTGACAATCTCCTGTCCACACACATCCTTGGTTCTTTCTAAGGAGCTTGAAAATCGGCCCACAGGTAGCAGTCATATGAGATATAAATCTAGAAATGTAGTTCAGTCTCCCAAGGAATCCTCTTACTTGCTTTTCCGTCTTGGGTGCGGGCATTTCCCGAATAGCTTTGACTTTATCAGAATCTACCTCAATACCTTTCTGACTGACAATGAAACCCAGAAGTCTTCCAGAACGAACACCAAAAGTGCATTTGTTGGGATTCAGACGGAGTTTATACTTTCTCAAACGCTGGAATAGCTTCAATAAATGTTCCAGGTGATCTTCTTCAGTTTGTGATTTGGCAATCATGTCATCTACATACACTTCTATCTCTTTATGCATCATGTCATGGAACAAAGCAGTCATGGCCCTTTGGTATGTTGCACCAGCATTCCTCAGACCAAACGGCATAACCCGATAACAAAATGTTCCCCAAGGTGTAATGAAAGCTGTCTTCTCCATATCTTCTGGTGCCATCTTGATTTGATTGTAACCAGAGAAACCATCCATGAAAGAAAATACTTTGAACTTTGCGGTACTGTCGACCAATACGTCAATGTGCGGTAATGGAAAGTCATCCTTTGGGATAGCTCTATTCAGATCTCTATAGTCTACACACATTCGAACTTTTCCATCCTTCTTAGCAACAGGCACTATATTGGCTAACCATTGAGGATAGACCGATGTAATAAGGAAACCTGCATTAATTTGTTTTTGAACTTCTTCTTTGATCTTGTCAGCCATATCGGGACGAGTCCTTCTCAACTTCTGCTTAATCAGCGGACATTCAGGTCTCAACGGTAAACGATGCTCCACAATATTGTTGTCCAAACCTGGCATATCTTGGTAGGACCAAGCAAACACATCAACATACTCTTTGAGAAGCTCCAACATTTTCTCTTTGACCTCTGGGATAAGCAATGCTCCGACCTTGACTTCCTTTTTATCTTCTTCATCACCCAAATTGATCATCTCTATAGGTTCTTCAAACAACTGAATAGTCTTTTCATCGTGCTCAAGTAAACGGGAAATTTCATCAGGAATCTCTTCACTATCCTCTTCTTCGGCTCTGAACACAGGGAATTCAAAGTTGGGAGAGGGCATAGGATCATTGTTTTCAATGGTTAAGTCATGGATTAATCTGCACATATGATTATGCTTTATTTTAGAAATCGATTAATATGAATGTTGTACAAATGAAACAAAATATTATTATATTTTCCTATTACTACCAATTAATTTTCATTACTATTTCCCAGAAAAAGTGAAAAATAAAACAGTAGTGGACAAAATAACATTTTTATTCATGAGGGGAAATACTTGAAACAAAGAGCCCAGACATTTCTCTTTTGCCTTGGGCAGAGCAAAAGGATTTATTTTCAACATAGCCCGACACAAATACTTTTCGCCTTGGGCAGAGCGAATTTTTTTCAAAAATAAAGCAAAATATTACTCAGAAATGTTCATCACAACAGGAACATCAACAGCAATCCAGTTCTGGCAAACCACTCCATGCGTTACAAAATCGGGTAAATCCTCTTCAGAATCGTCTCCTATTATAGCATCAACTTCAGGAGGAGTCGGATGGATAAAACCTGCACTTCGGAAAACTTCTTGTATCGGACGAGTAACTACTTCCTGCTTGACTCTTGTAGACACAGGATGAAAACCAAGACCTTCTCCAGACTTGTTCTCGGGAAAAGTCAACACCTGGCCCCAACCTTCAGCCGAACCACTTTCAACCACTCGTCGCGCATCCTTAAAAGAAGAAATAGATGTCCCTTGCTTCCTCACTTCATTATTAGCAACAGATAGAGCTTGGAATTGGGTTCCAACATCCTCATCAGCATCAATAAAAGAGAAAGATGACAAATGGCTTACCACCATAGCCTGCTCTCCACCAATCATTACCAACTTTCCATGCCTTACAAACTTCAATCTTTGATGGAGCATGGAAGTGACTGCCCCTGCATCATGGATCCATGGACGACCCAATAGGCAACTGTAGGCGGCACGAATATCCATTACTTGAAAAGTGATCTGAAAAGTATGAGGACCAATTATTATAGGAAGATCCACTTCACCAATAACAGTCTTCCTAGAACCATCAAACGCTTTGACAATTACCCCATTAGGTCTCATGGGAGCACCTTGATATGAGAGTCGAGATAATGTAGTTTTGGGCATTACATTTAACGACGAACCTGTATCTACCAACACACTTGATAAAGTATCATTTCCGCAACTTATTGAGATATGCAAAGCCATATTATGGTTCCTCCCCTCTTCCGGAAGCTCTTCATCACTGAAACCAAGATTGTTACACAAAGTAATATTTCCCACAATTCCATCAAATTGGTCAACCGTCACGTCATGATCCACGAATGCCTGGTCCAAGACCTTCATCAAAGCTTCTCTATGGGCACCAGAATCTCTCAGTAAAGCAAGCAAAGAGATCTTGGAAGGAGTTTGCAATAGTTGGTCCACAATCTTATATTCACTTCTCTTGATAAGCTTCAGAATCTCATCATCATCGGGATGTGGGATAGGTTCATTGGATCGGCCTATCTCAACCCTTGGTTCAACATTTCTCGCTGGAATTTCTGCCGGTAGGGGCCTCCTGACTTGAACTTCTGGTCTCTTCAAAGGTACTGCTGCAAAGACACGTCCGCTTCTCGTAACTCTACTCACATCAGCGATGTTAACAAAAGACGACCTTGTTGGTATAGGGACTTCTACCCCATTCTCAATCATTGTAGCATTATACTTATACGGTATAGCTTGGTCTGAGTTATAGGGCACAGGACCAGGTGGGTAAATGATCAAAGGAGCAACAGGTGCAGTCTGACTGTCGTAAACGATCTCTACTGGTTCAGGCAAATTGAATTGTGGTATTATAACATTCACTTCATCCTCCGGATCTCTGTCATATGTAATAGTGATAACCCTCTGGTCTAACAATTTTTGAATATCCTCCTTCACAATAGGGCAATCAACCTTTCTTGAACAAAATTCACAAACATCATAATCATGCTGATGCCTAACAAAGGCAAGTCTTCTTAAGCTCTGATGTAACCTGATCAACGAATCTCTTATGTGTTCAACTTGAAAGACTCGAAACTTTTCCCGGACAACCTTCCACCATATTCACTGATGCTGCCCCATGTCGAGGCAAAGGATTATCTCTAACATTTGGGTTAACATCCTTGAAAGACAAGATACCATTCTTAATCAACCTCTGCACGTCCGCCTTTAGAGAAAAACAATTTTCAATGTTGTGCCCCGGCGACCCTTGATGATATTCACAAAACTGATCTGCCTTGTACCACGGAGAAGTACTGTTTGGTGCGACAGGAGGAGGTTTCTTCGTTATGAGGTTATTTATGATAAGAGCAGGGAAAAATTCAGTATAAGTCATGGGAATGGCATCGAATTGCGGTTTCCTTGGTGAACGGTTCTGGTTGTTGAATGGATAAGCCTGTTGTCGAGGCTGCTGCTGAGATGGCCGTTGTTGAGCTGGTGGGGTTTGATGAGTTGGGGTAATCAATGTTGGGCGGACAGCCGGAGTGACTGCCGCAACATGTGAGTAACCTCTCCTTGGTCTCCCTGGGAATATCACACTGACATCCTGCTCTTTTCTTTTTTGGAAAACACTTCCAAACTTCTTGATACTGCTAGACGGACTTCCTTCTTTAACCAAACGTCCTTCACGAATCCCTTCCTCCAACCGCATGCCCATGCTTACCATTTCGGTGAAGTCACTGGGTGCGCTGGCAATCATTCTTTCATAGTAAAAGGAACCTAAAGTCTTCAAGAATATCTTTGTCATCTCTTTCTCCTCAAGAGGAGGATAGATTTGAGCAGCAATTTCGCGCCACCTCTGGGCGTATTCCTTAAAAGACTCTCTATCTCTCTGGGACATCGCCCGGAGTTTATCCCTGTCCGGCGCCATGTCAACGTTGTACTTATACTGGTGAATAAAAGCTTCACTAAGATCGTTGAAGTTGCGGATCCGAATGCTGTCCAAACCCATATACCACTTTAGAGAAGCACCCGTCAAACTGTCTTGAAAATAGTGAATCAACAAGTCATGATCATCAGAATATGTAGACATCTTTCTCACGTACATAATCAAGTGACTCCGAGGACACGAATCACCCTTATATCTTTCAAAGTCTGGCACTTTGAATTTTGCTGGAATCTTGACATTCGGAACTAAACAAAGGTCATGCGTGTTCTTTCCAAACAAATCCTTCCCTTTTAACGCTCTGAGCTCCCTCTGCATTTCTTGGAATTGGTCTTGAAATTCTTCCATTCTATCAAAAAGACCCAAACTTTCAGCAGGCTCGGCAGGATAAGTAGGTTCATTCAAGTATGGCATAGAGTGAACCACAGGAGCGACAGTTGTCATCACCGGTTGCGGGAAAGGTGTCACAGATGGGATTACCGGCGGCATGGCAGTTGTCTCTAGTTGAGGAAAAGACATAGTAGGTTGAAACAAAGGCTGTACGACAGGCTGATACCCCTCTGGCACAAAGTTGTAAGGCATTCCCCACGGAAAACCTTTCAGCATCTGATGTTGAAGCGGAGAGTTGATTTGAGTCACAGATGTTGGAACGGTGACAATCTCGGAAACCACAGTAGTTGAAGTCTGAATCTCAGCAACCGTAGTCGATGGCTGATTCTGAGCAGCCATCAAACTTTCCACTAGCGCAGTTAACTTTTCCATACCGACACGAAGGGTAGCGACCTCCTCACGAAGCTCGTGGTTTTCCTGTTCCAGATCTTCCATCTTCCTCTAACGATTGGCTCGAGTATCGTATCGATGAGACAGCTTGACAATCTATCGGAGTGGAAAAAGAAACAAGGATAAGACTCTAGAAAACATGTGAAGTGGAATGTTGGATGATGCATGATATGTGATGCAAATGATAATTCATTTTAATAGTTTTCCAAGGAACTTCAATAATTTTGCACACATCAATGGTAAAGGAATTTTGAACAACAAAAACTCATTTCATTAATCAAAAGCGGTAAATTACAACTTACAACTTCGGAACAACAAAACAATAAATTACACTTTGGGATGACAACCCAATAATAAAAGCAGTAAACTACAACTTTGGAACATGAAGCCCATAATAAAGCAGTAAATTACAACTTTGGAACATGAAGCCCATAATAAAAGCAGTAAATTACAACTTCGGAACATGAAGCCCTTTTACAGAGTTTTACAAAATGACATCAGTAAAATAAAACTAAGAACTAAAGATCACTCAGAATCATCAGATGAAGGACCAAATGCCAACTGTAACCGGAGCTTCCTGATCTTCTCTTCATAAAAGTCTTCCATCTCTTTCTTCTCAGCTACCAGTCGATCAATGATTTCCTTTTGTGGATTAGGAACGAGAGCAACGCTTACCGAACCTTCCTTCTTTCTCTTCCTTTCACTAGCATACTTCTTCAGTAAAGCATCCTTTTGACGAAGCTTCTCATCATTATCAATGAACCAGCCATCTTGAATAAATAGAAAATCCTCCTTTTCCTTTAGTTGTCGAGCCAGGACCCAATTCTCATATTCAGACATGTTATACTTTTCTTTCCAAGCATCTCTCTCGGACTTCATCCTAGCCAGATTTCCTTGGTATTCTCCCATATTCTCGATAGGGATATCAACAGATGATGATGCAATGGTAGGGAATAAAGGTTTCTCAGGTTTATAGGGCATCTTGAGAGCACAAGCTCTAGCACGGACCCATTGTAGGTAAGGCTCCAAAGAAACAGCACCTCTATGTCCTAACATGTCTCTCCCTTTCCTATGGATGTGGCGCCAAGCTCCTTCGATCTCCCTCTTAGATGCCTGGTGATCTTGTCCTTCTTGTAGAAAGAAACCACTCACATGAATGTTGTTTGGCTTGTCCCTCATCGGGTATCCAAACTGACGACGCGCGAGAACAGGATTATAGTTAATTCCTCCTTTCGTACCAAGAAGGGGCACGTTAGGAAAAACACCACAGCTATCGATGATCTTCACGTTATAGTAAGCTCGATTATACCAATCAATGTCGAAATGAGTGAGAGCCATAATTTGTGGCGCCCATCGCGGCTCCTTCTCGAGATCCCAGAAAACATCAGACCTAGGTAGATGAGAAACATACAACTGATACAGCAACGGTGCACAACAAATAATCATCCCTCCTTGATAAGAGTTTCGAAGATGGATGGAGTAGTAGGTATCTCCTAGCAGCGTAGGGACCGGATTTCCAATCAAGAAAATTCTGATGGCGTTGATATCCACAAACTTATCAACGTTAGGGAACAAGAATAGACCATAAGCGAGTAAAGCAAAGACGTATTCAAAGGCAATAGTATCTTTTATCTCAGCGAAATAACGAGCTTTCCTCAACAAAAACTGCGCAGACAAGCCTCAGATTCCCCCTTTTGTAGTCATGTTCTCCTCTATCTCTGACTTCTTCAAGTGGGTGATGGTCTCTATCTCGTGAGATTTGGGTTCCTCTTCTAATCCAGAAAAAGGAACACAGTCGGTGATCGGCAAACCAAGTATGTAGGAGTACTCTTCTAAGGTGGATATTAACTGGTAATCCGGAAAGGTGAAGCATCGGTACAAAGGATCGTAGAATTGGACCAACGTATTAAGGATGCCTTCCTTCATCTTGCGCTTCATGAGAGGTATAATGGACCCATACTTTTTCTGAAAATCTGTCGGGTTCTTGATCTTAGGAATTAAACTCTTCAGTTCTTCAATCTCGGGCTCCTTAAAGCTAAAACTTCGAGTGTTTCTCCTTCCAAATTCCATAATAATAGTACCTGAGATGTCTTCAAAAATCATTCCTAAGTTCCTTGAAAAACAAGTTTTTTACAAAAAATGTTGATGAATGCATGAATGAATGATAATGTAACAGTTACACACAAGTTCACAAACATGGGGTTCAAAGGTTCAACGTTTCAGCATGGAGTCAAAGGTAAAGCCCACCCCAAGGTATGTACTATGGTTTCATCACACCTGTAAGACAAGGTTCTAAGAGTTCCCAGAGTCTACATTCCTCCTTCGGATATTACCAACGTCTTGATTACTCAATAATTAGCAATATTCTCAAGAGACACTCATCCGAGCGTAGCATCGCGTAACAACTACTTCCGAATTACTCCGTTATAGTCTCCGCGCTACACCTAAAAAGGCCAAGATGGGCTAGGGTTCTACAGTTCTCAATTTCTCTGGCTCCCAGGTCGAAAATAATAATGTCTTCCCGATTACTCGGTAAACAAATATTATGTTCAAAAGGGCCTTCCATTGAGTGGGGGATCTCATGCCTCCTTCTTCGGGATTACTCCCTCAAAGTTAACATGATTGTACCGCCCGTCCTATTCTTAAGTGTAACTTAATCCGGGTATAGGATTCGTCCTTTGCAAAAAACCCAAACAACCCCAATTTAAACACATAATCAAACAAAACAAATAATAATAAAATAGATAAAACAAACTAGGCTTAACCCACTTAGGGATGGACCAGCAAGAGGTCAATCTTTCCCCAGCAGAGTCGCCATTTCTGTAGCGATAAAAAATGTAGCGGGGTAAATCGGAGATCGAACTATTAATTAATTCGTCTCACAAAAGCAAGAGTCGCCACCGCGCTTTATTATTTCCAAGGGGAAAGGGGAAAGAGCGAAATAAAACCCTAAAATATGCAATGTAAAATAATACTTTAAAAGTAATGAAAATACAAGGCGTTTTGAAAAGAGGTCTAGAGTTCGGGGGTTGGTTATACAATGGGAAGGTATTAGCACCCAATGTATCTATAGTATTCTATAGGAACCTTTTGAAATATCTGTTTATTAAAATGTTTGTTTGATTAAAAATAAATTGTTTTTTGCCGAAAATGGGTATAGACGAGTTTTTGAAGATACGAAGACCTAGTGTCGACGTTTTGACTTAAAAGGTGCGAGTTTTTTTTGAAGAAATTGGATATTTGGGAAAATTATCCTATGTTTTTAATGAAATGAAGATATTCGCGTGATTGGATTTGAGGACATGAAGTCAACAAATTTAATCATTTTTCCTTGGATTTAGACGTAAACAGAATAACCAAGTAAATACTGAATAATCAAACAGGAAATTAGATAGATGATGATTAAGTAGCTAGGTGATATATAACCACAACAATGATTAAATAACAGACTAAATGATGTGAACATGCATTTTTATATTTTTGTTTAATATGTACAAAGCAAGAGAATTAATTAAAGAAAATAAAATGTTTTTTTTTAAATTTCTATTTTTATATGTTTTTTAGTATTAATATACAAATAATAAAATACTCTAATGTCTTATACTAATTCATGTATTTTAACTAATCTTTTATATATAAAGTCTTAATTAATATATAAAAAGGGATTGTTCATTAGGAATTAATATAAATAAAATTAATATATTTAATTAAATTATATATGAAAAATGGTTTGTATTATTTAAAATTATAACAGAAAGGTAAATCAAATTTTTGGTTTAGGAATGTTTAAAACAAAATAAAAGGAAAAAATGAAAGGGCCAAAGAGTTTTTAAGGGTCCAAAAGAAAAACAAACAGAAATGGGATGGGGGTGTTCTAAGAAATTCGTTTGGGTTTTTCAGGCTTAGGAAATGGGTTAGGCCCAATTCATGAAACAAAGTTTTAGGGTTATGAAATTGTGTTCATTTGGAAACTCTTCAGGGTTTACAGCGCCGTTGCTACTCTTCACCTCACGTGTTCTTCTTCGTCCTCTTCAAAGCCCGCTTCTGAACTTCCCTTGCCCGAGCCACCAACGCCACTTCTGTGTTCTCCTTCCCACGATTAAGCACACGATAGTTCAAAGGTTAACTTTCGTTTTTATCTCTTTGGGTTTTTTATGATTTTGCATGTTTATGATTTTACATCCATTTTGATTCTGACTCTATTCTTACATGTGGTTTCTGTTGAGATGGTGGAAAGGAAAGAGAAAAGGAATAGCTACCTTTACGAAGGAGGAGGGAGGAGGCGTTCTGGAGGCTTGCCGGCGGAGGAGTGAAGCGCGTGATGCTGGGCTTGCTTGGATTCTTGGTTTGTGTTTCTTTGTTTTTTCGTTGCCTTGATAATGATGAACTGGACCACTTTATCTTCTTTATTCTTGCTGCCTTTGCCTTGCTTTGCTTATGCACGCTTCTTTGTCCCTTCTTCCTCTTTGGCTTGCTGAGTATGCTTCTGAGTTGCCTTGAGATATTTGTTGATGATATGCTTTCAATGATGAACCCTTTGGGTTCTGAGAATTTTTGTTGCCTTTGAATGCTTGTTGTATGCTGAGATTAAATGATTCAGTGTTCGATATCTTGAATGTTATGTTTATGTTGGTAACCCGATGATGAGGAACTCTGAGGGTTTATTGCCTTGAAATGCTGAGTTCTGATATACTCTGAGTATGCTTGAGTTGATGTTGATGCTTGCCCCTGTATGCTTCTGAATGTGCTATTGTTGAAACATTTTGTTTTGACTAGCTTTCCTCTTTTGGCTCACTGAGTATGTTTAAGATGGTGGATGTTTCTGTTTTTTTGGAACTTGGCAAGTTAAAGGTTTATGGCCTTGAGGCTTTTTGGTAAGGCTTGGTTGTTGTTTGGGATATGGCTTTTCAGCAGGTTGTGTTTACTGGTTTTTAACTTGGCATGATTTGTTGGTTTATGGGGTATTTGGAACTATGGCTGGACAGTAGGTTATGTTTTACTGGTTCTCGGCCATGGTTTTATGGTTTGTGCTTCGGGCAGGTGGAAGGCTTGACATGGTTAAGGATTTGGGCTTTTGTGTTACAGGTTCTGGTTTTTGGCTTGAGACAGCAGGTTGTATGTATGTTTTTGAATGCAGGTTCTCCAAGCTTTTTTCTTTTACTTTGAGAATAGGCTTGTGGTATTTGAACTCAGTTTTTGTTTAAATCTTCCAACAGGTTTTGAACTCTGAACTTTTTGCTTGAGAAGTTTTTTGTTATAATATCCGTTGCTGGCCTTTTTGACAGTTCAGGTTTTTGTATATTTTAACTATTTTCTTTTGATACCTCTGCACTTCTACTGTTCCATTCAGTTTGCTTTGTATCCTTTTTCTCTGCTTCCCTTTTTACTGTGTTACTGCAGTTTTGTTTTCTATCTCTTTTCTGCCTAAGGCCAAAACCTGTAAACCCAAACTCTTTTCTTTCTTCTCTCTCCTTAGTACAGTTTGAAACATTAAAATGTTATGTGTACTTTGTGTTCTGAAAAAGCAAAGCTGGAAAATTATGAAATTAGAAATATTTGCTTGCATATGTGGTTTTGATCTGCACACTTCCTTCTTTGCCATCTGCATTGTTACAGTATGGAGGAGCCTTGTATTTTGACCTCCTCCCATATGTTGGATAGTTTACGTTGGACTTTGGTTTTGAAAATGTAACTTTGACTTGCATATGCTGTTGGTTTTGAAATATGCAGTTTTGACAATTGAAATGTGCAATTGGTTTTGAAATATGCAGTTGGTTTTGGCAAAATTGAATTTGTGCATATTTTTAACTTGTGCATTCATATTTATCAATAAATATTCATCCCTTTTTGTGAACCGGGAGAAATCCTGTGATTTGCAAAGAGGGTAAAAACTGATTCCAGCCGTTTGCTTTTAATGATGAACTCTAAATTAATTGTCTGCTTTTAATTATATATCTATTTCTGACTTTTTCTTTTAATTCTTTGCAGGTAAAATCAAATGAGCATCAAAGAAGTACTGGATAGAAGATGAAGATTTAGAACTTAGAAAAATTAGGATAGTTTTTATTTCACTTTAAACATTTGTAAAAATTATCATTGTAAATACTTTGTAAATAAATACGGTATTTAAACAACAATTGTAACAATTAGAATAAAATGAATAAAACTCCAATATTTTACCAGTTAATTCTTTTCTTCTTTACAATTATTTACCTTATTATTTATAATTCTTTAAATTATAATAACTGAAAATAACTTCCAACTATTTAAACTCAGAATAATAAATAATTAGATAAACATCATTGATCAATTAATAAACCTCTTTTCAATTATTTACTTTATTATTTATAATTCTTTAAATTATATAATAACTGAAAATAAATTCCAATTATTTAAACTCAGAATAATAAATAATTAAATAAACATCATTGATCAATTAATAAACCTCTTTTCAATTATTTACTTTATTATTTATAATTCTTTAAATTATATAATAACTGAAAATAAATTCCAATTATTTAAACTCAGAATAATAAATAAGTAAATAAACATTGTTTTAGCATTGATCAATCAATGAACTGGGCGTTTCAAAAATAACCAGCTCTTGATTTGAAAAAGTTATGAATTTAAAATCTGCTTTGAAAATTGATAAAAATAGGTCAAAACACTTGCAATGTAATGATGTAGATGGGAGATGGTATCTTAGGTAAAAATTTGGGGTACAACAGGGCCGACTTCCTGATTTCACTCCGAAGACTGACAAGTTTGGTTTGGGTTTCACTGCAGAGGCTCAGAGGGCTGTGCGTAAGGCAAGGATTGGAAGACCTCCTGTACTCATCACCAATCCGGGAGTAAATGCTATTGAAGACGAGGCGGAAGAATCTGAATTCGACAGCTGGATCTACCCAACGACCAACGGTTTACTAAGCAACTGGACTGCCAAAGACTACATACCTATTACTTTTGTCACTCAGTAATGAACTCCTTTGTTTTAAATTTGTAACGAACAATAATTTGAAACTTTATGGCCCGGTGTCTTACCCGGGGCACCGTGGCTTCATTTGTGAGGGCTTATTACTTGTCATTTTCATATATCATGAATAAAAGCATTGGACGTTTTTCGCATTTCAAATCTTGCACTCCCTTCCTTTCTTTATATATTGCAAAACAGCTATATTTACACACACTCACCTATACAGGTTCCAATCCACTCTGGATCTCACTGGTAACGACTCTGCTACTTCCAGTTATGACTTCGAAAATCCGATCAACTTAGCCGAAGACGAAGGTGAAGATGATTGCGAAGTTCCTGGTGAGCTTGCAAGACTGTTACTCTAGGAAGAGAGGGCCATTCAGCCACATGAAGAGCCAGTGGAAATGGTAAATCTGGGTACTGAGACAGACAGAAAGGAAGTCAAGATTGGTGCCAATCTAGAGCTCAGTGTGAAACAACGGTTGATTCAGATGTTGCATGATTATGTGGAAATCTTTGCCTGGTCTTACGAAGACATGCCTGGGTTGGATACTGACATTGTGGTTCATCACCTGCCTACCAAGGAAGAATGCCCTCCGGTAAAACAGAAGGTCCGCCGTATGCGTCCAGAGATGTCCGAGAAAATCAAAGCTGAGGTTATGAAACAATTCGATGCCGGGTTTCTAGCAGTGACTTCTTACCCTCAGTGGGTTGCCAACGTGGTTCCAGCGCCGAAGAAGGATGGTAAGGTCCGAATGTGTGTCGATTACAGGGATTTGAACAGGGCGAGCCCTAAGGATGACTTCCCTCTGCCTCACATCGACGTTCTGGTTAACAATACTGCTCAGCACAAAGTGTTCTCCTTCATGGATGGGTTCTCAGGTTATAATCAAATCAAGATGTCTCCTGAAGACATGGAGAAGACCACTTTTGTTACTCAGTGGGGAACCTTTTGCTACAAGGTCATGCCATTTGGGTTGAAAAATGTTGGGGCAACCTACCAACGGGCCATGGTTGCTCTGTTTCATGACATGATCCATCACGAGATAGAAGTATACGTCGATGATATGATTGCAAGGTCCCAAACTGAGGAGGAACACCTTGACCATCTACAAAAGCTGTTTGACCGTCTGAAGTTGTACAAGCTGAGGTTGAACCCAAACAAGTGCACCTTTGGGGTGAGATCTGGAAAACTACTAGGTTTCGTCGTGAGTGACAAAGGTATTCAAGTGGACCCTGCCAAAGTGAAAGCCATACAAGAGATGCCAACTCCCAAGACAGAGAAAGAAGTCAGAGGCTTTCTAGGACGACTGAACTATATTGCCCGATTCATCTCACATCTAACTGCTACCTGTGAACCAATCTTCAAGCTGCTGAAGAAAGATCAAGTAGTACGTTGGAATGATGAATGTCAGCCCGCTTTCGACAGAATCAAAGAGTATCTCCAAGAACCACCCATTCTTATGCCACCTGTTGAAGGGAGACCTCTAATATTATACTTGACAGTACTGGACAACTCAATGGGGTGTGTGTTGGGCCAGCATGACGAGTCTGGCCGAAAAGAGCATGCCATTTATTACCTTAGCAAAAAGTTTACCAACTGTGAGACCCGATACTCACTGCTCGAGAAAATTTGCTGCGCTTTGGTATGGGCTGCTCGCCGGCTGAGACAGTATATGTTGACTCACACTACTCTGTTGATTTCTAAAATGGATCCAATCAAGTACATATTCGAAAAGCCTGCCTTGTCCGGAAGAATAGCAAGATGGCAGATGATCTTGACAGAATACGACATCCAGTACACGACCCAGAAAGCAATCAAGGGAAGTGTACTGGCAGACCATTTGGCACACCAGGCAGTGGACGATTACCAGTCGATGAACTTTGAATTTCCAGACGAGAACATCATGGTGGTGACTGATTGTGAAGTACCTGGACCGGATGAAGGACCTGAGGAAAGATCCCGATGGTCTATGCACTTTGACGGAGCCTCAAACGCTTTGGGTAACGGTATTGGTGCCGTGATCATATCCCCTAAAGGCACTCATACTCCACTCACCGCCCGGCTATGTTTTAAATGCACCAACAACATGGCGGAGTATGAGGCATGCATCATGGGTCTTCAAGCTGCAATTGACTTAAGGATCAAGTTTTTGAGTGTCTTCGGAGATTCCGCTCTCGTGATCAGTCAAATCAAATGCGAGTGGGATACGAAACACCCAAATATTATTCCCTACAAAGAGTATGTGTTGACATTGATCCCCCATTTCGAAGAGATAACTTTTGAACACTTCCCAAGAGAGGAGAATCAGTTGGCGGACGCGTTAGCTACGATGTCTTCTATGTTCAAAGTCAAATGGGACAACGAGGCTCCCCGGATCATTATTTGGAAACTGGATGAACCTGCACATTGATGTGATCTTGAGACGGAAGAGGTAACTGAAAAACCTTGGTATCATGAAGTGAAGAGGTACCTTGAAGCTCAAGAATACCCCGGGGTGCATCTGTTAATGACAAGAAGTTCCTGAGAAGGTTTGCGGCAAAGTTCTTCCTCAGCAATGGCATTCTGTACAAGCGAAACCATGATTCAACCTTACTGCGTTGTGTGGATAAGACTGAAGCAGAAAAGATCATGGCAGAACTGCATGAGGGTACTTTCGGAACACATTCCAGTGGACATACCATGGCAAAGAAAATCCTTCGGGCAGGATATTTCTGGTCCACAATGGAAGCCGACTGTTATCAACATTCTCGGACGTGTCACAAATGCCAGATCTACGCTGATAAGGTGCACATTCCTCCGGTTTCTCTGAACGTCCTGACAACACCTTGGCCTTTTGCAATGTGGGGCATTGATATGATCAGCGAGATCAGACCTACAGCATCCAACGAGCATCGCTTCATCCTGGTAGCGATTGATTACTTTACAAAGTGGGTTGAAGCAGCTTCCTATGCTACAGTAACCAAGAACGTCGTGGCGCGGTTCATTCGGCATAATCTGATCTGTCGATACAGCGTACCCGAGAGGATCATTACGGATAATGGTACCAATCTTAACAACAAGATGATCACTGAGCTCTGCGAGCAATTCAAGATACAGCACCACAACTCTTCTCCCTACCGGCCGAAGATGAATGGGGTTGTCGAAGCGCCAAATAAGAATATTAAAAATATTGTGCAGAAGATGACAGTGACGTATAAAGATTGGCACGAGATGTTACCGTTTGCTCTTCATGGGTACCGTACCTCAGCAAGGACGTCAACGGGGGAAACACCCTTTTCCTTGGTCTATGGCATGGAGGCAGTCTTGCCTATTGAAGTCCAGATACCCTCTCTCCGAATAATGAAGGATGCAGGTTTGAGCGAAGATGACTGGATCCAGACTCGGCTTGATCAATTAAACCTAATTGATGAAAAGAGACTCACTGCTATTTGTCATGGTCAGACGTACCAAAAACGAATGATCAAGGCTTTTAACAAGAAAGTCAGACGACAAGAGTATCAAGTCAGAGACCTGGTAATCAAGCGCATCATCCTTCCTCAGAGTGATCCCAGGGGAAAATGGACCCCTACGTACGAAGGGCCATTTGTGGTTAAACGTATCTTCTCAAGAGGAGCTATGATTCTAACCACCATGGACGGTGACGACCTTCCTCACCCCACCAATGCATACATAGTAAAAAAATACTACGCATGATCAAAGACCCGCTAGGTTAACACACCTAGGCAAAAATAAGGGCTTCCCGGCGAACCAAAAGGGTTCGGGAAAAAATAAGGGATGAAATGAAAAAAATCTGTACACCCGGCAAGTCGAAAACCTGAAAAGGCGGCTTGGGCAAAAATGGGTATCCCGGTGGACTGAAAACCCGAAAGGGCAGTCCAGGAAAAAGTTAGGGATAAGCGTAATACTATGTCTCATTGGATCACCTTGCATCCAGACTTCGGCATCAACGATCAGGTTCAGACGGCATCGATCAATCAGCTTCATCTTCAACTGAGCAGCAAAGTGATGAACCGCTTGAAGACATAAAGGCGATAGCAGAGTTGGAACCTGTTAGAACAAAGTTTGAATCTACTACCCTATATTTAAGTTTTGATGATAACAAAGTGAAAAGATATATTATTTATAAGATTCATGTATGAACTATCTGCTGCCTAAAATTACTATGTTCTGACTTGCAGATACTCTGATTGATATAAGCAAGATCACACCTATTCAGCATCAGAATTTGGTTTCAGACATCAGCATCAGAAGTTGCCATATCAGAATGTCAGAATCAGATGATCAACTCACGTATATGCTGAAGCCTGATGAACAAGACTGCGCTCAACACTCTGATAAAGAAACACAACAGTTCATCAGCAGCTAAGCAGAGTCAGAATGAGCCAAGCCAGAACTTGCATTAAGTAAGCAACGGTACTGTGCATTGAAAGCAAATTAATACCAACGGCCTCATTCCAGACAGGATCTGCTCGATAAGGAAAGTTTGTTAATAGCATTGAATCAAGAATATTGCATCCAACGTTCAACATCTCAGTGCTATATAAACAAGACTTTGAAGATTGAAATGGCTAATGCTCTCCAAATCTCTACACGCATAAAAGCTGATAAAAATCTTCCTTCTCTCAGTTTTGCTAAACACTACACATTCTGATATTCTATCATTGTTTAGCAATCTAGTTTCTAAGCTTTAATTTGTGTGTACATCACAGTTGTGATACAGTTTTGTAGAAAACATTCACACACTTAGATTTGATTTCTTTGTAAGAAAGTGTTTCCTTGACAAACCGGGTTATGGTTTGAATCAAGAAGGCTTTAGCAGTTGTTAAAGCAGTCTGTAATATTCAGTTGAATATAGTGGATTAAGACCTCGTTGGAGAGAGGCGAAATCACCTTGACGGGTGGACTGGAGTAGTTTGAGATCAAACGAACCAGGATAAAAATATCTTGTTCATTGCATTAGATTTCAGTTTTACAATTCAACCCCCCCCCCCCCCCCTTCTTGTGTTTTTCACCACTTCAATTGGCATCAGAGCGCCTGGTTCTGAGCTAAAACACTTAACCGTGTCAGTACAAGATCCAGCGTCAGAAAAACACAATGGCAGGAAACAATTCTCACATCAGCAATGACAACAATGAGGACAGAGACAGATTCAGCGGCAAACCTCCAGTCTTTGATGGAGAAAACTTTGATTACTGGAAAGACAGAATTGAAAGCTTCTTTCTGGCACATGATGATGATCTGTGGGATATGGTGACAGATGGATACACGCACCCTGTGAATGCAAGCGGTTAGAAGATTGATAGAAAAACAATGTCTGACCAACAAAAGCGTGACTTCAAGAATCACCACAAGGCCAGAACCATCCTCCTCAGTGCCATCTCCTATACTGAGTATGAAAAGATCTCCAACAGAGACACAGCAAAGAATATTTTTGACTCACTCAGAATGACGCATGAGGGCAACGTTCAGGTCAAAGAAACAAAAGCTCTGGCGCTCATTCAGAAGTATGAGGCATTCAAAATGGAAGAATCTGAATCCATTGAAACCATGTTCTCTAGATTCCAGATTCTGGTAGCTGGTCTCAAAGTTCTGGACAAAGGATACTCTACTGCTGACCATGTCAAGAAAATCATCAAAAGTTTACCCAAGCAGTGGAGACCAATGGTTACAGCTCTGAAGCTAGCTAAAGATCTCAACAAAATCACTCTGGAGGAACTTATCAGCTCCCTCAGAAGTCATGAGATAGAGCTAGAAGCTGACGAACCTCAGAAGCAAGGTAAGCCTTTAGCATTAAAATCTAACAAAAAATTTGAGTCTAAAGTTTTGCAGGCAGTTGAAGAAACATCTGATGGATCCTCATCAGAAGAAGACGAACTCTCTCTCCTTTCCAGAAGAGTAAATCAACTGTGGAAGCAAAGACAAAGAAAGTTCAGGAATCCCAGAAGATCTGATCAGAACGAGTCTTCTTCCAGATACAGAAGGACAGATTCTTCCTCTAGATACAGAAGATCTGAAGGCTCCTCTAGTAGCAAAAAGCCAAACACCAAGGACATCATCTACTATGAGTGCAATGAGCAAGGACACTATAAGAGTGACTGCCCAAAGCTTCAGAGGGAAAAGCCCAAAAAGAAGTTTGGAAGAGAGAATAAGAAAAGTCTCATGGCTACATGGGATGACTCTGACTCGTCTGAAGCTGACTCAGAATCAGATGATGAGAGGGCAAACATAGCTCTCATGGCTAACATCTCAGAAGATAGTGAAGCTTCTGAATCATACTCAGAATCAGATACTGAAGAGGTATTTCCTAACTTTGCTGTTAACTTTACAAAGGCTGAACTTGTTGAAAGCCTTAATGAGATTCTGGAATGGTATCAGCAAATTAGAGCTAAATTCAGAGACCTGAAAAGGAATCTTGAATCTGACTCTAATAAGACTGAGAGTCTCAAATTGGAAAATTCTGAGCTGAGAAATAAGATTTCAAAATTAGAAAACACTTTACAAAACTCTCAGAAGGAACCAATTTCTGAAACTCCCAGCAACGCTGATGAGATCATCAAGGAGTATGATCACAGTTTCCAGAAGTTCCTCGCTAAAAGCATAGATAGAAGCAAAATGGCTTCAATGATCTATGGAGTTAGCAGAAACGACAGGAAAGGAATAGGATACCAAGGTAAGGTTCCTACACCAAAGAATGTCATGGACTTAACCATTAAACACACTCCTCTAAATTCACATTTTGTGTATGGTCACACACATGATATTAAATACACTAGCAGTAAGCACTCTGTGAAACCAAAATTCAACCAGAGTTTTGGTGAAACTAACAAATCAGGACCCAAGAAAATCTGGGTACCTAAGGATAAAATAATACATGTTGCAGATATCTTTAGCAGCAAGTCAGAAACACCAGTCATGGTACCTGGACTCTGGCTGCTCACGACACATGACGGGAAGAAGGCATATGTTCCAAAGCCTGGAACTTAAGCCAGGAGGCCACGTTGGCTTTGGAGGCAATCAGAGGGGAAAGATAATTGGCTCTGGAACTGTAGGTAATGGAAATCTTCCCTCTATTAATAATGTTCTGCTAGTAGATGGATTGATGCATAATCTGTTATCCATAAGTCAATTAAGTGATAACGGTTATGATATAATCTTTAATAAAAAATCATGTAAAGCTGTTAGTCAGAAAGATGGGACTATCCTGTTTAATGGTAAGAGGAAAAACAACATTTACAAAATCAAACTTTCTGAACTAAAGAGTCAGAATGTAAAATGTCTTCTGTCTGTTAACAACGAGCAGTGGATCTGGCACAGAAGATTGGGGCATGTTAGTATGAGAAGAATATCTCAGATTAACAAACTCAATCTGGTCAGAGGACTTCCTAATTTGAAGTTCAATTCAGATGCTCTGTGTGAAGCATGTCAGAAAGGCAAATTTGCAAAACCTTCTTTTAAATCCAAAAATGTTGTTTCTACCTCTAAGCCATTAGAACTTCTGCACATTGACTTATTTGGACCAGTTAAAACTGCTTCAGTCAGTGGCAAGAAGTATGGGTTAGTAATCGTAGATGACTATAGCAGATGGACATGGGTAAAGTTCTTAAGACACAAGGACGAGTCACACTCTGTGTTTGTTACCTTCTGTAACCAAGTTCAGAATGAAAAGGATCTTAAAATCGTTAAAGTCAGAAGTGATCATGGTGGAGAATTTGAAAACAAAGATTTTGAGTCATTCTTTAATGACAGAGGCATTCTGCATGATTTCTCCTGTCCTAGAACTCCCCAACAAAATGGAGTTGTAGAACGAAAGAACAGAACATTGCAAGAAATGGCCAGAACCATGATCAATGAGACAAACGTTGCTAAGACCTTCTGGGAAGAGGCAATAAACACAGCGTGCTACATTCAGAATAGAATCTCAATAAGACCTATTCTGGAAAAGACTCCATATGAATTGTGGAAGAACAGAAAGCCCAACATTTCATATTTTCATCCATTTGGATGTACTTGCTTTATATTAAATACAAAGAATTATTTGAACAAGTTTGACTCTAAAGCACAGAAGTGTATTATGTTAGGATACTCTGAGCGCTCAAGAGGGTACAGAGTATACAATACAGAAACACAGATTGTGGAAGAATCAATCAGTGTTCGTTTTGATGATAAGCTTGACTCTGAAAAGTCAAAGCAGAATGAAGTTTTTGCAGGTATAGAAATTGAATTTACAGGTTCTGAAGACAAGTCATCAGAAGCTCTCAACACATACATTCCTTCAACGTCTGAAAGGAGCACTGCTAGCAATCCTACAACAGCTGCTGATCAACCTCAGAAGAGATTACCCAGAAGCAGCTTGGATCACCCAGAAGAGACTATCTTAGGAAGAAAGGAAGATCCAATCAGAACAAGAGCAAGCTTCAGAAACTCTGAAGAAACTCTTATGGGACTTGTGTCTCTGATTGAACCTTCTTCTATTGATGAAGCACTTCTGGATAATGACTGGATTCTGGCAATGCAAGAAGAGCTGAATCAATTCACCAGAAACGACGTATGGGATCTCGTTCCCAGACCAAAAGGATTCAACGTCATTGGAACAAGATGGGTGTTCAGAAACAAGCTAAATGAACAAGGTGAAGTCATCAGAAACAAGGCACGACTGGTTGCACAAGGTTATAGTCAGCAAGAGGGGATAGACTATACAGAAACCTTTGCCCCAGTCGCCAGGTTAGAATCTATCAGACTTTTAATTTCATTTTCTGTTAATAGAGGCATCACTCTATATCAGATGGATGTCAAAAGTGCATTCTTAAATGGTTATATAGAGGAAGAAGTTTATGTACACCAACCCCCTGGTTTTGAAAATACAAAACATCCAGAACATGTTTTCAAACTAAAGAAGTCACTATATGGTCTGAAACAAGCTCCCAGAGCTTGGTATGAAAGGCTAAGTAACTTTCTGTTAGAAAATGAATTCACCAGAGGGAAAGTGGACACTACTCTATTCTGTAAATCAGTTAAGAATGACATCTTAGTCTGTCAAATTTATGTTGATGATATTATTTTTGGTTCTACTAATCCTTCTCTTGGAAGAAAATTTGCTAAGTGTATGTGTTGTACCCCAAAATTTGCCCTCCCATATTCTTCAAGACTTGCCAAGTCAAAGCTTCAAAATCTCCACAAGGGTTGCACAGTTCAAGGGCCTCCTAACAGTCAAAAACTAGGGTTTTGGTTCTGACAAAGAAAATGAAGTTTCCAAGGGTCCAATCAAGTCCCACATTCCTACAAACATGGCCAAGCATCCTCATACCAAGTTTCAAGACTTACAGCACAAAATTGCATAGTCAAAAACCCTAATTGCACTACAATCAACTGTAGGGGTAAAATGGTCATTTTACAGTCAAAAGTTCAAATTTTTGGTCAACATCTCATTTTGAAGCCACAAACATCATTTGATCAAATCTTGATCATGATTTTCAAAGTTTGGCTCAAAAAGTCTCAAGATGCAAAAGTTTCCATATTTGGACAGTTGAAAAAGTCAACTGTAACTTGACCAAGGCATAACTTTCACATGGATTATCAGAAAAATTCCATCCAAAGCTCATTTTTAAGAGAAATACATTTCCTACAACTCCTCTTCATACTTAAAGTCCAAGAAATGCTCTCACAAAAAGTTATCAATTTCAACATTATAGGTCATTTTCAAAAGTCAACAAAAAGGGACTTTAAGTCAAAGGCCATAACTTGAGATTGGTAAATCAAAATGACATGGGACCAAAGGCATTGGTTAGAGGACTCAAAGACCTTTCCAAAATGTCCAAGAACATGAGCAAAGCTTAAAAATTGAGCAAGTTATGCCTTGTGGAAGTTGGGAAAGTTTTGGATATTTTGAAAAGTCAACATTGCTTCAAATGTCCTAAAATTGCTAATGGGCCTCTTTTTCTTCCACAATTCATCATCCAAAGCATGTGCACGACCATTTGGCCCAAAGGGAAGTTTTTTATCATTTTTATTTATTTATTTAGATTTTTAATTATTAATAATTCATTTAATTAAAATAAATAGGTGAAAAATATTAAACCTAATGTTTTAAATCTTTTTGTGCAAGACAATGACTCATGATTCACTAAAGATTTCGTGCCTATCAAAAGTGGAAAGAATTGGTGCAAATTGTGATGGTTCTTCATGAAGAAATATTTGAAAAGATCCTTAAGAATCAAATCTTGAAAATCATGAATGCAAAGGTTTTTGTTTGGTTTCTTTGACCTAAATCATTCACACATAAATACATAGTGCAAACCTAATGCAAAAAACCTCCAAGCTGCGCCATACACAAATAACCAAACTTGAATTTTTTTGCCAAAAATTGAAAACTGAAAACAAGGTTCCAGCACGATTCCGAGCAAGAGACCAATTGCAAAAGCTTCCTCGTGCATTACTGAAGCTAACTGGATAATTTTCCAACCCTTACACGCCCAGAATTGGTATAGGGAGTTCAAACTGTTTTCAATTATATGCATAATCGTGTTTTAATATTTAGGCATTTTCATGGCATTTCTTTTATGGATTCATACTAATTGGATGATTCTGAAACTAACCATGTGATTGAATTGATTTTTTATGCACTATATGCAAAAACGCCATTGTTGTATTTTAGGGTTGCAGAGGTTCTAATTTAGGGCTTCTCTATCATGGAAAAATTGAGACACGGGAATGGTACCATTAGAATCAAGAGCTTCCAACGAATTTCATGATGGGGTCGCGCCCAATTTCTGATCCAAGACAAGCTAATCGCTATTTTCTAGAATGGTGCATTTGGGGACGGTTCAAAACCGTTGTTGATTCTTTTTTGTTTCAGGGAAAAAACAAAAGCCATGGAGAAGACGATGAAGTGTCAGGCATCGATTGGAGCATTTAAAATTTGCGCACTAATTTTCAACTAACCATTGTTTTTACCTTATATTATTTGTTTCTTATTATGTAATCAAAGGCGCGTGAATAGCTTGAGTGGTGGAGAAAGCCCTTGGTAAACCACAGGACCTGGGTTCGATCCCAGGTCCCTCTCCCTTTCCTTATATTTTTCTCATAATTGTATTCTTGTGTGACTCCCTTGCAAGCATCCACCCTATGGCCTTGCATCCAGGCGTGCCACCCGTCCCACTATGTCAAACCCAAGGCCAGGATTTAGAGCGTATGGTGTGTCTCAGTCCACGCGTACACATGCTAGCGTCAGAGTCAACAAGGCCAAAGGCTTAATGGGCCTGAAATACTGGACTCTACCTCCCAATTTGGGGACAGACCCCCCTAGGTTTGAATTTTCATTCTTTTCTTTATTTTATATTTATTTCAATTATTGTTTTTTTTTTAAATTAATTCCTTTAATTTAATATTTTCATAAAAAACATAAAAACAATATAAAATCAAAAAAGGACAAAAATAAGTATTTTTATTTAATGTTATTTTTTTTGTAAATAAATATCATTAATTGATTTTAGTTTTTAATTTAGGTTTAAACCTTAATATTTTTCTAATAAACTATAAATTTGTAGAATTAGGGTTTGTATTAATTTTTTATCCTTTTTCTTTTCTTCTTACTAATAATTAAATATTATTTATTGTTATAAATCAAATTGCATGTAAATAATTAGATTAATATTAGGTTAAAATTTAATACTTTCTTAATAAACTAAAAACAATTAGAATTAGGGTTAATGTTTTAATTTCATTTAGTCTTTCTCATAAAAATTCATAAATCCAAAAAAAAACACCAAAATAATCTCTTTTTTCATCTTTATTTAATCAATTTAATAATTTAATTTAATTTCATTAAAAGGGGTCCAACGCCCTCGTTTCCAATTTCAATTCAACTCGCGCATTTATTTTCTTTTCGTATAATATTTATGTACTTCTCCCAAAGCCGTGTAATACTTATCTTTCGCACTTTACTTTACTTATTTACTTTTTGTCAAATCGGGTCCTGGAAATTTTGGCGATGTGGACCCGCGCCTTTGTAATAGCTTAGAATTTTTACCTTCTCGCAATTTTTAACTGCTAATAGATTGCATGCAAGAATGAATGTTAAAATAAAAACAAAGCGTAGATCACCCATGACATGAACAAGACAAAATATCTGAAAACGACACACAAGTCACACACCACCCCTAGGGTACGCCTCACTGTTGCCTTGCCTCAAAAGGTGATCGTCGAGTAGAGGATGTCTTAGTAAGTCCTCATGATCCGGGAACCTGGCATGAGGGTAGCTTCTAAGGTATCTTCCCATTGCTCTGGTGATCACCATGTCCCGAACCTTCAAATTGACCCGAACACCTCTAATGGTGGTGCTACCTACCTCTCAATGGTGGGATGACACTACTTTAAAGGACATTTACACAGACGAATTCCATAGGGTAGGTAGACGACTCTAGATACTTGCTCTAATTTCAAAAAAAACAAATCAAAAATACTTTTCACACCAACACATTTTCAAAAAGCTTTTCGAAAGCAACTTTTCAAACACTCTTGAGGACCGATACAAGAGTCGAACTGGAATTTTCAAAGAAACTTTTTAAAACCCACAGTTGAAAAGCAAACAAACCATTTTTGAAAACACAAATGAGCAAGTATCTAAGAGCCCATGGATAACCATGGATAGAAAGGGTGCTAACACCTTCCCTTTCTATAATCTACCTCCCGAACCGAGAGCAATCTCTTTAAGGAATTTTTCTGTGCTTTTGTCCTTTCCATTTGGAGAAAATAAAAGACGGTGGCGACTCTTGCTTCCGCGACATTTCGCGAACCAGCGTTAAACAGTCAGTTCCAGATCCACCGATCACAGTATGCAGGCAGAATTTGAGATGAGCCTCATGGGGGAACTGGAATTCTTTCTAGGAATTCAGATCAATCAAACTCCAGAGGGAACTTACATTCATCAGAGCAAATACATCAGAGATCTTCTGAAGAAATTTGACCTCTCAGAATGTAAGCCATCAAAGATTCCAATGCATCCCACGTGCATTCTGGAAAGAGAAGAGGTAAGCAAAAATGTAGAACAGAAAGTCTACAGAGGTATGATTGGTTCTCTCCTCTATCTGACTGCTTCAAGACTTGACATATTATTCAGTGTTTGTATCTGTGCTAGATTCCAATCAGATCCTAGAGAATCTCACTTAACAGCTGTTAAGCGAATTTTCAAGTATCTGAAAGGTACTACTAATCTGGGTTTGTTTTATAGAAAATCTAGTGATTACAGCTTAGTAGGCTACTGCGATGCTGATTTTGCTGGAGACAGAGTGGAACGTAAAAGTACTTCTGGAAGCTGCCAGTTTCTGGGAGAAAATCTGATCTCTTGGTCCAGCAAAAGGCAATCAACAATTGCACTATCAACAGCAGAAGCTGAGTACATAACAGCTGCAGGATGTAGCACACAAATGCTCTGGATGAAAAGTCAGCTTGAAGACTTCCAGATTTTTGAGAGTAACATTCCTATACTCTGTGATAATACTTCTGCTATTTGCTTAAGTAAGAATCCCATTTTACATTCTAGAGCTAAGCATATAGAAATAAAACATCACTTTATTAGGGACTATATTCAGAAAGGTATTTTAAACTTAAAATTTACAGATACAGACCATCAATGGGCTGATATCTTTACTAAACCCCTTTCAGAAGATAGGTTTAATTTCATTCTGAAACATCTCAGCATGAAAATCTGACCAGAGTGAAAATGTTTTAATTCCATATATTTACCTTCAGAATGTAATTGTTTTACTGTGAACTTCTGATCAATCTTCTTTCAGAAAGATAGAACATGCAGATTGTATCAGATGCAAGTCTAAAGATTTGAGAGTCTAAACTCAAAGACAGACGTGCTGATCACTACATCAAACAAGTGTCATCCAATCATCAGCATATCTCTGAATCAGAACGCGTGCACGCTTCTGAGAAGGCAAAGCGCTGATTGGGTGCATTGAGACACATGTCTGGTGTGATCGGTGGATCTGGAACTGACTGTTTAAAGCTGGTTCGCGAAATGTCGCGGAAGCAAGAGTCGCCACCGTCTTTTATTTTCTCCAAATGGAAAGGACAAAAGCACAGAAAAATTCCTTAAAGAGATTGCTCTCGGTTCGGGAGGTAGGTTATAGAAAGGGAAGGTGTTAGCACCCTTTCTATCCATGGTTATCCATGGGCTCTTAGATACTTGCTCACTTGTGTTTTCAAAAATGGTTTGTTTGCTTTTCAATTATGGGTTTAAAAAAGTTTCGTTTAAAGATTTCAGTTCGACTCTTGTGTCAGAGTGTTTGAAAAATTGTTTTGAAAGCTTTTGAAAAGTGTCGGTGTGAAAAGATTTTTGTTTGTTTTGAGGAGAGCAAGTATCTATGAGAACCTACCTACCCTAAGGAATTCGTCTGTGTAAATGTCCTTTAAAGTAGTGCCATCCCACCATTGAGAGGTAGGTAGCACCACTGTTGGAGGTGTTCGGGTCAATTCGAGGTTCGGGACATGGTGATCACCAGAGCAATGGGAAGACACCTTAGAAGCTACCCTCATGCCAGGTTCCCGGATCATGAGGACTTACTAAGACATCCTCTACTCGACGATCACCTTTCGAAGGCAAGGCAACAGTGAGGCGTACCCTAGGGGTGGTGTGTGCGATTTGTGTGTCGTTTTCACTGATATTTGTCTTGTCATGTTAAAGTGATCTACGCTTGATTTTATTTAGGGCCATTCATTCTTGCATGCTTATTTAACAGTTAAAATATTTGCGGGAAAATAAATTCTAAGGCTATTACAAATGGCGCGGGTCCACATCGCCAAAATTAAACCGGACCCGATTTGACGGAAAGTAAATAAAGCGAATAAAAGTGCAAAAAGTAAATGTTACAAAGCTTCGGGAGAGATACATAACTATTTAAGCAAAAATAAAATAAATACGCAAACTAAATAAATTACGAACGCGGGCGTTGGACCCTTTTGCAAAGATTAAAGTCAATGAGGGATTAAAATTTAAAATTAAAAAAAGAATGTTTTTGGTATTTTTTTGTATTTTTTAAGATTTAATAGAAAATTAAAATTAAACTAAAAGGCAAACCCTAATTCTAATAGCTTTTAAATTTATTGTGAAAATATTAAATTGAAACCTAAATTAAACCTAATTTTTTTTATGTACAATGTTAATTATGAAAAATAAATATAATGAATATTATTATGGTAAAAGGGAAAGAGAAATAAAAACAATAACTAAACCTATTTCTACATATTTTTGTATTTTTGTTATTAAAAGAAATTAAAATCACAACCTAATTTAAAACTAAATAATTACATATTAATTTATTTATGAAAATATTAGAATAAAATAATTTATTATGTTTTTATCTTTTTCTGATTCTTTAGGCATTTTTTGCATATTTGTATTTTATAAAAATATAATTAATTAACTTAAACAAATAAAGAAAATAAAATCATAATTGAAAATAAAATAAAAAAATATATAGAGAAGGCAAACCAGGGGGGGTTCAGGCCCCAGTTGTGAGGTATGGACTTAGGAAATCAGGCCCAATGCTTCAGGTCCATTGACTTTTGCCACTAGCGTGTTAACCCTTTGACCAGGCTTATGATGTACATCCAATCTCAGCCTTTGATTGGAATTTGTTAGATACGTGGATGGCTAAATGATGAAGGAATATGGTGTGCATCAATGTTGTGCCTGCATAGGAATTATCAACGAAAAATAATATAGGAATTATACAGACCTGGGACTCGAACCCAGGTCTTGGCCATTGCAAAGGTGTACACCTGCCACTGAAGCGCTTGAATTTCATTTAATATATAATGGTTAATAAATGTTAAAAAGGAAAAGAAAGTCAGTGGCCCCAACGCGCGCGAAATTTGAAACTAGCCAGTCACGTTTTGCCACGATGTCATCGTCTCCACCATCCTGAAAAACAAACAACATAAGCAACGGTTTTTACACCGTTGCAGAAAAGGCTTTTACAGAAAATAGCGATTAGCATTAGGGCAATCATAAATTAGGCGCAATAGTTGGGTTGTGATCGTTTGAGCATTCTGAAGCCAATGGTGGTGGTCTTGAGGGTTAATTTTCCCTTATTGCAAAAGCCCCAAATTCCCGTCCTGCAAAACCCTAGGAAACTACCATGGCATCTTGGCCTAGAACGCATGAAATTTCAATTAAAGGTTATGGTTAGCTTTAAAACATCACAAGGAACAAGAATCCATAAATAAAAAATGCAAAAGATGCGTGAATTATGATGCACGATTCTGGAAATTTCTTGACACAGTTTGAGTCCTAGGTACCGATTCTTGGCGTTTGAGTGGAGGTTCTTGATTGGAACGTGGTCAATGAAGCTTCAGGAAGCCAAGGGAATGAATATTAGGGCTTGAATCGTCCCCTAAAGTTGATTTCAGTTTTGTGTTTTTTGGAGAAAATTTCAAGTTTGCACATGTATTTCTTGCGCAGCTTTCAGTCCCTGGGCATTAGGTTTATGATCATGTATTTGTATGGAGTGTATTAGGTTAAGAAAATTGGAGAAAATCTCTTGCAATCATGGTTTTCAATATTTGATTTTTCACCATTATGCTTCATATCTTTTTCACATGGTTTTTGTATCAATTATGCTCAAATCAAACCAAATCTTTCCTAATTAGCCTATGCACGAAATCTTGATGGCAAAACATGCATGAAAAGATTTTTTAGGTCAAGTTATATATTTTCCACATATTTAAATGATTTAAATGAATTAATATAAATAATAATTCAAATAAATAAATAAAAAATGAGAAAATACTTCCCTTTGGGCCAAGTGGTCGTGCATATGCTTGGAATGATGAATCATGGAAGAAAAATGGGCCCATTAGCAATTTTAGGTCATTTGGATCAAAGTTGACTTTTCAAAATATCCAAAAATTTCCCAACTTCCACAAGGCATAACTTGCTCAATTTTTAAGCTTTTCTCATGTTCTTTGACATTTTGGAAAGGTATTTGAGTCCTCTAACCAATGTCTTTGGTCCCATGTCATTGTGGTTTACCAATCTCAAGTTATGTCCTTTGACTTAAAGTCCCTTTTTGTTGACTTTTGAAAATGACCTATAATGTTGAAATTGATAACTTTTTGTGAGAGCATTTCTTGGACTTGAAGTATGAAGATGAGTTGTAGGAAATGTCTTTCTCTTCAAAATGAGCTTTGGATGGGATTTTTCTGATAATCCATGTGAAAGTTATGCCCTGGTCAATTTCAGTTGACTTTTTCAGCTGTCCAAATATAGTAACTTTTGCATCTTGATGATTTTCTGAGCCAAATTTTGAGAATCATGATCAAGCATTGATCAAATGATGTTTGTGGCTTCAAAATGATATGTTGACCAAAAATTTGAACTTTTGACTGCCAAATGACCATTTTGCCCCTACAGTTGACTGTAGTGCAATTTAGGGTTTTGACTGTGCAATTTTGTGCTGAATGCCTTGAAACTTGACATGAGGGTACTTGACCATATTTGTAAGCATATGAGACTTGATTGGGCCTTTGAAAACTTTATTTCCTTGATCAGAACTCAAACCCTAGTTTTGACTGTATAGGAGACCTTTGCACTATGCAACCCTTGGGGAATTTTGTGACTTGGCTTGGCAATTTCTTGTAGAATATGGGAGGGAAAATTTTGGGGTACAACATCTGGTAACCATTTTTAAGTATCTTTCTCAAATCCCCCAAAATCAGCAAGCATTTAATGAAAAGTAATCATGCTTTTAAAATGCAATCATGATTTTTCTCTTTCTTAAAAACGTTTATCTTTTCAAAATATTTTGAAACTCTATTTAAACACATTAATCTCTCATTCTCATTCTTTACGTTTTCTCACTAATACTCAAGCATTCTCTGCATATTTCTGTGTTCATCTCTTGCAAAACCCTTTTCTCAGTTTCTTCTCAAAACCTTTTAGCGTGAACACGGCAATCTCCAACAGTGCTTCTGCAGGTCCTCAGAAGAAAGCATCATCTGAGCAATATCAAGTACCATTCAGAACACTCCTCACTCCTGTGAAGAATCTTGAAGTGATTTCTGAATTGATCATTGATTTTGGAAGCTTGAAGGAGAACGGTTTTGACCTAACTAAAGAAGTTAGGGCACAGAAGTGGGAAAGGTATTTTGACAGGTTGGTTGGACCAACATTCCCTATGCTAGTCAAGGAATTCTGGATTCACGCCAGGGCATGTCTGCATGAAGAGTTTAGAGATTCGATACCTGTATCTAGCCAGGGCATATCTGTAGACGACTAATTCCAGATTCGATTCCTGTATCTAGCCAGGGCATATCTGTGAGTGATTGATTGTAGATTCGACACCTGTATCCAGCCAGGGCATATCTGCATGAAGAGTTTAGATATTCGATACCTGTATCCAGCCAGGGTATATCTGTAGACGACTATCTCCGGATTCGACACCTGTATCTAGCCAGGGCATATCTGTGAGTGACTGATTGTAGATTCGATACCTGTATCCAGCCAGGGCATGTCTGCATGAAGAGTTTAGAGATTCGATACCTGTATCCAGCCAGGGCATATCTGTAGACGACTAATTCCAGATTTGATTCCTATATCTAGCCAGGGCATATCTGTGAGTGATTGATTGTAGATTCGATACCTGTATCCAGCCAGGGCATGTCTGCATGAAGAGTTTAGAGATTCGATACCTGTATCCAGCCAGGGCATATCTGTAGACGACCAGTTCCAGATTCGATACCTGTATCTAGCCAGGGCATATTTGTGAGCGTTTGATTGTAGATTCGATACCTGTATCTAGCCAGGGCATATCTGCACGAAGAGTTTGAAGATCAACCCCTGTAACAGGCCAGATAATTATCTTTCTTTCTCAGGTACGCAAGATCTCGCTAAGGAATCTCTTACGCGATTGACACCCCCGATGGCATCTTTAAGCCCATCTCCACCACTATCCATTACATTTCCAAATGACATCTATAAGCCCATTCCCGACAAGGTTCTGTCACATCTCCAGATGGCATCTATAAGCCCATCCTCCTATCCACCATCTCTCCAAATGGCATCTATAAGCCCATTCCCGCCATTACATTGCTGATACTCCACTATGTGAGTACAAATTTCTGGGCACTCTAGTGTTCAATCATCTTCCACCTTCGGACCACGAAAGGCACACAAGCCAATCTACATCCTCAGGTTTAAGAAGATTGAATAGGGGAAACTGTTGTACCCCAAAATTTTCCCTCCCATATTCTTCAAAGTTTGTCAAGAATCATCTTCAATTGGTTCAAGACTACTCAAGGATTGCACAGTCCAAATGGCACCTAAGCCAGTCAAAATTAGGGTTTTGTTTCTCTCAAGGAAGTTGAAGTTTTCAATGGCTCAATCAAGTCCCATATGCCTATATACATTGTCAAGCATCTACATGTCAAGTTTCAAGACTCACAGCATCAAGTTGCACAATCAAAAGCCCTAATTGCTTCACAATCAACTGTAGGGGTAAAATGGTCATTTGGCAGTCAAAAGTCAAACTTTTTGGTCAACATCTTATTTTTAAGCCACAATCATCATTTGATCAAGTCTTGATCATGATTCCACAAGCATGGCTCAAAAATCATCAAGATGTCAAAAGTTACTATTTTGGGATAGTTGAAAAGTCAACTGTAACTTGACCAAGGAATAACTTTTTCATGGTTCATCAGAAAAATCCCAGCCAATGCTCATTTTGAAGGGGATGACATTTCCTACAACTCATCTTCACATTCCAAGTCCAAGAAATTCTCTCACAAAAAGTTATCAATTTCTACATTATAGGTCAATTTCAAAAGTCAACAAAAAGGCACTTTAAGTCAAAGACCATAACTTGAGATTGGTAAATCCAAATGACATGGGACCAAAGGAATTGGTTAGAGGACTTCAAGACCTTCCCAAAATGTCCAATAATATGTTCATATGATCAAAATTGAGCAAGATATGCATTTGAGAAGTTGGGAAATTTTTGTGAACTTGCAAAAGTCAACTTTGCCCAAAACACCTCATTTTTACTAATGGGCCTCAAATTTCTTCTTGAAACTTTGTCCAAGGCCTATGCACGACCCACTGAGCTCAAATTGATTTATTTTCTTATTTTTAATTAATTAATTGAAATTTTTATTAATATTAATTCATTTAATTGATTTAAAATGTAGAAAATATAAAGATATGGTTTTCAAATCTTTTTATGAAGCAAATAGGCTCAGGGCAAGTTGGCAATTTCGTGCATCCATCAAAGAGGTAAAAATTTCCATGTTTGGCAAGCTTTATCAATCAAAAATATGCAAAAAGATTTGATTGGAAATCAAATATTGAAAACATGAATGCAATGGATTCTTGGCCAAGATTGAACCCTAATTCCATTCTACTATAAGAGCATAACCAAACCCTAAAGCCTGGAACGTGCAAGCTGCTGTCAAAAGCCATAAGCAAATTCCAAAAATTCAAGGAAAATTTGAAAACTGAATTCCACATTCAAGCACAATTCAAAGCCTTAGAGTGATTCAAACACATTGCTGACATTCCCAGGAATGGATTGGAATCAAAAACAAGCCTTAACACTCCAAGAACACGCAAGAACAAGTCACACGGTTTGGTTTTTTTTCCATAATCGCATATCATTATTCATGCATATTTAACCTCTTTTTTGGATTGTTTTGTGTTAATAGGACTGATACGAAGCTGTTGGTATGATTCAATTGGATTAAGATGCCCTGAAACGTAAACCACCATTGATGAAACTTAGGGTTTCAAAGCTTCCAATTTGGGGGTTTTCTCTATAGGAAAAATTGGACCTTGAGACGCATATGGTTGAATTCGTCAAGGCCAGACGAATCCAACCCAACCCTCGCGAACAATTTCTGTTTATCACACGCCTGTTCGCTATTTTTCCTCATACCATATTGTGGGGGTTAAAACCCCCGCTATTTGTTTTGTTTTGTGCAGGTTACAGCGAAGAAGACGAGACGTGGAGGCACGGGAGTGGTCCGTTCAAATCAGGGCGCGCGTGTTTTGCTTTATTGCATCATTGTTTGTTTTCTTAATATATTATTTATTGATCATTGTATTAACAAAAGCAAGCAGGTGGTTGAGTTGGTGGAAAGCGCGTCAAATAACCATTGGGACCTGGGTTCGATTCCCAGGTCCCCCAAACGCTTGTTAATATTTTTTCAAACATATTCATATGCAACGCTTGTCAAGAATTCCATCATACACCTCACAGATCAGCATGCCAAGTGTCTCAACATACAGATCCAAAGGCCAAAGGATGATCCTCACCCTGATCCTCAGTCAACGCTGGTGCAGTTGATTGCAAAAGTCAAAAAGGCCTGATTCTTAATGGGCCAAATTGCTTCTTCAAACCTCCACATTGGGCCATCAAAACCCCCCTGGTTTACTATCTTTTTTTATTTTCTTTTTTTTCCTTTTATTTTCTTTAATAATTATTATTATTATTTAATTAATTAACAAATTAATATTTTTTATAGTAAATTCAGAGAATAAAAAATGTAAATATTTTTATTAATTATTATTATTTTTATTTATTAACTTATTTTTGTAAATAAATTCTAATTAATCAACTTAGTTTAATTTAGGTTTAATTTTAATCTTTTTGCAATAAATAAAACAAACTTAGAATTAGGGTTTTCCTTGACTTTTAATTTCTTTTTATTTTCATTAAAAACTTAAAAAACACAAAAAATATTTTTCTTTTAATTAATTAATTAATTAGTACTAGGTTTAATATTTTAATTAAATTTCAAAAAAGGACAAAACTTAAATTCTTTTCTCAAAAAGGGTCAAAACCCTAAGGACGTCCCGATTCGATTCTTTCGCGCATTAATTCATATTTTTGATTATATTTATGTATCTGTTTCAGAGGATGTAATAGTTAATTAGGATTTACCGTTTTATTTACTTTCTCGCATTTATTTCCAAACGGGTTTTTATTTTTGGCGATGTATAGACCCGCGCCTTGTAATAGCGTAGATTTACCTTTCTGCACTTTATTTTCCGCACTCTTAACTGTTAAATGCATGCAAGGCTTGGATGAAAATTAAAAACAACTCGTAGATCACCATGATACATGTACAAGATAATATAACATGAAAACAACACACATGCACATGCCACTCTTAGGGCACGCCTCACTGGTTGCCTCGAACGTGGTCGTCAAGTATAAGGTGTTTTAGAGGTCGCCCTCCTGTCTAAGATCCAGTTGCCTCGAAACGGTTGCCTCGGATAAAAAGGATCTAGGACATTAGGGTTACCACTAAGGTGTCCTACTATTGCTTCGGTGACCACACATGTCCCTAATAATCGAATTGACCCGAACACCTCCAACGATGGTGCTACCTACCTCTCAATGGTGGGATAGCACTGTCTAAAGGACTCTTACACAGCCTAATTCCTTAGAGTAGGTAGATTCTCCTGGGTACTTGCTCTCTCAAACAAACAAAAATACTTTTCGCACCTACACTTTCAAAAGGTTTTCAAACAAATTTTTCATACACTCTTGAGGACAGATACAAGAGTTACTTAGAAATTTTTCAAAACGAAACTTTTTCAAAACCCACACACACTTGAAAAGCAAACAATTTTTGAAAACATAAGAGCAAGTACCTAAGAGCCCATGGATAACCATGGATAGAAAGGGTTCTAACACCTTCCCTTTCTATAAATCTACCTCCCGAACCGAGAAACATTCTCGAAAAGGAATTTTGCTGTGCTTTTGTCCTTTCCATGTTGGAGAACATAAAAGACGGTGGCGACTCTTGCTTACCGCGACATTTCGCGAACCAGCTTAAAAAATAGTCAGTTCTATTTCCACCGATCACAATGACTAATAACAAGTATATCATGCAAGATTTCGAGTCCCACAATCATCACTTATAGTTCATAACGATTACACATATACATACTTAATTATCATCACCCATCGTACGACATAAATCAAACTTACAACTCAACTTCTTTACCATTATCCATCATACAAAGTGAATCAAACATATAACTCAACTTCATCGAATATCAACAATTCAACAAATGCAATGCAAATGACACTTATGCAAGATGCATGTGATACCGTTAGGGCATAAGCCCTCAACAAATTGCCATATAGGCCAGGACATAAGCCCTCAACAATTTACATAAAGGCTAGGGCATAAGCCCTCAACATTTTCCATAAAGGAAAGGGCATAAGCCCTCAAAGATGCATGAAATACGACATGCCACACCTAAAATTATGCAATTACAAGCATAACCATCAACATCATGCCAATTTCAAGCCAACAACAACATCTTCTCCATATTTCAATACATTATGAAATACATTCATACATCATTCGTACAACACCATCACGTTTAATCAAAACAATATGCATCACACTTCATACAATATGAACACATAAGGTATAAGCCTTCACCAAGGCAATCATCATAAGATAGAAAATATCACATCACATCAACACTAAAAATAATTCACACACTGTTATAAAAATTAGTATCACATTTTAGAAAATGTTTTTAGCTTTTCTACGATCCAAAAGGTGCGTCAAACAGAAACCCGGGGCGAAAGTTATGATTTTTCAAAGTTTTCAAAAATTCTGTCAATTTCAGCGGTAACCGGTTACCCAGTTATGGTAACCGCTTACTGCAAGACAATAACTCTGCTTTTCCAAAATTCCTCGCGGTAACCAGTTACCCAATTACGGCAACTAGTTACTGCAAGTCAGTAACCAATGTTTCAAAAACACAAATAGCGGTAACCGGTTACCCATATATGGTAACCGATTACCCAAAAACTTGAATTTTCTGCTACAAAATCCCATCCACTTCATCCAAAAACCACGTTTTATGAAAGATCAAACACACCAATTATTTTAAATCATCAAAACACATCATATACCACAAACCCAACACAATAGACACATCAATTTCATCAATTACAAGCAATTACAACAATCAATTTCACAATAATTTACCCTAAAAACCTAACATTCAATATCCTCATCTACCCACAATTAAACCACCTATTAGAGAGTCAGATCCCCACCCTTACCTTATATTGGTGATGATTCTTGATTCCTACGGATGAACCTTCTTGCCCTAGCTTCCTAGTTCTCTTCTCCTCTTTTCACTTCTACGCTTCTCTTCTATTTTTCACGTTCTGATTCTATTCTCTCTATTCTCACCTCTTATAATCCAATAATAATATAACTATCCCAATTAAATTATTATTTAATTATTATTATAAAATAATAATGATAATCCTAATATAATAATAATAGTAATAATATATATTACACTACACACCTCCAGGCCTCTACATATTTAGCCATACATCCCTAACCTCAACTCTCATTATTCTAATGCATCTAGTCCTCAACAAAGGCATCACACCATATCATAAAATCCAGCAATTCATGTAAATACACCACATCACCTTATTTTTTAATTAAACATAATTCTAATTAAATTGGGGTGTTACAGGTGGCGTGAGACGGCTGCTAGGGTTCAACCCATACGATGGAGCGTGAGATAGTGGATATGTTCACTGGCACTTTACAGGGATAATATTACACGAGTTGTAGTACTTCTGGTTCATTCTCTAAAATGGTGACATACGGGGAAAGAATCAAAATCGGGATCAAGTTAGGAAAGATCCAAGACGTGGTTGTTAGAAATAATGTTAATGCTGGTAACACCAAGAAGTCATTTGGTGGCCACCAGAAGAAGAAGGAGAATAAAGCCAGTATGGTCTATTGTCGTAAGGGGAAAGGTAGATATCAGGATACAGATCACCAGATTGCTTCCGTGACAATATTCATTGCCGCACCTCAGCAATAGACATATGTGCCCAGGCAGGGCTACCAACAAAGGCCAAAACCGCCTCCCAGAAAATTCGACACAATTCCTATGCCCTATGGAGAGTTTTTACCTCAGTTACCAGAACTGAAGTTGGTTGATAAGCGTACAATGCAGATTAATCCAGAGAATTTACCTCCAAATGTTAATGCTAATGCTAAATGTGAGTTTCATTCTGGAGTACAGGGGCATAACATCGAGAATTGTATGGCGTTCAAACACAAGGTTCAAGACCTATTGGACTCTCGGGCTATTAATTTTAGGCCAACACGTAATATTACTAGTTAGCCTTTTCCACCTCATGGGGGACCCATTGTCAGTGCCATTATTGAAGATGAAAGCTTGAATTTATGGATGTGAATCAACTAATGACACCCCTCTCATTCTTGAAAGAATAGTTATTGTAGAAAGGTGTGTTTCTGGGATGTGGATTTGATTATGAATGTTGTTTGGTACAACCAAAGGGTTGCCAGTACTTGAAGGATTCAGTCCAAGATTTGATTACCAAGGGAGTTCTGGAGTTTGATGGCCTAGTTGCCGAGACTAAAATTGGTAAGGATGAGGTCGATGTGATAACTATTCATGTCAAAGCAAAGGCCGTTCAAGAACCTGTTATGATTCCATTTCCTGTCAGGAAATTATCTATAACCATCATTGTACCCAGGCCAGTACCATATGCCAGCGTCAAAGTAATCACTTGGCATTATCGTGGTGAATGTTATCGGCAAGGGAAAAAACTTGCTACTCAGAAATCCGAAAATGGAAAGTTTGAAGAAGAGAAGTCTGAGATTCATGATATTGTTGGAAAAAGTAGGATTACCTGCAGTGGTCAGATTTTCTCTCCACAAGAACAACCCGAAAGTAGTGCAGATGTCGCGGCTAAGGCTAAAGGCAAGCAAAATTTGGGTAGTGGCGAAAAACCGGGGCAAAATCCCCCTGTTCCTATTTTGGATGCTGGGATGGCTAAAGATGTGTCTGAATTGATAAGGTACATAAAGAAAAGTGACTACAAGGTTATTGACCAGCTGAGCCAGAGGTCTACTAAGATTTCGATTCTTGCTTTGCTCAAGGATTTGGAAGCCCACATAAATGCATTGATGAAGCTACTGGGAACTTCTTTTGTTCCTCAAGAGATCTCAGTAAATCAATTTTAAGGGATGGTGAATAGTATTTCTATGAGTAATGGACCCGAACTTACAAATTTTGATTTACCCCTGAGGGGAGGAAGCACAATAAAGTGTTGCACATCTCCATGGAGATTGTGAAAACCACTTTATCCTGTGTGCTGGTTGATACGAGATCCTCTCTCAATGTCTTTCCTAAGTCCTCTCTTATGAAGCTTGATTATGAAGGGGTCGTGTTGAGGCCTAGTGACTTGATTTTCAAGGAGTTTGATGGGTCGAAAAGGACCGTGTTAAGGGAGGTTGATTTGCCTATTAAGATAGGTCACCAAGTTTTCAATGCAACATTCTTCATTATGTAAATTAATACTTCTTATTGTTGTCTGCTTGGCCATATGTGGATTCATAGGGCTGGTGCTGTCACTTCCACCTTGCATCAAAAGTTGAAGTTCTTATTGAATGGAAAGGTTGTCACCATTTATGGTGAGGAAGATTATATTATCAGTCACTTGAGTTCCTTTCGCTATGTTGAGGTGGAAGGCGAAGTACACGAGACTCCATGCCAAGCATTTGAAACCGTATAAGTTGTCAGAACTCCTCGCCAAGAGGTTAAGAAGGCGGAGGTCTCCATCTCATCCTACCATCAAGCACAAGTAGTTGTTCAATATAGTCATCCTAAAGGCTGTGGCAAAGTGCTGAATCTCTCCACACAGACAAACAAGAAAGGTTTATGTTTCGTGGTTGGTTGAAACATGCCAATTATTGCTCCTCTTAAGGTTCAAGGTATCCCTACGCCGATTCAGTTTGTCAGTGGTGGTGTTATCCATGAAGAGGCTCATGATGTGAGCGAGGAAGGGGATAGTGATTGAAAAATGGATAAATGAGTTTGTCCTACTGTTCCGGGTAAAGAGCTTTCTAATTGGTCTGTTGAGGACGTAATTGAAGTCACCCACTATGAAGAGTAATTTTATTTTATTTTTCATCATGCAATAATTCCTACATTCTGCCCAAGACATAGTGAACATGCTGTAGGGCCATGATGTTTTTCACTTCAAATTTATCATCAATAAAGGACGTCTTTTTGCATTCAAATGTTTTGCTCCACGTCTTTCTTCTTTTTAAATTTTTGGCAATGTGATTTTTTTATTTATTTTTCTTTCGTAACCTAAAAATAAAATAAAAATAAAAATAATCATGCAGATTTTGTCCCCCATTAATCTCAGAATATGTCGGAAACAATTCTGCTATAGCTTATTATGACTTTAAAAATCCAATCTATAAAGCTGATGAAGATTGTGAACTTTCAGAAGAGCTATCCAGATTGTTGAGGCAAGAAGAAAAGGTCATTCAGCCGCACCAAGATATTTTTGAAGTGATTAACTTGGTTACCGAAGAGGTTCGAAGAGAAGTCAAGATTTGGGCTACTTTAGAAGATAACGTCAAGGAAGATTGTTTGAAATGCTCCGTGAGCATATGGATATCTTTGCTTGGTCTTATGAAGACATGCCTGGGCTAGATACATATATTGTTGTGCATAAACTGCCTCTTAGAGAAGAGTGTCCTCATGTTAAGCAAAAGCTTCGAAGAACTCATCCTGAGATGTCTAAGAAGATCAAGAAGGAGGTTCAGAAACAATTTGATACGTGTTTTTTGAAAGTGACGTCTTACCCGCCATGGATCGCAAATATTGTACCAGTGCCGAAAAAGGATGGTAAAGTTAGAATGTGTGTGGACTATAGGGACTTGAATATCGAAAGCCCTAAAGATGATTTTCCACTTCCGCATATTGATATTCAGATTGATAGTACTGCTAAAGATAAGGTTTTTTCATTCATGGATGGTTTTTCTGGCTACAACCAGATCACGATGGCACCATAAAACATGTAGAAAACTACTTTCATTACACCTTGGGGAACATTTTGTTACAAAGTGGTTCCCTTTGGTTTGAAGAACGCAGGGGAAACATATCAGCATGCAATTGTCACTCTCTTTCATGACATGATACATAAAGAGATTAAAGTCTATGTTGATTATATGATTGCCAAGTCCCAGACGGATAGAGTATGATGGCCGAGTATGAAGCTTACATCTTCAGGATAGAAGCTGCTATTGATTTGCAAATCAAGATATTAGAAGTATACAAGGATTCTGCTCTAGTAATCAGTCAGATCAACAGAGATTGGGAGACTCGTCATCCTAATGTAGTTTCGTATCACGAGCATGTTTTGAGGTTGATCCCGTATTTCGATGAAATCACTTCCTAGAATATCCCAATGGAGGAGAATAACCTGGCAGGCGCTTTGGCACTCTGTCATCCATGTCCAAAGTTAGGTGGGCTAACTACGCTCTCTTAATCTGTATCATGAGGTTGGATGAGCCAGTGTTTTGTTATGAGATAGAAGAAGAGGAGGTCGATGAAAAGCCTTGGTTTCATGATATCAAAAGGTATCTTAAGACGTGAAAATATCTAGAGGATGCTTCTATTACTAATAAGAAGAGTTTGCGAAAATCTACAGCCAAGTTTTTCCTCAGCAATGGTGTTTTATACAAGAGGAACTATGACCCTATTTTGCTCAGATGCATGGATAGACACGAATCAAACAAAATCATAGAATAGGTCTATGAGGGCTCCTTCGGGATGCATTCTAGTGGGCATACCAGGGCCAAGAAAATCTTGAGAGCAAGTTATTATTGGTCTACCATGGAAAACGATTGCTACAATCACTGAAGAATCTGTTATAAATGTCAAATTTATGCCGATAAAATGCATGTGTCGCCCAATCCGCTGAATGTCTTGACTTCTCCTTGGCCCTTTACAATGTGGGGGTATTGATTTGATTGGGAAGATTGAGCCGACTACTTCCAACGGGCACCACTTTATTCTAGTGGCTATTGACTATTTCACCAAGTGGGTTAAAGCAGCATCATATGCCAACGTATCCAAGAAAGTTGTGACTCATTTCATCAAGCATAATATTATTTGTAGTTATGGAGTGACCGAGAAGATCATCACTGATAACAGGTCTAATATCAACAACAAGATGATGAAAGAGCTATGCAAAAGCTTCAACATAAAGCATCACAATTCTTCTCCATATCGTCCAAAGATGAATGGCGCTTTCGAGGAAGCTAATAAGAATATTAAGAAGATTGTGCAAAAAATGGTTGTGGACTATAGAGATTGGCATAAGATATTTCCATTTTCTTTACATGGTTACCGCACCTCGGTGAAAAATTGGCATAAAGTTATGAAAAAAAACATGTTTAAAACACTTAGAATAATTTCTAATCTTGAAAACTTTGAATTTTCAAAATGAATTTTGACTTTATTGATTTATTGATGATCCAGATTCATTTGCATGTCTTGATGAAATATGATCTTTGAAACTTAATTTTGATTAAAAAGTCAAAGTTTGACTTTTTAGTGTACAATTGATTTTTCATCAATTGACCAAATTTGAACTATCAATCAATTGATCTTAGGAAATAAATTTAACCATACAATTAGGTCAAGATGATTCATTTGAATCCTTTATATCATGATTCAAACTAATAAGTCACGTATTAGGTCGAAAGTCAAAAATCAAGCCTTCTCGGTCAAAACCCTAATTTTAACCATTTTGCCCTTTTGATGATCTGAGTAATTTTCTTGAGGAATTTTGATCCAAACTTGATCAAATAATACATATGAGCTTAAAATGTTTATATGGGTGAAAAATATTGATGTTTGACTGTAAGTTGACCACAATTGACTTTTTATCCAATACAGTTGATTTTAGGTCATTTGATCAATTGACTAAACAAACTTGAACTGCAAGACTTGAAACTTGACATGAGCAATCTTGAAAGTCCATAATGATCCATGAAAGTAATATGAGGCATTAAAAGTCCAATTGTCCTTGTGAAAAACTCAAACCCTAATTTGAGGCATTAGTGTTGAGGGGATGTCTTGACCTAGTCAATCCTTGTGCAAGCTTGAGCCATTGAAGATCTTGTGGGAAATGTCTTGAGAAATGAGAGGGAAAATTTTAGGGTACAAAAGCTGCCTCTGTTCAATCTTCTTAAACCTGAAGATTATATTGGCGTGTCCTCCATTCGTGACTTAAAGGTGAAAGATGATTGAACACTAGAGTGTCCAGAAATTTGCACTCGAGGATATGTTAGTTTATTATGTTGGGAATGGGCTTAAAGATGCCATTTGGAGAAATGATGAAGATTTTGTCGGAGATGGGCTAATAGATGCCATCCAGAGTGAATGTTGGTAGAAACTGGAAGAAGTATTAGAATAAATCCTTGGTCGATTTATACTGAAATTGTAGATGTCTTTTGTCTGTCTTTAACTGGGAGAAATAAATCTAACCAGAAGAGGTCTGTTGATTGTATATTATTAACTGGTAGAAGTAAATCCATCCATAAGAGGACTGTTGATTTCATATCATTAACTGGAAGAAGTAAATCTATCCAGAAGAGGACTTTTATTTTGTTGACTGATTTTTCCTGCAAGGAAGAGGGTTAGTTGCATGCAAATGTATGCATGGTGTAATCATGTTCTCAAAATAAATGAGATTATGTTGTATGCGTTTGTCATATATGTAGTATGATATATGAATATGAAATATTGTTGAAGCGTATGTTTGTATGGAAAATAAATCCTTGACAAATGTTGGGGAGTTTTGGGGAGTTAAATCCCGGATTGTTGTTGGGGATGAAGAGTATGTGCATCTTCGAACCTTGTTTAGAGTGTTTCCACTGGGGATTCCTGCTTTTTCGTTTGAGGAGAATCCCGGTGGGGAACATTGACTTTTCTTGAGGAAACTCTGTGGGGAATGTTGATTTCTGCTTGGGGAATAGATTTCAGGAGTTTTAGTTGTCCATTGCTCTACTGGGGAGAATAAAAGTCAGCTATTATCTGGTCAGATTCCAGGCTTCGCAGTAACTTGTTGGGGAAAATAAAGTTAATTGTTATTTGATCATATTCCAAACTTCTCAACAACTTACTGGAGAAGATGAAGTTTAACTATTATTTGGTCGGATTTCAGGCTTCACAGTAACTTACTTTTGAGGATGAAGTTAACTGTTATCTGGTCGGGTTTCACACTTTGCAGCAACTGAAATTAACTGTTATCTGGTCGGATTCCAGGCTTTACAGTAACTTAGATGAAGTTAAACTGTTATCTGGTTGGATTCCAGGATTCACAACAACTTAGATGAAGTTAAACTATTATCTGGTCGGATTCCAGGCATCGAAGAAACTTAGATGAAGTTAAACTGTTATCTGGTCGGATTCCAGGCTTCACAGCAACTTAGATGTAATTAAACTATTATCTGGTCGGATTCCAGGCTTCGTAGAAACTTGCTCGGGAGGATGAAAGTTAATTATTATCTAGTCAGATTCCAGGCTTCGCATCAACTTTTGGGGATAGTAACGACTCCGTTGGCGATTAGAGGTCTTGTCCATTGATTTGTAATGGTCTGAGAAAAAGACTTGTATTGGGGAATTTGAAGTTTGTTGGGAAAATAAACCCTATTGAAGAGAATATTTTACGACCTAATGGGGAAGTGAATTCTTTAGGAAGAACTCCACGAGGCTTATTTTTAAGACCAACTCAGCTGGGGAGAGGGTTTCTAAGAGATTGGAACTTTGGATGTACGAATTTAACTCAGTGGGGAAAGTTTTATTGAAGTAACTCTATGGGGATATCCCAAATCCTTAAGGAAATGCTCATTACTGTTTTTATGCATACATTTGTTAAAAGTTAATCATATTCCTATTCACATGTTCATTCAATTTTTGGTCATTGGATAATTTTGCACTCAAAACAAAAAAACAAAAAGTTTACACTTCAAAGTATATTTGTATTGATGTTTTGCCCATAAATAGGCGTTTGTGTACAAGGAGACAAAGATCCTAGTAAAAGGAAATCTTCGAAAGAATGAAAGGAATAAAAAGTTAAAATAAGAATAATAGCCATGTGGAAGTGATCTCATTGAGTTCCAACCCCGCTATTGCCCCTATGTATTCGAACATTATACCTTGCCATTGAAAGAAGTTGATTAAATTGATCTTGGAACATTGAACTTGGACCTTGGTAATAAAGAGGGATGTATAGATTCCACGGGACATAGGCATACGCTTTAACCCTTAACTTTTTCCTGGACCGCCCTTTCGGGTTTTCAGTCCACCAGGATACCCATTTTTGCCCAAGCCGCCCTTTCAGGTTTTCGACTTACCGGGTGTACAATCTTTTATATATATCCCTAACTTTTTCCTAAACCTATTTGGATCACCGGGATGCCCTTATATTTGCCCAGGTATGTCAACCTAGTGGGTCGCTTTTATGCATAGTATTTTTTGACTATGTCCGCGTTCACAGAATGCGGAAAATCTTCGCCGTCCATAGTAGTCAGCATCATGGCACCACCCGAGAAAACTTTCTTAACAACAAATGACCCTTCGTATGTGGGAGTCCATTTACCCCTGTGTGATCGGTGGATCTGGAACTGACTGTTTAAAGCTGGTTCGCGAAATGTCGCGGAAGCAAGAGTCGCCACCGTCTTTTATTTTCTCCAAATGGAAAGGACAAAAGCACAGAAAAATTCCTTAAAGAGATTGCTCTCGGTTCGGGAGGTAGGTTATAGAAAGGGAAGGTGTTAGCACCCTTTCTATCCATGGTTATCCATGGGCTCTTAGATACTTGCTCATTTGTGTTTTCAAAATTGTTTGCTTGCTTTTCAATTGTGGGTTTTAAAAAGTTTCTTTGAAAAATTTCAGTTCGACTCGTACGTCAGAGTGTTTGAAAAGTTTGTTTTGAAAGCTTTTGAAAATGTGTTGGTGTGAAAAGATTTTGATTTGTTTTGTTTTTAAAGAGATCAAGTATCTACGAGTTGTCTACCTACTCTAAGGAATTCGTCTGTGTAAATGTCCTTTAAAGTAGTGCCATCCCACCATTGAGAGGTAGGTAGCACCACCATTGGAGGTGTTCGGGTCTGTTGTACCCCAAAATTTGCCCTCCCATATTCATCAAGAAATTGCAAAGTCAAGGTCACAAAATTCCCCAGGGTTGTGCAGCTCAACTGGCTCCTATACAGTCAAAACTAGGGTTTGAGTTCTGGTCAAGCAAATGAACTTTTCAAAGGCCCAATCAAGTCTCATATGCTTACAAAGATGGTCAAGTACCCTCATGTCAAGTTTCAAGGCATTCAGCTCAAAATTGCACAGTCAAAACCCTAGATTGCACTACAGTCAACTGTAGGGGCAAAATGGTCATTTGACAGTCAAAAGTTCAAATGTTTGGTCAACATATCATTTTGAAGCCACAAACATCATTTGATCAATGCTTGATCATGATTCTCAAAGTTTGGCTCAGAAATCATCAAAGATGCAAAAGTTGCTATATTTGGACAGCTGAAAAAGTCAACTGAAATTGACCAGGGCATAACTTTCACATGGATTATCAGAAAATTTCCATCCAAAGCTCATTTTGAAGAGAAAGGCATTTCCTACAATTCATCTTCATGTTCCAAGTCCAAGAAATGCTCTCACAAAAAGTTATCAATTTCAACATTATAGGTCATTTTCAAAAGTCAACAAAAAGTGACTTTAAGTCAAAGGCCATAACTTGAGATTGGTAAATCAAAATGACATGGGACCAAAGGCATTGGTTAAAGGACTCAAAGACCTTTTCAAAATGTCCAAGAACATGTGAAAAGCTTAAAAATTGACCAAGTTATGCCTTGTGGAAGTTGGGAAATTTTTAGGAATTTTGAAAAGTCAACATTGATGCAAAAGGCCTAAAAATGCAAATGGGCCCATTTTTCTTCCAAAATTCTTCATGCCAAGCCTATGCACGACCACTAGGCCCAAAGGGAAGTATTCTCATATTTTTTTAATTATTTATTTGAATTAATATTAATTTATATTCATTTAAATGATTTTAATTCATGAAAAATATAACCTTAACCTAAAAAATCTTTTTATGCACATTATAAGGTCAATATTTCGTGCTTAATTGATTAGGGCAAGTTTTGATGAGATTGGATCATGATTGAACAAAAACAACATGAAAAAGATATGAAAAAAAGATTTTTCAAAATCAAATATTGAAATTCATCAATGCATAAGATTTTGTCCAATATTTCTTGACCTAATCACTCCATATATGATCAGAATGAGAACCCTAATGCTCCCAGACTCCAAGCTGCGCATGAACAAGCTTTGGCATTCTTGAATTTTCTCATAAAAACACCAATACTGAAATCAAGGTTTTAGTGTGATTCAAGCTCCAATTTTTATTCCAATAGCATCCTGAGATATCCCTAGACGTTTCTCAATCAAAAACAACAAGCAAAACACCTTGAATCGGTACCTCTAAGTCCAACTGTATCAAAAAAATCTTGAAATCGCATAGCATGAATTAAGCATTATTTTGCATTTTTTTTCATGGATTCATGTTTATATTGATGTTTCTGAACTAACTGCAATGTTTGATTGTGTTTTTGAGTCACCTACGCGAATTCACCATGAGCGTCCTCTAGGGTTTGCAGGTTTCAGATTTGGGGGTTTCTGACTAAGAAAAAATCACGATTCCAGACCCATGCCAATGGCTTAAGCAGGTTGAGACGAAGCAACCTGGACCCTCGCGAACAATTTATGAAGCATAGGGTGCTAATCGCTATTTTCCCATAGGCATCTTTTGACAACGCTGTAAAAACCGTTCCCATAGCGTTTGTGTTACAGGGTAGGGGAAGGAGATGACGTCGTGTCCATCAACCATTGGACAATTTGAATTTCGCGCGAATTCTCATAAACACTAACGCGTTCTTTTTATAATATTTATTGTTTATTCTATGTTAAATTAACGCGCTTGGCTCAAATGGTAACGTGCTATGCATATGACTCTCAAGACCTGGGTTCAAGTCCCAGGTCTGGCAAAAGTCCCATATTATTTTTCATGAACAAATCTTATGCAGCGCGCTTGAGGAGGACTACCATGTTCCATCAGTATCTCACCATACACGCGTCCAGTGTGCACAGATCAAAGGCTTAAATTCAAGGAACATACCATAGGCTGGTCAACGTGTCATGCAAGATCAAGGAAAGTCAATGAATCAACCCTTATTGGGCCAGGCTTTTCAAGATTTATACCTCCAGTTTTGGGACAACACCCCCCCCGGTTTGATTTTCTTTTCTTTTTGTTGTTTTAATTATTGTATTATATTATTTTTATTGCTTTAATTAATTAATTTATTTTTTCTATAAAATATAAAAACATTATAAAAATCAGAAAAAGACCAAAAATAATATTTATTTTATTATAATTATTTTATTAGCATGTAAATAAATTAATTTCAAATTAGGTTTAGTTTATATTTTTTCCATAATAAAAATCCAACAAAATAGAATTAGGTTAATTAATTTTTTTTTTATTCCTTTTAATATTTTTCCCCTTTTTTTCAGAATAACAATATTATTTATTTATTATTTTATTTTCATAAATTAAATTGTACATAAATGAATTAAGTTTAATTTAGGTCATATTTTAATTCTTTCATAATAAATAAAAATATTAGAATTAGGGTTCGCCGTTTAATTTAATCTCAATTAATTTCTTTTTCCATTAAATCTAAAAAACACAAAAATATCATTCTCATTTAATTTTAATTTTTAAATCCTTATTAATTCTAATTATTTGCAAAAAGGGTCCAACGCCCTAATTTTGTTTTAATTTCCTTATTTCGCGCATTTATTTTATTATCGCTTATTATAATTTTGTAAATATCCCAAAGCCATGTAATTTAAACTTTTCGCACTTTATTTTATCGCTTTATTTATTTTCCGCTAAATCGGGTCCGGTTTAATTTTGGCGATGTGGACCCGCGCCTTTGTAATAGCCTTAGATTTATCTTTTCCGCAAACTTTATAACTGTTAAACAAGCATGCAAGAATGAATGTCTCCAATTAAAATCAAGCGTAGAACACGACAAACATGACAAGACAAATAACTGAAAATGACACACAATTCGCACACACCACCCCTAGGGTACGCCTCACTGTTGCCTTTCGAAAGGTGGTCGTCGAGTAGAGGACGTCTTAGTAAGTCCTCATGATCCGGGAACCTGGCATGAGGGTAGCTTCTAAGGTGTCTTCCCATTGCTCTGGTGATCACCATGTCCCTAAAATCGAATTGACCCGAACACCTCCAACGGTGGTGCTACCTACCTCTCAATGGTGGGATGGTACTACTTTAAAGGACATCTACACAGACGAATTCCTTAGGGTAGGTAGGTTCTCAAGGATACTTGCTCTAATCTCAAAACAAACTAAAAAGACTTTTCACACTGACACTTTTCAAAAGCTTTCAAAGCGAACTTTTCAAACACTCTGACGTATGAGTCGATCTGAAATTTTTCAAAGAAACTTTTTTAAACCCACATTGAAAAGCAAACAAACATTTTTGAAAACACATTGAGCAAGTATCTAAGAGCCCATGGATAACCATGGATAGAAAGGGTGCTAACACCTTCCCTTTCTATAACCTACCTCCCGAACCGAGAGCAATCTCTTAAAAGGAATTTTTCTGTGCTTTTGTCCTTTCCTATTGGAGAAAATAAAAGACGGTGGCGACTCTTGCTTCCGCGACATTTCGCGAACCAGCGTTAAACAGTCAGTTCCAGATCCACCGATCACAGAACTGGCGACTCTGCTGGGGAATTTTTTATAAAGTGAGGTGTACCTTAGGGCTAGCTTATAACTATGTTTTCAATTGTTTTCCTTGTGTGCTTTAAATTGTGGGTTGCTTGGGAGTTCTATAGATCCTACACCCGGATCTGGGGGATACCTTTCTTAGAAAGTAGCAACAAGGCTGTGAGGGAACTGTGCGGGGTATACCGACACGGTTGAAACAGTCTGCTACGTTGATGTGGCACTTTGGTGTGTACCGGTAACCCTTGAGTTCAGTCAAGGAGAGTACGGGGCCTCCGCGTGGTGTCGTGAAGCATCAACAGACCTTAGGAACCTTAATTGAACTATCTTGGCCTCTTTAGGGTAGTGAGATCACTGACTTTGGTGCAGTCCGAGGTTGGTGGATACTCGATACTACGCTCAATTGAGGGTTGCTTTCCTGGAATATTTCGGTCGCCAGTTCAGTGGCTAAATCGAAACGATGAACAATGAAAGCAATCCCGTGATATTGGGAACCTTAGAACCCGGTTACTTTGATTAGGACAGGTTGAACCCACCAACTCAAGAGGGTACTACCCAGACCCCATGCTGGCCTTAAACCTTAAGGGCTTGTGTGCCTTGTTTGCCCTACATGTTTGTCTTTGTAAATATCTGTGGTGTGTTTAATCATAGCATCATGACATCATCCAGCATCATATGCATTGACTAACCATTTCAGGGGTTCGAATTTTCATCTTTGTTCTTGTTTTGTAGGACATGGAAACTGCTCGTAGAAAGACAATTCAGGTTAATCTTGTAAGGATCCCTCCTCAGCTTAAAGAACTTATATCCAGGATTCCCGAGAACTCTTCATTCAGTAACAGGCATGGAAGCCTCATCAGCTTGGTCAACACCAACATTGAGGAAGATATGATAAAGGTCCTGTTCCAGTTCTTTGATCCTCTGCATCACTGCTTTACCTTCTTGGACTATCAGTTGGTACCTACATTGGAGGAGTTCTCCCGGCTCCTTAAGATCCCTATCCTAGATCAGCTACCCTTCAACGGTACAGAAAAGGAACCTAAGCTTGAAGAGATTGCTAAAGCCTTGCACCTACAGTCATCTGACCTCAAGGGACATTGGGAAGTCAGAAGTGGTATCAAAGGGTTCTTAGCCAGGTTTCTGTTTGAGAAAGCCCTTGAATGTTGGAACTCTCTTGACTTGCAAGCTTTTGAAGAAGTGGTAGCCCTCCTTGTTTATGGTTTGGTGTTGTTCCCTAATCCAGATCAGCTCATTGATATCAGTGCCGTTCAGATCTTTATGTCCAGGAACCCTATACCTACATTACTGGGGGACATCCTTCACTCATGTTACACTCGAACCATGAGAAAAAGAGGTGTCCTTATGTGTTGCACTCCTCTCCTGGGAAGGTGGTTTATTTCGCACCTTCCCCAATCAGTCCTGAAGAATGAGCGGGGTTTGAGATGGTCACAACGGTTGATGACGCTTACACATGCAGATATACATTGGTGTCCTAGATCCAGAGGAGATGTCACTATCATTGATCGTTGTGGGGAGTACCCTAATGTTCCTTTACTTGGAATCAGAGGAGGTATTACTTATAGCCCATGCCTGGCTTGGAGACAGTTTGGTTATGCTCGGAGGGATGGTCCTCATGACATGTTAATTCCCGACATAGTTTTTGACTTCGACAGTGATACTCAAGGACTTCGTCAGAGATTTATCAGAGCCTGGAGGATGCCTAGTAGGATAGACAGCAAGACACTGGGGCATAGGAACTCCATCCCTTTGGAGCCTTATCTCAAATGGGTACGCGCCCGTTCTCAGAAGTTAGTGATGCCTTATCCTCACATGCTTCCAGTAATCAAAGAACCTGTCTTGGAAGGGGAAGTGTCTCATGTTATTCAGCACCCTGATATGCCCACATCCTGGGAAGAGATGCAGAAGAGCTGGATCCAGCTTAAGGAGGAAAGGAATTCTCTTGAGACTAGTCTGCATGCCAGTGAAAAGAAAGTCTTGGAGCTCACCCGTCTGTTGCACGAGGAGAGGAACCTCAACACCTACATAGCTCCGAAGAGGATGCGCAGTGTATTTTGGGATTGACTTGATTCTTGTACTTTTGCCCATGAGGCCTTGATGTATTAAACAGTGATTTCATTAATGATAACGTGTGTTCTTTTCTTGTCTACAACAAATTTGAACTTTCGAACCCTTGAATGCATTGCATACGCATTTCATACATCATGTGCATAGCAGGTTTTTCCCTTTTCAGGTTGCTTACAGTTCTTCGCTGTTTATTTCAGCATCATGAATCCCGGATCTGAATCAACTGAGACTTCAATCAAGGCTCTCCAGGCGCAGAATGCGCAGTTTCAAGAAATGATCATGGGTCTAGCTAAAGGCCAAGAAGAACTGAAGACTATGCTCCTAAAAAAGAAGAAGAAGAGAAGAACTGCTCTGTTCAACTCGGGCCGAAGGTTGGGTAATACTCTGCATCAGGAAGAGGCTGGTTCTTCTGTTGGCAGGAGTCCTTCTCAGGCAGAAGTCAAGGTTCCCACTCCAGTGGTCTCCGACAACGAGACGGATTTTGATGAAGAGCAGTACCCTCCTGAAGACAACAAGTACAAACAACTGGAGGACAGGTTGAAGGCTATGGAAGTTCAACAGGTACCTGGGCTAGATTTCGGAGATCTGGGTTTGTCGACTGGTATAATTATCCCGCACAAGTTCAAAGCTCCCACCTTCTCCAAGTATGACGGGGCATCCTGTCCCAAGTTGCATTTGAGGTCCTATGTTCGAAAGATTCAGCCGTACTCTGCGGACAAGAATCTATGGATCCACTTCTTCCAGGAGAGTCTTTCAGGGACTCACCTCGAATGGTTCTATCAGCTGGATGGGACCAAAGTTCGTAACTGGGAGGAGCTGGCTACTGCTTTCTATAAGCAGTATCAGTATAATGCCGACCTTGCCCCCACGCGTACCCAACTCCAGGGTATGTCGTTGGGCGTAAGCGAAGGTTTTAAAGAGTACGCGCAGAAGTGGAGAGATCTGGCTGGCAGGGTGCAGCCACCTTTGACTGATCGAGAGTTAGTGGACATGTTCTTGGGGACCCTATCTGGGCCGTTTTTTAACCATCTCATTGGGAATTCTTCTGCTGGTTTCACTGACTTAATCTTGACTGGAGAGAGAATCGAAGCTGGGCTGAAATCTGGGAAGATTGCAAAGGGGGCATCATCCTCTAGTTCAGAAAAGAAGCCGTTTAAGAAGGAGTCTAGTGCTGTGTATGGCTCCAGAAAATCAGAAAGACCTGATCACCGCCAATATGTCAGCGCGGTAATGATCGCTAAGCCTGCTGCCGCTCCCCGGCCAAACAATCCTCAAAGGGTTGATAGACCCCGGAGAGAGTTTACCCGGTTAAGCATGACCCTATCGCAGATTCTGCCACAACTGCTCGCAACCAACTTGGTATCTGTCAAGGAGGCACCAAAGTTCCCTAACACTACCTCTCCTAAGTACAACCCGAATGCCCGTTGCGCTTACCATTCAGATAGCCCGGGGCATGCCACTGATGACTGTTGGGCACTAAGGAACAAGCTGCAGGACCTCATTGATGCTAAGGAGGTGCAGTTTGAGGCATCTGACAAGCCTAATGTGGTGACAGCTCCCCTGCCTGCTCATGGAGTTAACGCTATTGGTGATGAAGAGGAAGTTGATGAAGCTGAGTTCGATAGCTGGATCTACCCAGCTGCTGATGGTGGACTTAACAATTGGAGCGCCAAGGACAACCTCTCTGTTTCTTTTGACACTAAGTAATAAATTTCTTTGTTTTGTTGTTCTGTAATAAACAATGATAAACTCTATGACCCGGTGTCTTACCCGAGGCACCGTGGTTCTATTTGTGAGGGCATATGAACTGTCATTTTATACATCATGAATGAAAATCTTGGACTATTTTCGCATTGCAAATATTGTGTTCCTTTTCTATCTTTCCTTCTCCTTTACATAATTTTCAAAACAGCTGTATTTACACACACACTCACTCATACAGGTTCCAATCCACTCTGGATCTCGCTGATAACAACTCTGCTAATGCCAATTATGACTTCGAAAATCCGATCAACTTAGCCGAAGACGAAGGTGAAGATGATTGCGAAGTGCCTGGCGAGCTTGCTAGACTGTTGCTTCAGGAAGAGAGGGCAATTCAACCCCATGAAGAGCCAGTGGAAACTGTAAACCTGGGTACTGAGGCAGACAGAAAAGAGGTAAAGATTGGTGCCAACCTAGAGCTCAGCGTGAAGCAACGGTTAACCAAGATGTTACACGACTATATGGAGATCTTTGCCTGGTCCTACGAAGACATGCCAGGGTTGGATACCGATATTGTTGTCCATCATTTGCCAACTAGGGAAGACTGCCCTCCAGTTAAACAAAAGGTCCGTCGGATGCGTCCAGAGATGTCAGAGAAGATTAAGGCCGAGGTCATGAAACAGTTTGATGCCGGTTTCCTTGCAGTGACTTCTTACCCTCAGTGGGTTGCTAATGTGGTGCCGGTACCTAAAAAGGACGGTAAGGTCAGAATGTGTGTTGATTATAGGGATCTAAACAGGGCCAGCCCCAAGGATGACTTCCCCTTGCCTCACATTGATGTCCTTGTTGATAATACAGCTCAGCACAAGGTATTCTCTTTCATGGATGGCTTTTCAGGCTACAATCAGATCAAGATGGCACCTGAAGACATGGAAAAGACTACATTTTTTACTCAGTGGGGCACCTTCTGTTACAAGGTCATGCCGTTCGGATTAAAGAATGCTGGGGCAACCTACCAGCGCGCCATGGTTGCCTTATTTCATGATATGATCCATCATGAGATCGAAGTGTATGTGGACGACATGATCGCTAGGTCCCAGACTGAGGAAGAGCACCTAGATCATCTACAGAAGTTGTTTGACCGGTTGAAATTGTACAAGCTGAGATTGAACCCTAACAAGTGCACCTTCGGGGTAAGATCTGGGAAGTTGCTAGGCTTCGTGGTCAGTGATAAAGGTATTCAAGTGGACCCTGCTAAGGTCAAAGCTATTCAAGAGATGCCAGTTCCTAAGACAGAGAAGGAAGTCAGAGGCTTTTTAGGACGCCTGAATTACATCGCTCGATTCATATCTCATTTGACTGCTACCTGTGAACCAATCTTCAAGCTGCTGAAGAAAGATCAGGTAGTACGTTGGAACGATGAATGTCAGGCTGCTTTCGACAAAATCAAAGAGTATCTCCAAGAACCACCCATCCTTATGCCACCGGTTGAAGGGAGACCTCTGATCCTATACCTGACAGTGCTAGACAACTCAATGGGGTGTGTGCTGGGGCAGCATGACGAGTCTGGCCGAAAAGAGCATGCCATTTATTACCTTAGCAAAAAGTTTACCGACTGTGAGACCCGATACTCATTGCTTGAGAAAACTTGCTGCGCTTTGGTATGGGCTGCTCGCCGGCTGAGACAGTATATGCTGACTCACACTACCTTGTTGATCTCAAAGATGGATCCGATAAAATACATATTCGAAAAGCCTGCTCTGTCTGGGAGAATTGCAAGATGGCAAATGATCTTGACGGAATACGACATTCAGTATACGACCCAGAAAGCCATCAAGGGAAGTGTATTGGCTGACCACTTAGCTCATCAAGCTGTGGATGACTACCAATCAATGAACTTCGAGTTTCCGGATGAAAGCATCATGATTGTAACTGATTGTGAAGTACCTGGACCGGATGAAGGACCTGAACCAGGATCCCGATGGTCTATGCACTTTGACGGAGCTTCCAATGCTTTGGGAAATGGTATCGGCGCCATCATCATATCTCCACAAGGTACTCATACTCCACTCACTGCCCGGCTGTGTTTCAACTGTACCAACAACATGGCGGAGTATGAGGCGTGTATCATGGGTCTTCAAGCTGTGATCGATCTAAGGATCAAATTTCTAAGCGTTTTCGGAGATTCCGCTCTTGTGATCAATCAGATCAACGGAGAGTGGGATACGAAACATCCAAACTTGATTCCTTACAGAGAATGTGTGTTGACCATGATTCCCCACTTCACGGAGATAACCTTTGAGCACTTTCCAAGAGAAGAGAATCAGTTAGCGGACGCGTTAGCTACAATGTCTTCAATGTTCAAGGTTAAATGGGATAATGAAGCTCCTCGGATCATCATCTGGAAACTGGACGAACCGGCATACTGTTGTGATCTCGAAACTGAATTGGTAACTGAGAAGCCTTGGTACCACGAAGTGAAGAGATATCTGGAAGCTCAGGAATACCCTGAAGGTGCCTCTGTCAACGATAAGAAATTCCTGAGGCGGTTCGCAGCCAAGTTCTTCCTAAGCAACGGCATCTTATACAAGCGAAACCATGATTCAACCTTACTGCGTTGTGTAGACAAGATTGAAGCGGAGAGAATCATGGAAGAGCTACACGAAGGGACCTTTGGTACGCATTCCAGTGGGCATACTATGGCTAAGAAAATCCTACGGGCAGGATATTATTGGTCCACAATGGAAGCTGACTGCTATCAACACTCCAGGACATGCCACAAGTGCCAGATCTACGCAGATAAGGTGCATGTTCCTCCGGTCCCCCTGAATGTTCTGACTGCGCCGTGGCCGTTTGCAATGTGGGGCATAGACATGATTGGCGAGATCAGACCTACGGCATCCAATGGACATCGCTTCATCTTAGTGGCGATCGATTATTTTACGAAGTGGGTTGAAGCAGCATCCTATGCTACAGTAACCAAGACTGTTGTGGCACGGTTCATTCGGCACAACCTGATCTGTCGATACGGCGTCCCTGAACGAATTATTACAGACAACGGTACCAATCTGAACAATAAGATGATTGCTGAGCTTTGCGAACAGTTCAAGATACAGCACCACAATTCTTCTCCTTACAGACCGAAGATGAATGGGGCTGTAGAAGCAGCTAACAAGAACATCAAGAAGATCGTGCAAAAGATGACAGTAACATACAAAGATTGGCACGAGATGTTACCGTTCGCTCTGCATGGGTACCGTACCTCGGCGAGGACGTCAACCGGGGCAACTCCCTTCTCTCTGGTATATGGCATGGAGGCAGTCTTGCCGATCGAAGTGCAAGTTCCCTCTCTCCGGATAATAAAGGATGCAAATCTGAACGAAGATGATTGGATCCAGACACGACTTGACCAACTCAATCTCATTGACGAAAAGAGACTTGCTGCTATCCGTCATGGTCAGACGTATCAGAAACGGATGATCAGGGCATTTAACAAGAAAGTCAGACCACAAGAATACCAAGTCGGGGATCTGGTTATCAAGAGAATCATCATTCCTCAGAGTGATCCAAGAGGCAAATGGACCCCTACATATGAAGGGCCATTTGTGGTTAAGCATGTGTTCTCAGGAGGAGCAATGATCTTAACCAACATGGATGGTGACGACCTTCCTCACCCCGCCAATGCAGACATAGTTAAAAAATACTACGCATGAAAAAAGACCCGCTAGGCTGACATGCCTAGGCAAAAATTAGGGCTTCCCGTCGAACCAAAAAGGTTCGGGCAAAATGTAGGGATGAAAATGAAAAAAATCTGTACACCCGGCAAGTCGAAAACCTGAAAAGGCGGCTTGGGCAAAAATGGGTATCCCGGTGGACTGAAAACCCGAAAGGGCGATCCAGGCAAAAGTTAGGGATAAAGCGTAAAACTATGTCTCATTGATCACTTTGCATCCAGAATTCGGTATCTGCATCAAGTTCAGACGGCATCGATCAGTCAGCTTCACCTTCAACCAAGGTCATCAAGTGATGAGACGCTCGGAGTTATAAAGGCAATAGCAGAGTTGAAACCCAGTGGATCATTCATCTTTCACACAGCTGTTTTATTTTCATTTGTACAAAACTTGTATAAACTCTTTTGATCGGCGACGTACCTCTTACTAGGACGTCAGCCTCTTGTACACAAAACGCCTATTCAGGCCATTCAAAATCAATAAAAATACATTTTCAGTTAAACGTGCCCAAGTGTTTTTCTTTTTCTGTTTTGTTTTGCGAAGAACGTCCAAGGTTCAATTTGTGATGTATGCATTGACAATAATTTGCTAACTCATAAATATTTGCATATGAAACAAAGGAATTCATTGCAGGTGACACTGGAAACAGGGGCAGTAAAGAGTTGTCCGAGCAGCTAATTGTTCTATCCCCCAAGGTACTAAGATAGGTTCAGCTAAAGAACATGGCCAAGTGTATCTTAATTCCCCAGAGAGTAGTTCAGCAAGTCAATACATTCTTCTCCAAGCAAAGTCATCAAATATCAAGGAAATTGAGTATCCTCCCGTAGATCTCAATACTTCCCCAGCAGCAATACACAAACATCCCCGGCAGTCTTGATCTAAAGATTGTTCCCCGGCGGTATCTCACTATTCAAAGGAATCACTTCCCCGCAGTCTAAAACTTCCCCCAGGAGAGTCCAACCCAGTTTCCCCAAGAAAGTTGGAATTCATATCTCCCCAAGCAGTAAGCTTATCCCCAGTAGATTCTGGAAGCTTATCACTCGCAGAGCACGAACGCGTCGTCCCGGCTTGACTTAAAGAGTTATTTCCGTAACAGGATATAACTGGGTTATCCTCAGCCAAAAGCCACAGAAAGAGCGTCTTCGGCAAAAGTATCTTCCTACCCCCAGCGAAGTCTATCAACACTTCCAGCACAACAAGGATATCCCCAGCGGAGTTATCTTCTCCTACCGGTATTCTTGCAACAATCATCCACAGCGGAAGCAAAATCCCTTCCTCAACATCAGCCCAGGATATGACTTCCCGGCACCCGTCAAGGATTTATTTTCCTAGACAAAAACATACATGAATCATCACATACATCATTATAGCATGCATGTACACATCATATCATATAAATCGTATCCATGTTTGCTTGATCCATATCATGCATCGCATATAACTAACCTCTACCTTTCAGGAAGGGTGCAGTTGAAATTCCCAAACATATTTCAAGGATGTCTCTAGTCCAGTTAAATCGACTCCAAACAGATTTTTCTGATAAAGACTCAGTAGAAGTTATGGTCCCCTCTCCAGCGGCGTGTGAGGTGGTAATTCCTTCTTCAGATGTTCTCCTCTCCGGCATGAGCGTGAGGTGATATTCTCTTATGGTCCCCTCTCCAACGGCGTGTGAGGTGGTAATTCCTTCTTCAGATGTTCCCCTCTCCGGCATGAGCGTGAGGTGATATTCTCTTATGGTCCCCTCTCCAACGGCGTGTGAGGCGGTAATTCCTTTTTCAGATGTTTTCCTCTCCGGCATGAGCGTGAGGTGATAGTCTCTTATGGTCCCCTCTCCAACGGCGTGTGAGGTGGTAATTCCTTCTTCAGATGTTCCCCTCTCCGGCATGAGCGTGAGGTGATATTCTCTTATGGTCCCCTCTCCAACGGCGTGTGAGGCGGTAATTCCTTCTTCAGATGTTCTCCTCTCCGGCATGAGCGTGAGGTGATATTCTCTTATGGTCCCCTCTCCAACGGCGTGTGAGATGGTAATTCCTTTTTCAGATGTTCTCCTCTCCGGCATGAGCGTGAGGTGATATTCTCTTATGGTCCCCTCTCCAACGGCGTGTGAGGTGGTAATTCCTTTTTCAGATGTTCTCCTCTTCGGCATGAGCGTGAGGTGATATCTCCTTTCAGATTATAATGTCCTTTGGTTCTCTTCCTGACACTACGAAGATGGTAATCCTCACCAAGATGTTCTCAACGAGCGTTGTTGAAGTTAAAATCATCCAAGGTTCACTTATCATTCAGGTTAAGGCAGCAACCATCCCTGGTTCATTCATCAACGTTTGAAGCTCCAGACCCGGCTCCTGTAACCATTCAGGACACATCTATACCAAGCATCTAAAATCAGCTCCTGCGACGTGTCAGGTACTCATTTTTCTGTCTTGCAGGTATGCAGGTTCTCACTAAGGAATCTCCTACGCAAGCAACATCCAAATGGCATCTATAAGCCCATTCCCCCATCATCATTGCTACTATGTGAGCGCAAATTTCTGGGCACTTTAGTGTTCAATCATCTTCTACCCTCGGATTACGAAAGGCACGTCAGCCAATCTGCATCCTCAGGTCTAAGAAAATTGAACAGGGGCAACTGTTGTACCCCAAAATTTGCCCTCCCATATTCATCAAGAAATTGCAAAGTCAAGGTCACAAAATTCCCCAGGGTTGTGCAGCTCAACTGGCTCCTATACAGTCAAAACTAGGGTTTGAGTTCTGGTCAAGCAAATGAACTTTTCAAAGGCCCAATCAAGTCTCATATGCTTACAAAGATGGTCAAGTACCCTCATGTCAAGTTTCAAGGCATTCAGCTCAAAATTGCACAGTCAAAACCCTAGATTGCACTACAGTCAACTGTAGGGGCAAAATGGTCATTTGACAGTCAAAAGTTCAAATGTTTGGTCAACATATCATTTTGAAGCCACAAACATCATTTGATCAATGCTTGATCATGATTCTCAAAGTTTGGCTCAGAAATCATCAAAGATGCAAAAGTTGCTATATTTGGACAGCTGAAAAAGTCAACTGAAATTGACCAGGGCATAACTTTCACATGGATTATCAGAAAATTTCCATCCAAAGCTCATTTTGAAGAGAAAGGCATTTCCTACAATTCATCTTCATGTTCCAAGTCCAAGAAATGCTCTCACAAAAAGTTATCAATTTCAACATTATAGGTCATTTTCAAAAGTCAACAAAAAGTGACTTTAAGTCAAAGGCCATAACTTGAGATTGGTAAATCAAAATGACATGGGACCAAAGGCATTGGTTAAAGGACTCAAAGACCTTTTCAAAATGTCCAAGAACATGTGAAAAGCTTAAAAATTGACCAAGTTATGCCTTGTGGAAGTTGGGAAATTTTTAGGAATTTTGAAAAGTCAACATTGATGCAAAAGGCCTAAAAATGCAAATGGGCCCATTTTTCTTCCAAAATTCTTCATGCCAAGCCTATGCACGACCACTAGGCCCAAAGGGAAGTATTCTCATATTTTTTTAATTATTTATTTGAATTAATATTAATTTATATTCATTTAAATGATTTTAATTCATGAAAAATATAACCTTAACCTAAAAAATCTTTTTATGCACATTATAAGGTCAATATTTCGTGCTTAATTGATTAGGGCAAGTTTTGATGAGATTGGATCATGATTGAACAAAAACAACATGAAAAAGATATGAAAAAAAGATTTTTCAAAATCAAATATTGAAATTCATCAATGCATAAGATTTTGTCCAATATTTCTTGACCTAATCACTCCATATATGATCAGAATGAGAACCCTAATGCTCCCAGACTCCAAGCTGCGCATGAACAAGCTTTGGCATTCTTGAATTTTCTCATAAAAACACCAATACTGAAATCAAGGTTTTAGTGTGATTCAAGCTCCAATTTTTATTCCAATAGCATCCTGAGATATCCCTAGACGTTTCTCAATCAAAAACAACAAGCAAAACACCTTGAATCGGTACCTCTAAGTCCAACTGTATCAAAAAAATCTTGAAATCGCATAGCATGAATTAAGCATTATTTTGCATTTTTTTTCATGGATTCATGTTTATATTGATGTTTCTGAACTAACTGCAATGTTTGATTGTGTTTTTGAGTCACCTACGCGAATTCACCATGAGCGTCCTCTAGGGTTTGCAGGTTTCAGATTTGGGGGTTTCTGACTAAGAAAAAATCACGATTCCAGACCCATGCCAATGGCTTAAGCAGGTTGAGACGAAGCAACCTGGACCCTCGCGAACAATTTATGAAGCATAGGGTGCTAATCGCTATTTTCCCATAGGAATCTTTTGACAACGCTGTAAAAACCGTTCCCATAGCGTTTGTGTTACAGGGTAGGGGAAGGAGATGACGTCGTGTCCATCAACCATTGGACAATTTGAATTTCGCGCGAATTCTCATAAACACTAACGCGTTCTTTTTATAATATTTATTGTTTATTCTATGTTAAATTAACGCGCTTGGCTCAAATGGTAACGTGCTATGCATATGACTCTCAAGACCTGGGTTCAAGTCCCAGGTCTGGCAAAAGTCCCATATTATTTTTCATGAACAAATCTTATGCAGCGCGCTTGAGGAGGACTACCATGTTCCATCAGTATCTCACCATACACGCGTCCAGTGTGCACAGATCAAAGGCTTAAATTCAAGGAACATACCATAGGCTGGTCAACGTGTCATGCAAGATCAAGGAAAGTCAATGAATCAACCCTTATTGGGCCAGGCTTTTCAAGATTTATACCTCCAGTTTTGGGACAACACCCCCCCCCCCGGTTTGATTTTCTTTTCTTTTTGTTGTTTTAATTATTGTATTATATTATTTTTATTGCTTTAATTAATTAATTTATTTTTTCTATAAAATATAAAAACATTATAAAAATCAGAAAAAGACCAAAAATAATATTTATTTTATTATAATTATTTTATTAGCATGTAAATAAATTAATTTCAAATTAGGTTTAGTTTATATTTTTTCCATAATAAAAATCCAACAAAATAGAATTAGGTTAATTAATTTTTTTTTTATTCCTTTTAATATTTTTCCCCTTTTTTTCAGAATAACAATATTATTTATTTATTATTTTATTTTCATAAATTAAATTGTACATAAATGAATTAAGTTTAATTTAGGTCATATTTTAATTCTTTCATAATAAATAAAAATATTAGAATTAGGGTTCGCCGTTTAATTTAATCTCAATTAATTTCTTTTTCCATTAAATCTAAAAAACACAAAAATATCATTCTCATTTAATTTTAATTTTTAAATCCTTATTAATTCTAATTATTTGCAAAAAGGGTCCAACGCCCTAATTTTGTTTTAATTTCCTTATTTCGCGCATTTATTTTATTATCGCTTATTATAATTTTGTAAATATCCCAAAGCCATGTAATTTAAACTTTTCGCACTTTATTTTATCGCTTTATTTATTTTCCGCTAAATCGGGTCCGGTTTAATTTTGGCGATGTGGACCCGCGCCTTTGTAATAGCCTTAGATTTATCTTTTCCGCAAACTTTATAACTGTTAAACAAGCATGCAAGAATGAATGTCTCAAATTAAAATCAAGCGTAGAACACGACAAACATGACAAGACAAATAACTGAAAATGACACACAATTCGCACACACCACCCCTAGGGTACGCCTCACTGTTGCCTTTCGAAAGGTGGTCGTCGAGTAGAGGACGTCTTAGTAAGTCCTCATGATCCGGGAACCTGGCATGAGGGTAGCTTCTAAGGTGTCTTCCCATTGCTCTGGTGATCACCATGTCCCTAAAATCGAATTGACCCGAACACCTCCAACGGTGGTGCTACCTACCTCTCAATGGTGGGATGGTACTACTTTAAAGGACATCTACACAGACGAATTCCTTAGGGTAGGTAGGTTCTCAAGGATACTTGCTCTAATCTCAAAACAAACTAAAAAGACTTTTCACACTGACACTTTTCAAAAGCTTTCAAAGCGAACTTTTCAAACACTCTGACGTATGAGTCGATCTGAAATTTTTCAAAGAAACTTTTTTAAACCCACATTGAAAAGCAAACAAACATTTTTGAAAACACATTGAGCAAGTATCTAAGAGCCCATGGATAACCATGGATAGAAAGGGTGCTAACACCTTCCCTTTCTATAACCTACCTCCCGAACCGAGAGCAATCTCTTAAAAGGAATTTTTCTGTGCTTTTGTCCTTTCCTATTGGAGAAAATAAAAGACGGTGGCGACTCTTGCTTCCGCGACATTTCGCGAACCAGCGTTAAACAGTCAGTTCCAGATCCACCGATCACAGGGTCAATTTGAAGGGTTCGGGACATGGTGATCACCGGAGCAATGGGAAGACACCTTAGAAGCTACCCTCATGCCAGGTTCCCGGATCATGAGGACTTACTAAGACATCCTCTACTCGACGATCACCTTTCGAGGCAAGGCAACAGTGAGGCGTACCCTAGGGGTGGTGTGTGCGAATTGTGTGTCATTTTCATTGATATTTGTCTTGTCATGTTCATTGTGATCTACGCTTGATTTTAGTTAGGGCCATTCATTCTTGCATGCTTATTTAACAGTTAATATTTGCGGGAAAAGTAAATCTAAAGCTATTACAAATGGCGCGGGTCCACATCGCCAAAATTAAACCGGACCCGATTTGACAAAAAATAATAAAGCGAATAAAGAAAAGTGCGAGAAGTTAAATTGTCCGAGTTACATGGCTTTGGGAGAGGTACATGGTTATTTAAGCAATAAAATAAATATGCGAATTAAACAATTAAAAATATGGGCGTTGGACCCTTTTGCAAAATTAAAATTAATAAGGAATTAAAATTAAAATTAAAAGAAAAATGTTTTATGTTTTTTAAGATTTAACAGAAAAAAGAATTAATTAACATTAACTAACCCTAATTCTAATGGTTTTTTGAGTTTGTTATGAAAATATTAAAATATAACCTAAATTAAACCTAAGTTAATTTATGTACAATTTAATTATGAAAATAAAATAAGTAATATTATTATTATGAAAAAAAGGAAAATTAAAAAAAGGAATAAAATTCATTAAACCTAAAGTCTATGTTTTTTTGGATTTTATTATGAAAAGAATTAAAGTGGCAACCTAAATTAATACTAAATTAATTTACATGCTAATTTATTTACAAGAAAATATTAAAATAAAAATTATTTATTATATTTTGTCTTTTCTGATTTTTAAGCCTTTTTTGTATTTTGTAAAATAATTGATCAAATTAAAAATAATAAAGAAAATAAGATAACAATTAAAAAATAAGAAAGACAAAAAATAGGAAATTGCAAACCAGTGGGGGGTTCAGTCCCAATTGTGAGGTGTTGATCCAATAAATTGAGCTCAATCTTGCAAGGCCTGATTGACTTTTGGACAAGCGTGTGGTGCATTGAATGGGATTGTAGCGTGTTCATCCATCCTGTGCCTTTGATCTGAATATGATAGACACGTGGACGCTTGGATGAGGGAGGCATATGGTACGTCTATGATGCTTACGCTGCACAGGAATTCACATAGAAAAATAATATTGAAAGTATACAGACCTGGGACTCGAACCCAGGTCATGAGCATTGCAAGCGCTTCTACCTGCCACTGAACCATTCCAACTTCAATTAACATATAATAGTAAATAAATATTATAAAAAGAGAATGTCAATGGCCCTGGAAACGCGCGCGAAATTTGAACGATCCAATCACTCCCTGCCACGAGTTCGTCTTCTTCCTTTTTCTGAAAACATAAAAGTATTAGGCAACGGTTTTTACACCGTTGCAGAAAATAGCATACGAGAAAATAACGACTAGGCCATGAGGCCACATAAATTGATCGCGATGACTGGTTCTTGTTCGTTGGAGCATGCTGGTTTGAATGGTCATGGTTTCGTGGACTAATTTTGCTTGGTTTCAGAAGCCCTAAATTCAAGCTCTGAAAACCCTAAAGATTGATCATGGTGAAATCACGTATATGACATAAAAACGAAATTAATTTGCATGGTTAGTTGCAGAAACTCATAACAAACATGAATCAAGAGACAAAAATTGCAAATTATGCACAAATCATGATGCACGATTCTGAAAATTTCTTGACACAGTTGAGGTTCGTTTTACCAGTTCTTAGCGTTTGGATGAATGATTCTGATTGAAATACACTCAATAGACCTTGAGCAAGCTATTGGAATCAAGATTAAGGCTTGAATCGTCCTCCAACAATGATTTCAGAATTTTGTTTTCAAGGAATTTTTTCAAGTTTCTAATGAGTTCTTTAGCGCAGCTTAGAGTGTAGCACGATTAGGTTTGTGTTCCTGGCTTTGTAGTGAAGGCATTAGGTTAACAAAATTGGCCAAAATCTTTTTCATTCATTGATTTCAATATTTGATTTTCCACCATTATTTTCATATCTTTTTTCACATGTTCTTGTGCAAATCATGATCCAATTAGTCCAAATCTTTCCCTATTTAGTTGTACACGAAATCTTGAGTATCAAACATGCATAAAAAGATTGGTTAGGTCATGTTAGATATTTTTCACATATTTATATAATTTAAATGAATTAATATGAATAATAATTCAAATAAATAAATAAAAAATGAGAAAATACTTCCCTTTGGGCCAAGTGGTCGTGCACATGCTTGGAATGATGAATCATGGAAGAAAAATGGGCCCATTAGCAATTTTAGGTCATTTGAAGTAATGTTGACTTTTCAAAATATCCAAAAATTTCCCAACTTCCACAAGGCAAAACTGGCTCACTTTTTAAGCTTTTCTCATGTTCTTGGACATTTTGGAAAGGTCTTTGAGTCCTCTAACCAATGCCTTTGGTCCCATGTCATTTTGATTTACCAATCTCAAGTTATGGCCTTTGACTTAAAGTCCCTTTTTGTTGACTTTTGAAAATGACCTATAATGTTGAAATTGATAACTTTTTGTGAGAGCATTTATTGGACTTGAAGTATGAAGATGAGTTGTAGGAAATGTCTTTCTCTTCAAAATGAGCTTTGGATGGAATTTTTCTGATAATCCATGTGAAAGTTATGCCCTGGTCAATTTCAGTTGACTTTTTCAACTGTCCAAATAAGGAAACTTTTGCATCTTGATGATTTTCTGAGCCAAATTTTGAGAATCATGATCAAGCATTGATCAAATGATGTTTGTGGCTTCAAAATGATGTGTTGACCAAAAATTTGAACTTTTGACTGTCAAATGACCATTTTGCCCCTACAGTTGACTGTAGTGCAATTTAGGGTTTTGACTGTGCAATTTTGAGCTGAATGCCTTGAAACTTGACATGAGGATGCTTGACCATATTTGTAGGCATATGAGACTTGGTTGGGCCTTTGAAAACTTCCTTTTCTTGATCAGAACACAAACCCTAGTTTTGACTGTATAGGAGGCCCTTGCACTGTGCAACCCTTGGGGAATTTTGTGACTTGGCTTGGCAATTTCCTGAAGAATATGGGAGGGAAAATTTTGGGGTACAACAGTTGCCCCTGTTCAATCTTCTTAGACCTGAGGATGCAGATTGGCTGACGTGCCTTTCGTAATCCGAGGGTAGAAGACAATTGAACACTAGAGTGCCCAGAAATTTGCGCTCACATAGTAGCAGTGATGGCGGAATGGGCTTATAGATGCCATTTAGAGATTGCGTAGGAGATTCCTTAGCGAGAACCTGCATACCTGCAAAAGAAAAATGAGTACCTGGCATGTTGCAGGAGTTGGTTTTCAGATGCTTGGTATAGATGTGTCCTGAATGGTTACAGGAGCTGGATATGGAGCTTCAAAAGATGATGAATGAACCAGGTATGGTTACTGCCTTAGCATGAATGGTAAGAGAACCTTGGGTGATTTTAACTTCAACAACGCTCGTTGAGAAAATCTTGGTGGGAAATACCATCTTCGCAGGATCGGGACGAGAACCATAGGCCATTATAATCTGAAGGGGAATCACCTCACTCGCCGTCGGAGAGGGAATCATAGGAAAAGGAATTGTCACCTCACTCACCGTCGGAGAGGGAACTATAGGAGACTATCACCTCACACTCATCGTCGGAGAGGGAAACATCTGAAAAAGGAATTACCACCTCACGCACTTGTCGAAGAGGGGACCATAAGGAGATTATCACCTCACACTCATCGTCGGAGAGGGAAACATCTGAAAAGGACTTACCACCTCACACACCGTCGGAGAGGGAACCATAGAAGACTATCACCTCACACTCACCGTCGGAGAGGGAAACATCTGAAGAAGGAATTACCACCTCACGCACTTGTCGGAGAGGGGACCATAGAAGACTATCACCTCACACTCATCGTCGGAGAGGGAAACATCTGAAGAAGGAATTACCACCTCACGCACTTGTCGGAGAGGGGACCATAGAAGACTATCACCTCACACTCATCGTCGGAGAGGGAAACATCTGAAAAAGGAATTACCACCTCACGCACTTGTCGGAGAGGGAACCATCTGAAGAAGGAATTACCACCTCACGCACTTGTCGGAGAGGGGACCATAGGAGACTATCACCTCACACTCACCGTCGGAGAGGGAAACATCTGAAAAAGGAATTACCACCTCACGCACTTGTCGGAGAAGGGACCATAAGAGACTATCACCTCACACTCATCGTCGGAGAGGGGAACATCTGAAGAAGGAATTACCACCTCACGCACTTGTCGGAGAGGGGACCATAAGAGACTATCACCTCACACTCATCATCGGAGAGGGGAACATCTGAAAAAGGAATTACCACCTCACGCACTTGTCGGAGAGGGGACCATAGGAGACTATCACCTCACACTCATCGTCGGAGAGGGAAACATCTGAAGAAGGAATTACCACCTCACGCACTTGTTGGAGAGGGAACCATAAGAGACTATCACCTCACACTCACCGTCAGAGAGGGAAACATCTGAAAAAGGAATTACCACCTCACGCACCGTCGGAGAGGGAACCATAAGAGACTATCACCTCACACTCACCGTCGGAGAGGGAAACATCTTGAAAAAGGAATTACCACCTCACGCACCGTCGGAGAGGGGACAATAACTTCTGCTGAGTCTTTATCAGAAAAATCTGTTGGGAGTCGATTTAGCTGGACTAGAGAAGGCTTTGAAATATGTTTGAGCATTTTAACTGCGTCTTTCCTGAAAGGTAAAGGTCAGTCATATGCAATGCATGATATGGATCAAGCAATGATGTTCTCAACATAAATGAGATTTGTATGATATGATGCGTCTATGCATGCTATAATGATATATGTGATGTATGTTTTCGTCTAGGAAAGTAAATCCTTGACGGGTGCCGGGAAGTCGTATCCTGGGCTGATGTTGAAGTATTGATTTTGCTTCCACTGGGGATGATAACTGCAAAAATACCGGTAGGAGAAGATGACTCCGTTGGGGGATGAACTTGGCAAATGGAAGATTCCGCGGGGAGAAAAGATACTCTAGCGACCATGCTGGGAAGCAATACTCTGTGGGAAGAGGGATGCCTTGCTGAGTGTAGATAATACTTTGCTGGGGATATTTTTGCTGTATTGGAAGTGTTGATAGACTTCGCTGGGGTGAGAAGACTTCGTCGACGACGCTTTTTCCGTGGCTTTTGGCTGAGGATAACCCAGTTATATCCTGTTAAGGAAATAACTCTTTAAATAAAGTCGGACGACGCGTTCGTGTTCTGCGAGGGGGTAAGCTTCCAGAATATACTGGGGATAAGCTTACTGCTTGGGGATATGTGGATTCCAACCTTCCTGGGGAACTGGATGGGACTCTCCTGGGGAGTTTTGAATTGTTGGGGAAGTGATTCCTTTGAATGTTGATATACTGCCGGGGAACAATCTTTAGGCCAAGACTACCGGGGATGCTTGTTATGTATTGCTGCTGGGGAGGTTGAGATCTACGGGAGGATACTCAATTTCCTTGATAATATGATAATAGCTTGGAGAAGAATGTATTGTTTTACTGAACCACTCTCTGGGGAATTAAGGTATCTGGTTATGTTCTTTAGCCGAACCTACCTTGGTACCTTGGAGGATAGAACAATTAGACTGCTCAGACAACTCTTTATTGCCCCTGTTTCTAGTGTCACCTGCAATTAATTCCTTTGTTTCGTATGCAAATATTTATGAGTTAGAAAATTATTGTCAATGCGTATATCACAAATTGAACCTTGGACGTTCTTCGCAAAACAACACAGGAAAAAGAAAAATACTTGGCACGTTTAACTGAAAAATATATTTGTATTGATTTTTGAATGGCCTGTGAATAGGCGTTTTGTATACAAGAGGCTGACGTCCTAGTAAGAGGAACGCCGCTGAACAAGAGAGTTTATACAAGTTTTGTACAAAAGAAAATAAAACAGCTGTGTGAAATATGAATGATCCCACTGGGTTTCAACTCTGCTGTTGCCTTTATAACTCCGAGCGTCTCATCACTTGATGACCTTGGTTGAAGATGAAGCTGACTGATCGATGCCGTCTGAACTTGATGTAGATACCGGGTTCTAGATGCAAAGTGATCCAATGAGACATAGTATTACGCTTTTATCCCTAATTTTTGCCTGGACCGCCCTTTCGGGTTTTCAGTCCACCGGGATACCCATTTTTGCCCAAGCCGCCTTTTCAGGTTTTCGACTTGCCGGGTGTACAGATTTTTTCATTTTCATCCCTTCATTTTGCCCGAACCCTTTTGGTTCGACGGGAAGCCCTAATTTTTGCCTAGGCATGTCAGCCTAGCGGGTCTTTTTTCATGCGTAGTATTTTTTAACTATGTCTGCATTGGCGGGGTGAGGAAGGTCGTCACCATCCATGTTGGTTAATATCATTGCTCCTCCTGAGAACACATGCTTAACCACAAATGGCCCTTCGTACGTAGGGGTCCATTTGCCCCTTGGATCACTCTGAGGAAGGATGATTCTCTTGATTACCAGATCCCCAACTTGATATTCCTGTGGTCTGACCTTTTTGTTAAATGCCCTGATCATCCGTTTCTGGTACGTCTGACCATGACAGATAGCAGCAAGTCTCTTTTCATCAATGAGATTGAGTTGGTCAAGTCGTGTCTGGATCCAATCATCTTCGTTCAGATTTGCATCCTTCATTATCCGGAGCGAGGGTATTTGCACTTCAATTGGCAAGACTGCCTCCATACCATAAACCAGAGAAAAAGGAGTTGCCCCGGTTGACGTCCTAGCTGAGGTACGGTGCCCATGCAGAGCGAACGGTAACATCTCGTGCCAATCTTTGTACGTCACTGTCATCTTCTGCACGATTTTCTTGATGTTCTTATTCGCTGCTTCTACAGCCCCATTCATCTTCGGTCTGTAAGGAGAAGAATTGTGGTGCTGTATTTTGAACTGTTCGCAGAGCTCAGCGATCATCTTGTTGTTCAGATTGGTACCGTTGTCTGTAATAATCCGCTCAGGGACGCCGTACCGACAGATCAGGTTGTGCCGAATGAACCGTGCCACAACGGTCTTGGTTACCGTAGCATAGGATGCTGCCTCAACCCACTTCGTAAAATAATCAATCGCCACTAGGATGAAGCGATGTCCATTGGATGCTGTAGGTTTTATCTCACCGATCATGTCTATGCCCCACATTGCAAACGGCCAAGGCGCAGTCAGAACATTCAGGGGAACCGGAGGAACATGCACCTTATCTGCGTAAATCTGGCATTTGTGACACGTCCTGGAGTGTTGGTAACAGTCAGCTTCCATTGTGGACCAGTAATATCCTGCCCGTAGGATCTTTTTAGCCATTGTATGTCCACTGGAATGTGTACCAAAGGTCCCTTCATGTAGCTCTTCCATGATCCTTTCTGCTTCAGTCTTATCCACACAACGCAGTAAGGTTGAATCATGGTTTCGCTTGTACAAGATGCCGTTGCTTAGGAAGAACTTGGCTGCGAACCTCCTCAGGAATTTCTTATCATTGACAGAGGCACCTTCTGGGTATTCCTGGGCTTCCAGATATCTCTTCACTTCGTGGTACCAAGGCTTCTCAGTCACCAATTCAGTTTCGAGATCACAACAGTATGCCGGTTCGTCCAGTTTCCAGATGATGATCCGGGGAGCCTCATTATCCCATTTGACCTTGAACATTGAAGACATTGTAGCTAGCGCATCCGCCAGCTGATTCTCTTCTCTTGGAAAGTGCTCGAAGGTTATCTCTGTGAAGTGGGGAATCAGGGTCAACACACATTCTCTGTAAGGAATCAGGTTTGGATGTTTCGTATCCCACTCTCCTTTGATATGATTGATCACAAGAGCGGAATCTCCGAAGACACTCAGAAATTTGATCCTTAGGTCGATCGCAGCTTGAAGACCCATGATACACGCCTCATACTCCGCCATGTTGTTGGTACAGTTGAAACACAGCCGGGCAGTGAGTGGAGTATGAGTACCTTGAGGGGATATGATGATGGCGCCGATACCATTTCCCAAAGCATTGGAGGCTCCGTCAAAGTGCATAGACCATCGGGATCCTGGTTCAGGTCCTTCATCCGGTCCAGGTACTTCGCAATCAGTTACAATCATAATGCTTTCGTCCGGAAACTCGAAGTTCATGGACTGATAGTCATCTACAGCTTGATGTGCCAGGTGGTCTGCCAATACACTTCCCTTGATGGCTTTCTGGGTCGTGTACTGAATGTCGTATTCCGTCAAGATCATCTGCCATCTTGCAATTCTCCCAGACAGAGCAGGCTTTTCGAATATGTACTTTATAGGATCCATCTTTGAGATCAACAAGGTAGTGGGAGTCAGCATATACTGCCTCAGCCGGCGAGCAGCCCATACCAAAGCGCAGCAAGTTTTCTCAAGCAGTGAGTATCGGGTCTCACAGTCGGTAAACTTTTTGCTAAGGTAATAAATGGCATGCTCTTTTCGGCCAGACTCGTCATGCTGCCCCAGCACACACCCCATTGAATTGTCAAGCACTGTCAGGTATAGTATCAGAGGTCTCCCTTCAACCGGTGGCATAAGGATAGGTGGTTCTTGGAGATACTCTTTGATTTTGTCAAAAGCAGCCTGACATTCATCGTTCCAACGTACTACCTGATCTTTCTTCAGCAGCTTGAAGATTGGCTCACAAGTAGCAGTCAGATAAGAGATGAATCGAGCAATGTAATTCAGGCGTCCTAAAAAGCCTCTGACTTCCTTCTCCGTCCTAGGAACTGGCATCTCTTGAATAGCTTTGACCTTAGCAGGGTCCACTTGAATACCTTTATCACTGACCACGAAGCCTAGCAACTTTCCAGATCTTACCCCGAAGGTGCACTTGTTCGGGTTCAATCTCAGCTTGTACAGTTTCAACCGGTCAAACAACTTCTGCAGATGGTCTAGATGCTCTTCCTCAGTCTGGGACCTAGCGATCATGTCGTCCACATACACCTCTATCTCGTGATGGATCATGTCATGAAATAAGGCAACCATGGCACGTTGGTAGGTTGCCCCAGCGTTCTTTAACCCGAATGGCATGACCTTGTAACAGAAGGTGCCCCACTGAGTAACAAATGTAGTCTTTTCCATGTCTTCAGGTGCCATCTTGATCTGATTGTAACCTGAAAAGCCATCCATGAAAGAGAACACTTTGTGCTGAGCGGTATTATCAACAAGGACATCAATGTGAGGTAAAGGGAAGTCATCCTTTGGGCTGGCCCTGTTCAGATCCCTGTAATCGACACACATTCGGACCTTACCGTCCTTTTTAGGTACCGGCACCACATTAGCAACCCACTGAGGGTAAGAAGTCACTGCAAGGAACCCAGCATCAAACTGTTTCATAACCTCGGCCTTAATCTTCTCAGACATCTCTGGATGCATCCGACGGACCTTTTGTTTAACTGGAGGGCAGTCTTCCTTAGTCGGCAAGTGATGGACGACAATATCGGTATCCAACCCTGGCATGTCTTCGTAGGACCAGGCAAAGATCTCCATATAGTCATGTAACATCTTGGTTAACCGTTGCTTCACGCTGAGCTCTAGGTTGGCACCAATCTTTACCTCTTTCCTGTCTGCCTCAGTACCCAAGTTTATGGTTTCCACTGGCTCTTCATGGGGTTGAATTGCCCTCTCTTCCTGAAGCAACAGTCTTGCAAGCTCGCCAGGCACTTCGCAATCATCTTCACCTTCGTCTTCGGCTAAGTTGATCGGATTTTCGAAGTCATAACTGGCAGTAGCAGAGTTGTTATCAGTGAGATCCAGAGTGGATTGAAACCTGTATGAGTGAGTGTGTGTGTAAATACAGCTGTTTTGAAAATTATGTAAAGGAAAAGAAAGACAGGAAAGGAGCACAATATTTGCAATGCGAAAAATACGTCCAAGATTTTTATTTATGATATATGAAATGACAATTTGTATGCCCTCACAAATAAAACCACGGTGCCTCGGGTAAGACACCGGGCCATAGAGTTTATCATTGTTTATTACAAAATAACAAAACATAGGAATTCATTACTTAGTAACAAAAGAAACAGGGAGATTGTCCTTTGCGCTCCAATTGTTAAGTCCACCGTCAGTTGCCGGGTAGATCCAGCTATCGAACTCAGCTTCATCAACTTCCTCTTCATCCCCAATAGCATTAACTCCGTGAGCAGGCAGGGGAGCTGTCACCACATTAGGCTTGTCAGATGCCTCAAACTGTACCTCCTTAGCGTCAATGAGGTCCTGCAGCTTGTTCTTTAGTGCCCAACAGTCGTCGGTCGAGTGCCCCGGGCTATCTGAATGGTAAGCACAACGAGCATTCGGGTTGTACTTGGGAGATGTAGTATTGGGGAACTTCGGAGCCTCCCTGACAGTCACTAAGTTAGTGGATAGCAACTGTGGCAGGATCTGTGATAGGGTCATGCTTAACCGGGTAAACTCTCGCCGGGGTCTTTCAGCCCTTTGAGGATTGTTTGGCCTAGGAGCGGCAGCAGGCTTAGCAATCATCACCGCACTGACAGATTGGTGGTGCTCAGGTCTCTCTGATTTCCTAGAACCATACACGGCACTAGACTCCTTTTTAAACGGTTTCTTTTCCGAACTAGATGATGCACTCTTCGCAATCTTCCCAGACTTCAGCCCAGCTTCAATTCTCTCTCCAGTCAGAATCAAATCAGTGAACCCAGCAGAAGAATTCCCAATGAGATGGTTGAAAAATGGCCCAGATAGGGTCCCCAAGAACATATCTACCAGCTCCCGATCAGTCAATGGTGGCTGTACCCTGCCAGCCAGGTCTCTCCACTTCTGAGCGTACTCCTTAAAACCTTCGCTTGCACCTAACGCCATACCCTGGAGTTGGGTACGTGTGGGGGCAAGGTCGGCATTATATTGATACTGCTTGTAGAAAGCAGTAGCCAACTCCTCCCAGTTACGAACCTTGGTCCCATCCAGCTGATAGAACCATTCGAGATGAGTCCCTGAAAGACTCTCCTGGAAGAAGTGGATCCATAAATTCTTATCCGCAGAGTACGGCTGAATTTTCCGAACATAGGACCTTAAATGCAGCTTGGGACAAGACGCCCCGTCATATTTGGAGAAGGATGGTGCTTTGAACTTATGCGGGATAATCACACCAGTCGACAAACCCAAATCTCCGAAATCCAGCCCAGGTACATGTTGAACCTCCATAGCCTTCAACCTGTCCTCCAGTTGCTTATATCTGTCATCAGCAGGAGGGTACTGCTCTTCATTGAAATCTGTCTCGTTGTCGGAGACGACCGGACTAGGAACCTTTACTTTTGCCTGAGAAGGACTCTTGCCAACAGAAGAACCAGCCTCTTCATGCTGCAGAGTATTGCCAAACCTTCGGCCCGAGTTGAACAGAACAGTTCTTCTCTTCTTCTTCTTCTCCTTCTTCAGGAGCATAGTCTTTAATTCTTCTTGGCCTTTAGCCAGACCCTTGATTAGTTCTTGAAACTGCGCATTCTGCGCCTGAAGAGCCTTGATTGATGTCTCAGTCGATGCAGATTCGGGATTCATGATGCTGAAATAAACAGCGAAGAACTGTAAGCAACCTGAAAAGGGAAAAACCTGCCATGCACATGATGAATGAAATGCGTATGCGTTATGTTTTCAAAGACAATCGGGAATCAACTTTGTAAACAAAAAAAGGAACACACTTCATTAGATTCAACTTTGCAACTGAAATTTTTCAACAAGTTGCCCTTAGGCGTTACATGAAAGGAAATACTGGAAGGGAAATAAAACTGTAAAAGCACATCTGGGGCTCCTTATTGATCCCATGGTCTCCTCTTCTCAGTACGGATGTATGCATTCAGAGCTCTCTCATTCTCCAACTGCTTGGTCAGCTTCTGGATCTTTGATTCCTGCTCGTTGAACTTTTCCCGGTAAGAATCCCGTTCTTCTCGCATTTGCGACCAAGATCTCTTCAATGTTTCATAATCAGTAGGTATCTGGGGAGGAAGGACAGTTGGAGGAACACCATCTTTGTCAGGACACTCAAGAATGACGGGTCTGACAGCTTCATACGGCATACCTAACTTCTGAGCACGGATGCGAACCCATTTGTAGTAGGCTTCCATAGGTAAAGAAGTCTTTGGCCCTAGCTCTTGTGGGTCAGCTTTATGAACCTTGTCCCAAGCCTTGATGAACCTACGACGTAGCTCGTCACTATCCACCTGAAACTCGAAACTGATGTGAGGCACCAACATCTCATGGGGGCCTGCTCTTCTTGCTCTTCCAAACTGACGGAGTGCTAGACATGGATTGTAAGAGATCCCTCCTTGAGTACCAATCAGAGGAACATTAGGATACTCCCCGCATCGATCAATAATAGTTATTTCATCCAAGCCTCTGCAAGTCCAAATGATGTCTTTATCGGTGAGAGACATTAACCTGTGAGCCCAACCTCTTCCTTCTTGGTTCTTCAGTACGAACTTAGGGAGGTGCGAAATAAACCACCTCACCAACAAAGGGATACAACACCACAGGGTTCCTCGTCTTCGGGTAGTACGGGCATGAAGTTGTTGCAAGATGTCACCCAAGAGAGTGGGCACTGGATTCTGAGACATAAAGATCCTTATGGCAGTGACATTGATGAAGTTGTCAGGATTAGGAAACAGGACTAACCCATAGATTAGGAGAGCCAAGATGTCTTCATATGCCCTAAAGTCCAGGTCATTCCAGAAATTGTTAGCTTTACCAATTAGAAACTTAGCCAAGAAACCCTTAACTCCGCTTCTAGTCACCCAGTTGTCTGTTACCTCTTGATGGGTCAAAGGAAGAGCTGCAGCGACGTCCTCAAGCCTGAGGGTCTTTTCCCAACCAGTAAAGGGAGTCTGATCCAAGATAGGGATACCAAGCAAATCAGAGAACTCTTCCAGGGTAGGGACCAGCTGGAAGTCTTGAAAGGTGAAGCACTGGTACAGAGGGTCATAGAACTGGGTCAGAACACTCATCAACTGTTGATCCCGCTTTGCAGTGACTAAACTGAGAAGAGAACCATGCCTCTGAATGAAGGAAGTGGTATTTGGAATTCTGCTAACCAACTCATCAAGAAACTCAGGTGAACGAACAAAGTTGAACCGGATAGTATTCCTTCGCACATGCATCATAATGTCCTACAAAACAGAGCAAAGATGAAACCCTCTTGTCTTTGAAATGGTCAGTCCTTATGCAGGATGCATGCAATGCTCATGATGCTATGATGTTATGATAAAGCACACCACATACAGATACAAAGGCAAACATGGTAAGGCTCACAAGTCACACAAGGCAAGCCCCTAAAGTTTAGGCCAGCATGAGGTCTAAGTACTACCCTCTTTCAGTTTATTGGTTCATACCTGTCCTATCAAAAGTAACCGGGTTCTTAGAGGATCCCAATATCAATTACTACCCTCAATCGGTCATAACTCCAGCATCGCAATCTTTTCTTGCGGCCAGAACCATCACGAGAGTTTAGCCTCAATGGGCGTAGCATACTGCTACAATTCTAAAGGCCAAGTTGTGTCAATTAAGGTTCTAAGGTTGTTGGTGCTTAATGACTCCTTAGAAGACCCATATTCTCCTCGTTGCGACACAAGGGATATCGGTACAGACCAAGGTGCCACACCAATGTAGCCACTGCTTCACCTGTGTCGGTCTACGCCGGGCAGGTCCCTCACAGCTTATGCTACCTAAACAGGGTATCCCCAGATCCGGGTTAGGATCTATGTAACTCCGATACAACCCACAATAGTAAAGCAAGCAAAGAAGACAATTGAAAACACAGTTATGAACTAACCCTAAGGTACACCTCACTTTATAAAGGTATCCCCAGCAGAGTCTCCAGTTCTGTGATCGGTGGATCTGGAACTGACTGTTTAAAGCTGGTTCGCGAAATGTCGCGGAAGCAAGAGTCGCCACCGTCTTTTATTTTCTCCAAATGGAAAGGACAAAAGCACAGAAAAATTCCTTAAAGAGATTGCTCTCGGTTCGGGAGGTAGGTTATAGAAAGGGAAGGTGTTAGCACCCTTTCTATCCATGGTTATCCATGGGCTCTTAGATACTTGCTCATTTGTGTTTTCAAAATTGTTTGCTTGCTTTTCAATTGTGGGTTTTAAAAAGTTTCTTTGAAAAATTTCAGTTCGACTCGTACGTCAGAGTGTTTGAAAAGTTTGTTTTGAAAGCTTTTGAAAATGTGTTGGTGTGAAAAGATTTTGATTTGTTTTGTTTTTAAAGATAGCAAGTATCTACGAGTTGTCTACCTACTCTAAGGAATTCGTCTGTGTAAATGTCCTTTAAAGTAGTGCCATCCCACCATTGAGAGGTAGGTAGCACCACCATTGGAGGTGTTCGGGTCAATTTGAAGGGTTCGAGACATGGTGATCACCGGAGCAATGGGAAGACACCTTAGAAGCTACCCTCATGCCAGGTTCCCGGATCATGAGGACTTACTAAGGCATCCTCTACTCGACGATCACCTTTCGAGGCAAGGCAACAGTGAGGCGTACCCTAGGGGTGGTGTGTGCGAATTGTGTGTCATTTTCATTGATATTTGTCTTGTCATGTTCATTGTGATCTACGCTTGATTTTAGTTAGGGCCATTCATTCTTGCATGCTTATTTAACAGTTAATATTTGCGGGAAAAGTAAATCTAAAGCTATTACAAATGGCGCGGGTCCACATCGCCAAAATTAAACCGGACCCGATTTGACAAAAAATAATAAAGCGAATAAAGAAAAGTGCGAGAAGTTAAATTGTCCGAGTTACATGGCTTTGGGAGAGGTACATGGTTATTTAAGCAATAAAATAAATATGCGAATTAAACAATTAAAAATATGGGCGTTGGACCCTTTTGCAAAATTAAAATTAATAAGGAATTAAAATTAAAATTAAAAGAAAAATGTTTTATGTTTTTTAAGATTTAACAGAAAAAAGAATTAATTAACATTAACTAACCCTAATTCTAATGGTTTTTTGAGTTTGTTATGAAAATATTAAAATATAACCTAAATTAAACCTAAGTTAATTTATGTACAATTTAATTATGAAAATAAAATAAGTAATATTATTATTATGAAAAAAAGGAAAATTAAAAAAAGGAATAAAATTCATTAAACCTAAAGTCTATGTTTTTTTGGATTTTATTATGAAAAGAATTAAAGTGGCAACCTAAATTAATACTAAATTAATTTACATGCTAATTTATTTACAAGAAAATATTAAAATAAAAATTATTTATTATATTTTGTCTTTTCTGATTTTTAAGCCTTTTTTGTATTTTGTAAAATAATTGATCAAATTAAAAATAATAAAGAAAATAAGATAACAATTAAAAAATAAGAAAGACAAAAAATAGGAAATTGCAAACCAGTGGGGGGTTCAGTCCCAATTGTGAGGTGTTGATCCAATAAATTGAGCTCAATCTTGCAAGGCCTGATTGACTTTTGGACAAGCGTGTGGTGCGTTGACTGGGATTGTAGCGTGTTCATCCATCCTGTGCCTTTGATCTGAATATGATAGACACGTGGACGCTTGGATGAGGGAGGCATATGGTACGTCTATGATGCTTACGCTGCACAGGAATTCACATAGAAAAATAATATTGAAAGTATACAGACCTGGGACTCGAACCCAGGTCATGAGCATTGCAAGCGCTTCTACCTGCCACTGAACCATTCCAACTTCAATTAACATATAATAGTAAATAAATATTATAAAAAGAGAATGTCAATGGCCCTGGAAACGCGCGCGAAATTTGAACGATCCAATCACTCCCTGCCACGAGTTCGTCTTCTTCCTTTTTCTGAAAACATAAAAGTATTAGGCAACGGTTTTTACACCGTTGCAGAAAATAGCATACGAGAAAATAACGACTAGGCCATGAGGCCACATAAATTGATCGCGATGACTGGTTCTTGTTCGTTGGAGCATGCTGGTTTGAATGGTCATGGTTTCGTGGACTAATTTTGCTTGGTTTCAGAAGCCCTAAATTCAAGCTCTGAAAACCCTAAAGATTGATCATGGTGAAATCACGTATATGACATAAAAACGAAATTAATTTGCATGGTTAGTTGCAGAAACTCATAACAAACATGAATCAAGAGACAAAAATTGCAAATTATGCACAAATCATGATGCACGATTCTGAAAATTTCTTGACACAGTTGAGGTTCGTTTTACCAGTTCTTAGCGTTTGGATGAATGATTCTGATTGAAATACACTCAATAGACCTTGAGCAAGCTATTGGAATCAAGATTAAGGCTTGAATCGTCCTCCAACAATGATTTCAGAATTTTGTTTTCAAGGAATTTTTTCAAGTTTCTAATGAGTTCTTTAGCGCAGCTTAGAGTGTAGCACGATTAGGTTTGTGTTCCTGGCTTTGTAGTGAAGGCATTAGGTTAACAAAATTGGCCAAAATCTTTTTCATTCATTGATTTCAATATTTGATTTTCCACCATTATTTTCATATCTTTTTTCACATGTTCTTGTGCAAATCATGATCCAATTAGTCTAAATCTTTCCCTATTTAGTTGTACACGAAATCTTGAGTATCAAACATGCATAAAAAGATTGGTTAGGTCATGTTAGATATTTTTCACATATTTATATAATTTAAATGAATTAATATGAATAATAATTCAAATAAATAAATAAAAAATGAGAAAATAATTCCCTTTGGGCCAAGTGGTCGTGCACATGCTTGGAATGATGAATCATGGAAGAAAAATGGGTCCATTAGCAATTTTAGGTCATTTGAAGTAATGTTGACTTTTCAAAATATCCAAAAATTTCCCAACTTCCACAAGGCATAACTGGCTCAATTTTTAAGCTTTTCTCATGTTCTTGGACATTTTGGAAAGGTCTTTGAGTCCTCTAACCAATGCCTTTGGTCCCATGTCATTTTGATTTACCAATCTCAAGTTATGGCCTTTGACTTAAAGTCCCTTTTTGTTGACTTTTGAAAATGACCTATAATGTTGAAATTGATAACTTTTTGTGAGAGCATTTCTTGGACTTGAAGTATGAAGATGAGTTGTAGGAAATGTCTTTCTCTTCAAAATGAGCTTTGGATGGAATTTTTCTGATAATCCATGTGAAAATTATGCCCTGGTCAATTTCAGTTGACTTTTTCAGCTGTCCAAATAAGGAAACTTTTGCATCTTGATGATTTTCTGAGCCAAATTTTGAGAATCATGATCAAGCATTGATCAAATTATGTTTGTGGCTTCAAAATGATGTGTTGACCAAAAATTTGAACTTTTGACTGTCAAATGACCATTTTGCCCCTACAGTTGACTGTAGTGCAATTTAGGGTTTTGACTGTGCAATTTTGAGCTGAATGCCTTGAAACTTGACATGAGGATGCTTGACCATATTTGTAGGCATATGAGACTTGGTTGGGCCTTTGAAAACTTCCTTTTCTTGATCAGAACACAAACCCTAGTTTTGACTGTATAGGAGGCCCTTGCACTGTGCAACCCTTGGGGAATTTTGTGACTTGGCTTGGCAATTTCCTGAAGAATATGGGAGGGCAAATTTTGGGGTACAACACCCTGGGACCGCCTTGTGGAAGAATGATGCATTTTATTACCAAATCTCCAGTCTGATTCACTCGAGGTTTGATCTTTTTGTTGAAATCTTTGACCATACACTTTTGATACATTTGACCATGACAAACAGCAACCAGTCTCTCCTCGTTAATTAAGTTCAACTGATCTAACCTAGTCGGAATCCATTCATCTTCACCTAAGTCTGCTTCTTTCGTAATCCTTAAGGAAGGAATCTGAACTTCCACAGGTAGGCCAACTTCCACGCCTTAGACTAAAGAGAAAGGAGTTACCCCAGTTGATGTTCGAGCTGAAGTATGATAACCATGAAGAGAAAATGGTAATATCTCATGCCAGTCTTTGTAGGTCACCACCGTATTTTGCATAATCTTATTTATGTTTTTATTAGCAGCTTCCACTACGCCATTCATTTGAGGTCTGTAAGGAGAAGAATTGTGATGCTTGATTTTTAACTGAGTGCAAAGTTCCGTAATCATAACATTGTTGATATTAGTTCTATTATTCTTTCAGGGATATCATAACGGCAGATGAGGTTATGTTTGATAAACCTGGCTGCAACATTCTTTTTGACCGAGGCATACGAGACAACTTCGGCCCATTTGGTGAAGTAATCAATGGCAACATGGATGAAGCAGTGTCCATTGGAAGCAGTAGGCTTGATCTCTCCAATCATATCAATGCCCCATATTACAAATGGCCACGGAGCAGTCAGGACATTTAGAGGTATTGGAGGTACATGAACTTTGTTGGCACAAATCTGACACTTATGACAAGTCCTTGAGTGATGGTGACAAACAGTTTCCATTGTTGACCAATAATAACCAGCCCTCAGAATCTTCTTGGCCATAGTGTGTCCACTATAATAAGTTCCAAAGATACCATCATGCATGTCCTCCATGATTTTCTCTGCCTCCTTCTTGTCCATGCAGCGGAGCAGAGTTGAATCGTGGTTGCGCTTGTACAAGATTCCATTGCTTAGGAAAAATTTGGATGAAAACCTTCGCAGGAATTTCTTATCATTGATGGAAGCTCCTTCAGGATACTCTTGTGCCTCAATATATCTCTTCACCTCATGATATCAAGGCTTCTCTTCACCAATGTCAAGCTCATTGCAGTGGGCAGGTTCGTCAAATCTTTTAACTGTAATTCTAGGGGCCTTGTTGTCCCAATTGACCTTGAACATGGAAGACATTGTTGCCAAGGCATCTGCCAACTAATTTTCTTCTATAGGGAAGTGTTCAAAGGTGGCCTCCTCGAAGTGTGGGATCAGGGTTAACACAAGCTCATTGTAAGGAATCAGGTTAGGATACTTGGTATCCTACTCTCCTTTAAATTGACTGATTACTAAAGCTGAATCTCCATATACACTTAAGAATTTGATTCTTAGGTCAATGGAATCCCTAAGACCCAAGATGCATGCCTCATACTCAGCCATGTTGTTTGTACAATTGAAGTATAGTCTGGCAGTGAAAGGTGTATGGTAACCTTCGGGAGAAATAATCACAATACCGACTCTATTAACTAAAGCATTGGAAGCCCCATCAAAAACCATAGTCCATCGGGATCCTTGTTCAGGTCCGTCATATGGTCCATGATTTTCATAATAAATTATCAGCATGATATTCTCGTCCGGGAATTCAAAGTTCATGGACTGGTAATTATCAACAGCTTGATGAGTCAAATGATCTTCCAATATACTTCCTTTGATGGCCTTTTGTGTTGTATATTGGATGTCATATTCAGTCAGAATCATTTTCCATCAAGCTATTCGTTCGGATAAAGCTGGTTTTTTGAAGATCTACTTGATAAGGTCCATCTTAGAAATCAACAGAGTGGTGTGAGTCAACATATATTGTCTTAGCCGACGAGTAGCCCATGGTAGAGCACATCAAGTTTTCTTGAGCAGTGAGTATCTGGTTTCACAGTCGGTAAACTTTTTGCTCAAGTAGTAAGTTGCATTCTCCTTTTGGCCAGACTCGTCATGTTGGCCCAGCACACACCCCATAGAATTTTATAATACATTCAAGTACATAATCAGAGGTATTCCTTCAACTGGAGGCATCAAGATGAGAGGTTCTTGTAAATATTCCTTGATCTTGTCGAAGGCAGCTTGACAGTCGTTATTCCATCTGACTACTTGATCTTTCTTCAATAGTTTAAAGATTGGCTCACAAGTAGCAGTGCGATATGAAGCAAGCAATGTAGTTAAGTCGACCCAAGAAACCTCTAACTTCCTTCTCAGAACAGGAAGCTGGCATTTCTTGGATGGCTTTAACCTTCACAGGATCAACTTCGATACCTTTTCCACTGACGACAAAACCTAAAAGCTTTACAAACCTTACTCCGAATATGCACTTGTTAGGATTCAGCCTCAATTTGTACTTCTTCAACCTTTCAAACAACTTGTGTAAGTGATCAAGATGCTCCTCCTCAGTCTGTGACCTTGCAATCATATCATCCATATAAACTTCTATTTCATGATGGATCATGTCATGAAATAGAGCTACCATAGCTCGTTGATATGTTGCCCCTGCATTCTTCGAACCAAAAGGCATAACCTGGTAACAAAAAGTGCCCCACTATGTAACAAAAGTGGTTTTCTCCATGTCCTCGGGAGCCATTTTGATTTGATTGTAGCCAGAGAAACCATCCATGAAGGAGAATACTTTATGTTGAGTTGTATTGTCGACTAAAACGTAAATATGCGGTAGAGGGAAATCATCTTTAGGGCTTTCCCTATTTAGATCCATATAGTCTACACACATATGAATCTTCCCATCTTTCTTTGGCATGGGTAACACATTCGCCACCCATTGAGGATATGATGTCACAGCCAGAAAACCTGCATTGAATTGCTTCATTACCTCAGCTTTTATCTTTTCAGACATGTCTGGCGCATATGGCGCACTTCTTGCTTGACTGGAGGATAATCTTCCTTCGTTGGTAGATGATGAACCACAATATTGGTATCCAACCCTGGCATATATTGATATGACCAAGCAAACACTTCAACATAGTCATGTAACATCTGGACCAATCTTCCTTTGATACCATCTTCCAAGTTGGCGCCGATCTTGACCTCTTTCTTGTTTGCCTCAGTACCTAGGTTGATCACTTCAACTGACTCTTCATGATGTTGAATGGCTTTCTCTTCTTGCGTCAGAAGTCTGGATAATTCCCCAGGTATTTCACAGTCTTCTTTTCCTTCTTCTTTGGCTTGGTTGATTGGATGTTTAAAGTCATAGCTGGAAATAGCAGAGTCATTGGCAATTGGCAATGAGATCCGGAATGGATAAGGATCTGCAAGTGTGTGTGTGTGTGTGTGTGTGTGTGCATGCAAGATGCATGGCTATTTTGAAAATGCAATAAAGTGAAAGAAAGACAATGAGCGCAAAATATGAATGCAAAAGAGTCCAATGTTTTTTCATTAAATGATCATATGGCATATGAAAATGAACAAACCCTTAACAAATGGACCATGGTGCCCCAGGTATGGCACATGGCTTAAAGTCATTGTTTCAATAAAATTACAGACATAATTCTTAAATTTATAAAATAGTGAATGGTAATTACCCCTTGTTGAAGGAGATGGGAATGAAATCCTTGGTATGCTAGTTGTTGAGTTCTTCTCCGGCAGTCGAGTAGATCCATTCATCAAAGTTACAATCATCCTCAGAGTATTCAATAGCATTCACTCCATTGCGAAGAGGTGATTTTCCTATGCGATCACGTCTGACCTCCTTTTAAGCTTTGGCGGTGAAACCCATCCCAAACTTGTCTGCTTTAAATGGAATGTCAGGGAGTTATCCCCAAATAGTACATCTTCCATCTTCGACCACAGCGCGAGCGTCTTTGAGTGAAGCCATCCTTGGCATAACTTCATCAGCTTTTGTAACACCAAGATTAGCTTTGGCAGCAGCGACCATGGGAGAGACCACTTCGAAGGCTTGGCAAGGAGTTTCTATGAACTCACCGTCCATCTCAACATACTTAGATGAATTCAGGTGGCTAACCATAAACTCTTATTCACCACAGACAGTAAAGATTTTTCCTTTGACTGGATATTTCAATTTTTGATGAAGAGTGTACGTCACCGCTCCTGCCTCATGTATCCAAGGGCATCTAAGCAATCAAGAGTAGGAAGACGGATGTCCATCACATAGAAAGTCGAGTTGAAAGTTTGAGAACCAACTTTGATGGGGAGTCGACCTCTCCATGTACCATCCTCTTTAATTTGTCGAAAGCTCTTACCACTATGTCACTTGGCTTCAACACCAAACCTTCACAATCTAACCGATCTTGGGAACCCTTGGGTAAGACATTTAGAGAGGACCCTGTAACCACCAAGACATGGGCCAGAGTAGTTCCTTTGCATTTAATAGAGACATGTAAATCATTGTTATGATTTCTTCCAAGTAGTGTCAAGTCAGCATCATAGAACCCCAATCCATTATCGGCAGTCAAACTCGCCACACAATTTTCAAATTGATCGGCTGTGGTCTCTTGAGGAACACACGCTTTCTTTAAAAATTTGATCAATGCTTGATCGTGAGCATCAGAGCAAAGTAACAAAGATAACATAGAGATCTTGGTGGGGGTCTTCCCCAACTGCTTTACTATCTTAAAATCACTCTTCTTTATGATCTTCAAAATCTCCTCCATTTCTTGGGTGGAGGGTTCCTCAGTAGCAATGTCTTTGGCAGGCGCATCTATCCTAGCAGGCTCAACAATCTTTTCTTTGCTCCAAGTGTCAGTACTAGGTTTGTCCATGGTAATGCGAATTGGTGTAGTTGTAGTAGTTAGAGGTAAAATGTGAGGAGAGAAGATTCTCCCCATCCTTGTCACCTTGCTAGAACCAGCAATATTGGTAACGTCATCAGTTTTGTCTTCATTAATCCAAGAGTCTTGCTTAATCGCACAGTAGTATAATTCAGCACCATAATTCCAAGGGACTGCCTAATTGGAAGAATAAGGAATTGGCCTCGGAGTAGTAATTATCAAGGGGGAAATCTTTGGTTCATTGGAAATCCTAATAGGGCCTTTTGAGGATATCCTAATAGGTTTGTTGGAAATGGTTATGATGGACATGTATTCAGCTTTTTCCGTCAAACTTTTTATGGCCGAAGTTCTTTCAAACAAGATCTCATGACTATCTATCAGGTGTTGAACACCTTTTTTCAGCCATTCGCATCTGTTGTACCCTAAAATTTTCCCTCCCATTCTATTTAAGAGATGCTCATTGAGGTCCCCAATTGCTCAAGGTTTACCAAGAATTGGCCAGACAGATTCTCCTTCTAAGCAATGGATTTCCATCTAGGGTTTCATTTCTCACAAAGAACTTTGGTTTTCAAAAGCTTCAAATGATTTCCATGGGACTTTATATGCCTCAGCATAATGGCATAGCCGAAAGAAAGAAAAGAAGTGTACTGAACCTGAAGATATATAAGTTGAAAGTTGAAAATATGCCTAAGAGCTTTTGGGTCGAAGTAGCTTTGACAACAGTACTCAGTCTAATTTGATTCCCAACGAATCAAATGATCGAAGAAAGAATAGTTCGAAAGAAAGCGTGAGGAGGCTTTTATGAAGTCTTAAATTGATGAAGAGATAGTAAAGAGCTTCACTACATTTAACCATTATCAAATGGTTCATCTTCAAACTATTGAAATATAAACTATTCGAAGCGTTTCAAGGGAAGGCATTTTGACTGCCACGTTGATTTGAATTGGCGCTTTGAAAGGAAGCAGATTTTAAATTCAAGAGAATTGAAGAAGCATCTGGAAGTCTAATGGTTCAAAGGATATGCAACCTTCGAACGGGGCGTGATTTCATAGAAGGACTTAGGGTAAAATCAGCCAAATATAAGTCATCTTAAAGTTTTTGGATCAATATGTTTCAGGCATATGAGGATGAGGTGATACTTCGATTGGTCGAATTGAAGGAAAGGAGATCGAAAAGAATAGAACGAAGCTTTGACCAGACCAAAGGAAGAGGTGATACTTCAATTGGCCGAATTGAAGGAAAGGAGATCGAAAAGAACAAAACAAAGTTTCGACAAAACCAAAGGAAGAGGTGATACTTCGATTGGTCGAATTGAAGTAAATGAGATCGAAAAGAACAGAGCGAAGCTTCGACAAGTCAAGATGAATAGGTGATACTTCGATTGGTAGAATTGAGGGAAAGTAGATCGAAAGGAATAAGAATTGTTCTATTAGGCTGATATTTCCAGATCAAGCAATTGATGCAGATGATGACTTAATCGAAGAAAGCCATGATGATGAAGCCTTGAACAATTCGAATTGGAACTCAGAGCCATCGAAAAGAAAAAATATTGAGAGCTTGTTGAAAGAATCAATTTATGTGAAATGGAGATGCAAGTCGAAACGAACACCTAATGGGATGAAATCTGTCCAGGTTCACTCAAAGTTCAAAATGGCATGAAATATCTCAGAATGGAAACTTTTCAAATCTTTCGATTTTTCATTCAAAGCCATGATTAATGGCCGATTCATGCCATATGTGTTCATCACCACACCTCTATAAGTACAAGACAAAATCAGAAGCAAAGGATACGCAAAAACTGCCTCAAGGAGATACAGATAAACTACCTCAAAGAGCCACGCGAAAACCATAAAGAAATACCTCAAAGTTGTCAAATTCTAAACACACTTTGCAGACTCCTCCAGTCCAAACGAATACCAGATTCTTATTCCTGGGATTCTCAGAAGCCCATACCATCTCTCCTCCAAGCCTGAAACGCCCAAAAGTCACGCACTAAGCCCACTGGTCCTTGGTAAAATCCTGGATCATAACCCTTTGAATACATAATTTAAATTTGTTTCATATGCATGTTTATATTATTATTGATCATTGGGTTAAGTCTAATGTGCTACATGCGAATATGAGTGTTGGAAGTAAGGGTGCCATTTTTAGGGTTTCGAAGCAGCCATGCTTAGAATTGGGTGATACAGGGACCTTTTGCCAATTTTAACCCAAGATTTAGATTCAGGGGATGGTCTTACGTAAGGTAGGGTCCTTGGATTTGTTTTGTTCCAGTATTTGATCAAGTTTACAGGTGTGTGTGCAGGGGAAGGATCTGGGTTCGATACCCAGGTCGTTCATTTTGTTTTTCTAACCATTTCCTTGAAGATCTGGCACTTCAAGTCCAAACGCATACACCATTAATCATCATATCATCACAATCATATCCAGATCCAAATGCCTCAACATGCAGCTTCATGGTAGACCCTCAAGGGCTAGCAACATAGGATCCAGCGCAGCTCCTGGGTTCTGTTTGTTTGGGCCTAACGTTTTCCGGACCATACCACCCCTTGTTTACTTTCACTGCCTGGCCCATTTTTTGTTTTTGTTCTTTTTAATTACTTTTTTTATTTAATTATAAAATCAGATAAAAACCACAAAAAATTAGGTTTTAGTTTTTTTTATTAAATATAATTTTGTTAATTAATTAATTAATTACCTTAAAATTTTCTTAAAATTAAAATTAAGTAGACTTAGATTTAATTATCTTTTATTAAACAAAAACAAACAAGAAGATTTCATTTCATTTAGGACTTAGATGTCCTTTCTAATTCGCGCGCGATTTTATTTTAGCATTACTATTTTTCATACTATTGTAACTGCCTACAGGATGTAATAGATTTAAACTAGGACTTTTACTCTTTCTTCTTTATTCCCCATTTTTGGACATGTAATTAACCCCCCTCCCCGAAACTTTGTAATAGCTAGATTTACATTTCCGCACTTTTAATTATTGCAAATTATTAACTGCTTAGATGCATGAATAATATGATTGTATGGAAAGAGATTAAAATCAAATGCTAGCAAACCTAAATGCGAAGATATATAACTGAATATAACACAATTGCACATGTACACCTCTAGGGTATCCCACTTTGGTTCCCTTCGGAAAAACAATCACAACTCTCGAAACGTGAGAGATTTTAGTGGCTACCCTCCAGTTTAAAAGATCATAAGTCCCTCGATGACCCTCTCGATGTTGCCTCGCTAAAAATGATCTTAAAACCCTAGGGTAGTTACTAAGATTTCTTGCCCAGTTTCATTTGTGACTATAAACGTCCCTTCGAATGTCCCTCAAACATCCAACGACTAGGGCTACCTACTCACTGATAGTAGGATAGCACTGTCTAAAGGAAAAGAGGCAAAGAACAACCCTTTCGAGTAAAGTAGATAGCTGTTAGATGTATGCTCAAAACAAATTTTTACACTTACAAGAAACTTCTTTCAAAAACATTTTCAAAACGCTTGATCAACACTCTTGAGGACTGATACAAGAGTTATCATAAAGAAAGCTTCCTTACTATTGGCATTTTAAAAATACTTTTCAAAACACACAAAGCACAAGGTATTTCAAAATGAGCTAAGCATCTAAGAGCACCTAGATAACTACAGATGGAAAGGGTGCTAACACCTTCCCTTTCCATAATCTACCCCCTTACTCAGAAAACTCTCGAAAGGTCTTTTTTTATTCTTTTCACCATTTCCTTTGTTGGATAAAAGAAAAGTCGGTGGCGACTCTTGCTTACCGCAACATTTGCAAATACAAACGCAAAACCAATACAACAATCGGTTCTTCTACCGTATCACAGAACTGGAGACTCTACTAGGGATTTATTAAAAAGTGGGGTTACCTTAGATCTTAGTTCATTTTTAAATTGCTTTACATTGTGTGTTTTGTATGCTTTATCTTTTGAGGGCTTGTTTGGGTTTTTACTAAAAGATCCTACACCCGGATCTGGGACACCTTTTAGGTAAGTAGAAATAGATCTTGGGGACTGTGCGGGGTATACCGACACGGTTGAAGCGATAACTACGTTAGTGTGACACATTTGTTGGTATCGATAGCCCTTGAGTTTAGTCAAGGAGAATACGGGGCCGCTGTGTGGTGTCATGAAGTACTAACTGACCTTAGAACCTTTAATTGAACAACTTGGCCATTAGGAAGTAATGAGATAGCCGACTTTGGTGCAGTCCGAAGTTGGTTGATACTCAATACTATGCTCATTGAGATCATACTTTCGGGATATTTCGGTCGCTAATAAAGAGGCTTGTGTTGAAATAATGCCCGATGAAGAAAGATAAGTGATATTGAGATTCCATAGAACCCGATTACTATTGCTAGGACAGGTTGAGCCAACTAAAACTTCAAGAGCGTACTTACCTACAAACTCCATGCAATCCTGAACCTAAGGCTATATGTGTGACTTGTCTGCTTTCATTATCTAATAACTTGAACTCATTGCAGGGCTTTATTTGTACTCCTTGCAGGACTTGTTTGTAATCATTATCCAATAACTTGGATTTCCTGTAAGACATACTTGTATTTTTCCCCTTACACTTTTGTTTGGTGCATAACATACACATCATAACATCATGCCATAGAATTTCCTTAACCATTTCAAGGATCTCAAGGGTCTGTGATGCAAGTTATGATGAACCAGACGTCTAGCAAGGGGCAAGGGGATTTATTTTCATCTATCCAACACCTTCAAAGCGATAACTTGAGTCAGAGGCTATGACCCACTCGACATGGTGAGCTTGATTCTCGTAGAAGGACCTTCAACAATACGAGGTTCTTCAATCAAAGATGCAGTCAAATTCTAACAATGTCTTGTGTTTACCCCACGAGATCCTTGAAAACATTGCATGCATGTCATTACATAACAGGTCTTCCAGTACAGATTTCTCATTTCCTCGCTGTTTATTTCAGCAGAAAATGGCTCTCGAATAGAATGATAGAGATCTCCAAACTCAAGATGCTCAGTTCAAGGAAATGTTCCTAAATCTATCCAAGGGGCAAGAAGAATTGAAAGCACTCCTCGCTGAGAACTTGACCAAGAAAAATCCTGACAACAACAGGGATGGCCAATTGAAGCAATTACAAGCTGAGATAACAACAATGAGAATCTATATGTTAGGGAAGATGGCTCTTATCCAAAACATAGCTCGGGGACAAGAAGAGCTAAGAGCCCTCGTCAACAAGCTTCATCAAGACAGATGCAATCATACGGAACAAACAGCTAGAATTAGGGATCGAGTCATTAATCAGCCTCCGATGAGACAAGAAGTTGGTTTGGTCGAGAGAACATCCTTCAAAATGGCTACTATACCAAGGGTCCAATAACAAACTCGCCATATGTTGGAGGCCAAGATGGTTATATTGAGAGAGCCTCCTAAAAAACCTAATACTTCTTCTCACCACTACAAACATGATGAAAGATGCGTGTACCATTCCAACAGTCGTGGGAACGACACTGATCACTGTTGGGCATTGAAGAACAAAATTCAAGACCTAATTGACGGAGGAGCCTTGGAGTTTACACAAGATGGTCAACTGAATTCTTCTGCCATCCCTCAAAGGCACACCATCTGAAGTGACAAGTTCAGACAGAGAGGCTTTTTGTTCATTAGAATTTTCAAATTGTAACTTCTTTTGATTGTTCGAACACTTATTTCATGTCAAACTTTGTTATTCCATTAATGTATTGCATATGTTTGTCTTGAATTAATCCATTTGTTTTCAATATACTTAAGCTATGCTTTTAATTCCTTTTTGTGATATTCAACTCTCGTTGAGAGTTGTAATCCTTTAGAGGGAGGATGACGAAAATGATACCACAATCTCATACAGTATGCTTTTGAACAGACCTTGCTGACGATGTACATGCGTTGTTTCAAATCCTAAACAATGCAGTTATAAGGAAGATAGTCCCTAGTCAACCCCTTTGAGCCTAAGAAGTATGAGTTTTTTTCTCACGCAAGTTGAAACCCTTAATCAAAACCTGGGGCAGGGTAGTTTCTCAGCTAATTCAATAGTGCACTTAATCGCAAGCTCTCCTAGTGTACGAGGTATCATTCCAAAACAAAATATGGTGATGGTTCCACATAATCATTAAAATAGGAAGTCATTATATATCAAAAGAAAAGCCCGCTAAGTCAAAACCTATGAAGGATACTTAAGAAAAAAACCGGGGCATCCCGCTGACTGTAATCACAAAAGAAACAGTTCAGGCAAAAAGTAGGGACAATAAAAAAAGGGGTCACTACAAATCCTCAACAAAAAGAAAAAGTTAAAAAAATGGATGCCTTCTTAAAAAGACATTCAGTATTCGAACCATCACTGGAATATCAGGGCCAAGATTCCAGAACTCAATTGGGATCTAAACACATAGTTAACTGAGTATAGGACTGAAGAACATCACGAAGAACGGGTTGGGTACAAATAAATTTTGAGCCTTTATCCTTTGTTTCTTAAACCGTGAACCAGGCCACGTTACAACCCCTAAAAGTCCTAGCTAAAGCATGAGTTAGTTCAGAAGCATACTGTTACAAAGGTATCCTGACTCCTGCAAGGTTTACTATAAGTCCTGAGTTGAATTCATATTCTTACAAAAATATGTTTGTTTACTAAAAATGCATTTTTAAAACTTCAAGACAGACGCAAGCTTTGCATTCTTTAAATTCCATTGTTTGTATATGACTAATCGTTCAACAACAGAGAAATTCGCACGATGAATATTCAATGAACGAAAATCCTCTCAATAAAAAAAAATCACATTAGATGGAAAGACATTTCCAATAACAGGCCTTTCATGATCAAGGGGCACGGCATGGTGTCTTACTGATCTGGGGGCAGTCGAGTCAAGATTCAAGGAATCTCTCAAAAGCACTGAATAGCCCGAGGAAGACCTCCATCTGAATCACTTGGGGTAACAGGAAGGGCCACGTGCGATCAAGAAAACATTTTCTGGCAGTGCTGCAACGATTACTACTATGGACAGTGACAATTTCCCACATCCTGTGAACATGGACATATTCGAAAAATACCGCGGATGAAAAAAGACCCGCTAGGTTGACAAGCCTAGGCAAACGTAAGGGCATCCCGAAGAACCAAAAGAGTTCAGGAAAAAATTAGGGATATATAAATAAAACTGTACACCCGACAAGTTGAAAATCTGAAAAGATGGCTTGAGCAAAAAAGGGTATCTCGGTGGAATGAAAATCTGAAAGGATAGTCCAGGCAAAAGTTAGAGATTAAAGCGCACGACTATGTTCTGTCATCTCGTTACTTTTCTATTAGTAGAAGGCTTATCACCCTGATCAACATTTACTGAAGACTCCAGGAGTTGGGATAACATTCAAGCTATCCACAAAATCCCCATGGAGTAACCACCCCCACGGGACTATCTTCGCAGAGTTCGTCATCAGTAAGGAAATGTTCCCCAATAGGTACAGAGACAGAGACATCCTCCTGGGAGGTCACTACAATATCTTCAGCATACAACTTAATAATGTCAGAGGTTCCAATATCCCCTGCAGAACAAGAGTCTCCAATCATCTTCCCAACATCTTGAAGGATTCCTCAGCATGGTTCATAAACTTCTTGGGTTCCCCAATAGGGCTTCATAAAAATCCCTAAGTAGTTTACAGAGTTTTTCCTTCCCCAACAGAGTTTATTTCTCTAATAACGAAAATTCATCTCCCAGCATTTGAACTTCAAACAAAATTTGAAGACTTACATTCCTCATCCCCAGTAATAATCAAGGATTTATTTTCCCTTTTTCAACAACACTGCAATAGAACAACTGATACGTTCACATATTACATTCATACATCATTTTACAAATGTCATAGCATATGCTGTACAATGACATTGCATTTCATATATCATGACATTGCATACAGTTGATTCTTTACATTTTCAGGAAAGTTGGCAAGCAGACAAATATCATCATCAATTTTCAATAGTTCCAGATTAATTCGTGAAACCAGACAGGGAAACTATCTGTGAACAACTGAATGTAGGTCAATTCCTGAAACAAGACAGGGCGACTATCTACAAGACAACCTTAGAGATTAATTCCTGAAACCAGACAGGGAAACTATCTCAACGACCAACAAAAGAGAAGTTCCATATTAATTCCTGAAACCAGACAGGGAAGCTATATGTGAACAACTGATTGTAGATCAATTATCGAAACAAGATGGGGCGATTATCTACAAGACCAAATTAAAGATTAATTCCTAAAACCAGATAGGGAAACTATCTCAATGACCAACAAAAGCAAGTTCCAGATTAATTCTTGAAACCAGACAGGGAAACTATCTGTGAACAACTGATTATAGATTAATACCTAAAACATGGCATGAAAACTATCTACATGAACAGATTTAAGATTAACTCCCGAAATAGGACGGGGAAACTATCTTTCTTTCTCTAAGGTCAGATATTAATTCCTGAAACAAGTCAGGGCAACTATCTCTACGACCAACAAAAAACAAGTTCCAGATTAATACATGAAACAAGACAGGATAACTATCTGAGAACAACTGATTGTAGATTAATACCTGAAAAAAGACATGACAACTATCTACATGAACATATTGAAGATTAACTCTCGAAACAGGACGGGAAAACTATCTTTCTCTAAGGGCATAGATTAATTCCTAAAACAAGACAAGGCAACTATCTCAACAATCAACAAAAACAGTTCCAAATTAATTCCTGAAACCAAACAGGACAACTATCTGTGAATAATTGACCGTGGATCAATTCCCGAAACAAGACGGGGTGACTATCTACAAGACCAAGTTAGAGATTTATTCCTGAAACCAGACAGGGAAACCATCTTAACGACCAACAAAAATAGTTCCAGCTTAATTCCTGAAACCAGATAGGGCAACTATCCGTGAACAACTAATTGTAGATCAATTCCCACAACAAGACGGGGCGACTATCTACAATACCAAGTTAGAGATTAATTCCTGAAACCAGACAGGGCAACTATCTCAACGACAACAAAAATAGTTCCAAATTAATTCTTTAAACCAGACATGGCAACTATCTGTGAAAAACTGATTGTAGATCAATTCCTGAAACAAGACGGGGCGACTATCTACAAGACCAAGTTAAAGATTAATTCCTGAAACCAGACGGGGAAACTATCTCAACGACCAACAAAAGCAAGTTCCAGATTAATTCCCAAAACAATACGAGGCAACTATCTGAAGTAACAGCTCATCAAGCACTGTAAAGCCTGGACCCGACCAGATAACAGTTAACCTCAAGATCAAGTTGAAGCCTGAACCCGACCAGATAACAACTTAATTTCTGAAACCTGGACCAGACCAGATGACAGTTCAACCTCTTCAATTACTGCAAAGCATGGAAATAGACCAGATAATTGTTAATTTCATTTTCCCCAGTAAGTCGCTGTAAATCCTAGAATACGACCAAATGACAGTCGACTTTATTACCCTCAACAAGTTACAATGAAGCCTGGATTTCGACCAAAAAATATCTAAACTTTCATTTCTCCAGTCCAGAGACAACTCCCCAGTAGAGCCATGGACAACTAAAGCTCCTAGGCTCCATTCCCCATAGAGTTTTCCTCAAGCAATAAAACAAAAATCAACATTCCCCAGCGGAGTCCTCCTCAGACAACAGGAACAAGAATCTCCATAAAGAAACCTCTTATGAATTCAGCATCTACTTTGGATGGCATCTTTAAGCCCATCTCTGAAAACTCTCAGTCATCTTATCCAAATGGAATCTGTAAGCCCATTCCTGATATCATCAACCAACGATGTTACTTCATGCAAGTGCAAATTTCTTGGCACTCTAGTGTTCAATCATCTTCAACCTTCAGATCACGAAAGGCAGACAAGCTAATCTAAATCTTTAGCTTTAAGAAAATTGAACAGGGGAAGCTGTTGTACCCCAAACTTTTCTCTCCCCTTCTATTCAAGTCACGCTCATTGAGATCCAAAATTGCTTAAGGTTGGCCAAGAATTGACCAGACAAACTCTCCTCCTAAGCAATGAATTTCCAACTAGGGTTTCATTTCTCACAAAGAACTTTGGTTTGCAAAAGCTTCAAATTATTTCCATGGCACCCTATACGCCTCAGCATAATGGCATAGCTAAAAGAAAGAAAAGAAGTGTACCGAACCTGATGAGATGTAAGTTGAAAGCTGAAAATATGCCTAAGAGCTTTTGGGTTGAAGTAGCTTCGACAGTAGTATGCAGTCTAATTTGATGCCCAACGAAGAAGATGATCGAAGAAAGAATAGTTATAAAGAAAGCGTGAGGAGGCTTTTATGAAGTCTTCGATTCATGAAGAGATAGTAAAGAGCTTCACTACTTTGAACAATTATAGAAGGGTTCGTCTTCGAACTATTGAAATATAAACTATTCGAAGCGTTTCAAGGGAAGGCATTTCGACTGTCACATTGATTTGAATTGGCGCTTCGAAAGGAAGAATATTTTGAATTCAAGAGCTTTGAAGAAGCATCTGGAAGTCTAATGGTTCGAAGGATATGCAACCTTCGAATGGGGCGTGATTTCATCAAAGGACTTAGGGTCGAAACAGCCAAATATAAGTCATCTTAGAGTTTTTGGATTAATATGTTTCAGGCATAGTGAGGAAGAGGTGATACTTCAATTGGTCGAATTGAAGGAAAGGAAATAGAAAATAACATAATGAAGCTTCGACCAAACCAAAGGAATAGGTGATACTTCAATTGGTCGAATTGAAGGAAAGGAGATCGAAAAGAACATAACAAAGCTTCGACCAAACCAAAGGAAGAGGTGATACTTCGATTGGTCGAATTGAAGGAAATGAGATCGAAAAGAACAGAGCGAAGCTTCAATAAGTCAAGATGAAGAGGTGATACTTCGATTGGTCTAATTGAGGGAAAGGAGATCGAAAGGAACAAGAACTATTCGATTAGGCTGATATTTCCAAGTCAAGCAATCGATGCAGATGGTGACTTAATCGAAGAAGCCATGATCATGAAGCCTTGAGCAATTCGAATTGGAACTCAAAGCCATCGAAAAGAACAAAGCTTGAGAGCTTGTCTAAAGAATCAATTGATTTGAAATGGAGATGCAAGTCGAAACGAACGCCTAATGGGATGAAACCTGTCCAGGTTCACTCAAAGTTAAAAATGGCATGAAATATCTAAGAATGGAAACTTTTCAAATCTTTTGATTTTGCTTTCAAAGACATGATTAATGGCTGATTCGTGCCATATGTGTTCATCACACACCCTTATAAGTACAAGACTAAATCAGAAGCAAAGGACACGCAAAAATTTCCTCAAGGAGATACAGATAAACTACCTCAAAGAGCCACACGAAAATCACAAAGAAATACCTCAAAGTTGTTAAATTCGAAACACACTTTGCAGACTCCTCCAGTCCAAACGAATACCAGATTCGTATTCATGAGATTCTCAGAAGCCCAAACCAGCTCTCCTCCAAGCCTGAAGCATACCCAAAAGTCACGCACCAAGCCCATTGGTCCTTTGTAAAATTCTGGATCATAACCCTTTGAATACATAATTTAAATTGGTTTTATATGCATGTTTACATTATTATTGATTATTGGAATAAGTCTAATGTGCTACATGTGAATATGAGTGCTGGAAGTACAAGGTTGCATTTTTAGGGCTTCGAAGCAGCCAGGCTTCGAACTGGGTGATACAGGGACCTTTTGCCAATTTTAACCCCAAATTTGGATTCAGGGGATGGTCTTACGTAGGGTAGGGTCCTTGGATTTGTTTCGATCCAACATTTTATCAAGTTTACAGGTGTGTGTGCAGGGGAAGGACCCGGGTTCGATACCCAGGTCGTGCATTTTGTTTTTCTAACCATTTCCTTGCAGATCTGGCGCTTCAAGTCCAAACGCATACACCATGTATCATCATATCATCACAATCTGATCCAGATCCAAATGCCTCAACATGCATCTTAATGGTAGACCCTCAAGGGCTAGCAACATAGGATCCAACGCAGCTCCTGGGTTCTATTTGTTTGGGCCTAACATTTTCCGGACCATACCACCCCTTGTTTACTTTTGCTGCCTGGCCCATTTTTGTTTTTGTTCTTTTTAATTACTTTTTTTATTTAATTATAAAATCAGATAAAAACCACAAAATAATTACGTTTTGGTTTTATTTTTATTAAAATTAATTTTTTTAATTAATTAATTAATTACCTTAACATTTTCTTAAAATTAAAATTAAGTAGACTTAGATTTTATTCTCTTTTATTAAACAAAAACAAACAAGAAGATTTCATTTCCTTTAGGATTTAGACGTCCTTTCTAATTCGCGCACGATTTTATTTTAACATTACTATTTTTCATACTATTGTAACTGCCTACTAGATGTAATAGATTTAAACTAGGAATTTTACTCTTTTTGCTTTATTCCCCATTTTTGGACATGTAATTAACCCCCTCCCCGAAGCTTTGTAATAGCTAGATTTACATTTTTGCACTTTTAATTATTGCAAATTATTAACTGCTTAGATGCATGACTAATAGGATTTTATGGCAAGAGACTAAAATCAAACTCTAGTAAACCTAAATGAGAAGATAAATAACTGAATACAATAAAATTACACATGTACACCTCTAGGGTATCCCACTTTGGTTGCCTTCGGAAGAATAGTCACAACTCTCGAAACGTGATAGATTTTAGTGGCTACCCTCCGGTTTAAAAGATCATAAGTCCCTCGATGACCCTCTCGATATTGCCTCGGTAATAATGATCTTAAAACCCTAGGGTAGTTACTAAGATTTCTTTCCCAGTTGCCTTTGTGACTATAAACGTCCCTTCGAATGTCCCTCAAACATCTAACGACTAGGGCAACCTACTCATTAATAGTAGAATAGCACTGTCTAAAGGAAAAGAGGAAAAGAACAACCCTTTCGAGTAAAGTAGATAGCTGTTAGATGCATGCTCAAATTTTTTTTTTACACTTACACGAAACTTCTTTCAAAAACATTTTCAAAACGCTTTATCAACACTCTTGAGGACTGATATAAGAGTTATCATAAAGCAAGCTTCCTTACTATTGGCATTTTAAAAATACTTTTCAAAACACACAAAGTACAAGGTATTTCAAAATGAGCTAAGCATCTAATAGCCCGTAGATAACTATGGATGGAAAGGGTGTTAACACCTTCCCTTTCCATAATCTACCCCCCGTACTCAGAAAACTCTCAAAAGGTCTTTTTCTATTCTTTTCACCCTTTCCTTTGTTGGATAAAATAAAAGTCGGTGGCGACTCTTGCTTACCGCAATATTTGCAAATACAAATGCAAAAACAGTACAACAGTCGGTTCTGCCACCGTATCACAATATTCATTCTTTTGTAGAGCACAACAATTGCAGTATTTTAAACAACTAGGGATAACCCCAGCTCTCAACATATTTTCATTAACAATGGTCAGTGGAGTAGTCAAATCTTTAACGGAGGAAAAAAAACAGTGTCTTCAATTGCATTCACACCTTTGCCATGATTTGGCATTGGTGCAGTTATAACATTCAGAGTTATAGGTGGATCAAACTCAATAGTCTTGTTGTTGATGAGGTCTTGAATCTTTCTTTTCAGAGCCCAACATTGATCAGTATCATGTCCGAGGATGTTGGAGTGATATGCGCATTTGGCGTTCGGGTTGTACTTTGGAGATGAAACATTAGGATTTGAAGGGGGATTACACAATGTTACCAAATTAGCCTTCAACAGGTATTATAAGGCATGAGATAGTGACACTTTGATATTTGTAAATTTTCTTCTTGGAATATCAGGTCTTTGGTAGCCAGGTTGTTGTTGTGGTCTTTGAGTAGAGGTCGGATTTGAGATTAGAACTACATTTACGGATTAACGATGGTCCTTCTTGATATGGCCCCTTAACCCATACACGACATTAGTTTATTTTTTACCTGTATTAGGTTTCTTCACAGTATTTGATGTAGAGGCAAAGGCCATGGGAATCTTTCCACTTTTAATACTGTTGTCGACCCATTCACCAGTCAAGATTAACTCATTGAAACTAGAGGATGAGCTCCCAATTAACAAATTTAAAAATGGTCCAGTCAATGTTTCCATGAACATATCTACCAACTCCCTATCAGTCAATGGTGGCTGCACCCTACCTACCAGGTTTATCCATTTTTGCGCATATTCTTTGAAACCTTCATTGGAACCCATGGTCATCCCTTATAATTGCACTCTAGTTGGCGCCATATCGACATTATACTGATATTGACAGTAGAAGGCAGTGGACAAGTCCTCCCAGGTATGAATGTTGGAACCCTCTAACTGGTAAAACCACTCCAATTGAGTCCCAGATAGACTCTCTTGAAAGAAGTGCACCCACAATTTCTTATCATAGATATGCGGTTGAATTTTATGGGCGTAAGATCTCAAGTGAAGCTTCGAGAACAAAACGTCATCGTACTTGGCAAATATTGGAATCTTGAATTTGTGGGAGATTGCCACCCCAGGAACTGAACCCAAATCACCAAAATCTAGACAAGGCACAACTTGAACTTCCATAGCCTTCAATCTGTCTTCCAGTTTCTTATACTTGTCTTCAGCCGGTGGATATTGTTCGTTAAAAAAGTCCTCATCCTCAGAGACTGGATAGTTACCACCCCTAGCACGGGTGCTCCTTACATCTTCATCCTGATTCTCAGCCTCCTTGGATGACTCTTCTACCACTTACACTCGTTGAACATGATCCTTGAAGCTCTTCCCCATGTTGATCAAAGCCTTCTTTTTAGTCTTTTTCTTTGCAACCAGAAGTGACATCAGCTCTTGCTGCCCTTTAGCCAAGTTGAGCAAGGTTTCTTGAAATTGAGAATTTTTTGTCTGCAAGTCTTTCACAGTCTGCTTGAGATCCATCTTACTGAAATAAACAGTAGAAAGATGAGGAAACCGGTGTCGAAAAACCTGCTTATGTTATGATGCATGTAATGTGAATGCAAATGTTTTAAAGGACCTTAAAGATTTAAATTTGTTTAAACAAAGAAGGAACAAAAATTGATTTTATTAATAAGTTCAAAATGGTTTACAAAAATGCCTCTTGGGCTTACAATGGAATAATACAAAATAAACTCCTAAAACAAAAAGGACTCAAGTCTCCCATGAGTGCATCCTCTTTGGTGCAATGCAGGAATTCAAACTCCGCTCTTCATGAAGTTGTCTCGTGAGTCCAAAACCTTCTTCTCTCTTGCATAGAATTATGCTTCTAAGGTGTCTCACTCCTCTTTTAGTTGAATTCATGACCTCTGCAACTCCTCGAGAGTAGCAGGCATGTCAGGATGAAGAATAATGTAGGGAACATCTCCTTCAGAAATAGGCTCCATGATGATAGGTAGGATGGCAGGATACGACATCATGAGGCCTTGAGCACGAGCTCGCACCCACTTGAGATAAGGCTCTAATGGGATGGAATTCTTATGCCCCAAGGTTTTTCTATCAACTTTTTTCACCATGCCCCAAGCTCTCACAAATCTTGGATGATAACTTTGGACATCGCTCTCATAGTCAAATACAATTCCTTGGACAAGCCTGTCATGAGGACCATCCCTCCTAGCATATCCAAACGGTCACAAAGCCAAACAAGGATTATAAGTGATACCTCCCCTAATTCCTAAGAGAGTAACATTAGGGAATTCCCCACAATGATCAATGATGGTGACATCCTCCCAATATTGAGAACACCAATGAACATCTGAATGCGAGAGTGACGTCAACCTACTAGACCATATCATGCCTTGCTCATTCTTCAGAATAGATCGAGGTAGGTTCTAAATAAACAACCTAGCCAACAAAGGAGTGAAACACATAATAATTCCCCTTCTCTTCATGGTGCGAGTGAGAAGAGAATGCAAGATATCTCCAAGTATGGTAGGCATCGGGTTACAAGATAGAAAAACTTTGAGCGTATTCACATCTATGAGTTGGTATGGGTTAGGAAATAGTACCATCCCACAGATGAGAAGAGCCAACACTTCTTTAAAGGCTTGTAAGTCCAAAGCATCCCAAAAATGTTGAGCCTTCTCAAATAAAAACTTGGCTAAAATCCCCTTAACACCACTTCTTGTTTCCCAATTTTCCAAAATGTTGAACCATTGCAAATATGAAGCTCGAGCAATCTCTTCCTATCTTGGGGCTCTCTCAATACCGGTGAAGGGTAATTGGTCAAGAATATGCACTCCCAAGAGTTGAGAAAACTCCTCCATGGTAGGAACTAGTTAGTAATCAGGAAATGTAAAGCATTGGTGCTTAGGATCAAAGAATTGGAAAAGCACATGTACCATATCCTCTTCAAAGTTTGTTGTAACCAAGTTGATGAGACAACTGTATTTCTTGGTGAATGGAGAATCATTGGGAATCCTTGATGCTAATTCCTTAAGTTGAGAAGACACTTTCACAAGGTTGATTCGGATAGTATTTCTTCGCGTGAAATCCATGTCTTATAAAACAGCACAAGGATAAATCCCAAAGTCCTTGAAATGGTTAGTATAAATGCAATGGTATGATGTTATGATGTTATGTACATATACACACAAAGAAAACAAGTCCTTAGGTTTAGGCTTGCATGGGTTCATTGGTAAGTACGCTCTTGAAGTTTAGTTGGTTTAACCTATCTTAGAAAATAATCGGGTTCTAGGGGATCTCAATATCCTTGATCTTTCTTCATTAGGTATTTTTTCAGCGCAAGCCTCTTTTTTGGCGACCGAAATATCGCAAAAGTCAGATCTTAATGAGTGTAGTATCGAGTTTCAACCAACTTTGGATTGCACCAAAGTCGGCTACCTCAATACTTCCTAATGACCAAGTTGTTCAATTAAAGGTTCTAAGGTTTGTTAGTGCTTCATGACACCACACATCGGTCCCGTATTCTCCTTAATTCTCCATAAGGGATACCGGTCCCCACAAATGTGTCACACTAACATAGCTATTGTCTCAACCATATTGGTCTATGCTATAAAGTCTCAATAATTTTTTTTATTTACCTAATGGTGTTCCCAGATCCAGGTAGAGGATCAACACAAGCCCAAACAAGGACCCAAAATGTAAAGAAAACAAATCAAACAATGAAATCAATTAAATGTGATCTAGCTCTAAGTTAACCCCACTTTTAAGTATTGTCCCCAACAGAGTCGCCAGTTCTGTAATACAGTGAGAGAACTGACTTGGGTGTTTTACGTTTTATCGCAATTGCTGCAAATAGCAAGAGTTGCCACTTACTTTTCTTTTATCCAATAAAGGAAATGGTGAAAAGAATAGGACAGACCTTTTGAGAATTTTCTTGCGTTCGGGGGGTAGGTAATGAAAAGGGAAGGTGTTAACACCCTTTTCATCCATAATTATCTACGGGCTCTTAGTTTCTAGCTCACTTTGAAATGCTTTATTTGAAATGTGTTTGTGATGGGTTTTGGAAGTATTTTTGAAAAGTGCCTTCGTTTAGGAGAACTTTGTAATGATTCTCGTCTCTATAAGAATGCATAGAAAGGGTTGACTTTTGAAAATATTTTCTTTGGAAATGTGTTGGTGTATTTGAAAAGATATTTATTTTGAAGATGATTGTGAGCAAGCAACTATGAACTTTCTACCTACTCAAAAAGTCTTAGTTCTTTTCCTCCTCTTTTAGATATTGCTACCTTACCATTGATTGATAAGAAGCCCTATCATTAGATGTGAAGGGACGGGAGTGGGTCATCGTATAGTCATAGAAAGCAATGTTGTGAGATACCATAGTAATTTTGTAAGGGTCTAAGATCATTTATAAGGAAACATTTGAAGGATCATCGAGGGACTATGATCTTGTATTTGATTGTTTTTTGCTAAGGTATCTCGCATGCATAACATGACTACTTATTCTCAAGGAAACAAGTGAGGTTAACCCTAGAGGTGCAAGTGTGCAAAGCATTTTGATTTCATGCATTTTTGTCTTGAATTTATGGTTATCTGCTTGTTGATTTTAAGTCTTGCCATACAAACCCTAATTACTAGTATTTATATGAACGCGATAAATTGCGGAATATAAATATCCTACCTATTACATCATTTGGGGATGGGGATACAAATTTACAAATGGGGAGAAAATGATTAAACCAAATTACTATTACAACCATATTGAATGAATAATAATATACAAGAATGAATAAATGTACAAGAATGAATAAATGTACAAGAAAGTAAATGGAAAAGAAAATTGATTTTTGTTTGTGTTTTTGTTAAGAAAAAGTTTTTGACCTATTTGACTAAAAGGAAATAATTAAGTAGTCTAAATTAATTTTAAAGAAGTAAACCTAAGTCTAAAATAGAAAACAAATAAAATTAATCAAGAAACCATTTTTTAGGGTTTTGTAGAAAATAGTTTTAATTTAATTAAACTAGTACGCAAAGTTAATTAATTAAAAGTCCTAAGTTCTAAATTAATTTTAGTTAAAAGAAAATAAAATAAACTTAAGTATAATTATTATCTAAATTTAATAAAGGAAATTAAATTTATTAGGAAAATGTTTTTTTGGTCTTTTTATCTTTAAAAGAAATAAAATAAAAAATATTTTAAATATGTAAATAAACAAATAATTTTTTTTTTTGGATTTTTGATTAATAAAAATAATAATATTAATAACAATAAAAATAAAGGAAAAGAAAATAAAATAAAAATATAAATTTTAAAGTCTGGAGGGTATGAAAATGATTTAGGTGGTTTAGAAGTAAAACAAATTTTTATTTTGTACTAGGCCCAAATGGTGTTTTTGTCTTTAATCAGAAAAATGTCAAAAAAAGAAAAAAAAGGGTCTGCGTGTGTTTACCGTGGTTATTGGTAAACAACCGCTGATCCTCCAAATGGTTACTTATTTGGTTACTCGCAGGATCTATCAGATTGATCCTAGGACATAGGTTGATTTTGAGGTTTTGATTAAATTGGATAATGGTTAAATGACAATAAAATAAAGAGGCTTTAAGTAAATTGCATGAAGAAATAGGCTTGGTAAAATAAATGAAGGCTTAAAGTAAAGGACTTCGACAGGGAAATAAAGAAGAAAGCAAGTAAAGTTTCTGGAAAAGTAAATGACTTTGATTAATAAAGTTGGTGTTTCACACATACATTCTCAACAATTCTTTCTCACACGCTGGGTACTCGAATCTATATGAGTGACTTTGTATATAACTGTGAACACACGCGAGAAACTGCGTGAACTACTACTATTTATACTAAAACATCCCAAGTAACCGTCGGGTAGTTACACTGCTTCGAGATGATTCCACTTGGCACGTTCTCTAAGTTCGACGCTCCAGATCTCTGCACGTTGCACTTGGTAACCGCTGGAAACCGTTTTCCCTCCAAACGCTTGAATTTCAAACCGTTCCACTCTGAACCATCGAACATCTTCGTCGAGAAGCATCTTCGACGAGAAACACCTTCGACATCGAAGGCAACCAACTTCTCCTTTGGAAGAAATCTTCTAAGTACATTGCCATCTTTCGATGGGCATTTCGACGGACCCAGCTGATCGAAAACATCCTTCAGCTTTAATGGCTGACATTAATGAAACAAGGGTGTCGAATTTAGGAGCCAACGAATTGCCCCCAAGAATGCCTTATTTCGACTCTGAAAGAAAAAGGCATTCTTTGAAATGCCATTCGACACCTGTCTTTTTATTCTTAGTCACAAATTAAATTGTGCACTTTTTGTTGTCTTCTACCAACCACTGACAATCCCAAGAAAAACCATCATTTATCCGTACCTAAGACGTCACCTCAGTACGGCGTGCAGTGTGCCAAACGTCATTTCACAAATTGTCATCATGACAATTCCCAAAAACGAGGGCGCACGCTGCACCCTTCCATTTCTGCAGAATGGCTACAACAACAGGGAGACGCCACGTGTCCCACTACCTTCTGCAACATTAAATGGCATTTAATGTCCTCGAATTTGGGGATTTTCCCCCACTACTATAAATAGCAGTAAGTACCCATTGTGGGACTTTTTACGCTAACTTGCTTTCAGAATTCTCCATTTACATACAAACTCTTGTCAACTTTGCAAACTTCTTGTTTTTCACTTCGTCTTCAACCTCGTTACCAACAATGGCATCTGGTTCTTCCAACGCTCCTAGCGCCAACACTCCTTCTGGAAATGTCAAACCTAGGGTTTTCGCCACCGCTCCAGTAGTGACTCCCACGGGCCAACGAAGGGTCCCTGAGCCTTTGGACATTGCTGTTCGTGACGCTTATTCACGCCACCTCATGATTCCGGTTGGATATTCCAACCAAATCTTTGCTATGTCTGGCCCATTGTACCCAAGCATTGCTGAGGCCATGAAGATCAAAAGCTACTTTCCGGTACTTGAGAGACTCAAACCGGTTGGATGCTCCAAGAAAGATGCAGAGGATAATGAAGATCCTGCTAAAGAGAAAATCGACCTCCGTTTCTTCAACAAAGGTGTTAGGGCTTTCAGGTCTGGCCCTAGCCTTACTCCTGATTATAGTGCTTGGCTGGAAAAAATGGAGAAACGCCAGGCTTCGATCTGGAAAGACATGGGGATTTTCGACCTGGTTATGCTGTCGAAGACAGGTCTTAACTATTCCCCAGAGATGTTGATAGCTTCTTTACTCTTCTGGGACTACACCCATTTCACCTTCCATCTTCCCAGTGGAATATTGACTCCCACGCTCTTCGACGTGGCCGCCATCACTGGCCTTCGACCCGGAAGAAATGTCGGAGGATCAGATTGGATTCTCTACCACAAAACCAACCTACACCACCTTCATCAATCACTACCACGATAAGTCGACAGAGGCTGTGTCGGATGTCGAACATATTGCGTTTCTAGCCTTATGGCTGACACGCTTTGTGTTTTGCTCCAAGTCCTTACAGGTGACCAAGAAGATGGTCACTCTCGCCACTCAACTCCACCATGGCCAAAATATCTGTTTGGAAGAATTGATTTTGGCTAGTCTGTATGAGTCGATTAGCAACGGAGCAACTCTTCTGAAGATCATCGAGAACAGAGCCAGTCTGCTGCTTGCTGGACCTTTTTGGCTACTTCAACTGTGGCTCAATGCCACCTTCGAGTCTTTCTTGCCTAAGAGGATTCAAATAAATGAGCAGGCTCCAGAAATAGCAAACAGACGCGTCGAAGGAACCAGATTGGCTCTGTTGACTCCAACGGAAGATGGGCTGGAGCTTCAACAAACTTTCACAAACTTCGTTCTGATGTTTGCCAGAAGGAAAGAGTTTGCTTCGACTATGGCTCCATTTTCTCGACGGAAGGTTGGCCCAGAGTGGTTCACAAGGCCACATCCTAGGACGTCGAGTGGTCCTCAGGTTGACGAACATACAACAATGTGGGAGGCATTCCTCACACCAAGAATAATGCCCCTTCGATTCAGGAGCTCTAAGACTCACTTGAGTCTGATTGCATATCAACCAAACCTGGTGTCTCGCCAGTTTGGTATTATTCAAACACTACCTTCTCCAATTTTTCCAAGGGAGGAGTCTATGTTATACTTCTGCAACGACTACACTGAAGAAGCTGCCACTAAGCATATCAGCAGATATGCTGGTCGAACAGTTCTTTCGTTGTTTGACTACCAGCTTAACTTTCTTTGCTCACCATCCTTCGAGGAGTGGTGGAAAAGTTACTACGCTGAGGAGTTTTTCAACGAGAAGGACTTCGTGGATGAGCTTCAGAAATCCTTTGTCCTTGTCTTGGACAAAATAAAGAAATGTAAGTTCATCCTTTCGAATTATTTTGTCTTTCTCTTTCGACTGCTAGCCTGTTAATTATTTTGTCTACTTTCAGTTGTTCGAAAGCCTGCAGCCAAGAAGGCTGCAGAAGGCCAACAGAGAGGAGGCCCCTTAACAAAACCTCCACCACCGGCGAAGACTATAGCGCCGACGAAGACCACAACAAACCAACAGGGGGAAGGCCCTTCGAAAAATCCTCCTGCATCGGTAACCAGACTTTCATTATTTTCTTCTGGCTTAAATTTTTTGACTTTCGATGCAATTGCTAAATCGAACTCCAATTGGTTTTTTAGGCACCTTCGCCCAAGAAACGGCCAGCACTGACGGTCGAATCCGGGAGCGACGAAGAAGATGATTCTCCCCCTGCTCCTCTAAAAAGGCGAAAGCTGAAGAAGGACGTTCCTCTTCCTGAGGGTCGGACAATTAGAATAAAGGTTGCTGGGAGAAAGCCCAGGCCACCTCCAGTAATCATTGAGGAGCCAACGGAAGAGGAATTAAATGTTCTTCTCAATAAACCTGTCGAAAGCGACAATTCCAGCCCTGGGGCTGAAGCTACTTTACAGGTAATCCCTTTGATCCCTTTGCAACTCAGGTGTCGATACCTACATTCGACTATGTCTCTTTTGAATTTAGAAGACTCTTCTTCTTCTCTTTTCAGGACACCACTGAAAGCTCAGCGCCAAGGACTTCTGAAACATTGGAGTCTGCTGAACTCAGCAGGCCACAAGAAAAAGACTTGGCGAACGATGAAGCTAATACTGAAGCAAATGAGGCCAATGCTGAGACAGCAGAAAAACCAGCAGAAGATCCACAAACAGAAGAGCAACAACCAAAAGAGATTCAGGTGGTGGATTTGTCGGAAGAGAATCGTGACGAAGGGGACCACGGCAACGTTGGCGAAGAAGATCAAGGTGCCACTGGCGAAGGGAACCAAGGTGACGCTGGCGAAGGGAACCATGATGACGCTGGTACTGCCGCAGTCCGAGTCGAAGAGAGTCAAGTCGAGGCAAATGCTACTCAATAGCCTAAAACCCAAGACAATGCTGTTGCAAAGGCTGTTACCTCAACAAAGCATAGGTCAAAAGAGGACTTAGAACTCTTGAAGCAAACTGATCCTGTTAGCTATCTGAACGCCATCATCGAGAGCAAAAGTTCGTCTGATGCTAGTCAAGAGGTTCCTACCCTGTCGGGGAAGTCCACTGAAACTTCTCCTCTCGATGAGGCTTTGACGAAGGTTAAGGCTCAGTTTTTCAAGAAGGACTTGATGAAAGCTTTGGAGGGGGACCCTACTGCTCCATCATACTTGAGGGATGTTTTGAATGCTGTAGACTTGTTAGCTGTGCCTCCAGAAGTTTCAGGCTTTATCATGGAGTTACACTCCATTATTGATCAAGTCTCAGCAGATTACCGGCGACAAAGGGGCTTTAATAGCCAGCTTGAAGTGTTATATGGCAAAAGCTCTTCTGCATGGACTGCTGTAGCGGAGACAACTTCTCGAATTGCGGAGTTGTCGAAGCAAAAAGCATCTAAACAAGAAGAAGTTGATGCCATCGATCGAGAGAATATTTCCTTCAGGGCGCAAATCGAAGAAATAGAGGCTAAGATAAATGCCAATACTAAACGCAAGGAGGAACTTCTCTCGACTGTTCCAGACACCGAAAGTCAAGCTGAAATCACACAAGGCCTAGAATTTGCTGAGAAAGCTCAATCCTTCGACGATCAAATTGCCAAGCTTACGCAGGCGAATGCTTTGTGCAACAAAAGATTGGAGTTACAGCAAACAAAATACCTTCGACTCAAGGACTCCATCCCCTTCTAATTGATTCAGCCTTTTAATCATATTTTGTAATATGTATTCGACAACATTGCCATTTTGGCTAATTTATAAAAAATTTCCATTTTGGCTTTTTTATGGTTAATTTAGTCGTTACTTGTTATTTTATCTTTATCTCTTGGAGTGTAGGTTTGTACTTTTTCAAATATTTACCATTTACTCTCAAGAGCCTTTTATCTTCACCTAGCTCTTCGACTTCATAGGCTCCACCAGAAAAAGTCTGGATAACTCTGAATGGTCCTTCCCATTTGGGTGACCATTTTCCCATGCTTCGATCCCTTCGATCCATGGGAAGAATCACCTTCCAAACTAGTTCTTCAGGCGAAAATACCTTAGGTTTCACCTTTTTATTATAAGAGTCTTCTACTCTTTTCTTCTGAAGCCTGAGTAGGTCAAGAGCGCGTAATCTTTCTTCGTCTAAATCCACTAGTTCGTCTAACATCATATCCCAATAAATTTAAGAGGGAATATCATAATGTCTCTGAACCCTTGCAGATTGAAGAAATATTTCTGCTGGCAACACTGCGTCATGGCCAAAAGTTAGCCTATATGGTGTTGTACCTATGGCTTCTTTTGGGGACGTTCGACAAGCCCACAGAATCTGGTCTAACGTCTTATGCCAATTTTTTGACTTCTTCCCAACATGCTTTTTTATCAAGCCAATCACTACTTTGTTCGCTGCTTCGACTTGACCATTTGCCTGTGCATAATAAGGCGTTGATGTTAGGAGTTTGAAACCTGTTTCCTGAGCAAATTCTTGCATCTTTCGACCGGTGAAAACTGATCCTTGATCAGTAGTTATAGTCTCAGGGATTCCATACCTAAAGATAATGTTCTTTTGAATAAATTCAATGACATTCTCTTGGTCTACATTGACTAAAGGGATAGCTTCGATCCACTTAGTAAAATAATCAATGCCTACCAATATATATTTCTGACTCTTTGATGATGCTGGTCGAATCTCTCCAATGAGGTCCAACGCCCATCCTCTAAAGGGCCAAGGTTTCACTATCGAGTGAAGTTCGCTTGCTGGTACATGTTGGATGCCTGTATGGACTTGACATTCTTGGCAACCTTTAGCGAACTCGACACAATCTTTCAGCATAGTGGGCCAGTATAGTCCTTGTCGAAACAACAACCATTTCATCTTATGGCCTGCTTGGTGAGCCCCACATGCTCCAGCATGCGTAGTCGAAAGGGCTATGTATGCCTCAGTTTCACTTAAACATTTTAGCAATACCCCTTCAGGCGTCTTCTTGAATAACTCATTACACATGAGTACATAACTCAACGCCCTGTACTTTGTTTTTCGTTCTGTCGAAGCTCCTGGATTTTGAAGATAATCCACAATGGGCTTCCTCCAATCTTGTTCTGACAGATTATCTATGAACGAAATTTCGAAGTTACTTTGATCAGCATATCCTAGTCTTGTCGATTCCAAGTCTGTTGGTGATAGACAAGTTGCTTTTATCTTTTCTCGAACTTCGATTGCTCTTTGTAATCTCGTTTTTGAAATCTTGTACCCAGATGCAATTTGTGCCAAGTCGTTGGCTATTTGATTTTCCACTCTGGGTATGTGTCGAATATTGACCATTTCAAATTTTTTCAACAAACGATTCACTATCACAAAGTACATAATGAGATTCTCTCTTATGCATTTATATTCTTTTGTGACTTGCTTAATGACTAACTCTGAGTCTCCCATTATTTCGACTAGAGTTGCCCCCAATTCCAACAATATTTCAAGGCCAGTAATTAGAGCTTCATACTCAGCCTCATTGTTCGAACAAGAACCTGATATCTTGTACTTGAATGTTGTTGGAATTTTTTCTGGAGAAATGATCAAGACTCCTACTCCTGTTCCATCTTTATGGCTGGAACCATCGAAGTAGAATTTCCAAGGTTCTATCTCCACATAATTAATATCCTCAACTTGAATTGAGTGGTCGACTATAAAGTCTGCAACCACTTGTCCTTTCACTGCCTTAAGACGCATAAAGGTCAAGGAGTATTCAGTTAATGCTAGTGCCCACTTGCCAATTCGACTGTGCAAGATAGGTTTCGACAACATGTACTTGAAAACATCAAAATGAGACGAAACATACACATCAACTGGTTTTATATATTGCTTGAGTTTTGTACAAGAGAAATATAGACATAGACACAATTTTTCAACTTCGCTATATCTAGTTTCTGCATCGTTCAAAACTCTACTAAGATAGTAAATGGGTCTTTCGACTCCATTCTCATCTTCTTGGGCTAACATGCTTCCCAAAGTTTTGTCGGATGCAGCAATGTACAATCTCATACTCCTATTGCTACAAGGAGGCACCAAAATAGGTGGCTTAGTGAGGTACCCTTTGATTTTGTCGAAGGCTTCTTGTTGCTCTTGCCCCCATTAGAACCCTTCTTTATTCAGTCGAAGTAAGGGTGAAAAGGCCTGAGCTTTCCCACTTAGGTTAGATATAAATCTCCTTAAGAAATTTATCTTGCCTAACAGAGATTGCAGTTCCTTCTTATTCAATGGCGCTTTCGCTTCCAGAATAGCCTTCGTCTTGTTCTGGTTGATTTCGAATCCTTTCTTGTGGACCACGAAGCCCAAGAAATCTCCAGCTTTCACACAGAATGCACACTTCAAAGGGTTCATCTTCAGACCATGTTCTCTCATTCTTTCGAATGATTGTCGAAGGTGGTCAATATGATTCTTCCTGGAAACAGATTTTATAACAATGTCATCAATATATACTTGCATAAAAGTGTTAATAAAATCATGGAAGATAGAATTCATTGCTCGCTGGTATGTTGCCCCAGCGTTCTTTAGGCCAAAAGGCATCACTACCCATTCGTAAGTGCCTAGAGCCCCAGGGCATCGAAAAGCTGTTTTCGACACATCCTCTTCAGCAATGAATATTTGATTATATCCTGAATAACCATCGAGCATACTCAGGTATTCATAGCCAGCGGAAGAATCGACTAGCATTTCCGCCACAGGCATAGGATATTCATCTTTGGATGTAGCAGCATTTAAATCTCTGAAATCTATGCACACCCTTAATGTACCATTTTTCTTAATAACTGGCACAATGTTTGCAATCCATTCGACATACCTTGTAACGCGTATGAATTTGCATTTCAACAGTCTTTCGACTTCCGTTTTGATCTTCGACAGTACTTCTGGAGCGAAGCGTCTTGGACTTTGCTTGATTGGCTTCTTCCCAGGTTTGATTGGCAACTGAAGTTCTACCAATCCTCTGTCGAGACCAGGCATTTCGTCGTAATCCCATGCAAAACAGTCCTTGAACTCTTTCAACAATTGGATTACTTCCAACCTAAGTTCTGGGTCAATTTTGGCGCTGATGTAAGTTGGCTTTTTCTCTGACCCTTCGCCTAAGTTGATTTCTTCTAAAGGATCTTGTGCTAACATTTTAATGTTGTTCGCCAAGGGGTCCTTTTCGAAGCCCAAAGGCTCATCGTCATAGATGGCGTCGAGCCTCTGTTCCTGCATTCCTTCTGGCATGATATCAGGAGGTTCTGGATCGAAATCCTTTCCTGGACCTGCAGCAGATAACTGTTGATCATTGGCCTGTGTGGCCATGTACTTTACTTCGGCTTCGAGAGCCGTTATCATCTTTGTTTCGGCTACATAAGCCGAAATTCGCTTCAATGATTGTGACTCAGTCATTATCACTGAATTCAATTCCCCAACCAGTTGGTTGGATATCAGTTAACCCACTGAATTCTATGTGGGACAAGTCTTCTCTGTCCCATTGGAAACCATGCTCAGGATGCAGGTATAGGGAACAAAAAGTATTTGGCGCTGGCGCCAAGTCGAAGTCAGGTGTTGGACATGGCCCTATGTGAGCCAAGTTCTTGTCGAAATCTGCCAGCCCTAGGTAATTCACTTCGCCCAGGTAGTAGCTTTGATCTGCCTCTATGTTTTCGACCATCCCATCTGGACGCCATAGCAGCAGCCTCTGGTGCATTGATGATGGCACAGCTCCAACACCATGAATCCATTCACGGCCCAACAAAAGATTGTAGTTAGGTTTGGCCGATATGACCATAAACATTGTTGGTCGAAGGATAGATCCTACCTTGATATCTAGTTGGATCACTCCCATAGTGGTCCCTATGCCACCCTCATAGTTCGACAGGACCATGTTGTGAGGCTTAATGTCCTCATCCCTTTTGCCAATTTTCCTTAGCATAAAGTGAGGAATAATGTTAATTGTTGCCCCACAATCCACCAAGATTTTATTCACTGTAGTTTCTTCGAGTTTAGCCCTTATAAATAAAGGCTTGAGGTGATTTTTCATCGCCTCTGTAGGTGGTTCGAAGAACCCATTTTGTTCCTCAGTAGTGCCATTGTCCATGACGAAATAGCACACTGGCCTATGTTTGGCCATTTCTTGCTCCAATTCGCAGTCACTTGTTTCGACCTCCACCTTTCGGTTGAATTCTCTGGGCAGCACTGAGACTATATTCACCATTATGTCCAAAGTATCATCAGACTCAGAACCATCTTCGTCTTCGATTTCACCTTGGTTAGGCCAAACTAGCCTGTTGGTTACTGGCTCTCTTTCTAGAGGTTTCCTTTGCTTCCTTAGAGGAACATTTGAACTGGTTTCTGCCTTTGGTTCATTGGCAGCCTCCCTCTCAGCTTTTCGTCTCCTTTGGTATCTCCTCCATTGAGATCGAGACATGGGATTTTTCCCTTTGTAGTTGCTTGACACTTGTGCAACTTTAGGTGCAGCAACTTGAGGCTCTTTCTTTTGTGTTAAAGATGAACCCCTTGGCACGTCGAAAGAGTGCCATCTCTCCTCACTTGGCCTCTTTCGACCAGATGTTTTGTACCAGGTATCTACTGGCACATTTGTTGGAGGCCTGAAAGTCAATGGCCTCTTTTCTTGGTTTGAACCTCTTTAGGAGGCTCTTTTGGGGTCATGTCGAAGATCAACATTTTCCCTTCTCTTATTTGCTGCTCTTACGCCTTGAATATGCTCAGCAACTTTTTTGTCAAAGATCGAACTGCATCTTGGACACAGCATCACCTCTGACTTCTTTTTCTGGCATCTTTGCAGAAAATCTGCCAGATTTTCATTTTCCCGAGGGAAAGCAGTCTTGTTAGCTTGTTCTTGCCTCATGGCCTCCTCTGATGCTTTTGGGTCAGAGAGTTCGACCATGTTGACATTCATTGCATCTTTGTTGGCAAGAGTCAACTGCTTCATTTGAATCTCCAAATTCTCCGTCTGGCCTTGAACTGTGGCCAAGTGAGAACTGGGTTTTGGTCCAGTTTTTTGTGCTTCAACGGTCTCCAGCTTTGGGCTTTCGACCGCTTTCTGAACCGCTTCAATTGTTTTTCTGGATAAATTCCCAGAGAAACTGCCAAAGATTGGCATGTTGATATGGTCCTTTGAGACTTCGACCATTGTGATTCCTGGCCTCTTCGACTGGTTCCTGGATGCCTCGATCACGTTCACCTCAGAAGGCTCAGCATAGTGGGCTTCAGCCTGCAACGGATTTGAGTCGACAGCCATGGGGGTCTTGTCAGCAAACTTCAACCTCCCTTCTTCGATAACGTCTTGCACAAGATTCCTGAAAAGAAAACATTGAGAAGTTTTATGGCCCAAAAAATTATGATATTTGCAAAAACCTCTCTTCTTTCTTTGATCAAGAGGAGGCACTTTTACCCCTGGGGGTACTATCATTTGGCCATCTTTTACAAGCAAGTCAAAGATCTCATCACATTTTGTGATGTCAAAACTATAAGTCTTTTTGGGGAACCTATCGTTGGTCCTTTCTGGACCAATGGGATTTTTCCCACTTGAGGGGACTAACAGTTTGCAAGAGTATGGTGGCCCTTGTTTTAGTTCCGCTAAATCGACTTCTCCTTCTTCGACAGTTATAGTATCGTCGAAGGATTCTGGATCTTCGTCATCCATATCAACATACGCTATCCTCTCTCTCTTATGAGTTTTTGTTGCCTTTGCCTTTTCAGCTTTGAGGCGTTCTACCTGTCGAACTCTATCGGCCAGTTGGGCCATGTCTCTCAGGTATTGAGTGTCTAACTTCTTCCTAATGGAATAATCTAAACCGCCTGCGGCTATTTCGACTAACTCATGTTCCGGCACTTGTGTATAACATCTCGCTTTGAGCAACCTAAACCTATTTAGATATTCGTCTATAGGTTCAGTGAAACGTCTCTTTACACTGGCCAATTCTTTCAGGCTTATCTTGGTTTGCCCCATGTAGAATTGTTCATGGAACAATCTTTCCAACTGGGTCCAATGATGGATCGAATTGGGGGGGAGAGTTGTAAACCAAGTAAAAGCGTTCTTTGTTAAAGAACTCGGGAAGTACTTAATCCTCAGCTTTTCGTTATTCAAAATATTTCCTGCTTCGATCAAGTATCTCGCCACATGTTCGACAGTAGATTCTGTCGTGTCCCCAGAAAACTTAGTGAATTTGGGGACTTTACATCTAGGAGGTAAGTCTGTTTGTAACACGTATTCTGACAACGGGGATGTGAAGTTGGGCCTTCTAAAGCCCATGTTCATCCCATTTTGAGTCATGATCCTTTCGATCATGGTTGCCAGATTATTTTCCAGACCCATGTTTTGGTATTGGATATGCTGAACTACTTCGTCAGCATTTTGGTTTCTGTTAACTAACCTTATCTCTGGCGTTATTACCCTAGGTTCCTCGACAGGTTGCTCCAATCGTGCCCTAAGGTTTTCTTCGACAGGCTGTTGGACCTGGTTGATAGTGGTTTCTTCCTCTAAGAACAAACCCTGGTTTCCCCTTATTTGCGCCCTTTGGGGCTGTCGAATAGGTTGGGGTACTCCAAAGAAATCAGCCAAACGCGTCATTTGCGCTGTCATCTGCTGATTCGATTGAGTAGTGTTTTGTATCAGAGGGTTCAACACTGTACTTAAAGTTTGTGCCAACATTTGCACCATATCATGGTTGCTTTCGTCCATTTGTTGCCTCAAGACTGCTGTCGAGGCATTTGTAAGGCCATGTGCTACTTGGGACGTTCCTCCTAAGAGTTGGGTCCTATTTCTATTCGCCATACCTACTCCAGAACCTTGGAGTGGCGAAGAGGCACTCACTAAAGGGTCTGAAAAAGTGGACGCAGCATTCGTCAGGCTAGCCAAGTCAGAAGTTGGCATGCCATAGAGTGGTTCTCGATTATGACCGCCTGTCATAAATCCTGGGGGAACGAAAGGCCTTGTGCCTAGATTTCCCCTTGGTGGGGGAGTTCCCAAAGGCACTCTGGGGCCTGTGAACGGAGGTAATGGCCCCGTTGATGTGACCGTTACTGCTGGTGTCGAACCAGCGGTCATCGCTTCACTTACGGTCGGGATAACCGTTGCTCCCACATTCGTTTGTGGGATTTCGTTATTGTTTGGCGGATTCGCCATCTCTTCCCTTCTTCTAGCAGTATTGTGATCGTTAGTGTATATTCTACCACTTCTCAATAACATGCAACACTCCTCGAGAAAGATGAGATTATGTTCAAAAATCAACACACAGTCCCACCGGGTGTGCCAATTTGTTTACCGTGGTTATTGGTAAACAACCGCTGATCCTCCAAATGGTTACTTATTTGGTTACTCGCAGGATCGATCAGATTGATCCTAGGACATAGGTTGATTTTGAGGTTTTGATTAAATTGGATAATGGTTAAATGACAATAAAATAAAGAGGCTTTAAGTAAATTGCATGAAGAAATAGGCTTGGTAAAATAAATGAAGGCTTAAAGTAAAGGACTTCGACAGGGAAATAAAGAAGAAAGCAAGTAAAGTTTCTGGAAAAGTAAATGACTTTGATTAATAAAGTTGGTGTTTCACACATACATTCTCAACAATTCTTTCTCACACGCTGGGTACTCGAATCTATATGAGTGACTTTGTATATAATTGTGAACACACGCGAGAAACTGCGGGAACTACTACTATTTATACTAAAACATCCCAAGTAACCGTCGGGCAGTTACACTGCTTCGAGATGATTCCACTTGGCACGTTCTCAACGTTCGACGCTCCAGATCTCTGCACGTTGCACTTGGTAACCGCTGGAAACCGTTTTCCCTCCAAACGCTTGAATTTCAAACCGTTCCACTCTGAACCATCGAACATCTTCGTCGAGAAGCATCTTCGACGAGAAACACCTTCGACATCGAAGGCAACCAACTTCTCCTTTGGAAGAAATCTTCTAAGTACATTGCCATCTTTCGATGGGCATTTCGACGGACCCAGCTGATCGAAAACATCCTTCAGCTTTAATGGCTGACATTAATGAAACAAGGGTGTCGAATTTAGGAGCCAACAGCGTGGTATGAAATGTCCAGAGGGGGTGATGGTGAATAAAAAGTAATCAGGCCCCACCAAAGGAGGCTCATGCGTGCTTGTGAGTGAGAAAAGGAAAGGAAATTACAAAAAAAAAATGATAAAATGTCCCATGCCTGGCTCGAACCCATGACCAAGCATAGTAAGACCTTATACGCACGCGCTCTCTACCACTGGGGTGGCTATACATCTGGTATTTAAAATAAAACCAACATATTATATTACACGTCAAGCCCTAGGCCTTCACTTCATCTTCTTCCTCATGCCATGTTCAAAGCTTCATTTTCAAATCTGTGACTTTCTCATTTCTCAACAAAAATTAAAACTGTAAACATGAAAGTTACTCCATTTTTCCTCACAATTACAGAAATGTAAATTACTAAAACTATAAATCAAATATGAACATGAATTTTGAATGGTACCAAATCTGACCTAATTTTTTCAAAAAGTTCAACTCTATAATTCTTACAACTCAATCAATATTAATGAAATCTAAGGACATGGTCATCTTCAGGGCTATGATGTCTATATTTTATATTTGAAAATAGAAGCCTAACAATGCCTATATAAAGAGATTGAAAGTCAGAAATTTTACCTCAAAAATAGAAATCGTGTTTTGCAAATGAGCTCACTTCAAGGTGTTTTAATAATTTGGTTAGCTTCACTGAACCTCCAGAAGCTATTACAATGCTCACCTTGTGCTGAAAGTGTCTGGATTGTTCTAGAGAAGTCAATGTGCAAGCAACTATTTTTGAAAATGGAAGATGGTGATAGAGGTGTTATAGAACTGTAACAGGGATTGGGATAGCTTCTATATGAGGTAAGGAAGCTTTGTGAATGGTTTGGCCAAGAAACGCACGAGTGGATTTGAAGATGGGTGTGTAAAGTCAGAAATGACACAAAAATGGAAGTTTTGGGCAATTTCTGGCTTGAGGGAGTTTGGGAGTGTTTGAGGGCTTGTAATATCTTGTCTTAGCTCACAAATAGTGCTACTATTTATAAGCAAGAGGTTTGGAGTGCTCAAACTAATCAGATTTCAAAATCACATGTTATGGCTAGGTTTCTTGATTTTGAAGCAAAGTTGACAAACATCTTTCTAAGGTATGGTACAAGGCAATCTAGAGTGTTTAGAAGCTTTAAACACGTTTCTTTTGGCTTGTAGATGAAATGTGTGCAGAAGGAACAAGTGCAAAGCTCAAGAAGAGTGGACTTTATGATTAAAGTGAACTTTTCAAGAATGGATATGTTACTTTCTTCCCAAAATGGAAAATTGTCTTGGACAAGGCTTGAATCACTTGGATAATGGATTAATAAATTTTGTAAACCATTAATTATGGAGTGAAACACAAGTCTGAGGCATGCGAAGCAAATATTATGAAACATGGCCATGGATTCGGTTATGTGTTCATCAGAAAATTGCCTTGTAATTCAAGCATGAAACCCTAACTTTATTTCTTCAATTCTCCTAGATCAAGAATAATCTCAATGAGTTCTTTAACTTTTTAGAAAGATTGTAACATCCACTACAACCTTCATTTTGGACATTTTTGAAGAATCAACTTGGAACTATGTGAAAAGTTACCATGAAGCTGGTAGCAAAAATCTGCCTAAAACACTCAAAATTTCACTAAGTGTTTTTTATACCATGTACATGACTTTATGAATTTATAACTTAAAATCCAAGATTTTATAGAACTTGTTGTATTCTAAATTTTTTTAGATCTCATTGAGATCTACAACTTTCATGTTGGAAGTTTTTCTTGAATCATCTTGCATCTTTGTGAAAAATTGGCATATGAAAAAACATCTTTAAAACACTTAGAAAAATTTCTAAGTCTTGGAAACTTTGACTTTTCAAAATGAATTTTGACTTTCTTAATTTCTTGACGATCAAGTTTCATAGTTTTGCATGTCTTGATGAAATATGATCCTTGAAACTTAATTTTGATCAAATAGCCAAAGTTTGACTTTTCAGTGTACAATTGATTTTTCATCAATTGACCAAATTTCAACTATCAATCAATTGATCTTGGGAAATAAATTGAACCATGAAATTAGGTTAAGATGATGCATTTTAATACTTGATATCATGTTTCAAACCAATAAGTCATGTATTAGGTCAAAAGTCAAAAATCAAGCCTTCTCATTGAAAACCCTAATTTTAACCATTTTGCCCTTTTGATGACCTGAGTAATTTTCTTGGGGAATTATGATCAAAACTTGATAAAATAATACATATGAGCTTAAAATGTTGATATGGGTGAAAAATTATGAGGTTTGACTGTAAGTTAACCATAATTGACTTTTTACCCAATACAGCTGATTTTAGGTCATCTGATCAATTGACTGAATAAACTTGAACTGCAAGACTTGAACTTTACATGAGAAATCTTGAAAATCCATAATGATCCATGAAAGTCATATGAGGCATTAAAATTAAAATTTTCCTTGTGAAAACTCAAACCCTAATTTGAGGTATCAGTGTTAAGGGGGTGTCTTGACCTAGTCAATCCTTGTGCAAGCTTGAGCCATTGAAGATCTTGTGGGAAATGTCTTGATAAATGAGAGGGAAAATTTTGGGTTACAACAGCCGCCCTTGTTCAATCTTCTAAAACCTGAAGAGTTAGATTGGCAGGTCCGCCATTCGTGACTTGAAGGTGAAAGATGATTAAACACTAGAGTACCCAGGAATTTGCACTCGATGATGTTGTTGTACCCCAAAATTTTCCCTCTAATTTTACTCAACACATACTCCTTGATATCCTCAATTTGCTCAGGTTTGCCCAATAGTTGACCAGACAAACTCTCTCCTAAGACAGGTTGTCTCAAATTAGGAATTCCATTTTCATCAAGATAGGTGGACTCCAAAGACCTCATATGCTCTCCTTGGTCCTAATATGTTCTCAAGACCCTACATGTCAAGTTTCATGCCTTGCAGAAGAAGTTTGCTCAGTCAACTGCTCAGATGCTTGAGAATCGACTATATTAGGTCAAAAGTTAACTGTGATCGACATAAAGTCAAACTTCAAGATTTTTGGTCAACATTAACATTTTTAAGTGACTTTCATCATTTGATCAAGGGCTGATCATGATTCCTCAAGGAATACTCCAGATTCATCAAAACCCAAAAGTTGCTAAATTAGGATTTCTCAAGAAAAGTCAACCAAACTATGACCAAGCATAACTTCCACATGCTTTATCAGAAATTTTCCATCCAAAGCTCATTTTGAAGATGTAATTCCCTATAACTCATCTTCAGCCCACAAGTTCAAAGTATGCACCCACAAAAAGATATGAATTTCTACATTATGGGTCCTTTTGAAAAGTCAACAAAAACACCTTTTGGGTTAAAGCTTCTTACAAGAACATGGAAGACTCAATTGAGATGAGACCAAAAATGTTGCTTAGGGGACATCCTAAGATTTCTAAAAAGTCCAAGAACACCTCTATAGAGTTAAAATTGGAGGAGATATGCCTTGTCAAAGTTGACCCTTTTTTGCAAACTTGCCAAAAGTCAAATAGGCTCTAAATTACATTTTTTGTCAAATGGGCCTAATTATTTATGCTTGCACCTCACTTATAATATGGTCCTCGATCCAAATATTCACCCACACATTATTTTCTTCATTTTTCGATTTATTTTTATTTTTTATTAATAAAAAATTTAATTAAATCAAATAATTGGTGAATAATAGCAAAGATATGATTAGATCTGATTTTTTGATAGGCTTGCAATCAAAATATGCTCAGTTATCAAGACCAAAACGAATCAAGCATAATTGGTACAAGAAAGGGATGATTAGGCTCAAAATAGCAAGTTTACATATAGCATGGAAATCAAATCAAATCTCCAATAATTGCAAAGATTCAAGCTAAGTTTATAACCCTAATTCACTCTAAGATATATAGGGAACATGTACAAGGCATGAGAAAAGGTTTTGCAGTCGTGGAGGAGAAAGAACAAACTTAAAAAAGTGGACAAAAAGTATGACTCAGTTTTCACTCCACAGGGCCTTTCAGAACAATTCAAAGCCAGAAATCAAATCCTGGAGCATCCCTGAAGCCAACTGGATCATTTGCAAGTCTTATCTCGCCCAGAAACACACACAATCACTCCCAGATTTTGCTTATTTTTTTCCAAATTGATTATTGAATTTCCTGCATCATTAGCATATTTAAGTGATATATTTATGATCATGGATATGTTTGCAACCTGACTGGATGATTTAATTGTGTTTTTGACGCATACATGTGCCTTTGCCATTATTAGGGTTTTCGTGTGCGTTTTAGGGGTTTGTCACATAGGTTAAATTGGGCCAAAAGAAGAACACCATGATGTTCACGAGATCAAGGCGAATTGATCCACATAATTGGAAGTAATTTATCATGTGTCTTGTGCATTTTGGAAATTCACAGGGCTATAGCTACAAACACATGGTTGTAGGTAAAAGGTATGCAGCTAAGACGACAGAGGAAGGTAGAAGAAGATTAGGTGTGAGCCAATCAGTGAACCATTTGAAATCTCGCGCACGTTTCCCACTAACCCACTTGTTTTCTATATTATATTTTTCTTCTATTATTTGTACAACTAACACATACAGCCCAGTGGAAGAGCGCGCTAGTGGTAAGTGTGAGGACCTGGGTTCGATCCCAGATCCAAGCATTTTCTTATTTTCTCAATTTCTGTTCACAGATCTAGTGCATCAACCTTGCACGCGCCTCCCATACTCCTCAAGTCATCACCAATGGATCCCAGCCTCTCCAGATCTAACGCATAACAGTGGGGGATCTACGGTACACCCTCAAGTCAATGCCACAGGAAAGCACGCGCTGACTGGGCTTGAAGGACTATTGGGCATGGAAATTTTAGGATCACACCCCCTATTATTCAACATAAAACAGGCCCTTTCTTAATTCATTTTTTTATTATTTCTTCTATTTCTTTTATTTCAATTAATTGGTTTAATTATTTTTCACTAAAAATAAATTACTTTTTTTATTAATCATAAAATAAACAAATCACAAAAAAAAAGAGTTTTTTTACATAAAATATTTATTTTAATGTAATTAGTAAGTTAGGTAAATTTAATTTCTTTTTCATAATTAAAAATAATTAGAAACTAGGTTCATTTAATTAAGATGTTTTTTTCTCAAATAAAAACCACAAAAATCCATAAAATCTTTTTTTTACAAAATATTTTATTTTCTAGAATCATTTAATTTAGTTTAAATTAGGTTAATTTCAATTTCTTTTTTATAATTAAAAAATGATTAGAATTAGGGTTTTAATTGTACATAACCTAATTAAGTCTTTTCTCAAAAAAAAACTTAAATATTTTTTCAATTAGATTTTTAGGGTTCTCAATTTTTCTCGCATTTAATTTTCCGCGCGCATTTTAATTTGTTTTATTATTATTGTACTTGTTTCGAGTTTGTAATAGTTTAAATTAGGGTTTTAAGCTTCCGCATTTTTATTTTCTATCAAGATAATTATGTAACTGTCAAAGCCTTGTAATAGCTAGGTTTATTTTTCGCACTTTAAATTCCTGCAAATATTTAACTGACTAGATGAATGCTAATAGGATTGTATGGGAAGATTACTTGAAATTAAAATGGTAGATCACCTAATATGCAAAGACTATATAACTGAAACAATTCACATGCACATATTCACTCCTAGGGTTTACCCCACTTCGGTTGCCTTCGGTAAAACAGTCATTAAGCATAGGAGATTTTAGTGGTTGCCCTCCAGTCTAAAAGATCAAAATGTCCCATTCGAATGTTGCCTCGGAAATGTTGACTCGGAAAGATCTTAAGACTTTAGAGTTACTACTAAAGTTTTCTAACTATTGCTTTAGTGATTGTACTTGTCCCTTTTGAATGTCCCTTACAACTCCAACGGCGGTGCTACCTACTCCTTAATAGTGGGATAGCGCTGTCTAAAGGAAACGAGAACAAATAATCTTTTTTCGAGTAGGTAAAATCTTAAGTACTTGCTCAATAAAAACTTTTCACACAAACACCTTTCAAAACCAATTTTCAAAACAAACTTCGTCACACCCTTAAGGACTGATACAATGATATCACGAAGTAAAACATTTTCAAAAAAACAAGCACACACAAGCAATTTTAAAAATGAGCAAATACCTAAGAGCCCATTGAAAACCATGGATAGAAAGGGTGCTAACACCTTCCCTTTCTATAATCTACCCCCCGTACTCAAAATATCTTGAAAAAAGGTTTTTTCTATTTGTTGTACCCCAAAATTTGCCCTCCCATTTCCTCAATATTTTCTCATCACAAGACCCTTGGAGCTCAAGATCAAGTTAGGGTTTGCTCTGCTCAAGACTCCTCCTTGCACTGTTGACCCAAATTAGGGTTTGAGTTTGCACAAGGATGTTTTGACCTAAAATGCCCAAAATTACTTTCATGCTTCATGTTGGACTCACAAGTTTATCCATACCAAGTTTCAAGCCTTGATTCCAATCTTTGCCCAGTCAATTGGACAGTTGACCTAGAAATCAACTGTATTGGGGAAAAAGTCAACTGTGGTCAATTGACAGTCAAACCTCATGATTTTTGACCCACATCAACATTATGAACTCATATGGACCATTTGATCAAGTTTGGATCACAATTCCCCAAGAAATTTGATCAAAACACCAAAAGGGCAAAATGGTCATTTTTAGGGTTTTGAATGCACAAAGGCAATTTTTGACTGTTTGACCTAGACAATGGCAAACCAAGCTCACATATGGAATCAAGGACTCAATGGCATTGTCTTGACATGTTCAACAAGTTCAAAAGATCCCAAATGCACAAGATTGACAGATGAATTTTCCAGTCAACTAAGCAAAATTTGACTGTATACTGAAAAGTCAAACTTTGATTTTTTGGTCAAAATCAAGTGTCAAGATTCATTTTTCATCAAGACATGTCAAATTATGAAACTTGTTCATCAAGAAACCAAAAATTGCAAATTAGGGTTTAGAATGAGAAAATTTCATAACTTAGAATTTTTCTAAGTTATGAAACTTCCTAATTTTTTTCCTAACTTTGTCCCATCTTTTCATCAAGATACATTTGGATTCAAACAAAACTCAAAACATGAAAATTGTAGTCTATGGCAAAATCTACAATTTTGAATCACAAAGTTTTCTCAAAAGAAGCTTGTAGCTCAAGTTTTGATTTTTGGAACAAGGGTGCAAAACATTCTTAACTTAGAAATATTTTGACCTATTTTAGGCAGGATTTTTGCCCAACTTCATGGCCACTTTTCACATGCTTCCACTTGGAATTTCAACTTGCATTACAAAGATGGATTGTAGTACACATTCCAAGCTTTCCAAATTGTCCAAGAACTTCTCAAACACCCTTGTGGTTAGGGAGAATCGAATTTGTGAAGATGGGCAAAAGTCACTTTGTTCATAAGCCATGTACATGTTCATAACTTGGGCATTTTTGAAATCAGCTTGCACAAGCTAGATTTCAGGCCTTTAATCCTTCTTACACTCAATAATTAAATGCATAACCATTGTGCCAAGATGTTATTTTGTGCATTTGGTCATTACATGAAGAATTAAGCCATATATGGAAAAAGCATTTTATCCATTCTTGTAAAGAAGCACTTTATGTCAAAAAACAAATCCAAGAGGCATGGGCAAGATCTTGAGGGCTAGAATTGTGTACACATTTCACTCTGATCAAGAAGAAGAGGTGCAGCATAGTTTAGGGCTTTGGACAAGCTTGTATAGAAACTCACATTTCCTTGCTTCACATTGAAGAAACTTTTGCATATTGAAACATAACTCACATTCCTGTCAAGCCAAGCCTAAACAAACTTCTTGAACACTTTCCAAACATCAAACCAAGTCTGAAACACGACCAAACCACCTCCAATACCTCCTCAAACATAGAAACACCATCCTCTTGCAAAAACAGGTCACCTGCTGCAGATTGAGGTCCACAACTCAATCCACTCGTGCACTTTGGCTAATAACCTTGCAAACACATTCCATACCATCCCTTGAAACTGTTCTAAGCCCTAAACACCAGCTGTAACACTCCTAACCCCATCTGCCATTTCCATTTTTCAGTTTTGCAGGTGAACTTCCATAGCTCGTTTCAGTCAGTTTCAAAGCAAGCTAGAGATTGGAGAAGCATCCCTGAACTTCAAGCAAGTTGTGCAAGTCCTCACATTGCATTGAAAGTACCTCCATTGCTGTACACGATTCAAGATGAAGAGGTAAAAACATGGACTTCTATCTCTCAATCTAGGAAGAGTTAGGCTTAGGTTTATGAATGAAACATGTCCTACTCATGGCCCTGAAGCTACCCATATCCTCACTTTCCATTTATTTTGTGTGTGCTAAGAGAATTTAAGACATGAACATTGAAAAAAACTTAGGTTAAAAATTGGGGGAGAGGAAATTCTCTCTCATTTCTGAGAGTTAGAACAACTTTTTTATATGTATGGATTCGTGATTTAATGCTCTACATAGTTTATGTTGTGAGTTTTGGCTGAAAATCAAAGAATCAGGAGTTTGTTGTTGAAGCAAGGAAGCGCGCGAATTTTCAAACAAAACTGGCTGGAGGTTGAAGAAGATAGACTTGGGTTGGGCCTGAGTTTTGTTTTTCTGTTTACACCCTTATTTTCCACATACACCCCCTTGGCCCATTGTGTTTTATTTTTATCATTTTTAATTTTTTTCTTTTTGTTTCTGACTTGTTTATTTTTTGTCAAAATATAAAAAATATTAAAAATATTTTTCAACCATTTTTGCATTTTATTTGGATTTTTATTTGTTTTATTTGAATTTATACATATAAATAAACATAATACTTTTCATTTAAAATACTAAACATAATACAAATACATTTTATTTTCTGATTTTTATTTTATTTTATCTTTTGAAAACATTTTCTAAAAAATATACTTTTTTTTTGTAAATAATAAATATTTTAATTTTTTGTATATATTTAATATATTTAATACATAATATAAATACTTATATAATTATTAGAATATTTAGGATAAAAACATAAAAATAATACATTTTTCATTTTATTAATATTTGACCTCAAAAATCACTTTTTTACAATATACTTTCTTTTTATTTATTTTTTGTATATAATTAATAAATATTGTATATATTAAATAATAAATGCTTTTTATTTAGCAAATTAGGGTTTTGCCCTAAAAAAACCAAAATATCCAAAATTGATTCTTTTATTTTTTGTTTATATTTCACATAAAAAATACTTTTCCCATACATATAAAAACCATTTTTGTGCATAAAATACATTTTTGCATATTTATTTACTTAATCATTGTACAATTAATCTTTGTATATTCAATTTGGATGTAATAGCTTAGATTTCAATTTCTTGTTAAATATCCCCATTTGAACATTTGTACCCCCCATCCCATAATTGTGTTGTAATAATTTAGGATTTTATTTTTTGCATTTTAAAGCTTTCTAAGTATGCCATGATAGACTTAGGGTTTGTATGCAAATCAAAAACAACAAATAGTTTGACCTAATTCAAAGATAAAAAAACATGAAAATGGACAACACCAATCACACTTGCACCCCTAGGGTTACTCCACTTGTTGCCTTCAATAATGGGACATGTTGCATGTTAGGTGTCTTTGGCAAAACAAAACAATTCAAATGATCATAGTCCCTCGATGACGCTTTCGAAAGTTGCCTAAAAATGATCAAGTCCCTTAAAGGAAAAGTTGCCAAAGACACTTGGCACTATTGCATTCATGGTCTAAACGATGACCCGCGCCTGTCCCGTTAACATCCTAACACAAGATTGTCCACCAAATACAATGGTGGAACAAAATTGTTAAAAGGGTTAAAACATAGAGAAAACCTTTGAGTAAATTTAGGGGTAGACAAACTCTTAGTTACTTGATCAAACTTGCAAAAACACTTGCTTACTTTTCAAAACACACATCACAACACACTTTTAAAACAACTTTCAAAAACATTGAAAACTTTTCAAAAGACATACACATTTGTATACATTCAAACATGAATCATTGCAAAGGTTGCCACCACATTGGCCTCTTTTCAAAACATTTTCAAACCCACACACAAAGCACCATTTCAAACAATTGAAAGCACCATTTCAAACAATTGAAAATCAAGGCAAGTTGATCTAAGCAAGTAACTAAGAGCCCATGGATAACCATGGATAGAAAGGGTGATAATACCTTCCCTTTCTATAATCTACTCCCCGAACCCAAGAAAACATCTCAAAGATTTTTGCTGTGCTTTTTAACCTTTCCTTAGGATAAAATAAAAAGTCGGTGGCGACTCTTGCTCAACCGAAACATTTGCGAAAACAAACGCAAAACCTCAAGTAAGTTCTCCCACCGTATCACACTATTCTTTTTCCTTTTCCATGATTGGATGAAATAAAAGTCGGTGGAGACTCTTGCTTACCGCAACATTTTGCAAACAAAAAACTCAAACGCAAACCAGTATTAACAGTTGGTTCTGCCACCGTATCACAAAATTAGCGACACTGCTGGGGAAAAAATAAGTGGGGTATACCTTAGGATCTAGGTCATTAAATTGCTTCTCTTGATTGTCTTGATTGCTTTACTTTTGAGGGTTTGTTTGGGGTTACTATAGATCCTACACCCGAATCTGGGGGCACTTTTTAGGTAAACAACAATAGATCGTGGAGACTGTACGGTGTAGACCGATATGGTTTAAGTGGTGGCTGTGTTGGTGTGGCACTTTGGTTGGTACCAGTATCCTTCATGGGGAAACGAGGAGAATACGGCGCCGCTGCATAGTGTCGTAAAGCACTAACAGACCTTAGAACCTTAGTTGAACAAACTTGGCCATTAGAAAGTAGTGAGATAGCCGACCTTGGTGTAGAGCTTAGGATTGGTTGATACTCGATGCTACACTCATTGAGATCATACTTTCAGGATATTTCAGCCGCAAGAAAAGATTGCTTGAGCTGAGACAATGCCTGATAAAGGAAGGTCAGTGATATTGAGATCCTCTAGAACCCAGTTACTTTTTAAGACAGGTTTAAAACCAACTAAACTTCAAGAGGGTACTACCTTTAACCTCATGCAGGCCTTAAACCTAAGGACTTTGTGTGATTTGACTGTGTTTGCTATAGTTGTGTTTTCTATACTTGTGTTTTCTCATGACATCATGCGTCATAACATGGCATCCATTCTAATTGCACTAACCATTTAAAAGACCAAGGGAATTTATCTTTCTTCTATTTTGCAGATCATGGCTTCCGTTCGTAGGAACACTATTCGAATCAGCTTTGTGAAGATACCTTCCCAACTCAGAGAGCTAGTATCAAGTGTTTCTGAAACTTCTGCGTTCACTAAGAGACATGGTCAACTTCTCAACCTGGTTACTTCAAACTTTGATGAAAAGATGATGAGTGTGATTTTTCAGTTCTTCGATCCCAAGCACCACTGCTTCACCTTTCCAGACTATCAGTTGGTGCCTACCTTGGAAGAATTCTCTCAGCTATTAGATATACCCATTCTTGAACAGTTGCCCTTCAAAGGTCTAGAAGAAGTTCTTAAGCCAGAAGTCATTGCCTTAGCTCTGTATCTGAAACGGGCCGACGTGGTATCCAATTGGGAAACCAGAAGCGGAGTCAAGGGTTTTCTAGCTAAGTTTCTGATAGACAAGGCCCAACTGTTTTAGGATGATATGGATTTTCAGGATTTTGAGGAGGTTTTGGCTCTTCTAATATATGGGATAGTCCTATTCCCTAATCCAGACTCGTTCATAGATGTGAATGCCATCAAGATCTTCCTCTCCCGCAACCCCGTGCCTACCTTGCTCAGAGATATTTTGCACACTCTCCCTACTCGTACCATGAAGAGAAGAGGGGTTCTTATGTGTTGCATGCCCTTGCTGTCGAGGTGGTTTATTTCTCACCTCCCTAAGTCCATATTGAAGAATGAATAAGGTTTGGATTGGTCGCAAAGGATAATGTCACTCGCTTACATGGATATTCGTTGGTGTTCTCGAGCTATGGAAAACACTACTATTATTGACCGCTATGGGGAGTACCCTAATGTCCCATTACTTGGTATCAGAGGGGGTATAACCTACAATCCTTGTTTAGCTCTGCGACAATTTTGTTACGCTCGAAGGGAAGGTCCCCATGAGTTACTTATCGAGGGCATTGTATTTAACTATGAGGATGACACTCACGAGTATCGCTGGAGGTTCATACGAGCTTGGGGCATGGTAAACAGATCTGGCGCCTAGGCTTTGGGGCTAAAGACTTCCATTCCTATGGAACCTTACCTCCAATGGGTACGAGCTCGGGCCCAGAAGCTTATGATGCCCTTCAAGCACAGAACGCCCAGTTCCAACAAATGTTCATAAGTCTGGCAAAAAGGCAGGAGGATCTGAAAGCCCTCATCCTGAAAGAGAAGAAGAAAAAGAAGAAGGTTGTCGGTATTATGAATATGGGCAGAAGGTTTGGAGAGAAGTTGAAGAGACAAGTCGATCTGACCTATTTATCTAAGGAAGGGGAGAATCAGGAAGAAGAGAAGGACCCCAGTCCTGCAGTTTCTGACAATGATGAGCAATATCCTCCTGCTGAGGATAGATACAAGCAATTGGAAGATCGTCTAAGTGCCATGGAAGTTCATAGGACACCTGGACTGGATTTCAAAGAATTAGGATTGGTGTAGGGGGTGGTCATCCCACAGAAGTTAAAAGCTCCCGTTTTTGCTAAGTATGATGGGGTGTCCTACCCAAAGCTCCATCTCCGTTCCTACGTTAGGAAAATTCAGCCCCACACTGCTGATAGAAATCTGTGGGTTCATTTCTTTCAAGATAGTCTATCAGGGACTCAGCTTGAATGGTTCTACCAGCTAAAGGGAGCCAATGTCCGAAACTGGGAAGATCTGGCTGCTGCTTTCTACAAGCAATATCAATATAACGCCGACCTTGCTCCTACTCGTACTCAACTCCAGAGTATGTCCATGGGTGCAAGTGAAGGCTTTAAGGACTATGCACAAAAATGGAGATACTTGGCTGGGAGAGTTCAACCCCCGTTGTCTGATAGGGAGTTGGTTGATTTGTTTTTGGGGACGCAATCTGGTCCATTTTTCAATCATTTGATCGGCAGCTCATCAGCTAGCTTCACCGAGCTGATTTTAAATGGAGAGAGTAGAAGTTGGGATCCAGAGCGGTAAGATACAGAAGGATACCTCTTCGAGCTTAGTAAAGAATCCTTTTGTTGGTAAGAAGGAAGCCAATGCCATATATAGCCCGAGGGACCAAAACAGGGCTGAACATCGTCAGACAGTAATTGCTGTGATGATACCTAGACTTGCAGTTGCTCCACAATGCAACAATCAACAAAGGGTGGAAAGACCACAACAACAGTTTACCCGCATCAACATGACATTGGTTGAAGTGTTACCTCACCTGCTGAGATCCAACTTGGCAACCTTGAAAGAGGCTCCCAAGAATCCAAATACTACATCTCCCCGATATAATCTGATTTCCCGGTGTGCCTATCATTCTGAGAGTCCTGGCCACGATACAAATGACTGCTGGGCTCTGAGGAACAAAGTACAAGACTTGATTGAAGCCAAGGAAATAAAGTTTGATGCTCCGGAGAAGCCAAATGTCATAATGGCTCCCATGCCCAAGCACGACCGTGGAGTTAATGCTGTTGATACTGATTTGTTTGTTACCTCTGTTGATGAAGTTTCTACTCCTCTCATGACTGTCAAGAAAAATTTGTTGTTGGCCGGTTTATTTCCGGGTTATGGTGAAGGTTACCACATGTGTTCGTTGCTACCTTCTGGTTTCCGTTTGCTGAAATTAGGTGTTCAAGGCCTGATAGATAGCAAAGATATTTTGTTTGAGAAAACTTTGGTTCCCGTTGTTCCATCTGAAGACATTGCCATTATAACCATTTCCGCCAATCCTTCTAAGGTTTCCTCGAGAAGACCTGTTAGGATTACATCTGCTCCAAGAATTGCTCCGCTGATAATCACTATTCCTGGTCCTGTCCCGTATGTCATGGACAAAGCTGTCCCATGGCATTATGGTGCCGATGGGTACTATCATGGCATCAAACAAGATCTGAAATATGAAGAGGCAGATCCTGATATTGGTAACATTGTCGGAACCAGCAAAATCACCCGAAGTGGAAGGGTCTTCTCTCCCGAGATTTCCCCTAAGACTGTCAAAAAGCCTATTGTCATTCCATCTGTTGTTCCTGCTAGTACATCCACTACAGTTCCTATTCTTACTCCAATTATTACCCCTGTCCACGAATCGTATGATACCCGCGGCAAGGAAAGTATAGGTAAGCCTTCCCGGATGGAGGCGCCTAAGAAAATTGTTGTGGAAGCCTCTAAGCAAGAAATAGAGGAAATACTGAAAATCATTAAGAAGAGCGACTACAATGTGGTCGAGCAACTGGGGTAGACCCCATCGAAGAAATCCATGTTGTCTTGCTGTTGTGCTCCGAGGCCCATGTGAAGGCTTTGATTGCATTCCTTAAAACTGCACATGTGCCGCAGGAAACTTCAGCTGATCAGTTCAAAGATTGTGTGGCCAACTTGACTGCTGATAATGGGCTGGGTTTCTTAGATGGGGATTTGACACCAAAGGGAAGGAAGCATAATGATGATCTGCATGTCTCGATTGAATGCAGGGCACCACTATGGCTCATGTGCTGGTAGATACTGGGTCTTCACTGAATGTTCTGCCGAAGAAGGCATTGGACCATTTGGATTGCAAAGGTTTGACTCTAAAGCCTAGTAACATTGTGGTAAGGGCCTTTGGAGGATCGAAGAGAATGGTGCACGGGGAGGTGGACATCCCTGTCAAAGTGGGTTCTCAGATTTTTGGGTCCACTTTCTATGTGATGGATATTAGGCCGTCATATTCTTGTTTGCTGGGTCGTCCTTGGATCCACGAGGCTGGGGCGGTTACTTCCACACTCCACCAAACGCTGAAGTATCCGGTGAAAGGAAAGATTTTCACAGTGCGGGGTGAAGAAGAATACATGGTGAGCCACCTCAATTCCTTCCGCTACATAGAGATGGACGGGGAATTCATAGAAACTCCTTGTCAGAACTTCGAAGAGGTCCCTCAGATCTTGGCATCGACTGAAACTACTACCAACAAACCTCCTACGAAGATGGCTTCCCTCAAAGACGCCAGAGCAGTGGTTGAATAAGGTGGGTGTACCAACTAGGGACAACTCCATGATTTTACTCATAAAACTGACAAGCTTGGTTTGGGCTTTACTTCAGGGACTCAAAGGGCTGTTAGACGGGTTCGGGCTGGAGGACCTCCCATACGCATCAACAATCATGGGGTTAATTCTGTTGAAGACAACGAGGAAGACTCAGACATCGACAACTGGATCTACCCAACAACCAACGGTGGACCGAGTATCTGGACGGCTAGGGACTTTATACCTGTTTCTTTCATTCCACAGTAATTGACTTATTTGTTTTAAGATTTGTAATAAACAATTTGAAACTTTACGGCCTGATGCCTTTCCCGAGACACCTTGGCTTTGCTTGTGAGGGCTATTATTTGTTATTTCATATACCATTAATAAAGCATTGGACGTTTATTGCATACAAATTTTGCGCTCTTTATTCTTCTTTTCTATTTTTTTACTTTATCAAAATAGCTATTCTCTTACACACACTCACGTATCATAATGCAGATCCATATCCACTCTGGATCTCATTGATAACAGCTCTGTTATTGCCAGTTATGACTTCAAAAATCCGATCAACCAAGCCGAGGACGAAGGTGAGGATGATTGTGAGGTGCCTGGAGAACTTGCTAGACTATTACAACAGGAAGAAAGGGCCATACAGCCTCATGAAGAGCCGGTTAAGATAGTGAATTTGGGTACTGAGGAAGACAGAAAAGAGGTTAAAATAGGTGCGAATTTGGAGATTAGCGTCAAACGGAGATTGATACAGATGCTGCACGACTACGTTGAGATCTTCGCTTGGTCCTATGAAGACATGCCTGGTTTGGACACTGATATTGTGGTACATCGCCTGCCGACTAAAGAAGATTGTCCTCCGATTAAATAGAAGGTCCACCGTATGTGCCCTGAAATGTCAGAGAAGATCAAGGCAGAGGTCATGAAACAGTTTGACGTTGGATTCTTAGCTGTAACTTCTTATCCACAGTGGGTTGCTAACGTAGTTCCGGTACCTAAGAAGGATGGTAAGGTATGGATGTGTGTAGATTACAGAGATCTGAACAGGGCAAGCCCCAAGGATGACTTCCCACTTCCTCACATTGATGTTCTGGTCGACAACACCGCGTAACACAAGATATTCTCATTCATGGACGGTTTCTCTGGCTACAACCAGATCAAGATGGCTCCTGAAGACAGGGAGAAGACGACCTTTGTCACACAGTGGGGCACCTTCTGCTACAAGGTGATGTCGTTTGGGTTGAAGAATGCTGGGGAAACTTATCAGTGCGCCGGTCGCCTTGTTCCACGATATGATTCACCATGAGATAGAGGTTTACGTCGACAATATGATAGCCATGTCTCAAACTGAAGAAGAACATCTTGATCATCTACAAAAGTTGTTTGATAGGTTGAAGACGTACAAGCTGAGGTTAAATCTGAACAAGTGCACCTTCGGGGTATGGTCTGGTAAGCTTCTAGGATTCATCGTCAGTGACAAAGGTATTTAGGTAGACCCTGCAAAGGTGAAGGCCATACAAGAGATACCGGCTCCCTGTACAGAGAAGGAAGTTAGAGGTTTCTTGGGATGCCTAAATTACATTGCCCGATTCATTTCACATCTAACTGCTACTTGTGAGCCAATCTTCAAGCTTCTGAAGAAAGATCAAGTGGTAAAGTGGAATGATGAATTCCAGACCGCTTTTGAAAGAATCAAGGAATACCTTCAAGAACCACCAATTATGATGCCTTCAGTTGAAGGAAGACCTTTGATATTATACTTGACAGTGCTAGACAATTCAATGGGGTGTGTGTTGGGGCAGCATGACGAGTCTGGTCGAAAAGAGCATGCAATATACTAACTTAGCAAAAAGTTTACCGACTGTGAGACACGATACTCATTGCTCGAGAAAACTTGCTGCACTTTGGCATGGGCTACTCGCCGACTGAGATAGTATATGCTGACTCACACTACCTTGTTGATATCAAAGATGGATCCGATCAAGTACATTTTCGAGAAGCCCACTCTCTCCGGAAGGATAGAAAGGTGGAAAATGATCTTAACTGAGTACGACATACAATATACAACCCAAAAAGCAATCAACGGGAGTGTATTGGCTGATCAATTAGCTCATCAGGCCGTGGATGATTACCAATCCATGAATTTCGAGTTCCCGGATGAGAATATCATGTTGGTGACAGACTACGAAGAACCTGGACCGGAGGAAGGACCCGAGGAGGGATACCGATGGTCTATGTATTTTGATGGAGCATCAAACGCACTGGGTAATGGTATCGGTTCCATAATCATATCTTTTGAGGGCTGTCATACTCTGTTCACTGCACGATTATGTTTCAACTGCACCAACAACATGGCGGAGTATGAAGCATGCATTATGGGTCTTAGGGCTGCTATTGACCTAAGGATCATGTTCTTGAGTGTATTCAGGGATTCCGCTCTAGTGATAAGTCAAGTCAAAGGCGAGTGGGATACGAAGCACCCGAACCTTATTCCTTACAAATAATATGTACTGACATTGCTCCCACACTTTGAGGAGGTAACCTTTGAACATTTCCCACGAGAGGAGAATTAGTTAGAGGACGCGTTAGCTACCAGGTATTCTATGTTAAAGGTTAGGTTGGATAATGAAGCTCCCCAAATTACCATTGAGAGGTTGGATGAACCAGCACACTGCTGTGAAATCGATACCGAAGAAGTGGCAGACAAACCTTGGTTTCACGAAGTCAAAAGGTATCTAGAGACTCAAGATTATCCCGAAGGCGCATCTGTCAATGATAAGAAGTTTCTGAGAAGGTTCGCTGCGAAGTTCTTCCTCAGTAATGGAATCCTCTATAAACGCAACCATGACTCCACACTACTACAGTGTGTAGACAAGAGCGAAGCAGAGAGGATCATGACAGATCTACATGAAGGCACCTTCGGAACCCATTCTAATGGATATACCATAGCTAAGAAGATACTACGGGAAGGATATTACTGGTCCACTATGGAAGCCGATTGCTATTAGCACTCTCGAACTTGTCATAAGTGCCAAATCTACGCTGATAAGGTGCACGTGCCTCCGGTCCCCTTAAATGTTTTGACAGCTCTGTGGCCCTTTGCAATGCGGGGCATCGACATGATCGGAGAAATCAGGCCCACCAGTTCCAATGGACATCGATTCATCTTAGTAGCCATTGATTACTTCACGAAGTGGGTTGATGCAACCTCTTTTGCTACTGTGACCAAGAACGTCATGGCGCGGTTTATCCGACATAACCTGATCTGTCGATATGGTGTGCCAGAGAGGATTATTACCGACAATGGTACGAATCTCAACAACACAATGATCACCGAGCTCTGTAAACAGTTCAAGATACAACATCATAATTCTTCCCCATACCGGCCGAAAATGAATGGAGTTGTTGAAGCAGTTAACAAGAACATCAAGAAGATTGTACAGAAGATGACGGTGACATATAAAGACTGACATGAGATGTTACCGTTCGCTCTTCATGGGTATCGTACCTCAGCATGGACGTCGACAGGGGAAACACCCTACTCTCTGGTATATGGCATGGAGGCAGTCCTACCCATCAAAGTCCATATACCCTCTCTCAGGATTATGAAGGATGCGGGTTTGAACAAAGACGACTGGGTCCAAACTCGACTTGATCAGCTAAATCTAATCGATGAAAAGAGACTTACTACTATCTGCCATGGTCAGACGTATCAAAAGAGAATGATCAAGGCTTTTAACAAGAAAGTCAGGCGTCAAGAATATCAATTCGGGGATCTGGTGATCAAACGCATCATACTGCCGCAAGGTGATCCCAGAGGAAAATGGACCCCACGTACGAAGGGCCATTTGTGGTTAAGAACATTTTCTCGGGAGGAGCTATGATTCTAACCACCATGGATGGTGACGACCTTCCTCACCCTGTCAATGCAGACATAGTGAAAAGATACTACTCATAATCAAAGACCTGCTAGGTCGACTGGCCTAGGAAAAAATAAGGGCTTCTCGGCAAACCAAAAGGGTTCGGGCAAAAGTAAGGGATGAAAATTAAAAAAAATTGTACACCCGGAAAATCGAAAACCCAAAAGGGAGGCTTGGGCAAAAAAGGGTATCCCGGTGGATTGAAAATCCGAAAGGGAAATCCAGGCAAAAGTTAGGGATTGAAGCGTATCACTATGTCTCATTGGTTCATCTTGCGACCAGACTTCAATATCGACTATCAAGCTCGGACGACACCAACCAATCTGATCAACCTTCGGCCAAGTAGCAAAGTGATGAGACGCTTGAAGATATAAAGGCAATAGTAGAGTTAGAACCAAATAATGTTGTTTCACATAGCTGTTTTTTCTTTCTCTTGCACAAATTGTATAATTTCTATCTCTCGGCGGAGTTCTCTTACTAGGGCATTAGCCTCTTTGTACAATAACGCCTATTACAGGCCAACTTCAAAAATCAATACAAGTCATTTTCATAAAAAACTTCAATCTGTTTTTTATTTTTCTGTTTTGTTTTCCAAGAACGTCCAATGATTTATTTTAGATATATTCAGTTGAAAATGATTGCTGCTCATAAATATTAACATAAGATACAAAAGACAATTACTCGTAATTCCAGAAACAGGGGCAAAAACAAGAAGTGCCAAACCCTAAAGTTACTCTGCCCAGCAGGTACTAGGATAGAGCAAGCTTGGGAACATAATTATTGGTATATACACTGCCCACAGAGTAAAAGTATCCAAAGGAATTAATGTCAACTTTCTCGAAACAGGACATAACTACCCCCAGCCGAGGTTCATAATCGTGGCCGAGTCAATAAATCTCATCCCCAAGCGGAGTTTATTTCTACAGATATAGAAGCTCAATCTCCAATAGAGCTCATCATCTCCAGCAATGGAACTTCATCCCCAGCTGAGTTTATTCCTCCAGATCAGCAGGTCTACAAACAAAGTATCTCTTCCCCTAAGTTGGTCCCCGCAGAGTTATTCTCCAACATCTCGTCCCGACAAAATATTTACAAATATCCAGCAACCATCAGGTATTTATTTTCCCATACACGAGCATACCCCGACAACATCTCATAAACGTGCATCATGACATACGCATACATATCATACTCAACATAATCTCATTTATTTTTGAGAACATCATCTCACCCTGCATGTCATACATCACATATAACTAACCCTAATATCTTTTGCAAGAAAAGACGATTAGCTTCAACAACTCCAACAGTTATACAGATCACATCTGCAGACGACCAATGGAAACTCAGTTCCCGAAATCAAACGGATCAACTAATCTACACTATCGATTCGATGTAACCCTACTATCCAGGTTCCTTCTTACAACCCTACTATCCAAGGCTTTCATATAGAAGTAACCCTACTATCCAAGTTCCTTCTTGCAGCCCTACTATCCAAGGCTTTCATATCGAAGTAACCCTACTATCCAAGTTCCTTCTCACAGCCCTACTATCCAGGATTTCATATCGAAGTAACCCTACTATCCAGGTTCCTTCTCACAGCCCTAATTTTTTACCCCCAAATTTTCCCTCCCATATTTCTCAACACATGGCAAGTGAGGTCCCCAAATTGATCAAGGAAGTTCAAGAGTTGACCAGACAAACTCTCTCCTAAGGCAGACTATCTCTAATTAGGGTTTCCATCTTCATCAATATGTGTTAACCATAAAGGATTAAAATTCTCACCATTGTCCTAATATGTCCTCAAGATCATCCATGTCAAGTTTCAAGCCTTGCAGAAGAAGTTTGCTCAGTCAATTGCTCAAATGCCTGAAAATCAACTATGTTAGGTCAAAAGTCAACTGTGGCCCACATACAATCAAACTTCAAGGTTTTAGGTCAACATCCTAATTTTGAAGTATTATTCATAATTTTATCAAGGGTTGATCATGATTCCTTAAGGATTGCTCACAATCCATCAAAACCCAAAAGTTGCTAAATTAGGGTTTTGAAGGAAAAGTCAACTCAACTTTGACTAAGCATAACTTTCTCATACTTTATCAGAAATGACCCATCTAAAGCTCATTTTGAAGAGGATGCAATTCTCTACAATTCATCTTCATCTCCGAAGTTCAGAATATGCACTCACAAAAAGATATGAATTTTTACATTATAGGTCCTTTTGAAAAGTCAACAAAAACACCTTTTGGGTCAAAGCTTCATACATGAACATGGAAGACTCAATTGTGATGAGACCAAAAGGGTTGCTTATAGGACATCCTAAGCTTTCTAAAAAGTCCAAGAACACCTCTATAAGATTAAAATTGAGAGAGTTATGCATTGGCCAAGTTGACCATTTTTGCTAAATTGCCAAAAGTCAAATGTGCTCAAATTTGCATTTTTTTGCTAAATGGGCCCAACTTTTTATGATTGCACTTCAATTATAATGTGGTCCACGACTCAAATACTTATCCACATATTATTTGCTTCATTTTTCAATTTATTTTGATTTTTCATTAATTAAAAAGTGAATTAAATCAAATAATTGATGAAAATTATCAAAGATATGATTTGATTTGTTTTTTTACAGATTGACAATCAAGATATGCTAAGCTTGCATGATCAATTCGAATCAGTGGCAATTGGTACAAGAAAGACATGATTGGAATGAAAATAGAAAGATATCATAAAAATTGAAAATCAAATCAAATCTTGGATAAATGCAAAGATCCATGCCATGTTTTTTAACCTAATTCATTCTAGGTTATATAATAATAAAGCTTTGCAGATAAAAAAAAGGTTAGAGGTCGTGAGAAGCTTGGAAAAAAACTGAAAAAAGTTGGCAAAAGTGTGAATTGGTTTTCATTCTACAGGCCATCTCAAGCCATCCTAGTGATCCCAATCGCTTTCAAGACATCCCAGGAAGCTATTCCAATCACTCCCAGGTCTTGAAACACCCAGAATCGCACCCTACAGGCACCACGATTTGCCTAAAAACTTGAGTTTGATTTCACTAATTTACTCATCATAAGCATGTTTTAATTATATATTCTTATTCATCATTTTGTTTGCAAGCTATTGGTACCACTTAATTACATTTGCAGTGCAGGAATCACGACATGCCATTGCTAGGGTTTCTTTGCTCGATTTAGGGATTTGCAGTATAGGCAAAATTAGGCCTTGATTCTGGTACCATGATGCTCGTGAGGATGAGACGAGTTGATTGGTACCTTTACCTTTAATTTATATTTCTTGTACATGATTTTGGAATTTCACAGGTCTATAGTGACACACAAATGTCCGTAGGTAAAAGCCTCTTCTTCTAACACGACGGTTTCTAGGAAGAAGACGCTTGCGTGGCAGCGTGTGACTCGTCTGTTAGAATTTCGCGAGTTTTGAAATAAGAGATTTTACTTTTCTTATTATATATTGTATTATTTTTATAATTACAACTAATCACGCTAGCTCAGATGGTTGGGGGGAAGGCCTTTGATGCACACGTCCTGGGTTCGATCCCAGGCGTGTGCATTTTATTATTTTCTTGATTGTTTCAGGTGGATCCCATGCAATACAACATCATACGCCTTCCATACACCCTCTATGCCTGGCCACTGGATGCCTAGCTAATCAGATCCGACGTGCCAACCATGAGAGGACCACCATAGTCCTCAAGTCAACACCCACACCATAGCAAGCTTAGTCAAACAGGCTTGGAGTTTTTTGGCCACAAAAATCAGGTTTGTACCCCCTTTTTTGCTAACAATCAGGCCCATCTCTACACTTTTTTTATTTCTTCTTTTTTTAATTATTTTAATATTTCCTTTAATTATTTTAATTAACACCATTAATCATTTTTTATAAAATCATAAAATCAAGAAATCATGAAAAATTAGAATTAGGTTTTTTTTTGTATCAAATTTAATTTAATTTAGTTTAATTTAATTTAGGGAAATTTTAACTTGTTTTTAATTAAAACTAATTAGCAAATTAGGTTTAAACTCTTGATTTAATTTTTCTTTCTTTCTCAAATAAAATAAAAATATAAAAGTAGGTTTTTTTAGAATGAATTAATTTATTTATCTTAAATTAAAATTAATTAGAACTCATAATTTTATTTTAATTTAATTATTCATTATTTTCTCAAACAATAAAACATGACAAAAACATCTTTTTTTAATCAATCGCAAATAGGATTAGTCCAAGGGTCAAAACCCTAATCGCCTCGCATTTAATTCGTCGTGCGCTTGTTATTTATTTTTCCAATATTTTGTAACTGTTCATGGTTTGTAATAGTTAATTTAGGGTTTTTATTTACTGTTTAAATCCCCGAGTTTTTGGCTATGTAATTAATTCCCCTCCCCGAAGCCTTGTAATAACGTAGGTTTATTTTCTCACATTTTTAATTCCTGCAAATATTTAACTGTCTAGATGTATGCTAATAGGATTGTATGGCAAGATTGCATGATAAATTAATACAGTTAGAAAACCCTAATGTGAAAAGATAAATAACTAAAACAAATCACTCGCACATATCACTCTTAGGGTATGCTCTCACTTTGGTTGCCTTCGGTAAACGATCATTAAGCATAGGGTGTCTTAGTGGTTACCCTCCAGCCTAAAAAGATCAAAATGTCCCATTCGAATGTTGCCTCGGAAATGTTGCCTCGGAAACGTTGCCTCAGAAATGTTGCCTCGAAAGATCTTAAGACTCAAGGGTTATTACTAAGGTGTCCTAATATTGCTTTAGTGATCGTACGTCCCTTTCGAATTGACCCTTACAAATTCCAACGACGGTGTTACCTATTTCTCAATAGTAAGATAACGTTGTCTAAAGGAAACAAGAATAGAATTAATCTTTTTCCGAGTAAGTAGAGGCTAGTAGGTACTTGCTCAAATCAAAAGTATTCACACTTACACATTTCAAAACAATTTTCAAAACAATTTCGTCACACCCTTGAGGACTGATACAAGGGTTATCACGAAATAAAACATTTTTAAAGCACACAAACACAAGCAATTTAAAAATGATAAAGTACCTAAGAGCCCATGAAAAACCATGGATAGAAAGGGTTCTAACACCTTCCCTTTCTATAATCTACCCCCCCGTACTCATAATATCTCGAAAAAGGATTTTTTTTCTGTACTTTTTTCCTTTTCGGTTGGATGAAATAAAAGTCGGCGGCGACTCTTGCTTACCGTGACATTTGCGAATATGAAACGCAAACCAGTATTAAACAGTCGGTTCTGCCACCATATTACACCTATTATCCAAGGCTTTCATATCGAAGTAACCCTACTATCCAGGTTCCTTCTCACAACCCTACTATCCAAGGCTTTCATATCGAAGTAACCCTACTATCCAGGTTCCTTCTCACAGCCCTACTATCCAGGCTTTCATATCGAAGTAACCCTACTATCCAGGTTCCTTCTCACAGCACTACTATCCAAGGATTTCATATCAAAGTAGCTCTATTATCCAGGTTCCTTCTTGAAGCCCTACTATCCAGGCTTTCATATCGAAGTAACCCTACTATCCAGGTTCCTTCATACAGCCCTACTATCCAGGCTTTCATTTCGAAGCAGCCCTACTAGCCAGGTTTCTTCTCACAACCCTACTATCAAGGCTTTCATATCGAAGTAACCCTACTATCCAGGTTCCTTCTCACAGCCCTACTATCCAGGCTTTCATATCGAAGTAACCCTACTATCCTGGTTCCTTCTCACAACCCTATTATCCAGGCTTTCAATTCGAAGCAACCCTACTATCCAGGTTCCTTCTCACAACCATACTATCCAAGATTTCATATCGAAGTAACCCTACTATCCAGGTTCCTTCTCACATCTATACTATCCAGGCTTTCATATCGAAGTAACCCTACTATCCAGGTTCCTTCTCACAGCCCTACTATCCAGGATTTCATTTCGAAGCAACCCTACTATCCAGGTTCCTTCTCATAACATTACTATCTAGGTCCATTCTCTCTTATCTCCTGAAAACAGTTCACAACACTATAAGACTGGGACCCGATCAAACACGATTGGTTTCGCAGTTCCCTAGTAAGTCATTGTGCAACATATACCCTGACCAGATATGCAGTTCACTTCCGCTTCCTCAAGCCAGAGTTATTTCCCTAGTAGAGTAACGGAAAACTGAAGCTCCTAAAGTTTTGTTTCTCCCAAGACAGATACCAACGTTCTTCAGCAGATTCCTCATCAACAACAGTAATAGGAACTCTCATCGAAGGAATGTCTCAGGAAATCAACATTCCCCGGCGAAGTCCTCCTCAACGGCAGGTACATGAATTCTCACAAAGGAATCTCTTATACAACCGATATCTTTTCTGGATGGCATCTTTAAGCCCATCTCTGACAATTCTCTATAGACTTCCGAATGACATCTATAAGCCCATTCCCAATATCACCAATCAAGTTTCACTTCATGCGAGTGCAAATTTCTGGGCACTCTAGTGTTCAATCATCTTCTACCTTCAGATCACGAAAGGCAGACGAGCCAACCTACATCCTCAGGTTTAAGAAGATTGAACAGGGGAAGTTGTTGTACCCCAAAATTTTCCCTCTCATTTTACTCAACACATAGTCCTTTTGATCCTCAATTTGCTTAAGTTTGCCCAAGAGTTGACCAAAAAAACTCTCTCCTAAGACAGGTTGTCTCAAATTAGGGTTTCCATTTTCAACAAGATAGGTGGACTCCAAAAACCTCATATGCTCTCCTTGGTCCTAATATCTTCTCAAGACCCTACATGTCAAGTTTTATGCCTTGCACAAGAAGTTTTCTCAGTCAACTTCTCAGATGCTTGAGAATCAACTATATTAGGTCAAAAGTTAACTGTGACCCACATAGAGTCAAACTTCAAGATTTTTGGTAAACATTAACATTTTGAAGTGGCTTTCATCATTTTATCAAGGGTTGATCATGATTCCTCAAGGAATACTCCAGATTCATCAAAACCCAAAAGTTGCTAAATTAGGGTTTCTCAAGAAAAGTCAACCAAACTTTGACCAAACATAACTTCCACATGCTTTATCAGAAATTTTCCATCCAAAGCTCATTTTTAAGAGGATGCAATTTCCTACAACTCATATTCAGTCCACAAGTTCAAAATATGCACCCACAAAAGGATATGAATTTCTACATTATGGGTCCTTTTAAAAGTCAACAAAAACACCTTTTGGGTCAAAGCTTCTTACTAGATCATGGAAGAATCAATTGAGATGAGACCAAAATTTTTGCTTAGGGGACATCCTAAGCTTTCTAAAAAGTCCAAGAACACATCTATAAGGTTAAAATTGGAGGAGATATGCCTTGTCAAAGTAGACCCTTTTTTACAAACTTGCCAAAAGTCAAATAGGCTCAAAATTACATTTTTTTGTCAAATGGGCCTAATTTTTTATGCTTGCACCTCACTTATAATATGGTCCACGGCCCAAATATTCACCCAAACATTATTTGCTTCATTTTTCAATTTATTTTGATTTTTTATTAATCAAAAATTGAATTAAATCAAATAATTGGTGAATAATAGCAAAAATATGATTAGATCTGATTTTTTGACAGGCTTGCAATCAAAATATGCTGAGTTATCAAGACCAAAACGAATCAAGCATAATTGATACAAGAAAGGGATGATTTGGCTCAAAATAGAAAGTTTACATATAGCATGGAAATCAAATCAAATCTTCCATAATTGCAAAGATTCAAGCCAAGTTTATAAACCTAATTCACTCTAAGATATATAGGGAACGTGTACAAGGCATGAGACAAGGTTTTGCAGTCGTGGAGGAGAAAGAACAAACTCAAAAAAGTGGACAAAAAGTATGACTCGGTTTTCACTCCACATGGCCTTTCATAATAATTCAAAGCCAGCAATCGTATCCTGGAGCATCCCTGAAGCCAACTGGATCATTTGCAAGTCTTATCTCGCCCAGAAACGCACGCAATCACTCCCACGATTTGCTTATTTTTTCTAAATCGATTATTGAATCTCCTGCATCATTAGAATATTTAAGTGATATATTTGTGATCCTGGATATGTTTGCAACCTGACTGGATGATTTAATTGTGTTTTTGATGCATATACGTGCCTTTGCCATTATTAGGGTTTTCGTGTGCGTTTTAGGGGTTTATCACATGGGTTAAATTGGGCCAAAAGAAGAACACCATGATGTTTACAAGATCAAGACGAATTGATCCACATAATTGGAAGTGATTTATCATGTGTCTTGTGCATTTTGGAAATTCACAGGGCTATAGCTACAAACACATGACTGTAGGTAAAAGGTATGCAGCTAAGACGACGGAGTAAGGTAGAAGAAGATTAGGTGTCAGCCAATCAGTTGACCATTTGAAATCTCTCGCGCGCTTCCCACTAACCCACTTATTTTCTATATTATATTTTTCTTCTATTCTTTGTACAACTAACACATACAACCCAATGGAAGAGCGCGCTAGTGGCATGTGTGAGGACCTGGGTTTGATCCCAGGTCCAAACATTTTCTTATTTTCTCAATTTCTATTCACAGATCTAGTGCATCAAGCTTTCATGCGCCTCCCATACTCCTCAAGTCATCACCAATAGATCTTAGCCTCTCCAGATCTAACGCATAGCAGTGGGGGATCTACGGTACACCCTCAAGTCAATGCCACAGGAAAGCACGCGCTGACTGGGCTTGAAGGACTATTGGGCCTGGAAATTTCAGGATCACACCCCCTATTCAGCATAACACAGGCCCTTTCTTAATTCATTTTTTTATATTATTTCTTCTATTTCTTTTATTTTAATTAATTGTTTTAATTATTTTTCACTAAAAATAAATTACTTTTTTTATTAATCATAAAATCAACAAATCACAAAAAAGAGTTTTTTATATAAAATATTTATTTTAATGTAATTAGTAAGTTAGGTAAATTTAATTTCTTTTTCATAATTAAAAACAATTAGAAACTAGGTTCATTTAATTAAGATGTTTTTTTCTCAAATAAAAACCACAAAAATCCATAAAATCTTTTTTTTACAAAATATTTTATTTTCTAGAATAATTTAATTTAGTTTAAATTAGGTTAATTTCAATTTCTTTTTTATAATTAAAAAATGATTAGAATTAGGGTTTTAATTGTACATAACCTAATTAAGTCTTTTCTCAAAACAAAAAAAACTTAAATATTTTTTCAATTAGATTTTTAGGGTTCTCAATTTTTCTCGCATTTAATTTGCCGCACGCATTTTAATTTGTTTTATTATTATTGTACTTGTTTCGAGTTTGTAATAGTTTTAATTAGGGTTTTAAGCTTCCGCATTTTTATTTTCCGTCAAGATAATTATGTAACTGTCAAAGCCTTGTAATAGCTAGGTTTATTTTTCGCACTTTAAATTCTTGCAAATATTTAACTGTCTAGATGTATGCTAATAGTATTGTATGGGAAGATTACTTGAAATTAAAATGGTAGATCACCTAATGTGTAAAGACTATATAACTGAAACAATTCACATGCACATATTCACTCCTAGGGTTTACCCCACTTCGGTTGCCTTCGGTAAAACAATCATTAAGCATAGGAGATTTTCGTGGTTGCCCTCCAGTCTAAAAGATCAAAATGTCCCATTCGAATGTTGCCTCGGAAATGTTGCCTCGGAAATGTTGCCTCAGAAATGTTGCCTCAGAAAGATCTTAAGACTTTAGGGTTACTACTAAAGTTTTCTAACTATTGCTTTAGTGATTGTACTTGTCCCATTCGAATGTCCCTTACAACTCCAACGAAGGTGCTACCTACTTCTTAATAGTGGGATAACACTGTCTAAAGGAAACGAGAACAAACAATATTTTTTCGAGTAGGTAGAATCTTAAGTACTTGCTCAATAAAAACTTTTCACACAAACAACTTTCAAAACCAATTTTCAAAACAAACTTCGTCACACCCTTGAGGACTGATACAAGTGTTATCACGAAGTAAAACATTTTCAAAAAACCAAGCACACACAAGAAATTTGAAAAATGAGTAAATACCTAAGATCTCATGGAAAACCATGGATAGAAAGGGTGTTAACACCTTCCCTTTCTATAATCTACCCCCCCCCCCCCCCCCCCCCCCCCGTACTCAGAATATCTCGAAAAAAGGTTTTTTCTGTTTTTTTTCCTTTTCCATGATTGGATGAAATAAAAGTCGGTGGCAACTCTTGCTTATCGCGAAATTTTGCGAACAAAAAACGCAAACACAAACCAGTATTAACAGTCGGTTCTGCCACCGTATCACAGATGTGTTAGTTGATTATCTCAGGAATGGGCTTAAAGATGCCATTTGGAGAAATGATGAAGAGTTTGTCAGAGATGGGCTTATAGATTCCATGCAGAGTGACTGTTGGTAGAAACTAAAAGAAGTATCAGAATAAATCCTTGGTCGATTTATACTGAAACTATAGATGTCCTTTTCCTATCTTTAACTAGGAGAAATAAATCTAACCAAAAGAGGTATGTTGATTGGTTGATTGCCTATCATTAATTGGAAGAAGTAAATCTATCCAGAAGAGGAATTTTGTTTTATTAACTGATTTTTCCTGCAAGGAAAAGGGTTAGTTGAATGCAGATGTATGCATGGCGTAATGATGTTCTCAAAATAAATGAGATTATGTTGTATGCGTTTTTCATGTATGTAGTATGATGTATGAATATGAAATATTGTTGAAGTGTATCTTTGTATGGAAAATAAATACTTGACAAATGCTGGGGAGTTTTGGGAAGTTAAATCCCAGATTGTTGTTGGGGATGAAGAGTATGTGCATTTTCAAACCTTGTTTAGAGTGTTTCCGCTGGGGATTCTTGCTTTGTTGTTTGAGGAGAATTCCGTTGGGGAACATTGTCTTTCCTTGAGGAAACTCTACGGGGAATGTTGATTTCTGCTTGGGGAATAGAGTTCAGGAGTTTTAGTTGTCCATTTCTCTACTGGGGAGAATAAAAGTTAGCTGTTATCTGGTCAGATTCCAGGCTTCGCAGCAACTTGCTGGGGAAAATAAAGTTACATGATATTTAGTCGTATTCCAAACTTCGTAGCAACTTACTAGGGAAGATGAAGTTTAACTGTTATGTGGTCGGATTCCAAGCTTCGCATCAACTTACTTTGGAGGGTGAAGTTAACTGTTATTTGGTCAGATTCCAGGCTTTGCAGCAACTGAAATTAATTTTTATCTGGTCGGATTCCAGGCTTCGCAACAATTTATATGAAGTTAAATTTTTATCTGGTCGGATTCCAAGCTTTACAATAACTTAGATGAAGTTAAACTGTTATATGGTCGGATTCCAGGCTTTGCAGCACTTAGATGAAGTTAAACTATTATCTGGTCGGATTCCATGCTTCGCAGCAACTTAGATGAAGTTAAACTGTTATCTGGTCAGATTCCAGGCTTCACATTAACTTAGATGCAGTTAAACTATTATCTAGTCGAATTCCAGGCTTCACAGCAACTTGCTCGAGAGGATGAAAGTTAACTGTCATCTGGTAAGATTCCAGGCTTCGCAACAACTTTTGGGGATAGTAATAACTTCGTTGGGGATTAGAGGTCTTGTCCATTGATTTGTAATGGTCAGAGAAAAAGACTTATATTGGGGAATTTGTAGTTTGTTGGGAAAATAAACCCTGTTAAAGAGAATATTTGACGACCTAATGGGGAAGTGAATTCTTTAGGAAGAACTCCACGAGGCTTCTTTTTTAAGACCAACTTAACTGGGGAGATGGTTTCTAAGAGATTGGAACTCTGGATGTACGAATTTAACTCAGTGGGGAGAGTTTTATTGAAGTAACTCTGTGGGGATATCGAAAATCCTTAAGGAAATGCTTATTACAATTTTTATGCATACATTTGTTAAAAGTTAATCATGCTCATTCAATTTTTAGTCATTGGATACTTTTGCACTCAAAACAGAAAAACAAAAAGTTTGCACTTCAAAGTATATTTGTATTGATATTTTGCCCATAAACAGGCATTTGTGTACAAGGAGACAGAGATCCTAGTAAGTGGAAATTGTAGAAATAATGAAATGAATACAAAGTGAAAATAAGAATAATAGCCATGTGGAAGTGATCTCATCGAGTTCCAACCCCGCTATTGCCCCTATGTCTTCGAACATCATCCCTTGCCATTGAAAGAAGTCGATTGAATTGATCTTGGACCATTGAACTTGGACCTTGGTAATAAAGTTGGATGTATAGATTCCAAAGGACATAGTCATACGCTTTAATCCTTAACTTTTTCCTGGACCTCCCTTTCCGGTTTTCAGTCCACCAGGATACCCATTTTTGCCCAAGCCACCCTTTTAGGTTTTCGACTTACCGGGTGTACAATCTTTTGTATATATCCCTAAATTTTGCCCGAACCTCTTTGGTTATTCGGGATGCCCTTATTTTTGCCTAGGTATGTCAACCTAGCGGATCACTTTTATGCGTAGTATTTTTTTACTATGTCCACGTTCATAGGATGCGGAAAATCTTCGTCGTCCATTGTAGTCAGCATCATGGCACCACCCGAGAAAACTTTCTTAACAACAAACGACCCTTCGTATGTGGGAGTTAATTTTCCCATGGGATCGCCTTGTGGAAGAATGATGCGCTTTATTACCAAATCTCCAGTCTGATACACTCGAGGTTTGATCTTTTTGTTGAAAGATTTGATCATACGCTTTTGATACATTTGACCATGACAAACAACAGCCAGTCTCTTCTCGTCAATTAAGTATAACTGATCTAACCTAGTCTGAATCCATTTATCTTCACCTAAGTATGCTTCTTTCATAATCCTTCAGGAAGGAATCTGAACTTCCACAAGTAGGACAACTTTCATGCCATAGACTAAAGAGAAAGGAGTTGCCCCGATTGATGTTCGAGCCGAAGTACAGTAACTATGAAGAGAAAATGGTAACATCTCGTGCCAATCTTTGTAGGTCACCACCATCTTTTGCACAATCTTCTTTATGTTTCTATTAGCAGCTTCCACTGTGCCATTCATTTTAGGTCTGTAAGGAGAAGAATTGGGATGCTTGATTTTGAACTGAGTGCAAAGTTCCGTAATCATAGCATTATTGAGATTAGTTCCGTTGTCAGTAATGATTCTTTTAGGGATACCATAACGGAAGATGAGGTTATGTTTGATAAACCTGGCTACAACTTTCTTTGTGACTGAGGCATACGAGACAGCTTCGACCTATTCGATGAAGTAATCAATGACAACAAGGATGAAGTGGTGTCCATTGGAAGCAGTGGGCTTGATCTATCCAATCATGTCAATGCCCCACATTGAAAATAGCCACAGATAAGTCATGACATTTAATAGTATTGGAGGCACATGAACTTTTTCCGCATACATCTGACACTTATGGCAAGTCCTTGAATGATGGTGATAATCAGTTTCCATTGTTGACCAATAATAACCAGCCCTTAGAATCTTCTTGGCCATAGTGTGTCCACTAGAATGAGTTCCAAGGATACCATCATGCATGTCCTCCGTGATATTCTCTGCCTCCTTCTTGTCCATACAGCGAGGCAAAGTTGAATCGTGGTTGTGCTTGTACAAGATTCCATTGCTTAGGAAAAATTTGGCTGAAAACCTTCGCAGGAATTTCTTATCATTGATGGAAGCTCCTTCAGGATACTCTTGTGCCTCTAGATATCTCTTCACCTCATGATACCAAGGCTTCTCTTCATCAGTGGCAAGCTCATTACAGTGCGCAGGTTCATTAAATCTTTCAATTGTAATTCTAGGGGCCTCGTTGTCCTAATTGACCTTGAACATGGAAGATATTGTTGCCAAGGTATCTGCCAACTGATTTTCTTCTCTAGGGAATGGTTCAGAGGTGACCTCCTCTAAGTGTGGGATCAGGGTTAACACAAGCTCTTTGTAAGGAATTAGGTTAGGATGCTTGGTATCCCACTCTCCTTTAACTTGACTAATTACTAAAGCTGAATCTCCATATACGCTTAAGAATTTGATTCTTAGGTCAATGGCAGCCCTAAGACCCAAGATGCATGCCTCATACTCAGCCGTGTTGTTTGTACAGTCGAAGCATTGGAAGCCCCATCAAAAATCATAGTTTATCGGGATCCTTATTCAGGTCTGTCATACGGTCCAGGCTTTTCACAATTATTTATCAGCATCATATTCTCGCCTAGGAATTCAAAGTTCATAGACTAGTAATCATCAACAGCTGGATGAGCCAAATGATCTGCCAATATACTTCCTTTGATGGCCTTTTGTGTTGTATATTGGATGTCATATTCAGTCAGAATCTTTTTCCATCTAGGTATTCATCTGGAGAGAGCTGGCTTTCTGAAGATGTACTTGATAGGGTCCATCTTAGAAATCAACAGAGTGGTGTGAGTCAATATATATTGTCTTAGCCGGCGAGCAACCCATGCCAGAGCACAAGAAGTTTTCTCGAGCAGTGAATATCTGGTTTCACAGTCGGTAAACTTTTTGCTCAGGTAGTATACTGCATGCTCTTTTCGGCCCGACTCGTCATGTTGTCCTAGCACACACCCCATTTGTGATATGGTGGCAAAACTGACTGTTAATACTGGTTTGTGTTTTTTGTTCGTAAAATGTTGTGGTAAGCAAGAGTCGTCACCGACTTTTATTTTATCCAATCAGGAAAAGGAAAAAGAACAGAAAAAACCTTTTTCGAGATGTTTCTGATAAAGGGAAGGTGTTAGCACCCTTTCTATCCATGGTTTTCCACGGGATTTTAGGTACTTGCTCATTTTGAAATTTCTTGTGTGTGCTTTTTTTGAAAAGTTTTGTTTTACTTCATTTTAACCCTTGTTTCTGTCCTCAAGAGTGTTACGAAGTTATTTTTGAAAACTTTGTTTGGAAAGTGTTGGTGTGAAAAAAGTTTGTTTGTTTGAGCAAGTACTTAAAAGTTTTCTACCTACTCGAAAAGGTCTGTTCGGTTTCCTTTTAGACAATGCTATCCCATTATTGAGAAATAGGTAGCATCGTCGTTGGAGTTTTTTAGGGACATTCGAAGGTACAAATACGATCACAAAAGCAATGTTAGGAAATGTTAGTAATCATCCTAAAGCCTTAAAGATCTTTTTCCGAGGCAACATCTGAATGGGTCATTTTAGATCTTTCGGGGCTAGAGGACAACCACTAACAAACCCTATACTTCATGACTGTTTAACCGAAGGCAACCGGAGTGGGGCAAATCCTAGGAGTGAGCATGTGCAAGTGTATGTTTTCAGTTAATTTATCTTTGCACATTTAGGGTTTTCTACTATATTAATTTTCAGTTTCTCTTTCCATACAATCTTATTAACATATATCTAAGCAGTTTATAGTTTGCGGAATTAAAAGTGCTAAAAGTTTAAAGTCCTAGCTATTACAGGGCTTTTGCAGATACATAATTATTTTGACCGAAAATAAAGATGCAGAATTGAAACCCTAATTACTATTACAAACTCGGAGCAGTTACAATAATAATAAAAAGGAAATTTAAAAATGCGGGCGGCGAATTAAATGCGAGAATTAATTAAGAAACCTAGAAAATCTAATTGAGAAAATTTTAGGTTATTTTTGAGAAAAAATTAATTAGGTTTTGTACAAATTAAACCCTAATTTCTAATTGTTTTAAGTTACGAGAAAAAAGGATTAAATTTCCCTAAATAATTAAACTAATTAATTAAGGAAATAAAATATTTTATGAAAAATAATTTTAATGTTTTTGTGATTTTTGATTTGATAAAAAATGATTTTGTGTTATTTTTTGTAAAAAAAGAAAATAATTAATGAATAATAAAAAAAAGAAATAAAGAGAAAAGAAAAAGAATTGGGCTTGTGTTGCTGAAAGGGGGGGTGTATGTTGAATTGTTCAGGCCCAATGGTTGGTCAGCCCAATCAACACGCTGGATCTTGTGTAGCCACGCTTGGAGGGTGCATCATGGACTCCCCTTTGACTGAGCGTTGGATCTGGAGTGTGAATGATCCATTGGCTGGATTTTGGCTTGCATGGTAGGCGCCTGGAAGTGTGTATGCATAGAACCTGTTGTCAAATATTAAGAAAATAGAGAAAACGCTGAGACCTGGGATCGAACCCAGGTCCTCCCATTTAACATACGCGCGCTTAACCAACTGGGCTACAGTGTTCAATTGTTAATATAATAATAACAATGAATAATATATAAAAACAAAGTGGATAACTAAAAAAAATAAAAAAAACACGCGTTTTATTCAAACAGGCCAATGGTTATCAGCCACATTGTCTTCTTCTTCCCCTGTCCGTCGTTTTAGGTTTTAAACTTTTACCTGCGGAAATCTTCCATGGCTATAACCCTGTAACTTTCAAAAATCAACAGCAAGCATGATAAATTAATTCCAAGTACATGGATCAACTTGTCTTGATGCCACGAGCATCATGGTACCCTTTTCTTGGGCCAATTTAACCTGTGCAAGGAAACCCTAAAACGGAAAAGCAAACCCTAACAATGGCAATTATGAGTACATGCACTGAATCATCAATTAAACCAGTTAAACATGTTGCAAATATGTCAATGAACACAAATATATCATTAGAACATGTTTATGATGCAAGAATTGTTGTAATCGAATTTGAAAAAGGAAGCAAACCGCGTGGGTGTTAGGTGACAGTTCTAGGCTCGTGGAAGCTTGTAATTGATCGTGCTAGCTTCTGGGAAGGTCCAGGAAACGGTCGAGAGTGTTGAAATGCTTTGAATTTCCCTCTAGGTTGGAAAACGATTCACCACTTTTTGTCAATTTTTTCAGTTTTGTTTCCAGCTTTCGCGACCTGCAATCCTTGTTCTTGCACATTGTGTATGTTCTATATATGTAGTAGAACTGATTAGGTTAACAAAAACAAACTAAATCTTTGTGAATCATGGAAATTGGATTTAATTTTGTTCTTGTATTATATCTTTCCAAAACAAGCATAATCATGCCAATTTTGCTTCAATCATCCCTTGCACGATTTTATTTGGTCATGCTAGGTTGATTTGCTTTGATTCTTACAAAAAAAAATCAAATCAAATTCAATCTTTTGTATTTTTTGCCATTTATTTGATTTAATTTGAATTTTAAATAATAAAAAATAAAAATAAAATAAATAATGAAGCAAATAAAGTGTGGAAGCTGATTTGGGTCGTGGACCATGTTTCCAAAAAGATACAATCATGAAAATCTAGGCCCATTTGACAAAAAATTCACTTTTGAGCACATTTGACTTTTCGTAATTTGCAAAAATGGTCATATTTGATAAGGCATATCTCCTCCAATTTTAACCCTAGAGAGGAGTTCTTGGACTTTTTAGAAAGCTTAGGATGTCCCCTAAACAACCCTTTTGGTTTCATATCAATTGGGTCTTCCATGTTCATGTAAGAAGCTTTGACCCAAAAGGTGTTTTTGTTGACTTTTCAAAAGGACCTATAATGTAGAAATTCATATCTTTTGATGAGTGCATATTTTGAACTTGTGGGACGAAGATGAATTGTAGGGAATTGCATCCTCTTCAAAATGATCCTTGGATGGAAAATTTCTAATAAAGTATGAAGAAGTTATGCCTGGTCAAAGTTTGGTTGACTTTTCCTATGAAATCCTAATTTAGCAACTTTTGGGTTTTGATGAATTTGGGGCATTCCTTGAGGAATCATGATCAACCATTGATCAAATGATGGATATCTCTTCAAAATTTTGATGTTGACCAAAAATCTTGAAGTTTAACTGTATGTGGGCCACAATTGACTTTTGACCTAGTACAGTTGATTTTCAGGCATCTGAGCAATTGACTGAGCAAACTTCTCGTGCCAGGCATGAAACTTGACATGGATGATCTTGAGAACATATTGGGACCATGGAAAGAATTTGGAACCTTTAGAGTTCCCACACCTTGATGAAAATGGAAACCCTAGTTTGAAGCTTGTTGCCTTAGGAGGAGGATTTGTCTGGTCACTCCTTAGTCATCCTTGAGCAAGTTGAGGACCTGAATGGGCATGTGTTGAATAAAATGAGAGGGAAAATTTTGGGGTACAACAGCTGCCCCTGTTCAATATTCTTAAAGCTGAGGATGTAGATTGGCTGTCTGCCTTTTGTAATTTGAAGGTGGAAGATGATTGAACACTAGAGTGCCCGGAAATTTGCACTCGCCTGAGATAGTGCTGGATTATGTAGGTAGTATTGGGAATGGGCTTACAAATTCAATTTGGAGGAGATGACGGAAGGTCACCCGAGATGGGCTTAAAGATGCCATCCAAAAGATATGACGGAGAATCGTCGGAGATGGGCTTAAAGATGCCACCTAGAGGATGTTTATTTCCCGAGATATCCCTTTGATGAGAATTCCTGTTCCTGTCATTGAGGAGGGATCTGCTGAGGAATGTTGGTCTTTGTCTTGGGAAAATATATTTTTAGGAGCTTCAGTTGTCTGTTACTCTACTGGGGAATCATCTCTTAGTCGAGGAGGTGAAAGTGAACTGCTATTTGGTCGTGCTCCAGGCTTTACAATGATTTGCTGAGGATAATAAGATTGACTGCTATCTGGTCATGCTCCAGGTTTCACAGTGACTTACTGGGGAGATGAGATTACACTTTCAATCTGGTCATGCTTCAGGCTTTGGAATTTCTCAAAAACTGTTATTTAGTCGTGCTCCAGGCTTCAGAAGGAATTAAGTGGTTATTTGGTCGCATCCGGGTTTCAACTTGAATTTAAGGCATACTAACATCTGGTCATTTCCAGGCTTCAATAGTAATTGGCCGAGTAAACTGCTATCCGGTCGAATTCCAAGCTTTGCAGTACCTCATACTGTTATCTGGTCGTGCTCCAGGTTTCACAGTGTCTCTTTCCGCTATCTGGTTGTGCTCCAGACTTTACAGCGTCTTATACCTTTACCTAGTCGTGCTCCAGGCTTTAGTATTTTGAAGAAATTAAGATATTATTCGGTCGATTTCCGGGCTTCATAGCTTGAATTTGAGATATACCACTATCTGGTCGATTCCAGGCTTCGTAGTATTTTCGAGAAATTAAGATATTATTCGGTCAATTTCCGGGCTTCATAGCTTTAAATTTGAGATATACCATTATCTGGTCGATTCCAGGTGTGATCGGTGGAAATAGAACTGACTGTTTTGGAATGCTGGTTCGCGAAATGTCGCGGTAAGCAAGATTCGCCACCGTCTTTTATTTTCTCCAACAAGGAAAGGACAAAAGCACAGCAAAATTCCTTTTCGAGATGTTTCTCGGGTTCGGGAGGTAGATTATAGAAAGGGAAGGTGTTAGCACCCTTTCTATCCGTGGTTATCCACGGGCTCTTAGGTACTTGCTCACTATGTTTTCAAAAGATTTTGCTTTTCTTGTGTTTGTGGGTTTTGAAAAGAGTTTTGTTTGAAAACTTCGATTTGACTCTTGTATCTGTCCTCAAGAGTGTATGATGTGTTTGTTTAAAAACTTTTGTTTGAAAAGTGTAAGTGCGAAACGTATTTTTGTTTTGAAAGAGCAAGTACCTGAGAACCTCTACCTACTCAAAAGAAATTAAGCTGTGTAAATGTCCTTTAGACCGTACTATCCCACTATTGAGAAGTAGGTAGCACCGTCGTTGGAGTTTTCGAGTCAATTCGATTAATGGGACATGTGGTCACTAAAGCAATGGTAGGACGCCTTAACGGTAACCCTAATGTCTTAGATCATTTTTTATCCGAGGCAACCGTTTCGAGGCAACTTGATCTTTAGACATGAGGGCGACCTCTAAAACTTCCTATACTCAATGACCACGTCGAGGCAACCAAGTGAGGCGTACCCTAAGAGTGGCATGTGCACGTGTGTTAAGTTTCAGTTTATATTATCTTTGTACATGTTATGGTGAGCTACGATTGATTTTAATTTTAAGAGAAATCTTGTCATGCATAACCTAGTTAGCATACATCTAGCAATTAATAGTTGCGGAAAAGAAAACTAAGCTATTACAAGGCGTCGGGTATTTACATCGCCAAAAACAAACCCTTGGAAAGTAAATTGCGGGAAAATAAATAAAAGCGATAAAAGGTCCTAATTAAAGCTATTACATCCTCGGAGCAAATACATAATATGGATCAAAAATATGAATCAAGAATAATCACACGCGCGCGAGAAAAAATTGGATCGGAGAGTTTTTAGGGTTTTGACCCTTTCTTTTGAGAAAGAAGGAAGTTTTTATTATTTTGCATTAAATTAAACCTAGACTAATTAATTAATTAAAAAGAAATATTTTTGGTTTTTTGAATGTTTAAAAAAATAAAAGTAAAAGGATTAAAATTGTCAAGAACCCTAATTCTACATTGATTTTAAATTATTGCAAAAATATTAAGATTAACCTAATTAACTAAATTACTTGTGTTAGTATTTATTTACAAAAATAACTAATTAAATTTAATAAATAAAAATATTATTGTTTTTTATGTTTTCTGAATTTATTATGAAAAAATCAATTTGTTAGTGAAAATAATAATTATAATAATTAATAGTAAAACCATTAAAGGAAAAATATAAGAGAAGAAAAAAAGAATAACCCAGGGGGGTGATGGCCCAAGTCAGGAGGTGTATGATGCAATTCTCAGGCCCATGAACTCTCCAGCCTGTTTGACTTTCTGGTTTGTCCACACATGTGTTGACTAGGGAGCATGGTGATCTCCCACTCACGTCCATTGGATTTCAGTTTGATGACATCTGGCGCCTGGGAGTTGGAAGCGTATGGTGGACATCTTTTGGAAAGCTGCATATGAACATATAGATAAAAATAGGATAAGTGTTTTGGGGGGACCTGGGATTCGAACCCAGGCCCCAATGCTTCCAGGCCAGCACGCTTACCACTCAACCACCTGCATTCTTTTATTATTTGGATAATGAATAATTATTATATATACAGACAATTCAAGATGCTGTAAATAAAAATAAAACGCGCGCTTTTTCAAACACGCAAATCAGCTGCCCACATGTCATCGTCTTCTTCGTTTTTCTGTATGTTTTAGAGTCAGATAGCGGGGGGTTTTAACCCCCACTATATACTGCAAGGAAAAATAGGGATTAGCAATCCAGCAAATATAAATATTTCGCGAGGGGTGAATCATGTTCGTCTGGGCCACACGAGTTCAGTCATATGTCTTATTAGTCCTAATTTTGCCTGGTTCAGAAAGCCCTAATTGAAAGCTCAAGAACCCTAGAATTTTGATCATGGCATCTTTTGATTCAGGGCGCTATAGTTCAATTAAATTATACCATTAGCTTCGTATGGTTCCTAGCAATGCAAAACAATCATGAAAACATGTTAAATGCGCATGAATCAAGCAATATGATTTTGAATAAAAAAGCCAAACCGTGAAACTGTAATCAGTGATTTCTTGAGCTTTGATGCCTGGATTTAATTGCAAAACGTTCCTGGGACCTCCTGCAATGTGTTTGAATGAAAAGCACGCCTTGAATTGGCCTGGAATGTAAGAACAAATTTTCAATTTTCTTGGAATTTCTTGAAATTGGACAGGGTGGTTTCTGCAGCTTTTTCACGTCCTTTAGGTCAGGGTTTACTTGCATATATATAAGGGAAACAAATTAGGTCAAAAAGCTGGGCAAAAATCCATGTGTATTGATGATTGAATCCTTGATTGGAAAATCAAATATTCTTGATTTCCATGATTGAACAAAGTTGCCAATTTTGGATTTTTTTGTATCTTTGACTTGTGCACGAATTTGCCAGCATGTTTAGGTCCTATTTGCTTCACAAAAAGATTTAAAAGATCAAACCTTCTATTTTCCTACAATTTAAATTAATTAAATGAATTAATATTAATTAAAAATCCAATTAATCAATAAAAATAAGAAAATAAATTCAATTAAGCTTAATGGGTCGTGCATAGGTCATGGGTGAAGTTTCAAGAAGAGATTTGAGGCCCATTAGCAAAAATAAGGTGTTTTGAGCAAAGTTGACTTTTGCAAATTCATAAAACTTTCCCAACTTCTCCAATGCACAAGTTGCTCAATTTTGATCATATGACCATGTTCTTGGACATTTGGGAAAGCTCTTGAAGTCCTCTAACCAATGCCTTTGGTCCCATGTCATTTGGATTTACCAATCCCAAGTTATGGCCTTTGACTCAAAGTGTACTTTTGTTGACTTTTGAAATTGACCTATAATGTAAAAATTGGTAACTTCTTGTGAGAGCATTTATTGAGCTTGGAATGTGAAGATGGATTGTAGGAAATTGCATCCTCTTCAAAATGAGTATTGGATGAAATTTTTCTGACAAACCATGAAAACGTTATGCCCTGGTCAAGATACAGTTGACTTTTCTACTGTCCAAAAATAGCAACTTTTTGCATCTTGATGATTTTTGAGCTATTCTTGTGGAATCATGATCAAGGCTTGATAAAATGATGATTGTGAACTCAAAATAAGATGTTGACCAAAAATTCTGACTTTTGACTGTAAAATGACCATTTTGCCCTTGCAGTTGACTGTGGGTCAAATGGAGCTTTTGACTGTGCAAATTGGCACTGTGAGTCTTGAAATTTGGCATGTAGATGCTTGAGAATGTATATAGGCCCATGAGACTTGATTGAACCATTGGAAACCCCAAATTACTTGAAAGAACCAAAACCCTAATTTCAACTGTCTCAGGAGGTGGTCTGACTGTACATCCCTTGAGCTAATTTGAGGATCATTCTTGACAAATCTTGAGGAGTATGGGAGGGCAAATTTTGGGGTACAACAGTTTCCCCTGTTCAATCTTCTTAGACCCGAGGATGTAGATTGGCTTGTGTGCCTTTCATGATCCGAAGGTGGAAGATGATTGAACACTGAAGTGCCTAGAAATTTGCACTCGCATGGTGTAGTATCAGCAATGTGATGTCGGGAATGGGCTTACAGATGCCATTTGGAGAGACGATGGATAGGAGGATGGGCTTATAGATTCCACCTGGATATTGTTGGTAGGTAGATTTGTCTTCGTTGACGGGTTGTCTTCATTGAAGGGTTGTCTTCATTGACGGGTTGTCTCAAAAAAATCTTTAGGAATCGATTTAACTGGTTTTGTCTCCATTGACTGAATTTGTCTCTCTTGACTGGAACTGGGTCATTTTCAGAATTGTGTCTGCCTCTAGAGCATATCTGAAACATGAGTGACAGAATGACATCCGAATCTGGATCGTACCTGAACTGTGCTTGAATGAGTGGCAGAATGACATCCGAATCTGGATCGTATCTGGACTTTATTTGAAATTGAGATCTGTATGAGTAGCAGAATGACTTTCGTGTCTGGAACATATTTGTGCTGTAACTGGGATCTGGATAAGTGACAGAATGACTTCCGTGTCTGGAGTGTATCTGCACTTGAAGTTGATAGTTGAATCTGAATGAGAAATAGAACGGCTTCCGCGTCTAGAGCGTATCTAGTCTATATCTAATTGCTGACGTCTGAATGAATAGTAGAATGACCGTCGTGTCTGGGGTGTATCCATACTGTATCTGAATGAGTGACAGAATGACATCCGAATATGGATCGTATCTGGACTGTCTCTTGAATAAGTGGAATAAGTATCAGAATGTCTCCATGCTTGGGTCACATCTGAACCATCTCTAGAAGGAATCTGAAATAAGTATCAGAATGTAGCCATATCTGGGTCACATCTGAACCATCTCTAGAAGGAATCTGGAATAAGTATCAGAATGTCGCCATGTCTGGGTCACATCTGAACCATCTCTAGAAGGAATCTGGAATAAGTATCAGAATGTCGCCATGTCTGGGTCGCATCTGAACCATCTCTAGAAGGAATCTGGAATAAGTATCAGAATGTCGCCATGCTTGGGTCACATCTGAACCATCTCTAGAAGGAATCTAGAATAAGTATCAGAATGTCGCCATGTCTGGGTCACATCTGAACCATCTCTAGAAGGAATCTGGAATAAGTATCAAAATGTCGCCATGCTCGGGTCACATCTGAACCATCTCTAGAAGGAATCTGGAATAAGTATCAGAATGTCGCCATGCTTAGGTCACATCTGAACTGTCTCTAGAAGGAATCTGGAATAAGTATCAGAATGTCGCCATGTCTGGGTCACATCTGAACCATCTCTAGAAGGAATCTGGAATAAGTATCAGAATGTCGCCATGTCTGGGTCACATCTGAACCATCTCTTGCTCAATGGAGTAAACCGCTGAGGTTATAGAACTGGTCCGTACTATGACGGAGGAGAACATCAAGATCTAGGAACTGACTCGTGCTCAATGGAGTATACCGTTGAGGTTATAGCACTTCTCCACCCTATGATGTATAGAAATTGTCGAGATTGAGAACCTTATCTGAACTTCAATCGAGGATAATTCGATTGAGATTTAAGAACTGGTCAGATCTTCGACTAAGCTGAGAACTTAACTGCATCTTTCCTGAAAGGTAAAGGTCAGTCATATGCAATGCATGATATGGACCGAGCAATGATGTTCTCAACATAAATGAGATCGTATGATATGATGCGTATATGCATGTATCATGATGTATGAAAATGTGATGTTTTAGCTGGGGAAAATAAATCCCGGAGCTGCTGGAGAATAGAGTTGAGTTCTTCGTTTCCGCTGGGGATGGTGAACGAAGATGATTGTGAGAATAAACCTGCAGGAGAAAAGGACTCCGTTGGGGAATAAACTTGATGAAAGAGATTACTCCTAGGGGAAATACTCTGTGGGGGAGAGATGCTGAGAGTTTTAATGATAACTCCGCTGGGGGATTCCGTTGATAAGCTCTGTTGGGGATCTTGATGATGAACTCCGCCGGGGATAGAAAGAACTTCGTTGGGGACGATCTTTCAGTTGCAACTTGCTGAGGATAACCTAGTTAGACTCTTGTGGGGATAACCTCTGAATTTGGCTGGGGAGAGATATTTACACTCTGCAGGGGACAAGCTTCCAGAATCTACTGGGTAAGATGATTCCATTCTGGTGGGGAAGCTTTTTAGACTGCGCTGGGAAATGACTCCACTGGGGGTATCTTGTATTCCGCCGGGGAATATTCTTATACGATGTCGAGGAATATTAAGACTGCCGAGGATGCTCTTTACGCTTGCTGGGGGATATATTTATACTCCGCTGGGGAATATTAAGACCTACTGGGGATACCCAACTTTTTCGGGACTGACAGTAGGTTAGCTCTGCTTGGGGAGAGCATTGTTGATTTGTTCATAGTTGCAAGGCTTACTGGGGAGAGCTTCCATTATTGTCTTACTTTGCGGGTAGTGAAGGTATCTTAGCCATATTCTTCAGCTGAATATATATCTTGGTACCTGGTGGATAGAGTAACTTGTACAGTTTGGGCAATTCTTATTGCCCCAGTTTCTGTGGGAGAAAGTGCCTGCGGAGGTGCTTGATAACTGCCGATTGACAAATCTTCTTCTGGTAGGCAAGTGACGAGGTGACGGGACATAGTCGTGCGCTTTGATCCCTAATTTTTGCCTGGACCGCCCTTTCGGGTTTTCAGTCCATCGGGATACCCCTTTTTTGCCCAAGCCGCCTTTTCAGGTTTTCGACTTGCCGGGTGTACAGATTTTTTTATTTTCATCCCTTATTTTTTCCCGAACCCTTTTGGTTCGCCGGGAAGCCCTTATTTTTTCCTAGTCCAGTCGACCTAGCGGGTCTTTGATTATGCGTAGTGTTTTTTTGACTATGCCCATGCTCTCAGGATGTAGGGAGTTGTCACTGTCAGTAGTGTCGTGTTGCCATACTACCAGAAGATGTTTGATCGTGCAAGATTCGTTGCTGGAATTCGTGTCCAATGCCCCAAGTGATTCAGATGGAGATCTGCCCCTGGCTATTTGGCATTTTGAGAGATTCCTTGAATCTTGACTTGACTGCCCCAGATGATGGACAATGCTCAGGAAGTGTTTTTCCATTTGATGCTTTTTGTTGAGAAGGTTTTTGTTCACTAGATATTTGTCGTGCGAATTTCTCTGCTGTTTGAACAAATAGCCATATGCAAACAATGTTATTTTAAGAATGCAAAGCTTATGTCTGTCTTGAAGTTTTTTTTTTTGAAAATGCAGTTTTCAATAAAACAAGTGATTTTTTTTGTAAAATGTGATGTCAACTCAAGATTTTACAGCAAGCCCTACAGGAGTCGGGATACCTTTTGTAACAGTATGCTTTCGAACTAACCCATGCTTCAGCTAGGACTTTTTAAGGGTTATAACGTGGCCTGGTTCACGGTTTAAGAAACAAAGGATAAAGGCTCAAATTTTATTTGTACCCACCCGTTCTTCGTGATGTTCTTCAATCCTAAACTCAGCTAATCGTGCATTAGATCTTGTTTGAGTCTTTGCTCTGATATTTCAGTGATGGTTCGGATACTGATAATTTATTTTGACTAGGCAGTCATTTCTTTTTTGTTAAGGGTTTGCAGGACCTCTTTCTTTTCGATTTTATTATCCCTAAATTTTTCCTGAACTGTTTCTTTTTGTGTTTACAGTCAGCGGGATGCCCCAGTTTTTGTGTAAGTCTCCTTCATAGGTTTTGACTTATTGGGCTTTTGTTTTTGAGAGATAATGACTGTCTGTCCTTACGATTATTCGGAACCATCACTGTCTCTTTTTTTGGAAGGACTCCTTTGATGCCATTTATTGTGCACGTGGATCAACTAAGAAAACTACCCTGCCCCGGGTTATGATTAAGGGTTTTAATTTTTGTGAAAAGAAAAACTCCAACTTCTTTGGCTCAAAGGGGTTGACTAGGGATTACCTTCCTTATAACTCCACTGTTTAGGATTTGAAACAATACCTGTACATCGTCAGCATGGTCTGTTCAAAAGCATACTGTAAAGATCGTGGTATCATTTTCGTCATTCTCCCTCAAAAGGTTTAGAATTTTTCAATCGAGAGTTGAACATCACAAAAAATGAAAGCAATTTGAATATAGTGGATACGAATGGATTGATTCAAAACAGACATATGCGATGCATTGATAAAGTAATGAAGTTTGACATGAATAAATGTTTGAACAATCAAAAGAAAATTACAACTTGAAAATCCTAATGAACAATAGTCTTCTCGTTTCAGGACTTGTCACTTCAAATGATGAACCTTGGAGGGATGGTAGAAGAACTCAACCTGACCATCTTGTGTGAATTCCAATGCTCCTTCATCAATCAAGTTTTGAATTTTGTACCTCAACTTCCAACAGTCGTCAGTATCATGCCCCAGACTGTTAGAATGGTATGCACACCTCGCATCAGGATTGTAGTTGGGTGAAAAAGTCTTAGGATTCGGATGAGGTCCTACCAATGTCACCCGATTCAATCTCAACAGGTGTTGCAAAGCTTGGGACAACGGCATGTTGAGCTTGGTAAACAGCCTCGGAGTAACCAGTTGCTTATGGCAAGGTTGTTGTTGGACCTGTGAGGTGGTAGCAGCTTGGAGAGGTCCATTCTTCATCAAACCAAACCTTTGACTTCTCGGAAGTTGATTAATGACTTGATCCTCAGCCTTGACTATTTGCTTCCTACTGTTGTATATGTCTTGATGAAGCTGGTTGATCATGGTTCTCAACTCTTCTTGTTCCCGAGCTAAGCCTTGGATAAGAGCCATCTGCCCCAGCATCTGGGTTCTCATTGCATCTACCTCAGCTTGCAGATGTTTCAGCCGTTCGTCCTTATTGTCTTCAGGACTTTTCTTGACCAAATTCCCCATGAGGAGTGTTCTCAACTCTTCCTGCCCCTTGGATAGGTTTAGGAAGATTTCCCTGAACTGAGTCTCTTGAGTATGAAGATCTTGGTTGTCTTGTTGGAGAGCCATTACTGAAATAAACAGAGAGAACATGAGAGAACTGTAAAGGGTGACCTGTTATGCAATGATATGTATGTATGCAATGTTTTCAAGGATCTCGTGGGGTAAACAAAGAAACTTGTTAGAATTTGAATTGTGTAGCTTGATTGAAGGAACTTCATGCTGCTGAGAGTCCTTCTTCAAGAGTCAGGCTCACCATATCGAGTGGGTCATAGCCCCTGACTCAAGTTATTGTGCTTGGATTTCTAGACAACCTTGGCTAGAGGAAAATAAATCCCCTTTGCCCCTTGCTAGATGTCTGGTTCATCATGACCTGCATCACAAACCCTCGAGATCCTTGAAATGGTTAAGGAAATGCTATGGTATGATGTCATGGTAAAGGCACACCACAATTATTCACAAAAGGCAAACATGGTAAAGGCACACAAGTCACAAAAAAGAGCCCTTAGATTTCAGGCTGGCATGAAGTTTAGGTACTACCCTCTTTCAGTTTCAGTTGGTTAAGACCTGTCCTAAAAATAGTAACCGGGTTCTAGAGGATCTCAATATCACTGACTACCCTCAATCGGTCATAATTCCAGTTTGGCAACCTTTTCTTGCGTTCGGAACCATCGCGAGAGTTTAGTCTCAATGAGTTTAGCATACTGCTACTGTTCTATGGCCAAGTTGGTTAATTTAAGGTTCTAAGGTCAGCTGGTGCTTAATGACTCCTCAGAAGAGCCATATTCTCCTCGTTCCAACACAAGAGATATCGGTACAGACCAAGGTGTCACACCAACGTAGCTACTGCTTCACCCGTGTCGGTCTACGCCGGACAGGTCCCTCACAGTTTTTTGCTACTTACCTAAAGGGTATTCCCCCAGATCTGGGTTAGGATCTATAAAACTCCGATACAAGCCCACAAAGTTAAAGCAAACAAGGCATACAATTGAAAACATAGGTGATCTTATCCTAAGGTACACCTCACTTATAATATCCCCAGCAGAGTCGCCAGTTCTGTGATCGGTGGAAATAGAACTGACTGTTTTGGAATGCTGGTTCGCGAAATGTCGCGGTAAGCAAGAGTCGCCACCGTCTTTTATTTTCTCCAACAAGGAAAGGACAAAAGCATAACAAAATTCCTTTTCGAGATGTTTCTCGGGTTCGGGAGGTAGATTATAGAAAGGGAAGGTGTTAGCACCCTTTCTATTCGTGGTTATCCATGGGCTCTTAGGTACTTGCTCACTATGTTTTCAAAAGATTTTGCTTTTCTTGTGTTTGTGGGTTTTGAAAAGAGTTTTGTTTGAAAACTTCGATTTGACTCTTGTATCTGTCCTCAAGAGTGTATGAAGTGTTTGTTTGAAAACTTTTGTTTGAAAAGTGTAAGTGCGAAAAGTATTTTTGTTTTGAAAGAGCAAGTACCTGAGAACCTCTACCCACTCAAAAGAAATTAAGCTGTGTAAATGTCCTTTAGACAATACTATCCCACTATTGAGAAGTAGGTAGCACCGTTGTTGGAGTTTTCGAGTCAATTCGATTAATGGGACATGTGGTCACTAAAGCAATGGTAGGACGCCTTAGCGGTAACCCTAATGTCTTAGATCATTTTTTATCCGAGACAACCGTTTCGAGGCAACTTGATCTTTAGACAGGAGGGCGACCTCTAAAACTTCCTATACTCAATGACCACGTCGAGGCAACCAAGTGAGGCGTACCCTAAGAGTGGCATGTGCACGTGTGTTAAGTTTCAGTTTATATTATCTTTGTACATGTTATGGTGAGCTATGATTGATTTTAATTTTAAGAGAAATCTTGTCATGCATAACCTAGTTAGCATACATCTAGCAATTAATAGTTGCGGAAAACAAAACTAAGCTATTACAAGGTGCCGGGTATTTACATCGCCAAAAACAAACCCTTGGAAAGTAAATTGCGGGAAAATAAATAAAAGCGATAAAAGGTCCTAATTAAAGCTATTACATCCTCGGAGCAAATACATAATATGGATCAAAAATATGAATCAAGAATAATCACACGCGCGCGAGAAAAAATTGGATCGGAGAGTTTTTAGGGTTTTGACCCTTTCTTTTGAGAAAGAAGGAAGTTTTTATTATTTTGCATTAAATTAAACCTAGACTAATTAATTAATTAAAAAGAAATATTTTTGGTTTTTTGAATGTTTAAAAAAATAAAAGTAAAAGGATTAAAATTGTCAAGAACCCTAATTCTACATTGATTTTAAATTATTGCAAAAATATTAAGATTAACCTAATTAACTAAATTACTTGTGTTAGTATTTATTTACAAAAATAACTAATTAAATTTAATAAATAAAAATATTTTTTTTTTTTATGTTTTCTGAATTTATTATGAAAAAATCAATTTGTTAGTAAAAATAATAATTATAATAATTAATAGTAAGACAATTAAAGGAAAAATATAAGAGAAGAAAAAAAGAATAACCCAGGGGGTTGATGGTCCAAGTCAGGAGGTGTATGATGCAATTCTCAGGCCCATGAACTCTCCAGCCTGTTTGACTTTCTGGTTTGTCCACACATGTGTTGACTAGGGAGCATGGTGATCTCCCACTCACGTCCATTGGATTTCAGTTTGATGACATCTGGCGCCTGGGAGTTGGAAGTGCATGGTGGACATCTTTTGGAAAGCTGCATATGAACATATAGAAAAAAATAGGATAAGTGTTTTGGGGGGACCTGGGATTCGAACCCAGGCCCCAATGCTTCCAGGCCAGCACGCTTACCACTCAACCACATGCATTTTTTTATTATTTGGATAATGAACAATTATTATATATACAAACAATTCAAGATGCTGTAAATAAAAATAAAACGCGCGCTTTTTCAAACACGCGAATCAGCTGCCCACACATCATCGTCTTCTTCGTTTTTCTGTATGTTTTAGAGTCAGATAGCGGGGGTTTTTAACCCCCACTATATACTGCAAGGAAAAATAGCGATTAGCAATCCAGCAAATATAAATATTTCGCGAGGGGTGAATCATGTTCGTCTGGGCCACACGAGTTCAGTCATATGTCTTATTAGTCCTAATTTTGCCTGGTTCAGAAAGCCCTAATTGAAAGCTCAAGAACCCTAGAATTTTGATCATGGCATATTTTGATTCAGGGCGTTATAGTTCAATTAAATTATACCATTAGCTTCGAATGGTTCCTAGCAATGCAAAACAATCATGAAAACATGTTAAATGCGCATGAATCAAGCAATACGATTTTGAATAAAAAAGCCAAACCGTGAAACTGTAATCAATGATTTCTTGAGCTTTGATGCCTGGATTTAATTGCAAAACGTTCCTGGGACCTCCTGCAATGTGTTTGAATGAAAAGCACGCCTTGAATTGGCCTGGAATGTAAGAACAAATTTTCAATTTTCTTGGAATTTCTTGAAATTGGACAGGGTGGTTTCTGCAGCTTTTTCACGTCCTTTAGGTCAGGGTTTACTTGCATATATATAAGGGAAACAAATTAGGTCAAAAAGCTGGGCAAAAATCCATGTGTATTGATGATTGAATCCTTGATTGGAAAATCAAATATTCTTGATTTCCATGATTGAACAAAGTTGCCAATTTTGGATTTTTTTGTATCTTTGACTTGTGCACGAATTTGCCAGCATGTTTAGGTCCTATTTGCTTCACAAAAAGATTTAAAAGATCAAATCTTCTATTTTCCTACAATTTAAATTAATTAAATGAATTAATATTAATTAAAAATCCAATTAATCAATAAAAATAATAAAATAAATTCAATTAAGCTTAATGGGTCGTGCATAGGTCATGGGTGAAGTTTCAAGAAGAGATTTGAGGCCCATTAGCAAAAATAAGGTGTTTTGAGCAAAGTTGACTTTTGCAAATTCATAAAAATTTCCCAACTTCTCCAATGCACAACTTGCTCAATTTTGATCATATGACCATGTTCTTGGACATTTTGGAAAGCTCGTGAAGTCCTCTAACTAATGCCTTTGGTCCCATGTCATTTGGATTTACCAATCTCAAGTTATGGCCTTTGACTCAAAGTGTACTTTTGTTGACTTTTGAAATTGACCTATAATGTAAAAATTGGTAACTTCTTGTGAGAGCATTTCTTGAGCTTGGAATGTGAAGATGGATTTTAGGAAATTGCATCCTCTTCAAAATTAGCATTGGATGGAATTTTTCTAACAAACCATGAAAAAGTTATGCCCTAGTCAAGATACAGTTGACTTTTCTGCTGTCCAAAAATAGTAACTTTTTGCATCTTGATGATTTTTGAGCTAATCTTGTGGAATCATGATCAAGGCTTGATCAAATGATGATTGTGAACTCAAAATAAGATGTTGACCAAAAATTCTGACTTTTGACTGTAAAATGACCATTTTGCCCTTGCAGTTGACTGTGGGTCAAATGGAGCTTTTGACTGTGCAAATTGGCATTGTGAGTCTTGAAATTTGGCATGTAGATGCTTGAGAATGTATATAGGCCCACGAGACTTGATTGAACCATTGGAAATCCCAAATTCCTTGAAAGAACCAAAACCCTAATTTCAGCTGTCTTAGGAGGTGGTCTGACTGTACATCCCTTGAGCTAATTTGAGGATCATTCTTGACAAATCTTGAGGAGTATGGGAGGGAAAATTTTGGGGTACAACACCAGGCTTCGTAGTATTTTGTACTGTTATCCTGTCGTGCTCCAGGCTTCAGTAATTTGGAGAAATTAAGATATTATCCGGTCGATTTCCGGGCTTCATAGCTTGAATTTGAGATATACCACTATCTGGTCGGTTCTAGGCTTCATAATATTTTGGAGAAATTAAGATATTATCCGGTCAATTTCCGGGCTTCATAGCTTTTTTAACTGGAATAGAAATCTTAGTATCGATTTGACAGAACCAGTGAAAGGCCCTGAGTTGTCTTCAACTGGGAGAGAAATCTCAGTATCGATTTGACTGAACCCGAGAGAGGCCTCAAATTAACTTTGACTGTCATAGAAATCAGGGGAATCTTAGCGGCGATTCGGCTGACCCAAACGAAAGTCTTAGAACATCTTCAAATAGAATAGAAACCTTAGTGTAGGTTTGACTGAACTAGAGAAAATCTTGAAAAGTGTTGGAATATCTTCAACCAGAATAGAAACCTTGGTGTCGGTTTGACTGAACCAGAGAGAACTCATGAGAACTTGATTGCATCTTTCTCTGAAAGGTAAGGAGTTAGTCGTATGTAATATCATGATGTATGAAATGTATTGAGTAATGATCTCAAAATAAATGAGATTGTGTTGTATGATATGTATGCGCATGCCATGATGTATGGATATGCAATGCCATTGTGATATTCTCTAGCTGGGGAAAATAAAATCCTGGACCGCTGCTGGAGAGTATAAGGAGTTGATTTCTTCGTTTCCGCTAGGGATAGTGACCGAAGATGATTAGCTGTGGATTTATGTCCATTCTGCTTCAGAACGTTCTACAGGAGGAGACTCTGACTGAGAATAATCCTGCGGGGAACGACTCTGTGGGGAAGAGAGATACTCTGTTGGAAGATCTGCTGATTTGGAGAAATAAACTCAGCTGAGGATGGACTTCATTGTTGGAGAGAAGAGATTTGTTGGAGATTGAGCTTCCGCTGTCAGAGAAATAAACTCTGCTCGGGAGATGGCTTTATAAACTTCTCATGGTTATAAAACTCGGTTGGGGAATGCAGATATCAGCTTTTTGAAGGAACCTGCTAGGGAAGGAATTCCTGCTTGGGGATACGGAGGTCGGACCTTGGTTGTCTAGGCTGTGGGGAATATAGGTATCACTGGCTTGTATGTGATAGTGACTTCGCTTCCAACTATCTCTGCCCCTTGTACCATGATGGATGGGGTAACTGTCAATATTTAGGTTTTGTACCAATTTCTTTGAGTTCTTAGTAACCGTCTTTCTATTTTATATGCAGATATTTGTGAACAATAATCATATTCAAATGCATATGTCAAGAATAAAATATTGGACGTTTTTTGCGCAACAAAACAGAAAAAGGAAAAACTAATACAGAGTTTTGTACTCAAAAGATGATTTGTGTTGATTTGAAATTTGCCTATAACAGGCATTTTTTACAATAAGGCTAACGCTCTAGTAAGAGAACACCGCCGTACAAATGGAAATTATTATAGAAATTGTGTACAAAAAGAAAACATCTATGTGTAGTGATCCCATTGGATTTCAATTCTTCTATTGCCCCTATGTCTTCGAGCATCTCATCACTTTACTGCTTGTCTGAAGCTGACAGGATTGATCGGTACAGTTTGAGCTTGATATCTGATTAATGAGGTCTGATCGCAAGGTGATCCAATAGGACATAGTGATACGCTTTAATCCCTAATTTTTTCCTGGACTGCCCTTTCGGGTTTTCAGTACACCGGGATACCCTTTTTTCCCCAAGCCTCCTTTTCAGGTTTTTGACTTGCCGGGTGTACAAATATTGGTTCGCCGGGATACCCTTATTTTTGCCTAGGTATGTCAACCTGGAGGGTCTTTATTATGCGTAGTATTTTTTCACTATGTCCGCATTAACAGGGTGTGGAAGGTCGTCACCATCCATGGTGGTCAGAATCATGGCTCCACCCGAAAATATGTTCTTAACTACAAATGGTCCCTCATAGGTGGGAGTCCATTTGCCCCTGGGATCACCTTGCGGAAGTATGACACGCTTGATTACCAGATCCCCTACTTGATACGCTTGTTGTCTGACTTTCTTGTTGAAGGCCTTGATCATCCGTTTCTGATACATTTGACCATGGCAGACAACAATAAGTCTTTTCTCGTTGATTAAGTTCAATTGATCAAGTCGAGTCTGGATCCAATCGTCTTCGCTTAAACTCGCATCCTTCATAATCCATAGAGAATGGATCTGGACCTCCATGGGTAGGATAACCACCATGCAATATACTAGAGAATAGGGTGTTTCCCCTGTCAACGTGCGTGCTGAAGTACGGTACCCGTGAAGAGCAAATTGTAATATATCGTGCCAGTATTTGTATGTCACCATCATATTCTGTATGATATTTTTGATATTCTTGTTAGCAGCTTCAACAACCCCATTCATCTTCGGCCGGTAGGGAGAAGAGTTGTGATGTTGAATCTTGAACTATTTACAGAGTTCAGTGATCATCGAGTTGTTGAGATTAGTACCATTATCCGTGATGATTCTCTCAGGGATACCATAACGACAAACCAGGTTATGCTTGATGAACCATGCCACCACATTCTTAGTAACCGTAGCAAAAGAGGCAGCCTCAACCCACTTCGTGAAGTAATCAATGGCCATTAGGATGAAGCGATGCCCGTTGAACGCAGTAGGTCTGATCTCGCCGACCATATCAATGCCCCACATTGCAAAGGGCCAGGGAGCTGTCAAGACATTCAAAGGAACTGGAGGTACATGCACCTTATCAGTGTAGATTTGGCACTTGTGACAGGTTCGAGAATGCTGATAACAGTCGGCTTCCATAGTGGACCAGTAGTATCCTGCCCGTAGGATCTTCTTTTCCATGGTATGTCCACTGGAATGAGTGCCAAAGGTACCTTCATGTAGGTCTACCATGATCCTCTCTGCTTCTCTCTTGTCTACACACCGTAGTAAGGTAGAGTCATGATTGCGCTTATAGAGGATTCCATTGCTGAGGAAGAACTTTGCAGCAAAACTTCTCAGAAATTTCTTGTCATTGACAGATGCCCCCTCGGGGTATTCTTGAGCCTCGAGATACCTTTTCACCTCATGAAACCAAGGTTTGTCGGCTACCTCCTCAGTATCGATCTCACAGCAGTATGCCGGTTCATCCAACCTCTCAATAGTAATTCTGGGAGCTTCATTGTCCCACCTGACCTTGAACATTGACGACATAGTAGCTAACGCGTCCGCTAACTGATTCTCTTATCATGGGAAACGTTCAAAAGTAATCTCCTTAAAATGCAGCAGCATTGTCAGTACATGTTCTCTGTAAGGGATAAGGTTCGGGTGTTTCATATCCCACTCGCCTTTGATGTGACTTATCACCAAAGCGGAATCCCCGAATACACTCGAGAACTTGATCCTTAGGTCAATAGCAGCTCTAAGACCCATGATACACGCTTCATACTCTGCCATGTTGTTGGTATAGTTGAAACATAATCGGACAGTAAACGGATTATGATAGCCCTCAGGAGATATGATTACAGATCCAATGCCATTACCAGTGCGTTTGAGGCTCCATCAAAAAACATAGACCATCAGGATCCTTCCTCAGGTCCTTCATCCAGTCCAGGTTATTCACAGTCGGTTACTAACATGATGTTCTCATCCGGGAACTCAAAATTCATGGACTGGTAGTCATCCACGGCCTGATGTGCCAAATGATCAGCTAACACACTTCCCTTGATTGCCTTTTGAGTTGTGTATTGGATGTCGTACTCGGTCAAGATCATTTGCCATCTTGCAATTCTTCCAGAGAGAGCGGGCTTCTCGAAAATGTACTTGATCGGATCTATCTTAGATATCAACAAAGTAGTGTGGGTCAACATATACTGTCTCAGTCGGCGAGAAGCTCATGCCAAAGCGCAGCAAGTTTTCTCGAGCAGTGAGTATCATGTTTCACAGTCGGTAAACTTTTTGCTAAGGTAGTATATTGTGTGCTCTTTTCGACCAGACTCGTCATGCTGCCCCAGCACACACCCCATTGAATTATCTAGCACTGTCAAGTATATTATCAAAGGTCTTCCTTCAGTCGGAGGCATCAGAATAGGAGGCTCTTGGAGGTATTGCTTGATTCTGTCAAAGGCGACCTAACATTCGTCATTCCACTTTACCACTTGATCTTTCTTCATAAGCTTGAAGATTGGCTCACAAGTAGCAGTCAAATGTGAAATGAATCGGGCAATGTAATTTAGGCGTCCCAAGAAACATATAACTTCCTTCTCAGTATGGGGAGCCGGCATCTCTTGTATGGCCTTCACCTTTGCAAGGTCTACTTGAATACCTTTGTCACTGGCGATGAATCGAAGAAGCTTACCAGACCTTACCCTGAAGGTGCACTTGTTCGGATTTAACCTCAGCTTGTACGTCTTCAACCTATCAAACACCTTTTGTAGATGATCAAGATGTTCTTTCTTAGTTTGAGACCTGGCTATCATGTCATCGACGTAAACCTCTATCTCATGGTGAATCATGTCATGGAACAGAGCTACCATCACTCACTGATAAGTTGCCCCGACATTCTTCAACCCAAACGGCATCACCTTGTAGCAGAAAGTGCCCCACTGTGTAACAAAGGTTGTCTTCTCCATGTCTTCAGGTTCCATCTTGATCTAATTGTAGCCGGAGAAACCGTCCATGAAGTAAAAGACTTTGTATTGTTCGATGTTGTCAACCAGAACATCGATGTGGAGAAGAGGGAAGTCATCCTTGGGGCTTGCCCTGTTCAGGTCTCTGTAATCCACACACATTCGTACTTTACCATCTTTCTTAGGTACTTATTAGCAACCCATTGCGGATAGGAGGTGACAACTAAGAACCCTGTGTTGAACTGCTTCACAACCTCTGCTTTAATCTTCTTTGACATCTCATTGTGCATACGACAAATCTTTTGCTTTACCGGAGGGCAGTCTTCTTTAGTCGGTAGATGATGAACCACTATATTTGTGTCTAGTCTCGGCATGTCTTCATATGACCAGGCAAAGATTTCAACATATTCATGCAACATTTGTACCAGCCACTGTTTGACACTAAGCTCTAGATTTGCACCTATCTTAACCTCTTTTCTGTCTTCCTTTGTACCCAAGTTCATTGTCTCAACCGGCTCTTCATGAGGTTGTATGGCCCTTTCTTCCTGCTGTAATAGTCCAGCAATTTCTCTGGGTACCTTACAATCTTCTTCACCTTCGTCCTCGACTTGGTTGATCGTATTTTCAAAGACATAATGAGAATTAGCAGAACTGTTATCAATGCGATCCATAATGGATATGGATCTGCATTTGGATACGTGGGTGTGTGTAAGATCATAGTTGTATAGACAAAATAAAATAAAATAAAGACAGAGAGCGCAAAATTTATATGCAAACGTCCAATACTTTATTGATGCCATATGAAAATGAAACATGATAACCCTTACAAATAGAAACATTTTGCCCCGGGTAAGACACATGGCTATAGAGGTTATATTGTTTTTAAATTACATATCCAAAAAATTAGAAAAATAATTACTCCTGAACAAAAGTAATCTGTACAAAGTCCTTGGCAGTCCAGTTACTGAGTCCGCCATTGGTAGTCGGGAAGATCTAGCTGTCAATGTCGGAATCACCATCACTATCTTCAAGCGCATTGACCCTAGGATTTCTGATGCGTAGGGGAGGTCCTCCAGCCTGAGTGCGACGAACAGCCTTTTGAGCACCTTCTTCAACAACTGATCGTGCATCCTTGAGAGAAGCCATCTTCAAGGGAGATTTGGTGACCTTTGGAGGACTGTCGGTAGTTTCTGCTATAGCCATAATCTGAGGTACCTCTTCAAAGTTCTGGCAAGGAGTCTCGATGAACTCACCATCCATCTCTATGTTCCTGAAGGAGTTCAAGTGAATGATCATGTACTCCTCTTCACCATGCACCGTGACAATCTTTCCTCTTACTGGGTACTTCAACATTTGGTGTAGGGTAGAAGTAACAGCCGCAGCCCCATGTATCCAAGGGCGTCCCAACAAGCAAGAATATGATGGTTTGATATCCATTATGTAGAAAGTGGAGTCGAAGATCTGGGAACCAACTTTGATAGGGACATCCACTTCCCCGTGCACCATCCTCTTCGAACCATCGAAAGCTCTCACTACTATATTGCTAGGCTTTAAGGCCAAGCCTTCGCAGTCCAATCTGTCCAGAGCTTTTTTAGGTAGCACATTCAACGAGGAGCCAGTATCTACCAAAACATGGGCCAGATTCGTGCCCCTGCATTCAACGAAAACATGAAGAGCATCATTATGCTTCCTCCCCTTTGGTGTCAGATTCGCGTCAGAGAAACCCAAACCATTATCAGCAGTCAGACTACCCAAACAATCTTCAAACTGGTCAGCAGATGTCTCTTGTGGCACATGAGTCGTCTTTAGAAACTTAACCAAAGCCCTCGCATGGCCCTCAGAACACAACAACAAAGCTAGCATAGAAATTTTGGATGGGGTCTGCCCCAGCTGCTCGACCACATTGTAGTCGCTCTTCTTTATTATCTTCAAAATTTCTTCCATTTCTTTTTTGGAAGCTTCTGGAATGGTTACTGAATTGGACTTTGTCAGGATAGGCTCAATCAGTATGTCTTTGCCTCGAGTCTCGACCGACTCGGTGATGGGAGGGTCAACAGGAGTGATTATTGGAATTACAGTAGTAGTCTTGGGTGGAACCACAGCAGGAATGATCACATGTCCGGCAACAGTCTTCGAGGGAGAAATTTCAGGGGAGAACACTCTTCCACTTCTTGTTATTTTACTGGTTCCAGCAATATTGACGATGTCGGAATTAGTATTTTCAGCAATCTTGTATTCAATGGCTAACATGTCCTGCTTTACGCCGTGGTAATAGACATCGGCCACATAGTTATAAGGAATAACTTTGTCCGAGGAGTATAGGATTGGTCCAGGCATGGTTATGATCAACGGAGTAACCTTCAGAACTGATGTAATCCTGACGGGTCTCTTAGAGGAGGCCCTGGGAGGATTGGCGGAAATGGTTATGATAGCAACGTCTTCACAGGAAACAGTCGGAACAAGAGTCTTCTCAAACAAAATCTCTTTGTCATCCATCAGGCGTTGAACACCTACTTTCAACAAAGGGCAACCAGACGGTAGAAATGAACAAAGGTGGCAACCTTCATCACATCCCGAAAATAAACTGGCTTTCAGCAAATTCCCTTTGATAGTCATGAGTGGGGTCACCAATCCTTCCACAGAAGTCACAAACACATCTTTTTCGACGACATTAACACCCGACCATGTTTCGGCATAGGAGCAATGATAATGTTGGGAGTCTACGGGGGATCAAATTCAATCTCCTTAGCATCAATCAGATCCTGTATTTTGTTCTTCAAAGCCCAACAGTCATTGGTATCATGGCCTGGACTTTCCGAATGGTAAGCACAACGAGCATTAAACTTATAGTAGGGAGAGGTGGTGTTTGGATTCTTTGGAGCTTCCCTCAGAGTAACTAGAGTGGACTTCAGCAACTGAGGTAAAACCTGAGACAGCGTCATGTTGATCTGAGTGAACTGTCTAGCTGGTCTTTCTGCTCTCGGCTGATTATTTCTTTGTTGAGCAGGTGAAGGTTTGGAAATCATAACAGCCCCTACCGTCGGACGGCGCTCGGTTCAATTCTGATTCTTTTGGTTATAGACAGTATTGACTTCCTTTTTACTTGCAAACGGCTTCCTTGCAGCACTAGAAGAGGCATCCTTCTGAATTTTTTCACTTCGGATTCCAGCTTCCACTCTTAAGATCAGTTCAGTAAAACCCACCGATGAACTTCCAATTAGATGGTTGAAGAATGGCCCAATCAAAGTTCCCAGAAACATATCCACGAGTTCCTTGTCAGCCAAGGGAGGTTGAACTCTTCCAGCCAAATCTCTCCACTTCTGAGCATAATCCTTGAAACCCTCGTTCGAACCCATAGACAGATTTTGGAGTTGTGTAAGGGTGGGAGCGAGGTCTGCATTATACTGATATTGCTTATAAAATGCAGCAACAAGTTCTTCCCAGTTACGAACATTGGCTCTTTCAAGCTGATAGAACCAATCCAGTTGCGTTCCAGACAGGTTGTCTTGGAAGAAGTGAACCCACAAGTCTTTGTCAGCAGTATGAGGTTGTATCTTCCTCACATAGGAATGAAGATGCATTTTAGGACAAGAGACCCCATCATACTTATCAAACACCGGTGCCTTGAATTTTGGGGGGATGACAACCCCAGAGACCATACCCAACTCTTCAAAATCCAGCCCAGGAACCTTATGGATTTCCGTAGCACTCAGACGCTCTTCTAATTGCTTATACTTTTCATCAGCCGGAGGGTACTGCTCCTCATTATAATCAGTTTCATTGTCAGACTCTTTAGGTAGGGTCCTCTTCTCTGGCTTCACCCTCTTGATTCTCTCCCTCCTTAGATGAAGAAGCTAAATCAACAACCCGTCTTGGCGGCCCTCTGAACCTTCTGCTCGTATGTGCCACACTGGCTGTCCGCTTGGTCTTCTTAGTGTTATTCTTAACAATCAGAGCCTTCAGCTCTTCCTGTCCTTTGTCCAGAGCCATAATCATTTACTAGAACTGTGTGTTCTAAGTCTGAAGATCTTTCACAGTTTGTTCAAGAGCCATTGTTGAAATAAACAGCGGAGGAGATGAGAAACCTGTTATGAATCCTGTTATGACATGATATGTATGATATGTATGCAATGTTTTCAAGGGTTCTTAAAGGCTCAAATTTGCTTAAACAAAAAGGAACAAACGCGAATTGTATTAGTAAACTTGAATTGTTACAAAGAATGTATTTTGAGAGTACAATTAAGCAAAATAAAACAAAAAAGAAGACTAGGTTTCCCATGGGCACATCCTCTTTGGCGCGATGTAGGCGTTGATATTCCTCTCTTCATGAAGTATCCTAGTGAGTTCCAAGACCTTCTTCTCGCTGGCGTAGAATTGGGCTTCAAATGTATCCCGCTCCTCTTTAAGCTGAACCTAGGACTTTTGTAACTCTTCGTGATCAGTTGGCATGTCTGGATAAAGAACAAGATGAGGAGTGTCTCCCTTGGCCACTGGTTCCATAATCATAGGTCAGATAGCGGATAAGGCATCATGAGAGTTTGAGCGTGGGCTTGTACCCATCTGAGATAACGCTCGAGAGGTATGGAATTCTTATGCCCAAATGTCTTGCTGTCAACCCTATGTACCATACTCCAAGCTTGTATGAACCTTTTGCAGTAACCCTGAACATCATTCTCATAGTTAAAGGCGATTCCTTGAATAAGTGTATCATGAAGACCATCCCTTCTCGCATAACCATACTGTCGTAATGCTAAGCAAGGGTTATGAGTGATTCCTCCCCTAATTCCTAAGAGATGGACATTAGGGAATTCACCACAGTGATCGATGATAGTAACATCTTCCAAGAACCGTGAACACTAATGAATGTCTGAATGTGTAAGGGACATCAGTCGATGTGACCATCTTTTACCTTGTTCATTCTTCAAAGTAGATCTGGGTAGGTGAAAAATAAACCACCTAGCCAATAGAGGAGTGAAACACTGGAGGGTCCACCTTCTTTTTAGAGTGCAAGCATGCAGAGAGTGTAGAATATCCCCGAGTAATATAGGTACTAGATTCTAAGACAGAAAAACCTAGATTGTGCTCACATCTACGAGTTGATCCGCATTAGGGAACAGTACCATCCCGTAGATAAGGAGCGCAAAACCTCTTCAAAATATTGTAGATCCAGGGTATCCCAAAAATAGTAAGCCTTCTCGAACAGAAATTTAACCAGAATCCCTTGAACACTCCCTCTACTTTCCCAATTTGTCACTATGTCAGACCGTTGTAAGGACATAACTCTAGTAATCTCTTCAGGCTTGTGATGTCTTTCCGTACCGCTGAAAGGTAGGTGATCAAGAATGGGTATCCCTAATAATTGAGAAAATTCCTCCATAGTAGGCACTAACTGGTAGTCCGGGAATATGAAACAGTGATGCAGAGGATCGAAGAACTGATACAACACTTTCAACATTTCTTCGTCAGGTTTTGAAGTGACCAAGTTAAGCAACCGACCATGCTTTTCAGTGAAAGGAGAGCTTTCGGGAATCCTTACTGCCAAGTCCCTTAATTGGGGAGATACTTTCACTAGGTTAATCTGAATATTGTTCCTACGGGTGGATGCCATGTCCTACAAAACAAAGCAAAAATGAGCCCTAGGAAATCCTTGAAATGGTTAATCATGATATTCCATGCTTATGATGTCATGATAAATCACAGGTATAGAAAACACAGACAAATCACACCAAGTCCTTAGGTTTAAGGCCTTCTTGAGTTTTGAGGTCATACCCTCTTGAAGCTGGATTGGTTCAACTTGTCCTATAAATATGTAACCGGGTTCTAAAGGGATCTCAATATCACCAATCTTTCCCCTAAGCCTTGTTCAATCGACGATTGACTCGTAATCAAACAAAACTTAGAAGTCAAACCTCAATGAGTGTAGCATCGAGTATCTGTCGACCTTGGGCATACACCAAAGTCGGCCATCTCGCTACGTCCTACTGGCCAAGTTGTGCAATTAAAGGTTCTAAGGTCAGTTGATGCTTCATGACACCACGTGGTGGCCCCGTACATCTCCCTTATTGACTCAAGGGTTACGGGTACAAATCATAGTGCCTAATTAACGTAGCTACTGCTTCAACCGTGTCGGTATACCCCAACACAACTCCCTCACAGTTTATTTCTACTTACCTAAAAGGTGTTTCCCGATCCGGGTGTAGGATCAAATAACCCAAACAGTTCCCATAAATATAAAGCAAGCAAGACAATTAAGAGAAAGCAATTAAATATGACCTAGATCCTAAGGTTTACCCCACTTTATATTTTAGGATCCCCAGCAGAGTCTCCAGTTCTGTAATATGGTGGCAGAACCAACTGTTAATACTGGTTTGCATTTTTTGTTCGCAAAATGTCGCGGTAAGCAAGAGTCGCCATCGACTTTTATTTTATCCAATCAGGAAAAGGAAAAAGAATAGAAAAAACCTTTTTCGAGATGTTTCTGAGTACATGGGTAGATTATAGAAAGGGAAGGTGTTAGCACCCTTTCTATCCATAGTTTTCCACGGGCTCTTAGGTACTTTCTCATTTTGAAATTGCTTGTGTGTGCTTATTTTGAAAAGTTTTGTTTTACTTCATTTTAACCCTTGTTTCTGTCCTCAAGAGTGTTACGAAGTTGTTTTTGAAAACTTTGTTTGGAAAGTGTTAGTGTGAAAAAAGTTTGTTTGTTTGAGAAAGTACTTAAAAGTTTTCTACCTACTCGAAAAATTCTGTTCGTTTTCCTTTTAGACAATGCTATCCCATTATTGAGAAATAGGTAGCATCGCCGTTGGAGTTTTTTAGGGACATTCGAAGGGACAAATAAGATCACAAAAGAAATGTTTGGAAATGTTAGTAATCATAATAAAGCCTTAAAGATCTTTTCCTGAGTTGTTGTACCCCAAAATTATCCCTCCCATATTTCTCAACACATGGCAAGTGAGGTCACCAAGTTGCTCAAGGAAGTTCAAGAGTTGACCAGACAAACTCTCTCCTAAGGCAGCCTACCTCAAATTAGGGTTTCTATTTTCATCAAGATGTGTGAACCACAAAGGAGTCAAATTCTCACCATTTTCCTAATATGTTCTCAAGATCATCCATGTCAATTTTCAAGCCTTGCAGAAGAAGTTTTCTCAATCAATTGCTTAAATGTCTGAAAATCAACTATACTAGGTCAAAAGTCAACTGTGGCCCACATACAGTCAAACTTCAAGATTCTTGGTTAACATCCTCATTTTGAAGTATTATTCATCATTTGATCAAGGGTTGATCATGATTCCTCAAGGATTGCTCATAATTCATCAAAACCCAAAAGTTGCTAAATTAGGGTTTTGTAGGAAAAGTCAACTCAACTTTGACCAAGCATAACTTTCTCATACTTTATCAAAAATGACCCATCCAAAGCTCATTTTGAAGACTATGCAATTCCCTACAATTAATATTCATCTCCCAAGTTCAGAATATGCACTCACAAAAAGATATGAATTTTGACATTATAGGTCATTTTGAAAAGTCAACAAAAACACCTTTTGGGTCAAAGCTCCATACATGAACATGGAAGACTCAATTGAGATGAGACAAAAAGGGTTGCTTATAGGACATCTTAGGATTTCTAAAAAGTCCAAGAACACCTCTCTAGGGTCAAAATTGAGAGAGTTATGCATTGGCCAAGTTGACCATTTTTGTAAAATTGCCAAAAGTCAAATGTGCTCAAAAATACATTTTTTGTCAAATGGGCCTTGTTTTTCATGATTGAATCTTGCTTATGACATGGTCCACGATCCAAATCAGCACCCACACATCTTTTGCTTTATCTATTTATTTTATTTTGATTTTTATCATTTAAAAGTCAAATTAAATTAAATAAATAGCAAAAAATACCAAAGATTTGTTTTGTGATCAAATTTTGGGTGGAATCAAATCCAATTATGCTGACAAGTCATATCCAAAACGTGCAAAACAAATTGAACCAAAATAGGCATGATTTGGCTTGATATAGAAAGATATCATATAAGGATAAAGACCAAATCAAATCTTCATAATAGACCAAAATTTAGCTCGTTTTTGTTGACCTAATATATTCCATTACATATACAGAACATAGCCAGGGCAAGAGGAGGAGGATTGAGGTCGTGAAAGTCACTAACCAAACTCAATTTTTTGAAGAAAAAGTGTGGATCGGTTTTCAATTTAGAGGACGATTCAAGGAGATTCAAAACCACCAATAAACTCCTGGACATCCTCTGAAGCGATTTCCAGCATCACCAAGCCTCCACAAGTCCAGAAACGTGTTGCACGACCATCACAGTTTACATAAAAAACTTGATTTCAATTTCATTGATTTACGCATCATTAGCATATTTGAATTATATATTCTTGTTCATCATTGAGTTTGCAAGCTATTGGTGTTATTTAATTGCGTTTTCAGTACAAGAATCAGGATATGCCATTGTTAGGGTTTTGTGTTCTTGTTTAGGGGTTTTCAATGCAGGCAAAATTGGGCATTGATTCTGGTACCATGATGCTCGTGAGGATGAGACGAGTTGATTGGTACCAGCCATTGTCATTTATCTTATTCGTATGCAGCTTTAGAGATGAGCATGGTTATACCTACAGTGAATGGATGTAGGTAAAGGTCTTGTTGGCTAAAGCGACAGGGAGAGGAAGAAGACGGTGGCGTGTCAAGCAGTCACTCGTCCATTTGAATTTTCGCGCATTTTTTGAAATTAATATTTGTTTTCTTATATTATGCTTTGTTCTCATTCTAATTAAAATTAAGCATCACAACTCAGTTGGCAGCATGGTATTTGGAGCGAGCATAAGGGCCTGGGTTCGATCCCCAGGTCCCAACATTTGTTTCATATTATTTTTCATCAGGTGATCAGGAGCGTTGCTTAGCATGACTTCTACCATATGCCATCAATATTTGGCCATCAAGTTCATCAGCAAGCTAGATCTAATATGCCAGCATTGAGGGACCACCATACACCTCAAAGTCAACGTTGCATGGGAACCAACGAGGTCAAACAAGCTTGGATTATTTGGGCCCAGATTTTAGACTTCATACCCCCTCTTCAGCATTGCTATCAGGCCCATTACTCCTTTTCTTCTTTCTTTTTATTTCCTTTAATTCTTTTAATTTTTCTTTTAATCATTTTAGTTAACAAATTAATTGTTTTTTTCATAAAAAATCATAAAATCAAGAAATCAAAAAAAATTAGAATTAGACTTTTTTATCAAAACTAATTTTGTTAATTTAATTTAATTTAGTTTAACTTAGGGAAATTTTAACTTGTTTTTATAATTAAAACTAATTAGCAAATTAGGTTAAATTCTTGATTTAATTCTCTTATTTTTCCTCAAATAAATAAAAATACAAAAATAGGTTTTTAGAGTGAACTAATTTATTTTTATTAATTTAAAATTAATCAGGACTTAGGGTTTTCTTTTAATTTTTCATTATTTTCTTAAATAACAAAACATGACAAAAAGAAACATTTTTTTAATCAATCGTCAATAAGTTTAGTCAAGGGTCAAAACCCTAGTCGTTTCGTATTTGACCCATCGCGCGCGCTTATTATTTATTTTGACAATATTTTTGTAACTGTTCATGGTTTGTAATAGTTAATTTAGGGCTTTTACTTATCGTTTTTCCCCGTTTTTTTTGCTATGTAATTAATCCCCCTCCCCGAAGCCTTGTAATAGCGTAGATTTACTTTCTCGCATTTTTTAATTCTCACAAATATTTAACTGTCTAGATGTATGTGTGATACAGTGGGAGAACTGACTTGGGTTTTGCGTTTTGTATTCGCAAATATTTCGGTTTAGCAAGAGTCGCCACCGACTTTTTATTTTATCCTAAGGAAAGGTTAAAAAGCACAGGAAAAACCTTTGAGATGTTTTCTTGGGTTCGGGGAGTAGATTATAGAAAGGGAAGGTATTAGCACCCTTTCTATCCATGGTTATCCATGGGCTCTTAGTTACTTGCTTAGATCACTTGCCTTGCATTTTCAATTGTTTGAAATGGTGCTTTGTGCGTGTGTTTGAAAATGTTTTGAAAAAGATGCCTTGTCTAGGCAACCGTTGTAACAATTCTTTACTCGAATGTTTTACAAAGGTGTGTGTCTTTTCGAAAAGATGTTTCAATGTTTTGAAAGTTTGTTTTTGAAGATGTGTTGTGGAGTGGGTTTTGAAAAGTGGGCAAGTGTGTTTTGCAAGTTTGATAAAGTAACTAAGAGTTGTCTACCCCTAAATTTCTCAAAGATCTTCCCTATGTTTTAACCCTTTTAACAGTATTGTTCCACCATTGCATTTGGTGAACAACCTTGTGTTAGGATGTTAATGGGACAGGCGTGGGTCATAGTATGGACCATGATAGCAATTTTGCAAAGTATCTTAGCATTTTTCGAGGGACTAAGATCATTTTTATAAGGCAACTTTGGATAGCGTCATCGAGGGACTATGATCTTTTGATTTTGTTTGTTTTACCAAGATACTTTGCATGCGTAACATGGCCCACTTTTGAAGGCAACAAGTGGATATAACCCTAGGGGTGTTTCTGTGCAAGTGTATTTTATTGCATACAAGAGTTTATCTTTGAATTTAGGATTTTCTTTTCATTGATTTTATCTTGCCATACACATCCTAATTACTAGCATTTATATTTAAAAGCACTAAAAAGCAAGAATATAAAATCCTACGCTATTACAACAATTAGGGGGTGGGGATACATATTTGTACATGGGGTGGTTCAACGAGAAAAATAGATAAGAAAAGAAAGTGACAAAAACAAGATAGGGAGAAAGAGAGAGGGAGCCAGCACGCTGCTGAGAGGTCATCAGAAGTTCTGACTTTGGCCCGCTTCCAGATGATCAACCTTTTGGTTAAACTGTATGAGTCAGAACTTCTGACTCTGGCACCTGCAAAACAGAAACCTGTTAGTGGGGAAATCAGAAGTTCTGACTCCCATGCGCTGCAAGACAAAAGTTTGTTAGTGGGGAACTCAGAAGTTCTGATCCTGCTGGGAATACAATAATTCTCAGAAGTTCTGATATTATTGACAGCAAAACAGGCTTCAGATGTGCTAACGTCAAAGTCAGCACTTGGCTTCTCACCGTGCTAATCAGAACATCTGCAACTTTGTTATTTTTCCATAAAACAGAAAACATATTTGGAACAGCTTCAGCAAATGTCAAAGTGTTTCAGGGGACAGAACCAACAAGGTCACAGGCAGGTTCTATGCTGACTCACTTCCTATCTAAACGTTCAGAGGTATGAAAGTCCTCAGAACACAAACAGTAGCAACATGATGTTTACATTATGTTTATTTGAGCATGCAGAGCTGATGATGCTTAGCAGCGTGATGAAGGTCAGCAGGTGCTTACCTGGCTGTTGGAAAAGTTTGTGAATGAGAGCTAGCTTTTGGCTCTGATGGTGTCCTGGACAGGTTCTTTTTGAAAGGGGTAGATGAAGGTGTATGTGTAGGTATGGTCAGAGGCTAAAAGGGTGTTTTTTAGTCACAAAGAAAACTGGGTATTGATGAAATTTGAAGGTAAGAAGTTCCAAGTTATGAAACACTGGAGATTTTGACAGAGTTTCACAATACTTTCTTGCTAAAAATTTCTGTTTCTCTTCTAGCAATTTTTCTGGTTTTTGGACGCCCTTTTTCAGTGGACAATGGTGCTCTCTTTATAGGCAAAACTCTCGTGGCTTCTTGAACATTAAAGGCGCCAACAGAGGTTGAATTGTTCTTTGAAAGAAGTTCCTGGGAAGTTGTGATAACAGATAGCCTTTCAGCCTAGGCTGGAACAACAGGCATGGATTGGGGAGAAGTGACCTCTTACGTGGACGGTGGCGCGTAGACCCATGCCTGAACCTGCATAAAGGCGTTTACCAAGCCACACGTGAAGGGATTACTTGGATGAATGTTCAGGAGTGGTTGGGAGCATTAATGAGCATTAAATGGTGATGAGACTTATCAACACCAATATTCTGGTAATAGGAAACAAACTTGAACCAACAGTTCTGTTTTACCAAAAACAACGTAAACCATGCTCTGGTCTTGGCCTCTTGTTGTTTTAGAAAACTCTGGAGATTCTCCTGACTTTTTGACACATTCCTTGGATTTGCTTCTGGAAATCTTGGACTTAGAGATTCTGTATCAGTGTAACACCCACTCTTCTGACCCTTTCATCTTCTGATTTCAGCCTGTTCTGAAGGAGCCTTCAGACTTCCTTGCTTCTTCTGCATTCCTTTAGCAAACTCTGGCTGAACTTGCATAATTGCTGAAAGAGTCATGTTCTGCTTGAGGCTTACGTGTTGAACCACGTTTGCAACTTCTGACTGAGTTGACGTAGCTGTTGAAGAGCCAACTTCTGACTGCGTTGAGCCAAGCTTGCAACTTCTGACCGTTGAGCCAAGCTTGTAACTTCTGACCGTTTCCATCTGGAGTTTGGTCCAGAAGTTCTGAAGCGCTATTTTCTTCTTGAACACCCATTTTTTAGAGAAAAATTCCAAATGTTTTAGAATTTAATTTTTCTCAAGATAAAAGCGTTGCCTTTAGAGCTTGTGTGATCATTTTGCTCTTGTAAATGGTTTGCTCGGGCAGAAATGATAATTCAGGACTTGGATTTGTTTCAGAGGGACTCTGAGAATCCAAGATGATTTCCTGAAGAAAGAGAGGGCAAATTTTGGGGTACAACAGTTGCCCCTGTTCAATCTGCTTGGACCTGAAGAGTTAGATTGGAAAATTTGCCTTTCGTGGCTCAAAGGTAAAAGGAGATTGGACACTAGCGTGCCCTTAAATTTGTACTCGTCAGGACATGGATGCGGGAATGGGCTTAAATATGCCATTTGGAGATGGGCTTAGAGATGCCATCTGGAAGTTGCTGGTAGGAGGATGGGCTTAGAGATGCCATCTGGAAACATTTGTTGAACTGTATGTCATTGGTGAGTGGGTGAGCATCAGAAAGGTATCCATGTTTTGGAACATTTCTGAACTGTAGGTCTGAACAAGCAATAGATTGACATCCATGTTTGGAGAATCCGTAAACTGTTTTCAGGAGTCTTGAAGTTGAATAAGCAATAGAGCAGCATCCGTTGTTGGGAAGCGTCCGTAAACTGTTTTCAGAGTTGAGAAGAATCTGAACAAGCGATAGGATAACATCCGTTACTGGAGAACCCGTGAACTGTTTTCAGAAGTCTTGAAGTTGAATAAGCAATAGAGCAGCATCCGTTGTTGGGAAGCGTCCGTAAACTGTTTTCACAAGTTGAGTCTGAATAAGCGATAGATTAACATCCGTTGTTGGGAAGAATCTGTAAACTGTTTTCAGAAGTCTTTGAAGAATCTGAATAAGCGATAGGTTAACATCCGTTACTGGCGAACCCGTGAACTGTTTTCAGAAGTTGAGTCTGAACAAGCGATAGATTAACATCCGTTACTGGAGAACCCGTAAACTGTTTTCAGAAGTCTTGAAGTTGAATAAGCAATAGAGCAGCATCCGTTGTTGGGAAGCGCCCGTGAACTATTTTCAGAGTTGAGAAGAATCTGAACAAGCGATAGGTTAACATCCGTTACTGGAGAACCCGTGAACTGTTTTCAGAAGTCTTGAAGGAACCGGTGTAGAGTTTCCTGATGATGAGTCCGTGTAAAACTGCATCTTGAATAATTGTTAATGATATCTGTGATCGGTGGAAATAGAACTGACTGTTTTGAAATGCTAGTTCGCGAAATGTCGCGGTAAGCAAGAGTCGCCACCATCTTTTATGTTCTCCAACAAGGAAAGGACAAAAGCACAACAAAATTCCTTTTCGAGATGTTTCTCGGGTTCGGGAGGTAGATTATAGAAAGGGAAGGTGTTAGCACCCTTTCTATCCGTGGTTATCCACGAGCTCTTAGGTACTTGGTCTTATGTTTTCAAAATTTTGTTTGCTTTTCAAGTGTGTGTGGGTTTTGAAAAAAGTTTCGTTTAAAAAATTTCTAAGTAACTCTTGTATCTGTCCTCAAGAGTGTATGAAAAATTTGTTTGAAAACTTTTTGAAAGTGTAAGTGTGAAAAGATGTTTTTATTTGTTTGAGAGAGCAAGTATCCATGAGATCTACCTACCCTAAGGAATTAGGCTGTGTAAGAGTCCTTTAAATAGTGCTATCCCACTATTGAGAAGTAGGTAGCACCGTCGTTGGAGGTGTTTGGGTCAATTCGATTGAGGGACATGTGTGGTCACCGAAGCAATAGTAGGACACCTTAGAAGTAACCCTAATGTCCTAGATCTTTTTTATCCGAGGAAACCGTTTCGAGGCAACTGGATCTTTAGACAGGAGGGCGACCTCTAGACACCCTATACTTGACGACCACGTTCGAGGCAACCAGTGAGGCGTACCCTAGGTGTGGCATGTGCATGTGTGTTGTTTTCATGTTATATTATCTTGTACATGTTATTTGGTGATCTACGAGTTGTTTTTAATTTTCAGGCAATCTTGTCATGCATAATTAACAGTTAAGAGTGCGGAAAATAAAGTACAAAAAGGTAAATCTACGCTATTACAAGGCGCGGGTCTATACATCGCCAAAAATAAAACCCGTTTTGGAAAATAAATGCGAGAAAGTAAAAGAAAGCGGTAAATCCTAATTAACTATTACATCCTTGGAAACAGTTACATAAATGATTAAACAAATAATGCACGAATAAATTAAATCAGGACGTCCCAGGGTTTTTGACCCTTTTTGAGAAAAGAAAGTAATTTTAGCCTTTTTTGCAATTTAATTAAAATATTAAACCTAGTACTAATTAATTATTTAATTAAAAAGAAAAAAATGTTTTTTTTTGTGTTTTTTAAGTCTTTAATGAAAACAAAATAAAAAAAGAAATTAAAAGTTAGTGAAAACCTAATTCTAAATTGTTTTTATTTATTATGAAAAAGATTCAAAATTTAACCTAATTAAACTAAATAAATTATATTAATGTTTTATTTACAAAAATAATTAAATTAAGATGGAATTTAATAATAATAATAATTTTCTGAAGTTATTGTGAAAAATAATTATTTGTGAGTTAATTAAATAATAGTAATAATAACTATAATTAATAATTAAATAGAAATTGAAAATAGAAAAGAAAAAAAGAGTAAAGAAAACCAGGGGGGTATTCTGGGCCCATGGGAGGTGAATTTGTTGAACTTGGCCCATTAACACACAAGCCACGTTTGACCTTCTGGAATTGCCTGTACATGCATTGACCTAAGCATACCATGATCGTCCAATTCTGACCACTAGATTTGTGCTTGAAGACACTTGGCATCTGGATGAGCAAGGTGTATGATGGACACCTCCTAAAGCGCTGCATTAGAACATATTATGAAAAAATAGAACAAGCGTTTGGGGGGACCTGGGAATCGAACCCAGGTCCCAACGATTGCCAGACACGTCCCTTTCCACTGAGCCAAGCGCTGCATCTGTTAGTATTATGCTAAACAAATATAATATTAACAATCAATCAACATGCTGGAATTTTTGAAAGCGCGCACCATTATTTGAACGAACCAGTGGTACGCTTCCACGTCTCGTCTTCTTCACCTGGCCTGTAACAAAAACAATCAAATAGCGGGGGTTTTTAACCCCCACAAAGTAAAACTGCCAATAATAGCGATTAGGCCCCTGGTGATCAAAAATTGTTCGCGAGGGTTGGGTTGAGTTCGTCTGGCCTTGACGAATTCAACCATAGGTGCCATTAGTCCTAATTTTGCTTATGTTGTAAAGCCCTAATTCGAGAGCTTGAAAAACCTAGAATTCAACAATGGTGGTTTACGTTTCAGGGCACCATAATACAATTAACCTATATCATCAGCTTCAGAAAGGTGTTAGCAATGCAAAGCAATGATTATATCATGTTAAGGATGTATAAAACAAGAGTTTCGATTCTGAAAAAGAATAAGCAAACCGTGATTCTGTTTGGACGTGTTCTTGAGCTTTGAGGCTTGTTTATGATTGCAATGTGTTCCTGAGTGTCCCAGCAATGTATTGGAATCGTTCTAAGGCTTTGAATTGGTCTGCAATATGAAAAACAGTTGCAAGCTTTCTTTGAATTTTTTCACTATTGTAATGGTATTTTTGCAGCAGTTTGCACGTTCAAGGCTTTAGGGTTTGCTTCAGTATTTGTATTGGAATGGAATTAGGGTAAAAACTAGGTCAAAGATCCATGGAATAATGTTTTGCATCTTTGATTTCCAATCAAATATTTTTGCATCTTTTGATTGAGAAAACTTGCCAATTTTGGTTATTCTTGTCTGTTTGATTGGCAAACGAAATCTCCAGCATGTATTGAGTTTATTTGCTCCACAAAAGATTTGAAAAACATATCTTGGCATTTTCCTACAATTAAATTAATTAAATGAATTATTAATCAATTAAAAATCCAAATAATTAATAAAAATAAGAAAATAATTCAATTTAAGTTCAACGGGTCGTGAATAGGACTTGGACAAAGTTTCAAGAAAGAATTTGAGGCCCATTAGCAAAAATGAAGTGTTTTGGGCAAAGTTGACTTTTGCAAATTACCAAAAATTTCCCAACTTCTCCAATGCATATCTTGCTCAATTTTGATCATATGAACATGTCTAGGACATTTTGGAAAGGTCTTGAAGTCCTATAACCAATTCCTTTGGTCCCATGTCATTTTGATTTACCAATCTCAAGTTATGGTCTTTGACTTAAAGTGCCTTTTTGTTGACTTTTGAAATTGACCTATAATGTAGAAATTGATAACTTTTTGTGAGAGCATTTATTGGACTTGGAATGTGAAGATGAGTTGTAGGAAATGTCATCCCCTCCAAAATGAGCATTGGATGGGATTTTTCTGATGAACCATGAAAAAGTTATGCCCTGGTCAAGTTACAGTTGACTTTTCAGCTGTCCAAAAATAGAAACTTTTGACATCTTGATGATTTTTGAGCCATTCTTGTGGAATCATGATCAAGACTTGATCAAATGATGATTGTGGCTTCAAAATAAGATGTTGACCAAAATTTTTGACTTTTGACTGTAAAATGACCATTTTGCCCCTGCAGTTGATTGTGAAGCAAATGGGCTTTTTGACTGTGCAATTTTGACCCTGTGAGTCTTGAGACTTGGTATGTAGATGCTTGGAAATGTATATAGGCATATATGACTTGATTGAGCCCTTGAAAACCTCAAATTCACTGAAGGAACCAAAACCCTAATTTGACTGGCTTAGGAGGATGTTTAGACTGGGCAACCCCTTGATCCATTTGGAGATTGATCTTGACAAATCTTGAAGAATATGGGAGGGAAAATTTTGGGGTACAACAGTTGCCCCTGTTCAATCTTCTTAGACCTGAGGATGTAGATTGGCTTGCGTGCCTTTCGTGATCCGAAGGTGGAAGATGATTGAACACTAAAGTGCCCAGAAATTTGCACTCACATAGTGTGGTATCAGCAATGTGATAGCCGGAATGGGCTTACAGATGCCATTTGGAAAGATGGTGGATAGGAGAATGGGCTTATAGATTCCATCTAGAGATGTGACAGAACCGTGTCGGGAATGGGCTTATAGATGCCATTTGGAGGTGTTGATCGCGTAAGAGATTCCTTAGCGAGAACTTGCGTACCTGAAAAAGAAAGATAATTACCTGGCCTGTTACAGGGGTTGATCTTCAAACTCTTCGTGTATAAATGCCCTGGCTAGATACAGGTATCGAATCTTCGATTAATCGCTCACAGATATGCCCTGGCTAGATACAGATATCGAATCTGGAACTGGTTGTCTAAGATATGCCCTGGCTGGATGCAGGTATCGAATCTGGAACTCAAAAAGGTTGGTGAGTTGTCTCTACTGACAAGTTATCTCAGAAAATCTTTAGGGATCTATTTAACTGAACCAAGGGAGGTATTGTCTTCTCTGACGAGTTGTCCCTTTTAACGGGTTGTCTTCATGGACGGGTGATCTTTAACGACGAGTGTCTATAACGACGAGTGTTTATAACGACGAGTGTCTATAACGACGGGTGTCTATAATGACGGGTGTCTATAACGACGGGTTTCTATAATGACGGGTGTCTATGACGACGGGTGTCTATAACGACGGGTGTCTATAACGACGGGTGGCTATAACGACGGGTGTCTATGACGACGGGTGTCTATGCCGACGGGTGTCTATATTGATGGGTGTCTATAATGACGGGTGTCTATAACGACGGGTGTCTATAACGACGGGTGTCTATGACGACGGGTGTCTATGACGACGTTAGGAATTAATTTTAACTGGACTTGTCTTCTTTGACTGGATGAGCATCAGAAAAACCTTTGGGATTTAACGGGATTGGTCTCTTTCGACTGTATTTGTCTACTTTGACGGGATTGGTCTCTTTCGATTTATTTGTCTACTTTGACATTTATTCGTCTACTTGACATAGCTAAGCATTTGACTGCATCCTTCCTGAAAGGTAAAGGTCAGTCGTATGCAATGCATGATATGGATCAAGCAACGATGTTCTCGACATAAATGAGATTATATGACATGATGCATGTATCATGATGTATAACAATGTGATGTTTATGAATGTATTTTCTGTCTAAGAAATAAATCCTTGACGAATGCCGAGAGCTCTTGAATCCTGGGTTGATGTTGAAGAGTAGAGTTTTTCGCTTCCGCTGGGGAGGATGGTTGCAAGAATAAACCGGTAGGAGAAGATGACTCCGTTGGGGAATAAACTTGTTGGAGAGATTACTCTGCGGGGAATTACTCTATGGGAAGAGATACTTCGCTGAGGTTTAAAATTGATGATAACTCTGCTGGGGATTCCATTGATAAGTTTTGTTGAGGTTTTGATGAACTCCGCTGGGGGATAGGAAGAACTTCGCCGAGGACGGTCTTTCCATTGTAAATAGCTGAGGATAACCCAATTATAAGCTCTGGTGGGGAATAACCTTTGAATAAAGCCAGGGAGATGCGTTCGTATTCTGCAGGGGATAAGCTTCCAGAATCTACTAGGGAGATTGTTCAATTCTCCTGGGGAAACTTTTGAAGACTGTACTGGGGAAGTGGCTCCGTTGAGGTGTCTGATATTCCGCCGGGGAACAATCTTATATTAAGATTGCCGGGGATGCTTGCTTAGGAACATCTGTATACTCCGCTGGGGAATGTTGAGATCTTCTGGGGATACCTAACTTCCTTAAGGCTGACAGTAGACTAACTCTGCTTGGGGAGAGAGTATTGCTGACTTGTTCTTACTCTGCGGGGAGTGAAGGTATCCTGGTTACATTCTTCAGCTGAACTTACCTTAATACCTTGGTGGACAGAGCAACCAGATCGCTTAGACAATTCTGATTGCCCCAGTTTCTGCGGGAGAAAGTACCTGTGGAGGTCTTGATAACTGCTGATCGACAAATCTTCTTCTGGTAGACAAGTGATTGAAGTGCCGGGACATAGTCGTACGCTGTGATCCCTAATTTTTGCCTGGACCGCCCTTTCGGGTTTTCAGTCCACCGGGATACCCATTTTTGCCCAAGCCGCCTTTTCAGGTTTTCGACTTGCCGGGTGTACAGATTTTTCATTTTCATCCCTTATTTTTGCCCGAACCCTTTTGGTTCGCCGGGAAGCCCTTATTTTTGCCTAGGTGTGTCAACCTAGCGGGTCTTTGATTATGCGCAGTATTTTTTCGACTATGTCCATGCTCTCAGGATGTAGGGAGGTGCCCCTGTTGTTGTGTTGCCATGCTACCAGAAGATGCTTGATCGTGCAAGATTCGTCGCTGGAATTCATGCCCAATGCCCCAAGTGACTCAGGCGGAGGTTTGCCCCTGGCTATTTGGCATCTTGAGAGATTCCTTGAATCTTGACGTGATTGCCCCAGATGATGGACAATGATCAGGTCTGCCCCTTGGTTGGAAGTGCTTTTGTTCACCAGATATTCTTCGTGCGAATTTCTTTGCTGTTCGAACAAGAAGTCATATGCAAACAAAGTTATGTTAAAAATGCAAAGCTTATGTCTGTCTTGAAGTTTTTTAAAAATGCAGTTTTTCATAAAAAAAGTGATTTTTTTTGTAAACTGTGATGTCAACTCGTTATTTTACCGCAAGCCTTAAGGAGTCATGATACCTTTCGCAACAATATGCTTTCGAACTAACCCATGCTTCAGCTAGGACTTTTAAGGGTTATAACGTGGCCTGGTTCACGGTTTAAGAAACAAAGGATAAAGGCTCAAATTTCATTTGTACCCACCCGCTCTTCGTGATGTTCTTCAAACCTAAACTCAGCTGATCATGCGTTAGACCTTGTTTGAGTCTTTGCTATGATATTCCAGTGATGGTTCGGATATTGACAGTTGATTTTGAATAGGCAGTCATTTCTTTTTTGTTGAGGGTTTGTATGACCTCTTTCTTTTTTGATTTTGTTATCCCTGTCTTTTGCCTGAATTGTTTCTTTTTGTATTTACAGTCAGCGAGATGCCCCAGTTTTGTAAGTCTCCTTCATAGGTTTTGACTTGTTGGGCTTTAGTTTTTTTTTTTTTTTTGGTAATGACTGCCCGTCTTGACGATTATAGGGAACCATCATCGTCTTTTGTTTTGGAAGGACTCCTTTGATGCTATTCACTGTGCACTTGGATCAACTGAGAGAACTACCCTGCCCCAGGTTATGATTAAGGGTTTTAATTTTCGAAAAGAAAAACTCCTACTTCTTTGGATCGAAGGGGTTGACGAGGGATTATCTTCCTTATAACTCCAGTGTTTAGGAATTGAAACAATGCCTGTACCTCATCAGCGGGGTCTGTTCAAAAGCATAATGTAGATTATGGTATCGTTTTCGTCATCCTCCCTCAAGAGGCTTAGGATTTTCAATCAAGAGTTGATCATCACAAAAATATGAAAACAGTTTTCATATAGTGAATACGAAATAATTACTTCAAAACAGACATGTGTAATGCATTAATGAAATAACAACGTTTGACATGAATAAAATGTTTGAACAATCAAAGAAAAATACAACTTGAACATTCGAATGAACAAAAAAATTCCCAATCCTAGCCATGTTTTGGCAAGGGAGCAGTGATCACATTGGGAGTCTCTGGAGAGCCAGCTGGACTTCCTTTGCGTCAATCAGATCCTGAACCTTGTTTCTCAAAGTCCAACAATCATCTGTAGCATGCCCCAGGATGTCAGAATGATAAGCGCAGCGAACGTTGGGGTTATACCTTGAAGGTGTCCTGTTGGGATTCTTTGGAGGGTCCCTGAGAGTTACCAAATTGGTCTTCAGCAACTGTGGCAATATCTGGGACAAGGTCATGCTGAGTGGAGTGAACTGCCTTTTAGGTCTCTCTTCCCTTTGTTGATTGTGACGCTGAGGAGCACTGGTCGGATTTGAAATAACCATCGCGTTGACAGCACTAGATTCTTTCTTGGATGGTTTCTTCTCAGTGTTCGAGGAGTCACTATTCTGTATCTTCCCAGACTTGATACCAGCTTCGATCCTTTCACCAGTCAAGATCAGATCTGTAAACCCAGCAGAAGAATTACCAATCAGGTGGTTAAAGAATGGACCAGACAGGGTCCCCAAGAACATGTCCACGAGCTCACGGTCAGTCAACGGTGGCTGCACCCTGCCAGCCAGGTCTCTCCACTTTTGCGCGTACTCCTTAAAACCTTCTCCCGTCCCTAGCGAAATACCCTGGAGTTGAGTACGTGTAGGAGCGAGGTCGGCATTGTACTGATACTGCTTATAAAATGCAGTAGCCAAGTCCTCCCAATTACGAATACTGGTCCCATCCAGCTGATAGAACCACTCGAGTTGAGCTCCTAAAAGACTATCCTGGAAGAAATGGATCCATAAGTTCTTGTCTGCAGTATACGGTTGGATCTTCCTTACATAGGATCTGAGATGCAGCTTAGGGCAGGAAGCCCCATCATACTTCGCAAAAGAAGATGCTTTGAACTTGTGTGGGATCACCACCCCAGAAGATAAACCTAGATCTCCAAAATCCAACCCAGGCACATGCTGAATCTCCATAGAACTCAGTTGGTCCTCTAATTGCTTGTACCTGTCCTCAGCAGGAGGGTATTGTTCATCATTGAAATCCGTCTCGTTGTCGGAGACCATAGGACTAGGAACCTCTCTCCCTTGTAGGCTGTCTTTTCCAACATATGGGGTAGTCAGCTCAGCCTCATTTTGTGATCCATTCCCAGATTTGCGTCTAGGGTTGAACAACACAGTCCTCTTCTTCTTCTTCTTCAAGAGCAGAGTCTTCAAATCCTGTTGACCCTGGGCTAGGCTCATAACCAACTCCTGGAACTGGGCACTCTGGGCCTGGAGGGCCTTGATAGCTTGTTCATTGGATGATTCAGGATTCATGATGATTGCTGAAATAAACAGCGAAGAAGATCAGTGACCTGTAAGAAGGGGTACCTGTAATGCAATGATATGTATGTATGCATGCAATGTTTTCAAGGATCTCGCGGGGTAAACAAGAAAATTGTTAGCATTTGAATTTGTAGCTTGATTGAAGGAACTGCATATTGTTGAGAGTCCTTCTTCAAGAGTCAAGGCTCACCATATCGAGTGGGTCATAGCCCCTGACTCAAGCTGTTATGTTTTGATCTGCAAACAAACTTGGCTAGAGGAAAATAAATCCCCTTTGCCCCTTGCTAGACAGTTGATTCATCATGACCTGCATCACAAACCCTTGAGATCCTTGAAATGGGTTAGTCCCTATGCAAGATGTATGTAATGTTATGATGGTATGATGTTATGCTATGCGTGGAGTGATGTAAGTAGACCCTGTTATGAGTCCAAATTAAGGACTGTAAACAAAACCTGCAAGGAACTCATGTGTCAGATAACAAGCATGCAAGTAGTCAAGTTTGAAGGCACACAAGTCACACAAAATATCCCTTAGAGTTTAGGCCAGCATGAAGTTTAGGTATTACCCTCTTGAAGTTGGTGGGCTCAAAACCTGTCCTATCAAAAGTAACCGGGTTCTAAGGAGCTCAATATCATTGGGTTGTTTTCTACGTTCATTGTTTTGATTTAGCCACTGAACTGGCGATCAAAATATTCCAAGAAAACAACCCTCAATGAGTGCAGTATCGAGTATCTACCAACTTCGGACTGCACCAAAGTCAGTCATCTCACTACCCCTAAAGAGGCCAGGATGGTCAAGTAAGGTTCCTAAGGTCAGTTGATGCTTCACGACACCACGCGGCGGCCCCGTACTCCCCTTGACTTGACTCAAGGGTTACCGGTACTCACCAAAGTGCCACATCAACGTAGCAAACTGCTTCAACCGTGTCGGTATACCCCACACAGTTCCCTCACAATTTTGTTGCTACTTTCTAAAAGGTATCCCCAAGATCCGGGTTAGGACCTATGAAACTCCCAAAACAGGCCCACAATATTAAAGCAAACAAACAAGCAATTGAAAACATAAGAGTGGTCTAATCCTAAGGTACACCTCACTTTATAAGTTTATCCCCAGCAGAGTCGCCAGTTCTGTGATCGGTGGAAATAGAACTGACTGTTTTGAAATGCTGGTTCGCGAAATGTCGCGGTAAGCAAGAGTCGTCACCGTCTTTTATGTTCTCCAACAAGGAAAGGACAAAAGCACAGCAAAATTCCTTTTCGAGATGTTTCTCGGGTTCGGGAGGTAGATTATAGAAAGGGAAGGTGTTAGCACCCTTTCTATCCGTGGTTATCCACGGGCTCTTAGGTACTTGCTCTTATGTTTTCAAAAATTTTTTTGCTTTTCAAGTGTGTGTGGGTTTTGAAAAAAGTTTCGTTTAAAAAATTTCTAAGTAACTCCTGTATCTGTCCTCAAGAGTGTATGAAAAATTTGTTTGAAAACTTTTTGAAAGTGTAAGTGTGAAAAGATGTTTTTATTTGTTTGAGAGAGCAAGTATCCATGAGATCTACCTACCCTAAGGAATTAGGCTGTGTAAGAGTCCTTTAAACAGTGTTATCCCACTATTGAGAAGTAGGTAGCACCGTCGTTGGAGGTGTTCGGGTCAATTCGATTGAGGGACATGTGTGGTCACCGAAGCAATAGTAGGACACCTTAGAAGTAACCCTAATGTCCTAGATCCTTTTTATCCGAGGCAACTGTTTCGAGGCAACTGGATCTTTAGACAGGAGGGCGACCTCTAAGACACCCTATACTTGACGACCACGTTCGAGGCAACCAGTGAGGCGTACCCTAGGAGTGGCATGTGCATGTGTGTTGTTTTCATGTTATATTATCTTGTACATGTTATTTGGTGATCTACAAGTTGTTTTTAATTTTCAGGCAATCTTGTCATGCATAATTAACAGTTAAGAGTGTGGAAAATAAAGTACGGAAAGGTAAATCTACGCTATTACAAGGCGCATGTCTATACATCGCCAAAAACAAAACCCGTTTTGGAAAATAAATGCGAGAAAGTAAAAGAAAGCGGTAAATCCTAATTAACTATTACATCCTTGGAAACAGTTACATAAATAATAAAATAAATAATGCGCGAATAAATTAAATCAGGACGTCCCAGGGTTTTTGACCCTTTTTGAGAAAAGAAAGTAATTTTAGCCTTTTTTGCAATTTAATTAAAATATTAAACCTAGTACTAATTAATTATTTAATTAAAAAAAAATGTTTTTTTGTGTTTTTTAAGTCTTTAATGAAAACAAAATAAAAAAAGAAATTAAAAGTTAGTGAAAACCTAATTCTAAATTGTTTTTATTTATTATGAAAAAGATTCAAAATTTAACCTAATTAAACTAAATAAATTATATTAATGTTTTATTTACAAAAATAATTAAATTAAGATGGAATTTAATAATAATAATAATAATAATTTTCTGAAGTTATTGTGAAAATAATTATTTGTGAGTTAATTAAATAATAGTAATAATAACTATAATTAATAATTAAATAGATATTGAAAATAGAAAAGAAAAAAAGAGTAAAGAAAACCAGGGGGTATTCTGCGCCCATGGGAGGTGAATTTGTTGAACTTGGCCCATTAACACACAAGCCACGTTTGACCTTCTGGAATTGCCTGTACATGCATTGACCTGAGCATACCATGATCGTCCAATTCTGACCACTAGATTTGTGCTTGAAGACACTTGGCATCTGGATGAGCAAGGTGTATGATGGACACCTCCTAAAGCACTGCATTAGAACATATTATGAAAAAAATAGAACAAGCGTTTGGGGGGACCTGGGAATCGAACCCAGGTCCCAACGATTGCCAGACACGTCCCTTTCCACTGAGCCAAGCGCTGCATCTGTTAGTATTATGCTAAACAAATATAATATTAACAATCAATAACCATGCTGGAATTTATGAAAGTGTGCGCCATTATTTAAACGAACCAGTGGTACGCTTCCACGTCTCGTCTTCTTCACCTGGCATGTAACAAAAACAATCAAATAGCGGGGGTTTTTAACCCCCACAAAGTAAAACTGCCAATAATAGCGATTAGGCCCCTGGTGATCAGAAATTGTTCGCGAGGGTTGGGTTGAGCTCGTCTGGCCTTGACGAATTCAACCATAGGCGCCATTAGTCCTAATTTTGCTTATGCTGTAAAGCCCTAATTCGAGAGCTTGAAAAACCTAGAATTCAACAATGGTGGTTTACGTTTCAGGGCACCATAATACAATTAACCTATATCATCAGCTTCAGAAAGGTGTTAGCAATGCAAATCAATGATTATATCATGTTAAGGATGCATAAAACGTGAGTTTCGATTTTGAAAAAGAATAAGCAAACCATGATTCTGTTTGGACGTGTTCTTGAGCTTTGAGGCTTGTTTTTTATTGCAATGTGTTCCTGAGTGTCCCAGCAATGTATTGGAATCGTTCTAAGGCTTTGAATTGGTCTGCAATATGAAAAACAGTTTCAAGCTTTCTTTGAATTTTTTCACTATTGTAATAGTGTTTTTGCAGCAGTTTGCACGTTCAAGGCTTTAGGGTTTGCTTCAGTATTTGTATTGGAATGGAATTAGGGTAAAAACTAGGTCAAAGATCCATGGAATAATGTTTTGCATCTTTGATTTCCAATCAAATATTTTTGCATCTTTTGATTGAGAAAACTTGCCAATTTTGGATATTCTTGTCTCTTTGATTGGCAAACGAAATCTCCAGCATGTATTGAGTTTATTTGCTCCACAAAAGATTTGAAAAACATATCTTGGCATTTTCCTACAATTAAATTAATTAAATGAATTATTAATCAATTAAAAATCCAAATAATTAATAAAAATAAGAAAATAATTAAATTTAAGTTCAATGGGTCGTGCATAGGCCTTGGAAAAAGTTTCAAGAAAGAATTTGAGGCCCATTAGCAAAAATGAAGTGTTTTGGGCAAAGTTGACTTTTGCAAATTCCCAAAAATTTCCCAACTTCACCAATGCATATCTTGCTCAATTTTGATCATATGAACATGTTCTTGGACATTTTGGAAAGGTCTTGAAGTTCTCTAACCAATGCCTTTGGTCCCATGTCATTTTGATTTACCAATCTCAAGTTATGGTCTTTGACTTAAAGTGCCTTTTTGTTGACTTTTGAAATTGACCTATAATGTAGAAATTGATAACTTTTTGTGAGAGCATTTATTGGACTTGGAATGTGAAGATGAGTTGTAGGAAATGTCATCCCCTCCAAAATGAGCATTGGATGGGATTTTTATGATGAACCATGAAAAAGTTATGCCTTGGTCAAGTTACAGTTGACTTTTCGGCTGTCCAAAAATAGAAACTTTTGACATCTTGATGATTTTTGAGCCATTCTTGTGAAATCATGATCAAGACTTGATCAAATGATGATTGTGGCTTCAAAATAAGATGTTGACCAAATTTTTTGACTTTTGACTGTAAAATGACCATTTTGCCCCTGCAGTTGATTGTGAAGCAAATGGGCTTTTTGACTGTGCAATTTTGACCCTGTGAGTCTTGAGACTTGGTATGTAGATGCTTGGCAATGTATATAGGCATATATGAATTTATTGAGCCCTTGAAAACCTCAAATTCACTGAAGGAACCAAAACCCTAATTTGACTGGCTTAGGAGGATGTTTAGACTGGGCAACCCCTTGATCCATTTGGAGATTGATCTTGACAAATCTTGAAGAATATGGGAGGGCAAATTTTGGGGTACAACAATAGCCTTCTATTCTTATCCTGAAAAGGACAAAATTTTAGCTAAACACAAAATTATGTTGCATGAAATGTATGATGCAATATATGTCATATCAATGTTTATGATATGAATGTGATGAATGCGCATGTAAGCTGATGAGCTGTCTTGCTGAGGATAGATGAATCCTGGATGGCTGGAGATAAAAAAATCTTGACTACTGCCAGGGAAAGTGAGTCCTTGACTGTTGCAGGGGATTGCAAGAATCTTTGATTGCTGAAGATGAGACATACTTGTTGGCTACTGCTGGAGAATCAGGAGCTTGGGTTGTATGCCAATCTACTGGGGATTCCTGTCCTGAGGAGATCTTCACTGGGGAACATCTGATTATCCTGTGAGGAATTGAGAATGAGAGTTTTCATTCTGCTTGGGGAATGCAAGATCTTCAATTGTTGAGGGATCTTAGGACCACTACTAGGGATTGGAATTCCTTGGTGACTTGCAGGGTAAGAGAATTATGATGATCTCTACTGGGGCGTCTAGAATCTGGTAGACTCATGCTGGGGAAGTAAGATTGAGAATCCTTAGTCTGGTGGGAAATATCTCTGTGGGGAGAAGGTTCGATAGTCTGGTTCCGTTGGGGATTGATAGTTGGAAATTTTAGTTCCGCTGGGGATAGTGTTTTCAGATTTTGAGGCTCCACTGGGGATACTGAAACTTAACTCTGAGGGGAATTGAGTTCTGGAAGGCCCTCTGGCTGGGGAGATCAGTTTTGAGAAAACCTTTGTTCTTCTAGAGATCCTGAAGTTTAATTCTGTTTGGGGAATTACATTCTGGATTGAGGAATTTGGAGTTTAAATTTGCTGAGGATTCCTTCTGAAAGGGCATCGAGATATCTACCTGTACCTTCAACCTATCAGTAATCATCTTTCTTGATTCATAAGGAAATGATTATGTTCAAATGCATATGCCTATTTAACAAAACATTGGAGGTTTCTCAAATAAAACATAAGTGTAGAAAAGCAAAAGGAAGACAAAGCAAATTTCTGTATTTGGAAAAGTATTTGTATTAACTTTCTATGAGTATATTTGTACAAAGGAGACAGTCATCCTATTAAGAGGATGTCGTCGTAAAAATTGAAAAATTTATACAAAGGAAAGATGGCTATGTGAAACAATTCCATGGGATCCCTATTCTGCTATAGCCTTCACAACTCTGAATATCTGTCCATTCAATGCTTCGTCTGCCGATGACTGGATTGATCAGAAGCTTGGAGCTGGTTGATGAAGAGATTGTCCTTAAAGTGATCCGACGAGACATAGTCATACGCTTTAATTCCCTAACTTTTGCCTGAATCGCCCTTTCGGGTTTTCGATCCACCGAGAAACCCCTTTTTGCCCAAGCCGCCCTTTCGGGTTTTCGACTTGCCGGGTGTACATATTTTTTTAGTTTTATCCCTAATTTTTGCCTGAACCGCCCTTTCGGGTTTTCGGTTCACCGGGATGCCCATTTTTGCCCAAGCCGCCCTTTCGGGTTTTCGACTTGTCGGGTTATTTTATGCGTAGTATCTTTTGACTATGTCTGCGTTCGCAGGGTGTGGCAAATCGTCGCCGTCCATGGTGGTCAGAATCAATGCACCACCAGAAAATATGCTCTTGATCATAAATGGTCCTTCGTAAGTAGGAGTCCATTTGCCCCTGGGATCATTTTGCGGCAAGATAATCCACTTGATTACGAGATCTCCGACTTGATATGCCTGACATCTGACTTTCTTGTTGAAAGCCTTGATCATCCGTTTTTGATACGTCTGACCATGGCAAACAGCAGCGAGTCGCTTCTCGTCAATCAAATTGAGTTGATCAAGTCGGGTCTGAATCCAATCGTCTTCATTCAAACCTGCGTCCTTCATAATCCTTAAAGAAGGAATTTGAACTTCCATGGGTAAGACAGCTTCCATGCCATAGACTAAAGAAAATGGGGTTGCCCCTGTTGAAGTACATGTCGTTGTACGGTATCCATGCAGATCAAACGGTAACATCGCATGCCAGTCTTTGTAGGTGGCTGTCATTTTCTGAATGATCTTCTTAATGTTTTTGTTCGCAGCTTCAACAACACCGTTCATCTTCGGCCGATAGGGAGATGAATTATGATGATAAATCTTGAACTGTTCGCACAATGCGGTGATCATAGTATTATTCAGATTTGTACCGTTGTCTGTGATGATCCTGTCGGGGACACCATACCGGCATATGAGGTTCTGCTTGATGAAGCGGGCAACCACATTTTTAGTAACAGAGGCGAAGGAAGCTGCTTCGACCCATTTGGTGAAATAGTCAATAGCAACCAGGATGAAACAATGTCCATTGGACGCCATGGGCTTGATCTCCCCAATAATGTCAATGCCCCACATTGCAAATGGCCAAGGATCTGTCAGAACGTTGAGAGGAACCGGAGGAATATGAATCTTGTCAGCGTAGACTTGACATTTGTGGCAAGTACGGGAATGTTGATGGCAGTCAGCTTCCATGGTAGACCAGTAATAGCCTGCCCTTAGGATCTTCTTAGCCATTGTATGCCCGCTTAAGTGGGTGCCAAATGTACCGCTGTGTATCTCAGTCATGATTATCTCTGCTTCAGCTTTATCCACACATCGGAGTAAAACACAATCATGGCTGCGTTTATAGAGGATGTCGTTGCTCAGGAAGAACTTGGCAGCAAATTTCCTTAGGAACTTTTTGTCATTTATGGAAGCTCCTTCGGGATATTCTCTAGTCTGGAGATACCTTTTGATTTCGTGAAACCAGGGTTGTTCCACTACTTCTTCGGTATTAATCTCATGACAATGCGCAGGTTCATCCATTCGCGCGATGGTGATTTGGGGAGCCTCATTATCCCAGTTGAGTTTAAACATGGAAGACATTGTAGCCAGAGCATCTGCTAGCTGATTCTCTTCTCGCGGGAAATGCTCGAAGGTGATTTGATCGAAATGAAGCAACAATGTCAAGACATGTTCTTTGTATGGGATGAGATTAGGATGTTTGGTATCCCACTCTCCTTTGATTTGACTGATAACCAAAGCCGAGTCCCCAAATACGATCAAAGATTTGATCCCCAAGTCTATAGAAGCCTTGAGACCAAAGATGCAAGCCTCATATTCAGCCATGTTGTTGGTACAGCTGAAGCAAAGTCGGGCCGTGAAAGGTGTATGGCAATCTTCCGGGGAAATGAGTACCGCACCGATACCGTTTCCAAGTGCATTTGAAGCACCATCAAAGTACAGGGTCCATCGGGATCCATTTTCAGGTCCGTCATACGGTCCGTCACCTTCAATGTTGTCCAAAGTCATGATGTCCTCGTCTGGGAAGTCGAATCTCATGGATTGATAATCTTCGATAGCTTGATGCGCTAGATGGTCAGCTAGTACACTTCCCTTTATAGCTTTTTGGGTGGTGTAATGGATGTCATACTCAGTCAGGATCATTTGCCATCTAGCGATTCTTCCAGATAAAGCAGGCTTTTCGAAGATATACTTGATAGGATCCATTTTGGAAATCAATAGAGTGGTATGAGTCAACATATACTGTCTTAGTCGGCGAGCAGCCCATACCAAAGTGCATCAAGTTTTCTCGAGCAGTGAGTAGCGAGTCTCACAGTCGGTAAACTTTTTGCTAAGGTAATAAATGGCATGCTCTTTTCGACCAGACTCGTCATGCTGGCCCAACACACACCCTATTGAATTATCCAACACGGTCAGATACATGATCAGCGGCCTTCCTTCAACGGGTGGCATCAGAATAGGAGGTTCTAGCAAATACTCCTTGATCTTATCAAAAGAAGCTTGGCAATCGTCGTTCCACTCGACTACCTGATCTTTCTTCAATAGTTTAAAAATTGGCTCACAGGTAGACGTCATATGAGAGATGAATCTGGAAATATAGTTCAAGCGCCCCAAGAATCCTCTGACCTCCTTTTCAGTATGGGGGGAGGGCATCTCTTGTATAGCTTTTACTTTTGTTGGATCGACCTCAATGCCTTTGTTGCTGACAATAAATCCTAGAAGTTTACCAGACCTAACTCCAAAAGTACACTTACTTGGATTCAGCCTGAGTTTGTATTCTTTCAACCTGGCAAACAGCTTCTGCAAATGCTCAAGGTGTTCCTCCTCTGTTTGTGATTGAGCTATCATGTCGTCTACGTATACTTCGATCTCATGATGTATCATATCATGAAATAAAGCTACCATGGCGCGCTGATAAGTTGCCCCTGCGTTCTTCAGTCCGAACGACATCACCTTGTAGCAGAAGGTACCCCATTGTGTAACAAAGGTTGTTTTCTCCATGTCCTCGGGGGCCATTTTAATCTGGTTGTAGCCCGAGAATCCATCCATGAAGGAAAATACCTTGTGCTGAGCTGTGTTAACGATCAAAATGTTGATGTGCGGTAGCGGAAAATCATCTTTAGGGCTGGCCCTATTCAAATCCCGGTAGTCCACACACATCCTGACCTTGCCGTCTTTTTTAGGTACTGGCACAATGTTAGCAACCCATTGTGGATAGGATGTAACAGCCAGAAAACCAGTGTTGAATTGCTTCATTACTTCTGCTTTAATCTTCTCAGACATGTCAGGCCTCATTCGGCGGACTTTTTGCTTGATCGGTGGACAATCCTCTCTTGTAGGGAGACGGTGAACCACTATATATGTGTCTAAACCCGACATGTCTTCATAAGACCAGGCGAAGATTTCAACGTATTCATTTAACAGTTGTATCAAGCGCTCTTTGACACTTGGCTCCAGATTGGCACCCACTTGTACTTCCTTCCGGTCTTCCTTCGTTCCTAAGTTGACAGTTTCCAACAACTCTTCGTGAGGCAAGATGGCCCTCTCTTCTTGTTGTAGAAGTCTGGCTAGCTCTCCTGGTACTTCACAATCTTCGTCATCTTCATACTCAGCCTAATTGACCAGATCTTCAGAGTTATTGAAGGACATAGCAGAATAGTCACCCATAGAATCCAGAGTGGATGGGTACCTGCATTTGTGAGTGTGGGTGTGTGTAAGGGATAGCCATCCTTAAATAAAAAATGCAAGAGGAAAGAAAATGAACACAATAATTTATCAATGAAAAACATCCAATGAATCATTAAACATGGCATATGAATATGAAGATAATCAAAACCCTTACAAATGGGCCTACATGCCCCGGGCAAGGCATGAGGTGAAAAAGTAGCGTGTAGATTGTTCAAAAGTAATTATTACAAACCAACATGAAATGTTTGACAGATAATTACTGATTAATAAAAGTAATGGGGACAAAGTCCTTTGCCTCCCAGTTGCGTAGTCCCCCTTCGATGGTTAGGAAGATCCAATCTTCAATGTTGGCCTCTTCGTCTTCACCTTCCAAAGCATTGATTCCATAAGGAGAAATCTTGATGGGTGTTCTTTCAACTTTTGAGCGGCGCATAGATTTCTGCCCTGCAGCGGTAAATCCTAATCCAAACTTGTCTGTTTTGTGAGGAATATCAGGCAACTGCCCCCATGTTGAGATCTTCCCTTCCTTCATTGCAGCCTTCGCGTCTTTTAGAGATGCCATCCTGGCCACCTGCTTAGGTACTTCGGCTACCGCCTTTGCTACTGCCACCTCAGGAGAGACTTCCTCAAAGTGCTGGAATGGCATTTCAATGAATTCACCCTCCACCTCTACATACCGAAAGGAGTTCAAGTGGCTGATCATGTATTCCTTTTCACCGTGCACGGTTATGATTTTTCCTTTGACAGGGTATTTCAGCATTTGATGTAAGGAGGAGGTAACCGCCCCAGCGTTATGTATCCATGGCCTCCCCAATAAGCAAGAGTATGACGGACGGATGTCCATCACATAGAAAGTTGAGGGGAACACTTCTGTGCCTACTTTAATGGGAATGTCTACCTCCCCATGTACCATTCTCTTTGATCCGTCAAATGTCCTTACAATGATATTACTTGGCCTTAACTCCAAGCCTTCACAGTCCAATTGGTCGAGAGCCTTCTTAGGCAGCACGTTCAGAGAAGAACCAGTGTCGACTAAAACATGGGCCAGAGTAGTTCCTTGGCATTCTACTGACACATGTAATGCGTCATTATGCTTTCTTCCTTTTGGAGTCAGGTCAGCATCAGAGAAACCTAGGCCGTTGTCTGCGGTAAGGCTGGCCACGCAATCTTGGAATTGGTCGGCAGAGGTTTCCTGGGGCACATGGGATGTCTTCAGAAATTTTATCAATGCTTTGGCGTGTGCCTCTGAACAAAGCAGTAATGCTAACATGGAGATCTTCGAGGGGGTTTTCCCCAGTTGCTCTACCACGTCATAATCACTCTTTTTAATTATTTTCAGGATCTCCTCCATCTCTTTCTTAGAGGTTTCGGGGATGACCAAAGGTTAAGCCCTCGTCCTGACGAGCTCATCTTGGATCCTTTTCCCCTTATCAGCAGAAGTAGGAGGGATAACAACAGGAATAACAGCATCTTCAATCAACGGAGTTCTTGCGGAAAGTTTTATTGGTGCAGGAGTAACTTTGGCAGCAGCTGAGCGTCCAAAGATTGCCTTTGGGGGGGAAATCTCTAGAGAAAATATTCTCCCACTTCGGGTGATCTTGCTTGTACCGACAATGTTTCCAATACAGACATCTTCTTCATCAGAGCTTCCTTCGGTTATCTCAACTTGTTTAACACCATGGTAGTAGATTTCTCCACCGTAATTCCATGGTATTGTTTTGTCAGAACTGTAGGGGACGGGCCCTGGCATGGTTATTTTCAAGGGAACAATCTTTGTAGAGGATGTAATCTTAACAGGCTTTTTGACGGCCTTGGAAAGATTGGTGGAAATGGTGATTATTGAAACGTCTTCGATAGGGGTTGGAATAGCAGGAATCTTTTCGAACAGAATCTGTTGACTGTCCATCAGGCCTCGGATGCCTTCCTTCAGCAATGGACAGTCGATTGGTAGAGAGGAATAACAGTAGCAATCTTCTTTACATCCTGGGAAAATCCCAGCCTTTAACAAATTCAACTTGATCGTCAACAGTGGAGTCATTAGGTCATCAACATTAGAAACATACAGATCTTCTTCAATAGCATGGACATTTCGACCATGCTTCGACATCGGAGTGGATATTAAGTTTGGCTTCTCTGGAGCATCGAACTCAACCTCTTTCGCCTCTATCAAGTCTTGAATTTTATGCTTAAGTGCCCAGCAATCGTTGGTGTCGTGCCCGACACTGTCAGAATGATAGGCGCATTTAGCATTGGGATGATAATACGGGGAAGATGTGTTCACATTTTTTGGTGCCTCTTTGATAGTGGCGAGATTCAACTTCAATAGATGGGGAAGAACCTGTGCGGGCGTCATATTGATGCGGGTGAACTGCCGTTGTGGCCGTTCCACCCGTTGCTGATTTGGTCTGGATTGATTATAACGAGGCTGATCACTTGATAGATTTTGGATCATCACGGCCCCCACAGTCGGCCGGTGCTCAGTTCTTCCCGATATTTTCTGAGAGTAAATAACAACTGCTTCTTTCTTCGCCGGAAATGATTTCTTAACAGTTGTAGATGCAGAGGCATCCTTTTGAATCTTCCCATTCTTAATACCGGCTTCCACCCGTTCTCCAGTCAGAATTAATTCAGTAAACCCTGCGGAAGAGCTACCGATCAAATGGTTGAAGAACGGGCCAGATAGGGTCCCCAGGAACATATCAACGAGTTCTCTATCAGAAAGAGGTGGCTGCACTCTTCCGTCCAAATCGCGCCATTTCTGGGCGTATTCTTTGAATCCTTCATTTGAGGCCATTCCCATACTCTGTAGCTGAGTACGGGTTGGCGCCAAGTCAGAGTTATATTGATATTGGCGATAAAAGGAAGCTGCCAAGTCCTCCCAACTATGTACTTCTGATCTCTCAAGCTTGTAAAACCAATCCAGCTGTGTACCAGACAGGCTATCTTGGAAGAAGTGCACCCAAAGATTTATGTCGGATGTATGAGGTTGAATTCTTAGGACGTACGACCTTAGGTGCATCTTCGGGCAAGACAGCCCGTCATATCTTGCAAAGATTGGCACCTTAAACTTTGGAGGGATCATAATTCCAGCAATTAATCCCAAATCTTCGAAATCTAACCCGGGAACCCTTTGCAGCTCCATAGCTGCCAGCCTATCCTCCAGGTTTTTGTATTTGTCATCTGCCGGCAGGTATTGTTGCTCTGAGTAGTCTTCATCTTCTTCAGCCTCTTCCTCTTCAGCTTCGGATTCAGAAGGTAGTGAAACCCCTTTTCCTTTACTGGTTCCCTCTTCAGATGCGGAGGGAAATTCAAGAACTCTTCTGGCTTCATTCTCAAACCTTCTTCTCAGGGTAGCCACCCCGACTCTTTTCTTCTTCTTTTTCACTTTCTCTTGCTCTTTGTTCCCAAGCAGTGCTTTTAGATCCTCCTGACCCTTTGCCAAGGTCATTAGGAGTTGTTGAAACTGTGAGTTTTGAGACTGCAGATCTTTGACCGTCTGTTCGAGATCCATCTTACTGAAATAAACAGCAGAAAGATAAGGAAACCTGGTTTGGAGACCTGCTTATGCACATGATGAATGATATGTTTATTTATGCAATGCATTCAAGGATTTAGAAATTCAAAATTGTTGCAAACAAAAAGAACAGACGTCATATTAATAAGAAGAAATTTTGTCAGTACATAAATGCCCCATGGGCCAAATATTACAAAAACTTCTTAAGGTAAAAAGACGTTGCGCATCCTCTTTGGTGCGATGTAAGTGTTGAGGGTCTACTCCTCGTGAAGTCGGCGGGTAAGCTCCAAAACCTTCTTCTCACTGGCGTAGAAGCTGGCTTCAAAAGTATTCCGTTCCTCCTTGAGTTGGATCCAACTCTTTTGCATCTCCTCCCATGATGTTGCCATGTCAGGATATAGGATGGTGTAGGGAACCTCTCCTTCCTTAACAGGCTCTTTAATCACAGGGAGAACATGAGGGTAAGGCATCATTAGACTCTGGGCTCAGGTTTGTACCCACTTGAGATAAGGCTCAAGAGGGATGGAGTTCTTGTGCCCCAGTGTCTTGCTATCTACCTTGTTAGGCATCCTCCAAGCTCTGATGAATCTTTGGCGAAGTCCTTGCGCATCGTTGTCGAAGTCAAAAACTAGGCCAGGAATCAGCATGTCATGAGGGTCATCCCTTCGTGCATATCCAAAATGTCTCAAAGCTAGACAAGGGTTGTAAGTAATGCCTCCCCTAATGCCAAGTAATGGAACATTAGGAAACTCTCCACAACGATCGACGATGATGACATTTTCTCTGGACCGAGAACACCAATGTACATCAGAGTGTGTGAGGGTCATCAACCGTTGTGACCACTTTAAGCCTTGGTCATTCTTCAAAACAGATTGTGGAAGGTGCGAAATAAACCACCTTGCAAGGAGAGGAGTACAACACATGAAAACACCCCTCTTTCTCATTGTTCGTTTGTAAGATGAGTGGAGGATGTCCCCAAGCAATGTTGGTATTAGATTCCTGGATAAGAAGATCTTGACGGCGTTGACATCTATAAGCTGGTCAGGATTTGGGAACAAGACCAACCCATAAATGAGGAGGGCCACAATTTCTTCAAAGGCTTGTAGATCCAAGGAATTCCAACACTCTTGTGCCTTCTCAAACAAGAATTTTGCCAAGAAGCCTTTGACACCACTTCTAGTTTCCCAATGCCCCTTGATGTCAGATGGTTGCAAGTGTAGTGCTTGAGAAACATCTTCAGGCTTTGGTTCTTTTTCCGTACCGTTGTAGGGTAGTTGATTAAGAATAGGAATTCTCAGGAGTTGAGAAAATTCCTCCAAAGTGGGCAACAATTGGTAGTCGGGGAATGTGAAACAGTGGTGAAGGGGGTCAAAGAACTGGAACAACACTTTCACCATGTCTTCTTCAATGCTGGTGTTGACTAGGCTGAGCAGTCTACCATGTCTTTCACTGAAGAGAGAGCTTTCTGGAATTCTGGATGTGAGCTTCTTGAGTTGAGGAGGGATTCTCACAAGGTTGACTTGGATAGTTTTCCTGCGAAGAATTTCCATGACCTACAAAACAAGAACAAAGATGAAGATCCAAACCCTTGAAATGGTTAGTGGATGCATATGATGCTCTATGATGTTCATGATGTATGCACAAACATATGTACAATCAATTCACATAAAACCCTAGTTTCAGGCTTGCATGAGGTTTCGTAGGTAAGTACCCTCTTGAGTGTAGTTGGCTTAAAAACCTGTCCTATAAATAGTAACCGGGTTCTAAGGAGCTCAATATCATTGGATTGTTTTCCATGTTCATTGTTTTGGTTTAGCCACTTAACTAGCGACCAAAATATTCCAAGAAAACAACCCTCAATGAGTGCAGTATCGAGTATCTACCAACTTCGGACTGCACCAAAGCCGGTCATCTCACTACCCCTAACAAAAGGCCAAGATGGTCAAGTAAGGTTCTAGGTCATTAGTGCTTAGTGACATCACTCAGCGGCCCCGTACTCTCCTTGATTGAACTCAAGGGTTACCGGTACTCACAAATATGTCGCACTAATATAGCTATTGCTTCAACCGTGTCGGTATACCCCGCACAGTTTCCACAATGTATTGCTATCTATGAATGTTTCCCCAAATCCGGGTGTAGGATTTCAAGCCCAAACAAGAGAATCAAGATGTAAAGCAATCAAAGCAAACAATTAGTCATGCAAAAGGGTGATCTAAGCCCTAAGGTTACTCCACTTTTAAATTTCTCCCCAGCAGAGTCGCCAGTTCTGTGATACGGTGGGAGAACTGACTTGAGGTTTTGCGTTTTGTATTCGCAAATGTTTCGGTTTAGCAAGAGTCGCCACCGACTTTTTATTTTATCCTAAGGAAAGGTTAAAAAGCACAGGAAAAACCTTTGAGATGTTTTCTTGGGTTCGGGGAGTAGATTATAGAAAGGGAAGGTATTAACACCCTTTCTATCCATGGTTATCCATGGGCTCTTAGTTACTTGCTTAGATCACTTGCCTTGCATTTTCAATTGTTTGAAATGGTGCTTTGTGCGTGTGTTTGAAAATGTTTTGAAAAAGATGCCTTGTCTAGGCAACCATTGTAACAATTCTTTACTCGAATGTTTTACAAAGGTGTGTGTCTTTTCGAAAAGATGTTTCAATGTTTTGAAAGTTTGTTTTTGAAGATGTGTTGTGGAGTGGGTTTTGAAAAGTGGGCAAGTGTGTTTTGCAAGTTTGATCAAGTAACTAAGAGTTGTCTACCCCTAAATTTCTCAAAGATCTTCCCTATGTTTTAACCCTTAACAGTATTGTTCCACCATTGCATTTGGTGAACAACCTTGTGTTAGGATGTTAACGGGACAGGCGCGGGTCATCTTATGGACCATGATAGCAATTTTGCAAAGTATCTTAGCATTTTTCGAGGGACTAAGATCATTTTTATAAGGCAACTTTGGATAGCGTCATCGAGGGACTATGATCTTTTGATTTTGTTTGTTTTACCAAGATACTTTGCATGCGTAACATGGCCCACTTTTGAAGGCAACAAGTGGATATAACCCTAGGGGTGTTTGTGTGCAAGTGTATTTTATTGCATACAAGAGTTTATCTTTGAATTTAGGATTTTCTATTTCATTGATTTTATCTTGCCATACACATCCTAATTACTAGCATTTATATTTAAAACCAATAAAAAGCAAGAATATAAAATCCTACGCTATTACAACAATTAGGGGGTGGGGATACATATTTGTACATGGGGTGGTTCAACGAGAAAAATAGATAAGAAAAGAAAGTGACAAAAACAAGATAGGGAGAAAGAGAGAGGGAGCCAGCGCGCTGCTGAGAGGTCATCAGAAGTTCTAACTCTGGCCCGCTGCCAGATGATCAACCTTTTGGTTAAACTGTATGAGTCAGAACTTCTGACTCTGGCACCCGCAAAACAGAAACCTGTTAGTGGGGAAATCAGAAGTTCTGACTCCCATGCGCTGCAAGACAAAAGTTTGTTAGTGGGGAACTCAGATGTTCTGATCCTGCTGGGAATACAATAATTCCAAGAAGTTCTGATATTATTGACAGCAAAACAGGCTTCAGATGTGCTAACGTCAAAGTCAGCACTTGGCTTCTCCCTGTGCTAATCAGAACATCTGCAACTTTGTTATTTTTCCACAAAACAGAAAACATATTTGGAACAACTTCAGCAAATGTCAAAGTGTTTCAGGGGACAGAACCAACAAGGTCACATGCAGGTTCTATGATGACTCACTTCCTATCTAAACGTTCAGAGGTATGAAAGTCCTCAGAACAGAAACAACAGCAACATGATGTTTACATTATGTTTATTTGAGCATGCAGAGTTGATGATGCTTAGCAGCGTGATGAAGGTCAACAGGTGCTTACCTGGCTGTTGGAAAAGTTTGTGAATGAGAGCTAGCTTTTGGCTCTGATGGTGTCCTGGACAGGTTCTTTTTGAAAGGGGTAGATGAAGGTGTATGTGTAGGTATGGTCAGAGGCTGAAAGGGTGTTTTTTAGTCACAAAGAAAATTAGGTATTGATGAAATTTGAAGGTAAGAAGTTCCAAGTTATGAAACACTGGAGATTTTGACAGAGTTTCACAGTACTTTCTTGCTAAAAATTTCTGTTTCTCTTCTAGCAATTTTTCTTGTTTTTGGACGCCCTTTTTCAGTGGACAATGGTGCTCTATTTATAGGAAAAACTCTCGTGGCTTCTTGAACATTAAAGGCGCCAACAGAGGTTGAATTGTTCTTTGAAAGAAGTTCCTTGGAAGTTGTGATAACAGATAGCCTTTTAGCCTAGGCTGGAACAGCAGGCATGGATTGGGGAGAAGTGACCTCTTAGGTGGACGGTGGCGCGTAGACCCATGCCTGAACCTGCATAAAGGCGTTTACCAAGCCACACGTGAAGGGATTACTTGGATGAATGTTCAGGAGTGGCTGGGAGCATTAATGAGCATTAAATGGTGATGAGACTTATCAACACCAATATTCTGGTAATAGGAAACAAACTTGAACCAGCAGTTCTTTTTTACCAAAAACAACGTAAACCATGCTCTGGTCTTGGCCTCTTGTTGTTTTAGAAAACTCTGGAGATTCTCCTGACTTTTTGACACATTCCTTGGATTTGCTTCTGGAAATCTTGGACTTAGAGATTCTGTATCAGTGTAACACCCACTCTTCTGACCCTTTCATCTTCTGATTTCAGCCTGTTCTGAAGGAGCCTTCAGACTTCCTTGCTTCTTCTGCATTCCTTTAGCAAACTCTGGCTGAACTTGCATAATTGCTGAAAGAGTCATGTTCTGCTTGAGGCTTACGTGTTGAACCACGTTTGCAACTTCTGACTGAGTTGACGTAGCTGTTGAAGAGCCAACTTCTGACTGCGTTGAGCCAAGCTTGCAACTTCTGACCGTTGAGCCAAGCTTGTAACTTCTGACCGTTTCCATCTGGAGTTTGGTCCAGAAGTTCTGAAGCGCTATTTTCTTCTTGAACACCCATTTTTTAGAGAAAAATTCCAAATGTTTTAGAATTTAATTTTTCTCAAGATAAAAGTGTTGCCTTTAGAGCTTGTGTGATCATTTTGCTCTTGTAAATGGTTTGCTCGGGCAGAAATGATAATTCAGGACTTGGATTTGTTTCAGAGGGACTCTGAGAATCCAAGATGATTTCCTGAAGAAAGAGAGGGCAAATTTTGGGGTACAACAGTATGCTAATAGGATTGTATGACAAGAATGCATGACAAATTAATACGGTTAGAAAACCCTAATGTGCAAAGATAAATAACTGAAAACAAATCACTCGCACATATCACTCTTAGGGTATGCCCTCACTTCGGTTGCCTTCGGTAAACAATCATTAAGCATAGGATGTCTTAGTGGTTGCCCTCTTGTCTAAAAAAGGATCAAACGTCCCATTCAAATGTTGCCTCAGAAATGTTGCCTCGAATATGATCTTAAGACTCTAGGGTTATTACTAAGGTGTCCTAATATTTCTTTAGTGATCGAACGTCCCTTTCGAATCGACCCTTATACACTCCAACGACGGTGCTACCTATTTATCAATAGTAGGATAGCGCTGTCTAAAGGAAACGAGAATAGAAACGATCTCTTTTTTCGAGTAGGTAGATGCTAGTAGGTACTTTCTCAAATCAAAACTTTTCACACTTACACATTTCAAGCAAATTTTTAAAACAACTTCTTCACACCTTTGAGGACTAATACAAAGGTTATCACGGAGTCAAACTTTTCAAAAAAAACAAAGCACATACACAAGCAATTTTAAAAAAGATGAGCAAGTACCTAAGAGCCCATGGAAAACCACGGATAGAAAGGGTGCTAATACCTTCCCTTTCTATAATCTACCCCCCGTACTTAGAATATCTCGAAAAAAGGATTTTTTCTGTACTTTTTTCCTTTCCAAGATTGGATGAAATAAAAGTCGATGGCGACTCTTGCTTACCGCGACATCTTGCAAACACAAAACGCAAAATGCAAACTAGTATTAAACAGTCGGTTCTGCCACCGTATCCTACGAGGCAACATCCGAATGGGTCATTTTAGATCTTTCGGGGCTAGAGGACAACCACTAACAAACCCTATACTTCATGACCGTTTAACCGAAGGCAACCGGAGTGGGGCAAACCCTAGGAGTGAGCATGTGCGAGTGTATGTTCTCAGTTAATTTATCTTTGCATATTTAGGGTTTTCTACTGTATTAAATTTCAGTTTGTCTTTCCATACAATCTTATTAACATACATCTAAGCAGTTTATAGTTTAAAGTGTGGAAAGTTTAAATTCCTAGCTATTACAGTGCACTTTAAAGAAAAAAACGTGATGTCATGATGTACGTTTATGAGATTAGGGTTTTGACCCTTGACTAAACCTAATTGCAATTGGTTAAAGAAAAAAACATTGTTTTGTCGTTTTTGTGTTATTTAAGAAAATAAGGAATAATAAAAACCTAACTACTAATCGATTTAAGAAAAATAATTAAATCCCATATTTTTGGTTTTTTGTTGGTTTAAAGAAAAGAAAATAATTAAATCAAAAAGTTAAACGTAGTTTTCTAATTTATTTTAATTATAAAAACAAGTTAAAGTTTCCCTAAATTAAATAAGCTGATTAATTTAATTAAACTTGATAAAAATAAAAATAAAAACCTAATTCTAATTTTTATGACTTTTTGATTTTTATGATTTTATATAAGAAACTGATTTTAAAAATAAAATGAATAAAGAATTAAGAATAAAGAAAATAAAATAATAAAAAGAGAAAAAATTTGAGAAATGGGCCTGTGTTGTTAGGAATTTTGGGGGTGTAGAACTGAAAATCTGTGGCCCATTAAGCTCCAGGCCTGGTCAGCGCTGGATCTGGTATGGTGTTGACTTTATGGTGCACCATGATCCTTCATTGGAGAGGCGTGAGATCTGGCCAGCTGGGCATCCAATGGACGTACGTTGGTGGCACATGATGGGCATTGGATGGTGTAATGCATGGGATTGGCCTGGAATTGTTAAGAAAATAGCAAAATGCACACGCCTGGGATCAAACCCAGGACGTGTACATCAAAGGAAAGCTTCCTTACCATCTACGCTGGACTTGTTAATTGAATATATTATAAACAAATGAAATCAAAAGCAAAGTTAATTTCCATGCTCAGAAAATGCGCGAATTTTCAAACACTCCAATGTTGGCTTGATACGCCATCATCTTCTCCCTTGAACCGTGACTTTAGATGAAGCACTTTTACCTACGGACGTTTGTCCGTAGCTACAACCCTTTCCATCTCAAAAATCCTGTACATGCAATATAAATCAATTGCAATGGTACCAATCAACTCGTCTTGGTCTCACAAGTGTCATGGTACCCCATTCATGGTCCAATTTTCCCTGTATCACAAATCCCTAAATCGAGCTCTTAAACCCTAACAATGGTGAATATAGATTCCTGCACTGTTAGTACAATTAGGCTATACAGAAAGCTTGCAATCATGATTATGAACAAGAATATATGGATAACATGCGTTTAGGATGCGTAAAACATTGAAATCGAGTTTGAGTTTTTTGTGCAAACCGTGATGTTATAATGTGATGATTCTGGATGCTTCAAGGCTGGAAAACGATGCTATTAGCTTCCTGAGATGTCCAGGAATGGATTAGAGGCATTGGAATGGTTCGAATTGGCATGTGGAAGAAGATAGGTCTCAAACTTTTCTTTGAAATTTTCAGTTTTGTTCTCCCTCCCACGATTCTCACCCCTGTTCTTTCCTTGGATGTGTTCAATATATATCATAGAGTGAATGAGGGTTGTAAAAACAAATCACATCTTTGAAAGTTTTGAAGATTTGATTTGATTTTGATGGCATATGTAAACTTCCTATATTGAGCCAAATTATGCCTTTCTTGTATCAATCAGCCTTGATTTAAATTGGTCATGATATCCTTGCATTATTTGATTGAAATCCTGTCCAAAATCGTATCACAACATATCTTTTTCATTATTCCTCAATTATTTGATTTAATTGAAATTTTAATTAACAAAAAATCAAAATAAATTTAAAAGTGAAGCAAATAACATGAGGTTGGATATTTGGGTTGTGGATTATATTATAAGTGAGGTGAAAGCATAAAAAGTTAGGCCCATTTGGCAAAAAATGCATTTTTGAACCCATTTTACTACTTTGGCAATTTTGCAACAAAGGTCAACTTTGACAAGGCATATAACCTCCAACTTTAACCCTAGAGAGGTGTTTTTGTACTTTTTATAAAGCTTAGTATGTCCCTTAAGCAACCCTTTTGGTCTCATTTCAATTGAGTCTTCCATGTTCATGTATGAAGCTTAGATCCAAAATGTGTTTTTATTGACTTTTCAAAAGGACCTATAATGTCAAAATTCATATCTTTTTGTGAGTGCATATTTTGAACTTGTGGGATGAATATGAATTGTAGGTAATTGCATCCTCTTAAAAATGAGCTTTGGATGGAAAATTTCTGATAAAGTATGAAGAAGTTATGCCTGGTCAAAATTGGGTTGACTATTCCTACAAAACCCTAATTTAGCAACTTTTGGGTTTTGATGAATTTGGAGAATTCCTTGAAGAATAATGATCAACCCTTGATCAAATGATGAATAGCACTTCAAAATAATGATGTTGACCAAAAATCTTGAGGTTTGATAGCATGTGAGCCACCGTTGACTTTTGACCTAATACTGTCGATTCTCAAGCATCTGAGCTGTTGACTGGGCCAACTTCTTGTGCAAGGCATGAAACTTGACATGTAGGGTCTTGAGAACATATTAAGACTATGGAGATCATATGAGGCTGTTGTACCCCAAAATTTGCCCTCGCATTTTTCTACAAGCAATCTCAGCTTCAGACATTTCCTGACTTTTCAAACTGGCACAAGAATCGGACAAACGGACTTTTCTTGACAGTCAAGCAAAATTAGGGTTTTTACTGATTTTCAGAGCTCTGGATTGTTTCATACAGTGGGCTTAAGGTTTTGGGTTGATTTTGGCTCAATTTTGATCAGGCGAGCGTTATTTAGCATTTAATCAGGAATTAAGGTTTTATGGGCATATTCTCAGAAGAATTTAAATTCTACCGCACTTTGCAGTTTATTCCGAGATTCGGGTTAAAATTCGCGTTATCTTGATTTAATCAGTAAAGGAGGCAGTTGGTTTGAATTCACCAGTCAAAAAGGATGTGTGCAATGTGGAATTACAGTGCTTGGCAAAAGAATCAGTGAAAAAGAGGATTGCATCTGATCAGTTTTTTGTGTTCGACTGCGCGTTGCTTTGAATGTTGGAAACGTCGAATTCATTTATTTTTTGATCAACAATTGTTTAGTTGATTATTTATGGTTCTAAGAATTAAATATTTGAAATTTAAACTTTCATTTTATTTAATTTAAGGAATTATAAATAACAAGTAAATAAAAGGAATTGAAAAGAATTAAATGGAATCTTTATTTCATATTTAATAGTTGTTACAATTGTTATTATTTGGATACGAGTATTTATTACAAAGTATTTAAAATAACAATAGTGTACAAAAATTAAATTGAAAATAAAATTCTATCCTATTTCTAATATTCTTCATTCTTCACTTCGCTCCGGTGCTCCATTTTTTTATCTGCAAAAAGAGGAAGAAAGTCAGAAAGCATTTGAATTAAAGAAGACTGATAAAATTTGCTCATCATTAGGGGCCACTGACTGGGATCAGTTGACCCTCTCTGCAAATCACGGGATTTCTCCCGGTTCACAAAGAGGGAAGAATTCCATTTTTATTCATGAATATCAAATGCATAATTTTTAAATAAATAAAAAAAGTTCAAACTGCATAGTTCAAATCCAAGTCAAACTGAAAAATCCAATTCCACTTTCCATCAAAAGCAAAAAGAGAAATTCACTGTCAAAAGTACAAGTCTACTCAAGGCTACCAAAGAGAGGTTTCGGCCAAGATATCAAGGAAAAGATAAAGTGTAGAAAGCTGTCAAAGAAAGAAAAGATGCAGAATAATGTGTTATGCAAGACTTAATCATCATTTCCCAGCATACAGGGGCCCCTTCAGAAAAGATAGTACAAGTAAAATCATATAATATTCAACTGTACTATAGAGTGAGAAGAAGAGAGAAATAGAGGCAGGTTTTGTAGGCTTTAGGTTTAGACAGTGCAGAAATAACAAGAAAAGATATAATCCAAAAGAAGCATCAATTCAGCATTATTCAAAACTGGGCAGAAATACACAGCATAGACAATTACCAAAAATAGAAAAGTGCCAACAAACTTTGTAAAACTACCCAGCAAACTTGGATCAAAGAAAATACCAAGGTTTGAATAAATATTAGGCGCCAAAGACCAAGAGAAAGAGGAAAAAAGAACAAAAGAAAATATACTGAGTTGAAAAACCTGATTGAGCCAAGCACCAACATCACAAATATATAACCTGCATAGCTCAGAACAGAACCACGATACTGTCCAACAATATAACCTCCCAACACACTTACCTACATCAAGAAGGCCATCAAACACAAACAGAAGCAAATACATAACCTGATAAACCAGCTCAAAAGGCCTAAAACCATCATCCTGTAAAATGCCTCAAACACCAAACCATAAACCAAAATGCAAAAACCTACTGTCAACACATTTCAAAACTCAAAACTGAACATACAAACACATAACCTGAAAATACCACAACCCTGCCTCAACCTTCAAACCTTCAAAACCTGATAAACCCCCTAAACCAGTTAAAGGCCAAGCCACCCAAAACCTGTCCAGTTCACATAAAAAAAACATCCAACCTCCCATAACCTGCAAGTTCAAACCTCAACAAAATGCAAAAACTTACTGTCACAACCATGACCCAAAAACCTGTCAATAAACCATCAAACATATAGCTCAAAAACAGAATAACCTACAGAACTACCAAAACCTCACCTGCTACTGTCAAAAACCAACCATAACCTGAAATAACACAACCCTGTCTCAACATAAACTACACACATAAAAACCTGCATTATCCTGGCCTAAAACATCAAAAAGCAAGTTCAAACCCAAGGCCAAACCTCACAAAATCAATTCCTCAACCTTTGAGCCTGCTCAAGTCCATATTGTCAAACAACCACAATATAACCTCATCAACCTGCATTACCCTCAAGAAGTAAAAACCTTCCATATCCAAATATTCAAACCAACCTCTAAGCCTCAAAATTTCTTCATCATAGGCAAAATTGTTCAAGGGGGGCAAAGTCAGAAGAAGCACCAAGGCGACACAAGCAGGCATTCAAGGGTTTAAAGGCAACGTAAGCAAGTGTTCAGGGCAACCAACAATTCAAAGGGACAAGAGAAGAAGAGGCAAGTTCAAGGCAACCTAGGCCCTTAGTACAAACATCACTGGGCAAGTTCATCTCAAAGCATACAAATTCCCAAAGGCAACATGCAGTAGAAGAGGTAAAAAGTGAATTTTCAAGATAAGGCTTTTCAGAACATCATCATCAAAACCCTAAAAATATCAATCAGATAAAGATACCAGGAAAGCATCAAGAAGCAAAGATTCGTCACCGTTCACGCCGTCCCGGCCTCCTGAGCGTCACACCCTCCGCCTCTCCTCCATCTCCAAAGTCAGGTAGCCAATCTTCTCCCTCTTCTCTTCTCCTTCATCTCATAATGAAAGGTAATTGTTAAGACTCAAATAAAAAAAAAACGCGTATCATTCACAAAAGAACATAAAACGTTGAAATCAAACCTTAAATCAAGAGGACGCTGAGTGCACGCCATGGAGGGAAGAGAGGTTCGAGGTTGACACTGGTGGCCGGAGGGATGAGTTGCTCGGGAAACTTGCAAGGATGAAGAAGAACGATGGAACTCAATGAACGCCGCCGCTGCCTCGCCTAAACCTAATTTTTTTTCCCAACTGAACGATAACCCTCTCAACCCTAAAGAAATTTGTTTCAAGCAATGGGCCTGATCTGTTTCAAAATTCTTTGACGCCCATTAAATTGCTTTTCTCTTACAATAAATATTAACACTAATTTCTTTTATACATAAACACCTTATATTTTTCTAATTTAATACATTTGTCATAATAATATATTAAATTGAAAATACTTTCTTTTTATTTTGTTTACTCTTTTAATAAAAATATATTTTGCACATACTAAAATAAATATACATTTTCTTGCATAATTTAAATTTCTTAAAACATTTGTACATATCACATTTCTATCATATAGTAAAAATAAAAAGCTTTTCCCATTCTTTTAATTTAAAACTTTGTACATAATAATAGAAATACATTTTTCTCTAATATTAAAATTCACAAACATTTGATTAAAATACTTTTTTGTATGTAAACAAACAAATATATTTCTTAATTAAAACTTGAACATTTAAGTTAAAACATTTTTCTTTTTGTACATATTAGATGTACAAATCAAAGATTCATTAAATATACATGTCTAGGTCAAAAACCCTAATACGCTTCAACTTCACATATCGCACCTGTAAATAATCACACAATACATATACATATACACACTTACACTTACACAATGCAAATCCATTCATATGGCTCCTACACATTTGTTTATATTATATCTGTATATTCGATATTTACATTTGATTGCGAATTCGATTTGGTTGTAACTTATTGGATACTATAAGTCTCATCCCCTTTTGTACATTTATACCCCCACTCCCGGACACTATTCTGTAATAGCGTAGATTTTATATTTCCGCAATTTATCGCTTTCAATTATACCATGGTTAGACCTAGGGTTTGTATGTACATAAAATCAAACGCTAGATAACCTAATACAAGACAGATACATGTAATCAATACACAATCACACTTGCACCCTCTAGGGTAATCCCACACGTTGCCTTCCAAAATGGGCCATGCTTGCACGTCGAGTATCTTTGGCAAAACAAAATCAAATGATCATAAGTCCCTCAAAGTATTGCCTAAACGGAATGATCATAGTCCCTTCAAAACAAATTGCCAAAGACACTTGGCACCATTGCATCCATGGTCCATACGATGACCCGCGCCCGTCCCGAATAAACTTCCTAAACGCAAGATTGTCTACCAATTTCAATGGTAGAACAAAAATTGTTAAAAGGGGTTAAAACATGACAAAAACCTTTGAGTACAATAGGGTAGACAAAACTCTTAGTTACTTGAGATCAAACTTTCAAAAACACTTGTTTTCTTTTCAAAAACCACAATCCATAACACTTTCAAACAAACTCTCAAAAACATGTGAAAACATCTTTTCGAAAAGATCCACACTTTTGTAAAACACTCAAACACGAGTCAAATACATTAGTTGCCTAAGACAAGGCATCTTTTTCCAAAACATTTTCAAAAAAGCACCCACACACACACCATTTTCAAAGCAATCGAAAAACAAGGCAAGTGATCTAAAAAACCAAGTAACTAAGAGCCCATGGATAACCATGGATGAAAAGGGTGCTAATACCTTCCCTTTTCATAATCTACCCCCCGAACCCACGAAATATCTCAAAAGGTTTTTGCTGTGCTTTTTTAACCTTTCCTTTAGGATAAAATAAAAAGTCGGTGGCGACTCTTGCTCAACCGCACAAGTGCGAATGCGAACGCAAAACACTAGTCAGTTCTCCCACCGTATCACAAAACTGGCGACTCTGATGGGGATTTCTTAAAAGTGGGGTTACCTTAGGGTTTAGATCACCTTTACTTTCAATTGATTGCTTTGTTTGCTTTACATTTGTGGGCTTTGTATCGGAGTTTTATAGATCCTAACCCGGATCTGGGGAAACCCTTTTAGGTAGCATAATCTGTGAGGGACCTGTCCGGCGTATACCGACATGGGTGAAGCAGTGGCTACGTTGGTGTGGCGTCTTGGTCTGTACCGATATCCCTCGTGTTCAGACGGGGAGAATATGGGTCTTCCAAGGAGTCATTAAGCACCAACCGACCTTAGAACCCTAATTGACCAACTTGGCCATTAGAACAGTAGCAGTATGCTACACTCATTGAGGCTAAACTCTCGAGATGGTTCCGACCGCGAGAAAAGATTGCGATGCTGGAGTTATGACCGATTGAGGGTAGCCAATGATATGAGATCCTCTAGAACCCGGTTACTTTTGATAAGACAGGTTTTAACCAACAAACTGAAAGAGGGTAATACCTGAAACTCTTGCTGGCCTGAAACCTAAGGGTATCTTGTGTGACTTGTGTGCCTTATCTGCCTATGTGAATACTTGTGGTGTGCTTCATCATAGCATCATGCCATCATACCATTGCATGCATCCTGTATAAAGGACTAACCCGTTTCAAAGACAAAAAAGGTTTCATCTTTGCTCTGTTTTGTAGGACATCATGATGCCTGTGCGTAGGAATACTGTCCGGCTCAACTTTGTTCAACCACCAGTGTTACTCAAGGATTTGGTTGGAAGGATTCCAAACACTTCTTCTTTCATCAACAGACATGGTTCTCTCCTTGGCTTGGTCACTGCAAAGTGGGACCAACAACTGATAAGTGTTCTGACCCAGTTTTATGACCCTCTGTATCACTGTTTCACCTTTCAAGACTTCCAGCTGGTTCCTACCCTGGAAGAATTTTCTTATTTGCTTGGGATCCCTGTCTTGGAACAAACTCCATTCACCGGTTTGGAAAAGACTCCTAGGCCTGAAGAGATTGCTGCAATCCTCCCCTTGACCAAAGAAGAGGTATTGTCCAACTGGGAAACTAGAAATGGGATCAAGGGCTTTTTGGTCAAATTTCTGGTTGGCAAGGCTAATGATTTCTGGAATGACTTGGACTTCAAGGCGTACGAGGATATTCTGGCTCTGTTGATCTATGGTCTGGTATTGTTTCCCAATCCCGACACCTTTATCAGTATCCATGTCATAAGGATCTTCATGTCTCGGAATCCGGTACCCACTCTTTTGGGTGACATTCTACAACAACTCTATGCTCGTACTGCTCGAAAAAGGGGAACTCCGTGGTGTTGTGCTCCTTTGCTAGTAAGGTGGTTTATTTCGCACCTTCCTAAGTTCGTGCTGAAGAATGAAGAAGGAAAAGGTTGGGCTCAGAGGTTAATGTCTCTCACTGATAATGACATCACCTGGACTCTCAGAGGTTTGGATGAGGTAGCTGTTATTGACCGTTGTGGAGAATACCCTAATGTTCCGTTGATCGGTATCCAAGGAGGAATTTCTTACAATCCATGCTTAGCTCTCCGTCAGTTTGGAAGAGCCAGAGGAGATGGGCCTCATGAAATGCTGGTTCCTCATTTCCATTTTGAGTTTCAGGCAGACAGTGACAAACTACGCCAGGGATTCATTAGAGCTTGGGACAGAATCCACAAAGCCGACCCACATGAGTTGGGACCAAAGACTTCTCTGCCTTTGAAGCCCTATTGCAAATGGGTCCGCATCCGTGCTCAAAGGTTAGGTATGCCCTACGAAGCTGTTAGACCTCTCATTCTTGAATCTCCTGATGAAGATGGGGTTCCTCCAACTGTCCTCCCTCCTCAAATACCTACTGATTTTGACACAATGAAGAGATCTTGGGCACAGCTAAAGGAAGAACGGGATTTCTATCGGGAGAAGTTCAACGAGCAGGAACGGAAGATCCAGAGGCTGACTAAGCAATTAGAGGAAGAGCGGGTCCTGAACAACTACATCAGCACTGAAAAGAGGAGGCCATGGGAGCATTGATGGGCTTTGGATATTTCTCTTTATAGTTTATTTCCTTTCCAGTATTTTTCATTCCTGTAATGCCTAAGGGCAAGTTGTTGAACAAATTGAAAATTTTAATCTAATGAAGTGTGTTTCCCTTTTTTGTCTACAAAGTTGAAATCTTGTTTGTCTTTGAAAACATAAAACATACGCATTCCATTGCACCATATGCATAGCAGGTACCCTATTTCACAGGTTGCTTAATCTCCTTCGCTGTTTATTTTGAACAGTCATCATGAATCCCGACTCCTCCAGTGAGCAAGCAATCAAGGCCCTTCAGGCCCAAAATGCACAGTTTCAAGAGATGGTCCTAAGCCTAGCCCAAGGTCAGCAAGAGTTGAAGACTCTACTCCTGAAGAAGAAGAAGAAAAAGAGGACCGCGTTGTTCAACACCGGACGCAGATTTGGGAACACACTCCATAATGAGGCTGATCCAACTACTTCTTCTGCTGAGAAAAACAGTCCCCAAGGGGGAGGAGCTCCTAGTCCCGCAGTCTCCGACAACGAGACGGACTATAACGACGAACAATACCCTCCTGCTGCTGACAGATACAAGCAATTGGAGGACCGCTTAAGCGCCATGGAAATTCAGAATGTGCCGGGACTGGATTTCGGAGATCTGGGGTTATCTTCCGGGGTAGTAATTCCACACAAGTTTAAGGCGCCTGCCTTTGCCAAGTATGATGGGGTCTCCTGCCCAAAGCTGCATCTGAGGTCGTACGTAAGGAAAATCCAACCTTACACGGCAGATAAGAACCTCTGGATTCACTTCTTCCAAGATAGCCTCTCGGGGTCACAGCTTGAATGGTTCTACCAATTGGATGGAACTAGCATCCGACACTGGGAAGATTTGGCAACCGCATTCTACAGACAATACCAATACAATTCTGATCTCGCACCTACGCGTACCCAACTTCAGGGTATGTCTCTAGGAACGGGTGAAGGGTTCAAAGAGTACGCTCAAAAATGGAGAGATTTGGCTGGCAGGGTGCAGCCTCCATTGACTGATCGGGAGCTGGTTGATATGTTTCTAGGGACGTTGTCTGGTCCGTTTTTCAATCATTTGGTTGGTAACTCCTCCGTTGGGTTTACAGATTTGATATTGACGGGAGAAAGGATTGAAGCTGGCATCAGGTCAGGTAAGATACAAAAGGCTGCCTCCACAAGCGCTGAGAAGAGGCCGTTTAAGAAAGAAGCAAGTGTCGTCTATGGTCCTAGAAGACAGATCAAGCCCGAAAGTCGCCAAGCCGTTAATGCTTTGGTCATCTCGAAACCTGTTGCTGCTCCTCAGCAGTACAATCAACAAAGAAGCGAAAGGCCTAAGAGACAGTATACTCGACTGAGTATGACCTTATCTCAAATTTTACCCCAACTGTTATCCACCAACCTGGTGACCCTCAAAGAAGCTCCTAAGGTCGTCAACACTACGTCTCCTAAGTATAACCCAAATGCCCGGTGCGCTTATCATTCTGATAGTCCCGGGCACACTACTGATGATTGTTGGGCCCTAAGAAACAAAGTGCAAGATCTGATCGATGCAAAAGAAATTCAGTTTGAAGCGCCGGAGAGACCAAATGTCGTAACTGCTCCTATGCCCCAGCATAGAGTAAATGCCATTGAGGAAGAGTTGTATGTTGTTTCGGTAAATTAAGTTGTTACCCCTCTTTTGACTGTCAAGAAGAACCTACTGCTGGCCGGTTTATTTCCGGGTTGCAGTGAAGGTTGACTGTTCTGTGCTGCTTCCCTATCTGGTTGTCCCTTGCTGAAGTTAGGCATTCAAAACCTAATGGATAGCAAGGAGATTATGTTTAAGAAATCTGCTGTTCAGTTGGTTCCGGTAAAAGAAGTTTCTGTGGTTACCATCTTCAAAAATCCAATCAAGGCTCTCCCGAAGAAGCCTGTTCAAATCATGACTGTTGCACCTGTGGTTATTACTGTTCAGGGGCCTCTCCCCTACATATCTGATAAAGCTGTCCCCTGGCATTATGGGGCAGACGTATATGTAAATGGAATCAAACAAGAATTCGACACTAGCGCCAGTATCTGCGATATCACTGGTCCAACCAAGGTCACCCGCAGTGGCAGGCTCTTCTCGCCTGACATTGCACCACCCGCTACTCGAAGACCCCTCCTTATAACACCTACAAGTTTACCTGTCCCTACTGCTGATCAAGTTGTTTCCCCTGCTGCCGAGTCATCAAATGCTCGGGGCAAAGGGATTGAAGAAGAGCCTGCCCGGATGGAGGCACCAATACCTATAAATGCTGAGGCCTCCCAACAAGAAATGGAGGAGATCCTGAAAATAATAAAGAAGAGTGATTTCAATGTTGTCGAACAGCTGGGGCATACGCCCTCCAAGATCTCCATGCTCTCCTTATTGCTATGCTCCGAGGCTCATGCGAAGGCCTTGATCTCATTTCTCAAGACGGCCCACGTGCCACAGGAGACGTCTGCAGTCCAGTTCACTGATTGCGTAGCAAATCTGACAGCAGACAATGGCTTGGGCTTTTCAGATGCTGACCTGACTGCGAAGGGAAGAGACCACAACGATGCCCTGCATGTCTCTATCGAATGCAGGGGCACTACTCTGGCGCATGTATTGGTGGATACTGGTTCTTCCTTGAATGTTCTACCGAAAAAGGCTTTAGACCATTTGGATTATGAAGGCCTGGAATTGAAGCCCAGCAATATCATCGTCAGGGCCTTTGACGGTTCAAAAAGGATGGTTCATGGGGAGGTTGACATCCCTATTCATGTGGGCTCTCAGGTGTTCGACTCTACGTTTTATGTGATGGATATACGTCCATCGTACTCTTGTCTACTGGGTCGACCTTGGATCCATAAAGCTGGGGCAGTAACCTCTACCTTGCACCAGAAGCTAAAGTACCCTGTCAGAGGGAAGATCGTCACCGTGCAAGGAGAAGAGGAGTATATGGTGAGCCATTTGAATTCCTTCAGATACATTGAGATGGACGGGGAGTTCATTGAAACCCCCTTTCAGCATTTCGAGGAGGTACATCCAATTTCAGCAGCAGCAGAAACAACAGTCGAAGAGAATGTTTCCTTGAAGATGGCTTCCCTAAGGGATGCCCGGGCTGTGGTTCAGAAAGGCGATTGTGCAAACTGGGGTCAGCTTCCTGACTTCACTTAGAAGAACGACAAGTTTGGGCTGGGCTTTACTGCAGAGGCTCAGAGGGCTGTACGCAAGGAGAAGGTCAGAAAGGCTCCGGTGTTTATCTCCAGCTCAAGGGTGAATGCTATTGAGGAGGATGTAGAGGAAGCAGAGTTTGACAGTTGGATCTACCCGACTACCAACAACGGACCAAGCAACTGGACGGCAAAGGATTTTACCCCTATCACATTTGTCACGCAGTAATTGATTTCTTTTGATTTCCAAATTTGTAACAAACAATATGTTAAAACTTTGTTGGCTCGGTGTCCTACCCGGGGCATCGTAGCTCCATTTGTGAGGGCTTTTTGTATGACATTTTCATATATCATCAATCAAAACATTGGACGTTTGTTGCATTTCAAATCTTGCGCTCTTTTTTCTTTCTGTGTTATACATATTGCAAAACAGCTATATTTACACACACTCACTTATACAGGTTTCAATCCACCCTGGATCTCACTGGTAACAGCTCTGCTACCGCCAGTTATGACTTTGAAAATCCGATCAACTTGGCCGAAGACGAAGGTGAAGATGATTGCGAAGTGCCTGGTGAACTCGCAAGACTGCTACTCCAGGAAGAGAGAGCTATTCAACCACATGAAGAGCCGTTGGAGACAATTAACCTGGGTACCGAGACAGATAGGAAAGAGGTCAAGATTGGTGCCAATCTAGAGCTCAGCGTGAAGCAACGATTGATCCAGATGCTACAGGATTACATGGAGATTTTCGCTTGGTCCTATGAAGATATGCCTGGTTTGGATGCCGACATTGTAGTTCATCACCTGCCAACCAAGGAAGACTGCCCTCCGATAAAGCAAAAAGTCCGACGGATGCGACCAGAGATGTCTGAAAAGATCAAGGCCGAGGTTATGAAACAGTTCGATGTCGGTTTCCTTGCAGTGACTTCTTACCCTCAGTGGGTTGCCAACGTGGTGCCGGTACCAAAGAAGGACGGCAAAGTCAGAATGTGCGTCGACTATAGGGACTTGAACAGGGCCAGCCCTAAGGATGACTTCCCCCTACCTCACATTGATGTCCTTGTTGACAATACAGCTCAACATAAGGTGTTCTCCTTCATGGATGGTTTTTCAGGGTATAATCAGATCAAGATGGCTCTAGAAGATATGGAGAAGACTACCTTTGTGACTCAGTGGGGCACCTTCTGTTATAAGGTCATGCCATTCGGATTGAAAAATGCTGGGGCAACCTATCAACGTGCCATGATTGCTTTATTTCATGATATGATCCATCATGAGATTGAGGTATACGTTGATGACATGATTGCAAGGTCTCAAACTGAGGAGGAGCACCTTGACCATCTGAGGAAGTTATTTGACCGACTCAAGTTGTACAAGCTGAGATTGAATCCCAACAAATGCACCTTTGGGGTAAGATCCGGAAAATTGCTAGGTTTCATTGTAAGTGATAAAGGTATTCAGGTGGACCCTGCCAAGGTAAAAGCCATACAAGAGATGCCGACTCCAAAAACAGAGAAAGAAGTCAGAGGTTTCCTAGGACGACTGAATTACATTGCCCGATTCATCTCACATCTGACTGCTACTTGTGAGCCAATCTTCAAATTACTGAAGAAAGATCAAGTAGTACGCTGGAATGATGAATGTCAGGCCGCCTTTGAAAATATAAAGGAATATCTCCAAGAGCCACCCATTCTTATGCCACCGGTGGAGGGAAGACCTCTGATACTATACTTGACAGTGCTTGACAATTCAATGGGGTGTGTGCTGGGGCAGCATGACGAGTCTGGCCGAAAAGAGCACGCTATTTATTACTTGAGCAAAAAGTTTACCAACTGTGAGTCTCGTTACTCACTGCTTGAGAAAACTTGCTGCGCTCTTGTATGGGCTGCTCGCCGGCTGAGACAGTATATGCTGACCCACACTACTTTATTGATTTCAAAAATGGATCCTATCAAGTACATATTCGAAAAGCCCGCTCTGTCTGGAAGAATAGCGAGATGGCAAATGATCTTGACAGAATATGACATCCAGTATACAACTCAGAAAGCAATTAAGGGAAGTGTACTGGCAGATCATTTGGCACACCAACCTGTGGACGATTACCAATCATTGAACTTTGATTTTCCGGACGAAGATGTCATGGTGGTAACTGACTGTGAAGTACCTGGACCAGATGAAGGACCTGAGGAAGGATCCCGATGGTCTATGCATTTTGATGGAGCCTCCAATGCTTTGGGTAACGGCGTCGGTGCTGTAATCGTATCTCCCAAAGGAGCTCATACTCCCCTCACGGCCCGGTTATGTTTCAGCTGCACCAACAATATGGCGGAATATGAGGCATGTATCATGGGTCTACAAGCTGCAATCGACTTAAGGATCAAATTTCTAAGTGTCTTCAGAGATTCCGCTCTCGTGATCAATCAGATCAAAGGCGAGTGGGATACGAAACACCCGAATCTTATTCCTTACAAGGAGTATGTGTCGACCTTGCTTCCTCACTTTGAGGAGATAACTTTCGAACACTTCCCCAGAGAGGAGAATCAGCTAGCGGACGCCCTAGCTACGATGTCTTCAATGTTCAAAGTTAAATGGGACAATGAGGCTCCCCGAATCATTATCTGGAAGTTGGATGAACCGGCATATTGCTGCGAGCTCGAGGCTGAGAAGGTGATTGAAAAACCCTGGTATCATGAGGTGAAGAGGTACTTGGAAGCTCAGGAATACCCTGAAGGTGCGCCTGTCAATGATAAGAAGTTCATGAGGAGGTTTGCTGCAAAATTCTTCCTCAGCAACGGCATTCTCTACAAACGAAATCGTGATTCAACTCTGCTACGTTGCGTGGATAAGGCTGAAGCAGATAAAATTATGATGGAATTACATGAAGGCACATTTGGAACACATTCCAGTGGACACACCATGGCTAAGAAAATCCTTCGGGCAGGATATTTTTGGTCCACAATGGAAGCCGATTGTTACCAACACTCTCGAACTTGTCATAAATGCCAGATCTATGCTGACAAGGTGCATATCCCTCCGGTTCCTTTGAATGTCCTGACGGCACCTTGGCCTTTTGCAATGTGGGGCATCGATGTGATCGGTGAGATCCGACCGACGGCATCCAATGGGAATCGCTTCATCCTGGTGGCGATCGATTATTTCACGAAATGGGTTGAGGCAGCTTCCTACGCCACAGTAACCAAGAGCGTCGTGGCACGTTTCATCCAGCATAATTTGATCTGTCGGTACGGCATCCCGGAAAGAATCATTACGGACAATGGTACTAATCTCAATAATTCGATGATCACTGAACTCTGTGAACAATTCAAGATACAGCACCACAATTCTTCTCCCTACCGGCCGAAGATGAATGGGGCTGTAGAGGCAGCCAATAAAAACATCAAGAAAATTGTGCAGAAGATGACAGTGACCTATAAAGATTGGCACGAGATGTTACCGTTCGCTCTTCATGGGTACCGCACCTCAGCAAGGACGTCAATCGGGGCAACTCCCTTCTCCTTAGTCTATGGCATGGAGGCAGTCTTGCCAATTGAAGTCCAGATACCCTCTCTCCGGATAATGAAGGATGCAGACTTGAATGAAGATGATTGGATCCAGACTCGACTTGATCAATTAAATCTGATTGACGAAAAAAGGCTCACTGCTATCTGTCATGGTCAAACGTATCAAAAACGGATGATCAGGGCATTTAACAAGAAAGTCAGACCGCAAGAGTATCAAGTTGGGGATCTGGTAATCAAACGCATCATTCTTCCTCAAAGTAATCCCCGGGGCAAATGGACCCCTACATACGAAGGGCCATTTGTGGTTAAACGTGTGTTCTCAGGAGGAGCCATGATCCTAACCACCATGGATGGTGACGACCTTCCTCACCCCGCCAATGCAGACATAGTGAAAAAATACTACGCATAAATAAAAGACCCGCTAGGTTGACATACCTAGGCAAAAATTAGGGCTTCCCGACGAACCAAAAGGGTTCGGGCAAAAATAAGGGATGAAATGAATAAAAATCTGTACACCCGGCAAGTCGAAAACCTGAAAAGGCGGTTTGGGAAAAAATGGGTATCCCGGTGGATTGAAAACCCGAAAGGGCGATCCAAGCAAAAGTTAGGGATAAAAGCGTAACACTATGTCTCATGGGACCACTTCGCATCCGGAATTCGGCATCAACTATCTGGCTCAGATTTCGGCATCGACCAATCAGCTTCATCTTCAACTAGGTAGCAAAGCGATGAGACATTCGAAGACATAAAGGCGATAGCCGAGTTGGAACCCAGTGGGATCGTTCACATAGCTATTTTGATTTCCTTTTTCTTTTCAAATTGTTAATTCCATGTTATTCGGCGGCATTCTCTTACTAGGATGTTAGCCTCTTGTACAAAAACGCCTATTCACAGGCAAAATTCAAATCAATACAAATTCACTTGTCCATGCAAATTACCATTGTTTTCCTTTTTCTGTTTTGTCTTGCGAAGAACGTCCAATGTTCATTTTTGATATATGCATTTGACATTAAATTGCTGATTCATAAATGTTTACATATGAAACGAAAGATTAATTACAGGTGACGTCAGAAACAGGGGCAATGTGGAGTTGTCTAATGCGGTCTGGTCGCCTAGTCCGCCAAGGTACCAAGATAGGTTCAACTGAAGAATGTGACCAGGTTATCTCAATTCCCCACGGAGTAAGATAAAGTTTCAGCATTACATCAGCCTTACAATGGATGCCCTATTTCCCCAGGAGAGTCCAATCCAAAGGGTTCCTCAGAAAAGTGGAATCCATTTCCCCGGCAGAAAGCTTATCCCCTGCAAAGTACGGACGTCTCTCCCGAGTCTTTATTCAGAGTTATTTCCTCTCAAGGACTTATAACTGGGTTATCCTCAGCTAAAAACCACAGAAGATCGCCCTCAGCAAAGTTCCTTCAATCCCCAGCGGAGTTTATCATCGTTATCCCCAGCGGAATCCATCATTAAAGTCTTTAACAGGCCTCTCGTCAAACCTCGGCCAAGTATCTCTTCCACAGAGCAACTCCCCGGCCGGTCGTCAAGGATTTACTTTCCTAAGACGAAAATTACATTCATAAACATTTCACATTCTCATACATCTTGTTTACATACATGATAAAGCGCATACAACACCATCTCATGCTGAACATCATGACATCGTGCATATCATACATCATGACATCGCATACAACTTATGTTTTTGCCTTTTCAGGTAAAAGGCAATCCAAAAGACAATTACCTTCAACAGTCACAATTCCAGATTCGATTCCTGTATCCAGCCAGGGTATGTCTGAAGAGTTTGAAGATTCGACTCCTGTATCCAGCCAGGGCATATCTATCAACTATCATTTCCAGATTCGATTCCTGTATCTAGCCAGGGCATGTCTGAAGAGTTTGAAGATTCGACTCCTGTATCCAGCCAGGGCATATCTATCAACTATCACATTTCCAGATTCGATTCCTGTATCCAGCCAGGGCATATCTGTTGACCACATTTCTAGACTCGACTCCTGTATCTAGCCAGGGCATATCTATCAACTATCGTTTCCAGATTCGATTCCTGTATCTAGCCAGGGCATGTCTGAAGAGTTTGAAGATTCGACTCCTGTATCTAGCCAGGGCATATCTATCAACTATCGTTTCCAGATTCGATTCCTGTATCTAGCCAGGGCATGTCTGAAGAGTTTGAAGATTCGACTCCTGTATCCAGCCAGGGCATATCTATCAACTATCACATTTCCAGATTCGATTCCTGTATCCAGCCAGGGCATATCTGTTGACCACATTTCTAGACTCGATTCCTGTATCTAGCCAGGGCATGTCTGAAGAGTTTGAAGATTCGACTCCTGTATCCAGCCAGGGCATATCTATCAACTATCACATTTCCAGATTCGATTCCTGTATCCAGCCAGGGCATATCTACCTCAGGAGATTGGAGATCAGATACCTGTAACAAGCCAGGAAAACATCTTCCTTTCTCAAAATACACAAGTTCTCGCTAAGGAATCTCTTACGCGATCAACACTTCCAAATGGCATCTATAAGCCCATTCCCGACAAGATTCTGTCACGTCTTCAGATGGCATCTATAAGCCCATCCACCTATCCACTATCTCTCCAAATGGCATCTATAAGCCCATTCCCGACATCACATTGCTGATACTTCAACATGCGAGTGCAAATTTCCGGGCACTCTAGTGTCCAATCTTCTTTTACCTTCAAGTCGCGAAAGGCAAACTTGCCAATCTAACTCTTCAGGTCTAAGAAGATTGAACAGGGGCAACTGTTGTACCCCAAAATTTTCCCTCGCATTTTTCTACAAGCAATCCCAGCTTCAGACATTTCCTGACTTTTCAAACTGGCACAAGAATCGGACAAACGGACTTTTCTTGACAGTCAAGCAAAATTAGGGTTTTTACTGATTTTCAGAGCTCTGGATTGTTTCATACAGTGGGCTTAAGGTTTTGGGTTGATTTTGGCTCAATTTTGATCAGGCGAGCGTTATTTAGCATTTAATCAGGAATTAAGGTTTTATGGGCATATTCTCAGAAGAATTTAAATTCTACCGCACTTTGCAGTTTATTCCGAGATTCGGGTTAAAATTCGCGTTATCTTGATTTAATCAGTAAAGGAGGCAGTTGGTTTGAATTCACCAGTCAAAAAGGATGTGTGCAATGTGGAATTACAGTGCTTGGCAAAAGAATCAGTGAAAAAGAGGATTGCATCTGATCAGTTTTTTGTGTTCGACTGCGCGTTGCTTTGAATGTTGGAAACGTCGAATTCATTTATTTTTTGATCAACAATTGTTTAGTTGATTATTTATGGTTCTAAGAATTAAATATTTGAAATTTAAACTTTCATTTTATTTAATTTAAGGAATTATAAATAACAAGTAAATAAAAGGAATTGAAAAGAATTAAATGGAATCTTTATTTCATATTTAATAGTTGTTACAATTGTTATTATTTGGATACGAGTATTTATTACAAAGTATTTAAAATAACAATAGTGTACAAAAATTAAATTGAAAATAAAATTCTATCCTATTTCTAATATTCTTCATTCTTCACTTCGCTCCGGTGCTCCATTTTTTTATCTGCAAAAAGAGGAAGAAAGTCAGAAAGCATTTGAATTAAAGAAGACTGATAAAATTTGCTCATCATTAGGGGCCACTGACTGGGATCAGTTGACCCTCTCTGCAAATCACGGGATTTCTCCCGGTTCACAAAGAGGGAAGAATTCCATTTTTATTCATGAATATCAAATGCATAATTTAAAAAAAAAAAAAGTTCAAACTGCATAGTTCAAATCCAAGTCAAACTGAAAAATCCAATTCCACTTTCCATCAAAAGCAAAAAGAGCAATTCACTGTCAAAAGTACAAGTCTACTCAAGGCTACCAAAGAGAGGTTTCGGCCAAGATATCAAGGAAAAGATAAAGTGTAGAAAGCTGTCAAAGAAAGAAAAGATGCAGAATAATGTGTTATGCAAGACTTAATCATCATTTCCCAGCATACAGGGGCCCCTTCAGAAAAGATAGTACAAGTAAAATCATATAATATTCAACTGTACTATAGAGTGAGAAGAAGAGAGAAATAGAGGCAGGTTTTGTAGGCTTTAGGTTTAGACAGTGCAGAAATAACAAGAAAAGATATAATCCAAGAGAAGCATCAATTCAGCATTATTCAAAACTGGGCAGAAATACACAGCATAGACAATTACCAAAAATAGAAAAGTGCCAAGAAACTTTGTAAAACTACCCAGCAAACTTGGATCAAAGAAAATACCAAGGTTTGAATAAATATTAGGCGCCAAAGACCAAGAGAAAGAGGACAAAAGAACAAAAGAAAATATACTGAGTTGAAAAACCTGATTGAGCCAAGCACCAACATCACAAATATATAACCTGCATAGCTCAGAACAGAACCACGATACTGTCCAACAATATAACCTCCCAACACACTTACCTACATCAAGAAGGCCATCAAACACAAACAGAAGCAAATACATAACCTGATAAACCAGCTCAAAAGGCCTAAAACCATCATCCTGTAAAATGCCTCAAACACCAAACCATAAACCAAAATGCAAAAACCTACTGTCAACACATTTCAAAACTCAAAACTGAACATACAAACACATAACCTGAAAATACCACAACCCTGCCTCAACCTTCAAACCTTCAAAACCTGATAAACCCCCTAAACCAGTTAAAGGCCAAGCCACCCAAAACCTGTCCAGTTCACATAAAAAAAACATCCAACCTCCCATAACCTGCAAGTTCAAACCTCAACAAAATGCAAAAACTTACTGTCACAACCATGACCCAAAAACCTGTCAATAAACCATCAAACATATAGCTCAAAAACAGAATAACCTACAGAACTACCAAAACCTCACCTGCTACTGTCAAAAACCAACCATAACCTGAAATAACACAACCCTGTCTCAACATAAACTACACACATAAAAACCTGCATTATCCTGGCCTAAAACATCAAAAAGCAAGTTCAAACCCAAGGCCAAACCTCACAAAATCAATTCCTCAACCTTTGAGCCTGCTCAAGTCCATACTGTCAAACAACCACAGTATAACCTCATCAACCTGCATTACCCTCAAGAAGTAAAAACCTTCCATATCCAAATATTCAAACCAACCTCTAAGCCTCAGAATTTCTTCATCATAGGCAAAATTGGTCAAGGGGGGCAAAGTCAGAAGAAGCACCAAGGCGACACAAGCAGGCATTCAAGGGTTTAAAGGCAACGTAAGCAAGGGTTCAGGGCAACCAACAATTCAAAGGGACAAGAGAAGAAGAGGCAAGTTCAAGGCAACCTAGGCCCTTAGTACAAACATCACTGGGCAAGTTCATCTCAAAGCACACAAATTCCCAAAGGCAACATGCAGTAGAAGAGGTAAAAAGTGAATTTTCAAGATAAGGCTTTTCAGAACATCATCATCAAAACCCTAAAAATATCAATCAGATAAAGATACCAGGAAAGCATCAAGAAGCAAAGATTCGTCACTGTTCACGCCGTCCCGGCCTCCTGAGCGTCACACCCTCCGCCTCTCCTCCATCTCCAAAGTCAGGTAGCCAATCTTCTCCCTCTTCTCTTCTCCTTCATCTCATAATGAAAGGTAATAGTTAAGACTCAAATAAAAAAAAACGCGTATCATTCACAAAAGAACATAAAACGTTGAAATCAAACCTTAAATCAAGAGGACGCCGAGTGCACGCCATGGAGGGAAGAGAGGTTCGAGGTTGACACTGGTGGCCGGAGGGATGAGTTGCTCGGGAAACTTGCAAGGATGAAGAAGAACGATGGAACTCAGTGAACGCCGCCGCTGCCTCGCCTAAACCTAATTTTTTTCCCAACTGAACGATAACCCTCTCAACCCTAAAGAAATTTGTTTCAAGCAATGGGCCTGATCTGTTTCAAAATTCTTTGAGGCCCATTAAATTGCTTTTCTCTTACAATAAATATTAACACTAATTTCTTTTATACATAAACACCTTATATTTTTCTAATTTAATACATTTGTCATAATAATATATTAAATTGAAAATACTTTCTTTTTATTTTGTTTACTCTTTTAATAAAAATATATTTTGCACATACTAAAATAAATATACATTTTCTTGCATAATTTAAATTTCTTAAAACATTTGTACATATCACATTTCTATCATATAGTAAAAATAAAAAGCTTTTCCCATTCTTTTAATTTAAAACTTTGTACATAATAATAGAAATACATTTTTCTCTAATATTAAAATTCACAAACATTTGATTAAAATACTTTTTTGTATGTAAACAAACAAAGATATTTCTTAATTAAAACTTGAACATTTAAGTTAAAACATTTTTCTTTTTGTACATATTAGATGTACAAATCAAAGATTCATTAAATATACATGTCTAGGTCAAAAACCCTAATACGCTTCAACTTCACATATCGCACCTGTAAATAATCACACAATACATATACATATACACACTTACACTTACACAATGCAAATCCATTCATATGGCTCCTACACATTTGTTTATATTATATCTGTATATTCGATATTTACATTTGATTGCGAATTCGATTTGGTTGTAACTTATTGGATACTATAAGTCTCATCCCCTTTTGTACATTTATACCCCCACTCCCGGACACTATTCTGTAATAGCGTAGATTTTATATTTCCGCAATTTATCGCTTTCAATTATACCATGGTTAGACCTAGGGTTTGTATGTACATAAAATCAAACGCTAGATAACCTAATACAAGACAGATACATGTAATCAATACACAATCACACTTGCACCCTCTAGGGTAATCCCACACGTTGCCTTCCAAAATGGGCCATGCTTGCACGTCGAGTATCTTTGGCAAAACAAAATCAAATGATCATAAGTCCCTCAAAGTATTGCCTAAACGGAATGATCATAGTCCCTTCAAAACAAATTGCCAAAGACACTTGGCACCATTGCATCCATGGTCCATACGATGACCCGCGCCCGTCCCGAATAAACTTCCTAAACGCAAGATTGTCTACCAATTTCAATGGTAGAACAAAAATTGTTAAAAGGGGTTAAAACATGACAAAAACCTTTGAGTACAATAGGGTAGACAAAACTCTTACTTACTTGAGATCAAACTTGCAAAAACACTTGTTTTCTTTTCAAAAACCACAATCCACAACACTTTCAAACAAACTCTCAAAAACATTTGAAAACATCTTTTCGAAAAGATCCACACTTTTGTAAAACACTCAAACACGAGTCAAATACATTAGTTGCCTAAGACAAGGCATCTTTTTCCAAAACATTTTCAAAAAAGCACCCACACACACACCATTTTCAAAGCAATCGAAAAACAAGGCAAGTGATCTAAAAAACCAAGTAACTAAGAGCCCATGGATAACCATGGATGAAAAGGGTGCTAATACCTTCCCTTTTCATAATCTACCCCCCGAACCCACGAAATATCTCAAAAGGTTTTTGCTGTGCTTTTTTAACCTTTCCTTTAGGATAAAATAAAAAGTCGGTGGCGACTCTTGCTCAACCGCACAAGTGCGAATGCGAACGCAAAACACTAGTCAGTTCTCCCACCGTATCACAGAGGCCTTTGTGATTCACCCATCTTGATGAAAATGGAAACCCTAATTTTGAGGTGCACTGCCTTAGGAGAGAGTTTGTCTGGTCAACTCTTGGGTTTCCTTGAGCAACTTGGGGACTTCAATTGTCATGTATTGAGTAAAATGAGAGGGAAAATTTTGGGGTACAACAACTTCCCCTGTTCAATCTTCTTAAACCTGAGGATGTAGATTGGTTGTTCTGCCTTTCGTGATCTGAAGGTGGAAGATGATTGAACACTAGAGTGCCCAGAAATTTGCACTCGGATGAAGTGGCACTTGATTTGTGATATCAGGAATGGGCTTACAGATGCCATTTGGAGGTCGATAATGGAATATTTTCTGGAGACAGGCTTAAAGATGCCATCCTGGATGTGACGGAGAATCGTCGGAGATGGGCTTAAAGATGCCATCTAGATAATGTTGATTTCCTGAGACATTCCTTTGATGAGAGTTCCTATTATTGTTGTTGATGAGGAATATGCTGAGGAATGTTGGTATTTGTCTTAGGAGATATAGAACTTTAGGAGCTTCAGTTGTCTGTTACTCTACTGGGGAAATGCGAAACCAATCGTGTTTGATCCGATCCCGGGTTTACAGTGTTGTGGACTGTTGCCTAGAAACCTAGATGGTAAGGTTATGAGAAGGAACCTGGATAGTAGGGTTACTTCGATGTGAAATCCTGGATAGTAGGGTTGTGAGAAGGAACCTGGATGGTAGGGTTACTTCGATACGAAATCCTGGATAGTAGGGCTATGAGAAGGAACATGGATCGTAGGGTTTCTTCGATATGAAAGTCTGGATAGTAGGGCTATGAGAAGGAACCTGGATAGTGGGGATGCTTCAATAGAAAGTCTGGATAATAGGGTTACTTCGATATGAAAGCCATGATAGTAGGCCTATGAGAAGGAACCTGGATAGTAGGGTTGCTTCGATATGAAAGTCTGGATAGTAGGGCTAAGAGAAGGAACCTGGATAGTAGGGTTGCTTCGATATGAAAGCCTTGATAGTAGGGCTGTGAGAAGGAACCTGGATGGTAGGGTTACTTCGATATGAAAGCCTGGATATTAGGGCTATGAGAAGGAACCTGGATAGTAGGGTTACTTCGATATGAAAGTCGGGATTGTAGGGCTATGAGAAGGAACCTGGATTAGGGTTGCTTCAATGTGAGAGCCTTGATAGTAGGGCTGTGAGTAGGAACCTGGATAATAGGTTTACTTCAGAACGATAGTGTAGATTAGTTAACCTGTTTGATTTCGGGAACTGAGTTTCCATTAGTCGTCTGTAGATATGATCTGTATAACTGCTGAATTTACTGAAGCTAACCCTCTTTTCCTGAAAAGATATCAGGGTTACTTATATGTGATACATGAAATGCAAGGTGCGATGATGTTCTCAAGATGAATGAGATTATGCTGCATATGTAAAGTATGCGTATGTCATGATGTACGTTTATGAAATGCTATCGGGGTATGCTTTCGTTTGGGAAAATAAATCTCTGATCAGATTGATTGGCACCGTCCGAGCTTGACAATCGGTACCGAGGTCTGGTTGCAAGATGATCCGATGAGACATAGTGTTACGCTTCAATCCCTAACTTTTACCTGGACCGCCCTTTCGGTTTTTCAGTCCACCGGGATACCCTTTTTTGCCCAAGTCGCCCTTTCGGGTATTCGACTTACCGGGTGTACAATTGTTTTTCATTTTCATCCCTTACTTTTGCCCGAACCCTTTTGGTTCACCGGGAAGCCCTTATTTTTGCCTAGGCCAGTCGACCTAGCGGGTCTTTAATTATGCGTAGTCTCTTTTCACTATGTCTACATTGACGGCGTGAGGGAGGTCGTCACCATCCATGTTGGTTAGAATCATAGCTCCTCCCGAGAAAATATTCTTAACCACAAATGGCCCTTCATACGTGGGAGTCCATTTGCCCATGGGATCACCTTGCGGCAGTATGATGCGTTTGATCACCAGATCCCCGACTTGATATTCTTGACGCCTGACTTTCTTGTTAAAAGCCTTGATCATTCGCTTTTGGTACGTCTGACCATGGAAGATAGCAGTAAGTCTCTTTTCATCGATTAGATTTTGCTGATCAAGTCGGGTTTGGATCCAATTGTCTTTGTTCAAACCTGCATCCTTCATAATCCTGAGAGAGGGTATCTGGACTTCGATGGGTAGGACTGCTTCCATGCCATACACCAGAGAGTAGGGTGTTGCTCCTGTCGACGTCCGTGCTGAGGTACGGTACCCATAAAGATAAAATGGTAACATCTCGTGCCAGTCTTTATATGTCACTGTCATCTTATGTACAATCTTCTTGATGTTCTTGTTAGCTGCTTCAACAATGCCATTCATCTTCGGTCGGTAGGGAGAAGAATTATTATGTTGTATCTTAAACTGTTTACAGAGCTCGGTGATCATTGTGTTGTTGAGATTTGTACCATTGTCAGTAATAATCCTCTCTGGTACACCATATCGACAGATCAGATTGTGTCGGATAAACCGCGCCACGACATTCTTGGTTACTGTAGCAAAGGAAGTTGCCTTAACCAACTTCATGAAGTAATCAATGGCTACTAAGATGAAACGATGCCCGTTAGACACAGTAGGTTTGATCTCGCCAATCATGTCGATGCCCCACATCGCAAAGGGCCAACGAGCTGTCAGGACGTTCAGAGGAACTGGGGGCACATGCACCTTATCAGTATAGATTTGGCATTTATGACAAGTTCGAGAGTGCTGATAACAATCGGCTTCCATAGTGGACCAGTAATATCTTGCCCGTAGGATCTTCTTAGCCATGGTATGTCCACTTGAATGGGTTCCGAAAGTGCCTTCATGGAGATCTGTCATGATCCTCTCCGCCTCACTCTTGTCTACACACCATAGTAGTGTGGAGTCATGGTTGCGTTTATAGAGAATCTCGTTACTGAAGAAGAACTTTGCAGCGAACCTTCTCAGAAACTTCTTATCGTTGACAGATGCCCCTTCGGGATACTCCTGAACCTCAAGATACCTTTTGACTTCGTGAAACCAGGGTCTGTCTGCCACTTCTTCGGTGTCAATCTCACAGAAGTGTGCTGGTTCATCCAACCTCTCAATGGTAATTTTGGGAGCTTCATTATTCCACCTAACTTTGAACATAGAAGACATGGTAGCTAGCGCGTCCGCCAACTGGTTCTCTTCTCGTGGGAAGTGTTCAAAGGTTATCTCCTCAAAGTGTGGGAGCAATGTCAGTACATATTCTCGGTAAGGAATGAGATTCGGGTGCTTCGTATCCCACTCGCCTTTGATCTGACTTATCACCAGAGCGGAATCCCCGAATACACGTAAGAACTTAATCCTCAGGTCAATAGCAGCTCGAAGACCCATAATACATGCTTCATACTCCACCATGTTATTTGTGTAGTTGAAACATAATCGGGCGGTGAACAGAGTATGACAGCCCTCGGGAGATATAATTACAGCGCCAATGCTGTTACCTAGTGCGTTTGAGGCTCCATCAAAATGCATAGACCATCGGGATCCTTCCTCAGGTCCTTCATCTGGTCCGGGCTCTTCGTAGTCAGTTACCAACATGATATTCTCATCCGGGAACTCAAAATTCATGGACTGGTAATCATCCACGGCCTGATGAGCCAAATGATCAGCCAATACACTTCCCTTAATTGCTTTTTGGGTTGTATATTGTATGTCGTATTCGGTTAAGATTATTTTCCACTTTTCTATCCTTCCGGAGAGAGCGGGCTTCTCGAAAATATACTTGATCGGATCCATCTTTGATATCAACAAGGTAGTGTGAGTCATCATATATTGTCTTAGTCGGCGAGCAGCCCGTGCCAAAGCGCAACAAGTTTTCTCGAGCAATGAGTATCGGGTCTCACAGTGGGTAAAATTTTTTCTAAGGTAATAAATGGCATGCTCTTTTCGATCAGACTCGACATGTTGTCCCAGCACACACCCTATTGAATTGTCTAGCACTTTCAAGTATAATATCAAAGGTCTTCCTTCAACTGGAGGCATCAGAATTGGCGGTTCTCGAAGGTATTATTTGATTATTTCGAAAGCAATCTGGCATTCATCATTCCACTTTGCCACTTGATCTTTCTTCAAAAGCTTGAAGATTGGGTCACAAGTAGCAGTCAGATGTGAAATGAACCTGGCGATGTAATTCAGACGTCCCAAGAAACCTCTGACCTCCTTCTCTGTACGGGGAACCGGCATCTCTTGTATGGCCTTTACCTTTGCAGGGTCTACCTGATTACCCTTATCATTGACGACAAAACCCAGGAGCTTACCAGATCTTACCCCGAAGGTACACATGTTCAGAATCAACCTCAGCTTATATGTCTTCAACCTGTCAAACAATTTATGGAGATGATCAAGGTGCTCTTCCTCAGTTTGAGATCTGGCTATCATGTCATCAACATACACTTTGATATCATGGTGAATCATACCGTGAAACAACGCGACCATGGCGCGCTGATAGGTTTCCCCAGCATTCTTCAACCCAAAAGGCATTTGTAGCAGAAGGTGCCCCACTGTGTGACGATGGTTGTCTTCTCCATGTCTTCAGGAGCCATCTTGATCTGATTGTAGCCAGAGAAACCATCCATGAAGGAAAAGATTTTATGCTGCGCGGTGTTGTCGACCAGAACATCAATGTGAGGAATTGGGAAGTCATCCTTGGGGCTTGCCCTATTCAGATCTCTATAATCAACACACATCAGTACCTTACCATCTTTCTTGGGTACCGGAACAACGTTAGCAACCCACTATGGATACGAAGTGACAACTAAGAATCCTGCATCGAACTGTTTCATGACCTCTGCCTTGATTTTCTCTGACATTTCAAGACGCATACGGAGGACCTTCTGCTTAACCAGAGGACAGTCTTCTTTAGTCGACAGGCAATGTACCACAATATCAGTGTCCAAACCAGGCATGTCTTCGTAGGACCAGGCGAAGATCTCAACATAGTCGTGCAACATCTGTATCAACCTATATTTGACACTAAGCTCCAGATTTGAACCTATTTTAACCTCTTTTCTGTCTTCCTTAGTACCCAAGTTCACTGTCTCAACTGGCTCTTCATGGGGTTTTATGGCCCTTTCTTCCTGCTGTAGTAGTCTAGCAAGTTCTCCAGGCACTTCACAATCATCCTCACCTTCGTCCTCGGCTTGGTTGATCAGATTTTTGAAGTCATAACTGGCAATAGCCCTCACAAGCAAAGCCAAGGTGCCTCGGGCAAGGCACTAGACCGTAAAGTTTCACATTGTTTATTACAAATCTTAAAACAAATAAGTCAATTACTGCGGAATAAAAGAAACCGGTATGAAGTCCCTAGCCGTCCAATTACTCGGTCCACCGTTGGCAGTCAGGTAGATCCAACTGTCAATGTCTGATTCCTCTTCACTGTCTTCAATGGCGTTAATCCCACGATTGCTGATGCGTAGGGGAGGTCCTCCAGCCCGAGCGCGTCTAACATCCCTTTGAGCCCCTGTTGTAAAGCCCAAACCAAATTTATCAGTTTTATGAGTGAAATTAGGGAGTTGTCCCCAATTAGAACACCCACCTTCTTCAACCACAACCCTGGTGTCCTTGAGATAAGCCATCTTCAGAGGAGGTTTGTTGCTAGCAGTTTCATTCGATGCCATGATCTGAGGGACCTCTTCAAAATTCTGACAAGGCGTTTCTATGAATTCCCCGTCCATCTCTATGTAGCGGAAGGAGTTGAGGTGACTCACCATATATTCTTCCTCTCCTCGTACTGTGACAATCTTTCCTTTCACCAGATACTTCAGCATTTGATGGAGTATGGAGGTGACTGCCCCAACCTCATGGATCCAAGAACGACCCAGTAAACAAGAATATGATGGCCTGATATCCATCACATAGAAGGTGGAACCAAAAGTCTGAGAACCTACCTTGACAGGGATGTCCACCTCCCCGTGCACCATTCTCTTTGATCCGTCAAAAGCCCTTACCATAATGTTACTAGGCTTCATAGTTAAACTCTCGCAATCCAACCGGTCTAATGCCTTCTTCGGCAGAACATTTAGTGAAGACCCAATATCTACCAGCACATGAGCCATAGTGGTGCTCCTGCATTCAATCGAGACATGTAGAGCATCATTATGCTTCCTTCCTTTCGGAGTCAAATCTGCATCTGAAAAACCTAGCCCATTATCAGTAGTCAGGCTGGCCACATAATCTTTGAATTGATCATCTGAAGTCTCTTGCGGCACATGCACAATCTTGAGAAATGCAATCAAAGCCTTCCCATGGGCTTCAAAATGCAACAGCAAAGACAACATGGATATCTTTGATGGGGTCTGCCCCAGCTGCTCAACCACATTGTAGTCGCTCTTCTTAATAATTTTTAGTATTTCCTCTATTTCTTGCTTAGAGGCCTCCACAACAATTTTCTTAGGTGCCTCCGTCCGGGCAGGCTCACCTACAACCTCTTTGCCGCGAGTATTAGATGATTCGTCGACTGGAGTAAGAACATGAATAGTAGTTGATGTACTAGCAGGAACAATAAATGTAATGACAATAGGCTTGTTAACAGTCTTAGGGGAAATCTCGGGAGAGAAGACCCTTCCACTTCGGGTGATTTTGTTGGTTCCGACAATGTTATCGATATCAGGATCAGCTTCTTCATCTTTCAGATCTTGTTTGATGCCATGATAGTACACATCGGCACCATAATGCCAGGGGACAGCTTTATCGGAGACATACGGGACAAGACCAGGAACAGTGATTATCAGTGGAGCAATCCTTGGAGTGGATGTAATCCTAACAAGTCTTTTCGAGGAAACCTTGGGAGGATTTGCGGAAATGGTTATAATGGCAATGTCTTCAACTGGAACAAAATGAACCATAGTTTTCTCAAACATAATTTCTTTGCTATCTATCAAGCGTTGGACACCTAACTTCAGCAAACGGCAACCAGAAGGTAGAAACGAACACATGTGGAAACCCTCACCATAACCCGAAAATAAACCGGCCAACAGCAAATTCTTCTTGACAACCATGAGAGAAGTAGAAACTTCATCGACAGAGGTAACAAACAAATCAGTATCAATAGCATTAACTCCACGACCATGCTTAGGCATGGGAGCAGTTATGACATTTGGCTTCTCTAAAGCATCAAAATCTATATCCTTAGCTTCAATCAGGTCTTTTATTTTGTTTCTCAGGGCCCAACAGTCATTTGTATCGTGGCCCAGACTCTCAGAATGGCAGGCACACGGGGCATTCAGATTATATCGGGGAGATGTAGTATTTGGATTCTTGGGAGCCTCTCTCAAGGTTGCCAAATTAGATCTCAGCAAATAAGGTAGAACTTCAGCCAATCTCATTTTGATGCAGGTAAACTGTCATTTAGGTCTTTCCGCCCTTTGTTGATTGTTGCATTGTGGATCAATTGCTGGTCTAGGTATCATCACGACACTTATTGTCTAACGTTGTTCGGCCCTGTTCTAACCCCTCGAGCTGTAGATGGCACTGGCTTCCTTTTAACCAGCAAAAGGCTTTTTTACTAAACTTGAAGAGGCATCCTTTTGTATTTTTCCGCTTCGAATCCCTGCTTCTACTCTTTCTCCAGTTAGGATCAACTCCGTGAATCCAACTGATGAACTGTCGATCAAATGATTGAAAAATGGACCCGATAGTGTCCCTAGAAACATATCAACCAACTCCATATCAGAAAACGGAGGTTGAACTCTCCTATCCAAGTCTCTCCATTTTTGCGCGTAATCTTTAAAACCTTCACCTGTACCCATGGACATACTCTGGAGTTGAGTACGAGTGGGAGAAAGGTCGGCATTATACTGATACTGCTTGTAGAAAGCAGCATCCAGATCTTGCCAGTTTTGGATATTTGTTCCCTCTAGCTGGTAGAACCATTCTAGTTGAGTCCCTGACAGACTATCTTGAAATAAATGCACCCATAGATTTCTATCAGCTGTATGGGGCTGAATCTTCCTGACATAAGAGCGGAGATGGAGTTTTGGGCAGGACACCCCATCATACTTGGAAAACACTAGAGCTTTGAACTTCTGCGGGATGACCACTCCCGACACCAAACCCAATTCTTCAAAATCCAACCCAGGTATCCTCTGAACTTCCATGGCACTCAGATGATCCTCTAACTGTTTGTATCTATCCTCAGCAGGAGGATATTGCTCATCATTATAATCAGTATCATTGTCAGATACTGCAGGACTAGGGTCCTTTTCCCCTTCTTGGTTCTCCCCTTCCTTGGATGAAGAGGTCAGATCAGTTTTTTGTTTCAACCTTTCTCCAAACCTTCTACCCATATTCAGAATACCGACAATCTTCTTCTTCTTCTTCTCTTTCAGAATGAGGGCTTTCAGATCCTCTTGCCCTTTTTCCAGACTGATAAACATTTGTTAGAACTGGGCATTTTGTGCTTGAAGGTCCTTGATGCTTTGCTCGGAAGACATTTCTGTGTGAAATAAACAGCGAAGAAGATGAGAAACCTGTAATGGTACCTGTAATGATGTGCTATGGATGGGATGCAAAATGCAATGATTTCAAAGACTTCGAGAAATTTAAATTTGCAAACCACAATAAACAAAAACTTTATTAGCTCAATTTGAAGTTCAAATGCCTTTTAGGCGTTACAATTTTTTTTTAAACATAAATCTAAAACTATAAAAGACATTAAAACTCATATGGATGCTTCCTCTTTGTGCCGGGATAGTCATTGAGTCCTCTTTCTTCATGCAACTGCTTTGTGAGCTCCAAGACTTTCCTCTCCTGAGCATGGAATTGATCCTTGTAAGTATCCCGCTCCTCCATCAACTGAATCCAAGACCTCTGTAATTCTCCAAGATCAGTGGGCATATAAGGATGGAGAACTGTGTAAGGAATACCCTCCTCCGTAGTGGGTTCCACAATCACTGGCAAAACAACCACATAGAGCATCATAAGCTGTTGGACACGAGCTCGTACACATTGTAGGTAGGGTTCCATAGGAATGGAAGTCTTTGGTCCCAAATCCTTGGCTCCAGATCTGTTTACCATGCCCCAAGCTCGTATGAATCTCCGGCGATACTCCTTGACATCATCCTCATAGTTGAATACAATACCCTCGATAAGTAACTCATGGGGACCATCCCTTCGAGCATAACCAAATTGTCGCAGGGCTAAATAAGGGTTATATGTGATACCCCCTCTGATGCCAAGTAGCGGGACATTAGGGTATTCTCTGCAGCGATCAATAATAGCAGTATTATCCATAGCTCGAGAACACCAAAGAATATACGTATGAGCGAGCGACATTATCTTTTGTGAACAGCCCAAACCTTCTTCATTCCTCAGTACCAACTTAGGGAGGTGCGAAATAAACCACCTCGACAGCAACGACATACAGCACATAAGAATCCCCCTTCTCTTCATGGTACAAGTACGGAGAGCGTGTAGAATATCTCCGAGCAAGGTAGGCACCAGGTTGCGAGAGAGAAAGATCTTGATAGCATTCACGTCTATGAATGAGCCTGGATTAAGGAATAGGACTAACCCATAGATTAGAAGAGCCAAGACCTCCTCGAAGGCCTGAAAATCTACATCATCCCAAAACAACTGGGCTTTGTTTATCAGAAACTTAGCTAGAAAACCCTTGACTCCGCTTCTTGTTTCCCAATTAGATACCACGTCATCCCGTTTCAGGTGCAAATATGAGGCAATGACTTCCGACTTAGGAGCTTCTTCTAAATCTGTGAAGGGTAATTGCTCAAGAATGGGTATATCCAATAGATGAGAGAATTCTTCCAAGGTAGGTACCAACTGATAGTCCGGAAAGGTGAAGCAGTGGTGCTTGGGATTAAAGAACTGAAAAAGTACACTCATCATCTTTTCATCAAAGTTTGAAGTAACCAGGTCGAGAAGTCGACCATGTCTCTTGGTGAACGCAGAATTTTCAGAAACTCTTGATACTAGCTATTTGAGTTGGGAAGGTATCTTCACAAAGCTGATTCGGATAGTGTTTCTACGGACAGAACGCATGATCTGCAAAACAGGGCAAAGATAAATTCCCTTGGTCTTTGAAATGGTTAGTGCAATAATAATGGATGCTATGTTATGATGCATGATATCATGATAAACATAGGTATAGCAAACACATGTATCACAAGCACAATCAGATCACACAAAGCCCTTAGGTTTAAGGCTTGCATGAGGTCAAAGGTAATACCCTCTTGAAGTTAGTTGGTTTCAAACCTGTCTTAAAAATAACTGGGTTCTAGAGGATCTCAATATCACTGACCGTCCATTATCGGCATTGTCTCAGCTCACACAATCTTTTCTTGCGGCCGAAATATCCCGAAAGTCTGATCTCAATGAATATAGCATCGAGTATCAACTGGTTCTCAGCTCTACACCGAGGCCGGATATCTCACTACTTTCTAATGGCCAAGTTGGGCAATTAAAGGTTCTAAGGTAAATTGATGCTTCACGACACCATGCGGCAGCCCCGTACTCTCCCTGATTGACTCAAAGGTTACCGGTACCAACCAAAGTGCCACATCAACGTAGCTACTGCTTCAACCGTGCCGGTATACCCCAGCATAGTTCCCTCACAGTTTATTACTACTTACCTAAAAGGTGTTTCCCCGATCCGGGTGTAGGATCAAATAACCCGAGCAGTTCCCATAAATATAAAGCAAGCAAGACAATCAAGAGAAAGCAATTAAACATGACCTAGATCCTAAGGTAACCCAACTTTTTTTAAAAAAATATTCCCCAGCAGAGTCGCCAGTTCTGGTGATACGGTGGCAGATCCGACTGTTTAATACTGGTTTGCGTTTTGCGTTTTGTGTTCGCAAAGTGTCGCAGTAAGCAAGAGTCGCCACCGACTTTTATTTCATCCAATCTTGGAAAAGGAAAAAGAACAGAAAAAATCTTTTTTCGGGATATTCTGAGTACGGGGGGTAGATTATAGAAAGGGAAGGTGTTAGCACCCTTTCTATCCATGGTTTTCCATGGGCTCTTAGGTACTTGCTCATTTTTCAAATTGCTTGTATGTGTGCTTTTCTTTGAAAATATTTTACTTTGTGATAACCCTTGTATCAGTCCTCAAGGATGTGACGAAGTTGTTTTGAAAATTTGTTTGGAAAAGGTGTTAGTGTGAAAAGATTTGTTTTGAGCAAGTACTTACTAGCATCTACCTACTGGAAAAAAAGATTGTTTTTGTTCTCGTTCCCTTTGGACAGTGCTATCCTACTATTAAGGAGTAGGTAGCACCATCGTTGGAGTTCGTAAGGGGCATTCAAAAGGGACAAGTACAATCACTAAAGCAATAGTAAGAAAACTTTAGTAGCAACCCTAGAGTCTTAAGATCTTTCCGAGGCAACATTTTCGAGGCAACATTCAAATGGGACACTTTGATCTCTTTAGACTGGAGGGAGACCACTAAAATTTCCTATGCTTAATGATTGTGTATCGAAGGAAACCGAAGTGAGGTAAACCCTAGGAGTGAAAATGTGTGAGTGATTTGTTTCAGTTATTTTGATCTTTGCACATTAGGGTTTTCTAACTGTTTTGATTTTTCACGCATTCTTTCCATACAATCCTATTAGCCATACATCTAGACAGTTAAAAGTTTGCTAAAAGTAAAAGCGGAAATAAACGTAGCTATTACATGGCTTTGATAGTTACACAATTGCCTTGACATGAAATAAAAAGATGCGGAATTTAAAATCCTGATTTAAACTATTATAACCTTGAAACAGTTACAAAATAATAGCAAAAATAATAACAAGCGCGCGACAAATCAAATACGGGAGAGATTAGGGTTTTGAGCCTTGACTAAACCTAATTGCAATTGGTTAAAGAAAAAAAACATTGTTTTTGTCGTTTTTGTGTTATTTAAGAAAATAAGGAATAATAAAAACCTAACTACTAATCGATTTAAGAAAAATAATTAAATCCCATGTTTTTTGTTTTTTGTTGGTTTGAAGAAAAGAAAATAATTAAATCAAAAAGTTAAACCTAGTTTTCTAATTGATTTTAATTATAAAAACAAGTTAAAGTTTTCCTAAATTAAGTAATCTAATTAATTTAATTAAACTTGATAAAAATAAAAATAAACATAATTCTAATTTTTATGACTTTTTGATTTTTATGATTTTATATAAGAACCTGATTTTAAAAATAAAATGAATAAAGAATTAAGAATAAAGAAAATAAAATAATAAAAAGAGAAAAAATTTGAGAAATAGGCCTGTGTTGTTAGGAATTTTGGGGGTGTAGAACTGAAAATATGTGGCCCATTAAGCTCTAGGCCTGGTCAGCGTTGGATCTGGTATGGTGTTGACTTTGTGGTGCACCATGATCCTTCATTGGAGAGGTGTGAGATCTAGCCAGCTGGGCATCCAATGTACGTACGTTGATGGCACATGATGGGCGTTGGATGGTGTAATGCATGGGATTGGCCTGAAATTGTTAAGAAAATAGCAAAATGCACACGCCTGGGATCGAACCCAGGACGTGTACATCAAATGAAAGCTTCCTTACCATCTGCGCTGGACTTGTTAATTGAATATATTATAAACAAATAAAATCAAAAGCAAAGTTAATTGCCATGCTCAAAAAATGCGTGAATTTTCAAACACTCCAATGATGGCTTGACACGCCATCATCTTCTCCCTTGAACCGTGTCTTTAGATGAAACACTTTTACCTACAGATGTTTGTCCGTGGCTACAACCCTGTCCATCTCAAAAATCATGTACATGCAATATAAATCAAGTGTAATGGTACCAATCAACTCGTCTTGGTCTAACGAGTGTCATGGTACCCCATTCATGGTCCAATTTTCCCTGTATCACAAATCCCCAAATCGAGATCTTAAACCCTAGCAATGGTGAATATGGATTCATGCACTGTTAGTACAATTAGGCTATACAGAAACTTGCAATCATGATTATGAACAAGAATATATGGATAACATGTGTTTAGGATACGTAAAATATTGAAATCGAGTTTGAGTTTTTTGTGCAAACCGTGATGTTATAACGTGATGATTCTGGATGCTTCAAGGCTGGAAAACAATGCTATTAGCTTCCTGAGATATCCAGGAATGGATTAGAGGCCTTTGAATGGTTCGAATTGGCCTGTGGAAGAAGATAGGTCTCACACTTTTCTTTGAAATTTTGCAGTTTTGTTCTGCCTCCTCCCACGATTCTCACCCTCTTATTGCCTTGGATGTGTTCAATATATATCATAGAGTGAATTAGGGTTGTAAAAACAAATCACATCTTTGAAAGTTTTAAAGATTTGATTTGATTTTCATGGCATATGTAAACTTTCTATATTGAGCCAAATTATACCTTTCTTGTATCAATCAGCCTTGATTCGAATTGGTCATGATATCCTTGCATTATTTTATTGAAATCCTATCCAAAAATCAGATCACAACATATCTTTTTCATTATTCCTAAATTATTTGATTTAATTGAAATTTTAATAAACAAAAAATCAAAATAAATTGAAAAGTGAAGCAAATAACATGAGGTTGGATATTTGGGTCGTGGATTATATTATAAGTGAGGTGCAAGCATAAAAAGTTAGGCCCATTTGGCAAAAAATGCAATTTTGAGCCCATTTGTCTTTTGGCAATTTTGTAACAAAGGTCAACTTTGACAAGGCATATCTCCTCCAACTTTAACCCTAGAGAGGTGTTTTTCGACTTTTTAGAAAGCTTAGTATGTCCCCTAGCAACCCTTTTGGTCTCATCTCAATTGAGTCTTCCATGTTCATGTATGAAGCTTTTACCTAAAAGGTGTTTTTATTGACTTTTCAAAAGGACCTATAATGTCAAAATTCATATCTTTTTTTGAGTGCATATTTTGTACTTGTGGGATGAATATGAATTGTATGGAATTGCATCCTTATCAAAATGAGCTTTGGATGGAAAATATCTGATAAAGTATGAAGAAGTTATGCTTGGTCAAAGTTGGGTTGACTTTTCGTGCAAAACCCTAATTTAACAACTTTTGGGTTTTGATGAATTTGGAGAATTCCTTGAAGAATCATGATCAAATCATGGATAACACTTCAAAATAATGTTGTTGACCAAAAATCTTGAGGTTTGACTGCATGTGGGCCACAGTTGACTTTTGACCTAATACTGTCGATTCTCAAGCATCTGAGCAGTTGACTGGGCCAACTTCTTGTGCAAGGCATGAAACTTGACATGTAGGGTCTTGAGAACATATTAAGACTATGGAGAACATATGAGGCCTTTGTTGTTCACCCATCTTGATGAAAATGGAAACCCTAATTCTGAGGTGCACTATTTTAGGAGAGAGTTTGTCTGGTCAACTCTTGGGCTTCCTTGAGCAACTTAGGGACTTCAATTATCATGTATTGAGTAAAATGAGAGGGAAAATTTTGGGGTACAACCACTTGCATCTGAAAGGTATGAAAATAATTATATCTGAAGAAGCAGTGGGAGGGATTTCTAAGCTAAAGATAGAAGAAGGAAAGGTATGTGGTGACTGCCATATTAGAAAGCAGACTAAGATGTCACATCGGAAGATCAACAACTTACTACATCAAAAAAGTTGGAACTTCTTCACATGGACTTGATGGGACCAATACAGGTTGAAAGTCTTGGTGGAAAGAAGTATTCGTATGTTATTGTAGATGACTTCTCTATATACACATGGATAAGTTTTATTAAAGAAAAATCAGAAACTTTTGAAGTGTTTAAAGATCTCTGTCAAAAACTTCAAAGGGAAATAGATAGTCATGTCATCAGAATTAGAAGTGATCATGGAAAGGAATTTGAGAACAACAAATTTGCTGACTTTTTCTCTTTTAAGGGAATCAGCCATAAATTCTCTTCTCCCATCACTCCTCAACAAAATGGGATTGTGGAACGCAAGAACAGAACCCTTCAAGAATCTTCCTGAATCATGATTCATGCTAAGAAGTTACCCTACCATTTTTGGGCTGAAGCTGTGAATACTGCATGCTATATCCATAATAGAGTCACTCTAAGGAAAGGCACTTCAGCCACCTTGTATGAAATATGGAAGGGAAGAAAACCATTTGTTAAATACTTTCAAATTTTTGGAAGTAAATGTTACATCTTAGCTGATCATGAACAAAGGAGGAAGATGAATCCCAAGAGTGATGAAGGAATATTCCTGGGTTACTCTACAAATAGTAGAGCTTACAGAGTTTTTAACTCTAGAACCAAAGTTATGATGGAGTCAATAAATGTTATTATTGATGATAGAGGATAGAATGATGAAGAAGATGTCTCAGAATATGTTGGAACATCTTTGTCTGATATTCCAACAGAATCAAATGACAAAAGTATTGATTCTAATCCACCTCAAGAAGATCCTGAGCCTATTGATCTCAATAAAGGAACTTCAATTAGAACCCAGAGAAATCATCCTAAGGAGCTCATCATAGGAGATCTAAATAAAGGAGTTACTACCAGATCAAGAGATGAGATGTCAAACTCTTGCTTTATGTTAAAAATTGAGCCTAAGAATGTCAAAGAGGCCCTAACTGATGAGTTCTGGAGAATTCAGTAGAAGTGATGTTTGGGATCTAGTTCCAATACCTGAAGGGACAAATGTGATTGACACTAAATGGGTGTACAAGAATAAATCTGATGAAAAAGGGGTGGTCACTAGAAACAAGGCAAGGTTAGTTGCACAAGGGTACACTTAAATTGAAGGAGTTTACTTTGATGAAACCTTTTCTCCTGTGGTCAGACTTGAATCAACCAGACTTCTCTTGGGATTTGCATGCATACTAAAATTTAAATTGTTTCAAATAGATGTAAAGAGTGCCTTCTTAAATGGCTATCTTAATGAAGAAGTCTATGTGGAACAACCAAAGGTATTTGTTGATCCAAGTTTCCCTAAACATGTTTACAAACTAAAGAAAGCTCTATATGGATTAAAGTAAGCTCCAAGAGCTTGGTATGATAGGTTGATAGAATTTCATGGTGAGAATGGATACAGGAAAGGTGGCATAGACAAAACCCTTATTGTCAAGGAAGAAGAAGGGAAGATCATGATTGCACAAATTTATGTTGATGATATTGTGTTTGGTGGGATGTCAAATGAGATGGTTCAACATTTTATCAAGGAAATGCAGTCAGAATTTGAGATGAGCCTTGTTGGTGAATTAACCTATTTTCTTGGTCTACAAGTTAAACAAATGGAAGATTCCATATTTTTATCTCAGAGAAAGTATGCCAATAATATAGTAAATAAATTTGGGAAGGAAAATTCCGGCCATAAAAGAACTCCTGCTCCCACACATCTGAAGTTGTCTAAAGATGAAAAAGAAGTAAGTGTGGATCAAAGTCTTTATAGAAGTATGATAGGCAGCCTTCTATATCTCACAACTAGTAGACCTAACATTTCCATTGATGTAGGGGTGTGTGCTAGATATCAAGTTGATCCTAAAGTTATCCATGCCAACCATGGGAAGAGAATTCTTAAATATGTGAATGAGACAAGTGACTATGGTATGCTATAATCTCATGGATCTAGTTCTACCTTAATTTGTTATTGTGATGTTGATTGGGCAGGATGTGTTGATGATAGAAAAAGTACATTAGGAGGATGCTTCTTCCTGGGAAATAATATCATATCTTGGTTCAGTAAGAAGAAAAATTGTGTGTCTCTGTCCACTGTAAAGATTGTGTATATTGCTGCAGGAAGCAGTTGTTCTCAATTGGTTTGGATGAAACAAATGTTAACAAAATACAATGTCAAACAAGATGCCATGACATTATTCTGTGATAATCTACGTTTTATAAACATATCAAAGAATCCCATTCAACACAGCAATACCAAACATATTGATATCCGTCATCACTTCATAAGAGAGCTTGTTGAAGAAAATATTGTTTCCTTAGAACATGTAGCCACTGAATTGCAACTGGCTGACATCTTCACTAAGGCCTTGGATGCTAATCAGTTTGAGAACTTAAGAAGAAAATTAGGTATTTTCCTATATGAAGGTTTGTAGAAATCAAGGGTGTGTGGGAATATCATTAAAATGATATTATTTTATTTGTGTTTCCAATAAATAAAATTTCAAAAGCAATCATTACAAGACCGCCTCATAGTGTTTCCCACACGCTACGAAATTTCATATTTCTACTTTCAAAAACTTTTCATTCTCCTCTACATAAAAATAACCTTTGTCATTCTTCATCTCCTTGCTCAAAAATCTTCAAAGATGTCTCAACATCATACATCATCTTTCTCAAAATCTTTCAACCTCCATGAAAAAATATCCATTTATAGAGTACTTAATGCTACTCCTCTAACAACCATCCCACCTCTTGAGAAAAAGGTCAAGAAACCAAAATCATCACCTGCTAAGAAATCCAAAGATGATAAAGGTAACTCTTCTACTGCTACTGAAAATAGAAAAGAAGAAGAGATTGTTAATGTTGATAGAAGCATCAGAAGGCTAGTAGATAGAGTATTAAAAGACGGCTTTGATGTGCCTGTGATTTCTACTCCTCTTGCTCGTATGCCTCCTCCCGCTGACAAAGGAAGTAACCCCAAAAGTGCTGCTGCTGAATCATCCACCTTCAAGAAAGATGTTGTTGAAAAGCAAACTTGAGAAGCTTGCTATCTCTGCTCTAAAGGAAGTGGAAAAAGAAAATGTTGAACAAGATGTTGAAGAGAACTCTCATACTAAGGAAGATGTTGCTGCCTCCAAGGATGCAGAAGGTCAAAATGTTGAGAATGTAGTTAATGTAGACGGGCTATCTAATAATGAGCTCATTACTAATGTGGTTCCTGGTATTGCAAGAAGGCTCAAATCCAGCAAAGTGAAGGATGCAAGTGTCACACCCCCTGCCAAGACAACCAAGAATAAAATCATGTATGGATCCCCAAAGCCAGGAAGTAAAGTGGTTCCTTCCTCTAGCAAAAGAAAAGCTAGACCTGATAGCTCCACTGATGATGATGATGATGATACTGTAATAAGATCTAAAAGTAAAAAGAATGTTGTGGTTGTTGAAGAAGCTGACTCAGATTATGATGTCGAGCAAGATGTCCAGGACATATCTCCTATCAAAAAGTCTGCAAGCAAGAAGATTTCTGTTAGGGTTCCTGATGCTCCCCTTGACAACATTTCCTTCCATTCTATTGGGAATGCTGAAAAGTGGAAGTATGTGTTTCAAAGAAGAATTGCACTGGAAAGAGAATTGGGAGATGGTGCTCTGAAATGCAAAGAAATCATGGAGTTGATATCTTATGCTGGACTGATGAAAACTGTTACCAGGTTTTCCAAATGCTATGAGACTCTTGTTAAGGAATTTATTGTTAATATTCCTGTTGATTTTGCTGATCATAAAAGTAAGGAGTACATAAAGGTGTATGTTAGGCGTAGGTGTGTAGAATTTTCCCCCGCTATCATAAACAAATTTCTGGATAGGTCTGAAGATGACTTTTGTGAGCTAGAAGTAACAAATAATAAAGTGTGCAGAGCCATCACTACCAATCAAGTAAGTGAGTGGCCCTTGAAGAACAAACTTCTTGTTAGCAAGCTAAGTGTGAAATATGCTATTTTACACAGAATTGGAGCTGTAAATTGGGTTCCTACAAATCATACTTCAACCATCACTATTGGTTTAGGAAAGCATATTTATGTTGTTGGAAACAAGAAACTATTTGATTATGGTACTTACATCTTTGATCAGACTATTAAGCATGCAGGAACCTGTACCATGAATATGCCAATTATTTTTCATTCCCTCATCTATGGAATTATTCTTAATCAGCATTCTGAGATTCTAAGTGGTAATGATGTAATGTGCAAGAGGGAGTCTGCTTTGACTCTTCATTTTAAGCTTTTTACAGGAAAACATGTCCCAGACATTGGTTTGACATCTGCACCTACTGAAAACAAGACCTCCACCAAGAATGACATGATCACTGAATTGAAAGAAGCCTGCAAAGAACTAGATGATGTGATCAGAGTTAGCTTAGCAAGGAAGCTAACTTTTGAGAAGATGATCAAGGAGCTGCAAAAGGACAACAACTTTGATGATAGAGTTTGCTATGAAGAAGGAGATTCTAGTGAGGAAGGAAGTTCTGACTCAGCCAAGTCTACTGGTCCTGATGACAGTTAGATTATTTGATGTTTATTTATCTAAACCCTTTAGTTCTTTTTGGAACTTGCATGTGCTTGAAATTTGATTTCTATGGTTTGTACCTAAATTACTGGTACACTCTTGAATGCATCCTTTTATTTGGCATATTATAACTAAATAGGGGGAGAGAAAGTGACTGACTAACCACTGACTGATCACTGATTGAGGGGGAGCTTAATACTTGAGGGTGAGCCTCATATCTTAGAAGATGTTTTGACATCTTCCTTTGCCAACAGCTAACTGCTAATTGAGTTTTTTGTTTTTCTTGCTTTGCTTATGTTGCTGCTCTTATAATGTGCTCTGATGATGTTTTAGCCAAAATTTTCCAAAAGGGGAGTTTGTAAGTGTTTGTTGGCAGCAATTTTGGTAAATCAATGACTTGATAATGTTTTGCTAAATGTATTAACATTTAAAGAAAAACTATTTTGAATTATGTTAAAGAAGATGTCTTGACATCTGCCTCCAGAACTGAACTCAACCCAATATCAGTTTAAGTTTTTTGTTTTCGGATTTCCTGGTTTCCTGTGCACCATAATTCATGATTTGTGACTCACAAGCTGCGAAAAATATGGAGGAATATTTTTCTATTTGAATTGTCTTTATGGATTATATCTTGGCCTATTTTCATGGAAATATTCAAAAGATTTGAATATTTGTTTTTCAGCCCAAGCCCACTGCTGCGCATATATAAGGACCTGCTGCCTTATTCAGACTACTGCAACTTTTGAAGAAGAATACTTTCTTTCTGTTTTAGAAGTCTAAGTCTTTTAATTGGCAAACACTCTACTATTGATTTAATACCTGTGTTGTTATTTGGATTGTTAATTGTGTATCATTCATAAGATTTTAAGCATTGAATGATTGAAGTTTTTAAACTTATTATATCTGTTGTTTCCTCACTGTAAGTAATTAAAGGGATTTGAGTAGGGCCTAATACCTAGGTCAGTCTTAGGTAGAAGTATAACATGGGTAGTGATTAAGTGATTAGATCGTAAACTAGTTGTTTACTGAGGGTCTATTAATTGATACTATTTAGTGGACTTGTCCCTGGCTTGGTAGACCCCAGAGTAGGTGTTGTTGTACACTGAACTGGGTTAATAATCCCTTGTGATTTTTAATGCATTTATTATTGTTGCACTTTACTTTGTTCCTCTGATGTTTGTATCGTGACATCTCATTCGACATCACATATCTGTTACAAGAATTTCATAACAAATTGAAAAATGGTCCAGTCAATGTTCCCATGAACATATCTACCAACTCCCTATCATTCAATGGTGGCTGCACCCTACCTGCAGGTCTCTCCATTTTTACGCATATTCTTTGAAACCTTCGTTGGAACCCATGGTCGTCCCTTATAACTGCACTCTAGTTGGGGCCAGATCGATATTATACTGATATTGACGGTAGAAAGCAGTGGCCAAGTCCTCCCGGGTGTGAATGTTGGAACCCTCTAACTGGTAAAACCACTCCAATTAAGTCCCAAATAGACTCTCTTGAAATAAGTGCATCCACAACTTCTCATCAGTGGTATGCGGTTGAATTTTACGGACGTAAGATCTCAAGTGAAGCTTTGGGCACGAAACGGCATCGTACTTGGCAAAGATTGGAATCTTCAATTTATGGGGGATTTTCACCCCAGGAACCAAACCTAAATCACCTAAATCTATATCAGGCATAGCTTGAACTTCCATAGCCTTTAATCTGTCTTCTAGTTGCTTATACTTGTCTTCATCCGGTGGATATTGTTCGTAAAAAAAGTTCTCATCCTCAGAGAGTGGATTGTTACCACCCCCAGCACGGGTGCTCCTTACATCATCATCCTGATTCTCATCCTCCTCAGATGACTCTTCTACCACTGGAACTCATCGAACAGGACCCTTGAATCTCTTCCCCATGTTGATCAAAGCATTCTTCTTGGTCTTTTTCTTTGCAACCAGAAGTGACATCAGCTCTTGCTGCCCTTTGGCCAAGTTGAACAAGGTTTCTTGAAATTGAGAATTTTGTGTCTGCAAGTCTTTCACAGTCTGCACGAGATCCATCTTACTGAAATAAACAGTAGAAAGATGAGGAAACCGGTGTCGTAAAACTTGCTTATGTTATGATGCATGTAATGTGAATGCAAATGTTTTCAAGGACCTTTAAGATTTAAATTTGTTTAAACAAAGAAGGAACAAACATTGATTATGTTAATAAGTTCAAAATGGTTTAAAAAATTCCTCTTGGTATTACAATGGAATAATACAAAATAAACTCCTAAACCAAAAAGGACTCAAGTCTCCCATGAGTGCATCCTCTTTGGTGCAATGTAGGCATCCAAACTCCGCTCTTCATGAAGTTATCTCGTGAGCTCTAAAACCTTCTTCTCGCTTGCGTAAAACTGGGCTTCAAAGGTTTCTCGCTCCTCCTTTAGTTGAATCCATGACCTTTGCAACTCCTCGAGAGTAGCAGGCATGTCAGGATGAAGAATAGTGTAGAGAGCATTTCCTTCGGTAATAGGATCCATGATGATAGGTAGGATGGTAGGATACGACATCATGAGGCCTTGAGCACGAGCTCACACCCACTTGAGATAGGGCTCCAATGGGATGGAATTCGTATTCCTCAATGTTTTGCTATCAACTTTGTTCACCATGCCCCAAGCTCGCACAAATCTTGGATGATAACTTTGGACATCGCTCTCATAGTCAAATACAATTCCTTGGACAAGTGCATCATGAGGACCATCCCTCCTAGCATACCCAAACTGTCACAAAGCCAAACAAGTATTATAAGTGATACCTCCCCTAATGCCAAAGAGAGGGACATTAGGGAATTCCGCACGACAATCAATGATGGTGACATCCTCCCAAGACCGAGAACACCAATGAACATCTGAATGCGAGAGTGACATCAACCTACTAGACCATCTCATGCCTCGCTCATTCTTCAGAATAGATCGAGGTAGGTGCGAAATAAAACACCTATCCAAAAAAGGTGAAACACATAACAATTCCCTTTCTCTTCATGGTGCAAGTGTGAAGTGAATGCAAGATACCTCCAAGTAAGGTAGGCACCGAGTTACGAGATAGAAAAAGTTTGACTGCATTCACCTCTATAAGTTGATTTGGGTTAGGAAATAGTACTATCACATAGATGATAAGAGCCAACACTTCTTCAAAGGCTTGTAATTCCAAAGCATCCCAAAAATGTTGAGCCTTCACAAACAAAAACTTGGCTAAAAACCCCTTAACACCACTTCTTATTTCCCAATTTGCCACAATGTCGGACCGTTGCAAATATAAAGCTCGAGTAATCTCCTCAGGTATTGGGTCTCTCTCAATACTAGTGAATGGTAATTGATCAAGAATAGGAACTCCTAAGAGTTGAGAAAACTCCTCTATGGTAGGCACAAGTTGGTAATCTGGAAATGTAAATAAATGGTGCTTAGGATCAAAGAATTGGAAAAGCACATGTACCATATCCTCTTCAAAGTTTGTTGTAACCAAGTTGATGAGACAACCGTATTTCTTGGTGAATGGAGAATCATTGGGAAACATTGATGCTAATTCGTTAAGTTCAGAAGACACTTTCACAAGGTTGATTCGGATAGTATTTCTTCGCATGGAAGCCATGTCCTATAAAACAGCACAAAGATAAATCCCAAAGTCCTTGAAATTCATAGTATAAATGCAATGGTATGATGTTATGATGTTATGTACATATACATACAAAGCAAAAAAGTCCTTAGGTTTAGGCTTATATGGGTTCATTGGTAAGTACCCTCTTGAAGTTTAGTTGGTTCAACCTATCCTAGAAAATAATCGGGTTCTAGGGGATCTCAATATCATTGATCTTTCTTCATTGGGCATTGTTTTAGCGCAAGCCTCTTTTTTGGCGACTGAAATATCTCAAAAGACATATCTCAATGAGCGTAGTATCGAGTATCAACCAACTTCGGACTGCACTAAAGTCGGCTACCTCACTACTTCCTAATGGCTAAGTTGTTCAATTAAAGGTTCTAAGGTTCGTTAGTGCTTTATGACACCACACAACGGCCCCGTATTCTCCTTAATTCGCCATAAGGGATACCGGTACCCACAAATGTGTAACACTAACATAGTTATTGTATCAACCATATCGGTCTATGTTGTACAGTCTCCATAATTTTTGCTATTTACATGATGGTGTTCCTAGATCCGGGTAGAGGATTAATACAAGCCCAAACAAGGACCCAAAATTTAAAGCAAACAAATAAAAACAATGAAAGCAATTAAGTGTAATCTAGCTTTAAGTTAACCCCAATTTTAAGTATTGTCCCCAACAGAGTCGCCAGTTCAATAATATGGTGGGAGAATTGACTTGGGTGTTTTGCGTTTTATCACAATTGCTGCGATAGCAAGAGTCGCCACCGACTTTTCTTTTATCTAATAAAGGAAAGGGTGAAAAGAACAGGAAAGACCTTTTGAGAATTTTATTGAGTTCAGGGGGTAGGTTATGAAAAGGGAATGTGTTATCACCCTTTTCATCCGTAGTTATCTACAGGCTATTAGGTGCTAGCTCACTTTGAAATGCTTTGTTTGAAATGTGTTTGTGGAGGGTTTTGAAAGTATTTTTGAAAAGTGCCTTTGTTTAGGCGAACTTTGTAATGATTCTCGTCTCTATAAAAATGCATAAAAAGTATTGAATTTTGAAAATATTTCCTTTGGAAATGTGTTGGTGTATTTGAAAAGATGTTTGTTTTGAAGATGATTGTGAGCAAGCAACTATGAACGTTCTACCTGCTCAAAAAGTCTTAGTTCTTTTCCTCCTCCTTTAGATATTGCTACCTTACTATTGATTGATAAGAAGCCCTATCATTGGATGTGAATGGACGGGAATGGATCATTGTATAGTCATAGAAAGCAATATTGTGAGATACCTTAGTAATTTTGTAAGGGTCTAAGATCATTTATAAGGCAATATTTGAAGGGTCATCGAGGGACTATGATCTTGTATTTGATTGTTTTTTGCTAATGTATCCCACATGCATAACATGACTACTTATTCTCAAGCCAACAAGTGAGGTTAACCCTAGAGGTGCAAGTGTGAAAAGTGTTTTAATTTCATGCATTTTTTTCTTGAATTTAGGATTATCTACTTGTTGATTTTAAGTCTTTCCATATAAACCCTAATTACTAGAGTTTATATGAAAGCGATAAATTGAGTAATGTAAATATCCTACGCTATTACATCATTTGGGAATGGGGATACAATTTACAAATGGGGAGAAAATAATTAAACCAAATTACTATTACAACCATATTGAATGAATAATAATATACATGAATGAATAAATGTACAAGAATGAATAATTGTACAAGAAAGTAAATGGAAAAGAAAATTGATTTTTGTTTGTGTTTTTGTTAAGAAAAAGTTTTTGACCTATTTGACTAAAAGGAAACAATTAACTAGTCTAAATTAATTTTAAAGAAATAAACCTAAGTCTAAAATAGAAAAGAAATAAAATTAATCAAGAAAGCATTTTTTTAGGGTTTTGTAGGAAATAGTTTTAATTTAATTAAACTAGTATGCAAAATTAATTAATTAAAAGTCCTAAGTTGTAAATTAATTTTAGTTAAAAGAAAATAAAATAAACTTAAGTCTAATTATTATTTAAATTTAAGAAATTAAATTAAATTTGTTAGGAAAATGTTTTTTTGGTATTTTTATCTTTAAAAGAAATAAAATAAAAAGTATTTTAAATATGTAAATAAAAAAATAAATTATTTTTTGGGATTTTTGATTAATAAAAATAATAATAATAATATTATTAATAATAAAAATAAAGGAAAGGAAAGGAAATTACAAAAAAAAATTTATAAAATGTCCCATGCCTGCCTCGAATCCATGACCAAGCATAGTAAGGTCTTATACGCGCGCACTCTCTACCAATGGGGTGACTATACAACCGGTATTTAAAATGAAACCAACATATTATATTACAAGGCAAGCCCTAGGACTGCACTTCATCTTCTTCCTCCTGCCATATTTAAAGCTTCATTTTCAAATCTGTAACTTTCTCATTTCTCAATAAAAATTAAAACTATAAACATGAAAGTTGCTCCATTTTTCCTCACGATTACAGAAATGTAAATTACTAAAACTATAATTAAAGATAAACATTAATTTTGAATGGTACCTGTTGTACCCCAAAATTTGCCCTCCCATATTCTTCAGGAAATTGCCAAGTCATGCTGCAAAAGTTCTCCAAGGGGTTGCACAGTGCAAAGATCTCCTATACAGTCAAAACTAGGGTTTGTGTTCTGATCAAGAGAATGAAGTTTTCAAAGGCCCAATCAAGTCTCATATACCTACAAATATGGTCAAGCATCCTCATATCAAGTTTCAAGGCATCCAGCACAAAATTGCACAATCAATAACCCTAATTGCACTACAGTCAACTGTAGGGGCAAAATGGTCATTTGACAGTCAAAAGTTCAAATTTTTTGCCAACATATCATTTTGAAGCCACAAACATCATTTGATCAATGCTTGATCATGATTCTCAAAATTTGGCTCAGAAATCATCAAGATGCAAAAGTTTCCATATTTGGACAGTTGGAAAAGTCAACTGAAATTGACCAGGGCATAACTTTCACATGGATTATCAGAAAAATTCCATCCAAAGCTCATCTTCATACTTCAAGTCCAAGAAATGTTCTCACAAAAAGTTATCAATTTCAACATTATAGGTCATTTTCAAAAGTCAACAAAAAGGGACTTTAAGTCAAAGGCCATAACTTGAGATTGGTAAATCAAAATGACATGGGACCGAAGACATTGGTTAGAGGACTCAAAGACCTTTCCAAAATGTCCAAGAACATGAGAGAAGCTTAAAAATTGAGCAAGTTATGCCTTGTGGAAGTTGGGAAATTTTTGGATATTTTGAAAAGTCAACATTACTTCAAATGACCTAAAATTGCTAATGGGCCCATTTTTCTTCCATGATTCATCATTCTAAGCATATGCACGACCACTTGGCCCAAAGGGAAGTATTTTCTCATTTTTTATTTATTTATTTGAATTTTTATTTATATTAATTCATTTAAATCAAATTAAATATATGAAAAATACTAACCTAAGTTTTCAAATCTTTTTGTACATATTTCAGCCTCAAGATTTCGTGCCTAAGTCAATAAGGAAAGATTTGGAGCAAATTGATCATGATTGGCACAAGAACACTTGAAAAAGATTGAAAAAAAGATCCTTAAAAAATCAAATTTCTAAATCCATGATTACAAGAGATTTGATTGAGTTTTGTTAACCTAATGCCTTCACTACATAAGCATAAACCCAAACCTAATCACAATAGACACAAAGCTGCGTAGAAGAGGCCATTGAAAACTTGAAAAATTCTCTAAAAACTCAAAAACTGAAAAGCACTTTTTAGGTCGATTCAAAGCACAAAACCTATTCCATTAGCTTCCTTGAAGGTTCCTGAACATGTTCCAATCCATATCATCCATTCAAACTCCAAGAACTGGTATATTGAACCGAAACTGCATCAAGAAAATTCCACAATCGTGCATCATGATTCACGCACCCTTTGCATTTTTTATTTATTGATTCATGTTCATTATGATATTCTGATGCTAACCAACATATTCAATTGTGTTTTTGTGATGTATACTTGATATCACCATTGTTGATATTTAGGGTTTACAGAGCTTCAAAATAGGGCTTTTGTAATGGGGAAAAATTAGCCCACGAAACCATGACCATTCAACTCAGGATGCTCTGACGGTCATAAGGGAACCCTCGCGATCAATTTATGAACCCTATAGCGCTATTCACTATTTTCTCTAAAGCAGCCTAACACAACGCATAGAAAACCGTTGTTTAATGTCCTTGTTTCAGAAAAAAACAAAACCACGCGAGGAAGACGAGGTCGTGGCATAAGCTGATTGGAGCGTTTGAATATTTCGCGCTTTAAATCCACTAACGCGTTGCCTTATTTTATATTATTTATTTGTTATTTATATATCAAATGCGTTGACATGGCTTAGTGGCACAGGTGTTGATTGGTGATGCTAGTGACCTGGGTTCGAACCCCAGGTCTGTGTAATTTCAATATTATTTTTCCATAATAATTCCCATGCAGCGCTTGTGTTGGAAACCATGATGCACCTCCAGATCAAACCATACACGCGCCCTGGGAGATCAAATCAAGGGCATGGAGCTCAAGAACATGCTACACCCTAGTCAACGCTTCAGCATACTATTCAAAAAGGTCAAACGGACTCAGGGTTTTTTGGGCCAGATTATTCAAAACTATACCTCCAATTTGGGACTTCCACCCCCCCCCCCCTGGTTTGCAATTTTTCATATTTTTCTTATATTTTATTTTCAATTGTTATTTTATTTTCTTTATTGTTTTAATTTAATTAATTATTTTTTACAAAATAAAAATACCTAAAAATCAGAAAAGACAAAAAATTATAATAAATGCTTTATTTTTATTTTCATAAACAAATTGCATGTAAATAAATTAATGTAAATTAGGGTTTTAATGTTAATTCTTTTCATAATAAAAAAATCTAAAAGATGTAAAAATAGGTTTAATTAAGGTTTTATTCCTTTTTAATTTTCTTGTTCATCATCATAATATTATCTATTTTATTTATTTTCATAATCAAAATTGTACATAAAAAAAATTTAGGTTTAATTTAGGTTGAATTTTAATACTTTCATAATAAATTTAAAAGCCATTAGAGTTAGGGTTTGCATTCAATTTTGATTTTAATTAATTCTCTTTTTCATATTAAATCTTAAAACACTAAAAACACAAAAAACAAATTCTTTTTCTTCTAATTTCAATTTTTATTCCTCATTAACTTTAATTTTTGCAAAAGGGTCCAACGCCCATATTTTTAATTGTTTAATTTCGCATATTTATTTTATTTCGCTTAAATAATTATGTACCTCTCCCGAAGCCTTGTAAATATTACTTCTCGCACTTTTCAATTCTTTAATTTCTTTGCTTTACTTTTCTGTCAAATCGGGTCCGGTTTAATTTCGGCGATGTGGACCCGCACCATTTGTAATAGCTTTAGATTTATTTTTCCTCGCAACTTTTAACTGTTAAACAAAGCATGCAAGAATGAATGGCCATAATAAAATCAAGCGTAGAACACCAATCATATGACAAGACAAATACAAATGAAAACAACACACGAATCGCACACACCACCCCTAGGGTACGCCTCACTGTTGCCTTGCCTCGAAAGGTGATCGTCGAGTAGAGGATGTCTTAGTAAGTCCTCATGATCCGGGAACCTGGCATGAGGGTAGCTTCTAAGGTGTCTTCCTATTGCTCCGGTGATCACCATGTCCCGAACCTCGAATTGACCCGAACACCTCCAACGGTGGTGCTACCTACCTCTCAATGGTGGGATGGCACTACTTCAAAGGACATTTACACAGACGAATTCCTTAGGGTAGGTAGGTTCTCGTAGATACTTGCTCTCTTCAAAAACAAACAAAAATCTTTTCACACCGACACTTTTCAAAAGCTTTCAAAGCAATTTTTCAAACACTCTGACACAAGAGTCGAACTGAAATTTTCAAAGAAACTTTTTTAAAACCCACAATTGAAAAGCAAAACAATTTTGAAAACACAAATGAGCAAGTATCTAAGAGCCCATGGATAACCATGGATAGAAAGGGTGCTAACACCTTCCCTTTCTATAATCTACCTCCCGAACCGAGAGTAATCTCTTTAAGGAATTTTTCTGTGCTTTTGTCCTTTCCATTTGGAGAAAATAAAAGACGGTGGCGACTCTTGCTTCCGCGACATTTCGCGAACCAGCGTTAAACAGTCAGTTCCAGATCCACCGATCACAGAACTGGCGACTCTGCTGGGGACTTAAACTTAAAGTGAGGTGTACCTTAGGGTTAGTTCATAACTGTGTTTTCAATTGTATTTCTTTGCTTGCTTTAAATTGTGGGACCGTCTTGGGAGTTCTATAGATCCTAACCCGGATCTGGGGATACCTTCTTAGAAAGTAGCAACAAGGCTGTGAGGGAACTGTGCGGGGTATACCGACATGGTTGAAACAGTCTTCTACGTTGATGTGGCACTTTGGTGTGTACCGGTAACCCTTGAGTTCAGTCAAGGAGAGTACGGGGCCTCCGCGTGGTGTCGTGAAGCATCAACAGACCTTAGGAACCTTAATTGAACTATCTTGGCCTCTTTAGGGTAGTGAGATAACTGACTTTGGTGCAGTCCGAGGTTGGTTGATACTCGATACTACACTCAATTGAGGGTTGCTTTCCTGGAATATTTCGGTCGCCAGTTCAGTGGCTAAATCGAAACGATGAACAATGAAAGCAGTCCCGTGATATTGGGACCCTTAGAACCCGGTTACTTCTAATAGGACAGGTTGAGCCCACCAACTTCAAGAGGGTAATACCCAGACCCCATGCTGGCCTAAACTCTAAGGGCTTCTCTTGTGTGACTTGTGTGCCTTCGTACTCGACTATATGCATGCTTGTTACCTGACACTTGTTTCTTGCAGGACTCATAACAGAGTACCCTAAGTTTCTTGCAGGTTTTGGTTTGTAGTCCTTAATTGGGACTCGTAACAGGGCTACTCACATTACCCCATGCATATCATGACATCATACCATTGCATACATCCTAACCCATTTCAAGGATCTCAAGGGCTTGTGATGCAGGTCATGATGAATCAAACACCCAGCAAGGGGCAAAGGGGATTTATTTTCCTCTAGCCAAGGGTGTCAGGGGCTATGACCCACTGGATATGGTGAGCCTTTGACCCTTGACGAAGGACTCTCAACAACATGAAGTACCTTCAATCAAGTTACCGGTTCTCAACTCTAACAAGTTTCTCTGTTTACCCCGCGAGATCCTTGAAATCATTGCATGCATGCCATACATATCATTGCATAACAGGCACCCTTTCTCTGCAGGTTACTTACCTTCTTCGCTGTTTATTTCAGCAGTGTCGTCATGAATCCCGAATCTTCAACCGAGCACACTATCAAGGCCCTCCAGGCTCAGAATGCCCAGTTCCAAGGGCTGATCATGAATTTGACCCAGGGGCAACAAGATCTGAAGGCTCTGCTCTTGAAGAAGGAAAAGAAGAAGAAGAGGACTGTTTTGTTCAGCCCTAGACGCAGATCTGGGAACACACTGCAGACGGAAACTGAGAGGACTACCCCATCTGTGAAGGAAAGCAGTCACCATGAGAGAGAGGTGCCTAGTCCAGTGGTCTCCGACAACGAGACAGATTTCAACGACGAACAATACCCCCCTGCTGACGACAAGTACAAGCAGTTGGAAGACCGTTTGAATGCTATGGAAATACAACAGGTACCTGGGCTGGATTTTGGAGATCTGGGTTTGTCTACTGGTGTGATCATCCCTCGGAAGTTCAAAGCACCATCCTTCACTAAATATGACGGGGCGTCTTGTCCTAAGCTACATCTCAGGTCTTATGTTCGGAAAATCCAACCATACTCAGCGGATAAGAACTTGTGGATCCACTTCTTCCAGGAAAGTCTTTCAGAGACTCACCTCGAATGGTTCTATCAGCTGGATGGGACCAAAGTTCGTAACTGGGAGGAGTTGGCAACTGCTTTCTATAAGCAGTATCAATATAATGCCGACCTTGCTCCTACGCGTACCCAACTCCAGGGTATGTCGTTGGGATCAAGTGAAGGTTTCAAGGAGTACGCGCAGAGATGGAGGGACCTTGCTGGAAGGGTGCAACCTCCATTAACTGACCGGGAACTCGTTGATATGTTCTTGGGGACCCTATCCGGGCCATTCTTCAACCACCTGATTGGTAATTCATCTGCTGGATTTACCGACCTCATCCTGACTGGCGAAAGAATTGAAGCTGGTATCAAGAGCGGGAAAATTCAAGAGGCCACACCTTCTGACACCCACAAAAAGCCTTACACGGGGAAGAAAGAATCCAATGCTGCATACAGCCAAAAGAGTCGTCGTGACCAACATGCAGGGGCAGTCATGATCTCTGGTTCTGCATCACGCCGCCAACCACAAAGGGGAAATCAGCGAAGGCCGGACGAACCTAAAAGGCAATTCACCAACATTAACATGCCATGGTCACAAGCATTGCAGCACATGTTAAAGATGAACCTGATTGCAGTAATCAACCCTCCTACAAACCCCAAGACCTCCTCTCCAAGCTACAACCCAGAAGCGAGGTGTGCTTATCATTCTGATAGCCCGGGGCATGATACTGAGGACTGCTGGGCACTGAAGTACAAGATTCAGAACATGATCGATGCCAAAGAGATCGAGTTCGAGCCTGCCGAGACCCCCAACGTGATCGCTGCTCCCTTGCCAAAGCATGGCTAGATTTTTGTTCATTTGAATTCAAGTTGTATCTTTCTTTTCTTATTCAAACAAACAATTATCATGTTAAACTCTTTTATTTCATGAATTCCTTACACATGTCTGTCTTGATTTAATTATGTTTACTATGCTTAAAACTGCTTTCATATTTTTGCGATGGTCAACTCTTAATTGAAATTTCTAAACCTCTTGAGGGAGGATGACGAAAACGATACCACGATCTTTACAGTATGCTTTTGAACAGACCCCGCTGATGAGGTACAGGCATTGTTTCAATTCCTAAACACTGGAGTTATAAGGATGATAATCCCTCGTCAACCCCTCTGAGCCAAAGAAGTAGGACTTTTTCTTTTCGAAATCTAAAACCCTTAATCATAACCTGGGGCAGGGTAGTTCTCTCAGTCAATCCAAGTGAACAACAAACGGCATCAAATGGATCCTTACAAAACAAAAAAAAAGACAGTGATGGTTCAGAATAATCATAAAGACAGGCGGTCGTTATCAAGAATCAAAAATGAAAAGCCCAAGAAGTCAAAACCTATAAAAGGGACTTATGAAACTGGGGCATCCCGCTGACTGTAATTCCGAAAAAGGAAACAGTTCAGGCAAAAAAAAAGAAAGGGATAACAAAAATCAAAAAGAAAGAGGTCATACAAACCCTCAACAAAGACAAAAAATGACTGCCTATTCAAATAAACGTTCAATATCCGAATCATCACTAGTATATCAAAGCAAAGACTCAAACAAGGTCTAACGCATGATCAACTGAGTTTAGGTTTGGAGAACATCACGAAGAGCGGGTGGGTACAAATAATTTGAGCCTTTATCCTTTGTTTCTTAAACCGTGAACCAGGCCACGATATAACCCTTAAAAGTCCTAGCTGAAGCATGGGTTAGTTCGAAAGCATACTGTTACGAAGGTATCCTGACTCCTGAAGGTTTGCTGTAAAATCTTGAGTTGACATCACATGGTATTACAAAAATGCATTTTCAAAATATTCAAGACAGACATAAGCTTTTGCATTCTTAAAATAACCTTGTTTGCATATGACTATTTGTTTGAACAGTAGGGAAATTCGCACGATGAACACCTGGTGAACAGAAGTACCTCCAATCAAGGGGCACAGTAGGAGCATTGCCCATTATCTGGGGCATGGCAAAATACTTCCAACAGGGGCAACTCCCTACATTCTGAGAGCGTGGACATAGTCGAAAAATACTACGCAAAATCAAAGACCCGCTAGGTTGACGTACCTAGGCAAAAATAAGGGCTTCCCGGCGAACCAAAAGGGTTCGGGCAAAATGAAGGGATGAAAATGAAAAAAACTGTACACCCGGCAAGTCGAAAACCTGAAAAGGCGGCTTGGGCAAAAATGGGTATCCCGGTGGACTGAAAACCCGAAAGGGCGGTCCAGGCAAAAAATAGGGATTTAAGCATACAACTATGTCCCGGCATCTCGTCACTTGTCTACCCGAAGATTTGTCAATTACCCCCACAGGTATCCTCTTCCCTCACCTCCGAAGCAGGGGCAATAATGAGTTATCCAGGCGATCCAATTGCTCTGTCAACCAAAGTACAAAGGAAAGAACAACATAAGGATGATTACCATCTACCTTTACAAATTCCAGATCGTGGGTTAACATCCGAAACCAAATAGGACAATCATCCACTTAATCAAAATCATGCAACCCTACACCGGTTCCTTCTCAATTTTCAGAAGAAGTTTTACACGAACTTATCCCACAAGTAACCTTACCCCGGTTCATCAAGAAGTTTTACACGAACTTATCCAAGTAACCTAACCCCGGTTCCTCCAGAAGTCTCACATGGACCTATCTCAAGATGACCTAACCCCGGTTCATCAAGAAGTTTTTACACGAACTTATCCAAGTAACCTAACCCCGGTTCCTCCAGAAGTCTTACATGGACCTATCTCAAGATGACCTAACCCCGGTTCATCAAGAAGTTTTTACACGAACTTATCCAAGTAACCTAACCCCGGTTCCTCCAGAAGTCTTACATGGACCTATCTCAAGATGACCTAACCCCGGTCCATCAAGAAGTTTTTACACGAACTTATCCTACGGCAACCTAACCCCGGTTCCCCCAGAAGTCTTACATGGATTTAGCTCAAAATAACCTCACCCCGGTTCATCGAGAAGTTTTACATGAACTTACCCCGAAGAAACCCTACACAGGTTCTCCTCCTCCAGACGTAGTTTACATGGACTCGTCATCAAGCAACCCTACACCGGTTCCCCCTCTTCAAGATGCAGTTTTACATGGACTCGTCACCCAGAAACCCTACACAGGTTCTCCCTTTCCAAAAACGAAGTTTTACACGAACTCATCATCAAATTAATCCTACACAGATTCCTCCTCCATTTCAGATGCGGTTTTACACGAGCTCATCAACAGGTAACCCTACATAGGTTCCCTCTTTCAACTTACAAAATTACAGTCCAAAACTTCCCCAGAAGAGTCCAATCCAGTTTCCCCAGGAAAGTTGGAATTCATCTCCCCAAGCAGTAAGCTTATCCCCAGTAGATTCTGGAAGCTTATCCTCCCGAAAGCATGAACGCGTCGTCCGACTTTATTTAAAGAGTTATTTCCTTAATCGGATATAACTGGGTTATCCTCAGTCAAAAGCCATGGAAAGATCGTCGTCGACAGAGTCTTCTATCCCCAGCAAACTATTATCAACTCAGCAAGGCATCCCTCTTCCCACAGAGAATTGCTTCCCAGCATGGTCGCTAGAGTATCTTTTCTCCCCGCAGAATCCTTCATTTGCCAAGTTTACTCCGCAACGGAGTCATCTTCTCCTACCGGTATTCTTGCAACTATCATCCCCAGCGGAAGCAAAACCTATTCTTCAACATCAGCCCAGGACATGACTTCCCGGCACCCGTCAAGGATTTACTTTCCTAGGCAAAAGCATACATAAAACATCACATACATCATTATAACACGCATAGACACATCATATCATACAAATCTCATTTATGTTAAGAACATCATTGCTTGATCCATATCATGCATTGCATATGACTGACTTTTACCTTTCAGGAAAGAATCAGCTAAGTTCTCAAGCTACCTTCCAAGACCTAGACCGGTTCAGTTAAATCGACCCTAAGATTTTCCTGATGCTTATCCAGTCAAAGGCCTTCTCTGGTTCAGTCAGATCGACCCTAAGATCTCCCTGATGCTTATCCAGTTGAAGATATTCCAAAACCTAGACCGGTTCAGTTAAATCGACCCTAAGATTTTCCTGATGCTTATCCAGTCAAAGGCCTTCTCTGGTTCAGTCAGATCGACCCTAAGATCTCCCTGATGCTTATCCAGTTGAAGATATTTCAAGACCTTGTCCGGTTCAGTTAAATCGACCCTAAGATTTTCCTGATGCTTATCTAGTCAAAGACCTTCTCTGGTTCAGTCAGATCGACCCTAAGATCTCCCTGATTCTTATCCCAGTAGAAGACACCCAAGATTTTTCTCAACGAGCGTTGTTGAAGTTAAAGTCGCCCAAGGTTCTCTTACCATTCATGCTAAGGCAGTAACCATCCCTGGTTCATTCATCGCCGTTTGAAGCTCCAGACTCAGCTCCTGTAACCAGTCAGGACACATCTATACTAAGCATCTGAAAACCAGCTCCTGCAACGTGTCAGGTACTCATTTGTTCTTTTGCAGGTATGCAGGTTCTCGCTAAGGAATCTCCTACACGATCAACATCCAGATGGCATCTATAAGCCCATCATCCTATCCAGCAATCTCCAGATGGCATATATAAGCCCATTCCCCCACCACACTGCTAACATGTGAGCGCAAATTTCTGGGCACTTTAGTGTTCAATCATCTTCCACCTTCGGATTACGAAAGGCACGTCAGCCAATCTGCATCCTCAGGTCTAAGAAGATTGAACAGGGGCAACTGTTGTACCCCAAAATTTTCCCTCCCATATTCTTCAGGAAATTGCCAAGTCATGCTGCAAAAGTTCTCCAAGGGGTTGCACAGTGCAAAGATCTCCTATACAGTCAAAACTAGGGTTTGTGTTTTGATCAAGAGAATGAAGTTTTCAAAGGCCCAATCAAGTCTCATATGCCTACAAATATGGTCAAGCATCCTCATATCAAGTTTCAAGGCATCCAGCACAAAATTGCACAGTCAATAACCCTAATTGCACTACAGTCAACTATAGGGGCAAAATGGTCATTTGACAGTCAAAAGTTCAAATTTTTTGCCAACATATCATTTTGAAGCCACAAACATCATTTGATCAATGCTTGATCATGATTCTCAAAATTTGGCTCAGAAATCATCAAGATGCAAAAGTTTCCATATTTGGACAGTTGGAAAAGTCAACTGAAATTGACCAGGGCATAACTTTCACATGGATTATCAGAAAAATTCCATCCAAAGCTCATCTTCATACTTCAAGTCCAAGAAATGTTCTCACAAAAAGTTATCAATTTCAACATTATAGGTCATTTTCAAAAGTCAACAAAAAGGGACTTTAAGTCAAAGGCCATAACTTGAGATTGGTAAATCAAAATGACATGGGACCGAAGACATTGGTTAGAGGACTCAAAGACCTTTCCAAAATGTCCAAGAACATGAGAGAAGCTTAAAAATTGAGCAAGTTATGCCTTGTGGAAGTTGGGAAATTTTTGGATATTTTGAAAAGTCAACATTACTTCAAATGACCTAAAATTGCTAATGGGCCCATTTTTCTTCCATGATTCATCATTCTAAGCATATGCACGACCACTTGGCCCAAAGGGAAGTATTTTCTCATTTTTTATTTATTTATTTGAATTTTTATTTATATTAATTCATTTAAATCAAATTAAATATAGGAAAAATACTAACCTAAGTTTTCAAATCTTTTTGTACATATTTCAGCCTCAAGATTTCGTGCCTAAGTCAATAAGGAAAGATTTGGAGCAAATTGATCATGATTGGCACAAGAACACTTGAAAAAGATTGAAAAAAAGATCCTTAAAAAATCAAATTTCTAAATCCATGATTACAAGAGATTTGATTGAGTTTTGTTAACCTAATGCCTTCACTACATAAGCATAAACCCAAACCTAATCACAATAGACACAAAGCTGCGCAGAAGAGGCCATTGAAAACTTGAAAAATTCTCTAAAAACTCAAAAACTGAAAAGCACTTTTTAGGTCGATTCAAAGCACAAAACCTATTCCATTAGCTTCCTTGAAGGTTTCTGAACGTGTTCCAATCCATATCATCCATTCAAACTCCAAGAACTGGTATATTGAACCGAAACTGCATCAAGAAAATTCCACAATCGTGCATCATGATTCACGCACCCTTTGCATTTTTTATTTATTGATTCATGTTCATTATGATATTCTGATGCTAACCAACATATTCAATTGCGTTTTTGTGCTGTATACTTGATTTCACCATTGTTGATATTTAGGGTTTACAGAGCTTCAAAATAGGGCTTTTGTAATGGGGAAAAATTAGCCCACGAAACCATGACCATTCAACTCAGGATGCTCTGACGGTCATAAGGGAACCCTCGCGATCAATTTATGAACCCTATAGCGCTATTCGCTATTTTCTCTAAAGCAGCCTAACACAACGCATAGAAAACCGTTGTTTAATGTCCTTGTTTCAGAAAAAAACAAAACCACGCGAGGAAGACGAGGTCGTGGCATAAGCTGATTGGAGCGTTTGAATATTTCGCGCTTTAAATCCACTAACGCGTTGCCTTCTTTTATATTATTTATTTGTTATTTATATATCAAATGCGTTGACATGGCTTAGTGGCACAGGTGTTGATTGGTGATGCTAGTGACCTGGGTTCGAACCCCAGGTCTGTGTAATTTCAATATTATTTTTCCATAATAATTCCCATGCAGCGCTTGTGTTGGAAACCATGATGCACCTCCAGATCAAACCATACACGCGCCCTGGGAGATCAAATCAAGGGCATGGAGCTCAAGAACATGCTACACCCTAGTCAACGCTTCAGCATACTATTCAAAAAGGTCAAACGGACTCAGGGTTTTTTGGGCCAGATTATTCAAAACTATACCTCCAATTTGGGACTTCCACCCCCCCCTGGTTTGCAATTTTTCATATTTTTCTTATATTTTATTTTCAATTGTTATTTTATTTTCTTTATTGTTTTAATTTAATTAATTATTTTTTACAAAATAAAAATACCTAAAAATCAGAAAAGACAAAAAATTATAATAAATGCTTTATTTTAATTATTTTCATAAACAAATTGCATGTAAATAAATTAATGTAAATTAGGGTTTTAATGTTAATTCTTTTCATAATAAAAAAATCTAAAAGATGTAAAAATAGGTTTAATTAAGGTTTTATTCCTTTTTAATTTTCTTGTTCATCATCATAATATTATCTATTTTATTTATTTTCATAATCAAAATTGTACATAAAAAAAATTTAGGTTTAATTTAGGTTGAATTTTAATACTTTCATAATAAATTTAAAAGCCATTAGAGTTAGGGTTTGCATTCAATTTTGATTTTAATTAATTCTCTTTTTCATATTAAATCTTAAAACACTAAAAACACCAAAAACAAATTCTTTTTCTTCTAATTTCAATTTTTATTCCTCATTAACTTTAATTTTTGCAAAAGGGTCCAACGCCTATATTTTTAATTGTTTAATTTCGCATATTTATTTTATTTCGCTTAAATAATTATGTACCTCTCCCGAAGCCTTGTAAATATTACTTCTCGCACTTTTCAATTCTTTAATTTCTTTGCTTTACTTTTCTGTCAAATCGGGTCCGGTTTAATTTCGGCGATGTGGACCCGCGCCATTTGTAATAGCTTTAGATTTATTTTTCCTTGCAACTTTTAACTGTTAAACAAAGCATGCAAGAATGAATGGCCATAATAAAATCAAGCGTAGAACACCAATCATATGACAAGACAAATACAAATGAAAACAACACACGAATCGCACACACCACCCCTAGGGTACGCCTCACTGTTGCCTTGACTCGAAAGGTGATCGTCGAGTAGAGGATGTCTTAGTAAGTCCTCATGATCCGGGAACCTGGCATGAGGGTAGCTTCTAAGGTGTCTTCCTATTGCTCCGGTGATCACCATGTCCCGAACCTCGAATTGACCCGAACACCTCCAACGGTGGTGCTACCTACCTCTCAATGGTGGGATGGCACTACTTCAAAGGACATTTACACAGACGAATTCCTTAGGGTAGGTAGGTTCTCGTAGATACTTGCTCTCTTCAAAAACAAACAAAAATCTTTTCACACCGACACTTTTCAAAAGCTTTCAAAGCAATTTTTCAAACACTCTGACACAAGAGTCGAACTGAAATTTTCAAAGAAACTTTTTTAAAACCCACAATTGAAAAGCAAAACAATTTTGAAAACACAAATGAGCAAGTATCTAAGAGCCCATGGATAACCATGGATAGAAAAGGTGCTAACACCTTCCCTTTCTATAATCTACCTCCCGAACCGAGAGCAATCTCTTTAAGGAATTTTTCTGTGCTTTTGTCCTTTCCATTTGGAGAAAATAAAAGACGGTGGCGACTCTTGCTTCCGCGACATTTCGCGAACCAGCGTTAAACAGTCAGTTCCAGATCCACCGATCACAGTACCAAATCTGACCTAATTTTTTCAGAAAGTACAACTCTAAAATTCCTTACTACTCAGTCAATATTAATGAAATCTAAGGACATGGTCATCTTCAGGGCTATGATGTCTACATTTTATATTTGAAAATAGAAGCCTAATAATGCATATATGAAGAGAATAAAAGTCATAAATTTTACCTCAAAACTGGAAATTATGTTCTGCAAATGAGCTCACATAAAGGTGTTTTAATGATTTGGTTAGCTTCAATGAACCTCCAAGAAGCTATTATAATGCTCAACTTGTGCTGAAAGTGTTTGGATTGTTCTAGAGAAGTAAATGTGCAAGAAACTATTTTAGAAAATGGAAGATGGTGATGGAAGTGTTACAAAACTGTAACAGGGATTGTGATAGCTTCTATATGAGGCGAGGAAGCTTTGTGAATGGTTTGGCCAAGAAACGCACGATTGAATCTGAAGATGGGTGTGTAAAGTCAAAAATGACACAAAAATGAAAGTTTTAGGCAATTTCTGGCTTGAGGGAGTTTGGGAGTGTTTGAGGGCTTGTAATCTCCTGTCTTAGCTCAAAAATATTGCTTCTATTTATAAGAAAGAGGTTTGGAGTGCTCAAACTGATCAGATTTCAAAATCACATGTTATGCCTAGGTTTCTTGATTTTGAAGCAAAGTTGACAAACATCTTTCCAAGACATGGTACAAGGATATCTATAGTGGTTAGAAGATTTCAACATTTTTCTTATGGCTTGTAGCTGAAGTGTGTGCAGAAGGAACAAGTGCAAAGCTCAAGGAGAGTGAACTTTGTCATTAAAGTGAACTTTTCAAGAATGAATATGTTACTTTCTTCCCAAAATGGAAAATTGTCTTGGACAATGCTTGAATCACTTGGATAAAGGCTTAATAAATTGTGTAAACCATTAATTATGGAGTGAAACAAAAGTTTGAGGCCTGCAAAGCAAAGATTATGTAGCATGGCCATGGATTTGGTTATGTGTTCATCACAAAATTGCCTTGTAATTAGAGCATGAAACTCTAACTTCATCTCTTCGATTCTCCTAGATCAAGAATGATATCAATGAGTTCTTGGAATTTTTAGAAATATTGTAACATCCTCCATAACCTTCATGTTGGACATATTTGAAGAATCAACTTGGAACTATGTGAAAAGTTGCCATGAAGTTGGTACCAAAAATCTGCCTAAAACACTCAAAATTTCACTAAGTGTTTTTTATACCATGTACATGAATTTATGAATTTATAACTTAAAATACAAGAATTTATAGAACTTAAATCCCATTGAGATCTACAACTTTCATGTTGGAAGTTTTTCTTGAATCATCTTGCATCTTGGTGAAAAATTGGCATAAAGTTATGAAAAAAATGTTTAAAACACTTAGAAAAATTTCTAAGTCTATGAAACTTTGACTTTTTAAAATGAAATTTTAATTTCTTGATGATAAAGTTTCATATTTTTTCATTTCTTGATGAAATGTGATCTTTGAAACTTAATTTTGATTCAAAAGTCAAAGTTTGACTTTTCAATGTACAATTGATTTTTCATTAATTGACCATATTTCAACTATCAATCATTTGATCTTGGGAAATGAATTGAACCATGAAAGTAGGTTAATATGAGGAATTTGAATCTTTGATATCATGTTTCAAACCAATAAGTCATGTATTAGGTCAAAAGTCAAAAATCAAGCCTTCTCGGTCAAAACCCTAATTTTAACCATTTTGCCCTTTTGATGATCTGAGTAATTTTCTTGGGGAATTGTGATCCAAACTTGATCAAATGATACATATGAGCTTAAAATGTTGATTTGGGTGAAAAATATTGAGGTTTGACTATAAGTTGACCACAATTGACTCTTTACCCAATACAACTGATTTTAGGTCATTTGATCAATTGACTAAACAAACTTAAACTACAAGACTTGAAACTTGACATGGGCAATATTGAAAGTCCATAATGATCCATGAAATTCATATGAGGCATTAAAAGTCCAATTGTCCTTGTGAAAAACTCAAACCCTAATTTGAGGCATCAGTGTTGAGGGGATGTCTTGACCTAGTCAATCCTTGTGCAAGCTTGAGCCATTGAAGATCTTGTGGGAAATTTCTTGAGAAATGAGAGGGAAAATTTTGTGGTACAAAAGACGCTTTAGCAATTTCCGTAAGGGACTAATATCGTTTACCGAAGGCAACATCGAAAGGTCATCAAAGGACTAAGATCTTTTAACTGAGGGACTTTGCTAAAGCATCCCACGTTCGAGGGACATGACTGTTTATATCTGAGGGAAACAAGTGAGTTTACCCTATAGGTGCATGTGTGAATAGTGTTTTGATTCCAATTATTTGTCTTGAGATTAGGTTTTCTAATGTTTTGTTTTAGGTCTTGTCATACAAACCCTCATTACTAACAATAATAAGGAAGGCAGTAAATTGCGGAAATTAAATTTCCTACGCTATTACAACGCTTCGGGAATGGAGGTACAAATTTATGAATGGGGATAAAAAGCATTAAACCCTAATTAAAGCTATTACAGACCACTGAGCAGTTACAATAATTGGGAACTAAAGTCCGCGAAGATTTGTAAAATAAAGAAAATAGAAAGGAAAGTGTTTTGTGATTTTTTGATAGAAAAAGTTTGGTGATTAACCTAATTATTTGATTAATTTTCATTAACAAAAGTTTAGTAAAAACCTAAAGAAACTAAATTAAATTTAATAAATGAAAAAAGGTCAATTAATTTAATTGATTAAAAAAGAAAGTTAGCTTGTTATCTTAATTAAAAAACCTAAGTCTAAATTAATTTGAATTTTAAAAAAGAAATTAATTGTTAGAAAATATTTTTGATATTTTATTTAGAAAAATAATTGAAGTATAAAACCTAGTTCTAATAAAATAAAATCAAAGTGATTAAATTAATTTTTATTTGTCAAAAATTAAATTAATTAATTAAAAACCTAAATCTAATTTTTTTAATCATTTTTATGAGTTTTTCTGATTTTAAATAAAATTATTTAAAAGAAAAGAAAATAGTTAATTAAAAAACAACAAAAGAATTTTAATATGCCTGAGTTGTAAGCAGAATGGGGGGGTATGGAAAAACAAAAATAAAAAAGCCCAAATCAGGGAGCCTAGGTTGCTGCGCTGGATCCGCTGGAGGTGACCTTTAGGAAGTGCATCATGGGACTTGCTTTTGGTGTATTGGATCTCTATGTATGATTATCTGATGGTTGTAACATGAGGATGCATGGCGCGAGTATATGGCTTGCCTGCGCTGAATCTGCAAGGAACAAATATGTGAAAAATAAAAGGGTACTACTGGGGCTCGAACCCAGGTCCGTCTAGTCATAGTGCGCTTGTTTTACCACATGGGTGGTTGTTTCATCCAGTTATGAAACAACACCCAATAAATATATTACAAACCCATTTTTCAAATTTAAAATTCTGCCTTCTTCTTCCTCGCTGCACAACATAACAACAACACCATTGTTGATTCCCTAAAAGCTTCATTTCTCAACCATGTTAAAAAATGTAAACACCAAACTTTCTTGAAATTTAAACACGAATTCAACCATATAACTTATGAAAGCTATAGGTTAAAGATGAAAGCGAATTTTGTTTGGTACCAAACTGAAAACCTAATATTCCAGAAAACTCAATTCCAAAAATATCATCACACAATCAACATAAATGAAAACTAAGGACATGGTTAGTTTCAGGGCAATCATATCTACATTTTATCTTTTGAAATTGAAAGCAAATGATGTGTGTGTATAAGGATTTAAAAGTTGGAGAAACATACCTCTTGAAGTGAAAACTAAGAACACGTATGGAGGTTTCCAGGTGCAAGTAAATGGTTGATTAATCTTTCTTGGACCTCCCTGAAGTTATTCCAATCCTTAATTTTTGCTGAAAGTGTTTGAATCTCCCCAACCAAGTCAAGTTGCAATGGTGAAAAGTGGAAATGGTGTATGATGATGGAGTGATTACAGAAGTGAAACAGGTGTTTGGATTACTTCTATATGGTGTATAGATGATGTTTGAATGATAAAAATGGAAAACGCACGAGTGGATTGAGAGTTTGCTTTTTAAGGCTCAAGATATGCACTAATGGAGTTTTCTTGGTGATTCTGAGTTTGAGTGTGTTTGAGGGCTTGTCAAATCGTGCCTTGGATTGCAAATGGCCTCTCTATTTATAGAACAAAGGTTTGAGGGCAAGGGCTGATCAGGTTTGCAAGTTCACAAGTTATGGTTTGGAAGCTTAATTTTGAAGTAACTTTGAATAACATGGTTCTAATGCAATGTAAGGTGGTTGGTAGGCTCAGAGATGTTGCTTCTTGGTGCTAAGATGTTTTGAAGTCAGAAGCAACAATGTATGGGCTCAAGGAGTGGACTTTTGTGATTAAAGCAACTTTACTAGAATGGAAGTGTGACCTTTCTACCTTAAATGGCAAGTAAGCTTGGACAAAGCTTGAATCACTTGGATAATGGCTCAAAAGTGTGTGTAATATTCTGATTATGGATAGGTTTGAATGTTTAGATGCCTGCAAAGTGAGACTATGTAGAATGGTTATGAGATTTGGTCATGAGTTCATCACAAAAATGACCTATAGTTCAAGTTTGACATGCTATCTTCATATCTTCGAAACATCTAGCTCAAGCATGATAAATTTAGGTTTTTGGACATTTTGGAAAGCGTGAAAAATTATTTACAGATTTCATGTTGACTACTTTGGCTAAATCAAATGGGAACTTGGTGGAAATTGGCCAAGAAGTTAGGATAAAAAACTGATCAAGACTTGTTTGAAATTTTTTCTAAGTGTTGGATAAAAAACGTCATAACTTCATGGGCTTATATCTCTTAAATTAAGCACTTTTTGAGGATCACCCCACATTAACAAAGTTGTAGAATTAATCAATCCCTAAAACTTTCATGTTGAAAGTTTTTCTTGAATCAACTTGTATCTTGAGGAAACTTGCTTGTGAATCTTGACTTTTTTCTAAGTGTTTGAAAATCTTGACTTTTGACTTTTGTTGACTTTCTTGATTCTTGATGACAATGTTTGATAGTTTTTAATGTTTTGATGATTATTGATTTTTGAATTCCAACATTGACTAAAAAGTCAAAGTTTGACTTTTGTGTGACTGTTGACTTTTCATCAATTGATTCAATTCTTTAACTATCAATCACTTGCATATTTGGAAATGTCTTGAGCCATGTAATTAGGTCAATATGTTGTATTTGAGCTCTTAATATCATGCTTTAAGCCATTAGGTCATTCACTAGGTCAATAATCAATGATCAGTCATCTTCAATGAAAACCCTAATTTGCAATTTTTTGACCTGTGATGATTTGAAGGCTTTATTTGAGGAATCATGGTCAACCCTTGATCAAATGATGAATATCACATCAAAATGTTAATGTTGACAAAAAATCTTGAAGTTTGACTGTATGTTAACCATAATTGACTTTTTACCCAATACAATTGACTTTCAATCTTTTGAGCCATTGACTGAGCAAACATGTGATGCAATACTTGAAAATTGACATAAGCATTATTAAGGACCTATGATGAGCCATGAAAGTAATTTGAAACCCTTGCAAACAAATATTCTTTGAGAAGCACCAAACCTTAGTTGAAGACCCTTGCTTAAGAGGAGGTTTGACCAGTCAACTCTTGAGTGGCTTTGAGTACTTAAGAACTTTGTGAGTATGTTTTTTTTAGAAAATGCAAGGGAATGTTTTGGGGTTCAACAACTTCCCCTGTTCAATCTTCTTAAACCTGAAGAGTTAGATTGGCATGTTCGCCATTCGTGACTTAAATGTAGAAGATAATTGAACACTTAAGTGCCCAGAAATTTTCATTCGCACGTGCGTAAAGTAACGTCGTTGGTTGATTATACTAGAAATTGGCTTAAATATGCCATTTGGAGAGATGATGGAGAGTTTTTGGAGATGGGCTTATAGATGCCATCCAAAGTAATCGTTGATAGAACATAGACTATGTCTATGCTTGACTTCGACTAGAAGAAGTATCAGAATAAATCTAGGCTCAATTTAATCTGAGCAGAAGAGGTCTTTTGAATTTAACTGGAAGAAGTATCACAATAAATCTGCGGTTGATTTAATCTGAGCCAGAAAATGTCTACTGGAAGAAGTATCAGAATAAATCTATTATCGATTTAATCTGAGCCAGAAGATGTATTCGTTCGTCTTTAACTGGGAGAAGTATCAGAATAAATCTTTGGTCGATTTAATCTGAGGCAAAAAGTGTCTACTGGAAGAAGTATCATAATAAATCAATGGTCGATTTAATCGGAGCCAAAAGAGGTCTTTTTGTTTTTTAACTTGAAGAAGTATCAGAATAAATCTATGGTTAATTTAATCTGAGCTAGAAAATGTCTATTGGAAAAAGTATCAGAATAAATCTATGGTTGATTTAATCTGAGCCTGAAGATGTTTGTGTTCGTCTTTAACTGGAAGAAGTATTAGAATAAATCTTTGGTCGATTTAACCTGAGCCAGAAAATGTCTACTGGAAGAAGTATCAGAATAAATCTATGGTTGATTTAATCTGAGCTAGAAGATGTCTTTTTATCTTTAATTGGAAGAAGTATTTGAATAAATCTATGGTTGATTTAATTTGAACCAGAAAATGTCCACTAGGAGAAGTATCATAATAAATCTATGGTCAATTTAATTTGAGCCAGCAAATGTCTTTTGGAGAATGATCCTCTGAGGAAATTGTTGAAATAGCCCTTTGTCAGATGTAGCCTTGGAGAAGACTGTCGGGTCATATAAGTAGTTGATGACGTTTGTCTGTTGATTGATCTTTCCTGAAAAGGTAAAGAGTTAGTTGTGTGCAATGTCATGATGTATGAAATGCATTGCATAATGATGTTCTTAAAATAAATTAGACTCTGCTATATGCGTTTCGTATGCATATTGTGATACGGTGGGAGAATAGACTTGGGTGTTTTATGTTTTATCGCAAATGTTGCGGTTAGCAAGAGTCACCACCGACTTTTCTTTTATCCAAAAGGAAAGGCTGAAAAGAACAGGAAAGACCTTTGAGATTATTTCTTGAGTTCATGGGGTAAATTATGAAAAGGGAAGGTGTTAGCACCCCTTTAATCCATGGTTATCTATGGGCTCTTAGTTGCTTGCTAGATCACCTGCTTTTGTTTGAAAATGTGCTTTGTGTGGTTTTTGAAAGTATTTTGAAAAGGCGCCTTCGTTTAGGCAAATTTTGTAATAGTTCTCGTTCGTAAGAACATATACAAAGTGTTGAGCTTTTGAAAATGTTTCAAGTTTGGAAAATATTTTGAAAGTGTTTTTGAAAGTGTTGGTGTTTGTTTTGAAAATAAGCAAGAGTGTTTGATTTAAAATTGAGAAAGAAACTAGGAACAATCTACCTACTCAAAAGTCTTAGTTCGTTTCTTCCTTTCCTTTGATATTTCTATCTTACCATTGATTTGGTAAGAAGCCTCGTCTTTGTATGTAAAGGGACGGGCGTGGATCATTGTATAACCATGATAGCAATGTTGTGAGATATCTTAGCATTTTCTCTTGAGGGACTAAGATAATTTTGAAAGGCAACATTTATAGCGTTTGTTGTACCCCAAAATTTTCCCTCCCATATTTCTCAAAACATTTCAAGAAAGATCCCCAAGTTGCTCAAGGTAGTCCAAGGGTTGGCCAGAAAAGCTCTCTCCTAAGGCAGTCTACCTCAAATTAGGGTTTCATGTTGCATCAAGATACTTGAGTCCAAGGAACCCCAAATTCCTAACATGGTCCTAATATGTTCTCAAGATCATCCATGTCAATTTTCAAGCCTTGCAGAGGAAGTTTGCTCAGTCAATTGCTCAAAGGCCTGAAAATCGACTATGCTAGGGCAAAAGTCAACTGTGGCCCACATACAGTCAAACTTCAAGATTTTTGGTCAACATCCTCATTTTGAATTATATTTCATCATTTTATCAAGGTTTGATCATGATTCATCAAGGATTGCCCATAATTCATCAAGACTCAAAAGTTGCTAAATTAGGGTTTTATAGGAAAAGTCAACTCAACTTTGACCAAGCATAAATTTCTTATACTTTATGATAAATGAACCATCCAAAGCTCATTTTGAAGAGGATGCAATTCCTTACAATCCATCTTCATCTCCCAAGTTCAAAATATGCACTCACAAGAAGTTATGAATTTGGACATTATAGGTCATTTTGGAAAGTCAACAAAAACACCTTTTGGGTCAAAGCTTCTTACATGAACATGGAATATCCAATTGATATGAAACCAAAGATTTCTCTTAGGGGACATCCTAAGATATCTAAAAAATCCAAGAACACCCTCATAAGGTTAAAATTGAGAGAGATATGCATTGTCAAAGTTGGACAATTTTTGAAAAAATGCATGAAGCAAATATTGACCAAACTTGGATTTTTTCCAAATGGGCCTATCTTTTCAAGTTTGTAACTCATTCCTAACATGGTCCACGACCTCCAAGCCCACCCATACATTTTTCTACTATTTATGCTATTTATTTTGATATTTTATTCATTAAAATTCAGAATTAAATAAATAAATAATAGAAATAATGTAAATTTTGATGTGAATCCATTTTGAGAAAGTTTTATGCTGGTTTATATCAATTGATTTCGTGCAATAACTTTTCAAATATGTCCAGGTTCATCCACATGTGAAAATGGCATAAAATCATCAAATATGGCATTTTTTTCAAATCTTGATCATGGTCTTAAAACACAACATTATGAGGGAGATTCTTTCCATGCTTTCTTGTCTCCTCATTATCCTCTATAAATATAGATCCATACAAGCTTGAAAGGGACGAAAATCCTCTCTAAAAAGCTCTCAAAAAGCTCTTCAAAAAGCTCTCTAAAAGCTCTTCAAAAAGCTCTCCAGAAATCAAAGAATTGGTGCAAGTCATATCTCGAGGTTCCGGTCTCTCTCAATTGATATCAAGCCTAAAAACATCCTCTTGAAGTCCTCAAGAGTCTTACAAGGCCCAATAACAATCCATCACACGCCTAGCACGCCCCCCATTTGACAACACCGGTTTGGAAATTTTAAACTTTGAATCTCTAATTTTAATCATATTTTATGGTATGCTAACGTTTGTTTGAGTTTATATAAAACATTTATGGATGGTTGAATCATAGGTTCCACGCAAGAATAAAAAATCACCATAGTTATAGCATGAAGCTTTCGAAGATTTGGGCCTAGGGATTTCTGATGATTCCCCCCCTTGTTTACTTTTGCTACTAGGCCCATCTTTATTTTCATGTTTTATTCATTTTATTTATTTCTTTTAATCCCTTTTACTTTTTTATCAATAAACAAATATAAAAATGACATAAAAATATATTTAAGATTTTTTTTCTTAATTAAATTTTAATTTTAGGTAAAACTTTAATTTCTTTTTGTAAATAACTTAAAAATAATTAGAATAAATAGGTTTCATTACTAACTTAATTATATTTTATTTTTTCCTAAAATAACCAAAGAAACCAAAATAGGTCATGTAATTTTTTTTATTAATTAATTTAATTAACTAATTAATTGCATATTTAATTTAGAAAACTTATTTCTTTTATTAAAAACAAAAAAAAACAATTTTTCTTTTAATTAGGTTAGAAGGGTCAAAACCTTAAATTCTCGTCGATCTTAATTCTTCTCGCGCGCTTTAATTTTATTATTTACCATATTGATGTAACTGCCTACAGTTTGTAATAGTTTAATTAGGACGTTTATTTACATTTATCGCTTTATTTTCAAAGGGTTTGTTTTTGGCTATGTAAATACCTGAAGCCTTGTAATAGCGTAGTTTAAATTCCGCACTTTAAATTCCGCAAATTATTAACTGTTAGATGTATGATATAGGGATGCATGACAAGAATGTATGATTAATTTTAAAACAGTTAGATCACCCTAAATGTGCAAAGATAAATAAACTAAAATTGAATCATTCGCACATGCGCACTGTGATACGGTGGGAGAACTGACTTGAGGTTTCGCGTTTGTATTCGCAAATGTTGCGGTTAGCAAGAGTCGCCACCGACTTTTTATTTTATCCTAAGGAAAGGTTAAAAAGCACAGCAAAAACCTTTTGAGATGTTTTCTTGGGTTCGGGGAGTAGATTATAGAAAGGGAAGGTATTAGCACCCTTTCTATCCATGGTTATCCATGGGCTCTTAGTTACTTGCTTTAGATCACTTGCCTTTTGTTTTCAATTGTTTTAAATGGTGCTTGAGTGTGTGGGTTTGAAAATATTTTGAAAAGAAGCCAATATGGTGGCAACCTTTGTAATGATCCATGTGGGGATGTATACAAAGGTGTATGTCTTTTGAAAAAGGTTTTCATTTGTTTTTGAAAGTTGTTTTGAAAGTGTAGTGATGTGTGATTTTTAAATTAGGCAAGTGTTTTGTTTTGCAAGTTGATTCAAGTAACTAAGAGGTTATCTACTCCTAAATTTCTCAAAAGGTCATTGCTATACTTTAACCCTTTTAACAAGTTTACTCCATCATTGTATTTGGTGGGCAACCTTGTGTTAGGATGTGAAAGGGACAGGCGCGGGTCATCGTTTAGACCATAATTGCAACGGCGTCAAATGTCTTTGAGCAATTTCTCTAAGGGACTTGATCATTTGTTTTTGTTTGTTTTTGAAAAGTTTTGTCAAGGGACTATGATCATTCAAATTGTTTGCTTTGCCCAAAGAAGTTCAACATGCAATGTGGCCCATTTATTTGAAGGCAACAAGTGGAATACCCTAGGGGGTGCAAGTGTGATTTGTGTGTCCATTTTCATGCTTGTTTATCTTGTATTAGGTCAAACTATTTTTTATCGTTTTTTGCATACAAACCCTAATTCTAACATGTTATCATTAGAAAGCAATAAAGTGCGAAATTAAAATTACTAAGCTATTACAAAACCAAATATGGGAAGGGGGGTACAAATGTTCAAATGAGGGATATTGACAAGAATTTAAATCTAAATTATTACATCATTTTGAATATTTGCAATGTAAATAAATTGCATAATTAAATGGAAATTAAATAAATATGTGAAATGCAAAAAGAAAGTTTTTTATGTGTATGAGAAGATATTATTTATGTAAAAGAGAAAAGAAAATAAAAATGTATTATTTTTTGGAGTATTTGAATTTAGGGCAAAAAACCCTAATTTTAAAGAAAAAGGTGTTATTTTCTAATTTAATACAACTATTTATTCATTATTTATAAAAAATAAAATAAAATGAAGTGTATTATGGAAAAAGGTATTTTTATATCAAATATTAATAAAAATGAAAAAAATCAAGTATTTTTATATTTTATCTTAAATATATTAATAATCACATATATATATATATATATATATATATATATATATATATATATATATATATATATATATATATATATATATATATATATATATATATATATATATATATATATATATATATATATATATATTAAACCCTAAATATGTATTATACACAAAATAAGTATTTATTTAATATTTTAATAAAATAAATAAAAGAGTATTTTTTTGTGTGAAATATTTTCAGAAAGTAAATAAAAATAAAAATTATATTTACATTATTTTTATATTTATTCTAATAATAGTATATATATACTTATGTACAAACAAAGAAAATAAACAAATAAATATGCATAAAATGCAAAAAATGGTGAAAAAATATTTTTAATTTTTTAATGTCATGAGAAAAAATAAACAAAGTCAACCAAAAAAGAAAAAGTCAAAAAGAGTCAGAAATGAAGCAAATGGGCTCAGGGGGTGTAAACATGGAAATGGGGTGTGAAAAGAAAATAAATCCAGGCCCAGCCCAGACCACTTCTTCTTCAACCTCTGTACAGCCTTCTTCAAGCAAAAACACGCGTTTTTTATCTCTGGATTCCTGGACTTTCAAGCAAAACTCATAACATGAAAAGTGTAGAGCATTAAGAGACGGTTTCAACCATATAAAGAACATGACCTATCTCTCTAAGATGAGGGAGAATTTCTCTCCCCCCCATTTCTGACCCAACATTTTTTATCAATGTTCAGACATGAAATTCTCTAAGCACACGAAATATAAATGAAATCTAAACATATGAGCATGTTCAGGGCTATGATTGTGACATGTTTTCTTCAAGAACCTAAAGCTAACAATGCCTAATAAGAGAGATAGAACTCCATGAATGTACCTGTTCAGTTGGAATCGAGCTTGGCAATGGAGGATGTTTCAGAGTGAAATGATGACTTGTACAGCTTCCTTGAAGTGTAAGGATGCTTTTCCAATTCCTACTTTGTCTTGAAACTCCCTGAATCGAGCTAGTGAACTCCAACTGCAAAACAGAAAATTAAAAATGGTGAAGTGGCTTGGAGGGGTTACAGGTCTGATTTTAGGACATGGTTAGCTTGCATATGTTGTAGGGAAGGTAGAGGAAAAGGTTTGGATCAAAATGCTCGAAGGGATTGGGAGTTTGCACTCAAACTGCAGGGGTTCCCCTGTTTGAGCAGTTTCAAGGTGACTTTGAGATGGAGGGTGCTTTAGATGTCCAGGACTCGTGCCAAAGCTTGGATGTGGTCTATGGAATGTGTTTGATAACTTTTTTTTCTTCTGTTCCTAAGCTGAGATGAGAGATATGATAAGTTATGCAATGTTACTTGAAAATGAAGCAAGCAATGGTCACTTTTGTTTTTAGGTCAGTAGGGGCCTCTAATCCTGCTGCATAATCTTCTCTTGATCAGAGCAACTTGTCCATAATCTTGTGCCAAGAGGATTTTGCTTGTACTTGCTTGGATTTCAAATTGACATAAAGCTAGCTTTTTACAAAAATGGATAAAGCACTTTATCTAGTTTAGGATTAATCCACTATGCAATGTTAGAACACAAAGAACATGGCCTCAACTCATTGAATATGCATTAAATTATTGAGTATGGAATGGTTCAAGGACCTGTAATTAAGCATAAAGCAAACTGAATTCAAATTTGCAAGTTTGTGAACATGTTTGGATGAAGAACAAAAGTGGATTTTTGTCAACTTGTGAAATTCGAATCTCTCAAGTTATGAGGTTGTTTGATGAGTTCTTGGACATTTTGGAAAGCTTGGAATGTGTACTACAATCCATCTTTGAAATGCAAATCAAAATTCCAAGTGGAAGGGTATGAAAAGTGGCCTTGAAGTAGGGTAGAAAACCTTGTCAAAATAGGTCAAATTTCACTAAGTTAAAAGATGGTTTAGTGCCCTTATTCAAAAAATTATAACTTGAGATACAAGCTTCAAATGAGAAAACTTTGTGAATCAAAGTTGTAGATTATGCAACAAGCTACAACTTTCATGTTTTGACTTTTGTTTGAATCCAAATGGATCATGGTGAAAAGATGGGGCAAAGTTGGGAAAAAATTAGGGTTTTTCATAACTTAGAAAAATTCTAAGTTATGAAAAATTCCATTTTCAAACCCTAATTTGCATTTTGAGATTTCTTGGTGAACAAGTTTCATGATTTGGCATGTTTTGATGAAAAATGAATCTTGACTCTTGATTTTGACCAAAAAGTCAAAGTTTGACTTTTCAGTATACAGTCAAAATTGATCAATTGACTGGGAAATTCAACTGTCAATCTTGTGTACTTGGGATCTTTTGAGCTTGATGAACATGTCAAGATAATTCCATTGATTCCTTGAGTCCATATGTGAGCTTGGTTTGCCATTGGCTAGGTCAAATAGTCAAAAATTGCCTTTGTGCAGTCAAAACCCTAAAAATGACCATTTTGCCCTTTTGGTGATCTGATCAAATTTCTTGTGGAATTGTGATCCAAACTTGATCAAATGGTTCATGTGAGTTCATAATGTTGATGTGGATCAAATTTCATGAGATTTGACTGTCAATTGGCCACAGTTGACTTTTTCCCCAATACAGTTGATTTCTAGGTCAACTGTCCAATTGACTGGGCAAAACTTGGAATCAAAACTTGAAACTTGGTATAGGTAAACCTGGGAGTCCAACATGAAGCATGAAAGTCATCTTAGGCATTTTAGGTCAAAACATCCTTAGGCAAACACAAACCCTAATTTGAGTCCACAGTGCAAAGGGGAAGTCTTGAGCAGAGGAAACCCTAACTGTATCTGGATCTTCAAAGGTCTTGTGATGAGAAAATGTTGAGGAAATGGGAGGGAAAATTTTGGGGTACAACAGTTGCCCCTGTTCAATCTTCTTGAACCTGAAGAGTTAGATTGGCAAGTTTGCCTTTCGTGACTCGAGGGTAAAAGGAGATTGGACACTAGAGTGCCCGGAAATTTGCACTCGCATGCTGGAGTCTCAACAATGTGGTGTCGGGAATGGGCTTATAGATGCCATTTGGAGAGGTGGTAGATAAGGAGACGGGCTTATGGATGCCATTTGGGGGTGTCGGTCGCATAAGAGATTCCTTTGCGAGAAACTTGTGTATTTGAGAGAGACGGATGTTTTCCTGGCTTGTTACAGGTGTTTGATCCTCAGTCTCCTGATGCAAATATGCCCTGGCTAGATACAGGTATCGAATCTACAATCGGTTGCTCACAGATGTGCCCTGGCTGGATACAGGAGTCGAATCCGGAAATAGTTGTCAAATAGATGTGCCCTGGCTGGATACAGGAATCGAATCTTCGAACTCCTCAGACGTGCCCTGGCTAGATACAGGAATCGAGTCTGGAAACTGATCACTCTCAGATGTGCCCTGGCTAGATACAGGTATCGAATCTGGAATTGTGGCAGTTGAAGATAGTCGTTTTTTGAGATTGTCTTTTTCCTGAAAAGGCAAAAACGTAAGTTGTATGCAATGTCATGATGTATGATATGCATGATATCATGATGTTCAACATGAGATGTTGTATGCGTTTCATCATGTATGTAAGCAAGATGTATGAAAATGTAAAATGTTTATGAATGTAATTTCGTCTTGGGGAAAATAAATCCTTGACGAACGGCCGGAGAAATGCTCTGTGGAAGAGATATTTGGCCGAAGTTTTGATGAGAGGCATGCAGAGGACTTCAATGATGGATTCCGCCGAGGATAATGATGATAAAATCCACTGGGGAACTCCAAAGATAAACTTTGCTTGGGAATACCAAAGATATACTCCGCTGGGGATTGAAGGAACTTTGCCGAGAGCGATCTTCCGTGGCTTTTAGCTGAGGATAACCCAGTTATAAGTCCTTATGAGGAAATAACTCTAAATAAAACTCGGGAGAGACGTTCGTGCTCCGCAGGAGATAAGCTTCCAGAATCTACTGGGGATGAGCTTTAAGACCTGCCGGGGAATGTTGTGCTTTTTCAGGATCGACGGGGAACCAACTTCGCTTGGGGAAAGTATTGTCGCATCCTGTTTTACTCTGCGGGGAATTGAGATGATTTGGCCACATTCTTCAGTTGAACCTACCTTGGTGCCTTGGCGGATAAAACAACCAGACTGCATTAGACAACTCCACATTGCCCCTGTCTTTGATGTCATTTGTAATTAATCTCTTGTTTCATATGCAAACATTTATGAATCAGCAATTTAATGTCAAATGCATATATCAAAAATGAACATTGGACGTTCTTCGCAAGACAAAACAAAAAAGGGAAACAATGGTAATTTGTATGGACAAGTGAATTTGTATTGATTTAAACTTTGCCTGTGAATAGGCGTTTTTGTACAAGAGGCTGACATCCTAGTAAGAGGACATCGCCAAATAGTATAGAGTTTACAAAAAAAAGAAAACAAAACAGCTATGTGAACAATCCCACTGGGTTCCAACTCGGCTATCGCCTTTATGTCTTCGAACGTCTCATCGCTTTGCTGCCTAATTTGAAGATGAAGCTGATTGGTCAATGCCGAAATCTGGAGCCAGATAGTTGATGCCGAATTTCGGATGCGAAGTGATCCAATGAGACATAGTGTTACGCTTTTATCCCTAACTTTTGCCTGGACCGCCCTTTCGGGTTTTCAGTCCACCGGGATACCCATTTTTGCCCAAGCCGCCCTTTCAGGTTTTCGACTTGCCGGGTGTACAGATTTTTTTTTCATTTCATCCCTTATTTTTGCCCGAACCCTTTTGGTTCGCCGGGAAGCCCTTATTTTGCCTAGGTATGTCAACCTAGCGGGTCTTTTATTTATGCGTAGTATTTTTTCACTATGTCTGCATTGGCGGGGTGAGGAAGGTCGTCACCATCCATGGTGGTTAGGATCATGGCTCATCCTGAGAACACACGCTTAACCACAAATGGCCCTTCATATGTAGGGGTCCATTTGCCCCTGGGATCACTTTGAGGAAGGATGATGCGTTTGATCACCAGGTCCCCAACTTGATACTCTTGCGGTCTGACTTTCTTGTTAAATGCCCTGATCATCCGTTTCTGATACGTTTGACCATGACAGATAGCAGTGAGCCTCTTTTCGTCAATCAGATTTAATTGATCAAGTCGAGTCTGGATCCAGTCATCTTCATCCAAGTCTGCATCTTTCATTATCCGGAGAGAGGGTATCTGGATTTCGATTGGCAAGACTGCCTCCATGCCATAGACCAAGGAGAAGGGAGTTGCTCCGGTTGATGTCCTTGCTGAGGTGCGGTACCCATGAAGAGCGAACGGTAACATCTCGTGCCAATCTTTATAGGTCACTGTCATCTTCTGCACAATTTTCTTGATATTTTTATTGGCTGCCTCTACAGCCCCATTCATCTTCGGCCGGTAGGGAGAAGAATTGTGGTGCTGTATCTTGAATTGTTCACAGAGTTCAGTGATCATTTTGTTGTTAAGATTGGTACCATTGTCCGTAATGATTCTTTCCGGGACTCCGTACCGACAGATCAGATTATGCCGGATGAAACGTGCCACGACGCTCTTGGTTACTGTGGCATAGGAAGCTGCTTCGACCCACTTCGTGAAGTAATCAATCGCCACCAAGATGAAGCGATGCCCATTGGATGCCGTTGGTCGGATCTCACCGATCATATCGATGCCCCACATTGCGAAAGGCCAAGGTGCCGTCAGGACATTCAAAGGAACCGGAGGGATATGCACCTTGTCAGCATAGATCTGGCATTTATGACAAGTTCGGGAGTGCTGGTAACAATCGGCTTCCATTGTGGACCAGAAATATCCTGCCCGAAGGATTTTCTTAGCCATGGTGTGTCCACTGGAATGTGTTCCAAATGTACCTTCATGCAGTTCCATCATGATTTTCTCCGCTTCAGCCTTATCCACACAACGTAGCAGAGTCGAATCATGATTCCGTTTGTAGAGAATGCCGTTGCTGAGGAAGAATTTTGCAGAAAACCTCCTCATGAACTTCTTATCATTGACGGATGCTCCGTCAGGGTATTCCTGAGCTTCCAAGTACCTCTTCACCTCATGATACCAGGGTTTCTCAGTGACCTTCTCAACCTCGAGCTCGCAGCAGTATGCCGGTTCATCCAACTTCCAGATTATGATTCAGGGAGCCTCATTGTCCCATTTAACTTTGAACATTGAAGACATCGTGGCTAGTGCGTCCGCTAGCTGATTCTCCTCTCTGGGGAAATGCTCAAAAGTTATCTCTTCAAAGTGGGGAAGCAAGGTCGACACATACTCCTTGTAAGGAATAAGATTCGGGTGTTTCGTATCCCACTCGCCCTTGATCTGATTGATCACGAGAGCGGAATCTCCGAAGACACTTAGGAATTTTATCCTTAAGTCGATTGCAGCTTGTAAACCCATGATACATGCCTCGTATTCTGCCATATTGTTGGTGCAGCTGAAACATAATCGGGCGGTGAGGGGAGTATGAGTTCCTTTGGGAGATATGATCACAGCGCCGACGCCGTTACCCAAAGCATTGGAGGCTCCATCAAAATGCATAGACCATCGGGATCCTTCCTCAGGTCCTTCATCCGGTCCAGGTACCTCACAGTCAGTTACCACCATGATGTCTTCGTCCGGAAAATCAAAGTTTAATGATTGGTAATCGTCCACAGGTTGGTGTGCCAAATGATCCGCCAGTACACTTCCCTTAATTGCTTTCTGAGTCGTATACTGGATATCATATTCTGTTAAGATCATTTGCCATCTCGCTATTCTTCCAGACAGAGCGGGCTTTTCAAATATGTACTTGATGGGATCCATCTTTGAAATCAATAAAGTAGTGTGAGTCAGCATATACTGTCTCAACCGGCGAGCAGCCCATACAAGAGCGCAGCAAGTTTTCTCAAGCAGTGAGTAACGAGACTCACAGTCGGTAAACTTTTTGCTCAAGTAATAAATAGCGTGCTCTTTTCGGCCAGACTCGTCATGCTGCCCCAGCACACACCCCATTGAATTGTCAAGTACTGTCAAGTATAGTATCAAAGGTCTTCCTTCCACCGGTGGCATAAGAATGGGTGGCTCTTGGAGATATTCCTTTATCCTTTCAAAGGCGGCCTGACATTCATCGTTCCAGCGTACTACTTGATCTTTCTTCAGTAATTTGAAGATCGGCTCACAAGTAGCAGTCAGATGTGAGATGAATCGGGCAATGTAATTCAGTCGTCCTAGAAAACCTCTGACTTCCTTCTCTGTTTTTGGAGTCGGCATCTCTTGTATGGCTTTTACCTTGGCAGGGTCCACCTGAATACCCCTATCACTTACAATGAAACCTAGCAATTTTCCGGATCTTACCCCAAAGGTGCATTTGTTGGGATTCAACCTTAGCTTGTATAACTTGAGTCGATCAAACAACTTCCTCAGATGGTCAAGGTGCTCCTCCTCAGTTTGAGACCTCGCAATCATGTCATCAACGTATACTTCAATCTCATGATGGATCATATCATGAAATAAAGCAACCATGGCACGTTGATAGGTTGCCCCAGCATTTTTCAATCCGAATGGCATGACCTTATAACAGAAGGTGCCCCACTGAGTCACAAAGGTAGTCTTCTCCATATCCTCTGGAGCCATCTTGATCTGATTATACCCTGAAAAACCATCCATGAAGGAGAACACCTTGTGTTGAGCTGTATTGTCAACAAGGACATCGATGTGAGGTAGGGGGAAGTCATCCTTGGGGCTGGCCCTGTTCAAATCCCTGTAGTCGACACACATTCTGACTTTACCGTCCTTCTTCGGTACTGGCACCACATTGGCAACCCACTGAGGGTAAGAAGTCACTGCGAGGAACCCGGCATCAAACTGCTTCATAACCTCGGCCTTGATCTTTTCAGACATCTCTGGACGCATCCGTCGAACTTTCTGCTTTACCGGAGGGCAATCTTCCTTGGTTGGCAGGTGGTGAACTACAATGTCGGCGTCCAAACCAGGCATATCTTCATAGGACCAAGCAAAAATCTCCATGTAGTCTTGTAGCATCTGGATCAATCGTTGCTTCACGCTGAGCTCTAGATTGGCACCAATCTTGACCTCTTTCCTATCTGTCTCAGTACCCAAGTTAATTGTCTCCACAGGCTCTTCATGTGGTTGAATAGCCCTCTCTTCCTGGAGTAGCAGTCTTGCGAGTTCACCAGGCACTTCGCAATCATCTTCACCTTCGTCTTCGGCTAAGTTGATCGGATTTTCGAAGTCATAACTGGCGGTAGCAGAGCTGTTACCAGTGAGATCCAGAGTGGATTGAAACCTGTATAAGTGAGTGTGTGTAAATATAGCTGTTTCACAATATATATAACACAAAAAGGAAAAGAGCAAAAGATTTGAAATGCAACAAACGTCCAATGTTTTGATTGATGATATATGAAAATGTCATACAAAAAGCCCTCACAAATGGAGCTACGATGCCCCGGGTAGGACACCGAGCCAACAAAGTTTTAACATATTGTTTGTTACAAATTGGAAATCAAAAGAAATCAATTACTGCGTGACAAATGTGATAGGGGTAAAATCCTTTGCCGTCCAGTTGCTCGGTCCATTGCTGGCAGTCGGGTAGATCCAACTGTCAAACTCTGCTTCCTCTACATCCTCCTCGATAGCATTCACCCTTGAGCTGGAAATAAACACCGGAGCCTTTCCGATCTTCTCTTTGCGCACCGCCTTCTGAGCCTCTGTAGTAAAGCCTAGCCCAAACTTGTCGTTCTTCTGAGTGAAGTCAGGAAGCTGACCCCAGTGTGCACAATTGCCTTTCTGAACCACAGCCCGGGCATCCCTTAGGGAAGCCATCTTCAAGGAATCATTCTCTTCGGCCATTGTCTCTGCAGCTGCTGAAATTGGATGCACCTCCTCGAAATGCTGGAAGGGGGTTTCAATAAACTCTCTGTCCATCTCGATGTACCTGAAGGAATTCAAATGGCTCACCATATACTCCTCTTCTCCTTGCACAGTGACGATCTTCCCCCTGACGGGATACTTCAGCTTCTGGTGCAAGGTGGAGGTCACTGCCCCAGCTTTATGGATCCAAGGTCGACCCAGTAGACAAGAGTACGATGGACGTATATCCATCACGTAAAAGGTAGAGTCAAACACTTGAGAGCCCACACGAATAGGGATGTTAACCTCTCCATGAACCATCCTTTTGGAACCGTCAAAGGCCCTGACGATGATATTGCTGGGTTTCAACTCCAGGCCTTCATAATCCAGACGATCTAAAGCCTTTTTTGGTAGAACATTCAAGGAAGAACCAGTATCCACCAATACATGTGCCAGAGTAGTGCCCCTGCATTCAATAGAGACATGCAGGGCATCATTGTGGTCTCTCCCTTTTGCGGTCAGGTCAGCGTCTGAAAAACCCAAGCCGTTGTCCGCCGTTAGATTCGCTATGCAATCAGTGAACTGGACTGCAGACGTCTCCTGCGGCACATGGGCCGTCTTGAGAAATGAGATCAAGGCCTTAGCATGGGCCTCGGAGCACAGCAATAAGGAGAGCAGGGAGATCTTGGAGGGCGTATGCCCCAGCTGCTCGACAACATTAAAATCACTCTTCTTTATTATTTTCAGAATCTCCTCCATTTCTTGTCGGGAGGCCTCAACATTTATGGGTATTGGTGCCTCCATCCGGGCAGGCTCTTCTTCAATCCCTTTGCCCCGAGCATTTGATGACTCGGCAGCAGGGGAAACAACTTGATCAGCAACAGGATCAGGTAAACTTGTATGTTTTATAAGGAGGGGTTTTCGAATAGCGGGCGGTGCAATGTCAGGCGAGAAGAGCCTGCCACTGCGGGTGACTTTGGCTGGACCAGTGATATCGCAGATACTGGCACTAGCGTCGAATTCTTGTTTGATTCCATTTACATACACGTCTGCCCCATAATGCCAGGGGACAGCTTTATCAGATACGTAGGAGAGGGGTCCCGGAACAGTAATGATCACAGGCGCAACTGTCATGATTTGAATAGGCTTCTTCGGGGGAGCCCTGATTGGATTTTTGAAGATGGTAATCACAGAAACTTCTTTCATCGGAACCAATTGAACAGCAGTCTTTTTGAATAGAATTTCCTTGCTATCCATTAGGCCTTGGATGCCTAACCTCAGCAAGGGACAATCGGATAGGGAAATAGCACAGAACAGGCAACCTTCGCCGCATCCCGGAAATAAACCGGCCCGCAGTAGGTTCTTCTTAACAGTCTTCAGAGGGGTAACAACTTCATCTACCGAAACAGCGTACACTTCTTCCTCAATGGCATTTACCCTATGCTGGGGCATAGGAGCCGTTACAACATTTGGTCTTTCTGGCGCTTCAAACTGAATTTCCTTTGCGTCGATCAGATCTTGCACTTTGTTTCTCAAGGCCCAGCAATCATCAGTAGTGTGCCCGGGACTATCAGAATGATAAGCACACCGGGCATTTGGGTTATACTTAGGAGACGCAGTGTTGACGACCTTAGGAGCTTCTTTGGGGGTCACCAGGTTGGTGGATAACAGTTGGGGCAAAATTTGAGATAATGTCATACTCAGTCGGGTATACTGCCTCTTGGGCCTTTCGCTTCTTTGTTGATTGTACTGCTGAGGAGCAGCAACAGGTTTGGAGATGACCAAAGCATTGACGGCTTGGCAACTTTCGGGCTTGACTTGTCTTCTAGGACCATAGACGGCACTTGCTTCTTTCTTAAACGGCCTCTTCTCAGCACTTGTAGAGGCAGCCTTCTGTATCTTGCCTGACCTGATGCCAGCTTCAATTCTTTCTCTCGTTAATATCAAATCTGTAAATCCAGCGGAGGAGTTACCAACCAAATGATTGAAAAACGGACCAGACAACGTCCCCAGAAACATATCAACCAGCTCTCGATCAGTTAATGGAGGCTGCACCCTGCCAGCCAAATCTCTCCATTTTTGAGCGTACTCTTTGAACCCTTCACCCGTTCCTAGAGACATACCCTGAAGTTGGGTACGCGTAGGAGCGAGATCAGAATTGTATTGGTATTGTCTGTAGAATGCGGTTGCCAAATCTTCCCAGTGTCGGATACTGGTTCCATCTAATTGGTAGAACCATTCAAGCTGTGACCCCGAGAGGCTATCTTGGAAGAAGTGAATCCAGAGGTTTTTATCCGCCGTGTAAGGTTGGATTTTCCTTACGTACGACCTCAGATGCAGCTTTGGGCAGGAGACCCCATCATATTTGGCGAAGGCAGGCGCCTTAAACTTGTGTGGAATTACTACCCCAGAAGATAACCCCAAATCTCCGAAATCCAGTCCTGGCACGTTCTGAATTTCCATGGCGCTTAAGCGGTCTTCCAATTGCTTGTATCTGTCAGCAGCAGGTGGGTATTGTTCGTCGTTATAGTCCGTCTCGTTGTCGGAGACTGCGGGACTAGGAGCTCCTCCCCCTTGGGGACTGTTTTTCTCAGCAGAAGAAGTGGTTGGATCAGCTTCGTTGTGGAGTGTGTTCCCAAATCTGCGTCCGGTGTTGAACAATGCGGTCCTCTTTTTCTTCTTCTTCTTCATGAGTAGAGTCTTCAACTCTTGCTGACCTTGGGCTAGGCTTAGGACCATTTCTTGAAACTGTGCACTTTGGGCCTGAAGGGCCTTGATAGCCTGCTCACTGGATGAGTCTGGATTCATGATGACTGTTCAAACAAACAGCGAAGAAGGTTAAGCAACCTGTGAAATAGGGTACCTGCTATGCATATGGTGTAATGGAATGCGTATGTTTTATGTTTTCAAAGACAAACAAGATTCAACTTTGTAGACAAAAAGGGAAACACACTTCATTAGATTAAAATTTTCAATTGTTCAACAACTTGCCCTTAGGCATTACAGGAATGAAAAGGAAATAAAACTACAAAAGGAAACATCAAAGCTCATCAATGCTCCCATGGCCTCATCTTTTCAGTGCTGATGTAGTTGTTCAGGACCCGTTCTTCCTCCAATTGCTTAGTCAGCCTCTGGATCTTTCTTTCCTGCTCGTTGAACTTCTCCCGATAGAAATCCCGTTCTTCCTTTAGCTGTGCCCAAGATCTCTTCATTGTATCAAAATCAGTGGGTATCTGAGGAGGGAGGACAGTTGGAGGAATCCCATCTTCAACAGGAGACTCAAGAATGAGAGGTCTAACAGCTTCGTAGGGCATACCTAACTTCTGAGCACGGATGCGGACCCATTTGCAATAGGGCTTCAATGGCAGAGAAGTCTTTGGTCCTAACTCATGTGGGTCAGCTTTGTGAATTCTGTCCCAAGCTCTAATGAATCCCTGGCGTAGTTTGTCACTGTCTGCCTGAAACTCAAAATGGAAGTGAGGAACCAACATCTCATGAGGCCCATCTCCTCTGGCTCTTCCAAACTGACGGAGAGCTAAACACGGATTGTAAGAGATTCCTCCTTGGATACCAATCAACGGGACATTAGGGTATTCTCCGCAACGGTCGATAACAGCTACCTCATCCAAACCTCTGAGAGTCCAGGTGATGTCACTATCAGTGAGAGACATTAACCTCCGAGCCCAGCCTTTTCCTTCATCATTCTTCAGCGCGAACTTAGGAAGGTGCGAAATAAACCACCTTACTAGCAAAGGAGCACAACACCACGGAGTTCCCCGTTTTCGAGCAGTACGAGCATAGAGTTGTTGTAGAATATCACCCAAAAGAGTGGGTACCGGATTCCGAGACATGAAGATGCTTATGACATGGATACTGATAAAGGTGTCAGGGTTGGGAAACAGCACCAGACCATAGATCAAAAGAGCTAGAACATCCTCATATGCCTTGAAGTCCAAGTCATTCCAGAAATCATTAGCCTTGCCAACCAGAAATTTGACCAAAAAGTCCTTGACCCCATTTCTAGTTTCCCAGTTGGACAATATCTCTTCTTTGGTCAAGGGGAGAATTGCAGCAATCTCTTCAGGCCTAGGAGTCTTTTCCAAACCAGTGAAGGGAGTTTGTTCCAAGACAGGAATCCCAAGCAAATAAGAAAATTCTTCCAGGGTAGGAACCAGCTGGAAGTCTTGGAAGGTGAAACAGTGATGCAGAGGGTCATAAAACTGGGTCAGAACACTTATCAGTTGTTGGTCCCATTTTGCAGTGATCAAGCCAAGGAGAGAACCATGTCTGTTGATGAAGGAGGTAGTGTTTGGAATCCTTCCAACCAGATCCTTGAGTAAAACTGGTGGTTGAACAAAGTTGAGCCGGACAGTATTTCTACGCACGGGCATCATAATGTCCTATAAAACAGAGCAAATATGAAACCTTTTTGTCTTTGAAATGGGTTAGCCTTTTATACAGGATGCATGCAATGGTATGATGGCATGATGCTATGATGAAGCACAACACAAATATTCACATAGGCAAATAAGGCACACAAGTCACACAAGACACCCTTAGGTTTCAGGCCAGCATGAGTTTCAGGTATTACCCTCTTTTGGTTTTGTTGGTTAAAACCTGTCCTATCAAAAGTAACCGGGTTCTAGAGGATCTCAAATCATTGGCTACCCTCAATCGGTCATAACTCCAGCATCGCAATCTTTTCTCGCGGCCAGAACCATCTCGAGAGTTTAGCCTCAATGAGTGTAGCATACTGCTACTGTCCTAATAGCCAAGTTGGTCAATTTAGGGTTCTAAGGTTGGTTGGTGTTTAATGACCCCTTAGAAGACCTATATTCTCCCCGTTGCAACACAAGGGATATAGGTACAGACTAAGATGCCACACCAACGTAGCCACTGCTTCACCCATGTCGGTCTACGCCGGACAGGTCCCTCACAGATTATGCTACCTAAAAAGGGTATTTCCCAGATCCGGGTTAGGATCTATGAAACTCCGATGCAAAGCCCACAAATGTAAAAGCAAACAAGACAATCAATTGAAAACAAAGGTGATCTAAGCCCTAAGGTTACTCCACTTTTAAAGGTTTCCCCAGCAGAGTCGCCAGTTCTGTGATACGGTGGGAGAACTGACTTGAGGTTTCGCGTTTGTATTCGCAAATGTTGCGGTTAGCAAGAGTCGCCACCGACTTTTTATTTTATCCTAAGGAAAGGTTAAAAATCACAGCAAAAACCTTTTGAGATGTTTTCTTGGGTTCGGGGAGTAGATTATAGAAAGGGAAGGTATTAGCACCCTTTCTATCCATGGTTATCCATGGGCTCTTAGTTACTTGCTTTAGATCACTTGCCTTTTGTTTTCAATTGTTTTAAATGGTGCTTGAGTGTGTGGGTTTGAAAATATTTTGAAAAGAAGCCAATGTGGTGGCAACCTTTGTAATGATCCATGTGGGGATGTATACAAAGGTGTATGTCTTTTGAAAAAGGTTTTCATTTGTTTTTGAAAGTTGTTTTGAAAGTGTAGTGATGTGTGATTTTGAAATTAGGCAAGTGTTTTGTTTTGCAAGTTGATTCAAGTAACTAAGAGGTTATCTACTCCTAAATTTCTCAAAAGGTCATTGCTATACTTTAACCCTTTTAACAAGTTTACTCCATCATTGTATTTGGTGGGCAACCTTGTGTTAGGATGTGAAAGGGACAGGCGCGGGTCATCGTTTAGACCATAATTGCAACGGCGTCAAATGTCTTTGAGCAATTTCTCTAAGGGACTTGATCATTTGTTTTTGTTTGTTTTTGAAAAGTTTTGTCAAGGGACTATGATCATTCAAATTGTTTGCTTTGCCCAAAGAAGTTCAACATGCAATATGGCCCATTTATTTGAAGGCAACAAGTGGAATACCCTAGGGGGTGCAAGTGTGATTTGTGTGTCCATTTTCATGCTTGTTTATCTTGTATTAGGTCAAACTATTTTTTATCGTTTTTTGCATACAAACCCTAATTCTAACATGTTATCATTAGAAAGCAATAAAGTGCGAAATTAAAATTACTAAGCTATTACAAAACCAAATATGGGAAGGGGGGTACAAATGTTCAAATGGGGGATATTGACAAGAATTTAAATCTAAATTATTACATCATTTTGAATATTTGCAATGTAAATAAATTGCATAATTAAATGGAAATTAAATAAATATGTGAAATGCAAAAAGAAAGTTTTTTATGTGTATGAGAAGATATTATTTATGTAAAAGAGAAAAGAAAATAAAAATGTATTATTTTTTGGAGTATTTGAATTTAGGGCAAAAAACCCTAATTTTAAAGAAAAAGGTGTTATTTTCTAATTTAATACAACTATTTATTCATTATTTATAAAAAATAAAATAAAATGAAGTGTATTATGGAAAAAGGTATTTTTATATCAAATATTAATAAAAATGAAAAAAATCAAGTATTTTTATATTTTATCTTAAATATATTAATAATCACATATATATATATATATATATATATATATATATATATATATATATATATATATATATATATATATTAAACCCTAAATATGTATTATACACAAAATAAGTATTTATTTAATATTTTAATAAAATAAATAAAAGAGTATTTTTTTGTGTGAAATATTTTCAGAAAGTAAATAAAAATAAAAATTATATTTACATTATTTTTATATTTATTCTAATAATAGTATATATATACTTATGTACAAACAAAGAAAATAAACAAATAAATATGCATAAAATGCAAAAAATGGTGAAAAAAATATTTTTAATTTTTTAATGTCATGAGAAAAAATAAACAAAGTCAACCAAAAAAGAAAAAGTCAAAAAGAGTCAGAAATGAAGCAAATGGGCTCAGGGGGTGTAAACATGGAAATGGGGTGTGAAAAGAAAATAAATCCAGGCCCAGCCCAGACCACTTCTTCTTCAACCTCTGTACAGCCTTCTTCAAGCAAAAACACGCGTTTTTTATCTCTGGATTCCTGGACTTTCAAGCAAAACTCATAACATGAAAAGTGTAGAGCATTAAGAGACGGTTTCAACCATATAAAGAACATGACCTATCTCTCTAAGATGAGGGAGAATTTCTCTCCCCCCCATTTCTGACCTAACTTTTCATCAATGTTCAGACATGAAATTCTCTAAGCACACGAAATATAAATGAAATCTAAACATATGAGCATGTTCAGGGCTATGATTGTGACATGTTTTCTTCAAGAACCTAAAGCTAACAATGCCTAATAAGAGAGATAGAACTCCATGAATGTACCTGTTCAGTTGGAATCGAGCTTGGCAATGGAGGATGTTTCAGAGTGAAATGATGACTTGTACAGCTTCCTTGAAGTGTAAGGATGCTTTTCCAATTCCTACTTTGTCTTGAAACTCCCTGAATCGAGCTAGTGAACTCCAACTGCAAAACAAAAAATTAAAAATGGTGAAGTGGCTTGGAGGGGTTACAGGTCTGATTTTAGGACATGGTTAGCTTGCATATGTTGTAGGGAAGGTAGAGGAAAAGGTTTGGATCAAAATGCTCGAAGGGATTGGGAGTTTGCACTCAAACTACAGGGGTTCCCCTGTTTGAGCAGTTTCAAGGTGACTTTGAGATGGAGGGTGCTTTAGATGTCCAGGACTCGTGCCAAAGCTTGGATGTGGTCTATGGAATGTGTTTGATAACTTTTTTTTCTTCTGTTCCTAAGCTGAGATGAGAGATATGATAAGTTATGCAATGTTACTTGAAAATGAAGCAAGCAATGGTCACTTTTGTTTTTAGGTCAGTAGGGGCCTCTAATCCTGCTGCATAATCTTCTCTTGATCAGAGCAACTTGTCCATAATCTTGTGCCAAGAGGATTTTGCTTGTACTTGCTTGGATTTCAAATTGACATAAAGCTAGCTTTTTACAAAAATGGATAAAGCACTTTATCTAGTTTAGGATTAATCCACTATGCAATGTTAGAACACAAAGAACATGGCCTCAACTCATTGAATATGCATTAAATTATTGAGTATGGAATGGTTCAAGGACCTGTAATTAAGCATAAAGCAAACTGAATTCAAATTTGCAAGTTTGTGAACATGTTTGGATGAAGAACAAAAGTGGATTTTTGCCAACTTGTGAAATTCGAATCTCTCAAGTTATGAGGTTGTTTGATGAGTTCTTGGACATTTTGGAAAGCTTGGAATGTGTACTACAATCCATCTTTGAAATGCAAATCAAAATTCCAAGTGGAAGGGTATGAAAAGTGGCCTTGAAGTAGGGTAGAAAACCTTGTCAAAATAGGTCAAATTTCACTAAGTTAAAAGATGGTTTAGTGCCCTTATTCAAAAAATTATAACTTGAGATACAAGCTTCAAATGAGAAAACTTTGTGAATCAAAGTTGTAGATTATGCAACAAGCTACAACTTTCATGTTTTGACTTTTGTTTGAATCCAAATGGATCATGGTGAAAAGATGGGGCAAAGTTGGGAAAAAATTAGGGTTTTTCATAACTTAGAAAAATTCTAAGTTATGAAAAATTCCATTTTCAAACCCTAATTTGCATTTTGAGATTTCTTGGTGAACAAGTTTCATGATTTGGCATGTTTTGATGAAAAATGAATCTTGACTCTTGATTTTGACCAAAAAGTCAAAGTTTGACTTTTCAGTATACAGTCAAAATTGATCAATTGACTGGGAAATTCAACTGTCAATCTTGTGTACTTGGGATCTTTTGAACTTGATGAACATGTCAAGATAATTCCATTGAGTCCTTGAGTCCATATGTGAGCTTGGTTTGCCATTGGCTAGGTCAAATAGTCAAAAATTGCCTTTGTGCAGTCAAAACCCTAAAAATGACCATTTTGCCCTTTTGGTGATCTGATCAAATTTCTTGTGGAATTGTGATCCAAACTTGATCAAATGGTTCATGTGAGTTCATAATGTTGATGTGGATCAAATTTCATGAGATTTGACTGTCAATTGGCCACAGTTGACTTTTTCCCCAATACAGTTGATTTCTAGGTCAACTGTCCAATTGACTGGGCAAAACTTGGAATCAAAACTTGAAACTTGGTATAGGTAAACCTGGGAGTCCAACATGAAGCATGAAAGTCATCTTAGGCATTTTAGGTCAAAACATCCTTAGGCAAACACAAACCCTAATTTGAGTCCACAGTGCAAAGGGGAAGTCTTGAGCAGAGGAAACCCTAACTGTATCTGGATCTTCAAAGGTCTTGTGATGAGAAAATGTTAAGGAAATGGGAGGGCAAATTTTGGGGTACAACACGCACTCCTAGGGTACACTCCCACTTGGTTGCCTTCGGTAAACGGTCATTGAGTATAGGATGATTTAGTGGTCTTCCTTTTGTCCAAAGATCATAGTTGCCTCGGGAAGGTTGCCTCGGATATTGTTGCCTCGGATAAATGACCTAAGACATTAGGGTTATTACTAAGACGTCCTAACATTGCTTTAGTGACCGTACGTCCCTTTTGAATTGACCCTCAAAACTCCAACGACGGTGCTACCTACTCACTAATAGTGGGATAGAGTTGTCTAAAGGAAACGAATACAGAACGATTCTTTTTTCGAGTAGGTAGATTAGTTCCTAGATACTTGCTCATCCAAAACAAACTTTTTTTCACACTTACACTCCTTTACAAACAAGTTTTCAAAAACACTTCATTACACTCTTGAAGACAGAAGCAAGAGTTAAATCGAAGTCAAAACAAAAACTTTTCAAAACCCACAAACACAAAGAAAACAATTTTGAAAATGATGAGCAAGTACCTAAGAGCCCGTACATAACTACGGATAGAAATGGTGCTAATACCTTCCCTTTCTATAATCTACCTCCCATACTCAAAAATATCTCGAAAAAGGAATTTTTCTGTGCTTTTTTCCTTTCCTTGTTGGATAAAATAAAAGTCGGCGGCGACTCTTGCTTACCGCGACATTTTGCAAAAACAAACGCAAAATGCAAACCAGCAAAATTTCCTTAACGAAATAGGGAAACCACGTCCCGGTTCTGGCCACTGTATCACAGTGTCGTCAAGGGACTATGATCTTGTATTTTTTATTGCTTTTGGCTAAGATATCCCACATGCATAACATGGCCATTTTGGTAAGGCAACAAAGTGGAATTACCCTAAGGGTGCAAGTGTGCAAATGTGTTGATTTACATGCATTGTTTTGTCTTGAATTAGGGTTTGCTAACTTATTGATTTTTATCTTTCCATACAAACCCTAATTTACTAGCATTTTTATATAAAGCGATAAATTGCGAAAAGTAAAAATACTAAGCTATTACATCATTAGGGGAGGGGGTGTACAAATTTACAAATGGGGATTTTGCAAGAAAATTAAATCTAATTAACTATTACAACCATATTGAATAAATGTACAATAATTGAAAAATAATGTACAAATGCAAAATAGAAAAAGAAATGATTTTGTTTGGTTTTCATGAAAGGGTTTTAACCTAATTAAAGAAAATGATTAGTTAAAATAAAAAAAAATTAAATTTAAACTAATTAAGAAAAGAATTGAGTTAAAAATGATTTTTAGGGTTTTTGTTAAAGGTCTTAACTTAATGAAAATAAAATGAAGATTAATTAAGAAAAAAGAAACCTAATTTCTAAGTTAATTTTAGTTTATAAGAGAATACTATAATAATTAAACCTAATTATCTAAATATTAGTTATTAAAAAAAAGAAATTAAATTTATTAAAAAAAATGTTTTTTAGTCTTTTGTTTTATGAAGAAAATAAAATATATAAGTGTAAATAATAAAATAAAAATATTTTTATATTTTTTTAGTAAAATAATAATAACAATAATAATAATAATAATAATAATAATAATAATAATAATAATAATAATAATAATAATAATAATAATAATAATAATAATAATAATAATAATAATAATAATAATAATAATAATAATAATAATAATAATAATAAGAAGAAGAAGAAGAAGAAGAAGAAGAAGAAGAAGAATAAGAATAAGAATAAGAATAATAAAAATAATGAAGAAAATATGAAATAAAAATAAAAATAAAGGGAAAATAAATAAAATGGAAAATACAATAATGGGCCAGGGGTGTAAACATAGTCAGGGGGGTTAGAAGAATAAAAAAATGAAAAGCCCAACCAAAAGGCGCAGGTGCTATAGCTGAACAAAAAAAGAGTGAAAAATATGAAAAATTAACAAAAGGGTACCATTGGGGCTCGAACCCAGGTCCCAAAGGTTAACAGGCGCGCGCTTTACCACTGAGATAGCTATACACCCGTTCATATAAAAAACAACAAATATATAATATAAATCAAGTCCTGAATGAACTTCATCTTCAACCTCCAGCCAAAGAACCTGTAACTCATTCATTTCTCATCCATTCACAAAACTTCCAACATCAAACTTGTTAGAAATTTCCTCACAATTCTAAATATGTAAATAACTTAAGTTAACTCTCAAAGATGAGCATGAATTTCTAACAGTACCAAATTCTGACCTAAATATTTTCAGAAGTTCAAACTCAAAATTCTCCCTACTCAAGTAACATACATGAAATCTATGGACATGTATAGTTTCAGGGAAATGATGTCCATATTTTATCTTCACAAATGTAAGCCTAACAATGCCTAAATGAGAAGATAGAATTTCAAGAAAAATACCTCAAAACTAGAAATCGTGAAATGAGTTTGAACTTGATTCAAGGTGCTGCAATGATCAGGTTAGCTTCCTTGAGTCTCCAGGAAGCTAATGCAATGCTTAGCTTGAGTTGAGAGTGGCTGAAATGACCTGGATAATGTCTAGTTGCAGACCCCTATTTTTTATCTTGGACAATGGTGAAAATGGTGTTACAGTTTAAGAACATGGATTTGGATGAGTTGTATTTAAAGTAAGGAAGCTTTTGAGATGATTTGGAGAAGAAACACACGAGTGGTTTGAGAGATGGGAGTTTTTTGGTCAGGTTCTGCATAACAATGGAGTTTTTGTGCAATATGAGTTTTCAGGGAGTTTGGGAGTGTTTCAAATCTTGCCTTTGCTTGCAATAGACTTGTGTATATGTATGGAAAAAGGTTTTAGATCAAATGCACTCAAGACTTATGAGTTTTAGCCTTTTGGCTATATAACTTGCTTTTGAAGAAAAGTGAAAAGACAAATCTCCAAGTAATGTACAAGCATTTTCTGAGTTCCAATAGGCCTTAGACACATTTCTTTTGGTTTATAGGGATTCTGTGTGCAGAAAGAACAAGTTAGAAGCTAAAGACAAGTTGACTTTGTGATTAAAGAAACTTTTCAAGAATGGAATGGTAACTTTGTGCCATAAATGGAAATGCAACTTGGATAATGGCTCAAATTCTTGGATCATAGCTCTAACAATTGTGTAAACATTTAATTATGGAGTTACAAACAAGTTTGAGGCCTGCAAAGCAAAGATTATGCAGCCTAGCATGGATTTGGTTCATTTGTTCTTCATAAAATGGCTTGTAATTCAAGTTTGAAAACCCTAACTTTTTGTCTTCGATTATCCTTGCTCAAACATGATCTCAATGATTTCTTGGACATTTTTGGAAAGCATGTAACATCCTCTACAACCTCTATGTTGGACATTTTTGAAAATTCATCTTGGAACTATGTGAAAAATTGTCATGAACATGTATTCACAAAATCATAACTTGAAATCCATGAATTTCTAGGAGAAGTTGTGTTATACAATGTTTTAGATCTCATTGATATATACAACTTTCATGTTAGAAGTTTCCTTTGAATCATCTTTCATCATGGTGAAAATTTTGCTCAAAGTTGTGGAAAAATATGAAGTTTTCAACACTTAGAAAAATTTCTAAGTTTAGAAAATTTGAATTTTCAAAATGAAATCTTGACTTTTTGATTTCTTGATGAAAAAGTTTCATATTTTGACATGTTTTGATGAATTGTAATCTTTGACACTTGATATTGACTAAAAAGTCAAAGTTTGACTTTTCAGTGTACAGTTGACTTTTGATCAGTTGATTGAAAAATCATCTGTCAATCAATCAATCTTGAGAGATGTTTTGAGCCATGTCATTAGGTAAAAATGATTAATTTGAAACCTTGAGATCATAACTTAAACCAATCAACCATTTGCTAGGTCAAAAATTAGAAATTGCACCTTCTCAGTCAAAACCCTAATTTTGACCATTTTGCCCTTTTGATAATCTAATCAAATTTCTTGAGGAAATGTGATCCAAACTTGATCGAATGACATATGTGAGTTCATAATGTTGATATGGATAAAAAATTATGAAGTTTGACTATAAATTGACCATAATTGACTTTTTCCCTAATACAACTGATTTTAGGTCAATTGATCAATTGATTGAGCAAAAATGTGATCCAAGACTTGAAACTTGACATGAGAAATCTTGAGAGTCCAAAATGATCCATGAAAGTCATATGAGCCACTAAAAGTTCAATTGTCCTTGTGCAATCTCAAACCCTAGTTTTCTGTCATTAGTGCTTAAGGAGGTGTCTTGAGCTGATCAACCCTTGTGCAGTCTTGAACCAAAGGAGATCTTATGAGATTATTTGATAAATGAGAGGGAAAATTTTGGGGTAAAACAGCTGCCCCTGTTCAATCTTCTTAAACCTGAAGAGTTAGATTGGCGGATCCGCCATTCGTGACTTAAAGGTGGAAGATGATTGAATACTAGAGTGCCCAGAAATTTGCACTCGAAGATGTATTGTGAATGGGATTATAGATTCCATTTGGAGGAATGTTGGTAAACACTAGAAGAAGTGTCAACATAAATCTTTGGTCGATTTATACTAAAACTTGATGTTTCACCTGTGGGACAAAAGGTTAGTAAAATGCAGATGTATGCATGATGTTCACAAGATGAATGAGATCATCCTAAATGCATTTTGTATGTATATGTCATGATGTATGAATGTGAGATGCATGTTTTTGTTCGGGAAAATAAACCCCTGACTGCTGCTGAGGAGTTCCTGGGAAGTTGAATCCCGGATCGCTGTTGGGGGTGAAGAGTATACATATCTTCAAACTTTGTTGAAAGGATGCTTCCGCTGAGGAATATCTCTTGAATGTCAGCTGTTATCTGGTAAGCTCACAACTTGTTGAGAAAGAGGAAGTCAAATGCTATCTGGTCGGGTTCCAGGCTTCACGGTAACTTACTAGGGAAGATATAAATTAACTGTTATCTGGTCGGATTCCAGGCTTTTCAGAAAATTTCTTGAAATTGAATAGTTATATGGTCGGATCCATGCTTTACAACAAATTGCTGGGGATAAGTAAGTTAACTGTTATCTGGTCATATTCCAGGCTTTGCAATGACTTGAAGTGCTAACTATTATCTGGTCGGGTCCAGGTTTCATGGTTTTTGGAAAGTTGTAATATTATCTGGTCGGGTCCAGACTTCATAGTGTCTCTCTGGGGATCATAGTTAGTTGTTATCTGGCCGGGATCTAGGCTTCACAATAACTTACTTAAATAGACAAAATTAAACTGATATCTGGTCAGGTCCAAGCTTTACAGTAACATAATGACATTGAACCGCTATTTGGTCGGATTCCAGACTTTGCAGATTTCTGAGATGGATGAGGTTAATTGTTATCTGGTCGGGTCCAGGTTTTACAATAAACTGCTTGGGGATTTTAGTTGTTATCTGGTTGGAATCCAGGTTTCACAACAAACTTTTGAGTGGAATTGTTATCTGGTCGGATCCAGGCTTCACAATAATTGTCTTAAAAAAGATGAAGTTGAAAACTTATATCTGGTCGGATCCAGGCTTCACAGTAACTTGTTAGGGTAGAGGCAAACTCTACCGGGGAAATAAGTTAAACCTTGGTCTGGTTGAGTCCAGGCTCTTTTATATCTTTAAAGGGTTAAACTATTATCTGGTCGGGTCCATGTTTTATAGTACCTGAAAGTTGTACTAATATCTGGTCGGGTCTAGGCTTCAAAGTATCTTTTGGAGATAGTAAAGGTTTTGTTGACGACTTTACTAGGGATTAGGGGTTGTGTCCCTATGATTTAAAATAGTCTGAAAGGAAAACTCAAGCTGGAGAGTGTAGACTCGCTGGGGAGGACACACTTAGCTTGGGGAGGACATACTCAGCTGGGGATAACAGGCTCAGCTGGGGAAGATAGACTATGTCGGGGGAATACAGACTCGCATGAGGAGGATAGACTAAGCTGGGGAATTTTGTGGTTCCTTGATTGTTGTATGTTGGGGAAATAAACCATGTTGATGAATACTTGATGAACTGCTGACGAAGTGAGTTCTTTGAGTAAGAGGTCCACAAGACTTCTACTTATAGGATTCAACTTAGCTGGGGAGAGAGCTGCCAAGAGATTGAGACTCTGGCTGGAGATCAACCTATGCAAAGAGACTTCGTGGGTAACTCTGTTGAGGATTGGTTTACCGTTTTGTGGGGATAATGCTAATGAAATAACTCTATGGGGATATTCCAAATACATTAAAGAGATGTTTGTTGTTGCTTAGAAGGACACATGTGCCAAATAGTTTTAATTATGTTCATATGCATATGTTCGTTCAATTTTAGTCATTGGACAATTTATGCATTCAAAACAAAAATAGAAAGTTTGCACTTCAAAGTATATTTGTATTGATATTTTACCCATGAATAGGCATTTTTTGTACAAAGAGACGGAGATCCTAGTAAGAGGGAATCGTCGAAAGGAAAACAAAGACTGAAAACAAAAACAAATAGCCATGCGAAATGATCTCATTGCATTCTAACTATACTATTGCCCCAATTTCTTCGAATGCCCCTTGTCGTTAGCAGAAGTTGATTGGATTGATCTTCGACCGTTTGAACCCAAGACTTGGTGATAAATTTGACTGTGGTGATTCCACGGGACATAGTCATACGCTTTCAATCCTTAATTTTTACCTGGACCGCCCTTTCGGGTTTTCAGCCCACCAGGATACCCATTTTTGCCCAAGTCGCCCTTTCGGGTTTTCAACTTGCCGGGTGTACAATATTTTGCATATATCCATAATTTTTTCCCAAACCTTTTGGTTTGCCGGGATGCCCTTATATTTCCTAGGTGTGTTAACCTAGAGGGTCTCTTATGCATAGTATTTTTTAACTATGTCCGTGTTTATTGGATGTGGGAAGTCTTCACCATCCATGGTAGTCAGCATCACGAAACCGCCAGAGAACACTCTCTTGACAACAAATGGACCTTCGTAGGTGGGAGTCCATTTGCCTCTGGGGTTTCCTTGTGGAAGAATGATGCGCTTTATCACCAAGTCACCAGCTTGATATATTCGAGGCTTAATCTTTTTGTTGAAAGCCTTGATCATACGTTTTTGGTACGTCTTACCATGACAAACAACAGCCAGTCACTTCTCGTCGATCAAATTCAAATGATCCAATCTTGTATGAACCCACTCGTCTTTGCCCAAGCCTGCTTCATTCATAATCCTTAGTGAGGGAATCTGAACTTCCATTGGAAAAACAACTTCCATGCCATAGACTAAGGAAAAGGGAGTTACCCCAGTTGATGTTCTAGTTGAAGTACGGAAGCCATGAAGAGAAAATGGTAACATTTCATGTCAGTCCTATAGGTTACTACCATCTTTTGCATAATCTTCTTAATGTTTTTGTTGTTCGTTTCGACTGCGCCATTAATTTTAGGTCTATATGGAGAAGAATTGTGATGCTTGATCTTAAACTGAGTGCAAAGCTCAGTAATTATAGCATTGTTGAGGTTAGTCCCATTGTCGGTGATGATCCTTTCGGGGTTACCATAGCGGAAAATGAGGTTGTGTTTGATGAATCTGGCTACTACATTCTTGGTGACTGAGGCAAACGAGGCGGCTTCATTGATGGATGCTCCCTCGGGATACTCTTGTGCTTCAAGATATCTCATCACCTCATAGTACCATGGATTTTCTACATTAGTGTCAAGCTCACAACTGTGTGCAGGTTCTTCGAATATTTCAATTGTAATCATAGGGTCTTCGTTATCCCATCTGACCTTGAACATTGAAGACATGGTTGCTAAGGCGTCGGCTAGCTAATTTTCTTCCCTAGGGAAGTGCTCAAAAGTGACCTCTTCTAAATAAGGAATTAGTGATAGCACAAGTTCCTTGTAAGGGATGAGATTAGGATGCTTAGTGTCCCAATATCCTTTTACTTGGCTAATCACTAAAGCGGAATCCCCAAACACACTCAAATGTTTGATCCTCAAGTCAATTGCAGCTTTCAGACCCAAGATGCATGCTTCGTACTCAGCCATATTGTTCGTGCAATCAAAGCATAGTCTGGCGGTGAAAGGAGTGTGGCGACCTTCAGGGGAGATAATGACAACACCAATTCTGTTACCCAAGGCGTTGGAGGCCCCATCGAAGACCATAGTCCATCAGGATCCTTGTTCAGGTCCGCCATACGGTCCAGGTTTCGCACAGTCGGTCACCAGCATGATGTTCTCATCCGAGAAGTCAAAGTTCATGGACGGATAATCATCAATAGCTTGATGGGCCAAATGATCTACTAGTAGGCTTCCTTTGATGGCCTTTTGTGTTGTGTATTGAATGTCGTACTCAGTCAAGATCATTTTCCATCTGGCTATCCTTCCAGAAAGAGCAGGTTTCTCGAAGATGTACTTGATTGGGTCCATCTTAGAAATTAACAAAGTGGTATGATTCAACATATACTGTCTTAGCCGACGATCGGCCCATGCCAGAGCGCAACAAGTTTTCTCGAGCAATGAATATCTGGTTTCACAGTCGGTAAACTTTTTGCTCAGGTAATAAATAGCATGCTCTTTTCGGCCAGACTCGTCATGTTGGCCCAAAACACACCCCATAGAGTTCTCTAGTACTGTGAAGTACATGATCAAGGGTCTTCCTTCAACTGGAGGCATAATAATAGGAGGCTCTTGTGCACATTCTTTGATTTTGTCAAAGGCGTCTTGGCACTCATCATTCCATCTGACTACCCGATTTTTCTTCAAGAGTTTGAAGATGGGCTCACAAGTGGCAGTAAAGTGAGATATGAAGCGGGCGATGTAATTGAGACGACCCAAGAATCCTCTAACTTCCTTTTCATAATGAGGGACTGGTATTTCTTGGATGGCCTTTACCTTGGAAGGATCAACTTCAATGCCTTTATTGCTGACAACAAAACCTATAAGCTGAAGGGGTGAAAAACACAAGAAGGGGGGGGGGGGGGGGGGGGGTTGAATTGTAAAACTGGAAACTTAAAGCAAATGACAAGATATTTTTATCCTGGTTCGTTTGATCTCAAACTACTCCAGTCCACCCGTCAAGGTGATTTCGCCTCTCTCCAACGAGGTCTTAATTCACTATATTCAACTGAATACAAATCTGCTTTAACAACTGCTAAAGCCTTCTTGATTCAAACCACAATCCGGTTTGTCAAGGCAACACTTTCTTACAAAGGTATAAAACAAATGTGTGTGAATGTTTTCTACAAAACTATATCACAACTGTGATGTATACACAAATTAAGCTTAGAAACTTAGAATGCTAAACACTAATGGAGTATCAGAGTTTGTTGGTTTAGCAAAACTGGTAGATGAAGATTATTGATCAGCTTTGTGCGTGTAGAGAGTTTGGAAGCATTAGCCATTATAATCTTCGAAGCCTGGTTTATATAGCACTTGAGAAGATGAACGTTGAAGCAAATATTCTTGATTCAATGCTAATAACAAGCTTTCCTTTTTGAGCAGATCTTGTCTAGAATGAAGCCGTTGGAATTAATTGGCGTTCAATGCACAGTACCGTTGCTTCTTCAATGCACGTTCTGGCTTGGCTCATTCTGATTCTGCTTCGCTGCTGATGAACTATTGTTTCTGTATCAGAGTGTTTACGCGCAGTTCTGTTCATCAAGCTTCAGCGTGTGCGTGAGTTGATCATCTGATCTTCACGTTCTGATTCAGCAACTTCTGATGCTGGTGTATCAAATCAAGTTCTGATGCTGATGAAGCGATCTTGCTTATTTTAATCAGCATATCTGCAAGTCAGAGCATAGTATTTTTAGGCAGCATATAGTTCAAACATGGAATATATAAATACCATATCTTTTCACTTTGTTATCATCAAAACTTAAATATAGGGTACTAGATTCAAACATTGTTCTAACAATCTCCCCCTTTTTGATGATGACAAAAACTAGATATTTTAAATAAATAATAACGTGAAAAGGTATCTAGGAAATGTTTCAGAGTTAAGAAGTAAGAGGAAATCAGAGTTTAAGAGATACTCCCCCTGAGTTTGTTACTTCCCTTTGATATGCGCGTTCTTCAGGATAAGATCTTTTTCTATCTTTGAACATCAGATTAAGAGTCTTTGACTTATCAGAGAGCAGAGCTTCAGAGCTTTTCCTGTCAGAGCTTTGCTTCGGATCAGAGTGTTAGGACGATCAGAGCTTCATATATCAGAACTTCATATTTGATCAGAGCAACATGAGCTTCTACATTTTGATCAGAGCATCTAGCTTCTAGTCTTCATGAGCTTCCTTGTGCCTGTAGACTTAAAAACAAAACAGAAAAACATTTCAAGTAATAGAGTTAGAATGTTTGAGAGTTTCTGTCTAGTTAGCCGTTTATTGATTTTAAATATCATTCTTGTTCTCCCCCTTTTTTTCAGCAATCAAAAAGTGCTGGTGATGTGCTAAAACGATTTAGATCAGAAAAACAAATTATATAAAAATAGTTCATGATCAGAGCAAAATAGCGTTACAAAACATAGTCAAAACAATACATCAGAAAATGAAGAAAACATAGAGAGTGTCATGCATGAAAAAAAATTTAAGGTTGTGGGGGCATGCGTGAGAACAGGCTTTCCAGCATTGCTTGAATCTTTTCAGAAGTTTCATTCTGCTTCTGAACCATGGTGACAACAGTGTCAATCTTGCTGTCCTGTACATTCATTCTTGCTTCCATCTTCTGATCATTCTCTTCCATCCGCTGCTGTAGACGCAAGTCATTCAGCCTTAGTTCTTCCAGAGCCTGCCTGTCCAAGGCAGCTTGAGAACTTTCACAAGGAGGAAGCTTCTCAGAACTTTCAGCTACATCTTCTGCTGGATTTTCTTCCTGAAGGGTCTTGTCTTCTTCTGATGGTTGCACCTATGCAGCTTGCTCTTTCTCAGACCAGGATTCACTGTCCAGAGGGAGCACAACTTCTTGAGGCAGCTGACTCTCAACTTCCTTCAGCAGCTTGCTAAAGTTCTGTTGAGCCTGCTCATAGTTGACGTCCTGCAGCTGGAGGGCTTCAGCACGTACCCATACTCTGAACTGTGACCAGAGCTGATCAGAAGCAGCTGGGTCGATCATCCCCGGACAGACTTGCTTCAAAGAAGCAATCCATTGCAGCATACCTGTTTCAAAATTCAAGATACCAGAGCCAACATCTGGTTGCTTTGGTTTGGGTATGGCAATTTTGTGTCTAAGATCAGCAAGACGTTCAAGACTTGTTAAGTCAATGAAAGTTCTGCTGGGGTTTTCAGCGGATTGGTTTTCAGAGGTTGAACAGGAAGTGTGCCAGATTGATCTTCACCCTCTGATCAATAAAGTAGATCAGAAATTGCTGATCCACGTTTATATAATCAGGAGAGCTTGTTGGCTTCCTGTGATTGAAACAGCCCAGAACAATCTTGGCCCATACTCTGCAGTGATCCTTCAGATCCTTAATTTTGCTGCTGGGAAAGCCAAGAGTGAAAATGCAGTTTGCTACCACACCTATATCAGGGCATCTGTCGGCCATGTCCACACAACGGACTCCACCACCACTTTGACCAATTAACCTAGCAATGAGGTCTTCAGAAATTATTATCTTCTTTCCCATGACAGAAGAGATGACTAGATGTTTATGAATCTTGGCGTGAATCCAAAATTCCTTGACAAGCTCTAGGAAAGTTGGTCCAACCAACCTATCGAAATACCTCTCCCACTTTTGAGCCCTAACTTCCTCAGTTAGGTCAAATCCATTATCCTTCAAACTTTCGAAATCGATGATTAATTCAGAGAGAACCTCAAGATTCTTTACCGGTGTGAGAAGAGTTCTGGTAGGCACCTGATATTGCTCAGAAGTTTCTTTCTTCTGATTCCCTGCAGAAATGCTGGAGGATGCCATTGTTCTCACACAACAAAGATTTTAGAGTGATTTGAGAGAAAAGGTTTTGAAGGAGATAAACTCAGAAATATGCAGAAAGTTCTTGAGAGATTATGAGAAAGCGTAAAGAGTAAGAATGAAGAATAATGTGCTTAAATAAAGTTTTCAAAAATTATTTTGAAAAATTAAACGTTTTTAAGAGAGAGAAAAAAAATAATGATTGCCATTAACAAGCGTGATTACTCTGCATTAAATGCTTGCTGATTTTGGGGGATTTGAGAAAGATACTTAAAAACGGTTACCAGACATGTGTCTCAATGCACCCAATCAGCGCTTTCCTTTCTCAGAAGCGTGCACGCGTTCTGCTTCAGGGATTTGCTGATGATTGGATGACACTTGTTTGATGTAGTGATCAGCACGTCTGTCTTTGAGATTAGACTCTCAGATCTTTAGACTTGCATCTGATACAATCTGCATGTTCTATCTTTCTGAAAGAAGATTGATCAGAAGTTCACAGTAATATAATTACATTCTGAATATAAATACATGGAATTAAAACATTTTCATTCTGGGCATACTTTCATGCTGAGATGTTTCAGAATGAAATTAAACCTATCTTCTGAAAGGGGTTTAGTAAAGATATCAGCCCATTGATGGTCTGTATCTATAAATTTCAAGTTTAAAATACCTTTCTGAATATAGTCCCTAATGAAATGATGTTTTATTTCTATATGCTTAGCTCTAGAATGTAAAATAGGATTCTTACTTAAGCAAATAGCAGAAGTATTATCACAAAGAATAGGAATGTTACTCTCAAAAATCTGGAAGTCTTCAAGCTGACTTTTCATCCAGAGCATTTGTGTGCTACATCCAGCTGCTGCTATGTACTCAGCTTCTGCTGTTGACAGAGCAATTGTTGATTGCCTTTTGCTGGACCATGAGATCAGATTTTCTCCCAGAAACTGGCAGCTTCCAGAAGTACTTTTACGTTCCACTCTGTCTCCAGCAAAATCAGCATCACAGTAGCCTACTAAGCTGTAATCACTAGATTTTCTATAAAACAAACCCAGATTAGTAGTACCTTTCAGATACTTGAAAATTCGCTTAACAGCTGTTAAGTGAGATTCTCTAGGATCTGATTGGAATCTAGCACAAATACATACGCTGAATAAAATATCAGGTCTTGAAGCTGTCAGATAAAGGAGAGAACCAATCATACCTCTGTAGACTTTCTGTTCTACGCTTTTGCTTACCTCTTCTCTTTCCAGAATGCACGTGGGATGCATTGGAATCTTTGATGGCTTACATTCTGAGAGGTCAAATTTCTTCAGAAGATCTCTGATGTATTTGCTCTGATGAATGTAAGTTCCCTCTGGAGTTTGATTAATCTGAATTCCTAGAAAGAATTTCAGTTCCCCCATAAGGCTCATCTCAAATTCTGCCTGCATACACTTAGCAAATTTTCTTCCAAGAGAAGGATTAGTAGAACCAAAAATAATATCATCAACATAAATTTGACAGACTAAAATGTCACTCTTAACTGTTTTACAGAATAGAGTAGTGTCCACTTTCCCTCTGGTGAATTCATTTTCAAGCAGAAAGTTACTTAGCCTTTCATACCAAGCTCTGGGAGCTTGTTTCAGACCATACAGTGACTTTTTCAGTTTGAAAACATGTTCTGGATGTTTTGTATTTTCAAAACCTGGGGGTTGGTGAACATAAACTTCTTCTTCTATATAACCATTTAAGAATGCACTTTTGACATCCATCTGATACAGAGTGATGCCTCTATTAACAGCAAATGAAATTAAAAGTCTGATAGATTCTAACCTGGCGACTGGGGCAAAGGTTTCTGTATAGTCTATCCCCTCTTGCTGACTATAACCTTGTGCAACCAGTCGTGCCTTGTTTCTGACGACTTCACCTTGTTCATTAAGCTTGTTTCTGAACACCCATCTTGTTCCAATGACGTTGAATCCTTTTGGTCTGGGAACGAGATCCCATACGTCGTTTCTGGTGAATTGATTCAGCTCTTCTTGCATTGCCAGAATCCAGTCATTGTCCAGAAGTGCTTCATCAATAGAAGAAGGCTCAATCAGAGACACAAGTCCCATAAGAGTTTCTTCAGAGTTTCTGAAGCTTGCTCTTGTTCTGATTGGATCTTCCTTTCTTCCTAGAATAGTCTCTTCTGGGTGATCCAAACTGCTTCTGGGTAATCTCTTCTGAGGTTGATCAGCAGCAGTTGTAGGATTTCTAGCATTGCTTCTGTCAGACGTTGAAGGAATGTCTGTGTTGAGAGCTTCTGATGACTTGTCTTCAGAACCTGCAAATTCAATTTCTATACCTGCAAGATTTTCATTCTGCTTTGACTTTTCAGAGTCAAGCTTGTCATCAAAACGAACACTGATTGATTCTTCCACAATCTGTGTTTCTGTATTGTATACTCTGTACCCTCTTGAGCGTTCAGAGTATCCTAACATAATACACTTCTGTGCCTTAGAATCAAACTTGTTCAAATAATTCTTTGTATTTAACATATAGCAAGTACATCCAAATGGATGAAAATACGAAATGTTGGGCTTTCTGTTCTTCCACAATTCATATGGAGTCTTTTCCAGAATAGGTCTTATTGAGATTCTATTCTGAATGTAGCACGCTGTGTTTATTGCCTCTGCCCAGAAAGTCTTAGCAACGTTTGTCTCGTTGATCATGGTTCTGGCCATTTCTTGCAATGTTCTGTTCTTTCGTTCTACAACTCCATTTTGTTGGGGAGTTCTAGGACAAGAGAAATCATGCAGAATGCCTTTGTCATTAAAGAATGACTCAAAATCTTTATTTTCAAATTCTCCACCATGATCACTTCTGACTTTAACGATTCTAAGATCTTTTTCATTCTGAACTTGGTTACAGAAGGTAACAAACACAGAGTGTGACTCGTCCTTGTGTCTTAAGAACTTTACCCATGTCCATCTGCTATAGTCATCTACGATTACTAACCCATACTTCTTGCCACTGACAGAAGCAGTCTTAACTGGTCCAAATAAGTCAATGTGCAGAAGTTCTAATGGCTTAGAGGTAGAAACAACATTTTTGGATTTAAAAGATGGTTTTGCAAATTTGCCTTTCTGACATGCTTCACACAGAGCATCTAAATTGAACTATTTGGAAGTCCTCTGAACAGATTGAGTTTGTTAATCTGAGATATTCTTCTCATACTAACATGCCCCAATCTTCTGTGCCAGATCCACTGCTCGTTGTTAACAGACAAAAGACATTTTACGTTCTGACTCTTTAGTTCAGAAAGTTTGATTTTGTAAATGTTGTTTTTCCTCTTTCCATTAAACAGGATAGTCCCATCTTTCTGACTAACAGCTTTACATGATTTTTGATTAAAGATTATATCATAACCGTTATCACTTAATTGACTTATGGATAACAGGTTATGCATCAATCCATCTACAAGCAGAACATTATTAATAGAGGGAAGATTTCCGTTACCTACAGTTCCAGAGCCAATTATCTTTCCCCTCTGATTGCCTCCAAAGCCAACGTGGCCTCCAGGCTTAAGTTCCAGGCTTTGGAACATATGCCTTCTTCCCGTCATGTGTCGTGAGCAGCCAGAGTCCAGGTACCATGACTGGTGTTTCTGACTTGCTGCTAAAGATATATGCAACATGTATTATTTTATCCTTAGGTACCAAGATTTTCTTGGGTCCTGACTTGTTAGTTTTACCAAAACTCTGGTTGAATTTTGGTTTCACAGAAAGCTTACTACTAGTATACTTGATGTCATGTGTGTGACCATACACAAAGTGTGAATTTAAAGGAGTGTGTTTAATGGTTAAATCCATGACATTCTTAGGTGTAGGAACCTTACCTAGGTATCCTATTCCTTTCCTGCCGTTTCTGCTAACTCCATAGATCATTGAAGCCATTCTGCTTCTATCTATGCTTTTAGCAAGGAACTTCTGGAAACTATGATCATACTCCTTGATGATCTCATCAGCGTTGCTGGGAGTTTCAGAAATTGGTTCCTTCTGAGAGTTTTGTAAAGAGTTTTCTAATTTTAAAATTTTATCTCTCAGCTCAGAGTTTTCCAATTTGAGACTCTCAGACTTATTAGAGTCAGATTCAAGAGTCCTTTTCAGGTCTCTGAATTTAGCTCTAATCTGCTGATAACGTTCCAGAATTTCATTGAGGCTTTCAGCAAGTTCAGCCTTTGTAAAATTAACAGCGAAGTTAGGGAATACCTCTTCTGTGTCTGATTCTGAGTCTGAGTCAGAAGCTTCACTGTCATCTGGAATGTTAGCCATGAGCGCTATGTTCGCCCTTTCATCATCTGATTCTGAGTCAGCTTCAGACGAGTCAGAGTCATCCCATGTGGCCATGAGACTTTTCTTCTTCTCTCTTCCAAACTTCTTTTTGGGCTTTTCCCTCTGAAGCTTTGGGCAGTCACTCTTGTAGTGTCCTTGCTCATTGCACTCGTAGCAGATGATGTCTTTTGTATTTGGCTTCTTGCTACCGGAGGAGCCTTCAGATCTTCTGTATCCAGAGGAAGAATCTGTCCTTCTGTATCTGGAAGAAGACTCGTTCTGATCAGATCTTCTGGGATTCCTGAACTTCCTTTGCCTTTGCTTCCACAGTTGATTTACTCTTCTGGAGAGAAGAGAAAGTTCGTCTTCTTCTGATGAGGATCCATCAGATGTTTCTTCAACTGCCTGCAAAACTTTAGATTCAGATTTTCTGTTAGATTTTAAAGCTATAGGCTTACCTTGCTTCTGAGGCTCATCAGCTTCTAGCTCTATCTCATGACTTCTGAGGGAGCTTATAAGTTCCTCCAGAGTGATTTTGTTGAGATCTTTCGCTAGCTTCAGAGCAGTAACCATAGGCCTCCACTGCTTGGGTAAACTTCTGATTATCTTCTTGACATGGTCAGCAGTAGAGTATCCTTTGTCCAGAACTTTGAGACCAGCTACCAGAATCTGGAATCTAGAGAACATAGTTTCAATGGATTCAGATTCTTCCATTTTGAACGCTTCATACTTCTGAATGAGCGCCAGAGCTTTTGTTTCTTTGACTTGAACGTTGCCCTCATGCGTCATTCTGAGAGAATCAAAGATGTTCTTAGCTGTGTCTCTGTTGGAGATCTTCTCATACTCAGTATATGAGATGGCACTGAGGAGGATGGTTCTGGCCTTATGGTGATTCTTGAAATCACGCTTTTGTTGATCAGTCATTGATTTTCTTTCAATCTTCTGACCAGTTGCATTCACAGGGTGCGTGTATCCATCTGTCACCATATCCCACAGATCAGCATCATGTGCTAGAAAGAAGCTTTCAATTATGTCTTTCCAGTAATCAAAGTTTTCTCCATCAAAGACTGGAGGTTTGCCACTGAATCTGTCTCTGTCCTCATTGTTGTCATTGCTGAAATGAGAGTTGTTTCCTACCATTGTGTTTTTCTGACGCTGGATCTTGTACTGACACGGTTAAGTGTTTTAGCTCAGAACCAGGCGCTCTGATACCAATTGAAGGGGTGAAAAACACAAGAAGGGGGGGGGGGTTGAATTGTAAAACTGGAAACTTAAAGCAAATGACAAGATATTTTTATCCTGGTTCGTTTGATCTCAAACTACTCCAGTCCACCCGTCAAGGTGATTTCGCCTCTCTCCAACGAGGTCTTAATTCACTATATTCAACTGAATACAAATCTGCTTTAACAACTGCTAAAGCCTTCTTGATTCAAACCACAATTCGGTTTGTCAAGGCAACACTTTCTTACAAAGGTATAAAACAAATGTGTGTGAATGTTTTCTACAAAACTATATCACAACTGTGATGTATACACAAATTAAGCTTAGAAACTTAGAATGCTAAACACTAATGGAGTATCAGAGTTTGTTGGTTTAGCAAAACTGGTAGATGAAGATTATTGATCAGCTTTGTGCGTGTAGAGAGTTTGGAAGCATTAGCCATTATAATCTTCGAAGCCTGGTTTATATAGCACTTGAGAAGATGAACGTTGAAGCAAATATTCTTGATTCAATGCTAATAACAAGCTTTCCTTTTTGAGCAGATCTTGTCTAGAATGAAGCCGTTGGAATTAATTGGCGTTCAATGCACAGTACCATTGCTTCTTCAATGCACGTTCTGGCTTGGCTCATTCTGATTCTGCTTCGCTGCTGATGAACTATTGTTTCTGTATCAGAGTGTTTACGCGCAGTTCTGTTCATCAAGCTTCAGCGTGTGCGTGAGTTGATCATCTGATCTTCACGTTCTGATTCAGCAACTTCTGATGCTGGTGTATCAAATCAAGTTCTGATGCTGATGAAGCGATCTTGCTTATTTTAATCAGCATATCTGCAAGTCAGAGCATAGTATTTTTAGGCAGCATATAGTTCAAACATGGAATATATAAATACCATATCTTTTCACTTTGTTATCATCAAAACTTAAATATAGGGTACTAGATTCAAACATTGTTCTAACATAAGCTTTCCAGATCGTACTCCAAATATGCATTTGTTAGGGTTTAACCTCAACTTGTACTTTTTCAACCTCTAGAATAGCTTGTACAGGTGATCGAGATGTTCCTCTTAGTTTGTGATCTACCAATCATATCATCCACATAGACCTCTATTTCATGATGAATCATGTCATGAAACAAAGCTACCATAGCTCTTTGATATGTTGCTCCTGCATTCTTCAATCAGAACGGCATGACCTTATAGCAGAAGGTTCCCCATTGCGTAACGGAAGTAGTCTTCTCCATGTCTTCGGGAGCCATCTTTATTTGATTATAGCCTGAGAAGCCATCCATAAAAGAGAAAACTTTATGTTGAGCAGTATTAATGACCAAGACGTCAATGTATGGTAGAGGGAAGTCATCCTTGGGGCTTTCCCTATTCAGATCCTTATAGTCTATGCACATGCGAACTTTTCCGTCTTTCTTTGGCACTGAAACCACATTGGAAACCCATTGGGGATAGGATGTCACAGCTAGGAACCCTATATCAAATTGTTTCATCACTTCAGCTTTGATCTTTTCAGACATATCAGGCCTCATGTGATGAACCTTTTGTTTGACAGGAGGACAATCTTATTTTATCGGCATACGATGAACTATGATGTCAGTATCCAACTCTGGAATATCTTCATAAGACCAAGCAAATACTTCCACATAATCATACAACATCTGAACCAACCTGCTCTTGACATTGTCTTCTAAGTTAGCTCCAATCTTCACCTCTCTCTTGTCTGTCTCAGTATCCAGATTGAAGACTTCAAATGACTCTTCGTGCGGCTGAATAGCTTTCTCCTCTTGTAATAGAAGTCTGGCTAGTTCTCTCGGTATTTCACAATCTTCCTCGCCTTCGTCTTTGTCTTGGTTAATTGGACATTCGAAGTCATGGTTGGCAATAGTAGAGTCATTGGCAATAAGATCCAGAGTGGATGAGGACCTGCAAGAGTGTTTATGTGTGCATATAAGATACATGGCTATTTTGAAAAATGTATTTGAAGAAAAGAAAGACAATGAACACATAGATTTGAATGCAAAAGAGTCCAATGAATCGTATTGAATGATCATATGATTAGATGAACATAAATAAAACCCTTGACAAATGGACCAAAGTGCCTCAGCCTAGGCATATGGCTTATAAGTCCTTGTTAAATATTACAGACAAAATGTTCTTTAATTGAAAGAAAAGCAATAACAAGTAAATTACTCCTCAATGAAGGAGATGGGCACGAAGTCCTTTGCATGCCAATTTTTCAGCTCCGTTGTAGTTGGATAAACCCAATCTTCAAATGCAGCTTCTTCATCAGAGTCACCTATAGCGTTGACTTCATGGCTACCAATGCGGAGAGGTGGCTTTCCTACACGAGCATGCCTCACTTCCTTCTGAGCTTTGATGGTGAAGCCCAAACCAAACTTGTCCGCTTTGAATGGGATATCGAGGAGTTTCCCCCAAGCATCATAGTTTCCTTCTTCAATTGCAACACGAGCATCTTTGATTGAAACCTTCTTCGGCACAACATTAACAACTTTGGATTCATCAGAGGAACATTTGGTGGCAACAACCATTAGTGGCACGACTTCAAAGGCTTGACACGGGGTCTCAATGAATTCTCCATCCATCTATATGTACTTGAACGAGTTGAGGTGACTTACCATAAACTCTTCTTCTCCACAGATGGTGACAATTCTTCCCTTGACTGGATATTTGAGTTTCCGATGGAGAGTCGAGGTTACTGCCCCAGCTTTATGGATCCAAGGGTGACCCAATAGACAAGAATAGGCAGGACAAATATCCATAATGTAGAAGGTGGAGTTGAAGATTTGGGATCCCACTTTGATTGGAAGATCTACCTCCCCATGAACTATTCTTTTTGATCCGTCGAACGCCCTTACAATGATATCACTTGGCTTCAAGACTAAACCTTCATGTAACACCCCAATTTTACCCAACAATTATATAAATAAATCAGAGTTATAAAATCATTCAAACAAGCAAATCAGGATGCCACAAATTCTTCTTTCAAAACACATTGCATTCATCGTGGATACATAATGCGGTGGGAGAACTGACTTAAGGTTTTGCATTTGTGTTCGCAAATGTTGCGGTTTAGCAAGAGTCGCCACCGACTTTTATTTTATCCAAAAGGAAAGGTAAAAAAGCACAGGAAAGACCTTTGAGATTGTTTTTGGGTTCGGGGGGTAGATTATGAAAAGGGAAGGTGCTAGCACCCTTTTCATCCATGGTTTTCCATGGGCTCTTAGTTACTTGTTTTTTAGATCACTTGCTTTTGCTTTTCAATTGTTTGAAATGGTGCTTTGTGTGGTTTTGAAAGTATTTTGAAAAGAGACCATCGTTTAGGCAATCTTTGTAATGATTCTTGTTTGTAAGAATGTATACAAAGATGTTTGTCTTTTGAAAAATGTTTCAATGTTTTGAAAGTTGTTTGGAAATTTGTTTTGAAATTGTGTGTGTTTGTTTGAAAATAGCAAGGATGGTTTGCAAGTTTGATCAAGTAACTAGAAGCATCTACCTACTCAAAAGTCTTTCCTATACCTTTTTATTCCTTTGACATTGTTAACCTACCATTGTTTTGGTAGATAACCCTATCTTTGGATGTTAAACGGGACGGGCGTGGGTCATCGTATGACCATGATAACAATATTACCAAGTATCTTAGCAAGTTTTGAGGGACTTAAGATCATTTTTTTAGGCAACCAAGATAACATCATCGAGGGACTATGATCTTTTTGTTTGTATTGTTTAAGGCAACCAAGTGGATGAAACCCTAGGGGTGCTTGTGTGCAAGGTGTTGTCATTTTTCATGCATTTTTGTCTTGTGTTTAAGTCATGTTATTTGTTTTGATTTTTTGGTCTTTGCATACAAAACCCTAGTTTACTATCATGGTATATGAAAGCAATAAAATGCGTAAAGTAAATCTAAACTATTACAACAATAGTATGGGGAGGGGATACAAGTTTTGAATAGGGGGATATTGCTCAAAATAAAACCCTAAAACTATTACAACCAAATTGAATTTATTGTACAAATAAATAAATAAGCAAATATTTAAATATGCAATAAAATGTATGTGTGCAAAAATGTTTTTTGGTATTAATTTTATGCATGTAAAAATAAGTTTATTTAAGTCTTAAAAATAAGAAAAAATAAAATGATTATTTTTGAAAGGGTGAAAACCCTAATTTTTGTTTAAAAGAAAATATGTTTTCTATTATTATTTTATTTGTCCATTTTTGTTCAAGAAAAAATAATAATAATATATACAAAATGTTAAAAAATTGAATATTGTATGAAAATATTATTTTAAGTGTATAAATAATAAAAATAAAAAGGTATGATATTTTAATATTATTTACAAATTTATTCAAGAAAATAAATTCTATTAAATCTAATAAACTATTTATTATGCAAAAAATAAAATAAAAAATATGATAAAATGCCAAAAATAAAGAAAATATTTTTTATGATTTTAAATGTTCAGAAAAAATAAATAAAAGTCAGAAATATGAAATATGCAAGAAAATACAAAAAATATAAAATAAAAGGTCAGGGGGTGCAGAAGTAAAATGGGGGGTGTGAAGAGAAACAGGACCAAGGCGCCCAGGCCCAAGCCAGATTCATCCCTGTCCTTCAGCCAAACGACCAAACGCGCGCGTTCTGCAATCCAATCCTTTTCTTGCTATTCTTTGCATAAAACCAAAAACTTATAACATGAAAAATGTAGCTCATGAACACACGATTTCAATGGTATAACGAACATGACCTAACTCTCAAAGATCAGAGAGAACTTTAATCGCCCTAATTTCTGACCTAAAATTTTCATCATGTTCAACATCCAAATACTCTTAGCTCAGTTAATATAAATGGAATCTACGCATATGTACAACTCAAGCATGTTAAAGACTACATTTTTGCTTCACAAACCTAAGCCTAAGGATGCCTAAATAGAGAGATAGAAACTTGACAAATACCTTGTTCAGTTGAGTTTGGATATGGCAATGTGGGGATTTTGAGTGAGGCCTGAAGGTTGTGTGAGCTTGCTTGAAGTTCCCTCAACCTTTCCCAATGCTCAGCTTGCCTTGTAGATGCCTGAATCTTCCTATAGAAGTCAACCTGCAAACTCAAAAAGTGAAAACGGTGAAGCTTGAAACATGGGTTACAGGTGCAAGACAAAGGCCTGGATAGTTTAGGTAGGAGGTATGACATGTGTTTGAAGTGATTCAAAGAAAAACGCACGAGGCAAAATTGAAATGGCTTGAGTTCTGCAGAGATTGCCCTGTTTGGGCAGAAAATGGTGTTTTTTGTGTTTAAGGGTGTTTGAGAGGTTGTGAATTCGTGTCTTAGGCTTGCAACAAAGTTCTGAGGTTGTTTGAAATGTTACCAAGGCTTGCTTTTATCAGATACACCCATTGTATTGACTTTTGCAAGTTTCTTGCTTTTGAAGAAAAGTTTGAGATGACAATGCCCGAGGCCTGTACAGGCTAGCTTGAGGTCTGATGAGAGTTGATGTACTTTGCCTGAAGTTTGTGGATATTGTTTGCAACAAGAGATCAAGTCCACGGCTCAAGAAATACAAAATTGCAAAAAGCATGCTTTATCAAAATGGTATTATGCACTTTATGCCATTAATGGAATAATTCAATGTACAATGCTCCAAAGATAAAAAATAAAGCCATTTCCACTGAATTAACATTCAATTTTGGAGTGTAAAAAGGATTAGGACCTGTAATGCGAGTACAAGCATGTTTGAAGCTGATTTGCAATTTGAACCAATGTGAAAATGCCTTGTACAAAAGTGATAAATGGCCATTTTCATTTCATCGATTCTCCCTAACCATAAATGATCTTGGAGAGTTCTTGGACATTTTGGAAAGCTTGTAACATTCTCTACAATCCATCTTTGAAATGAACTTTAAGATTCCTCTTGGAAATAGGTGAAACGTTTCCATGAAGTTAGGTCAAAAATCTGTCTAAACTAGGGCAAAATTTCACTGTGTTAAAAGTTTTATAGACCCCTATTCACAAATTCATAACTTGAGATCCAAGCATCTTTTGGGAAAACTTTGTGAATCAAAGTTGGATATTTCATGGAGGACTACAACTTTCATGTTTGAAGTTTTGCTTGAATACAATTTCATCATGGTGAAAAAGTTGTGGAAAGTTGGGAAAAAATAAGAAATTTCCATAACTTAGAAAAATTCTAAGTTATGAAAATTTTCAAATTAAAACCCTAATTTTCAAAATTAGGTTTCTTGGTCAACAAGTTTCCCATTTTGACATATCTTGATGAATTATGACCCTTGGCACTTGATTTTGACCAAAAAGTCAAAGTTTGACTTTTTAGTGTACGGTTGATTTTTGATCAGTTGACTGGAAAATTCATCTGTCAATCCAATGCTTTTGAGATCCTTTTAACTATGTGATTAGGTAAAGAAAATTATATTGAGTCCTTGAAATAATTCTTGAACCCAATTGGTCATTGGCTAGGTTAAAAATCATAAATTGCCCTTTCTCAGTCAAAACCCTAATTTTGACCATTTTGCCCTTTTGATGATCTGATCAAATTTCTTGAGGAGTTATGGTCCAAACTTGATCAAATGGTTCATAGGAGCCTAGAATGTTGATGTGGATAAAAAATTATGAAGTTTGACTGTAAATTGGCCATTGTTGACTTTTTCCCCAATACAATTGATTCTTAGGTCAACTGTCTAATTGACTGGGCAAAAATGTGATTCAAGGCTTGAAACTTGGCATGAGCAATCTTAGGGGTCCAATATGGTGTATTAAAGTCACATTAAGAATTGATGGTCCAAAATTCCTTGTGCAAACTCAAACCCTAATTTCAAGTCATCAGTGCAAGAGGAGGTCTTGAGCTGAGCAAACCCTAATCCTGTCTGGAGTCCAAGAGGTCTTGTGAGGAAAAATCTTGATAAAATGAGAGGGCAAATTTAGGGTATAACAGCAACACTTTAAAACTTCGGATGAACCATCATTAAAACACTTTAATCTCTTAATTCAACAATTTAAACATCTACGCAGCGGAATTCTTAATAACATCTTTGTCATTGTTACAGCAACTTCAAAATAACACAATTTAATAATCAACTTAAGGTTCAACAACTGAATAATCAACAATAAAAAACAACGAGCGTTCATCCCCCCGAGTGTTAAATATCAGTGTAATGACACCGACTCGAACTACTGAAGGTATACAGCCTTCACTCTTGATTACCTGCACGTTACCAACGTAAGGGTAACATTCAAACAGAAGGGGTGAGATATCTAACAATATAATAAAGCGTATGATAATTAATATATTAAATTAGATCACATAAGATCACAACTTCTCATCTCATAATCAACAATAATCACAACAATAATACACATTCACCACATCAAAACACACTTCTTTATGCAGTCATATAATGCGACTCAATACTATGCAAATGCATGTGGTACCATTGGAGCAGAAATCCCATCTCAAAAATTGCCAATTAATAGAGGCATCAACAAGGCATAGGTCTTCATCTCAATATTCGCCAATACAAGCCATCTCAACGAGCATCAGCTCCATCTCAAAATGCAATGTATGCGACACAATCATGAATGTAATGACAACATCATAATTGACAACATCTCAATACAACACCATTGTTGGCCAAAGGCCTACATCTTAAAAACATCTCAACATCTTCTCTTCAACATCGTTTACCATCATAAATCATCAAACATCATATAAACATCATAATTCATCCAACAAAATCTCATTAACATCATCTCATTAACAATTCAGACGTACAGTAATACAACAGTACTCATCAATTTCACAACGTTGGCCATAGGCCTACAACAAGATATTACCTATAACTAGTTAGTCAACTAAGGCTTACTTCTAAATTATCGAACCTCTTCATACTACTATTCTATAATACTGCATCACGACCATCATTAATCCTACTATTAAAACCAAACAGCGATCTATATGCATCTCATCCTCGTCATTCTTCACAAAATCAACATAACAATTAACGCGGGAATTAACTCTAGTCCTAATTGAGATACTAGAATTACCCTTCCTATTCTTCATTTTAATCCTTAAGAATAAATCTCATCGTGTAAGCTATTCAACGCTTCGAACGGTACCTCAAACGGAATCCGAAAACTCAAGTTACAGCATTCTTAGACTGATTCTGCCAAAAACCAGACAACATGGACTGACGCATAATGCCTTGGATCGACGCGTACTGCACTGAACTTGTGTGATACGGTGGGAGAACTGACTTGAGGTTTTGCGTTTGTTTTCGCAAATGTTTCGGTTGAGCAAGAGTCGCCACCGACTTTTTATTTTATCCTTAGGAAAGGTTTAAAAAGCACAGCAAAAACCTTTTGAGATGTTTTCTTGGGTTCGGGGAGTAGATTATAGAAAGGGAAGGTATTAGTACCCTTTCTATCCATGGTTATCCATGGGCTCTTAGTTACTTGCTTAGATCACTTGCCTTTTGTTTTCAATTGTTTGAAATGGTGCTTGAGTGTGTGGGTTTGAAAATGTTTTTGAAAAGAAGCCAATGTGGAGGCAACCTTTGTAATGATCCATGTGGGGATGTATACAAAGATGTATGTCTTTTGAAAAGGTTTTCATTTGTTTTTGAAAGTTGTTTTGAAAGTGTTGTGAGGTGTGGTTTTGAAATTAGGCAAGTATTTTGTTTTGCAAGTTTGATTCAAGTAACTAAGAGGTTATCTACTCCTAAATTTCTCAAAAGATTATTGCTATGTTTTAACCCTTTAAACAAGTTTGTTCCACCATTGTATTTGGTGGACAACCTTATGTTAGGATGTGAAAGGGACAGGCGCGGGTCATCGTTTAGACCATAATTGCAACGGCGTTAAATGTCTTTGGGCAATTTTCTTTAAGGGACTTGATCATTTATTTTTGTTTGTTTTGAAAAAGTTTTATCGAGGGACTATGATCATTCAATTTGTTTGTTTTGCCCAAAGAGACCTAACATGCAATATGGCCCAATTTTGAAAGGCATCAAGTGGAATACCCTAGGGGGTGCAAGTGTGATTTGTGTGTCCATTTTCATGCTTGTTTATCTTGAGATTAGGTCATAACTATTTTTGTCGTTTTTCGCATACAAACCCTAATTCTAACATGTTATCATTAGAAAGCAATAAAGTGCGAAAATAAATTTACTAAGCTATTACAAAACCAAATATGGGAAGGGGGGTACAAATGTTCAAATGGGGATATTGACAAGTAATGTAAACCTAAATTATTACATCATTTTTGAATATTTGCAATATAAATAATGTACAATAATTAAATAAATAAAAATGGAATAAAAATGCAAGATGCAAAAATGTTTTGTATATGTATGAGAAAAGTATGGTTTATGTAAAATAAAATAAGAAAATAAAAGGGTATTATTTTTTAGTATTTTTAACTTTTAGGGCAAAAACCCTAATTTTAATGAAAATGGATATTAATTGATTTAATACAAGTATTTATTTATTATGTACAAAAATAAAATAAAATAAAGTATATTATGAAAAAAGTATTTTTGTATCAAATATTAATAAAAATGAAAAATTCAAGTATTTTTATATTTTAACTTAGATATATTAATAAACATATATCTATATATATATATATTAATTTCTTAAATATGCATTATGTGCAAAATATTTAATATTTAATAAAATAAAAAAAAAAGAGTATTTTTTATGTGAAATATTTTCAGAAGGTAAACAAAAATAAAAATTGTATTTACACTATTTTTATATTTATTCTAAATAATAGTATATATAATATTTGTGTATAAACAAAGGAAATAAATCAAATAAATATGCCATAAATTCAAAAAAAGATGGAAAAAATATTTTTTATGTTTTTTATATCATGAGAAAAAATAAATAAAGTCAATCAAAAAAGAAAAAGTCAAAAAAGTCAAATAAATAAGCAAATGGGCTCAGGGGGTGTAATAACAATTAAGTGGTGTGAATAAGAAAAGATACACAGGCCCAGCCCAATGCCACTGTCTTCAACCTCCAGCACAAATGTTTGAAAAAACGCGCGCCATGTTCATCATCTTCCAACTCTCGATTCCTGGCTTTTTAGCAAAAACTCATAACACAACAAATGTTCAGCATGAAGAGACGATTCTAACCATGTATGGAACTTGACCTAACTCTCTAAGATGAGGGAGAATTTCTCCTCCCCCAATTTCTGACCTAACTTTTCATCAATATTCAGACATAAAATTCTCTAAGCACACGAAATATAAATGAAATCTAATCATATGAGCATGTTCAGGGCTATGATTGTGACATGTTTTCTTCACAAACCTAAAGCTAACAATGCCTAATAAGGGAGATAGAACTTCATGAATGTACCTGTTAAGTTGGAATCGAGCTTTGCAATGGAGGATGTTTCAGAGTGAAATGATGACTTGTATAGCTTCCTTGAAGTGTGAGGATGCTTTTCCAAGTCCTACTTTGTCTTGAAACTCCCTGAATCGAGCTAGTGAACTCCAACTGCAAAACAGAAAATTAAAAATGGTGAAGTGGCTTGGAGGTGTTACAGGTCAGGTTTCAAGTCATGGTTAGCTTGCATAAGCACTAGGGAATGTGTGTGAACTGGTTTTGGCACAAGAATTTGAGGGAAGTAGGAGTTAGCAATCAAACTGCAGAGGCAACTCTGTTTTTGCAGTTTGATGGTGTTTTTTGGTTTGAGGATGTTTGGGAGGTCAAGGACTTGTGCAAAAGCTTAGATATGATATGTGTAATATGTTTGATAACTTCTTTCTTGTGTCCTAATGCTGAGATTGAAGTTGGTACAAGTTATGGACTTTTTCTTCTCTCTTAAGCAACAAAGGCAAGTTGATGGTTTAGGTCAGTAGGGGGCCTCCTAATGTGCTGCATAATCTTCTCTTGATCAGAGCAACTTGTCCATAATCATGTGCCAAAAGGATTTTGCTTGTACTTGTTGGATTTCTAAATTGACATAAAGCTAATCTTTTCAAAAATGGAAAGTTCACTTTATCTAGTTTAGGATTAATCTTGCATACAATGCTTGCACTCAAAGAACAACACTTTAACACATTGAATATGCATTAAATTATTGAGTATGGAATGGTTCAAGGACCTGTAATCAAGCATAAAGCAAGCTGAGTTCAAATTTGCAAGATTATGAACATGTCTTGGTTAAGAACAAAAGTGAATTTTTGCCAACTTGTGAAATTCGAATCTCTCAAGTTATGAGGTTGTTTGAGAAGTTCTTGGACATTTTGGAAAGCTTGGAATGTGTACTACAATCCATCTTTGAAATGCAAATTGAAATTCCAAGTGGGAGGGTATGAAAAATGGCCTTGAAGTGGGGTAGAAAACCTTGTCAAAATAGGTTAAAATTTCACTAAGTTAAAAAATGGTTTAGTGCCCTTATTCAAAAAATTGTAACTTGAGATACAAGCTTCAAATGAGAAAACTTTGTGAATCAAAGTTGTAGATTATGCAACAAGCTACAACTTTCATGTTTTGACTTTTGTTTGAATCCAAATGGATCTTGGTGAAAAGGTGGGGCAAAGTTGGGAAAAAATTAGGGTTTTTCATAACTTAGAAAAATTCTAAGTTATGAAAAATTCCATTTTCTAACCCTAATTTGCATTTTGTGATTTCTTGGTGAACAAGTTTCATGATTTGACATGTTTTGATGAAAAATGAATCTTGACTCTTGATTTTGACCAAAAAGTCAAAGTTTGACTTTTCAGTATACAGTCAAAATTGATCAATTGACTGGGAAATTCAACTGTCAATCTTGTGTACTTGGGATCTTTTGAGCTTGATGAATGTGTCAAGACCATTTCATTGAGTCCTTGAGTCCATATGTGAGCTTGGTTTGCCATTGGTTAGGTCAAACAGTCAAAAATTACCTTTGTGCAGTCAAAACCCTAAAAATGACCATTTTGCCCTTTTGATGATCTGATCAAATTTCTTGTGGAATTGTGATCCAAACTTGATCAAATTGTTCATATGAGTTCATAATGTTGATGTGGGTCAAAAATCATGAGGTTTGACTGTCAATTGACCACAGTTGACTTTTTCCCAATACAGTTGATTTCTAGGTCAACTGTCCAACTGACTGGGCAAAACTTGGAATCAGGACTTGAAACTTGGTATGGGTAAACTTGGGAGTCCCACATGAAACATGAAAGTCATCTTAGGCATTTTAGGTCAAAACATCCTTGGGCAAACACAAACCCTAATTTGAGTCCACAGTGCAAGGAGAAGTCTTGAGCAGAGGAAACCCTAGCTGGATCTTGATCTTCAAAGGTCTTGTGATGAGAAAATGTTGAGGAAATGGGAGGGAAAATTTTGGGGTACAACAGTTGCCCCTGTTCAATCTTCTTGGACCTGAAGAGTTAGATTGGCAAGTTTGCCTTTCGTGACTCGAGGGTAAAAGGAGATTGGACACTAGAGTGCCCGGAAATTTGCACTCGCATGTTGAGGTCTCAGCAATGTGACGTCGGGAATGGGCTTATAGATGTCATTTGGAGAGGTGGTGGATAGGGAGATGGGCTTATAGATTCCACCTGGAGGTGTGACAGAACCTTGTCGGGAATGGGCTTATAGATGCCATTTGGGAAGTGTCGATCGCATAAGAGATTCCTTAGCGAGAACTTGTGTATTTGAGAAAGACGGATGTTTTCCTGGCTTGTTACAGGTGTTTGATCTTAAGTCTCCTTATGCAGACATGCCCTGGCTAGATACAGGAGTCGAATATGGAAATAGTCGTTAATAGATGTGCCCTGGCTGGATACAGGAATCGAGTCTTCGAACTCTTCAGACGTGCCCTGGCTAGATACAGGAATCGAGTCTGGAAACGTGGTCAACAGATATGCCCTGGCTGGATACAGGAATCGAATCTGGAGATGTTGTAGTTGATAGATGTGCCCTGGCTGGATACAGGAATCGAATCTTCGAACTCTTCAGACGTGCCCTGGCTAGATACAGGAATCGAGTCTGGAAACGTGGTCAACAGATATGCCCTGGCTGGATACAGGAATCAAATCTGGAGATAGATCACTCTCAGATGTGCCCTGGCTAGATACAGGTATCGAATCTGGAATTGTGACAGTTGAAGGTAGTTGTTTTTGGGATTGTCTTTTTCCTGAAAAGGCAAAAACATAAGTTGTATGCAATGTCATGATGTATGATATGCACGATGTCATGATGTTCAACATGAGATGGTGTTGTACGCACTTTATCATGTATGTAAGCAAGATGTATGAAAATGTGAAATGTTTATGAATGTAATTTCGTCTTAGGAAAATAAATCCTTGACGAACGGCCGGGGAGCTGCTCCGTGGAAGAGGTACTTGGCCGAAGTTTTGATAAGAGGCCTGTTGAAGACTTTGATGATGGATTCCGCTGGGGATAATGATGATAAACTCCGCTGGGGATTGAAGGAACTTTTCCGAGGGCGATCTTCCGTGGTTTTTAGCTGAGGATAACCCAGTTATAAGTCCTTGTGAGGAAATAACTCTAAATAAAACTCGGGAGAGACGTCTGTACTCTGCAGGGGATAAGCTTCCAGGACCTACTGGGGATGAGCTTCAAAACCTGCCGAGGAATGTTGTGCCTTTCCAGGATTGATGGGGAGTCAACTCCGCTTGGGGAAAGTATTGCTGAACCTTGTTTTACTCTGCGGGGAGTTGAGACGATTTGGCCACATTCTTCAGTTGAACCTACCTTGGTACCTTGGCGGACAAAACAACCAGACTGTATTAGACAACTTCACATTGCCCCTGTCTCTGATGTCACCTGTAATCAATCTCTTGTTTTATGTGTAAACATTTACGAATCAGCAATTTAATGTCAAATGCATATATCAAAAATGAACATTGGACGTTCTTCGCAAGACAAAACAGAAAAAAGGAAAACAATGGTAATTTGTATGGACAAGTGAATTTGTATTGATTTAAACTTTGCCTGTGAATAGGCGTTTTTGTACAAGAGGCTGACATCCGAGTAAGAGGACGCCGCCAAATAACATAGAGTTTACAATTTGAAAAAGGAAACAAAACAGCTATGTGAACAATCCCACTGGGTTCCAACTCTGCTATCGCCTTTATGTCTTCGAACGTCTCATCGCTTTACTGCCTAATTTGAAGATGAAGCTGATTGGTCGATGTCGAAATCTGAGCCAGATAGTTGATGCCGAATTCCGGATGCGAAGTGATCCAATGAGACATAGTGTTACGCTTTTATCCCTAACTTTGCCTGGACCGCCCTTTCGGGTTTTCAGTCCACCGGGATACCCATTTTTGCCCAAGCCGCCTTTTCAGGTTTTCGACTTGCCGGGTGTACAAATTTTTATTCATTTCATCCCTTATTTTTGCCCGAACCCTTTTGGTTCGCCGGGAAGCCCTTATTTTTGCCTAGGTATGTCAACCTAGCGGGTCTTTTATTTATGCGTAGTATTTTTTCACTATGTCTGCATTGGCGGGGTGAGGAAGGTCGTCACCATCCATGGTGGTCAGGATCATGGCTCCTCCTGAGAACACACGTTTAACCACAAATGGCCCTTCGTATGTAGGGGTCCATTTGCCCCGGGGATCACTTTGAGGAAGGATGATGCGTTTGATTACCAGGTCCCCAACTTGATACTCTTGTGGTCTGACTTTCTTGTTAAATGCCCTGATCATCCGTTTTTGATACGTTTGACCATGACAGATAGCAGTGAGCCTCTTTTCGTCAATCAGATTTAATTGATCAAGTCGAGTCTGGATCCAATCATCTTCATTCAAGTCTGCATCCTTCATTATCCGGAGAGAGGGTATCTGGACTTCAATTGGCAAGACTGCCTCCATGCCATAGACCAAGGAGAAAGGAGTTGCCCCGGTTGACGTCCTTGCTGAGGTACGGTACCCATGAAGAGCGAACGGTAACATCTCGTGCCAATCTTTATAGGTCACTGTCATCTTCTGCACAATTTTCTTGATATTCTTATTGGCTGCCTCTACAACCCCATTCATCTTCGGCCGGTAGGGAGAAGAATTGTGGTGCTGTATCTTGAATTGTTCACAGAGTTCAGTGATCATTTTGTTATTGAGATTGGTACCATTGTCCGTAATTATTCTTTCCGGGACGCCGTACCGACAGATCAGATTATGCCGGATGAAACGTGCCACGACGCTCTTGGTTACTGTGGCATAGGAAGCTGCCTCAACCCATTTCGTGAAGTAATCGATCGCCACCAAGATGAAGCGATGCCCATTGGATGCCGTCGGTCGGATCTCACCGATCATATCGATGCCCCACATTGCAAAAGGCCAAGGTGCCATCAGGACATTCAAAGGAACCGGAGGGATATGCACCTTGTCAGCATAGATCTGGCATTTATGACAAGTTCGGGAGTGTTGGTAACAATCGGCTTCCATTGTGGACCAGAAATATCCTGCCCGAAGGATTTTCTTAGCCATGGTGTGTCCACTGGAATGTGTTCCAAATGTGCCTTCATGTAATTCTATCATAATTTTCTCTTCTTCAGCCTTATCCACACAACGTAGCAGAATTGAATCATGATTCCGTTTGTAGAGAATGCCGTTGCTGAGGAAGAATTTTGCATCAAACCTCCTCACGAACTTCTTATCATTGACAGATGCACCTTCAGGGTATTCCTGAGCTTCCAAGTACCTCTTCACCTCATGATACCAGGGTTTTTCAATAACCTTCTCAGCCTCGAGCTCGCAGCAGTATGCCGGTTCATCCAACTTCCAGATAATGATTCGGGGAGCCTCATTGTCCCATTTATCTTTGAACATTGAAGACATCGTGGCTAGTGCGTCCGCTAGCTGATTCTCCTCTCTAGGGAAGTGTTCGAAAGATATCTCTTCAAAGTGGGGGAGAAAGGTAGACACATACTCCTTGTAAGGAATAAGATTCGGGTGTTTCGTATCCCACTCGCCTTTGATCTGATTGATCACGAGAGCGGAATCTCCGAAGACACTTAGAAATTTGATCCTTAGGTCGATTGCAGCTTGTAAACCCATGATACATGCCTCATATTCTGCCATGTTGTTGGTGCAGCTGAAACATAATCGGGCGGTGAGGGGAGTATGAGTTCCTTTGGGAGATATGATTACAGCGTCAACGCCGTTACCCAAAGCATTGGAGGCTCCATCAAAATGCATAGACCATCGGGATCCTTCCTTAGGTCCTTCATCCGGTCCAGGTACTTCACAGTCAGTTACCACCATGATGTCTTCGTCCGGAAAATCAAAGTTCAATGATTGGTAATCGTCCACAGGTTGGTGTGCCAAATGATCCGCCAGTACACTTCCCTTAATTGCTTTCTGAGTTGTATACTGGATATCATATTCTGTTAAGATCATTTGCCATCTCGCTATTCTTCCAGACAGAGCGGGCTTTTCAAATATGTACTTGATGGGATCCATCTTTGAAATCAATAAAGTAGTGTGAGTCAGCATATACTGTCTCAGCCGGCGAGCAGCCCATACAAGAGCGCAGCAAGTTTTCTCAAGCAGTGAGTAACGAGACTCACAGTCTGTAAACTTTTTGCTCAAGTAATAAATAGCGTGCTCTTTTCGGCCAGACTCGTCATGCTGCCCCAGCACACACCCCATTGAATTGTCAAGTACTGTTAAGTATAGTATTAGAGGTCTTCCTTCCACCGGTGGCATAAGAATGGGTGGCTCCTGGAGATATTCTTTTATCCTTTCAAAGGCGGCCTGACATTCATCATTCCAGCGTACTACTTGATCTTTCTTCAGCAATTTGAAGATTGGCTCACAAGTAGCAGTCAGATGTGAGATGAATCGGGCAATGTAATTTAGTCGTCCCAGGAAGCCTCTGACTTCTTTCTCTGTTTTTGGAGTCGGCATCTCTTGTATGGCTTTTACCTTGGCAGGGTCCACCTGAATACCCTTATCACTCACAATGAAACCTAACAATTTTCCGGATCTTACCCCAAAGGTGCATTTGTTGGGATTCAATCTCAGCTTGTACAACTTGAGTCGGTCAAACAACTTCCTCAGATGGTCAAGGTGCTCCTCCTCAGTTTGAGACCTTGCAATCATGTCATCAACGTATACCTCAATCTCATGATGGATCATATCATGAAATAAAGCAACCATGGCACGTTGATAGGTTGCCCCAACATTTTTCAATCTGAATGGCATGACCTTATAACAGAAGGTGCCCCACTGAGTCACAAAGGTAGTCTTCTCCATATCTTCTGGAGCCATCTTGATCTGATTATACCCTGAAAAACCATCCATGAAGGAGAACACCTTGTGTTGAGCTGTATTGTCAACAAGGACATCAATGTGAGGTAGGGGGAAGTCATCCTTGGGGCTAGCCCTGTTCAGATCTCTTTAGTCAACACACATTCTGACTTTACCGTCCTTCTTCGGTACTGGCACCACATTGGCAACCCACTGAGGGTAAGAAGTCACTGCAAGGAACCCGGCATCAAACTGTTTCATAACCTTGGCCTTGATCTTTTCAGACATCTCTGGACGCATCCGTCGGACTTTTTGCTTTACCGGAGGGCAATCTTCCTTGGTTGGTAGGTGGTGAACTACAATGTCGGCATCCAAACCAGGCATATCTTCATAGGACCAAGCAAAAATCTCCATGTAGTCTTGTAGCATCTGGATCAATCGTTGCTTCACGCTGAGCTCTAGATTGGCACCAATCTTGACCTCTTTCCTATCTGTCTCGGTACCCAGGTTAATTGTCTCCACCGGCTCTTCATGTGGTTGAATAGCTCTCTCTTCCTGGAGTAGCAGTCTTGCGAGTTCACCAGGTACTTCGCAATCATCTTCACCTTCGTCTTCGGCCAAGTTGATCGGATTTTCGAAGTCATAACTGGCGGTAGCAGAGCTGTTACCAGTGAGATCCAGAGTGGATTGAAACCTGTATAAGTGAGTGTGTGTAAATATAGCTGTTTTGCAATATATATAACACAGAAAGGAAAAGAGCACAAGATTTGAAATGCAACAAACGCCCAATGTTTTGATTGATGATATATGAAAATGTCATACAAAAAGCCCTCTCAAATGGAGCTGCGATGCCCCGGGTAGGACACCGAGCCAACAAAGTTTTAACATATTGTTTGTTACAAATTGGAAATCAAAAGAAATTAATTACTGCGTGACAAATGTGATAGGTGTAAAATCCTTTGCCGTCCAGTTGCTTGGTCCGTCGCTGGTAGTAGGGTAGATCCAACTGTCAAACTCTGCTTCCTCTACATCCTCCTCGATAGCATTCACCCTCGAGCTGGAGATAAACACCGAAGCCTTTCTGACCTTCTCCTTGCGCACAGCCCTCTGAGCCTCTGCAGTAAAGCCCAGCCCGAACTTGTCATTCTTCTGAGTGAAGTCAGGAAGCTGACCCCAGTTTGCACAATTGCCTTTCTGAACCACAGCCCGGGCATCCCTTAGGGAAGCCATTTTCACGGAAACATCCTCTTCGACTGTTGTCTCTGCTGCTGCTGAAATTGGATGTACCTCCTCGAAATGCTGAAAGGGGGTTTCAATAAACTCCCCGTCCATCTCAATGTATCTGAAGGAATTCAAATGGCTCACCATATACTCCTCTTCTCCTTGCACAGTGACAATCTTCCCCCTGACAGGGTACTTCAGCTTCTGATGCAAGGTAGAGGTCACTGCCCCAGCTTTATGGATCCAAGGTCGACCCAGTAGACAAGAGTATGATGGACGTATATCCATTACATAAAAAGTAGAGTCAAATACTTGAGAGCCCACACGAATAGGGATGTCAACCTCTCCATGAACCATCCTTTTTGAACCGTCAAAGGCTCTGACGATGATATTGCTGGGCTTCAGTTCTAGGCCTTCATAATCCAAACGGTCTAGAGCCTTTTTCGGTAGAACATTCAAGGAAGAACCAGTATCCACCAATACATGCCAGAGTAGTGCCCCTGCATTCGATAGAGACATGCAGGGCATCATTGTGGTCTCTTCCCTTCGCAGTCAGGTCAGCATCTGAAAAACCCAAGCCATTGTCTGCTGTCAGATTTGCTACGCAATTAGTGAACTGGACTGCAGACGTTTCTTGCGGCACATGGGCCGTCTTGAGAAATGAGATCAAGGCCTTAGCATGGGCCTCGGAGCATAGCAATAAGGAGAGCATGGAGATCTTGGAGGGCGTATGCCCCAGCTGCTCGACAACATTGAAATCACTTTTCTTTATTATTTTCAGGATCTCCTCCACTTCTTGTTGGGAGGCCTCAGCATTTATAGGTGTCGGTGCCTCCATCCGGGCAGGCTCCTCTTCAATCCCTTTGCCCCGAGCATTAGATGACTCGGCAGCAGGGGGAACAACTTTATCAGTAGCGGGAACAGGTAAACTTGTAGGTGTTATAAGGAGGGGTCTTCGAATAGCGGGCGGTGCAATGTCAGGTGAGAAGAGCCTGCCACTGCGGGTGACCTTGGCTGGACCAGTGATATCGCAGATACTGGCGCCAGCGTCGAATTCTTGTTTGATTCCATTCACATATACGTCCGCCCCATAATGCCAGGGGACAGCTTTATCAGATACGTAGGGGAGAGGCCCCGGAACAGTAATAACCACAGGTGCAACAGTCATGATTTGAACAGGCTTCTTTGGGAGAGCCTTGATTGGATTATTGAAGATGGTAACCACAGAAACTTCTTTTACCGGAACCAACTGAACAACGGACTTCTTAAACAGAATCTCCTTGCTATCCATTAGGCTTTGGACGCCTAACCTCAGCAAGGGACAACCAGATAGGGAAACAGCACAGAACAGGCAACCTTCACTGCAACCCGGAAATAAACCGGCCCGCAGTAGGTTCTTCTTAACGGTCTTCAGAGGGGTAACAACTTCATTTACCGAAACAGCATACAATTCTTCCTCAATGGCATTTACTCTATGCTGGGGCATAGGAGCAGTTACAACATTTGGTCTTTCCGGTGCTTCAAACTGAATTTCCTTTGCGTCGATCAGATCTTGTACTTTGTTTCTCAAGGCCCAGCAATCATCAGTAGTGTGCCCGGGACTATCAGAATGATAAGCACACCGGGCATTTGGGTTATACTTAGGAGACGCAGTGTTGACGACCTTAGGAGCTTCTTTGAGGGTCACCAGGTTGGTGGATAACAGTTGGGGTAAAATTTGAGATAATGTCATACTCAGTCGAGTATACTGCCTCTTGGGCCTTTCGCTTCTTTGTTGATTTTACTGTTGAGGAGCAGAAACAGGTTTTGAGATGACCAAAGCATTGATGGCTTGGCGACTTTCGGGCTTGACTTGTCTTCTAGTACCATAGACGACACTTGCTTCTTTCTTAAACGGCCTCTTCTCAGCACTTGTGGAGGCAGCCTTTTGTATCTTGCCTGACCTGATGCCAGCTTCAATTCTCTCTCCCGTCAATATCAAATCTGTAAACCCAGCGGAGGAGTTACCAACCAAATGATTGAAAAACGAACCAGACAACGTCCCTAGAAACATATCAACCAGCTCTCGATCAGTCAATGGAGGCTGCACCCTGCCAGCCAAATCTCTCCATTTTTGAGCGTACTCTTTGAACCCTTCACCCGTTCCTAGAGACATACCCTGAAGTTGGGTATGCGTAGGAGCGAGATCAGAATTGTATTGGTATTGTCTGTAAAATACGGTTGCCAAATCTTCCCAGTGTCGGACGCTAGTTCCATCTAATTGGTAGAACCATTCAAGCTGTGACCCCGAGAGGCTATCTTGGAAGAAGTGAATCCAAAGGTTCTTATCTGCCGTGTAAGGTTGGATCTTCCTTACGTACGACCTTAGATGCAGCTTTGGGCAGGAGACCCCATCATACTTGGCGAAGGCAGGCGCCTTAAACTTGTGTGGAATTACTACCCCAGAAGATAACCCCAAATCTCCGAAATCCAGTCCCGGCACATTCTGAATTTCCATGGCGCTTAAGCGGTCCTCCAATTGCTTGTATCAGCAGCAGGTGGGTATTGTTCGTCGTTATAGTCCGTCTCGTTGTCGGAGACTGCGGGACTAGGAGCTCCTCCCCCTTGGGGACTATTTTTCTCAGCAGAAGAAGTAGTTGGATCAGCTTCATTATGGAGTGTGTTCCCAAATCTGCGTCCGGTGTTGAACAACGCAGTCCTCTTTTTCTTCTTCTTCTTCAGGAGTAGAGTCTTCAACTCTTGCTGACCTTGGGCTAGGCTTAGGACCATCTCTTGAAATTGTGCATTTTGGGCCTGGAGGGCCTTGATTGCTTGCTCACTGGAGGAGTCTGGATTCATGATGATTGTGCAAAATAAACAGCGAAGGAGATTAAGCAACCTGTGAAATAGGGTACCTGCTATGCATATGGTGCAATGGAATGCGTATGTTTTATGTTTTCAAAGACAAACAAGATTCAACTTTGTAGACAAAAAGGGAAACACACTTCATTAGATTAAAATTTTCAATTGTTCAACAATCTGCCCTTAGGCTTTACAGGAATGAAAAATACTGAAAGGAAATAAACTATAAAAGGAAACATCCAAAGCTCATCAATGCTCCCATGGCCTCCTCTTTTCAGTGCTGATGTAGTTGTTCAGGACCCGTTCTTCCTCCAATTGCTTAGTCAGCCTCTGGATCTTCCGTTCCTGCTCGTTGAATTTTTCCCGATAGAAATCCCGTTCTTCCTTTAGCTGCGCCCAAGATCTCTTCATGGTGTCAAAATCAGTAGGTATCTGAGGAGGGATGACAGTTGGAGGAACCCCATCTTCAACAGGAGACTCAAGAATGAGAGGTCTAACAGCTTCGTAGGGCATACCTAACCTTTGAGCATGGATGCGGACCCATTTGCAATAGGGCTTCAATGGCAGAGAAGTCTTTGGTCCCAACTCATGTGGGTTGGCTTTGTGAATTCTGTCCCAAGCTTTAATGAATCCCTGGCGCAGTTTGTCACTGTCTGCCTGAAACTCAAAATGGAAGTGAGGAACCAGCATTTCATGAGGCCCATCTCATCTGGCTCTTCCAAACTGACGGAGAGCTAAGCACGGATTGTAAGAGATTCCTCCTTGGACACCAATCAACGGAACATTAGGGTATTCTCCGCAACGGTCAATAACAGCTACCTCATCCAAGCCTCTGAGAGTCCAGGTGATGTCATTATCAGTGAGAGACATTAACCTCCAAGCCCAACCTTTTCCTTCTTCATTCTTCAGCACGAACTTAGGAAGGTGCGAAATAAACCACCTTACTAGCAAAGGAGCACAACACCACGGAGTTCCCCGTTTTCGAGCAGTACGAGCATAGAGTTGTTGTAGAATATCACCCAGAAGAGTGGGTACCGGATTCCGAGACATGAAGATCCTTATGACATGGATACTGATAAAGGTGTCAGGGTTGGGAAACAATACCAGACCATAGATCAAAAGAGCCAGAATATCCTCGTATGCCTTGAAATCCAAGTCATTCCAGAAATCATTAGCCTTGCCAACCAGAAATTTGACCAAAAAGCCCTTGATCCCATTTCTAGTTTCCCAGTTGGACAATACCTCTTCTTTGGTCAAGGGGAGAATTGCAGCAATCTCTTCAGGCCTAGGAGTCTTTTCCAAACCAGTGAATGGAGTTTGTTCCAAGACAGGGATCCCAAGCAGATAAGAGAACTCTTCCAGGGTAGGAACCAGCTGGAAGTCTTGAAAGGTGAAACAATGGTACAGAGGGTCATAAAACTGGGTCAGAACACTTATCAGTTGTTGGTCCCATTTTGCAGTGATCAAGCCAAGGAGAGACCCATGTCTGTTGATGAAGGAAGAAGTGTTTGGAATCCTACCAACCAAATCCTTGAGTAAAACTGGTGGTTGAACAAAGTTGAGTCGGACAGTATTCCTACGCACGGTCATCATGATGTCCTACAAAACAGAGCAAAGATGAAACCTTTTTTGTCTTTGAAATGGGTTAGCCCTTTATACAGGATGCATGCAATGGTATGATGGCATGATGCTATGATGAAGCACACCACAAGTATTCACATAGGCAAATAAGGCACACAAGTCACACAAGACACCCTTAGGTTTCAGGCCAGCATGGGTTTCAGGTATTACCCTCTTTTGGTTTTGTTGGTTAAAACCTGTCCTATCAAAAGTAACCGGGTTCTAGAGGATCTCAAATCATTGGCTACCCTCAATCGGTCATAACTCCAGCATCGCAATCTTTTCTCGCGGCCAGAACCATCTCGAGAGTTTAGCCTCAATGAGTGTAGCATACTGCTACTGTCCTAATAGCCAAGTTGGTCAATTTAGGGTTCTAAGGTCGGTTGGTGTTTAATGACTCCTTGGAAGACCTATATTCTCCTCATTGTAACACAAGGGATATAGGTACAGACCAAGGTGCCATACCAACGTAGCCACTGCTTCACCCATGTCGGTCTACGCCGGACAGGTCCCTCACAGATTATGCTACCTAAAAAGGGTATTTCCCAGATCCGGGTTAGGATCTATGAAACTCCGATGCAAAGCCCACAAATATAAAGCAAACAAAGCAATCATTTGAAAACAAAGGTGATCTAAACCCTAAGGTTACCCCACTTTTTTTATGTTCCCCAGCAGAGTTGCCAGTTCTGGCGATACGGTGGGAGAACTGACTTGAGGTTTTGCGTTTGTTTTCGCAAATGTTTTGGTTGAGCAAGAGTCGCCACCGACTTTTTATTTTATCCTAAGGAAAGGTTTAAAAAGCACAGCAAAAACCTTTTGAGATGTTTTCTTGGGTTCGGGGAGTAGATTATAGAAAGGGAAGGTATTAGCACCCTTTCTATCCATGGCTATCCATGGGCTCTTAGTTACTTGCTTAGATCACTTGCCTTTTGTTTTCAATTGTTTGAAATGGTGCTTGAGTGTGTGGGTTTGAAAATGTTTTTGAAAAGAAGCCAATGTGGAGGCAACCTTTGTAATGATCCATGTGGGGATGTATACAAAGATGTATGTCTTTTGAAAAGGTTTTCATTTGTTTTTGAAAGTTGTTTTGAAAGTGTTGTGAGGTGTGGTTTTGAAATTAGGCAAGTATTTTGTTTTGCAAGTTTGATTCAAGTAACTAAGAGGTTATCTACTCCTAAATTTCTCAAAAGATTATTTCTATGTTTTAACCCTTTAAACAAGTTTGTTCCACCATTGTATTTGGTGGACAACCTTATGTTAGGATGTGAAAGGGACAGGCGCGGGTCATCGTTTAGACCATAATTGCAACGGCGTTAAATGTCTTTGGGCAATTTTCTTTAAGGGACTTGATCATTTATTTTTGTTTGTTTTGAAAAAGTTTTATCGAGGGACTATGATCATTCAATTTGTTTGTTTTGCCCAAAGAGACCTAACATGCAATATGGCCCAATTTTGAAAGGCAACAAGTGGAATACCCTAGGGGGTGCAAGTGTGATTTGTGTGTCCATTTTCATGCTTGTTTATCTTGAGATTAGGTCATAACTATTTTTGTCGTTTTTCGCATACAAACCCTAATTCTAACATGTTATCATTAGAAAGCAATAAAGTGCAAAAATAAATTTACTAAGCTATTACAAAACCAAATATGGGAAGGGGGGTACAAATGTTCAAATGGGGATATTGACAAGTAATGTAAACCTAAATTATTACATCATTTTTGAATATTTGCAATATAAATAATGTACAATAATTAAATAAATAAAAATGGAATAAAAATGCAAGATGCAAAAATGTTTTGTATATGTATGAGAAAAGTATGGTTTATGTAAAATAAAATAAGAAAATAAAAGGGTATTATTTTTTAGTATTTTTAACTTTTAGGGCAAAAACCCTAATTTTAATGAAAATGGATATTAATTGATTTAATACAAGTATTTATTTATTATGTACAAAAATAAAATAAAATGAAGTATATTATGAAAAAACTATTTTTGTATCAAATATTAATAAAAATGAAAAATTCAAGTATTTTTATATTTTAACTTAGATATATTAATAAACATATATCTATATATATATTAATTTCTTAAATATGCATTATGTGCAAAATATTTAATATTTAATAAAATAAAAAAAAAGAGTATTTTTTATGTGAAATATTTTCAGAAGGTAAACAAAAATAAAAATTGTATTTACACTATTTTTATATTTATTCTAAATAATAGTATATATAATATTTGTGTATAAACAAAGGAAATAAATCAAATAAATATGCCATAAATTCAAAAAAAGATGGAAAAAATATTTTTATGTTTTTTATATCATGAGAAAAAATAAATAAAGTCAATCAAAAAAGAAAAAGTCAAAAAAGTCAAATAAATAAGCAAATGGGCTCAGGGGGTGTAATAGCAATTAAGTGGTGTGAATAAGAAAAGATACACAGGCCCAGCCCAATGCCACTGTCTTCAACCTCCAGCACAAATGTTTGAAAAAACGCGCGCCATGTTCATCATCTTCCAACTCTCGATTCCTGGCTTTTTAGCAAAAACTCATAACACAACAAATGTTCAGCATGAAGAGACGATTCTAACCATGTATGGAACTTGACCTAACTCTCTAAGATGAGGGAGAATTTCTCCTCCCCCAATTTCTGACCTAACTTTTCATCAATATTCAGACATAAAATTCTCTAAGCACACGAAATATAAATGAAATCTAATCATATGAGCATGTTCAGGGCTATGATTGTGACATGTTTTCTTCACAAACCTAAAGCTAACAATGCCTAATAAGGGAGATAGAACTTCATGAATGTACCTGTTCAGTTGGAATCGAGCTTTGCAATGGAGGATGTTTCAGAGTGAAATGATGACTTGTATAGCTTCCTTGAAGTGTGAGGATGCTTTTCCAAGTCCTACTTTGTCTTGAAACTCCCTGAATCGAGCTAGTGAACTCCAACTGCAAAACAGAAAATTAAAAATGGTGAAGTGGCTTGGAGGTGTTACAGGTCAGGTTTCAAGTCATGGTTAGCTTGCATAAGCACTAGGGAATGTGTGTGAACTGGTTTTGGCACAAGAACTTGAGGGAAGTAGGAGTTAGCAATCGAACTGCAGAGGCAACTCTGTTTTTGCAGTTTGATGGTGTTTTTTGGTTTGAGGATGTTTGGGAGGTCAAGGACTCGTGCAAAAGCTTAGATATGATATGTGTAATATGTTTGATAACTTCTTTCTTGTGTCCTAATGCTGAGATTGAAGTTGGTACAAGTTATGGTCTTTTTCTTCTCTCTTAAGCAACAAAGGCAAGTTGATGGTTTAGGTCAGTAGGGGGCCTCCTAATGTGCTGCATAATCTTCTCTTGATCAGAGCAACTTGTCCATAATCATGTGCCAAAAGGATTTTGCTTGTACTTGTTGGATTTCTAAATTGACATAAAGCTAATCTTTTCAAAAATGGAAAGTTCACTTTATCTAGTTTAGGATTAATCTTGCATACAATGCTTGCACTCAAAGAACAACACTTTAACACATTGAATATGCATTAAATTATTGAGTATGGAATGGTTCAAGGACCTGTAATCAAGCATAAAGCAAGCTGAGTTCAAATTTGCAAGATTATGAACATGTCTTGGTTAAGAACAAAAGTGAATTTTTGCCAACTTGTGAAATTCGAATCTCTCAAGTTATGAGGTTGTTTGAGAAGTTCTTGGACATTTTGGAAAGCTTGGAATGTGTACTACAATCCATCTTTGAAATGCAAATTGAAATTCCAAGTGGGAGGGTATGAAAAATGGCCTTGAAGTGGGGTAGAAAACCTTGTCAAAATAGGTTAAAATTTCACTAAGTTAAAAAATGGTTTAGTGCCCTTATTCAAAAAATTGTAACTTGAGATACAAGCTTCAAATGAGAAAACTTTGTGAATCAAAGTTGTAGATTATGCAACAAGCTACAACTTTCATGTTTTGACTTTTGTTTGAATCCAAATGGATCTTGGTGAAAAGGTGGGGCAAAGTTGGGAAAAAATTAGGGTTTTTCATAACTTAGAAAAATTCTAAGTTATGAAAAATTCCATTTTCTAACCCTAATTTGCATTTTGTGATTTCTTGGTGAACAAGTTTCATGATTTGACATGTTTTGATGAAAAATGAATCTTGACTCTTGATTTTGACCAAAAAGTCAAAGTTTGACTTTTCAGTATACAGTCAAAATTGATCAATTGACTGGGAAATTCAACTGTCAATCTTGTGTACTTGGGATCTTTTGAGCTTGATGAATGTGTCAAGACCATTTCATTGAGTCCTTGAGTCCATATTTGAGCTTGGTTTGCCATTGGTTAGGTCAAACAGTCAAAAATTACCTTTGTGCGGTCAAAACCCTAAAAATGACCATTTTGCCCTTTTGATGATCTGATCAAATTTCTTGTGGAATTGTGATCCAAACTTGATCAAATTGTTCATATGAGTTCATAATGTTGATGTGGGTCAAAAATCATGAGGTTTGACTGTCAATTGACCACAGTTGACTTTTTCCCAATACAGCTGATTTCTAGGTCAACTATCCAACTGACTGGGCAAAACTTGGAATCAGGACTTGAAACTTGGTATGGGTAAACTTGGGAGTCCCACATGAAACATGAAAGTCATCTTAGGCATTTTAGGTCAAAACATCCTTGGGCAAACACAAACCCTAATTTGAGTCCACAGTGCAAGGAGAAGTCTTGAGCAGAGGAAACCCTAGCTGGATCTTGATCTTCAAAGGTCTTATGATGAGAAAATGTTGAGGAAATGGGAGGGCAAATTTTGGGGTACAACAACTTGCAACATGAGTCGATGCATCCTCTCTTGTATCGATTTATACTGAGTCTACCACACAACATGTATCGACACATGCCCGACGTATCGATTCATCTTGAGTCTAAAAGTCCTCATGTATCGATGCAAGACTCCTTCGTGTCGACTCATCCTAAGTCTAAGGACCTGCTTGTATCGACACATACCATTTGGGGTCAATGCATACTTCTCTATCCTGCATAATTTATGCTATTTTTCTCTGCGTTTTCACTACGGGTTCCATACTTTAAGCCCTAAAAACTTAATCTAATCATAGATAATCATCACTTACAGTTATCCTATAATTCTACATCAATTAAACAGCATCGGGACTTCATCGTTCATCTTTCAATCATTAATTCTCGTCATACAACATCATATACATTAAATTATGAACAAAACAACATTTCACCTCTAACCCCACATACCAATTATCATAAACCCAATTATAGAGTCAGAACCCCACCCTTCCCTTGGATTGAAGGTCGCTCTACAACTTTCTCCAATTGATTCCCGTTTTGCCGTTCTTCCTATTTTCCAACAGCTTCACGTTCTTCTTTCCAACCCTTATTCTTCTACTGCTTCTTCTTTCTATTCTTTATAACAATAATAAAATAACATATTATTCTCATTACTCCTTAATGGGCTTAAAACTATTACACCCCCCTTATTACTTCTATTACTTTAAAAACAAGCCCACATCAAATAATATTATACTTCTAATATTATTTCACCACTTAATAAAATAATTAAATCCAAATAATCACAAAACATCTTCATAAAATATTCCAAAAATAATTTAATTAAATGATTAATTAAATTACGGGTGTTACATCTCTCCCCCACTTAGAATATTTTCGTCCTCGAAAATTTACCTTAATCAAACAACTCAGGGTAGGAGTCTCGCATCTTGCTCTCCAACTCCCAAGTCATGCTTTCTCCGCCAGCTCCTAGCCAAACCAATTTAACCAAAGCAATCTCTTTTCCCCTCAGAGTCTTTATTTCACGGTCCGCGATCGGTACAGGCATCGTCTCCACTGTAAGATTATCCCGTACTTGCACATCGTCCATATGAATCACATGAGATGGATCTGAAATATACTTCTGGAGTTGCGACACATGAAACACATCATGCAAATTTGAAAGATTAGGCGGTAAGGCCACTCTATAAGAAACATTCCCCACTCTCTCTGAAATCTGATATGGTCCAATAAAATGAGAAGTGAGCTTCTTAGACTTCAATGCTCGCCCAACACCAGTCACAGGTGTAACTCTTAAAAACACATGGTCACCCGCTTGAAATTCTAAATCTTTCCTTCACTTGTCATGATAACTCTTATGTCTACTTTGGAAAGCTTTCATCTTTTCTCGAATCAACTTCACCTTCTCAGTAGTCTCACGAACAAGTTCAGGTCCAAGTACTACACTTTCACCAGATTCATGCCAACATAAAGGAGTTCTACATCTCCGACCATACAACGCTTCAAAATCTTCCATCCTAATACTAGAATGGTAACTGTTATTATAGGTGAACTCTATCAATGAAAGATAAGTATCCCACAAACCTCTCTGCTCAAGAACACATGCCCTCAACAAGTCTTCCAACGATTGGATAGTCTGTTCAGTTTGACCATCTGTCTGAGGATGATATGTTGAACTCAACCTCAACTTAGAACCTAACGCTTCTTTCAAACTCTTCCAAAAATCAGAAGTAAATCTTGGATCTCTATCTGACACAATGCACAAAGGAACACCATGCAGCTTCACAGTCACACTAGTGTAAATCTCAGCCAACTTTGACACTGGAAAACTGATGTTAATAGGAATAAAATGAGCTGACTTCGTAAGCCTATCAGCAATCACCCAAATTGAATCATATCCTCTTAAAGTATTAGGTAACCCCATCACAAAGTCCATTGAAATGCTATCCCATTTCCATTCTGGAACTTCTAACGGTTGCATCAACCGTGCAAGTTTCTGATGTTTAACTTTCGACTTCTGACAAGTTAAACATGCATACATAAACCGAGCCACATCACTCTTCATCCCAGGCCACCAAAACAAACCTTTCAAATCTTGATACATATTTGTATCTCCTAGATGAATACTCAACTTACTTCTATGACTCTCTTCAAGTATCACCTTCTTCATCTCAGCATCATCAGGAATACAAATCCAGTTACGAAATCTCAACACACCTTGCACATCTAGCTTAAAATCATTATTCTCAGACTGATCGATTCTAACCATCAAATATACCAGTTTAACATCCAACTTTTGAGCTTCTCTAATACTGTCTAGAAATTCATTATTCACCTTCAACATACCCAGCATAACACTTTGCAGCGTAACCTCACAAACTAAGCTCATATCTCTGAACTGCTCAATTAATTCCAACTCTTTAACCATCATTACCGACATATGTAAAGTCTTTCGACTCAACGCATCAGCTACCACATTTGCTTTTCCTGGAGGATAATTCAAACCGAAATCATAATCCTTTAACAATTCCAACCATCTTCGTTGCCTCATATTCAACTCTTTCTGATGAAATAAATATTTTAAGCTCTTATGGTCACTAAACACTTCAAATCTAGAACCATAAAGATAATGCCTCCAAATCTTCAACACAAAAACAACTGCAACAAGCTTTAAATCATGTGTAGGATAGTTCTTCTCACGAGTCCTCAACTGCCTTGACGCATAAGAAACTACCTTATCATTCTGCATAAGCACACCTCTTAATACCATCTTAGAAGCATCACAATACACCACAAAAGGCTCTCCTGGATTAGGCAGTGTCAAAATCGGAGTCGGCGTCAATCTCTTCTTCAATTTCGTAAAACTTTCTTCGCACTGACCATCCCATACAAAAGCTCTACCTTTACAAGTCAACGGAAGTGCCAGCTTCTAAAAACCTTTGATAAACCTTCTATAGTAACCAGTTAATCCGAAAAAGCTTCTAATCTCAGTAGCTGACTTTGGAGTTTCCCATTGCAACACAACATCAACCTTTGATGGATCTACAACAATGCCACTACCTGAAATCACATGACCAAGAAAACTAACCTCCTTTAACCAGAATTCACACTTGGGCAGCTTTGCATACAACTTCTTCTCTTTCAAAACTTGCAATACTACCTGTGATACGGTGGGAGAACTGACTTGGGATTTTGCGTTTATGTTCGCAAATGTTTCGGTTTAGCAAGAGTCGCCACCGACTTTTTATTTTATCCTAAGGAAAGGTCAAAAAGTACAGGAAAGACCTTTGAGATGTTTTCTTGGGTTCGGGGAGTAGATTACAGAAAGGGAAGGTATTAGCACCCTTTCTATCCATGGTTATACATGGACTCTTAGTTACTTGCTTAGATCACTTGCTTTGCTTTTCAATTGTTTGAAATGGTGTTTTGTGTGTGGTTTTGAAAGATGTTTTGAAAAGAGGCCATCGTTGTGGCAACCTTTGTAATGATTCTTGTTTGAATGTATACAAAGGTGTTTTTGTCTTTTGAAAAGATTTCAATGTTTGAAAGTTTGATTTGGATAATGTTTTGAAATTGTGTTGTGAAGTGTGTTTTAAAGATAGCAAGGATGTTTTGCAAGTTTTTGATCAAGTAACTAAGAGTTGTCTACCCTATTTTACTCAAAGATCTTTCTTATGTTTTTAACCCTTTTAACAATGTTGTTTCACAATTGTATTTGGTGGACAACCTTGTGTTAGGATGTTTAAACGGGACAAGCGCGGGTCATCTTATAGACCATGATAACAATGGTGTCAAGTATTTTTGGCAATTTTAAGGGACTTGATCATTTTGTTTAGGCAACTCAGATAGCGTCATCGAGGGACTATGATCTTTTTGTTTGTTTTTGTTTTGCCAAAGTACTTGACATGCAATCATGGCTCATTTTTGAAGGCAACAAGTGGATTGTAACCCTAGGGGTGCAAGTGTGCATTGTGTTTGTTTTTCATGCATATTCATCTTGGATTAGGTCAAACTAATTGTTGATTTTATTTGCATACAAACCCTATGTCTAAGCATGGCATAATTGAAAGCTTTTAAATGTGCGAGAATTTAAATGCTACACTATTACAACATGATATAGGGAGGGGGGTACAGATTTGAATTGGGGGTATTTGACAAGAAAATAAATTCTAAGTTATTACAACCAAATCGAATGTATAGGTAATATTTAAATGTACAATAATTGAAATAAATACAAATGAATAAAAGTCAAATGAAATGTATTATGCAAAGAAAAGGTTTTTTATATATGTAAAAAAGTATATTTTTTAATGTGAAATGTAAGTAAATAAATTAAAAAAAAGGGTCAATTTTTATTATCTTTCTATTTAGGGAAAAAAACCCTTATTCTTAATAAATAACATTATTTATTAATTATATACAATAATATACTAATTTATACAAAAAAATAAAAGTATGTTATGAAAATGATATTTTTAGTACAAAATAAATAATAAAAGTGAAAATATAGTATTTTTTTGTATATATTTTTTTACTTAATTATTTTAATAAAACAAGTATATATATATATATATATATATATATATATATATATATATATATATATATATATATATATATATATATATATATATATATATATATATATATATATATATATATATATATATATATATATATATATATATATATATATATATATATATATATATATATATATATATATATATATATATATATATATATATATATATATATATATATATATATATATATATATATATATATTATACATATTAAATATACAAAGATAAAAAATAATTATTTAAAAAAAAGTATTTTTTAAGAAAATGTTCTCAAATATAAATAGAAATAATAAATGAAAAATAAGTATATTTTTGTATTATTTTTGAGTTTTATTAAAAAAGAAAATAGTTTATTTACATATTTATACTTAGTAAAATAAAAATAAATATCAAATATATATGAAAAAAAATAGAAAATAATTTTTTTGGAATTTTTTATACTTAGACAAAAAATAATAAAGTCAGAATAAAAAATAAAAATGTCAAAATGATAAGTATTTAAATAAATGGGCCATGGGGTGTAAACTGAACAAAAGGGGAGTCAAAAGCAAAAGGACCCAGGCCCAACCCAAAATCACTTCTTCTTCTTCCTTGGAAAAAATCCTACGCGCGTGCTATGTACAAAACTGTAACTCCTGATTTTTTATCTTTTGACAAAACTCATAACATGAACATTGTAGAGAATTAAACAACGAATCTAACCGTATAAAAAACTTGGATTAACTCTCAAAGACCAGAGAGAATTTCTCTGGCCCTAATTTCTAACCTAGTTTTTTCAGAAAGTTCATGAGTGAAATTCTCTTAGCACGATTAATGTTAATGAAAACTAAGCATATGTATGGCTTCAGGGCTATGAGTACAACATATTTCATTCACAAACCTAAGCCTAACCATTCCTAAATAGAGAGATAGAAGTCTATGAAATACCTGTTTCAGTTGACTTCGAGCTGGACAATGTAGCAACCTTCAATGGTGTTTGAGCTTCTGTTGAGCTTGCCTGAAGTCCAAGGAACCTTTTCCAACACTTGGCTTGTTTTGAAACAACTTGAATCGTGCTGTAGAACTCAACCTGCAGAGCTTTGAAACAAAAATGGCAAAGTATGTTAGAGGTGTTACAGCTTGCACTGGTGGCCTGGGATAGTTCAGGTGAGTTGATTGGAAGGTGTTTGAACTATCTTTGGGCAAAACGCACGATGGAATTTGGTTATGGCTTGCAAAATGCAGAACTTGCCCTATTTTGCAGAAAAATAGTGATTCTGAGTATGAGGAGATTTGAGTGATGAAAGGGTCATGTTTTAGGCTTGTTGGTAGGTATGGAACTTGTCTATAATGTTTGTATAAGCTCCTTTCAACAGATATGAGAGATGGTATATGTTTGGCCACTTTCTTCTTTTTCAAGCAAGAGTGTGTCTCCTCCCAATGCAGGCCTGCACAAGCCCTAAATCATGCTGCACCTTTTGCTCTTGGTTACTGGAATTAGTGGACTTAATCTTGCCTCAAAGATCTGGCCCCATTCCTCAAGGATTTTGTTTTGACATAAAGTGAAGTTTAGGCAAAAATGACATTGTTGCTTTTTCCTTTTAAGGCTTAAACTAGTGTATAATGCCCTAATGACCAAGGCAATATCTTAACTCAACGGAAATGCATTAAATTAAGGAGTAAAAATTGGTTTTGAGGCCTGTAATGGTGAACCAAGCTAGCTAGATCAGAATTGCAAATTGGTATGAACGTGTATTGGCTATGGACAAAAGTGAGTTTTTGCCAACTTCAAGTATTCGATTCTCTCTAACCACAAGGGTGTTTGAGGATTTATTGGACAATTTGGAAAGCTTGGAACATGTACTATAATCCATCTTTGAAATGCCACTTGAAATCCCAAGTGGAACTATGTGAAAAATGGCGAAGAACATGGGTCAAAATCCTGCCTAGATTAGGGCAAATTTTCTCTAAGTTAAAAGTTTTAGGTACCCTTGCTCCAAAAATCATAACTTGAGATACAAGCTTCTTTTGAGAAAACTTTGTGAATCAAAGTTGTATACCTTGTGATGGACTACAACTTTCATGTTGCAAGTTTTGTTTGAATCCATTTTCATCTTGGTGAAAAAGTGGGACAAAGTTAGGAAAAAATAAGAAAATTTCATAACTTAGAAAATTTCTAAGTTATGAAATTTTTCCATTTTAAACCCTAATTTGCATTTTTGGGTTTCTTGATGAACAAGTTTCATAATTTGACATGTCTTGATGAAAAATAAATCTTGGCACTTGATTTTGACCAAAAAGTCAAAGTTTGACTTTTCAGTATACAGTTAAATTTTGATTAGTTGACTGAAAAATTCATCTGTCAATCCTACGCATTTGAGATATTTTGAACTTGTTGAATGGGTCAAGACAATGTCATTGATTCCTTGAGTCCATATGTGAGCTTAATTTTCTATTGGCTAGGTCAAACAGTCAAAAATTACCTTTGTGCAGTCAAAACCCTAAAAATGACCATTTTACCCTTTTGGTGATCTGATCAAATTTCTTGTGGAATTATGATCCAAACTTGATCAAATGGTTCATATGAGTTCATAATGTTGATGTGGGTCAAATTTCATGAGGTTTGACTATCAATTGGCCACAATTGAGTTTTTCCCCAATATAGTTGATTTTTAGGTCAACTGTCCAATTGACTGGGCAAAAACTTGAATCAAGGCTTGAAATTTGGTATGGACAAACTTGTGAATCCAAAATGAAGTATGAAAGTCAATTTGGGCATTGTAGGTCAAAATATCCTTATGCAACCTCAAACCCTAATTTGGGTCAACAGTGCAAGGAGGTGTCTTGAGCAGAGCAAACCCTAACTTGATACTGAATTCCAAGAGTCTTGTGATGAGAAATATTGATGAAATGAGAGGGAAACATTTGGGGTACAACAGTTTCCCCTGTTCAATCTTCTTGAACCTGAAGAGTTAGATTGGCAATTTTGCCTTTCGCGACTCGAAGGTAAAAGAGGATTGGACACTAGAGTGCCCGTAAATTTGCACTCGTCAAAATATGGCCGAGGAAATGGGCTTAAAGATGCCATTTAGAGATGGTGGAATATTGCTGGAGATGGGCTTAAAGATGCCATCCAAGAGTGTTTGTTGAATCGCAATGTGGTAGGTCAGAAGAATGAGCATCAAAATGGTATCCGTGTTTGGAATGCATTTGAACTGTATCTGGAGACTGAGTCTGTATGAGAAAGAGAATGGCGTCCGTGTCTGGAGCGTATCTAACCTGTAACCACATTTAAATTTTGAATGAATATTAGAATGACTGCCATGTCTAGAGTGTATCTGTATTGTATCTGAAGTTGAGATCTATATGAGTAGCAGAATGACTTCCATGTCTGGAGTGTATCTGGAACTATAACTGGGATCCGAATGAGTGACAGAATGACTTCCGTGGGGATTGCACCGGGGAGAATCAAACTGCTGGTGTAAGAGCCAGAATGGCATCCGTGTCTGGAACGTATTTGAACCTATGGTTGATAGTTGAATCTGAATGAGAGATAGAATGGCTGCCGTGTCTGGAGCGTATCTAGTCTGTGTCGGATTGCTGAAGCCTGAATGAGTAGTAGAATGACTGCCGTGTTTGGGGTGTTTTTGTACTGTATTCTGACTTGAAATTATGAATGAGTAATAGAATGATCGCCGTGTCTGGGGTGTATCCATACTGTATCTAGATAATTGTTAACAATAGCCTTTTAATCTTATCCTAAAAAGGGTAAAATGTTAGCTAAAACACAAAGTTATATTGCATGATATGTATGATGCAATGAATTGTGTTTCATCAATGTTTATGATATATAAATGCAATGGTTGCGCATGTAAGCCGAGTAGCCGTCTTGCTGAGGAAAATAGATCCTTGATAATTGGAGATAATTAAATCTTTGATTGCCATTGGGGGAAGTAAATCCTTGACCGATGCTGGGGATTAACAAGGCATCTGACAACTTTTGCAGGGGATGAGAATCCTTTATGACTTTCCTGGGATATTGGGGAAACTCTGAAAATCTCTTCTGGGGAATTGAAGCCTTGGAGAAATGGGACCAAGAATCTTCGATCTTGCTGGGAGATAAATCTGTGGGGGGAAATACTCACCATTCTGGATCCACTAGGGAATAAGGTTTAGACCAAACTGGCTCCACTAGGGATCTCGAAGTTTAACTCCGCTGGGGAAATACTCCAAGGTTTCAACTTTGTTGAGGATCTGAATGATGTATCGTAGGGGATTCCTTCTGGAATGGCACAAAGATATCTTCCTACACCTTCAACCTATCAGTAATTACCCTTTTTCAATTTCGTTTTATTTGTAAGCAGTGATTATATTCAAATGCATATGCATATTTAACAAAACAATGGACGTTTTCAAATAAAACATAAGTGTAAAAGAAAGGCAAGCAAATTTATGCACTTTGAAGTATCTTTGTATTTAACTTTCGTGAGTATCTTTGTACAAAGGAGACAGACACCCTAGTAAGAGAATGTTGTCGTAAAAATTGAAAAATTTTATACAAAAGAAAGATGGCTATGTGTAACAATTCCATGGGATTCCCATTCTGCTATAGCCTTCACAACTCTGAATATCTTGTCCATTCGCTGCTTCGTCCGTCGATGACTGGATTGATCAGAAGCTTGGAGCTTGTCTGGTGAAGAGATTGTCCTTAAAGTGATCCGACGAGACATAGTCATACGCTTTAATTCCCTAACTTTTGCCTGGACAGCCCTTTCGGGTTTTCGATCCACCGGGAAACCCTTTTTTGCCCAAGTCGCCCTTTCGGATTTTCAACTTGCCGGGTGTACAGATTTTTTTTTATCCCTAATTTTTTCCTGAACCGCCCTTTCGGGTTTTCGATTCACCGGGATGCCCATTTTTGCCCAAGTCGCCCTTTCGGGTTTTCAACTTGTCGGGTTATTTTATGCGTAGTATCTTTTGACTATGTCTGCGTTTGTAGGGTATGGCAAATCGTCACCGTCCATGGTGGTCAAAATCATTGCCCCTCCAGAAAAGATGCTCTTGATCACAAATGGTCCTTCGTAAGTAGGAGTCCACTTGCCCCTGGGATCACTTTGCGGTAATATGATCCACTTGATTACAAGATCTCCGACTTGATATATTTGGCGCCTGACTTTCTTGTTGAAAGCCTTGATCGTGCGTTTTTAATACGCCGGACCATGACAAACAGCAGTAAGTCGCTTCTCGTCGATCAAATTGAGTTGATCAAGGTCTGAATCCAATCGTCTTCACTCAAACCAGAATCCTTCATGATCCTTAAGGAAGGAATCTGAACTTCCATGGGTAACACAACTTCCATGCCATATACCAAGGAAAATGGGGTTGCCCCTGTTGAAGTATGTGCTGTGGTACGATATCCATGCAGAGAAAACGGTAACATCTCATGCCAGTCTTTGTAGGTGACTGTCATCTTTTGAATGATCTTCTTGATATTTTTGCTCGCGGCTTCAACAACACCGTTCATCTTCGGCCGATAGGGAGATGAATTATGATGATAAATCTTAAATTGTTCGCATAGAGCGGTGATCATAGTATTGTTCAAATTTTTACCGTTGTCTGTGATGATCCTGTCGGGGACACCATACCGGCATATGAGGTTCTGCTTGATGAAGCGGGCAACCACATTCTTTGTAACAGAGGCAAAGGAAGCTGCTTCGACCCACTTGGTAAAATAATCAATAGCGACCAAGATGAAGCGGTGTCGATTGGACGCCGTGGGCTTGATCTCTCCAATCATGTCAATGCCCCATATTGCAAACGGCCAAGGAGCTATCAGAACGTTGAGAGGAACAGGAGGAATATGTACCTTGTCGGTGTAGACTTGGCATTTGTGGAAAGTACGGGAATGTTGGTGACAATCAGCTTCCATGGTAGACCAGTAGTAGCCTGCCCTTAGAATCTTCTTAGCCATCGTATGTCCGCTCAAATGGGTGCCAAATGTGCCACTGTGTATCTCAGTCATGATCAACTCTGCTTCAGCTTTGTCCACACATCGAAGTAAAACACAATCATGGCTGCATTTATAAAGGATGCCATTGCTTAGGAGGAACTTGGCAGCAAATCTCCTTAAGAACTTTTTGTCATTGACGGAAGCTCCTTCGGGGTATTCTCTAGTCTGGAGATACCTTTTGATTTCATGAAACCAAGGTTGTTCCACTACTTCTTCGGTATTAATCTCATGATAGTGCGCAGGTTCGTCCATTCGCTCGATGGTGATTTGGGGAGCCTCGTTATCCCAGTTGAGTTTAAACATGGAAGACATTGTAGCCAGAGCATCTGCTAGCTGATTCTCTTCTCGCGGGAAATGTTCGAAAGTAATCTGCTCGAAATGAGGCAACAACGTCAGGACATGTTCTTTATATGGGATAAGATTAGGATGTTTGGTGTCCCACTCTCCTTTGACTTGACTGATAACCAAAGACGAGTCCCCAAATACGACCACAGATTTGATTCCCAAGTCTATAGCAGCCTTGAGACCAAAGATGCAAGCTTCGTATTCGGCCATGTTGTTGGTACAGCTGAAACAAAGTCGGGCAGTGAAGGGTGTATGGCAACCTTCCGGAGAAATTAGTACCGCACCGATACCGTTGCCAAGTGCATTTGAAGCACCATAAAAGTACAGGGTCCATCGGGATCCTTGTTCAGGTCCGTCATACGGTCTGTTACCTTCAATGTTGTCCAATGTCATGATGTCCTCGTCAGGGAAGTCGAAACTCATAGATTGGTAATCTTAGACGGCTTGATGAGCTATATGGTCAGCTAGTACACTCCCCTTTATAGCTTTTTGGGTAGTATACTGGATATCATACTCAGTCAGGATCATTTTCCATCTAGCGATTCTTCCAGATAAAGCAGGCTTCTCGAAGATATACTTGACCGGATCCATCTTGGAAATCAGCAAAGTGGTATGAGTAAACATATACTTCCTTAGCCGGCGAGCAGCCCATACCAAAGCGCAGCAAGTTTTCTCGAGCAGTGAGTAGCGAGTCTCACAGTCGGTAAACTTTTTGCTAAGGTAATAAATGGCATGCTCTTTTCGACCAGACTCGTCATGTTGGCCCAGCACGCACCCCATTGAGTTATCCAAAACAGTCAGATACATGATTAACGGCCTTCCTTCGGCGGGTGGCATCAGAATAGGAGGTTCTAGCTAATACTCCTTGATCTTATCAAAAGCAACTTGACAATCATCGTTCCATTCAACTACCTGATCTTTCTTCAGCAGTTTGAAAATTGGCTCGCAGGTAGATGTCAGGTGAGAGATGAACCTCGCAATATAGTTCAAGCGTCCCAAGAATCCTCTAACCTTCTTTTCAGTACGGGGGGAAGGCATTTCTTGTATAGCTTTTACTTTAGTTGGATCAACCTTAATGCCCTTGTTGCTGACAATAAATCCCAGAAGTTTACCAGATCTAACTCCAAAAGTGCACTTGCTTGGGTTCAGTCTGAGTTTATACTCCTTCAACCTGGCAAACAACTTTTGCAAATGATTAAGGTGTTCTTCTTCTGTCTGTGATCGAGCTATCATGTCGTCTACGTAAACTTCGATCTCATGATGGATCATATCATGAAATAAAGATACCATGGCGCGTTGATAGGTTGCCCCTGCGTTCTTCAAACCGAACGGCATCACCTTGTAGCAGAAAGTACCCCATTGCGTGACAAAGGTAGTTTTCTTCATGTCCTCGGGGGCCATTTTAATCTGGTTGTAGCCCGAGAATCCGTCCATGAAGGAAAAAACCTTGTGTTGAGCTGTGTTGTCAACCAAGATGTCGATATGCGGTAGTGGAAAATTGTCCTTAGGGCTGGCCCTGTTCAAATCCCGATAGTCCACACACATTTTGACCTTGCCGGCCTTTTTGGGTACTGGCACATTGTTAGCAACCCATTGTGGATAGGTTGTAACAGCCAGAAATCCAGCGTTGAATTGCTTCATTACTTCAGCCTTGATTTTCTCAAACATGTCAGGCCTCATTCGACGGACCTTTTGCTTGATCGGTGGACAGTCTTCTCTTGTAGGGAGACGGTGAACCACAATATCGGTGTCTAACCCTGGCATGTCTTCATAAGAACAAGCGAAGATTTCAACGTATTCATTCAATAACTGCACTAAGCGTTCCTTGACACTCAGTTCCAGGTTGGTACCCACTTTTACTTCCTTCCTGTCTTCCTCTGTCCCTAAGTTGATGGTTTCTAGCAACTCTTCATGAGGCAGAATGGCCCTCTCTTCCTGTTGTAGAAGTCTGGCTAACTCTCCCGGCACTTCACAATCTTCGTCAAATTCGTACTCAGCATGATTGACCAAATCTTCAGAGTTATCGAAGGCTAAAGCAGAATAGTCACCCATGGAATCCGGAGTGGATGGGTACCTGCATTTGTGAGTGTGGGTGTGTGTAAGGGATAGCCATCCTTAAACAAACGAAAATGCAAAAGGAAAGAAAATGAACACAGCAGTTTATAGATGAAAAACGTCCAATGATTCATTAAAACATGGCATATGATTATGAAGAAAATCAAACCCTTACAAATGGACCCACATGCACCGGGCAAGGCATGAGGTGAAAATAGTGTGCGAATTGTTTTAGTTATTACAGACCATAAAAATGGGAAATTGTTCAAAGATAAAATTACTGGTTGATAAAGGTGATAGGAACAAAATCCTTTGCTTCCCAATTGCTCAAACCCCCTTTGACGGTCGGGAAGATCCAGTCTTCAAAATGGCTCTCTTCATCTTCATCTTCTACAACATTGATTCCATGGTGTGAGATCTTGACGGGCGGCCCTCCAGCCTTGGAGTGACGCATAGCCTTTTGTCCTGCAGCAGTAAACCCTAACCCAAACTTGTCTGTCTTATGGGGAAATTCAGGCAATTGTCCTCATACTGTATTCTTCCCTTCTTTGATCACAGCCTCCGCGTCCTTGAGAGATGCCATCCTAGATGCATGCTTGGGAATGATAGGTACCTCAACCATTGTCTTCGCAACTGCTACCTCGAGAGAAACTTCCTCAAAATGTTGGAAAGGCATTTCAATGAACTCGCCATCCAATTCCACATATTGAAAGGAATTGAGATGACTTATCATGTACTCTTCCTCGCCGTGCATAGTTATAATTTTACCCTTAACAGGATATTTCAGCATCTGATGCAAAGAGAAGGTAACTGCCCCGGCATAATGGATCCACGGTCTTCCTAGCAAACACGAGTATGAAGGACGGATATCCATTACGTAGAATGTGGAGTTGAACACTTCGGCGCCTACCTTGATAGGAATATCAACCTCTCCATGAACCATTCTTTTGGAACCATCGAAATCCCTAACGACGATGTTACTAGGTTTGAGGGTCAAACCTTCGCAATCCAAACGGTCTAAGGCCTTCTTTGGCAGCACATTCAGGGAAGAACCAGTATCAACCAAGACATGGGCGAGAGTGGTTCCACGGCATTCAACTGAGACGTGTAGCGCGTCATTATGCTTCCTTCCTTTGGGAGTTAAGTCAGCGTCGGAAAAGCCCAGGCCATTGTCAGTAGTAAGACTGGCCACACAATCCTGAAACTGGTCAGCCGAGGTCTCTTGGGGTACATGTGCCGCTTTCAAGAATTTGATTAGGGCCTTAGCGTGGGCCTATGAACAGAGCAGAAGAGCCAACATTGAAATTTTAGAAGGGGTCTGCCCCAGTTGTTCTACAACGTCGTAGTTACTTTTTCTGATTATTTTCAAGATTTCATCCATTTCTTTCTGAGTGGTTTCGAGGATAACCACAGCATGAGCCTTCATCCTGACAGGCATTTCCAGCACCCCCTTACCCTTTTCGATATTATCAGCAAATGGTCTTACTTCAGGAGTATCTAATTCTTCAATCATTGGGCCTTGCACAGAGGGCCCAACAGGTGTAGAAGCTTTTAAGGGTCCGAAAACTGCTCGAGGGGGAGCAATCTCCGGAGAAAAGATCCAGCCACTGCGGGTTATCTTGCTTGTCCCCACGATGTTCCCTATATCAGGGTCTTCTTCAGAAATCTCTTGGACTGTTTCGATTTGTTTGATGCCGTGGTAGAAGATTTCTCCCTCATAGTTCCACGGTATCATTTTGCTTGATTGGTACGGGACAGGTCCCGGCATTGTGATCTTTAAAGGTACACATTTTAAGTTGGGTGTAATCCTGACAGGCCTTTTGCAAGCCTTGGGAGGATTGTCGGAAATGGTTATGATAGAAATATCGTTGGTTGAAGTATCACAAGTATCGGGAGTACTAGGATTGAAAGTGTTAACAGGGGTTTTCGGGAAAAGTATCTCTTGCGTATCCAGTAGGCGTTGGACACCCGACTTCAACATTGGACAATCACCTTGAATGTTCAAACAAAAATAATAGTCTTTACCACAACCAGGAAAGATCCCGGCTCTCAACAAATTTCCTTTAATCACAAGCAATGGAGTCAACAGATTGGCAACATCAGTAACATGGAGGTTTTCCAAAATGGCATGCACATTGTGGCCGTGCTTGGGCATCGGAGCAGATATAACATTGGGCTTCTCAGGAGCATCAAATTCAACCTCTTTGGCGTCTATTAAGTCCTGAATTTTGTTCTTAAGTGCCCAGCAATTATTGGTATCGTGCCCAGCACTGTCGGAATGGTAAGCACACTTGGCGTTGGAGTGATAGTATGGAGAGGAGGTGTTAGGGTTTTTTGGCGCCTCCTTCAAACTGGTCATATTTAGTTTCAACAAATGAGGAAGTACCTGAGTGGGCGTCATGTTGATGCGGGTGAACTTCCTTTGTGGCCGTTCTACCCGTTGTTGATTAGGTCTCGACTGATTGTTACGAGGTTGATCCCTTGACGAATTTTGAATCATCACGGCCCCTACAGTTGGCCGACGCTCAGTTCTTCCCAATCCCCTCTGAGAATACACAGCAGATGCTTCCTTCTTGGATGGGAAGGTTTCTTAACAGTCGTGGATGCGGAAGCATCCTTTTGAATCTTTCCACTTTGTGATACGGTGGGAGAACTGACTTGAGGTTTTGCGTTTGTATTCGCAAATGTTGCGGTTAGCAAGAGTCGCCACCGACTTTTTATTTTATCCTAAGGAAAGGTTAAAAAGCACAGCAAAAACCTTTTGAGATGTTTTCTTGGGTTCGGGGAGTAGATTATAGAAAGGGAAGGTATTAGCACCCTTTATATCCATGGTTATCCATGGGCTCTTAGTTACTTGCTTAGATCACTTGCCTTTTGTTTTCAATTGTTTTAAATGGTGCTTGAGTGTGTGGGTTTGAAAAATGTTTTGAAAAGAGGCCAATGTGGTGGCAACCTTTGTAATGATCCATGTGGGGATGTACACAAAGATGTATGTCTTTTAAAAGAGTTTTCATTTGTTTTTGAAAGTTGTTTTGACAGTGTAGTGATGTGTGATTTTGAAATTAGGCAAGTGTTTTGTTTTTGCAAGTTGATTCAAGTAACTAAGAGGTTATCTACTCCTAAATTTCTCAAAAGATCATTGCTATACTTTAACCCTTTTAACAAGTTTGCTCCACCATTGTATTTGGTGGGCAACTTTGTGTTAGGATGTGAAAGGGACAGGCGCGGGTCATCGTTTTAGACCATAATTGCAACGACGTTGAATGTCTTTGGGCAATTTCTTTAAGGGACTTGATCATTTGTTTTTGTTTGTTTTGAAAAGTTTTGTCGAGGGACTATGATCATTCAAATTGTTTGCCTTTCCCAAAGAAGTTCAACATGCAATATGGCCCATTTATTTGAAGGCAACAAGTGGAATACCCTAGGGGGTGCAAGTGTGATTTGTGTGTTCATTTTCATGCTTGTTTATCTTGTATTAGGTCAAACTATTTTTTATCGTTTTTTCGCATACAAAACCTAATTCTAACATGTTATCATTAGAAAGCAATAAAGTGCGAAATTGAAAATTACTAAGCTATTACAAAACCAAATATGGGAAGGGGGGTACAAAGGTTCAAATGGGGATATTGACAAGAATTTAAATCTAAATTATTACATTATTTGAATATTTGCAAAGTAAATAAATTGCATAATTAAATGGAAATTAAATAAATATGTGAAATGCAAAAAGAAAGTTTTTATATGTATGAGAAAATATTATTTATGTAAAAGAGAAAAGAAAATAAAAAATGTATTATTTTTTGAAGTATTTTGAACTTAGGGTAAAAACCCTAATTTTTAAAGAAAAAGGTATTATTTTCTAATTTAATACAACTATTTATTCATTATTTATAAAAATAAAATAAAATGAAGTGTATTATGGAAAAAGGTATTTTTATATCAAATATTAATAAAAATAAAAAAATCAAGTATTTTTATATTTTGTCTTAAATATATTAATAATCACATATATATATATTAAACCCTAAATATGTATTATACACAAAATAAATATTTATTTAATATTTTAATAAAATAAATAAAAGAGTATTTTTTGTGTGAAATATTTTCAGAAAGTAAATAAAAATAAAAATGTATTTACACCATTTTTCTATTTTATTCTAATAATGGTATATATATATATATTTATGTACAAACAAAGAAAATAAACAAATAAATATGCAATAAATGCAAAAAATGATGGAAAAAATATTTTTAATTTTTAAATGCCATGAGAAAAAATAAACAAAGTTAATCAAAAAAGAAAAAGTCAAAAATGTTAAGAAATGAACAAATGGGCTCAGGGGGGTGTGAATCAAAAAAGGTGGTGTGAAAAGTGAAATAACACAGGCCCAGCCCACTGACCATTGTCTTCAACCTCCAGCTTCAAACATTTGAAAAACGCGCGCCCCTGTTCTTCAATGTCTAACTCCTGATTCTTGGCTTTTCAGCAAAAACTCATAACACAAGAAATGTTCAGCATGAAGAGACGGTTCTAACCATATAAAGAACTTGACCTATCTCTCTAAGATGAGGGAGAATTTCTCCTCCCCCAAATCCTAACCTAATTTTTCTACCATTTTCAAACTCCAAATTCTCTCTACTCAGGCAAAAGAAATGAAATGTAAGGATATGTACATGTTCAGGGCTATGAGTAGGACCTTGTTTCTTCACAAACTTAAGGTTAAAGATGCATGATAAGAGAGATACGAGTTCAAAGTTTTACCTGTGCAGTTGAACTTCAATCTGGAGAATGAGGAACTTCTAGTGCAAGGTAATGATTGGAAAAGCTTCCTTGAGGTCCAGGGATGCTTTTTCAATGCTTACTTTGTTTTGAACCTTCTTGTTTCAAGCTGTAGAACTTCAACTGCAAAAGGAAAAAATGAAAATGGTGGAAACTGTTAGAGTGATTACAGGTCAGGTTTTAGGCCATGGTTAGCTTGCATATGTTGTAAGGAAGGTGTGTGAATTGATTTTGGTGAAAATGCTCGAGGGAAGTGGGAGTTTGCACTCAATCTGCAGGGGCTCCCCTGTTTGTGCAGTTTCAAGGTGATTAGAGCAATGGGAGTGTTTCAGATGGCAAGGGCTCGTGTGTTAGCTTGGATTTTGTCTATGGAATGTGTTTGATAGCTTTTGTGTTGTGTGTATCAGCTGATATGAGAGATAGCATAAGTTATGGACTTTTCTTCTATCTTAAGCAACAAAAGCAAGTTGGTGGTTTTAGGTTAGTAGGGGGCCTCCTAATGTGCTGCATAAACATCTCTTGATCAGTGTGTTATGCACATAATCTTGTGCCAAGCAGATCTTTCATGTACTTGTTGGATTACAAACTTGACATAAAGTTAACCTTTTCAAAAATGGAAATTTTACTTTATCTAGTTTTGGATTAATCTTGCATACAATGCTTGCACTCAAAGAACAACACCTTAACACATTGAATATGCATTAAATTATTGAGTATGAAATGGTTCAAGGACCTGTAATCAAGCATAAAGCAAACTGATTTCAAATTGGCAAGATTATGAACATGTCTTGATGAAGAACAAAAAGTGAATTTTTGCCAACTTGTGAAATTCGAATCTCTCAAGTTATGAGGTTGTTTGATGAGTTCTTGGACATTTTGGAAATCTTGGAATGTGTACTACAATCCATCTTTGAAATGCAAATCAAAATTCCAAGTGGAAGGGTATGAAAAGTGGCCTTGAAGTAGGGTAGAAAACCTTGTCAAAATAAGTCAAATTTCACTAAGTTAAAAGATGGTTTAGTGCCCTTATTCAAAAAATTATAACTTGAGATACAAGCTTCAAATGAGAAAACTTTGTGAATCAAAGTTGTAGATTATGCAACAAGCTACAACTTTCATGTTTTGACTTTTGTTTGAATCCAAATGGATCATGGTGAAAAGATGGGGCAAAGTTGGGAAAAAATTAGGGTTTTTCATAACTTAGAAAAATTCTAAGTTATGAAAAATTCCATTTTCAAACCCTAATTTGCATTTTGAGATTTCTTGGTGAACAAGTTTCATGATTTGGCATTTTTGATGAAAAATGAATCTTGACTCTTGATTTTGACCAAAAAGTCAAAGTTTGACTTTTCAGTATACAGTTAAAATTGATCAATTGACTGGGAAATTCAACTGTCAATCTTGTGTACTTGGGATCTTTTGAGCTTGATGAACATGTCAAGATAATTCCATTGAGTCCTTGAGGCCATATGTGAGCTTGGTTTACCATTGGCTAGGTCAAACAGTCAAAAATTGCCTTTGTGCAGTCAAAACCCTAAAAATGACCATTTTGCCCTTTTGATGATCTGATCAAATTTCTTGTGGAATTGTGATTCAAACTTGATCAAATGGTTCATGTGAGTTCATAATGTTGATGTGGATCAAATTTCATGAGCTTTGACTGTCAATTGGCCACAGTTGACTTTTTCCCCAATACAGCTGATTTCTAGGTCAACTGTCCAATTGACTGGGTAAAACTTGGAATCAAGACTTGAAACTTGGCATGGGTAAACTTGGGAGTCCAACATGAAGCATGAAAGTCATCTTAGGCATTTTAGGTCAAAACATCCTTGGGCAAACACAAACCCTAATTTGAGTCCACAGTGCAAGGAGAAGTCTTGAGCAGAGGAAACCCTAACTGTATCTTGATCTTCAAAGGTCTTGTGATGAGAAAATGTTGAGGAAATGGAAGGGCAAATTTTGGGGTACAACAGTTTCCCCTGTTCAATCTTCTTGGACCTGAAGAGTTAGATTGGCAAGTTTGCCTTTCGTGACTCGAGGGTAAAAGGAGATTGGACACTAGAGTGCCCGGAAATTTGCACTCGCATGCTGGAGTCTCAACAATGTGGTGTCGGGAATGGGCTTATAGATGCCATTTGGAGAGGTGACAGAACTTTGTTGGGAATGGGCTTATAGATGCCATTTGGAAGTGTCGGTCGCATAAGAGATTCCTTTGCGAGAACTTGTGTATTTGAGAAAGACGGATGTTTTCCTGGCTTGTTACAGGTGTTTGATCCTTAGTCTCCTGATGCAGATATGCCCTGGCTGGATACAGGTATTGAATCTACAATTGGTTGCTCACAGATATGCCCTGGCTGGATACAGGAGTCGAATCTGGAAATAGTCGCTTAATAGATGTGCCCTGGCTGGATACAGGAATCGAATCTTCGAACTCTTCAGATGTGCCCTGGCTAGATACAGGAGTCGAGTCTGGAAACGTGGTCAACAGATATGCCCTGGCTGGATACAGGAATCGAATCTTCGAACTCTTTAGACGTGCCCTGGCTAGATACAGGTATCGAATCTGGAAAACTGATCACTCTCAAATGTGCCCTGGCTAGATACAGGTATCGAATCTGGAATTGTGACAGTCGAAGGTAGTCGTTTTTGAGATTGTCTTTTTCCTGAAAAGGCAAAAACGTAAGTTGTATGCAATGTCATGATGTATGATATGCATGATATCATGATGTTCAACATGAGAGGTTGTATGCGTTTCGTCATGTATGTAAGCAAGATGTATGAAAATGTGAAATGTTTATGAGTGTAATTTCATCTTAGGAAAATAAATCCTTGACGAACGGCCGGGAAGCTGCTCTGTGGAAGAGATACTTGGCCGAAGCTTTGATGAGAGGCCTGCTGAGGACTTCAACGACGAATTCCGCTGAGGATAATGATGATAAACTCCGCTGGGGAATTCCGAAGATAGACTCTGCTTGGGAATACCAAAGATAGACTTCGCTGGGGATTGAAGGAACTTTGCCGAGAGCGATCTTCCGTGGCTTTTAGCTGAGGATAACCCAGTTATAAGTCCTTGTGAGGAAATAACTCTAAATAAAACTCGGGAGAGACGTCCGTTCTTTGCAGGGGATAAGCTTGCAAAATCTACTGGGGATGAGCTTTAAGACCTGCCGGGGAATGTTGTGCCTTTTCGGGATCGATGGGGAATCAACTCCGCTTGGGGAAAGTATTGTCGCGTCCTGTTTTACTCTGCGGGGAATTGAGATGATTTGGCCACATTCTTCAGTTGAACCTACCTTGGTGCCTTGGCGGACAAAACAACCAGACTGCATTAGACAACTCCAAATTGCCCCTGTCTCTGATGTCACCTGTAATCGATCTCTCGTTTCATATGCAAATATTTATGAATCAGCAATTTAATGTCAAATGCATATATCAAAAATGAACATTGGACGTTCTTCGCAAGACAAAACCAGAAAAAGGAAAACAATGGTAATTTGTATGGACAAGTGAATTTGTATTGATTTAAACTTTGCCTGTGAATAGGCGTTTTTGTACAAGAGGCTGACATCCTAGTAAGAGGACATCGCCAAATAGTATAGAGTTTATAATTTGAAAAAAGGAAACAAAACAGCTATGTGAACAATCCCACTGGGTTCCAACTCTGCTATCGCCTTTATGTCTTCGAACGTCTCATTGCTTTGCTGCCCAATTTGAAGATGAAGCTGATTGGTCAATGCCGCAATCTGAGCCAGATAGTTGATGCCGAATTCCGGATGCGAAGTGGTCCAATGAGACATAGTGTTACGCTTTTATCCCTAACTTTTGCCTGGACCGCCCTTTCGGGTTTTCAGTCCACCGGGATACCCCTTTTTGCCCAAGCCGCCCTTTCAGGTTTTCGACTTGCCGGGTGTACAGATTTTTTATTCATTTCATCCCTTACTTTTGCCCGAACCCTTTTGGTTCGCCGGGAAGCCCTTATTTTTGCCTAGGTATGTCAACCTAGCGGGTCTTTTATTTATGCGTAGTATTTTTTCACTATGTCTGCATTGGCGGGGTGAGGAAGGTCGTCACCGTCCATGGTGGTTAGGATCATGGCTCCTCCTGAGAACACATGTTTAACCACAAATGGCCCTTCGTATGTAGGGGTCCATTTGCCCATGGGATCACTTTGAGGAAGGATGATGCGTTTGATTACCAGGTCCCCAACTTGATACTCTTGCGGTCTGACTTTTTTGTTAAATGCCCTGATCATCCGTTTCTGATACGTTTGACCATGACAGATAGCAGTGAGCCTCTTTTCGTCAATCAGATTTAATTGATCAAGTCGAGTCTGGATCCAGTCATCTTCATCCAAGTCTGCATCCTTCATTATCCGGAGAGAGGGTATCTGGATTTCGATTGGCAAGACTGCCTCCATGCCATAGACCAAGGAGAAGGGAGTTGCCCCGGTTGATGTCCTTGCTGAGGTGCGGTACCCATGAAGAGCGAACGGTAACATCTCGTGCCAATCTTTATAGGTCACTGTCATCTTCTGCACAATTTTCTTGATATTTTTATTGGCTGCCTCTACAGCCCCATTCATCTTCGGCCGGTAGGGAGAAGAATTGTGGTACTGTATCTTGAATTGTTCACAGAGTTCAGTGATCATTTTGTTATTGAGATTGGTACCATTTTCCGTGATGATTCTCTCCGGGACTCCGTACCGACAGATCAGATTATGCCGGATGAAACGTGCCACGACGCTCTTGGTTACTGTGGCGTAGGAAGCTGCTTCGACCCATTTCGTGAAGTAATCGATTGCCACCAAGATGAAGCGATGCCCATTGGATGCCGTTGGTCGGATCTCACCGATCATATCGATGCCCCACATTGCGAAAGGCCAAGGTGCCGTTAGGACATTCAAAGGAACCGGAGGGATATGCACCTTGTCAGCATAGATCTGGCATTTATGACAAGTTCGGGAGTGCTGGTAACAATCGGCTTCCATTGTGGACCAGAAATATCCTGCCCGAAGGATTTTCTTAGCCATGGTGTGTCCACTGGAATGTGTTCCAAATGTACCTTCATGCAGTTCCATCATGATTTTCTCCGCTTCAGCCTTATCCACACAACATAGCAGAGTCGAATCATGATTCCGTTTGTAGAGAATGCCGTTGCTGAGGAAGAATTTTGCAGCAAACCTTCTCATGAACTTCTTATCATTGACAGATGCACCTTCAGGGTATTCCTGAACTTCCAAGTACCTCTTTACCTCATGATACCAGGGTTTCTCAGTGACCTTCTCAGCCTCGAGCTCGCAGCAGTATGCCGGTTCATCCAACTTCCAGATTATGATTCGGGGGGCCTCATTGTCCCATTTAACTTTGAACATTGAAGACATCGTGGCTAGTGCGTCCGCTAGCTGATTTTCCTCTCTGGGGAAATGCTCAAAAGTTATCTCTTCAAAGTGAGGGAGCAAGGTCGACACATACTCTTTGTAAGGAATAAGATTCGGGTGTTTCGTATCCCACTCGCCTTTGATCTGATTGATCACGAGAGCGGAATCTCCGAAGACACTTAGAAATTTTATCCTTAAGTCGATTGCAGCTTGTAAACCCATGATACATGCCTCGTATTCTGCCATATTGTTGGTGCAGCTGAAACATAATCGGGCGGTGAGGGGAGTATGAGTTCCTTTGGGAGATATGATTACAGCACCGACGCCGTTACCCAAAGCATTGGAGGCTCCATCAAAATGCATAGACCATCGGGATCCTTCCTCAGGTCCTTCATCCGGTCCAGGTACTTCACAGTCAGTTACCACCATGATGTCTTCGTCCGGAAAATCAAAGTTTAATGATTGGTAATCGTCCACAGGTTGGTGTGCCAAATGATCTGCCAATACACTTCCCTTAATTGCTTTCTGAGTTGTATACTGGATATCATATTCTGTTAAGATCATTTGCCATCTCGCTATTCTTCCAGACAGAGCGGGCTTTTCAAATATGTACTTGATGGGATCCATCTTTGAAATCAATAAAGTAGTGTGAGTCAGCATATACTGTCTCAGCCGGCGAGCAGCCCATACAAGAGCGCAGCAAGTTTTCTCAAGCAGTGAGTAACGAGACTCACAGTCGGTAAACTTTTTGCTCAAGTAATAAATAGCGTGCTCTTTTCGGCCAGACTCGTCATGCTGCCCCAGCACACACCCCATTGAATTATCAAGCACTGTCAAGTATAGTATCAGAGGTCTTCCTTCCACCGGTGGCATAAGAATGGGTGGCTCTTGGAGATATTCCTTTATCCTTTCAAAGGCGGCCTGACATTCATCATTCCAGCGTACCACTTGATCTTTCTTCAGTAATTTGAAGATTGGCTCACAAGTAGCAGTTAGATGTGAGATGAATCGGGCAATGTAATTCAGTCGTCCTAGGAAACCTCTGACTTCTTTCTCTGTCTTTGGAGTCGGCATTTCTTGAATAGCTTTAACCTTGGCAGGGTCCACCTGGATACCTTTATCACTTACAATGAAACCTAGCAATTTTCCGGATCTTACCCCAAAGGTGCATTTGTTGGGATTCAACCTCAGCTTGTACAACTTGAGTCGATCAAACAACTTCCTCAGATGGTCAAGGTGCTCCTCCTCAGTTTCAGACCTCGCAATCATGTCATCAACGTATACTTCAATCTCATGATGGATCATATCATGAAATAAAGCAACCATGGCACGTTGATAGGTTGCCCTAGCATTTTTCAATCCGAATGGCATGACTTTATAACAGAAGGTGCCCCACTGAGTCACAAAGGTAGTCTTCTCCATATCCTCTGGAGCCATCTTGATCTGATTATACCCTGAAAAACCATCCATGAAGGAGAACACCTTGTGTTGAGCTGTATTGTCAACAAGGACATCAATGTGAGGTAGGGGGAAGTCATCCTTGGGGCTGGCCCTGTTCAAATCCCTGTAGTCGACACACATTCTGACTTTACCGTCCTTCTTCGGTACTGGCACCACATTGGCAACCCACTGAGGGTAAGAAGTCACTGCAAGGAACCCGGCATCAAACTGCTTCATAACCTCGGCCTTGATCTTTTCAGACATCTCTGGACGCATCCGTCAGACCTTTTGCTTTACCGGAGGGTAATCTTCCTTGGTTGGCAGGTGGTGAACTACAATGTCGGCGTCCAAACCAGGCATATCTTCATAGGACCAAGCAAAAATTTCCATGTAGTCTTGTAGCATCTGGATCAATCGTTGCTTCACGCTGAACTCTAGATTGGCACCAATCTTGACCTCTTTCCTATCTGTCTCAGTACCCAAGTTAATTGTCTCCACAGGCTCTTCATGTGGTTGAATAGCCCTCTCTTCCTGGAGTAGCAGTCTTGCGAGTTCACCAGGTACTTCGCAATCATTTTCACCTTCGTCTTCGGCTAAGTTGATCGGATTTTCGAAGTCATAACTGGCGGTAGCAGAGCTGTTACCAGTGAGATCCAGAGTGGATTGAAACCTGTATAAGTGAGTGTGTGTAAATATAGCTGTTTTGCAATATATATAACACAGAAAGGAAAAGAGCGCAAGATTTGAAATGCAACAAACGTCCAATGTTTTGATTGATGATATATGAAAATGTCATACAAAGAGCCCTCACAAATGGAGCTACGATGCCCCGGGTAGGACACCGAGCCAACAAAGTTTTAACATATTGTTTGTTACAAATTGGAAATCAAAAGAAATCAATTACTGCGTGACAAATGTGATAGGGGTAAAATCCTTTGTCGTCCAGTTGCTTGGTCCGTTGCTGGTAGTCGGGTAGATCCAACTGTCAAACTCTGCTTCCTCTACAAACTCCTCGATAGCATTCACCCTTGAGCTGGAAATAAACACCGGAGCCTTTCCGATCTTCTCTTTGCGCACCGCCTTCTGAGCCTCTGCAGTAAAGCCTAACCCAAACTTGTCGTTCTTCTGAGTGAAGTCAGGAAGCTGACCCCAGTGTGCACAATTGCCTTTCTGAACCACAGCCCGGGCATCCCTTAGGGAAGCCATCTTCAAGGAATCATTCTCTTCGGCCATTGTCTCTGCAGCTGCTGAAATTGGATGCACCTCCTCGAAATGCTGGAAGGGGGTTTCAATAAACTCTCCGTCCATCTCGATGTACCTGAAGGAATTCAAATGGCTCACCATATACTCCTCTTCTCCTTGCACAGTGACGATCTTTCCCCTGACGGGATACTTCTGCTTCTGGTGCAAGGTGGAGGTCACTGCCCCAGCTTTATGGATCCAAGGTCGACCCAACAGACAAGAGTACGATGGACGTATATCTATCATGTAAAAGGTTGAGTCAAACACTTGAGAGCCCACACGAATAGGGATGTTAACCTCTCCATGAACCATCCTTTTGGAACCGTCAAAGGCCCTGACGATGATATTGTTGGGTTTCAACTCCAGGCCTTCATAATCCAGACGATCTAAAGCCTTTTTCGGTAGAACATTCAAGGAAGAACCAGTATCCACCAATACATGTGCCAGAGTAGTGCCCCTGCATTCAATAGAGACATGCAGGGCATCATTGTGGTCTCTCCCTTTCGCGGTCAGGTCAGCATCTGAAAAACCCAAGCCGTTGTCCGCCGTTAGATTTGCTATGCAATCAGAGAACTGGACTGCAGACGTCTCCTGCGGCACATGGGCCGTCTTGAGAAATGAGATCAAGGCCTTAGCATGGGCCTCGGAGCATAGCAATAAGGAGAGCAGGGAGATCTTGGAGGGCGTATGCCCCAACTGCTCGACAACATTAAAATCACTCTTCTTTATTATTTTCAGAATCTCCTCCATTTCTTGTCGGGAGGCCTCAGCATTTATGGGTATTGGTGCCTCCATCCGGGCAGGCTCTTCTTCAATCCCTTTGCCCCGAGCATTTGATGACTCGGCAGCAGGGGAAACAACTTGATCAGCAACAGGACCAGGTAAACTTGTAGGTTTTATGAGGAGGGGTTTTCGAATAGTGGGTGGTGCAATGTCAGGCGAGAAGAGCCTGCCACTGCGGGTGACCTTGGTTGGACCAGTGATATCGCAGACACTGGCACTAGCGTCGAATTCTTGTTTGATTCCATTTACATACACGTCTGCCCCATAATGCCAGGGGACAGCTTTATCAGACACGTAGGAGAGGGGTCCCGGAACAGTAATGATCACAGGCGCAACTGTCATGATTTGAATAGGATTCTTCGGGGGAGCCTTGATTGGATTTTTGAAGATGGTAATCACAGAAACTTCTTTCATCGGAACCAATTGAACAGCAGTCTTTTTGAATAGAATTTCCTTGCTATCCATTAGGCCTTGGATGCCTAACCTCAGCAAGGGACAATCGGATAGGGAAATAGCACAGAACAGGCAACCTTCACCGCATCCCGGAAATAAACCGGCCCGCAGTAGGTTCTTCTTAACAGTCTTCAGAGGGGTAACAACTTCATCTACCGAAACAGCGTACACTTCTTCCTCAATGGCATTTACCCTATGCTGGGGCATAGGAGCCGTTACAACATTTGGTCTCTCCGGCGCTTCAAACTGAATTTCCTTTGCGTCGATCAGATCTTGCACTTTGTTTCTCAAGGCCCAGCAATCATCAGTAGTGTGCCCGGGACTATCAGAATGATAAGCACACCGGGCATTTGGGTTATATTTAGGAGACGCAGTGTTGATGACCTTAGGAGCTTCTTTGAGGGTCACCAGGTTGGTGGATAACAGTTGGGGTAAAATTTGAGATAATGTCATACTCAGTCGGGTATACTGCCTCTTGGGCCTTTCGCTTCTTTGTTGATTGTACTGCTGAGGAGCAGCAACAGGTTTGGAGATGACCAAAGCATTGACGGCTTGGCGACTTTCGGGCTTGACTTGTCTTCTAGGACCATAGACGGCACTTGCTTCTTTCTTAAACGGCCTCTTCTCAGCACTTGCAGAGGCAGCCTTCTGTATCTTGCCTGACCTGATGCCAGCTTCAATTCTTTCTCCCGTTAATATCAAATCTGTAAATCCAGCGGAGGAGTTACCAACCAAATGATTGAAAAACGGACCAGACAACGTCCCCAGAAACATATCAACCAGCTCTCGATCAGTCAATGGAGGCTGCACCCTGCCAGCCAAATCTCTCCATTTTTGAGCGTACTCTTTGAACCCTTCACCCGTTCCTAGAGACATACCCTGAAGTTGGGTACGCGTAGGAGCGAGATCAGAATTGTATTGGTATTGTCTGTAGAATGCGGTTGCCAAATCTTCCCAGTGTCGGATGCTAGCTCCATCCAATTGGTAGAACCATTCAAGCTGTGACCCTGAGAGACTATCTTGGAAGAAGTGAATCCAGAGGTTCTTATCCACCGTGTAAGGTTGGATTTTCCTTACGTACGACCTCAGATGCAACTTTGGGCAGGAGACCCCATCATACTTGGCGAAGGCAGGCGCCTTAAACTTGTGTGGAATGACTACCCCAGAAGATAACCCCAAATCTCCGAAATCCAGTCCCGGCACATTCTGAATTTCCATGGTGCTCAAGCGGTCCTCCAATTGCTTGTATCTGTCAGCAGCAGGTGGGTATTGTTCGTCGTTATAGTCCGTCTCGTTGTCAGAGACTGCGGGACTAGGAGCTCCTCCCCCTTGGGGACTGTTTTTCTCAGCAGAAGAAGTGGTTGGATCAGCTTCATTGTGGAGTGTGTTCCCAAATCTGCGTCCGGTGTTGAACAATGCAGTCCTCTTTTTCTTCTTCTTCTTCATGAGTAGAGTCTTCAACTCTTGCTGACCTTGGGCTAGGCTTAGGACCATTTCTTGAAACTGCGCACTTTGGGCCTGAAGGGCCTTGATTGCTTGCTCACTGGAGGAGTCTGGATTCATGATGACTGTGCACATAAACAGCGAAGAAAATTAAGCAACCTGTGAAATAGGGTACCTGCTTATGCGTATGGTGCAATGGAATGCGTATGTATGCAATGCATTCAAGGATTCAGAACATTCAAAATTTGTTGTAGACAAAAAGGAACGCACATCATATTAATAAGGATAAATTCGTTAGTACATAAATGCCCCATGGGCCAAATATTACAAAATAACTCCTTAAGGTAAAAAAACATTGCGCATCCTCTTTGGCGCGATGTAGGTGTTGAGATTCTTTTCTTCGTGTAGTAAGCGGGTGAGTTCCAGGACCTTCTTTTCACTAGCATGTAGACTGGTCTCAAGAGAATTCCGTTCTTCCTTAAGCTGGATCCAGCTCTTCTGCATCTCTTCCCAGGAGGTGGGCATATCGGGATGTTGAATGGTGTAGGACGCCTCTCCTTCCAAGACTGGTTCTTTGATCACAGGAAGCATATGAGGATAAGGCATCACTAATTTCTGGGAGCGGGCTCGTACCCACTTGAGGTAAGGTTCCAACGAGATGGAGTTCCGGTGCCCCAATGTCTTGCTGTCTATCCTACTTGGCATCCTCCAAGCTCTGATAAATTTCTGACGAATTCCTTGAGTATCGTTGTCGAAGTTAAAAACTATGTCAGGAATTAGCATGTCGTGAGGGCCATCCCTCCGAGCATAACCAAACTGTCTCCAAGCCAGGCATGGGTTGTAGGTAATACCTCCTTTGATTCCAAATAAAGGAACATTAGGGTACTCCCCGCAACGATCAATGATAGTGACGTCTTCCCTGGACCTAGGGCACCAATGTATATCTGCATGTGTGAGAGTCATTAACCGTTGTGACCATCTCAAACCCCGCTCGTTCTTCAAAACTGATTGTGGAAGGTGCGAAATAAACCACCTTCCCAGGAGAGGAGTGCAACACAAAAGGACACCCCTTCTTCTCATGGTTCGAGTGTAACATGAGTGAAGGATGTCCCCCAACAGTGTAGGTATAGGATTCCTGGTCATAAAGATCTGGACAGCACTGATATCAATAAGTTGATCTGGGTTAGGGAATAACACCAAACCATAAACAAGGAGGGCCATGACTTCTTCAAAAGCTTGTAGGTCAAGGGAGTTCCAACATTCTTGGGCCTTCTCAAACAGAAACCTGGCTAAGAAACCCTTGATACCACTTCTAACTTCCCAATGTCCCTTGAGGTCAGATGTCTGTAGGTGCAAGGCTTTAGCAATCTCTTCAAGCTTGGGCTCCTCTTCCGTACCGTTGTAGGGTAGTTGATCAAGGATAGGGACCTTCAGGAGTCGGGAGAACTCTTCCAATGTAGGCACCAATTGATAATCCGGAAAGGTGAAACAGTGATGCAGAGGGTCAAAGAACTGGAACAGGACTTTTATCAAATCCTCCTCAATGTTGGTGTTAACCAAGCTGATGAGTCTTCCATGTATCTCACTGAATGAAGAACCCTCGGGAATCCTGGACAGAAGTTCCTTAAGCTGAGGAGGGATCTTTACAAGGATAATCTGAATTGTCTTTCTGCGAGCAGTTTCCATGTCCTATAAAACAAGAACAAAGATGAAGATTCGAAACCCTTGAAATGGTTAGTCAATGCTCATGATGTTTGTATGATGTAATGATGTGATGATTAAATACACTATAAATATTCACAAAGGCAAACATGGTAAGGCACACAAGTCACACAAGCCCTTAGAGTTTAGGCCTGCATGGGGTCTGGGTATTACCCTCTTGAAGTTTGGTGGGCTCAACCTGTCCTATCAAAAGTAACCGGGTTCTAAAGGTCCCAATATCACTGGATTGCTTTCATTGTTCATCGTTTCGATTTAGCCACTGAACTGGCGACCGAAATATTCCAGGAAAGCAACCCTCAATTGAGTGTAGTATCGAGTATCAACCAACCTCGGACTGCACCAAAGTCAGTTATCTCACTACCCTAAAAAAGGCCAAGATGGTTCAATTAAGGTTCCTAAGGTCAGTTGATGCTTCACGACACCACGCGGCGGCCCCGTACTCTCCTTGACTGAACTCAAGGGTTACCGGTACACACCAAAGTGCCACATCAACGTAGCAGACTGTTTCAACCATGTCGGTATACCCCGCACAGTTCCCTCACAGCCTTGTTGCTACTTTCTAAGAAGGTATCCCCAGATCCGGGTTAGGATCTATAAAGCTCCGATACAAAGCCCACAAAATGTAAAAGCAAACAAAGCAAGCAATTGAAAACAAAGGTGATCTAAACCCTAAGGTTACTCCACTTTAAAAGTTCTCCCCAGCAGAGTCGCCAGTTTTGTGATACGGTGGGAGAACTGACTTGAGGTTTTGCGTTTGTATTCGCAAATGTTGCGGTTAGCAAGAGTCGCCACCGACTTTTTATTTTATCCTAAGGAAAGGTTAAAAAGCACAGCAAAAACCTTTTGAGATGTTTTCTTGGGTTCGGGGAGTAGATTATAGAAAGGGAAGGTATTAGCACCCTTTCTATCCATGGTTATCCATGGGCTCTTAGTTACTTGCTTAGATCACTTGCCTTTTGTTTTCAATTGTTTTAAATGGTGCTTGAGTGTGTGGGTTTGAAAAATGTTTTGAAAAGAGGCCAATGTGGTGGCAACCTTTGTAATGATCCATGTGGGGATGTACACAAATATGTATGTCTTTTAAAAGAGTTTTCATTTGTTTTTGAAAGTTGTTTTGACAGTGTAGTGATGTGTGATTTTGAAATTAGGCAAGTGTTTTGTTTTTGCAAGTTGATTCAAGTAACTAAGAGGTTATCTACTCCTAAATTTCTCAAAAGATCATTGCTATACTTTAACCCTTTTAACAAGTTTGCTCCACCATTGTATTTGGTGGGCAACTTTGTGTTAGGATGTGAAAGGGACAGGCGCGGGTCATCGTTTTAGACCATAATTGCAACGACGTTGAATGTCTTTGGTCAATTTCTTTAAGGGACTTGATCATTTGTTTTTGTTTGTTTTGAAAAGTTTTGTCGAGGGACTATGATCATTCAAATTGTTTGCCTTGCCCAAAGAAGTTCAACATGCAATATGGCCCATTTATTTGAAGGCAACAAGTGGAATACCCTAGGGGGTGCAAGTGTGATTTGTGTGTTCATTTTCATGCTTGTTTATCTTGTATTAGGTCAAACTATTTTTTATCGTTTTTTCGCATACAAAACCTAATTCTAACATGTTATCATTAGAAAGCAATAAAGTGCGAAATTGAAAATTACTAAGCTATTACAAAACCAAATATGGGAAGGGGGGTACAAAGGTTCAAATGGGGATATTGACAAGAATTTAAATCTAAATTATTACATTATTTGAATATTTGCAAAGTAAATAAATTGCATAATTAAATGGAAATTAAATAAATATGTGAAATGCAAAAAGAAAGTTTTTATATGTATGAGAAAATATTATTTATGTAAAAGAGAAAAGAAAATAAAAAATGTATTATTTTTTGAAGTATTTTGAACTTAGGGTAAAAACCCTAATTTTTAAAGAAAAAGGTATTATTTTCTAATTTAATACAACTATTTATTCATTATTTATAAAAATAAAATAAAATGAAGTGTATTATGGAAAAAGGTATTTTTATATCAAATATTAATAAAAATAAAAAAATCAAGTATTTTTATATTTTGTCTTAAATATATTAATAATCACATATATATATATTAAACCCTAAATATGTATTATACACAAAATAAATATTTATTTAATATTTTAATAAAATAAATAAAAGAGTATTTTTTGTGTGAAATATTTTCAGAAAGTAAATAAAAATAAAAATGTATTTACACCATTTTTCTATTTTATTCTAATAATGGTATATATATATATATTTATGTACAAACAAAGAAAATAAACAAATAAATATGCAATAAATGCAAAAAATGATGGAAAAAATATTTTTAATTTTTAAATGCCATGAGAAAAAATAAACAAAGTTAATCAAAAAAGAAAAAGTCAAAAATGTTAAGAAATGAACAAATGGGCTCAGGGGGGTGTGAATCAAAAAAGGTGGTGTGAAAAGTGAAATAACACAGGCCCAGCCCACTGACCATTGTCTTCAACCTCCAGCTTCAAACATTTGAAAAACGCGCGCCCCTGTTCTTCAATGTCTAACTCCTGATTCTTGGCTTTTCAGCAAAAACTCATAACACAAGAAATGTTCAGCATGAAGAGACGGTTCTAACCATATAAAGAACTTGACCTATCTCTCTAAGATGAGGGAGAATTTCTCCTCCCCCAAATCCTAACCTAATTTTTCTACCATTTTCAAACTCCAAATTCTCTCTACTCAGGCAAAAGAAATGAAATGTAAGGATATGTACATGTTCAGGGCTATGAGTAGGACCTTGTTTCTTCACAAACTTAAGGTTAAAGATGCATGATAAGAGAGATACGAGTTCAAAGTTTTACCTGTGCAGTTGAACTTCAATCTGGAGAATGAGGAACTTCTAGTGCAAGGTAATGATTGGAAAAGCTTCCTTGAGGTCCAGGGATGCTTTTTCAATGCTTACTTTGTTTTGAAACTTCTTGTTTCAAGCTGTAGAACTTCAACTGCAAAAGGAAAATATGAAAATGGTGGAAACTGTTAGAGTGATTACAGGTCAGGTTTTAGGCCATGGTTAGCTTGCATATGTTGTAAGGAAGGTGTGTGAATTGATTTTGGTGAAAATGCTCGAGGGAAGTGGGAGTTTGCACTCAATCTGCAGGGGCTCCCCTGTTTGTGCAGTTTCAAGGTGATTAGAGCAATGGGAGTGTTTCAGATGGCAAGGGCTCGTGTGTTAGCTTGGATTTTGTCTATGGAATGTGTTTGATAGCTTTTGTGTTGTGTGTATCAGCTGATATGAGAGATAGCATAAGTTATGGACTTTTCTTCTATCTTAAGCAACAAAAGCAAGTTGGTGGTTTTAGGTTAGTAGGGGGCCTCCTAATGTGCTGCATAAACATCTCTTGATCAGTGTGTTATGCACATAATCTTGTGCCAAGCAGATCTTTCATGTACTTGTTGGATTACAAACTTGACATAAAGTTAACCTTTTCAAAAATGGAAATTTTACTTTATCTAGTTTTGGATTAATCTTGCATACAATGCTTGCACTCAAAGAACAACACCTTAACACATTGAATATGCATTAAATTATTGAGTATGAAATGGTTCAAGGACCTGTAATCAAGCATAAAGCAAACTGATTTCAAATTGGCAAGATTATGAACATGTCTTGATGAAGAACAAAAAGTGAATTTTTGCCAACTTGTGAAATTCGAATCTCTCAAGTTATGAGGTTGTTTGATGAGTTCTTGGACATTTTGGAAAGCTTGGAATGTGTACTACAATCCATCTTTGAAATGCAAATCAAAATTCCAAGTGGAAGGGTATGAAAAGTGGCCTTGAAGTAGGGTAGAAAACCTTGTCAAAATAAGTCAAATTTCACTAAGTTAAAAGATGGTTTAGTGCCCTTATTCAAAAAATTATAACTTGAGATACAAGCTTCAAATGAGAAAACTTTGTGAATCAAAGTTGTATATTATGCAACAAGCTACAACTTTCATGTTTTGACTTTTGTTTGAATCCAAATGGATCATGGTGAAAAGATGGGGCAAAGTTGGGAAAAAATTAGGGTTTTTCATAACTTAGAAAAATTCTAAGTTATGAAAAATTCCATTTTCAAACCCTAATTTGCATTTTGAGATTTCTTGGTGAACAAGTTTCATGATTTGGCATGTTTTGATGAAAAATGAATCTTGACTCTTGATTTTGACCAAAAAGTCAAAGTTTGACTTTTCAGTATACAGTCAAAATTGATCAATTGAGTGGGAAATTCAACTGTCAATCTTGTGTACTTGGGATCTTTTGAGCTTGATGAACATATCAAGATAATTCCATTGAGTCCTTAAGGCCATATGTGAGCTTGGTTTACCATTGGCTAGGTCAAACAGTCAAAAATTGCCTTTGTGCAGTCAAAACCCTAAAAATGACCATTTTGCCCTTTTGATGATCTGATCAAATTTCTTGTGGAATTGTGATTCAAACTTGATAAAATGGTTCATGTGAGTTCATAATGTTGATGTGGATCAAATTTCATGAGCTTTGACTGTCAATTGGCCACAGTTGACTTTTTCCCCAATACAGCTGATTTCTAGGTCAACTGTCCAATTGACTGGGTAAAACTTGGAATCAAGACTTGAAACTTGGCATGGGTAAACTTGGGAGTCCAACATGAAGCATGAAAGTCATCTTAGGCATTTTAGGTCAAAACATCCTTGGGCAAACACAAACCCTAATTTGAGTCCACAGTGCAAGGAGAAGTCTTGAGCAGAGGAAACCCTAACTGTATCTTGATCTTCAAAGGTCTTGTGATGAGAAAATGTTGAGGAAATGGGAGGGCAAATTTTGGGGTACAACACACTTTTAATACCGGCCTCCACCCTTTCGCCAGTCAAAATCAATTCAGTAAATCCCGCAAAAGAGCTCCCGATTAGATGGTTGAAAAAGGGGCCAGACAGGGTCCCCAGAAACATGTCGACCAATTCCATATCTGATAGCGGTGGATGCACCCTTACAGCCAGATCACGCCACTTTTGGGCGTACTCCTTAAACCCTTCATTTGAAGCCATCCCCATACTTTGTAACCGAGTACGAGTGGGCGCCAAATCAGTATTGTATTGATACTGACGATAAAAAGCAACTGCCAAGTCTTCCCAATTGTGAACCTCTGATCTCTTGAGCTGATAAAACCAACCTAACTGAGTTCCAGACAAGCTTTCTTGGAAAAAGTGTACCCAGAGGTCTTTATCGGATGAATGAGGTTGGATATTTCTAACATACGACCTCAGGTGCATCTTAGGGCAAGACAGACCGTCGTACTTGGAAAATGTTGGCACCTTGAACTTGGGAGGGATAACAATCCCAGCTACCAACCCTAGTTCCTCAAAATCCAATCCGGGCATCCTCTGCAACTCCATAGCTGCCAATCTGTCTTCAAGGTTCTTATACTTGTCGTCCGCTGGTGGATACTATTGTTCGGAATAGTCTTCGTATTCTTCCTCTTCCTCCTCTTCTACCTTAGACTCAGAAGGTACAGTAACTCCTTTCCCCTTGCCAGCCCCTTCGTTAGACGTTGAAGGGAACTCAAGAGTCCTTCTAGCATCGCTCTCAAACCTTCTTCCGAAAGTGGCTACCCCTGGTCTCTTTTTCTTTTTCTTCTCTTTATTCTTTTCCAACAGAACTTTGAGGTCCTCTTGACCCTTTGCCAAAGTCATGAGGAGTTGCTGAAATTGTGAATTTTGTGCCTGCAGATCCTTTACCGTTTGCTCCAAATCCATCTTGCTGAAATAAACAGCAGAAAGATAAGGAAACCTGGAGTGAAGACTTGTTTATGCATATGATGAATGGTATGTTTTTCATGTAATGTATTCAAGGGTTCAAAAATTCAAATTTGTTGCAAGCAAAAAGAATGCACGTCATATTAAGAAGAAATTTTGTTAGTACATAAATGCCCCATGGGAGAAATATTACAAAATTCTTAATGTAAAAAGACATTGCGCATCCTCTTTAGTGCGATGTAGGTGTTGAGAGTTTCCTCCTCGTGAAGTCGGCGGGTGAGCTCCAAAACCTTCTTCTCACTGGCATAAAAGCTGGCTTCAAAAGTATCCCGTTCTTCTTTGAGTTGGATCTAACTCTTTTGCATTTCCTCCCATGATGTTGGCATGTCAGGATGTAGGATGGTGTATGGAACCTCTCCTTCCATAACAGGCTCTTTGATCAAGGGGAGAATGTGAGGATATGGTATCATAAGATTCTGGGAGCGGGTTCGTACCCACTTGAGGTAAGGCTCAAGGGGGATGGAATTCTTGTGCCCCAGTGTCTTGTTATCCACCTTGTTAGGCATCATCCAAGCTCTGACAAACCTTTGTCTAAGTCCTTGTGCATCGTTGTCGAAGTCAAAAACTAGGTCAGGAATCAGCATGTCATGAGGGCCATCCCTCCGAGCATATCCAAATTATCTCAAAGCTAGACATGGGTTATAGGTAATGCCTCCCCTAATGCCAAGTAATGGGACATTAGGGAATTCACCACAACGATCAATGATGATGACATTTTCTCTGGACCGAGAACACCAATGTACATCAGAATGTGTGAGGGTCATCAACCGTTGTGACCACCTTAAACCCTGCTCATTCTTCAAAACTGATTATGGAAGGTGAGAAATAAACCACCTTGCTAGGAGAGGAGTACAACACATGAGAACACCTCTTTTCCTCATTGTTCATATGTAAAATGAGTGTAGGATGTCCCCAAGCAATGTAGGTATAGGATTCCTGGATATGAAAATCTTGACAACATTCACATCTATAAGTTGGTCAGGGTTTGGGAACAAGGCCAACCCATAGATAAGGAGTGCTACAATCTCTTCAAAGGCTTGTAGATCAAGAGATTTCCAGCAGTCTTGAGCCTTCTCAAACAGAAACTTTGCCAAGAAACCCTTGACACCACTTCTGGTTTCCCAATGCCCCTTGATGTCAGATGGTTGCAAGTGTAATGCTTGAGCAACATCTTCAGGCTTTGGTTCTTTTTCCGTACCGTTGTAGGATAGTTGATGAAGAATAGGAATTCTCAGGAATTGAGAAAATTCCTCCAAAGTAGGCACCAATTGGTAATCATGGAATGTGAAACAGTGATGTAGGGGGTCAAATAACTGAAGAGGACTTTCACCATGTCTTCTTCAATGTTGGTGTTGACCAAATTGAGGAGTCTACCATGTCTTTCACTGAAAATAGAATTCTCTGGAATCCTGGAAGTAAGCTCCTTGAGTTGAGGAGGGATTCTCACAAGGTTGACTTGAATTGTTTTCCTGCAAAGAGATTCCATGACCTACAAAACAAGAACAAAGATGAAGATTCAAACCCTTGAAATGGTTAGTGGATGCATATGATGCTTTATGTTGTTTATGATGTATGCACAAGCACATGTACAAGCAAGACACACAAAACCCTAGTTTCAGGCTTGCATGAGGTTTCATAGGTAAATACCCTCTTGAGTTTAGTTGGCTTAAACCTGTCCTATAAATAGTAACCGGGTTCTAAGGAGCTCAATATCACTGGATTGTTTTCTATGTTCATTGTTTTGGTTTAGCCACTTAACTAGCGACCAAAATATTCCAAGAAAACAACCCTCAATGAGTGTAGTATCGAGTATCTACCAACTTCGGACTGTACCAAAGCCGGTCATCTCACTACTCCTAACAAAAGGCCAAGATGGTCAAGTAAGGTTCTAAGAGTTCATTAGTGCTTCATGACATCACTCAGCGGCCCCGTATTCTCTTTGATTGACTCAAAGGCTACCAATACTCACAAATATGTCGCACTAATATAGTTATTGCTTCAACCGTGTCGGTATACCCTGCACAGTTTCCACAACGGATTGCTATTTACCTATGAATGTTTCCCAAATATGGGGGAGGATTTCAAGCCCAAACAAGAGAACCAAAATGTAAAGCAATCAAAGCAAACAATAATCATGCAAAGGGTGATCTAAGCCATAAGGTTACTCCACTTTTAAATATTTCCCCAGCAGAGTCGCCAGTTCTGTGACACGGTGGGAGAACTGACTTGGGATTTTGCGTTTGTGTTTGCAAATGTTTCGGTTTAGCAAGAGTCGCCACCGACTTTTTATTTTATCCTAAGGAAAGGTCAAAAAGCACAGGAAAGACCTTTGAGATGTTTTCTTGGGTTCGGGGAGTAGATTATAGAAAGGGAAGGTATTAGCACCGCTTCTATCCATGGTTATCCATGGGCTCTTAGTTACTTGCTTAGATCACTTGCTTTGCTTTTCAATCATTTGAAATGGTGTTTTGTGTGTGGTTTTGAAAGATGTTTTGAAAAGAGGCCATTGTTGTGGCAACCTTTGTAATGATTCTTGTTTGAATGTATACAAAGGTGTTTTTGTCTTTTGAAAAGATTTCAATGTTTGAAAGTTTGATTTGGATAATGTTTTGAAATTGTGTTGTGAAGTGTGTTTTAAAGATAGCAAGGATGTTTTGCAAGTTTTTGATCAAGTAACTAAGAGTTGTCTACCCTATTTTACTCAAAGATCTTTCTTATGTTTTTAACCCTTTTAACAGTGTTGTTTCACCATTGTATTTGGTGGACAACCTTGTGTTAGGATGTTTAAACGGGACAGGCGCGGGTCATCATATAGACCATGATAGCAATGGTGTCAAGTATTTTTGGAAATTTTAAGGGACTTGATCATTTTGTTTAGGCAACTCAGATAGCGTCATCGAGGGACTATGATCTTTTTGTTTGTTTTTGTTTTGCCAAAGTACTTGACATGCAATCATGGCCTATTTTTGAAGGCAACAAGTGGATTGTAACCCTAGGGGTGCAAGTGTGCATTGTGTTTGTTTTTCATGCATATTCATCTTGGATTAGGTCAAACTAATTGTTGATTTTATTTGCATACAAACCCTATGTCTAAGCATGGCATAATTGAAAGCTTTTAAATGTGCGAGAATTTAAATGCTACACTATTACAACATGATATAGGGAGGGGGGTACAAATTTAAATTGGGGGTATTTGACAAGAAAATAAATTCTAAGTTATTACAACCAAATCGAATGTATAGTTAATATTTAAATGTACAATAATTGAAATAAATACAAATGAATAAAAATCAAATGAAATGTATTATGCAAAGAAAAGGTTTTTTATATATGTAAAAAAGTATATTTTTTAATGTGAAATGTAAGTAAATAAATAAATAAAAAGGGTCAATTTTTATTATCTTTCTATTTAGGGCAAAAAACCCTAATTCTTAATAAATAACATTATTTATTAATTATATACAATAATATACTAATTTATACAAAAAAATAAAATTATGTTATGAAAATGATATTTTTAGTACAAAATAAATAATAAAAGTGAAAATATAGTATTTTTTTGTATATATTTTTTGACTTAATTATTTTAATAAAACAAGTATATATATATATATATATATATATATATATATATATATATATATATATATATATATATATATATATATATATATATATATATATATATATATATATATATATATATATATATATATATATATATATATATATATATATATATATATATATATATATATATATATATATATATATATATATATATATATATATATATATATATATATATATATATATATATATATATATATATATATATATATATATATATATATATATATATATATATATTATATATATATATATATAAAGATAAAAAATAATTATTTAAAAAAAAGTATTTTTTAAGAAAATATTCTCAAATATAAATAGAAATAATAAATGAAAAATAAGTATATTTTTGTATTATTTTTTAGTTTTATTAAAAAAGAAAATAGTTTATTTACATATTTATACTTAGTAAAATAAAAACCAATATCAAATATATATGAAAAAAAATAGAAAATAATTTTTTTGGCATTTTGTATACTTAGACAAAAAATAATAAAGTCAGAATAAAAAATAAAAATGTCAAAATGATAAGTATTTAAATAAATGGGCCAGGGGGTGTAAACTGAACAAAAGGGGTGTCAAAAGCAAAAGGACCCAGGCCCAGCCCAGAATCACTTTTTCTTCTTCCTTGGAACAAATCCTGCGCGCGTGCTATGTACAAAACTGTAACTCCTGATTCTTTGATCTTTTGACAAAACTCATAACATGTACATTGTAGAGAATTAAACAACGAATCTAACCATATAAAAAACTTGGATTAACTCTCAAAGACCAGAGAGAATTTCTCTGGCCCTAATTTCTAACCTAGTTTTTTCAGAAAGTTCATGAGTGAAATTCTCTTAGCACGATTAATGTAAATGAAAACTAAGCATATGTATGGCTTCAGGGCTATGAGTACAACATATTTCATTCACAAACCTAAGCCTAACCATTCCAAAATAGAGAGATAGAAGTCCATGAAATACCTGTTTCAGTTGACTTCGAGCTGGACAATGTAGCAACCTTCAATGGTGTTTGAGCTTTTGTTGAGCTTTCCTGAAGTCCAAGGAACCTTTTCTAACACTTGGCTTGTTTTGAAACAACTTGAATCGTGTTGTAGAACTCAACCTGCAGAGCTTTGAAACAAAAATGGCAAAGTATGTTAGAGGTGTTACAACTTGCAATGGTGGCCTGGGATAGTTCAGGTGAGTTGATTGGAAGGTGTTTGAACTATCTTTGGGCAAAACGCACGATGGAATTTGGTTATGGCTTGCAAAATGCAGAACTTGCCCTGTTTTGCAGAAAAACAGTGATTCGGAGTATGAGGAGATTTGAGTGATGAAAGGGTCGTGTTTTAGGCTTGTTGGGAGGTATGGAACTTGTCTATAATGTTTGTGTAAGCTCCTTTCAATAGATATGAGAGATGGTATATGTTTGGCCACTTTCTTCTTTTTCAAGCAAAAGTGTGTCTCCTCCCAATGCAGGCCCGCACAAGCCCTAAATCATGTTGCATCTTTTGCTCTTGGTTACTGGAATTAGTGGACTTTATCTTGCCTCAAAGATCTGGCCCCATGCCTCAAGGATTTTGTTTTGACATAAAGTGAAGTTTAGGCAAAAATGGCATTGTTGCTTTTTCCTTTTAAGGCTTAAACTAGTGTATAATGCCCTAATGACCAAGGAAATACCTTAACTCAATGGATATGCATTAAATTAAGGAGTAAAAATTGGTTTTGAGGCCTGTAATGGTGAACCAAGCTAGCTAGATCAGAATTGCAAATTGGTATGAACATGTATTGGAATTGGACAAAAGTGAGTTTTTGCCAACTTCAAGCATTCGATTCTCTCTAACCAAAAGGGTGTTTGAGGAGTTCTTGAACAATTTGGAAAGCTTGGAACATGTAATACAATCCATCTTTGAAATGCAACTTGAAATCCCAAGTGGAACTATGTGAAAATGGCCAAGAACATGGGTCAAAATCCTGCCTAGATTAGGGCAAATTTTCTCTAAGTTAAAAGTTTTAGGTACCCTTGTTCCAAAAATCATAACTTGACATACAAGCTTATTTTGAGAAACCTTTGTGAATCAAAGTTGTAGACTTTATTATGTACTACAACTTTCATGTTGCAAGTTTTATTTGAATCCATTTGCATCTTGGTGAAAAAGTGGGACAAATTTAGGAAAAAATAAGAAAATTTCATAACTTAGAAAATTTCTAAGTTATGAAATTTTTCCATTTTAAACCCTAATTTGCATTTTTGGGTTTCTTGATGAACAAGTTTCTTAATTTGACATGTCTTGATGAAAAATAAATCTTGGCACTTGATTTTGACCAAAAAGTTAAAGTTTGACTTTTCAGTATACAGTCAAATTTTGATTAGTTTACTGAAAAATTCATCTGTCAATCCTATGCATTTGAGATATTTTGAACTTGTTGAATGGGTCAATACAATGTCATTGAGTCCTTGAGTCCATATGTGAGCTTAATTTTCTATTGGCTAGGTCAAATGGTCAAAAATTACCTTTGTGCAGTCAAAACCCTAAAAATGACCATTTTACCCTTTTGGTGATCTGATCAAATTTCTTGTGGAATTATGATCCAAACTTGATCAAATGGTTCATATGAGTTCATAATGTTGATGTGGGTCAAATTTCATGAGGTTTGACTATCAATTGGCCACAGTTGACTTTTTCCCCAATACAATTGATTTTTAGGTCAACTGTCCAATTGACTGGGCAAAAACTTGAATCAAGGCTTGAAATTTGGTATGGACAAACTTGTGAATCCAACATGAAGTATGAAAGTCAATTTGGTAATTGTAGGTCAAAATATCCCTATGCAACCTCAAACCCTAATTTGGGTCAACAGTGCAAGGAGGTGTCTTGAGCAAAGCAAACCCTAACTTGATACTGAATTCCAAGAGTCTTGTGATGAGAAATATTGATGAAATGAGAGGGAAATATTTGGGGTACAACAGTTTTCCCTATTCAATCTTCTTGAACCTGAAGAGTTAGATTGGCAATTTTGCCTTTCGCGACTCGAAGGTAAAAGAGGATTGGACACTAGAGTGCCCGTAAATTTGCACTCGTCAAAATATGGCCGAGGAAATGGGCTTAAAGATTCCATTTAGAGATAGTGGAATATTGCTGGAGATGGGCTTAAAGATTCCATCCAAGAGTGTTTGTTGAATCGCAATATGGTAGGTCAGAAGAATGAGCATCAAAATGGTATCCGTGTCTGGAATGCATTTGAACTGTATCTGGAGACTGAGTCTGTATGAGCAAGAGAATGGCGTCCGTGTCTGGAGCGTATCTGACCTGTAACCGCGTTTGAATTTTGAATGAGTATCAGAATGACTTCCGTGTCTGGAGTGTATCTGTATTGTATCTGAAGTTGAGATCTATATGAGTAGCAGAATGACTTCCATGTCTGGAGTGTATCTGGAACTGTAACTGGGATCCGAATGAGTGACATAATGACTTCCGTGGCGATTGCACCGGGGAGAATCAAACTGCTGGTGTAAGAGCCAGAATGGCATCCGTGTCTGGAACGTATTTGAACCTATGGTCGATAGTTGAATCTGAATGAGAGATAGAATGGCTGCCGTGTCTGGAGCGTATCCAGTCTGTGTCGGGTTGCTGAAGCCTGAATGAGTAGTAGAATGAGCGCCGTGTCTGGGGTGTATCTGTACTGTATTTTGACTTGAAATTGTGAATGAGTAATAGAATGATCGTCGTGTCTGGGGTGTATCCATACTGTATCTGGATAATTGTTAACAATAACCTTTTAATCTTATCCTAAAAAGGGTAAAATGTTAGCTAAAACACAAATTTATATTGCATGATATGTATGATGCAATGAATTGTGTTTCATCAATGTTTATGATATATAAATGCAATGGTTGCGCATGTAAGCCGAGTAGCCGTCTTGCTGAGGAAAATAGATCCTTGATAATTGGAGATAATGAAATCTTTGATTGCCATTGGGGGAAGTAAATCCTTGACCGATGCTGGGGATTAACAACGCCTCTGACAACTTTTACGGGGGATGAGAATCCTTTATGACTTTCCTGGGATATTGGGGAAACTCTGAAAATCTCTTCTGGGGAATTGAAGCCTTGGAGAAATGGGACCAAGAATCTTCGATCTTGCTGGGGGATAAATCTGTGGGGGGAAATACTCACCATTCTGGCTCCACTAAGGAATAAGGTTTAGACCAAACTGGCTCCACTGGGGATCTCGAAGTGTAACTCCACTGGGGAAATACTCCAAGGTTTCAGTTTTGTTGAGGATCTGAATGATGTATCGTAGGGGATTCCTTCTGGAATGGCACAAAGATATCTTCCTACACCTTCAACCTATCAGTAATTACCCTTTTTCAATTTCGTTTTATTTGTAAGCAGTGATTATATTCAAATGCATATGCCTATTTAACAAAACAATGGACGTTTTCAAATAAAACATAAGTGTAAAAGAAAGGCAAGCAAATTTCTGCACTTTGAAGTATCTTTGTATTTAACTTTCGTGAGTATCTTTGTACAAAGGAGACAGACACCCTAGTAAGAGAATGTTGTCGTAAAAATTGAAAAATTTTATACAAAAGAAAGATGGATATGTGTAACAATTCCATGGGATTCCCATTCTGCTATAGCCTTCACAACTCTGAATATCTTGTCCATTCGCTGCTTCGTCCGTCGATGACTGGATTGATCAGAAGCTTGGAGCTTGTCTAGTGAAGAGATTGTCCTTAAAGTGATCCGACGAGACATAGTCATACGCTTTAATTCCCTAACTTTTGCCAGGACCGCCCTTTCGGGTTTTCGATCCACTGGGAAACCCTTTTTTGCTTAAGTCGCCCTTTCGGGTTTTCAACTTGCCGGGTGTACAGTTTTTTTTTTGTTTTATCCCTAATTTTTTTCCTGAACCGCCCTTTCGGGTTTTCGATTCACCGCGATGCCCATTTTTGCCCAAGTCGCCCTTTCGGGTTTTCAACTTGTCGGGTTATTTTATGCATAGTATCTTTTGACTATGTCTGCATTTGCAGGGTGTGGCAAATCGTCACCGTCCATGGTGGTCAAAATCATTGCCCCTCCAGAAAAGATGCTCTTGATCACAAATGGTCCTTCATAAGTAGGAGTCCACTTGCCCCTGGGATCACTTTGCGGTAATATGATCCACTTGATTAAAAGATCTCCGACTTGATATATTTGGCGCCTGACTTTCTTGTTGAAAGCCTTGATCATGCGTTTTTTATACGCCTGACCATGACAAACAGCAGTAAGTCGCTTTTCGTCGATCAAATTGAGTTGATCAAGCCGGGTCTGAATCCAATCGTCTTCACTCAAACCAGCGTCCTTCATGATCCTTAAGGAAGGAATCTGAACTTCCATGGGTAACACAGCTTCCATGCCATATACCAAGTAAAATGGGGTTGCCCCTGTTGAAGTACGTGCCATGGCACGATATCCATGCAGAGCAAACGGTAACATCTCATGCTAGTCTTTGTAGGTGACGGTCATCTTTTGAATGATCTTCTTGATATTTTTGTTCGCGGCTTCAACAGCACCGTTCATCTTCGGCCGATAGGGAGATGAATTGTGATGATAAATCTTGAACTATTCGCATAGAGCGGTGATCATAGTATTGTTCAAATTTGTACCGTTGTCTATGATGATCTTGTCGGGGACACCATACCGGCATATGAGGTTCTGCTTGATGAAGCGGGCAACCACATTCTTTGTAACAGAGGCAAAGGAAGCTGCTTCGACCCACTTGGTAAAATAATCAATAGCGACCAAGATGAAGCGGTGTCCATTGGACGTCGTGGGCTTGATCTCTCCAATCATGTCAATGCCCCATATTGCGAATGGCCAAGGAGCTATCAGAATGTTGAGAGGAACAGGAGGAATATGTACCTTGTCGGCGTAGACTTGGCATTTGTGGCAAGTACGGGAATGTTGGTGATAATCAGCTTCAATGGTAGACCAGTAGTAGCCTGCCCTTAGAATCTTCTTAGCCATCGTATGTCCGCTCAAATGGGTGCCAAATGTGCCACTGTGTATCTCAGTCATGATCAACTCTGCTTAAGCTTTGTCCACACATCGAAGTAAAACACAATCATGGCTGCGTTTATAAAGGATGCCATTGCTTAGGAAGAACTTGGCAGCAAATCTCCTTAAGAACTTTTTGTCATTGACGAAAGCTCCTTCGGGGTATTCTCTAGTCTGGAGATACCTTTTGATTTCATGAAACCAGGGTTGTTCCACTACTTCTTCGGTATTAATCTCATGACAGTGCGCAGGTTCGTCCATTCGCTCGATGGTGATTTGGGGAGCCTCCGTATCCCAGTTGAGTTTAAACATGGAAGACATTGTAGCCAGAGCATCTGCTAGCTGATTCTCTTCTCGCGGGAAATGTTCGAAAGTAATCTGCTCGAAATAAGGCAACAACGTCAGGACATGTTCTTTGTATGGGATAAGATTAGGATGTTTGGTGTCCCACTCTCCTTTGACATGACTGATAACCAAAGACGAGTCCCCAAATACGACCACAGATTTGATTCCCAAGTCTATAGCAGCCTTGAGACCAAAGATGCAAGCTTCGTATTCGGCCATGTTGTTGGTACAGCTGAAACAAAGTCGGGCAGTGAAGGGTGTATGGCAACCTTCCGGAGAAATTAGTACCGCACCGATACCATTACCAAGTGCATTTGAAGCACCATCAAAGTACAGGGTCCATCGGGATCCTTGTTCAGGTCCGTCATACGGTCTGTTACCTTCAATGTTGTCCTGTTTGGTTATGGCACGATGGAATTTGGTTATGGCTTGCAAAATGCAGAACTTGCCCTGTTTTGCAGAAAAACAGTGATTCTGAGTATGAGGAGATTTGAGTGATGAAAGGGTCGTGTTTTAGGCTTTTTGGGATGTATGGAACTTGTCTATAATGTTTGTGTAAGCTCCATTCAACAGATATGAGAGATGGTATATGTTTGGCCAATTTCTTCTTTTTCAAGCAAGAGTGTGTCTCCTCCCAATGCAGGCCTGCACAAGCCCTAAATCATGCTGCACCTTTTGCTCTTGGTTACTGGAATTAGTGGACTTGATCTTTCCTGAAAGATCTGGCCCCATGCCTGAAGGATTTTGTTTTGACATAAAGTGAAGTTTAGGCAAAAATGGCATTGTTGCTTTTTCCTTTTAAGGCTTAAGAAAAGTGTATAATGCCCTAATGACCAAGGAAATACCTTAAATAAATGGATATGCATTAAATTAAGGAGTAGAAATTGGTTTTGAGGCCTGTAATGGTGAACCAAGCTAGCTAGATCAGAATTGCAAATTGGTATGAACATGTATTGGCCATGGACAAAAGTGAGTTTTTGCCAACTTCAAGCATTCGATTCTCTCTAACCACAAGGGTGTTTGAGGAGTTCTTGGACAATTTGGAAAGCTTGGAACATGTAATACAATCCATATTTGAAATTCAACTTGAAATCCCAAGTGGAACTCTGTAAAAAATGGCCAAGAACATGGGTCAAAATGCTGCCTAGATTAGGGCAAATTTTCTCTAAGTTAAAAGTTTTAGGTACCCTTGTTCCAAAAATCATAACTTGAGATACAAGCTTCTTTTGAGAAAACTTTGTGAATTAAAGTTGTATACTTTGTGATATAATACAACTTTCATGTTGCAAGTTTTGTTTGAATCCATTTGCATCTTTGTGAAAAAGTGGGATAAAGTTAGGAAAAAATAAGAAAATTTCATAACTTAGAAAATTTCTAAGTTATGAAATTTTTCCATTTTAAACCCTAATTTGCATTTTTGGGTTTCTTGATGAAAAAGTTTCATAATTTGACATGTCTTGATGAAAAATAAATCTTGGCACTTGATTTTGACCAAAAAGTCAAAGTTTGACTTTTCAGTATACAGTCAAATTTTGATTAGTTGACTGAAAAATTCATTTGTCAATCCTATGCATTTGAGATATTTTGAACTTGTTGAATGGGTAAAGACAATGTCATTGAGTCCTTGAGTCCATATGTGAGCTTAATTTTCTATTGGCTAGGTCAAACAGTCAAAAATTACCTTTGTGTAGTCAAAACCCTAAAAATGACCATTTTACCCTTTTGGTGATCTGATCAAATTTCTTGTGGAATTGTGATCCAAACTTGATCAAATGGTTCATATGAGTTCATAATGTTGATGTGGGTCAAATTTCATGAGGTTTGACTATCAATTGGCCACAGTTGACTTTTTCCCCAATACAGTTGATTTTTAGGTCAACTGTCCAATTGACTGGGCAAAAACTTGAATCAAGGCTTGAAATTTGGTATGGACAAACTTGTGAATCCAACATGAAGTATGAAATTCAATTTGGGCATTGTAGGTCAAAATATCCCTATGAAACCTCAAACCCTAATTTAGGTCAACAGTGCAAGGAGGTGTCTTGAGCAGAGCAAACCCTAACTTGATACCGAATTCCAAGAGTCTTGTGATGAGAAATATTGATGAAATGAGAGGGAAAATTTTGGGGTACAACACTACCCTTAAATGTTCTTCATGCTCTTCTTCTGACTTAGAGTAAATCAAAATATCATCAATGAACACCACTACGAACTGATCCAAATAAGTATGAAAGATGCGATTCATATATTCCATGAATACTCTCGGTGCATTAGTTACACCGAAATGCATCACCGAATACTCGTAATGTCCATAACATGTTCTGAAAGTTGTCTTCTGGATATATTCATCCTTCACTTTAATCTGATGGTAACCCGACCTCAAATCAATCTTACTAAACACATGAGCATCCACCAATTGGTCCATCAAGTCATCTATTCTTGGAAGCGGATACTTGTTCTTAATTGTCACTTTATTCAACTGTCTATAATCAACACAGAGCCTCATACTTCCATCTTTCTTCTTTACTAACAACACTGGAGCTCCCCACGGAGATACACCTGGTCTTACAAACTTCCTTTCAAGTAACTCTTCCAATTGCTTCTTTAACTCTGACAATTCAGACGCAAACATCCTATATGGTGCAATAGACACAGGTCTTGTACCAGGTATAAGATCAATTGCAAATTCAACTTCCCTCTCCGGCGGTACATCAGGAATCTCATCAGGGAAAACTTCAAGAAATTCACACACCACCTGTAATTCCTCAAGTACAACTTGAGTCCCTACAGATAGAGATTCCATCAATGAGAACATCAGTGCTTCCTCTAGCATTAACTTCCTCAATTGTTTAGCAGATAACAGACCATCATGCTCTTCTTCAGGAGTAGAAAACCCCACAGACTTGTCATAATAGTTAATATGAACATAGTTATGCTCTAACAAGTTCATACCCAAAATCACATCCAAACCTCTTAACGGTAAACAAACGAAATCAACAGAAAATTATCTATCGAAGATCGACAAGGGACACTTAACACATACAAAAGGAGTAGTCACAGACCCCTTGGCTGGAGTATCGACGACCATTTCTCCATTCAAAGAAGACAACATAAGACCCAATCTTTCAACACAATCAGCAGCAATAAAGCAATGAGTAGCATCGGTATCAATAATAGTAATTAAAGGAGTACTATTAATGAAACATGTACCTCTGATAAGTCTGTCCTCAGTAGCTGTCTGATCCTCAACCAAAGCAAACACTTTACCACTCGTCTAAGCCCTCTTCGGTTTCTGACACTGACTACCAACATGCCCTTCTTCTCTACAATTGAAACAAATCACATCCTTATGTTCACACTCAGATACAACATGTCTGTTCTTACCACAACGGAAACACCTTTTCACTTCAGTAGTACACACATTACTCTTGTGCCCAAAATTTCCACACTTAAAACAAACCACACCAGCAGGAGCATCTCCCCCCACTAGTCCCCTGACCCTGAGCAACTTTCTGTTTAACTTTACCAGCTGGGGCATCATAAGGCTTACCATGATTCTGTTGGTGCTTACCCCTCTTCTCACTGATAATCTTGTAATGAGCATTATTATCCTCCTCATAAATCCTGCAACTATCAACAAAATCAGCAAAGACACAGATCTTCTGGTATCCAACCGCCTTCTTGATCTCTGGGTGCAACCCGTTCTCAAACTTGATACACTTCAAAAACTCGGCCAACTTGGCAGCATACTTAACAACTGACATATTCCCTTGCTTCAGCTCAAGAAACTCAATTTCCTTCTTACCATGAACATCATCAGGAAAGTACTTCTTCAAAAACTCCCTACGAAACACAGCCCAAGTGACATTTTCACCCGCAGCTTCCAATATTTGACAAGTCTCTAGCCACTAGTCATCAGCCTCGAATGCTAGCATATGAGTCCCATACCGAACCTTCTGCGCTGGAGTGCAATCCATCACACGGAAGATTCTCTTAATTTCTTTCAACCAATCCAATGCTCCGTCAGGATCATACTTTCCCTTGAACATAGGTGGATTCTCTCTCTGGAAAGTCGCCAAGCTACGAGATCTAGCATTCCCGTCAGCATTCGGCTGATTCTCCATCGCATGAACCATTGCTTCTAAAGCAGCAGCAAGTGCAACGTCATTCCTTCCAGCCATCTAAACTTATCACTACAACATAAACAACAGTTAGAACTCAAATTAACAATACACGATTGTTAGAAAACTACGACTCGACAACAAGTTCGGACCAACCTTTTACTCTGATACCAACTTTGTAACACCCCAATTCTACCCGACAATTATATAAATAAATCAGTTATAAAATCATTCAAACAAGCGAATCAGGATGCCACAAATTCTTCTTTCAAAACACATTGCATTCATCGTGGATACATAACACTTTAAAACTTCGGATGAACCATCATCAAAACACTTTAATCTCTTAATTCAACAATTTAACCATCTACATAGTGGAATTCTTGATAACATCTTTGTCATCGTTACAACAACTTCAAAACAACACAATTTAATAATCAACTTAAGGTTCAACAACTGAATAATCAACAATAAGAAACAACGAGTGTTCATCTCCCCGAGTGTTACATATCAGAGCAATGACACCGACTCGAACTACTGAAGGCATACAACCTTCACTCTCGATTACCTGCACGTTACCAACGTAAGGGAACATTCAAACATAAGGGGTGAGATATCTAACAATATAATAAAGCGTATGATAATTAATATATTAAATTAGATCATATAACATCACCACTTCTCATCTCATAATCAACAATAATCACAACAATAATACACATTCACCACATCAAAACACACTTCTTTATGCAATCTTGTAATGTAACTCAATACTATGCAAATGCATGTGGTACCATTGGAGCAGAACTCCAATCTCAAAAATTGCCAATTAATAGAGGCATCAACAAGGCATAGGCCTTCATCTCAATATTCGCCAATATAGGCCATCTCAATGAGCATCAGCTCCATCTCAAAATGCAATGTATGCGACACAATCATGAATGTAATGACAACACCATAATTGACAACATCTCAATACAACACCATTGTTGGCCAAAGGCCTACATCTTAAAAGCATATCAATATCTTTTCATCAACATCGTTTACCATCATAAATCATCATACATCATATAAACATCATAATTCATCCAACGAAATCTCATTAACATCATCTCATCAACAATTCAGACGTACAGTAATACAACAGTACTCATCAATTTAACAACGTTGGCCATAGGCCTACAATAAGATATTACCTATAACTAGTTAGTCAACTAAGTCTTACTTCTAAATTATCGAACCTCTGCATACTACTATTCTATAATACTGCATCACTGCCATCATTAATCCTACTGTTACAACCAAACAGCGATCTATATGCATCTCATCCTCGTCATTCTTCACAAAATCAACATAACGATTAACACGGGAATTAACTCTAGTCCTAATTGGGATACTAGAATTACCCTTCATATTCTTCATTTTAATCCTTATAAATAAAGCTCATCGCGTTAGCTATCCAACGCTTCGAACGGTACCTCAAACGGAATCCGAAAACTCAGGTTACAACATTCTCAGACTGATTCTACCAAAAACTAGACAACATAGATAGATGCATAACGCCTTGGATCGACGCATATTGCACTGAACTTGCAACATGAGTCGACGTGTCCTCTCTTGTATCGATTCATACAGAGTCTACCACACAGCATGTATCGACACATGCCCCTACGTATCGACTCATCCTGAGTCTAAAAGTCCTCATGTATCGATGCAAGACTCCTTCATGTCGACTCATCCTGAGTCTAAGGACCTGCTAATATCGATACATACCATTTAGGGTCGACGCATACTGCTCTATCCTGCATAATTTCTATGATTTTTCTATGCGTTTTCACTATGGGTTCCATACTTTAAGCCCTAAAAACTTAATCTAATCATAGATAATCATCACTTACAATTATCCTACAATTCTACATCAATTAAACAGTATCGGGACTTCATCGTTCATCTTTCAATCATCAATTCTCGTCATACAACATCATATACATTCAATTATGAACAAAACAACATTTCACCTCTAACCCCACATACCAATTATCATAAACCCAATTATAGTGTCAGAACCCCACCCTTACCTTGGATTAGAGGTCGCTCTACAACTTTCTCTAATTGATTCCTATTCTGCCGTTCTTCCTCTTTTCCAACAGCTTCACGTTCTTCTTTCCAACCCTTATTGTTCTATTTCTTCTTCTTTCTATTCTTTTTAACAATAATAAAATAACCTATTATTCTCATTACTCCTTAATGGGCTTAAAACTATTACACCCCCCTTATTACTTCTATTACTTTAAAAACAAGACCACATCAAATAATATTATACTTCTAATATTATTTCACCACTTAATAAAATAATTAAATCCAAATAATCACAATACATATTCATAAAATATTCCAAAAATAATTTAATTAAATGATTAATTAAATTACGGGTGTTACACTTCACAGTCTAGACGGTCTAACACTCTCTTGGGTAGCACGTTTAGAGAAGAACCAGTGTCGACTAGAACGTGTGCTAGGATGGTCCCCTTGCACTCGACAAAAACATGTAGAGCTTTATTATGATTCTTCCCAAGCGGTGTTAGGTCAGCATCTGAAAATCCCAAGCCATTATCAGCCGTCAGGCTTGCCACGCAATTCTCAAATTGGTTTGCTGTTGTCTCATGGGGGACATGAGCTTTTTTCAAGAATTTGATTAATGTCCGAGCATGGGCATCGGAACAGAGTAGCAATGGCAACATAGAAATCTTAGAAGGGGTTTGCCCCAACTGTTCCATTATCTTGAAGTCGCTCCTTTTTATTATCTTCAAGATCTCGTCCATCTCATGAGCAGAGGGTTCTCCATCAGCAACGTCCTTTGCGGGTATTTCTGTCAAGACTGGCTCAACAACTTTCTCCTTCCCTCTTGTATCAGTACTTGGCTTAGCGGCAGAGATGCGGACATGTGTCTTTGCAACAACTGGTGGTGAAATATTGGGTGAAAATATTCTCCCAGTTCGAGTTACCTTACTTAAGCCAGTTATGTTACTAACATCATCAGCTTTTTCTTCTTCGATCTAAGCGTCTTGTTTAATCCCATGGTAAAATACCTCGGTACCATAGTTCCATGGAACCGCCTTGTTCGAAGAGTAGGGAATTTGTCCGGGATTGGTAATTATTGAGGGAGAAACAGTTGATTCATTTGAAATCCTAATAGGACCTTTGGAGGTTATCCTAAGAGGCTTGTTTGAGATGGTAATAATGGAGAGGTATTCACATTTGTTAGTCAAACGTTTGGCAAGAAGAGTCTTCTCAAATAGAATTTTATGGCTATCCATCAGGCGTTTAATGCCTTCCTTCAGCTTGTCACATCCATTGAGTTGTTTGGTACAGCAAACACAGTCCTTTATACAACCAGGGAAAATCCTGGCTTTCAACAGATTCTTTTTGATGATATTCAGCGGAGTAGTCAAGTCTTCGAGAGAAGCAAAAAAAATTGTATCTTCAACAACATTAACACCCTTGCCATGATTTGGCATAGGTGCGGTGATTACATTCGAAGTTGGAGGAGGATCGAACTCAATAGTCTTGTTATCAATCAAATCCTGGATGTTATTCTTCAAGGCCTAGCATTGGTCAGTCTCGTGCCCGGGACTGCTTGAGTGGTAAGCATATTTAGCGTTCAGATTATACTTTGGTGAAGAGGTATCAGGGTTGGCAGGAGGATCACGCAATGTCACTAAATTAGCCTTTAGCAAATTTTGAAGGGCTTGAGATAGTGACATGCCTAATCTCGTAAATTGTCTTCTTGGAGTTTCAAAATGTTGGTGATTTGCAGATGGTCTTTGAGTAGGAGTTGGATTGGAGATTCGGACAACATTGATTGACGGATGATCATTCTTCTTGGTACGGGCCCTTTCCCCGTACACAACATTGATTTAATTCTTTGCGGCAAAAGTTTTCTGACAGGATTGGAAGTGGCGGCATATGCCACAGAGATCTTCCCACTTTTGATGCCGCTTTCAACTCTTTCACCAGTTAAGATTAACTCGGTGAATCTGGAAGAGGAACAGCCAACCAACAAGTTAAAGAAAGGACCAGATAAAGTGCCCATAAACATGTCAATATGCTCTCTATCAGTCAAAGGTGGTTAAACCCTACTAGCGAGGTCTCTCCACTTTTGTGCATATTCTTTAAATTCTTCATTCTTTCCCATGGTCATATCTTGCAACTAAACTCTTGTTAGCGCCAAGTCAGTGTTATACTGATACTGATGGTAGAAGGCGGTAGCTAAATATTCCCAAGTATTTATGCGGGAACCATCCAACTGGTAGAACCATTCTAATTGCGTCCCGACCAAGTTTCTTGTAAAAAGTGAACCCAGAGCTTCTTATCAGCGATGTGCAGCTATATCTTGCGCACATAAGATTTCAGGTGAAGTTTTGGACAAGAAACTCCATCTTACTATGCAAAGACTGGTATTTTGAATTTGTGGGGAATGACAACCCTAGAGATCAAACCTAAATCATCAAAATCCAAACTGGGGACGGATTGGATTTCAACAGCCTTCAATCTGTCTTCTAACTGCTTGTATTTGATATCGGTGGGTGGATACTGCACGTCAAAATAATCATCATCAGACGCTTGATCATTAACACAGTCATCCTGGGTACTCTTAATCTCACCAATCTGGTTCTCGTCTTCTTCAGATGAGTCTTCCACTACCGGGATCTGAAAAACCGACTCTTTGAACCTTCTACCCATATTGAGCAGAGCTTTCTTCTTGGGATTCTTCTTAACTGCCAACAATGCCATCATGTCTTGCTGCCCCTTGGCTAGGGCCAGTAGAGTCTATTGGAATTCAGAGTTTTGTGCCTGAAGATCCTTCATAGTTTTCTCCAGATCCATCTTACTGAAAGAAACAGCAGAAAGATAAGGAAACCTGTTATGCGAAAACTTGTCATGTTATGATGCATGGAAGATGTATATGCAAATGATTTCAAGGATTTATGGAATTTAAATTTTCATAGACAAAAGAATGAACAAACGTCAATTTTCATTAACTAGATTGAAAAGATTACAACATGCCTCTTAGGCTTACAAAATAACTTTCTAAGATAAAAAGACTGAACGCATCCTCTTTGGCGCGAGATAGGCGTTCACACTTTGCTCTTCTTGTAGCTGCTTTATAAGCTCCAATACCCTCTTCTCGCTAGCATAGAATTGAGCTTCGAAAGTATCTCGTTCTTCCTTTAGATGAATCCAACCTTTTTGCAAGTCTTTGAGAGAAGTTGGCATGTCGGGGTGGAGGACAGTGTAGGGAACATCTCCTTCAACCACAGGCTCCATGATAACTGGTAAGATGGAGGGATAAGGCATCACAATTTTCTTAGCACGAGCTCGTACCCCCTTAAGGTAAGGCTCGAGGGGAATGTAATTCTTATGTCCCAGCTTCTTGTTATCCACTTTGCTTACCATCCTCCAAGCTCGGATAAACCTCTGACGGTAGCTTTGATCGTCGCTCTCGTAGTCGAATACCACTCCTTGAATGAGCATCTCATGTGGACCATCCCTTCGGGCGTAACCAAACTGTCGTAAAGCTAAGCAAGGGTTGTAGGTAATACCTCCCCTAGTTCCAAGTAAAGGGACATTAGGGAATTGGCCACAACGGTCGACGATAGTAACATTCTCCAAGGATCGGGAATGTAACGCCCGTAATTTAATTAATTATTTAATTAAATTATTTTTGGAATATTTGTGAAGTTGTATTATAATTAATTGGATTTATTTTATTAAGTGGAGAAATAATATTAGAATTATAATATTATTGGTGTGGGCTTATTTTGAAGGAATAAAAGTAATAAGGGGGAGTATTGGTTTTAAGCCCATTAAGGAGTAAATAGAATAATAGGGTTATTTTATAGTTGTTGGAATAGAATAGAAAGAAGAGGCATTAGAAGAATAAGGATTGAGAAAGAACGTGCAAGCTGCTAGAGAAAGTGGAAAACGGCAAGAACGAGAATTCAACCGGAAAATGTAGAGCGACCTTCAATCCAAGGTAAGGATGGGGTTCTGACTCTATAATTGGGCTTATGATGATTGGTATGTGGGGTTAGTGGTGATCGTTGTCCTGTTCTTGAATCGAGAATATATGATTGAAGTATGATGAGAATTGATGAATTTCTATGAATATTGATGTCTTGATGCTGTTAAAATGATGTAGAATTATAAGGTAATTATGGGTGATGAATTTTCATGATTAGATTAAGTTTTAGGGCTTTAATTATGGAACCATAGCGAGATGAAGAGAAGGAAAAACGCATAATTATTGCAGTGATGAAAAACACATAATTACACTGGAACGATACCAGGTGTTGCTGTATTAGAATGATGAACTAATTTGGAGAATAGAATTTGTCAATACTGTTCTTAGTTAGGTCAATATCAGGCAAAGAATTAGAACAATAGGATGAATAGAAAATAATAGTTCTGATGTTAGAAATAGGTTGTTAGAAGTTGCGTGGTTTAGTGAAAGGTAGAAATTCTGATGTTAGAAGTTGTGTTGAATCATTGGGAAGTAACAGTTCTGATGTTAGAAGTTGCATGGGTTAGAAGCTATGCTGTCAAAGGACTGTGTCATCAGAAGTTGCATTAGTCAGAATTTGTATTAATCGGAAGATGGGGTTAGTCAAAAGCTGTGATGATCAGAAGTTGTATCTGGTCAGAGGTTGGGTTAGTTAGAAGTTGTAACAATCAGAAGTTACATCTGATCAGAGGTTGGGTTAGTCAGGAGTTTCATTAGTCAGACGTTATTGTAGTCATAAGGTTGTGTCGCCTAGAGGTTATGTCATTAGAATCTGTGTGTTTAGAAATGGTGTTGGTTAGAGGTTGCGTGGTCAGAAGCTGGGGTGGCCTTTACGTTGTTTTCGAACAGAACGATAAACGTTAGATGCTTAGAAGCTGTTGTTTGAGCTATAACAGTGGGATAGTGTCGGTCTTGACGTTAGAGTTACAGAATGACAGCGTTGATTTACTGTGGAAATTAAAATACAGCTGAGTTGTTAGTGAGAAGTTATTGATAATATTGTGTTGATGATTTATGATAAATAAATGATGTTTGATGAATTATTTTGATGATCTGAGATGTTGATTAATTGAGATGTTTTTGAGATGTTAAATTGATATGTTTTTGAGATGTTAATTTGAGATGTTAATTTGAGATGATTTTGAGATGTTAATTTGAGATGTTTTGAGATGATTTGAGATGTTGTTAACTTGGGTGTTAATATTACATTCATGGTTGTGTCGCATACATTTCATTTTTGAGATGGAGCTTATGCTTGTTGAGATGGCCTGTATTGGCGAATTTTGAGATGAAGGCTATGCCTTGTTGATGCCTCTATTAATTGGCAAATTTTTGAGATGGGAGTTCTGCTCCAATGGTACCACATGCATTTGCATAGTATTGAGTCGCATTATATGACTGTTTAGAGAAGTGTATTTAGATGTTGATGAATGTGTATATGCGTTGTAATTATTGTAGATTATGAGATGAGAAGTGGTGATGTTATTGATCTAATTTAATATACTAATTATCATGCGCTTTATTATATTGTTAGATATCTCACCCCTTCTGTTTGAATGTTTCCCTTATGTTTGTAACGTGCAGGTAATCGAGAGTGAAGGTTGTATTCCTTCAATAGTTTGAGTCGGTGTCATTGCTCTGATATGTAACACTTGGGGGGATGAATGCTTGCTGTTTTGATTGTTGATTTTTCCGTTGTTGAACTTTAAATTGAATATTATTAAATATGTGATGTTTCGAAGTTGTTGTTTGTTGTTAGAGATGTTATTAAGAATTCCGCTGCGTAGATGTTGAATTATTTGATTAAAGATGTTATGTTGATGGTTCACCCGATGTTTTTAAAAAGTGTTATATATCCACGATGAATGCAATGAATTTTGATAGAAGAATTTGTGACGTCCTGATTCATTCGTATGATTGAATTTTATAACTCAGATTTATTTATATAATTTGCCGGGGTAGAATTGGGGTGTTACAGGGAACACCAATGAACATCTGAATGTCTAAGCGTCATCAACCTATGGGACCATCTTGAACCTTGCTCGTTCTTCAAAATAAATTGGGGAAGATGCGAAATAAACCATATTGCCAAGAGAGGAGTGCAACACATAAGGATCCCTCTTTTCCTCATAGTGAGAGAATGAAAAGAATGAAGGATATCTCCCAACAAGGTTGGCACTGGATTGCGAGACATGAAGATTTCGACAACATTTACATCTATGAGTTGATCATGATTTGGAAACAAAACCATCCCATAGATGAGAAGGGCCAAGATTTCTTCAAAAGCTTGTAAGTCCAAAGAGTTCCAACAATCTTGATATTTCTCAAAGAATAACTTGGTTAAGAAACCTTTGACACCACTCCTTGTTTCCCAATTAGTTGTGATATCAGATTGTTGCAAGTGTAATGCTTGGGCAATCTCCTCAGGTTTTGGATCTATTTCCGTACCGTTGAAGGGTAGTTGATTGAGAATGGGAATCCTCAATAGTTGTGAGAATTCTTCTAGAGTAGGCACAAGTTGATAATCAGGAAAAGTGAAGCAATGGTGTAGAGGATCAAAGAATTGGAAGAGCACGTTCATCATATCTTTATCAGTGTTGGAGGTAACCAAGCTTAGGAGGCGGCCATGTCTTTCAGTGAATGGAGAATTCTCAAGAACCCTTGATGCTAACTCTTTGTGTTGAGGAGGAATCCTTACGAGATTGACTTGGATAGTATTCCTGCGGATAGAAGCCATGTCCTACAAAACAGAACAAAGATAAATCCCAAAAAATCCTTGAAATGGTTAATGAGAATGAGTATGATGTTATGATGTTTATGATGTCATGCACAAGTAAGTATATACAAACAAAGAAAAGCAATTCCTTAGGTTTAGGCTTGCATGGATTCTCATAGGTAAGTACCCTCTTGAAGTTTAGTTGGCCCAAACCTGTCCTAGAAATAGTAATCGGGTTTTAAGGGATCTCAATATCACTAATTTGTCTTCTCGGACATTGTTTTAGCGCAAGCCTCTTTCACGGCGACCGAAATATCCCGAAAATCAAACCTCAATGAGCTTAGTATCGAGTATCAACCAACTTTGGACTGCACCAAAGCCGGTTATCTCACTACGTCCACATAGCCAAGTTGGTCAAGTAAAGGTTCTAAAGTCAGTTAGTACTTCATGACATCCCTTAGCGGACCCATATTCTCCTTGACTACTCAAGGTCTACCGGTACCCACAAATATGTCACACTAACGTAGATATTGCTTAGACCATGTCGGTATACCCCGCACAGCTTCCACAACATATTTCTACTTACCTATAAGGTATCTCAATTCCGGGTAGAGGATTAGAACAAGCCCAAACAAGGAACCAAAAATGTAAAGCAAACAAAACAAACAATGAAAGCAAGTAAAGGTTATCTAGCCCTAAGGTAACCCCACTTTTAAGTTTCTCCCCAACAGAGTCGTCAGTTCTGTGATACGGTGGGAGAATAGATTTGGGTGTTTTGCGTTTTATCACAAATGTTTCGGTTAGCAAAAGTCGCCACCGACTTTTCTTTTATCCAAAAGGAAAGGCTGAAAAGAACAGGAAAGACCTTTGAGATTATTTCTTGAGTTCAGAGGGTAGATTATAAAAAGGGAAGGTTTTAGCACCCCTTTCATCCACAATTATCTATCGGCTCTTAGTTGCTTGCTAGATCACCTGCTTTTGTTTGAAAACGTGCTTTGTATGGTTTTTGAAAGTATTTTCAAAAGGAGCCTTCGTTTAGGCAAACTTTGTAATAGTTATCGTTCGTAAGAACATACAAAGTGTTGAGCTTTTGAAAATGTTTCAAGTTTGGAAATTATTTTGAAAGTGTTTTTGAAAGTGTTGGTGTTTGTTTTGAAAATAAGCAAGAGTGTTTGATTTGAAATTGAGCAAGCAACTAGGAACAATCTACCTACTCAAAAGTCTTAGTTCGTTTCTTCCTTTCCTTTGATATTGCTATCTTACCATTGATTTGGTAAGAAGCCTCATCTTTGGATGTAAAGGGATGGGTGTGGGTCATCGTATAGCCATGATAGCAATGTTGTGAGATATCTTAGCATTTTCTCTTGAGGGACTAAAATCATTTTGAAAGGCAACATTGATAGCGTCATCGAGGGACTATGATCTTGTATTTTTGATTGCTTTTGGCTAAGATATCCCACATGTATAACATGGCCATTTTGGTAAGGCAACAAAGTGGAATTACCCTAAGGGTGCAAGTGTGCAAATGTGTTGATTTACATGGATTGTTTTGTCTTGAATTAGAGTTTGCTAACTTATTGATTTTTATCTTTCCATACAAACCCTAATTTACTAGCATTTTTATATAAAGTGATAAATTGCGGAAAGTAAAAATACTAAGCTATTACATGATTAGGGGAGAGGGTGTACGAATTTACAAATGGGGATTTGGAAAGAAAATTAAATCTAATTAACTATTACAACCATATTGAATAAATGTACAATAATTGAAAAATAATGTACAAATGCAAAATGGAAAAAGAAATGATTTTGTTTGGTTTTCATGAAAGGGTTTTAACCTAATTAAAGAAAATGATTAGTTAAAATAAACAAAATTAAATTTAAACTAATTAAGAAAAGAATTGAGTTAAAAATGATTTTTAGGGTTTTTGTTAAAGGTCTTAACTTAATGAAAATAAAATGAAGATTAATTAATAAAAAAGAAACTTAAGTTCTAAGTTAATTTTAGTTTATAAGAGAATACTATAATAATTAAACCTAATTATCTAAATATTAATTATTAAAAAAAAGAAATTAAATTTATTAAAAAAATGTTTTTTAGTCTTTTATTTTATGAAGAAAATAAAATATATAAGTGTAAATAATAAAATAAAAATATTTTTATAATTTTTCGTAAAATAATAATAATAATAATAATAATAATAATAATAATAATAATAATAATAATAATAATAATAATAATAAAAATAATGAAGAAAATATGAAATAAAAATAAAAATAAAGGGAAAATAAATAAAATGGAAAATAAAATAATGGGTCAGGAGTGTAAACATAGTCATGGGGGTTAGAAGAATAAAAAAAATGAAAAGCCCAACCAAAAGGCCCAGGCGCTGCAGCTGAACAAAAAAAAAGTGAAAAATATGAAAAATAAACAAAAGAGTACCACTAGGGCTTGAATCCAGGTCCCAAAGATTAACAGGCGCACGCTTTACCACTGGGATGGCTATACATCCGTTCATATGAATAAAACAACAAATATATAATATAAATCAAGTTCTGAATGAACTTCATCTTCAACTTCCAGCCAAAGAACCTATAACTCATTCATTTCTCCTCCATTCACAAAACTTCCAACATCAAACTTATCAGAAATTTCCTCACGATTCTGAATATGTAAATAACTTAAGATAATTCTCAAAGATGAGCATGAGTTTCTAATAATACCAAATTCTGACCTAAATATTTCAGAGGTTTAAACTCAAAATTCTCCCTACTCAAGCAACATAAATGAAATCTATGGACATGTATAGTTTCAGGGAAATGATGTCTACATTTTATCTTCATAAATGCAAGCCTAACCATGCCTAAATGAGAAGATAGAATTTCAAGAAAAATAACTCAAAACTGAAAATCGTGAAATGAGTTTGAGCTTGATTCAAGGTGATGCAATGATCAGGTTAGCTTCCTTGAGTGTCTATGAAGCTAATGCAATGCTTAGCTTGAGTTGAGAGTGGATGAAATGGTCTGGACAAGTCCAGTTGCAGACCCCTGTTTTTGAGCTTGGACAATGGTGAAAATGGTGTTACATTTTTGGAACAGGGATTGGGATGAGTTGTATTTGAAGTAAGGAAGCATTTGAGATGATTTGGAGAAGAAACCCACGAGTGGTTTGAGAGATGGGAGTTTTTTGGTCAGGTTCTGCACAACAACGAAGTTTTTATGCAATCTGAGTTTTCAGGGAGTTTGGGAGTGTTTCAAGTCATGCCTTTGCTTGCAATAGACTTGTGTATATGTATGGAAAAGGTTTTAGATCAAATGCACTCAAGACTTCTTAGTTTTAGCCTTTTGGCTTTATAACTTGCTTTTGAAGAAAAAGTGAAAAGACAAATCTCCAAGTATTGTACAAGCATGTTATGAGTTCCAAGAGGCCTTAGACACATTGATTTTGGTTTATAGGGGTTATGTGTGCAGAAATAACAAGTTAAAAGCTCAAGACAAGTTAACTTTGTTATTAAAGCAACTTTTCAAGAATGGAATGGTAACTTTGTGCCATAAATGGAAATGCAACTTGGTTAATGGCTCAAATGCTTGGATCAAAGCTCTAACAGCTGTGTAAACATTTAATAATAGAGTGACAAACAAGTTTGAGGCCTGGAAAGAAAAGATTATGCAGCCTAGCATGGATTTGGTTCATGTGTTCTTCACAAAATGGCTTGTAATTCAACTTTGAAAACCCTAACTTCTTACCTTCGATTCTCCTTGCTCAAACATGATCTTAATGAGTTCTTGTAAATTTTGGAAAGCTTGTAACATTCTATACAACCTCTATGTTGGACATTTTTTAAAATACATCTTAGAACTATGTGAAAAATTGCCATGAAGTTAGGTCAAAATCCTGCCCAAACTAGGGAAAAATTTCACTAAGTTTCCAAGTTTCATGAACATGTATTCACAAAATCATAACTTGAAATCCATGAATTTCTAGGAGAAGTTGTGTTCTACAATGTGTTAGATATCATTGATATCTACAACTTTCATGTTTGAAGTTTCCTTTGAATCATCTTGCATAATGGTGAAAAGTTTGCTCAAAGTTGTGAAAAAATATGAAGTTTTCAACACTTAAAAAAATTTCTAAGTTTAGAAATTTTGACTTTTCAAAATGTAATCTTGACTTTTTTATTTCTTGATGAACCAGTTTCATATTTTGACATGTTTTGATGAATTTTAATCGTTAACACTTGATTTTGACTAAAAAGTCAAAGTTTAACTTTTTAGTGTACAGTTGACTTTTAATTAGTTGACTGAAAATTCATCTGTCAATCAATCAATATTGAGAGATGTTTTGAGCCATGAAATTAGGTCAAAATGATGAATTTGAACCCTTGAGATCATAACTTAAACCAATCAACCATTTGCTAGGTCAAAAATCAGAAATTTCACCTTCTCAGTCAAAACCCTAATTTTGACCATTTTGCCATTTTGATGATCTGGTCAAATTTCGTAAGGAAATGTGATCCAAACTTGATCAAATGATACATGTGAGTTCATAATGTTGATATGGACAAAAAATTATGAATTTTGACTGTAAATTGACAACAGTTGACTTTTCCCCAATATAGTTGATTTTAGGTCAACTGATCAATTGACTGAGCAAAAATGTGATCCAAGACTTGAAACTTGACATGAGAGATCTTGAGAGTCCATAATGATCCATGAAATTCATATGAGGCACTAAAATTTCAATTTTCCTTTTGCAATCTCAAACCCTAATTTTCGGTCATCAGTGTTAGAGGAGGTGTCTTGAGCTGATCAACCCTTGTGCAGTCTTGAACCAAAGGAGATCTTGTGAGATTATTTGATAAATGAGAGGTAAAATTTTGGGTACAACACATATTCTATGATATTGGTAAATTACGTATGAATGTGAAATGTTGTTTGGAAATGTATCAACGGTTTTGTATGACATCTTGCTGGGGGAAATGAATCCCTGACTGGTGTTGGGGATGAAGAACATGTGTAATCTTCAACCTTGTCTAGAATGCTTCTGCTGGGGATTCCTGCTTGCTGTTTGAGGAAACTCCACTGGGGAATGTTGACTTCTGTTTGGGGAGAATGATTCAGGAACATTATTCGTTCATCGCTCTACTAGGGAGTTTAATTCTTATATACCATGACTGGGGATAAAAGAGATGGATAACCTTCCGACTCGTCTGGGGAGAATAATTCTTATATACCCTGACTGAGGATAAAAGAGATGACCTTCCAACTCGTCCGGGGAATTTAATTCTTATATACCCTGATTGGGGATAAAAGAGATGGATAATCCTCTGACTCGTCTAGGGAGGATAGAGTTGACTGATATTTGGTCCAGTTCCAGGTTTCTTAGCAATTCTCTGGAGATAGTGGCGACTTCACTGGGGAGAGGAATTTTGCTGGTGAATTGTAGCCATCTGAGGAAAGTCTCAAGTTGAAGATATTGTAATCTGTTAGGGAAATAAACCCTGTTGATGGAGGAATACTCTACTGAGGAAACATCTTTGCTGGAGAGGAGAAATTTGCAAAGAGTCTTACAGTTTTGGAGGAATAAGCTCAGTTGGGGAAGAGAAGCTCCATGAACTATACTGATTGGAACTCCACAGGTTAGTGATATTGCTGAGAAAGAGATCATATTATTTTATCCGCCATAGTGATCTGTCGGGGAAATTTCGGGGAATGTATCTTCATTGAAGATTACTCTGTGAGGATAATCTCATGGAAGTGGCTCTGTGGGGATTTATGGATGCCTTGGACGTTACCCCAACTCCTAGAGTCTTGAGTAAGTGCTTATTCATGTTCTTATGCATATATTTGTTAACAGTTAATCGTGTTCATATGCATATGTTCATTTAATTTTAATCATTGGACGTTTTTGCAAACAAAATAGAAAAAACAAAAAGTTCGAATTTTATGGTGTATTTGTAATGATAGTTTGCATATAAACAGTCGATTTTGTACAAAGATACATAAACCCTAGTAAGAGGAAATTATCGTGAAATGAAAAGAGTACAAGGTGAAAACAAAATATATATAGCTATATGGAAATGATCTCGTTGGGTTCCAACTCTGCTATTGCCCCTATGTCTTCGAACATCTCATCCTTTGTTGTCGAAAGAAGTTGATTGAACTTGTCTGTATCATTTGAACTTTTGACTTTGGTAATAAATCTTGTTATAAGTGATCCAATAGGACATAGTTGTACGCTTTTAATCCCTAACTTTTGCTTGGACCGCCCTTTCGGGTTTTTATTCCACATGGATACCCTTTATTACCCAAGCCTCCTTTTCAGGTTTTCGACTTGCAAGGTGTACAATCTTTTATATATATCCCTAACTTTTGCATGAACCCTTATGGTTCGCTGGGATGCCCTTATTTTTGCCTAGGCCAATCAACCTAACATGTCGTTTTCATGTGTGGTATCTTTTGACTATGTCCGTATTCACAGGGTGCAGGAAATCTTCACTGTCTACGGTGGTTAGTATTATAGCACCGCACGAAAATACTTTCTTAATAACAAATGGCCCTTCGTAGGTGGGAGTCCATTTTCCCCTGGGATCACCTTGCGGTAGAAGGATGTGTTTTATTACCAAGTCACCAACCTGATATACCTGATGCTTGATTTTCTTGTTGAATGCCTTGACCATACGTTTCTGATACATCTTACCGTGAAAAATAGTCCCAAGCCTCTTTTCGTCAATCAAATTCAACTAGTCTAGCCTGGTATGAATCCACTCGTCTTCTTCTAAATCTGCATCTTTCATAATCCTCAGAGAAGGAATCTGAACTTCGATTGGTAGGACAACTTCCATACCATAGACTAGAGAGGATGTGGTTGCCCCAGTTCATATTCGCGTTGAAGTGCGATAGCCATAAAGAAAAAATGGTAACATCTCGTGCCAGTCTTTGTAAGTCACAACCATCTTCTGTATGATCTTCTTAATATTCTTGTTGGTGGCTTCCACTGCGCCATTCATCTTTGGTTGATACAGAGAAAACTTGTGGCGCTTGATCTTGAATTGCATGCAGAGTTCAGTCATCATAGTGTTGTTGAGATTAGTACCATTGTCTATGATGATTCTCTCGGGAATGCCATACCGACAGATGAGATTATGTTTTATGAATCGGGCAACCACATTCTTGGTAACAGAGGTGAACAAGGTTGCTTCGACCCATTTTGTGAAGTAGTCAATGGCGAAGAGAATGAAACGATGCCCATTAGAAGCATTAGGCTTGATTTCTCTGACCATATCAATGCCCCACATTGTGAATGGCCAAGGAGCAGTCAAAACATTTAGAAGAACCGGAGGCACATGAACCATATCATCATAGAACTGGAACTTATGACAAGTCCTCAAGTGGTGGTGACAATCAGTTTCCACAGTCGAGCTATAGAAACCTGCTCTCAGAATCTTTTTAGACATAGTATGCCCGCTGGAGTGAGTACCAAAGATGCCTTCGTGCATATCCGGCATAATTTCCTTTGCTTCCTTCTTGTCCATACAACGAAGCAAAGTTGAATCATGATTACGCTTGTATAAAATCCCATTGCTCAAAAATAACTTAGCCGAGAACATCCGTAGGAATTTCTTGTCATCGATCGATGCCCCTTCAGGATATTCTTGAGCCTCAAGGTATCTTTTCACTTCATGAAACCAAGGTTTTTCTTCTACTCCATCAGTGTCAATTTCGTAGCAGTGTGCCGATTCGTCAAATCTCTCAATGGTAATATTGGGAGCCTCATTGTCGCATCTGATCTTAAACATGGATGACATGGTAGCTAATGCATCCGCCAACTGATTCTCTTCTCTTGGGATATGCTTAAAAGTAATATCTTCGAAGTATGGAATCAAGGTTAGCACGTGTTCTCGGTAAGGGATAAGATTCAGATGCTTTGTTTCCCATTCTCCCTTGACCTGGTTGATTACCAAGGCTGAATCCACATATACGCTCGGGAATTTGATTCTCGGGTCAATACCAGCTTTAATACCCATGATGCACGCTTCATGTTCAGCCATATTGTTGGTGTAGTCAAAGCAAAGTCTGGAAGTGAAAGGTGTATAGAAACCTTGAGGGGAGATGATTACAACACCGATTTTGTTGCCAAGTGTGTTAGAAGCTCCATCAAAAACCATAGTCTATCAGGATCCTAGCTCAGGTCCTTCATATGGTCCAGGCTCTTCACAATCTATAATTAGCATGATGTTCTCATATGGGAATTCGAAGTTCATAGATTGGTATACTGAATGTCGTATTCTATTAAGATCATTTTCCATCGGGCTATTCTTCTCGAGAAGGCTGGCTTCTCGGATATGTACTTGATGGGATCCATTTTAGAGATTAATAAACAAGTATGGGTCAACATATATTGTCTTAGTCGGCGAGTAGCCCATGCCAAAGTGCAACAAGTTTTCTCGAGAAGTGAATATCTTATTTCACAGTCGGTAAAAGTTTTGCTAAGGTAGTATATTGCATGCTCTTTACGAACAGACTCGTCACGCTTCCCCAATACACACCCCATTGAATTCTCTAACATTATTAGGTACATGATTAAAGGTCTTCCCTCAACTGGTGGAATCAGAATCAAAGGTTCTTGTAGGTACTCCTTAATTTTTTCAAAGGCTATTTGACAATCGTCGTTTCACTTTACTACTTGATCTTTCTTCAACAACTTGAAGAATTGCTCACAGGTAGCAGTCAAATGAGAAATGAATCGGGCAATGTAGTTTAGTCTTCCTAAGAAACCTCTGACCTCCTTCTCAATATGGGGAGCCGACATTTCTTGAATAGCTTTAACTTTTGCGGGATCAACTTCAATACCTTTACCAATGACGAAGAAACCTATGAGTTTTCCAGACCTCACCCCAAAAGTGAATTTGTTCAGATTTAGCCTTAGTTTCTACTTCTTCATCCTTTCAAATAACTTTTGTAGATGATCAAGATGTTCTTCTTCAGTTTGTGACCTTTCTATCATGTTGTCGATGTAGACTTCTATCTCGTGGTGAATCATGTCATGAAATAAAGCTACCATGGCCTGTTGATAAGTTGCCCCGACGTTCTTCAACCCAAAAGGCATAACCTTGTAACAAAAAGTTCCCCATGTCTTCAAGTTCCATCTTGATCTAATTATAACTCGAGAAACCATCCATGAAGGAGAACATCTTATGCTGAGCAGTGTTGTCGACCATAACATAAATATGTGGAAGTGGGAAGTCATCTTTGGGGCTCGCCCTGTTCAGATCCATGTAAACTACACACATACGTACCTTTCCATCTTTCTTTGGTACCAGAACAACATTAGCAACCCATTAAGGATATGACGTCACTGCTAAGAACCCTGCACTAAATTGTTTCATAACTTCGGCCTTGATCTTAGCTGACATCTCAGGACACATGCGAAAAACCTTCTGCTTAATCGGAGAACAACCCTCTTCCATTGGTAGACGGTGAACCACAATATCAGTATCGAGCCCTGCCATGTCTTCGTATGGCCAAGAAAATACCTCAACATAGTTGTGCAACATCTGAATCAATCTGTTCTTCACACTACCCTCTAAGTTAGCGTCAATCTTGACTTCCTTTCTGTCTGTCTCAGAACCCAAGTTTACCACTTCGATTGGCTCTTCATGTGGTTGGATAGCCCCTTCTTCTTGTATTAAGATTCTGGAAATTTCTCCAAGTATTTCACAATCTTCCTCGCCTTCGTCCTCGTCTTGGTAGATCAGATTTTCAAAGTCATAAGTGGCAATAGCATAATCGTTATCAACGAGATCCATAATGGATGGGGATCTGCAATGTAGTGTGTGGGTGTGTTTAAGAAAACATAGCTATTTGAAAGTGCAATAAAGTGAAAGAAAGACAGAGAGCACAAAATTTGAATGCAAAACATCCAATGTTTTCATTAAATGAAAATATGACATATAAAATGATAATCCTTAACAAATGAACCGTTGTGCCCCGGGCAAGACACGACGTTTAAAGTCATTATTTTAAAATAAATTACATAACCAAACTTCTTAAATCAATAAAAACAGAAAAAGCTATTACTCCTGGCTAAAGGAGATCGAGATAATGTCTTCTGCTTTCCAATTGTCGAGTCTGTCGCCAATGGTAGGAATGATCCAGCTGTCGAAGTCACAATCACTATTAGCATCCACTATAGCATTGATTCTATTGTTGCTGATACAGAATGGAGGTCTTCCCGCTCGAGTGTGACGAATATCCCTTTGACCTTCTGCAGTAAAGCCCAAACCAAACTTGTCAGGTTTGTAAGGGATATCTGGAAGCTGACCCCAAATTGTGCAACCACCTTCTTCTATAGTAGCTTTGGCATCTTTCAAGGAAGCCATCGTGTGTGAAAACCTGGTAGTCTTTGGAATGGAAGAAACGTCTTTAATAACAGCAGGGGAAATTACTTCAAAAGCTTGGCAGGGAGTCTCGATGAATTCACCATCCATCTCCATGTATCAGAATGAATTCAGATGGCTGACCATGTACTTCTCTTCTCTGCAGACAATAACAATATTCCCTTTCACATAATACTTTAATTTCTGGTGTAAGGCGGAGGTAAAAACACTTGCCCCATGGATCCAGGGGCATCCCAATAGACAAGAATAAGCTGGCCGGATGTCCATCACATAGAAAGTGGAGTCAAAAATCTGTGAACCCACTTTGATAGGAAGATCCACTTCTCTGTGTACCATTCTTTTGGACCCGTCAAAGGCCCAAACTATAATGTCGCTAGGTTTCAGCACGACACCTTCACAATCTAGTATGTCAAAAGCGTCCTTTGGCAGAACATTCAAAGAAGAACCAGTATCAACTAACACATGGGCCAATATAGTGCCCATGCATTCAATGGAGACATACAGGGCCATATTATGATTTCTCCCCTTTGGAGTCAGGTTAGCATCATAGAAACCTAATCGATTGTAAATCTTTAAGCTAGTAACATAACTTCCAAATTGATCGGTAGAAATCTCTTGTGGTACACGAGCAGTCTTCAAATATTTCATTAAAGCTTGCGCATGGGCTTAAGAACACAGTAGTAAAGATAGCATGGATATTTTGGACGGGGTCTGCCCCAGCTGTTCAAAAGTTTTGTAATCGCTCTTGCGGATGATTTTCAAAACCTCTTCCAACTCTTGTCCAGAGGTGTGCTTGACTGTATCTTCTTTTTTCACCTCTATTTGGGCAGGCTCTACCATTGGCTCTTTACCCTGAGCCTCAGCAGTTGTCTTGGTAACTGTGACTTGAACAGGTGGAGAAATTTTCGGGGAGAAAGTCCTTCCGTTTCTAGTAATTTTTTTGGTTCCCGCAATATTGTCAATGTTAAGGGATTTGCTGCACACTATCTCTCTATTGAAAAACGACCAGATAATAAGCCTTTCTTTTATGACATCATGAGGTACCTTAAAAAACAAGAATATCTAGAAAATGCCTCCATCATTGACAAACGAACTCTGTGAAAGCTAGCCTAAAAATTATTTATGAGTGGTGATGTGTTATACAAAAGAAACTACAATATGGTGCTACTCAGGTGTATGGAGAAACAGGAAGCAGACACGCTTATGAGAGAAATCCATGAAGGTACTTTTGGAACTCATACAAATGGGTATGCCATGGCTAGAAAAATTCTGCGAGCGGGTTTTTATTGGTTAACGATGGAAGCTGATTGCTACCATTATACAAAGACATGTCACAAGTTCCAAATCTACGCCAACAAAATGAATGTACCACCAACTCCTTTGAATGTCATGAGCCCTCCTTGGTCGTTTTCGATGTGGGGAATTGATATGATAGGCATGATTGAACTGAAATCCTATAATGGACACTGATTCATACTGGTTTCTATTGAGTACTTCACCAAATGAATAGAAGCAGTATCCTATGCAAATGTGACAAGTCAAGTGGTTACTCTATTTATCAAGCAAAATCTCATATGCAGGTATAGGGTTCCAAGCAGGATCATTATGGACAACGAGTCTAATCTGAACAACAAATTGATGAAGGAGTTATGTGATAGTTTCAAGATCGAGCATCATAATTCCTCACCATATCGACCCAAGATGAACGGGGCCATGGAAGCTGTGTCATTAACACATAAGGGACACACAAGGGAGGTCAGTGGTGTCTTGGAGGCTGATTTGAAGAAGACATATTTTGAGGTGATGACACGGGAGGTCAGTGGTAACACTCCTAAAACATGTGACAAATTCAAGGAGTTCAGGAGGTTATTTGACATGGGCAAGAGGTGGAAGACCACCTGAAGATGATCAAGATTATTTTGTTCCCAATGCTATAGTGTGCTTCTGCTGCTACTGCTGATGGTGGTATCTGTGTGTACATGATGTCTTACCAAATATTATGACATCCTTCCTGATGTGTGAACTTAGGTAGTTCATATTGGTTTGATGTTTTGGATTTTCTTGTGTCTTGGGTTTTTTTCCTCTTGAGTGGGAGAAATGATTATATAAAATAGGGGGAGTAATTGTCCTATTTTTGTAACTGCATATTATCATTGACATATCATTGACATATTATTAAGAAAAATATTGTAAAGTTCTATTAAAAAGGTTTGATATGGTTAAGTCCAAGGTAATAACAACCATAATGTCAAACTTGTGCAACCTTGACAAGGACGAAGATGGAAAACAAGATGAAGAAACTAAGTATCGAGATATGATAGTCTCTCTTCTCTATCTAACTGTATGTCATTCTGATATAATTTTTTATATTTGTATATATGTTAGCTTTCAAGCATACCCAAAAGAATCACATATCATTTCAGTTTAATGCATCATGAGATATTTCTATTGCATGCTACAAATGGGTTTATGGTACCCCAATAGAGAAGATTGTGACTTATTTGGGTACTCCAAATCTGATTTCACGAGGTGTAGGTTTCAAAGGAAAAGTACCACATATACGTGTCACTTATTTAGGAACTCGCTTGTCTCATGGCATAGAAAGAAACAATCAAGTGTTACATAATCCACAACTAAGGAAAAATATGTTCCTCTGGGTCGTTATTGCGCTCAACGTATTTGGATGAAACAAAATCATAGTGACTACACTGTAAATATTGGAGTTGTCCCAATAATATATGATAACACTAGCGCCATAAACATCACAAAAAACTTGATTCTTCACTCTAGGATAAACACGTTGAAGTTAGGCACCACATAATTAAAGATCATGTTGTAAAAGGGGAACATGTACTTGAATTTGTAAGCTCATCTAATCAACTAGCGGAAATTTTTACTAAGCCCCTTCCTAAAGAAAACTTATTTTTCATAAGAACTAAACTATGAATATTAAACAAATTATGCATGGATTAAAATGCTTATATGTTTTATTCTCAAATTGATGCCATGTTATCTATGTGATTTATTTGTTTTTTACTTTTTTGATTATGCCAAGAAGGGAAAAGTATACTCTTGGATGAGTAGAGTATAATCTTTGCTTAATTAAGGGAGATTTTAATTACTCCAGCTATATATATATATATATATATATATATATATATATATATATATATATATATATATATATATATATATATATATATATATATATATATATATATATATATATATATATATATATATATATATATATATATATATATATATATATATATATATATATATATATATATATATATATATATATATATATATATATATATATATATATATATATATATATATATATATATATATATATATATATCATTTTGTTATCTTTTACCACTTCCTTGAGAGACGCGTTGTCATCATAAAAAGGGAGAGAATATGGATTTATGTGCTTGCAGGTATAAAGTTAATAATCCCTCAGAAAATCCTCTTTGAAGTTTTGATAACGACAACATCAACAATTGTAATGAAGTCAGAGGAAATAAGCTTTCAAAGCTCTGATGATATTGACCTAACTAAAAAATCATCTCAATAATCATCAAGAAAAGAGACTCAAGATTTAAGTGATTATATGATTGTTACATCTGGAAAAGAATCTTAAAGCCTTAGAACAATGAAATAGAACAAGTGTGAAAGTTCACCAAGTTGTGTTTGTATGAGTAACTAGAGTTTTGTAAAAGTAAGGGAGAAGCTCCTAAGTCCTAAGGCAACTCACACACATACTTAAAATACTTTTTCTTACCTTATTATGTCTTATAAAGATTTTCAAAACCGAGCCAAGTGATTAAGAAACTGTCCCCCATCTTTTGGAAGAATGTTAGAATCTTTATGACTTAATGACTTGCTACGAATCTTTATCAAATATCTCCATATTGGGAAAGCAAATTGATTAAAAACAAGGCATCCAATTGATTCGAAGATCAAGCCAATCGATCGGCTCATCAATTCTTCCCGTAGATCGTTTATTTTTAAGGTTTTTCCATCTCCTATATAAAGGAGGCTCTCCTCTTTTTCATTTCAGGCCGCTTTCCAAAGCTTTACATTTTGTTTGGAATTTTTTCTCTCTATTTTATCTCTTTCTCTCTCTAGAAATGTTTCTTTGTAACCTAAGTTGCCTTGGGGATTTTTAGTGAAACTTCACTTGTGAGGAAGAGTATTTAACTGGCCACATTGGTTGTTTAATTCTTGAGATTATGATACTCTTGGGAGGTTAAGTTTGGTTCGTGAGATAAACTAGTCATAAAATCACTATCTTAGTTACTTAAACTTTGTTGAAAAAAGCTTTGTTTGGTTATTGAGATAAGCCTGAAAATCTTTAAACGGTTTGTTAGCTTAACCTGGGTAAAATCTATCTTTGGTTGGGGATAAGCATGTGAAATCTCAAGATCAAATTGTATTAAGGTTTATGGGCGTAACATGCAAAAGCTCAAATTCATAGTCAAAATCTCAAGAAAAATATCTTAGGGACAAGAGTAGGCCAAGGTTCAATCGAACCTGGATAAATATTGGGTGCAACCTCTCTAACCTTTATCCTCTTTAATTTGAGCTATTTACATATTGTTATTCACTTTCCATTTTTATACTTTATCTTTAAGAAAGCATTAACACAATTATGAGTACATGTGAGAAAATCACAAAAGTAATCGCAAATTTTACATACTATAATTCACCCTCAGCCCTTATGATTTAAGTCTAATGTCCAAATATATGATTCTTTTTCATGCTATAAAAATACAAATATGGGAGTTAGATAAATCTATATTGTATTATTTTCCTTGCATGATCGATTGTGATCATGTTTTCCTTTTATTGAGAACGACCTTAGCTGAGTCTGGTGGAAGAATACATTGCCTTATGTTGGTCATAATTAGAGTGATCCATGATGGTTTTGATGTCCTTACTATCATAACAACTAGAGGTATGGTATGGTGAAGTTAGGTTTTTCAAGTGTTTCCTTAATGATATAATGTTTGATGTCGATCATTCTCATGCTTTCTAGTTTTTATATGCCATTCGACCATGGGTTTTATTCTCTTGGCACATGTGTAAATTTGTACGATTTGATTAAGTTGTGTTTATATTTCCCGTCGACCCCTTATTTATTTAATAGTGAATCTTTGGATTGTGCATCCCTTTTGAATTTAAAAACCACTAGTTAGGAGTATGTGTGTATCTTGACCTTTTACTACTAGATTCTCTTATCTCTCAAGGATGAGGTTAGCTCAACCTTTGTTGTTGTTTCAAGACCCAGGGTAAAGGCATTCCACTTTGCGCAAGGGTCATTGGTGGTAAAAGTGAGTTGTTCAATAAAATCAGTAAATGCATTTACTTTGAGTGTTTGTATGGATTCAGGAGATGTAAACTTATGAGATCTTGATGGACCACTTCATCAATTGTATTACCATATCTGGCTTGAATAAGTCATACTTCAAAAGTTTGTCATTGCAGACCTCTATTTAGTGGGCTAAGAAATAGAGTCACAACTTCTTCTACGCTACCACCAAAGCTAGGGAAATTTTATTAATCTATTGATAATGGGGTTGAGATCCTTATATGGACTTGAAGATTAAGTATAATGAGATATAGTATGTACCTACTTTACCCACAAGGATGATGTTAACTGCTTCTGATTATATCGCCAAATTTATGAACAAAGTCTCCCTGGTCATGGCTCTCGAGAGGACCGAGGGTTTGGAGAAAATGTACATCAGATGGGTGAAGGCGCTTTCACACTCTAGCATCCACTCAATTTTTTCCTCATTCCTTATGAGCTTGTAGAATGGAAAGGCATGCTGGGAGGATGTAACACCCCACTTTTCCATAATAATAATTATAGCATAATCTACGAAACACATATATCCGAGTACACAAGTAGGATGTCACATCTTTCAAAATTCATAAAGTCTCAAGTAACTTTATTACTTCATTTATTCAAAATAATAAATTCCGTAGCAGAATAATCAAATCAATTCATTTTATTAGCATTGAAAACTCAACAGTAATAAAAACTCCACACATGTGGTCCAAGATCAATATAAAATTAAGATGCATAACAAATGAAACAATGAAAAAACATAACAAATTCCCAATAATCCCGTGTTACATATCAAAGTGACTCATAAGACTCGATCAGGTAACACTCTCTCCAAGCATTACTCAGATACCTGGTTATCTGTACTCCTCAAGTAGCACAGACACAACATCATAAAAGGGGTGAGAATTACATTCAATAAATATATGGTTAATGTCACATGATAAGGAGTAGTAATTCACAAAATTCACACAATGCACATTTCACACAATACTTCACAACACGTTCTTCCTTCATATAACACATCGTCAAATCAAGATAGTGCAATGCAATGCAATCGACAACAACTAAATGCATGTCGTACCAATGGGGCATGAGCCCCCAATGTAATGCCATCTTTGGGCAATCAATAGAGCATAAGCCCTCAATGCAATGCCATTACAGGCCAACAACGGGTCATAAGCCCTCACTAATGAATGCATGCATCATTAACATGTAACACCACAACTATGCAACCATAAGGCATAAGCCTTTAACATTTTCCAATAAGGCCACCACCTCATTATCATCATGAATATCATAAGTAATTCATACAAAACACCATGGTTAAATCCTAATTTCAATTAACACTAATCTCCTTATATTTACCTAAGTCATACTAGTCATTAAAAATCAGGGGAAACTACACTGCACGCGAAAATAGGAATTTATGCACCTTAACCTGCTCATACACGTATGACCCTGTCCCATACGAGTATGGCTCATTTCTCGGCCCATCCATACGCGTATCATACGCGTTCCTCTCCCTCACTCAGGTCTCGTATGTGTACCATACGCGTTTGACCAGAGATGTTTTTTTTATTAAATCCTGCCAAACTTCCCATACACGTACGAGCATCCCATACACTTTTTACCTCCTCTTCATGTGCGCATCATACGCGTACCGGCAGAAGGCCATGCTGGCATTAGGGAGAGGGTGCATTCCATGTGTAGATGGCCCCTGGGCAAGCCCCCATACGCATATTATACGAGTATGGCCAGTGTGCTACATCAAAAATTTTGCTATTGCACCAGAACGATTTCCACTTGTTTTGAGCATTTTCAAGCTCTTAGTTTGGGTCTAAAATAGTGTTTTTACACATAACAATTGATAGACTTCATCTAATTTCGTTATCGTACAATTCTACAACAATTTCTACCTCTAATTCTCCAATTTTCGTCATAATCCTAGATCTACAATTTTTCAGATTTGGGATTTCATGGATAACACAATAATAGTAAATCAACAACAACAGCATATTCATGGCATCATAGGATTCACGAATTTCCCATACAATCACATAGAAACAACAGAAAATCAATTAAAGAAGAACATAAATCAATTATTCATGAAACTTAAAGAGGGGACGGAACCCTCACTATCCTCTCATGCTATAATCACCATTTAAAGGACTCATTCACCCCCTTACCTTAATTTACAGCCTTGATTCTTCAACAATAGAACAATCTCTCTTGCCCTAGTTTTTCCCTTCTCTTCTCTTCTCTATTTTTACGTGACACTAATTTTCCCAAATGTTCTAACCCTCTCGTAATTATATTTTATTATTACTAATACTATCTAATAATAATATGATTAATAATATTAATAATAACTATAATATTAATAATAATAGTATCATCCTTTAAATTCCATTATTATCTATATTTTACCATATGCTAAGCTTATCCTAATTATTTAATTATGACTAAGCTCTCACATACCCTTAGTTATGCCAACATAATTTAAATTCAACAAATAATGACTGGATATTTAAATGGGATATTACAACTATCCCCCACTTAGAATATTTTCGTCCTCGAAAGTTACCTGATGCGAACAACTTCGGATAAGACTCCCGCATTCTACTTTATAGTTACCACGTCATACTTTCTCTGGCTTATCCTCCCCAAACTACTTTGACAAGAGGAAATTATTCGCTCCTCAGCTTCTTCATTTCACGGTCTTCAATCCCCACTGGTAAGGTCTCTACCGTAAGGTTATCCCTCACTTGTATGTCATCCATCGAAATTACATGAGACGGATCCGACATATACTTCCGAAGTTGTGACACATAGAACACATCATGAAAATTCGAAAGATTAGATTGTAAGGCCACCCTATAAGCAACAATCCCAACTTTTCTGAAATTTAATACAGACCAATAAACTGAGGAGTTAGCTTCCTTGACTTCAAAGCACGACCTACATTGGTTGTCGGGGATACCCTCAAGAATACATGGTCTCCCTCTTGAAACTTAAGATCTTTCCACCTCCTGTCATGTTAACTCTTTTTTCTACTCTGCGAAGCTTTCATATTCTCTTGGATCATTTTCACTTCCTCCATGGTCTGTAGCACAATTTCGGGTCCGAGCATCACACTTTCACCAGATTCATACCAACACAAAGGCATTTTGCACCTACAACCATACAATGCCTAGAAAGGTGCCATGCCAATACTAGAATAAAAACTATTGTTATAAGTGAATTCAATCAGTGAAAGATAATTGTCCCATGTACCTCCCTGCTCAAGAACACAAGCTCTTAACAAATCCTCTAACGACTGAAGAGTTCTCTATGTCTGACCATTTGTCTATGGGTAATACCCAAAACTCAATCTCAGCTTCGAACCCAACGCATCTTGTAGACTCTTCCAAAAATCAGAAGTAAACCTTGGGTCTCTATCGGATACAGCACTTGACGGAACAGCGTGTAGCTTCATAATTATGCGGATATAAATCTCTGCCAGCTTCGACATAGGAAAACTGATATTAATCAAAATAAAAATGATATGATTTTGTTAGGCTATCAATAATCACCCAAATCTTATCACATCCTCTCTAAGTATTTGGTAACCCCGTCACAAAGTCCATCAATATAATTTCCCACATCCATTATGGAATGTCTAACAGTTCCAATAATCTTGCAGGTTTCTGATGTTCGATTTTTGACTTTTTATAAGTAAAACATGCATACACAAACCTTGCTACATCCTATTTCAACCTGGACCACCAAAATAACGTCTTTGAGTCGTGGTACATCTTGGTAGCTCCCGGATGGATACTCAAACTACTTCTATGACTTTCTTCTAGAATCATTTTTCTCATCTCCGCATTATCGGGGATACAAATCCTGTCACGAAATCTCAACGCACCTTGGGAATCTACTTTAAATTCACTATCCTCGGACTGCTTACTCTCAACAATCAAGTCTACGAACTTCATATCTAACTTCAGATTCTCTTTAATACTATCCAAGAAATCATTGTTAATCTTCATTATTCCCAACATCACACTCTGCGGTGTCAGTTCACATACTAAACTCAAGTCTTTTAATTTCTCAATTAACTCAAGTTCTATGACCATCATAGCCGACATATGTAACGTCTTCCTACTTAAAGCATCTGCTACAATATTAGCTTTACCTGGATGATAGTTAAAGCCAAAGTCGTAATCTTTCAACAAACCTAACCACATGTGTTGCCTCATATTCAATTACTTCTGATCAAATAAATACTTTAAGATTTTATGATCACTAAACACTTCAAATTTGGAACCATAAAGGTAATGCTTCCAAATATTTAGTACAAACACCACTGTAGCTAATTCAAGATCGTGAGTAGGATAATTCCTTTCATGAATCCTAAATTTCCTGGACGCATAGGCCACTACTTTATCATTATGCATGAGCACACCACCTAAACCCAATTTAGAAGCATCACAATACACAATAAATGATTCTTCAGGATCATGTAATATCAAAATTGGAGTCTTCGTCAATCTCTTCTTTAGCTCATAAAACTTTCTTCACACTGGATATCCCATATAAATGCTTTGCCTTTACAAGTCAGTTGAGTCAACAGAAGTGCCAACTTAGAAAAACCTTCAATGAATCTTCTATAATAACCAGCCAACCCCAAAAAGCTTCTAATCTCGGTAACTAACTTTGGAGTTTCCCACTGCAATACTACATCCACCTTAGATGGGTCTACAACAATTCCACCACCTAAAATAACATGACCAAGAAAACTAACTTTCTCTAACCAAAAATTGCACTTTGACAAATTCACATATAGCTTCTTCTCTTTTAACACTTGCAATACAATTCATAAATGTTCAGTATGTTCCTCTTCTGATTTGGAATAAATTAAGATATCATCAATGAATACTACCACAAACCTATCCAAATAAGTACGAAAGATACAATTCATATACTCCATAAACACTCCTGGCGTGCTAGTAACACCGAAAGGCGTCACTGAATATTCGTAATGTCCATACCGAGTTCTGAAAGCCGTCTTTTGAATGTCCTCATCCTTAAATCAAATTTGGTGATAACCTGATCTTAAATCAATCTTGATAAACACGCACGCACCCACCAATTGATCCATCAAGTCGTCTATTTTTGGAAGTGGATATTTGTTTGTGATCGTCAATTTATTCAACTGTCGATAATTAATGCACAGTCTCATGTTTCCCTCTTTCTTCTTTACAAGCAACATCGAAGGTCCCCAAGCTGATACACTTGGTCCAACAAATTTCTTCTAAAGTAAGTCTTCTAAATGTTTCTTAAATTATGCCAATTCAAATGTTGACATTCAACAGGGTGCCATTGAAACAGGTTTGGTACCCAGAACAAGATCAATAGAAAACTCTATTTCTCTCTCTGGCAGCACATCTGTAATATCATTTGGGAAAACTTCAGGAAATTCACGTACCACCTACAACTCATCAATAGCAGCCTAATTCTCAACAGATAAAGATGCCATTAATGAAAACACCTGAGCTTCATCTTACATCTATTCATTCGACTATCTAGCAGATAAGAATTCAGTTTCCCCTTCCTCATCAGGAGTGGAAAACCACACCAATTTGTTGTAATAGTTTATATGAATGTAATTGTATTCCAACTAGTTCATGCTTATAATCACGTCCAAACCGCTCAATGGTAAACAAATTAAATCCACAGCAAAGTCTCTATCAAAGATCGACAAAGGACACTTTGAGCATATAAGAGAAGTAGTCATTGATCCCTTAGCTGGAGTATCGACAACCATCTCTCCATTCATAGAAGATAACACAAGACCCAACTTTTTCACACAGTCAGCAACAATAAAACAATGAGTAGTACCAATATCAATAATAGTAATTAGAGGAGTACTATTAATAAAGAAAATACCTCCAATCAAACGATCTCCACTAGATGTCTGAGTTCCGCATAAAGAAAAAACTTTCCCACCAACTTGAGCTTTCTTCGGTTTCTAGCACTGAGTATTGATGTGTCATTCCTTACCACAATTGAAACATATCACTGCCTTGTATCTCCAATCAGATACCTCATGCCCATTCTTACCAAATCGAAAACACCTCTTCACTTCTCTAGTACATGCATTACTTCGATGACCTAGCTTCCCACATCTGTAACACACGACGTCAGCGGGAGCACCTCCCCCACTGGTTCTCCTACCATCAGGAACCCTCTATTTTCCTTTTTCATTTGGAGCATTATAAGGCTTCCCACGATTTTGTTGTTGTCTGCCACTCCTTTCAGTTATGGTTTTGTAGTGAGCCTTACTATCCTCTTCATAAGTTCTATAACTATTCACCAAATCCGGAAATTTACGGATCCGTTGATACCCCATTGCCTTCTTGATTTCTGAGCGCAACCCATTCTCAAACTTGATGCACTTTGAAAATTCAGCAATCGCCTCGCTGTAATGAGGATAATAGTTCGCCAATTCCACAAACATGGCTGCATATTCAGTCACCAACAGCTTTCCCTGTTTCAGTTCCATAAATTCAATTTCTTTCTTCCTGCATCCATCTTATGGGTAATACTTCATCAGGAACTCCCTGCAAAATACAACCCAATTAATAGCCTCACCTACACCGTCTAGTCTCTAACGAGTGGTAACCCACCAGTCATTAGCCTCTCCCGCCAGCATATGTGTACCAAAAGGCACTTTCTGAGCCTCAGAATAACCCATAACCTGAAAGATCCTTTCAATTTCTTTGAGCCACTACTGCGCTCCTTCAGGATCATGGTCCCCTTTGAACGTATGTGGATGGTTCCTCTAGAAGGTCTCTAAAACACGAGATCCATCCAGTATTAGGCTAATGTTGCACAACCTAGGCCAAAGCCTGCAAAGTAGCAGCAAATGCAGTATCGTTTCTTCCAGCCATTAATCTATTTCACATCATAACATCAAACAAGGGTTAGAAATAAACACATCGACATGATTCAACTGTCATACTATACTACTGACTCAACAACCTGGCCAGATGGACCGACCTGCTCTAATACCAATTGTAACACCCCCATTTTTCCATAATAACAATTATAGCATAACCTATGGAATACATATATCAGAGTACACAAGTAGGATGTCAAATATTTCAAAATTCATAAAGTCTCAAGTCACTTTATTACTTCATTTATTCAAAATAATTAATTCGGAAGCAGAATAATCATATTAGTTCATTTTACTAGCATTGAAACCTCAACAGTAATAAAAACTCCACAACGTGTGGTCCAACATTAGTATGAAAGTAAGATGCGTAACAAATGAAATAATGCAAAAACATAACAAATTACCAATAATCTCGTGTTACGTATCAGGGCGACTCCTAAGACTCGATTAGGTAACACTCTCTCTAAGCACTACTCGAGTACTTGGTTATTTGTACTCCTTGAGGAGCACACACACAACAACACAAAAGGGGTGAGAATTACACTCAATAAATATATGGTGAATGTCACATGCTAAGGAGTAGTTATTCACAAAATTCACACAATTCACATTTCACACAATACTTCACAACATATCCTTCCTTCATATAACACAACATCAAATCAAGATATTGTAATGTAATGCAACTGACAATAACTAAATGCATGTGGTACCAACAGGGCATGAGCCCCCAATATAATGCCATCTTTGGGAAATCAATGGGGCATAAGCCCTCAACAAAACACCATTACAGGCCAACAACAGGGCATAAGCCCTCACCAATGAATGCATGCATCATTAACATGCAACAATATAACTATGCAACCACAAGGTATAAGCCTTCAACATTTACCAATAAGGCCACCACCTCATTATCATCATAAATATCAGTAAGTAATACATACAAAATCCCATGGTTAAATCCAAATTTCCATTACTAAAAATCTCCTTATATTTATATAAATCATATTAGTCATTAAGAATCATGGGAAACTGCACCGCACGCGAAAATGAGAAAGAAATCACAAAAACGAGAGTTTTTGTACCTCAGCCTGCTCATACGCGTATGAACTTGTCCCATACACGTATAGCTCCTTTCTCAGTACATCCATACGCGTATCATACACGTTCCTCTCCAGCACTCAGGTTTCATACGCGTACCATACGCGTTTGACCAGAGACGTTTTTCTTCTCAAAATCCTCCCAAACTTCCCATACGCGTACGACCATCCCATATGTGTTTTGCTTCCACTTCATATGTGTATCATACGCGTACAGGCAGAAGGCCGTGCTGACACTGGGGACAGGGTGCATTCCATGTGCAGATGGCCCCTAGGCACGCCCCCTTACGAGTATGGCCAGTTTGCTACATCAAAATTTCAGCTATCACACCAGAATGATTTCCACTCATTTTGAGAACTTTCAACCTCTTATTTTGGGTCCAAAACAATGTTTTTACACATAACAATTCATATACTTCATCTAATTTCATTATCCTAATATTCTACAACAATTTCTACCTCTAATTCTTAAAATTTCATCATAATCCTAGATCTACAACTTTTCAGATTTGGGATTTCATGGATAACACAACAATAATAAATCAACAACAGCAACACATTCATGGCATCATGGGATTCACAAATTTCTCATACAATCACATAGAAACAACATAAAATCAATTAAAGAAAAACATTCATCAATTATTCATGAAACCTAAAGAAAGGAAGGAACCCTCACTACCCTCTCATGCTATAATCACCATTTAGAGAACCCATTCATCCTCTTACTTTAATTTGTAGCCTTGATTCTTCAACAATGGAGGAATCTCTTTTGCCCTAGTTTTTTTCTCTCTTCTCTTCTCTGTTTCTACGTGATAGTAATTTCCCCAATTATTCTAACCCTCTCCTAATTATTTTATTATTACTAGTACTTACTAATAATAATAATATCAATAATAACTATAACATTAATAATAATAGTATTTTCCTTCAAATTCCATTATTATCAATATTTCACCATATGTTAAGCTTATCCTAATTATTTTACTAAGACTAAGCTCTCACATACCCTTAGTTATGCCAACATAATTTAAATTTAAAAAATAATTATTGAATATTTAAATGGGGTATTACAGAGGACATGAAGATGACTTTCTTCATAAAGTTGATCATACTGTTCAACTTCATTATTCTTTCTTTGGTGGAGAGAGTCTCAATCTTGATGATGGCATCATATTATTCCATATTTTCTTCAATGCTTTTTTTAGTGAGGTGGAATTTGAGGACTTTGTTAGCCTTGGCTTTGAATATGCATTTCTCTAGGTTAAATCTCATATTGAGCTGACATGCACGATTTAAACGGTTGTGAAATTATTTTATCGTACTACATGATGTCTCAAATTTCTTTCTTGAAAATCTTGTTCATCATTCTCTGGTAGTGTCGTACCCCAAATTTTCCTTATCAATTCAGTAGTCGTATTACTACTATGTTTCTAATTTAATAGTCATGGTATTAAAAATTGTTTGTTTTGAATATTATTTTATGGGTGGGTTTAAATTCATAAGAAGGGGTGTATTATTTCAAAATGGACCATCAAATCTGATGGCCCATTAAAGATTTTGGGATCATTTAAAAATCCATTTTCAAGTTATAAAAGGAGGTGTATTGTTATAATATAGGGGTATGGTATTTTGGACCATCAAAGTCTGATGGCCCATTAAGGATTGACTCATTTTTTAACAAAAGAGGGGGTGCACATTTTTTGAAACAATAGGGCCCATGTCATGTTTTTGGGAAAGCCCACCTAATTTATTTTTCAGGCCCATTAAGGTTTGTTTTGGTTCATGTTAAGAATTAAAGAGGGGGTGTGTTTAGTTTTAAGCCCATTAAGAGTTTTTTTACTTAGATTGAATATGGGGTGTTTTTTGGTGTAAGGGCCCAGTGTTGTTTTTTCGCATGGCCCATTTTGTGTGGTCTAAAGTCTAATAGAAGGATGTTTTAATAAAAATTTACCAGACTAGTCCATTAAAACATTTTAAGCCCATTAGGCCTTTTGCAAGGTTGATTGAAATCAACATCTGATCATTATTCAGTGTTTATTATTTTTATTATCAAATATCACATTAATTACCAATACTATTAAATAAAATATATTAATTATTTAGTTATTTTTTTGTTTGAGTCGTTGACTAAAGGTCAACTAAGTTGAAATTAGGATTTTCAAACCCTAATTGCAGCCAACGATGCTTTTGTTCCACATCAACTATAACGCCCAAGCCCAGCCCAAAGCACAAACGTGCACTATTCAAATCTAAAAGAAACAAATGTTTTAAAGCTAAACAAATATTGTACAAATCAAACATTAATGAATAAAATTAAATTATATCAATCATAAAAAATGAATTGTCTAGATTTACAAACATAATCAAATCAATATACAAAATCGTATCAATTTCTAAACCTAATTTGTAATCAAATCCTATTACAATTAAATCATCTAAAATTTACCCTAAAATCACTAATTACAAATTGTAACTCTAATCAAAACAAAATTTCCTAATTTGTCTCTAAACTAAACCTATAAATACCAAGTTCTAAACCTAGAGCAAAAAAAGGATTTTTGGAGAAGAAGATTGCGACATTGAAGGAGCCAAATCCACGACTCAATCCTTCAACTTGATATCTGGGTTTCAACTTCTGAAACCCTAGATCTTTGTTGCTCATCACTGCTTCGCAATCCCCATGAACCTACAAACAGAAAGAAAGGAGATTAGAAGAGAAGACAAAGAAGAAGTCAGGGGAAGAAATTATACGACCAGTTTCACTGTAGTAGAGGTAATATAAAACACTTAGCTTAGGGTTGATAATTGTTTTCAAGATTATTGAATGCTTGTATGATTGATGTTTGATTAATGTGTTTATGGAAAAATTGGGTTCCTGGGGTTAAGTTAGGGTTAGGGTTCATCAGACTATGGTTAGGGTTCATTAGACTAGGGTCAGGGTTCTTAAGACTAGGGTTAGGGTTCATCACTATTGAAAGTTGTTGGGTTTTTTAGGTTAGGGTTCATCATGAACCCTTAGGGTTCATAAGAATCCAGATGAAGTTTCAAGGTGGTGGGGTTTGAAGGTGGTGGTGCAATGGAGCAGCCACCGGCGGAAGCAATTTTCGGCCAGTGGCGCTCAGGGCGAGGCGATTTCCGGCATGGAAGATTTCTAGAGAGAGGTCAAAGCCTCCATCTCTAGAAACATAGAAGGGTTTTGTGTTTTTAGAGTAGAGAGAGTAGAGTAGAGGAAAAATGAGGACCAATGTTGGGCCTGGGTTTTTATAAAACCCTCGTGGATTTTGTGCATGCGTTCCCAATATCCTACCGTGCGATTTCAATCACCACCATACGATTTCAATTAAACGTCCCCGATTGCTTACCCTCATTGCTACACCATACGCCCTGCCCACACGTCATCCAACAGACCTCCTAAACATGTGTAAATATTAGGCCTGGACCATCGCTAATCGCACCCTCCCTATCGCCTCAATTTGCTACCACGCTAGAAATCACACCCCCTATTGCATTTTGGGCCCAGTTCAATATCTGAATTTGGGCCCTTGCTCCCTGAACCCCTCATTCTTACTGGTTTGCACAAATCAACACCTCTCCTTTGTTTGGGCCTGAATTCAATATTTGAATTCAGGGCCCTACTTCTCATACCCCCCTTAATTACTCACCAACATAAATACACCCCCTAGATTTTTTATTAAAATTTTATTTTTATATTTCATTATATTTATTTATTAATATTTTTAATATATTTATAAGATTCTACAATTATTTTATTATTATCACAAAATTCAAATTTTTTTCTACTAACTCATCATTTTTTTTATTGCATTAAAATTATTTTCGCCATTCATTAAAAGGATTTTTTATATATAAATACATTAAAAAAAATACCTAACCATTATCAAACCTTTTTTTAGTAACTTAATTTATTTAAAAAACAAGTTTCAAAAAAGATTATGAGGATGCTTTTAAATCAACTGCGAACTTCGTCTGACAACTCCGCTATTCACACACCTAGATTTAGTACAAGGAAAATTCAAAACATCTTCGCAATCCCTAAAAAACGCCAACCAACTGCGAACTACGAATTGGGACTCTGATTCCTCGTAAGAGGATACATAGGCATACAACTAAAATCGTGGCGAGTTCCCTGAATAAAAAATTAAAACCCTATTTCTCAAAGATCACGTTTCTAAACCCTAGTATCCTTGTGAACAAGGTAGATGAGGGGTGCCTAACACCTTCCCTTCGTCTAAAAATGAGTCCAACAACTTAGAATCTCTTACCAAATTAGGGTTATCCTTTATATTCCCTTCTCAAAGATAAAAATTAAATGTGGCGACTCTCATTTTAAAACCGGTTATAACATCTGGCGAATTTGCTGGGGAATAGACCCTAGGGTTAGAAGTCTTTCTTTGGATTTTGGGTTTTTGGGTTTTTCTTTTTTTTTTTTTGTTATTTTCTTTACATTTATTTATTATTTGTTTATTTAGTTTTTTACATTTCTATCATGCTTTATTTATTTATGATTAGATTTTATTATTTTTTTTAAAAAGTATTTTTCAAAACTCTTAGAAAGAAGATTTGTCTATTAGCCAATGGGATACATCAGCCCTATGAGTTTATGTGATGACTTCTCCTAGAGTCGGTGGAATTATGCGAAAGGAATACGTCTCAAGAGACATCCTCTTGGGGGTAGGACCTTGAAATGAAACCCATGTCTCTTTGTATAAACCCTTAAACCAAAATCTCATGGTGAGACCTTTCATGACCTAGAGACGAAGGTTCTGGTCTACAAAGAGGCTCCACTTAAGGGAGGCCCTTATGCCTTTCCCTCTAGTTTTATTAATGATACCCTTAAGGAAACCACCTTATGGGGAGGGTAGAATATTCGTAAGCCAAAACTAGTAGCCTACCTTCTAAGGGTACCTTTCATGAAATCCCGTCACTAAGCCACACAATCATGCATTCATACATCTTGCATTTCATATATTCATTACCCTCCATTTCTTTTTGTATGTCTTATTCACAGGGCCAAAAAAATTATAACTAAAGTTTTTTGGTGAAGTTTCTTAAAAAATAAATGCCAAAGGGAAACAACTTGTCTGTATCAATGTCGTTAAGCTAGATATGATAAAAATCAAGGCTATAAAAGGGAAACTGTCTGAAAGAGCTCTGAAGATGTTCACTCATCGTTATGGGGATACCCTTGAATTAACAAAACTAGAGGTACAATTGGACGTTGTTTCTACCCTAATTTAGTTCTAGGACCCTCCATTGAGGTGAATTTAATAGACTTTTGAATTTCTCTAAAGGGAAAGCTTATGTGGGAATAGGGAAAACTATTGACGTCAGAATATTGGCAGAGGGTTTAGGGATCCCTTATCCCGAATTGTCACTTAATTACAAAAAAGAAGGTGACGTACGAGGGATTAAGAGATTCTATTTAGAGACTAAGGCTCTTGATTTTGCCGATAACAAATAATAAGAGTCTTGTGTTGATTGTTTAGGGCTACTTCTGTTTTGTATAATCTTGTTTCCACAGACTTTGGACTATGTTGATGTGATGTGTTTTTGAAATTAGCAAGGATGTTTGTAAGTTTGATCAAGTAACTAGGAGCATCTACCTACCTACTCAAAAGTCTTTCCTACACATTTTTAACCCTTTGACATTGTTGTTTTACCATTGTATTTGGTAAACAACCTTGTGTTTGGATGTTAAACGGGATAGGCGCGAGTCATCGTATGACCATGATAGCAATTGTACTAAGTATCTTTAGCAATTTTTTGAGGGACTAGATCATTTTGTATAGGCAACCAAGATAGCGTCATCGAGGGACTATGATCTTTTGTTTTTATTTTTGTTTTGCCAAGACACCTAGCATGCATACCATGGACATTTTAAAGGTAACAAATGGATGAAACCCTAGGGTTGCTTGTGTGCATTGTGTTGTCATTTTCATGCATTTTTGTCTTGTGTTAGGTCAAGCTATTTGTTTGATTTTGGTTATCATACAAACCCTAATCTTTCTATCATGCATATTTGAAAGCGATAAAGTGCGTAAAAGTAAATCTACGACTATTACAACATTGATATGGGGAGGGGGGATACAAGTTTGAATAAGGGGGGTATTTGCAAGAAAAATAAAACCCTAAATCAACTATTACAACCATATTAAATTCATTGTTCAAATAAATAAATAAGACAATTATTTAAATATGCAACAAAATATAAATATGTAAAATGTTTTTTTTGTATTTATTTTTATGTATGTAAAAATAAATTATTTAATGTATTAAAAATGAGAAAATAAAAATGATTATTTTTATTAAGGGTGGAAACCCTAGTTTGTTTTAAGAATATATATATATATATATATATATATATATATATATATATATATATATATATATATATATATATATATATATATATATATTTATTTATTCACAGGAAAATAAAATAAAGTATATACAAAATGTTGAAAATGAAAATTGTGAGAAAAATATTATTTAAGTATATAAATAATAAAAATAAAAATATAATATTTTTTGTATTGTTTATGAATTTATTTTAAAAAAATAAAAGTATATATTATTTAATAACTATTTCTATGTCCAAAAAAATAATAAAAATAATGAAATAAAAATGAAAATTAAAGAAAATATTTTTGGTAATTTTTTAATGTTTAGAAAATTAAAATAAAGTCAGAAATGTAAAAGATATAGAAAAATATACAAAAATAATTTAAATGGGCCAAGGGGTGTAAACAACAAGCTAAGGGGTGCAAATAGCATGGAACAGCCAGGCCCAGCCCAGATGGCCTTCATCATCAACCTCTGATCAAACAAAAACGTGCGCCCTGTTCAAACCTTGAAATCCTGCATACGTGCTCAAAAGCAAAAACTTGCAACATGAAAGTTATAGAGCATAATCACACGATTCTAACCATGTAAAAAACTTAATCTAACTCTCAAAGACCAGAGAGAATTTCTCTGGCCCTAATTTCTAACCTAGTTTTTTCAGAAAGTTCATCATTCAAACTCTCCCAGCTCAGTTAACTTAAATGAATTCTATGCACATGTACAGCTCAAGGGCAATGAGGACTACATTTTTTATTTATAAACCTAAGCCTAATGATTCCTAAATTGAGAGATAGAAGTTTGAACTTTACCTGTTTCAGTCAAGCTCGAGTATGGCAATGTAGGGGTTTTCAGTGAGGCCTGATATACTTGTGAGCTTGCTTGAAGTTCCTTTGAGCTTCCCCAATGCTTAGCTAGCTTTGAACTTGCTTGAATTTCTCTATAGAACTCAACCTACAAACTAAAAATTTAGAAATGGTGAAGTGTGTAAATGGAGTTACAGTGACTTGGGAATGGTTGGGATAGTTTAGGTAGGTTGTATGGAGTGTGTTGAAACTGGTTGCAAGCAAAATGCACGAGTGGTTTGTGATTTGGAAATCAAAATGCAGAACCTGCCCTATTTTGCAAGAAAATGTGATTTTTGTGTACAAGGGTGTTTGAGAGGTTGCTAGCTCATGTTTCTGGCTTAGTGTGATATGCAAAACTTGTTTGAAATGTTTACAAGCTTTGGTTTTATCAGATTGCAAAGTTGTGGTGATTTTGCAAGTTGACTTGGTTTTGAAGAAATAGTGAGAAGTGGCAATGCTATGTCCGGTACAAGCTAGATCCAAGCATGCTGATAGTTGGTGTACCTTCCCTGATATTTGTGGATGTTGTTTGCTGCAAAAGACTTGGTGCAATGCTCAAGAGAAACAAAATTGCAAAAGTTATGCTTTATGTAAATGGCATTGTTGCCTTTTTGCCAAAAATAGATTAATCCTTTGTGTAATCTTCTAAAGCTCGGAACAATACCTCTAACCAATGTGTTTGCATTCAATTTATGAGTGTGGAAGGGTTTAAGGACCTTTAAAAAAGTACAAACAAGGCTGGACAGAATTTGCAACTTGTAGCATAGTGAAAAATGCCATGGACCAAAGTGATATTTTGCCAAATTCAAACCTTCGATTCTCCCTAACCATAAATGATTTTGGAGAGTTCTTGGACATTTTGGAAAGCTTGTAAAATTATATGCAATCCATATTTGAAATGCATTTTGAAATTCCAATTGGAACTATGTGAAAATTGTCATGAAGATAGGTCAAAATCCTGCCTAAACTAGGGCAAAATTTCACTAAGTTAAAAGTTTCATGGACCCTTGTTCACAAAATCATAACTTGAGATCCAAGCATCTTTTGGAAAAACTTTGTGAATCAAAGTTGTATATTTTGTGTAGGACTACAACTTTCATGTTGGAAGTTTTGTTTGAATCCAATTTCATCATGGTGATAATGTTGGGAAAAAATAAGAAATTTTCATAACTTAGAAATTTTCTAAGTTATGAAAATTTTCCATTTTAAACCCTAATTTTCAAAATTAGGTTTCTTGATGAAAAAGTTTCATGTTTTGACACATCTTGATGAAAAATGACCCTTGGCACTTGATTTTGACCAAAAAGTCAAAGTTTGACTTTTCAGTGTACAATTGATTTTTGATCAGTTGACTGGAAAATTCATTTGTCAATCTAATGCTTTTGAGATCTTTTGAACCTTGTGATTAGGTCAAGATGATTCCATTGAGTCCTTGAATCCGTGCTTAAACCCAATTTGCCATTGGCTAGGTTAAAAATCATAAATTGCCCTTCTGCAGTTAAAACCCTAAAAATGACCATTTTGCCCTTTTGATGATCTGATCAATTTTTTGAGGAGTTATGGTCCAAACTTGATCAAATGGTTCATATGAGTCTATAATGTTGATGTGGATCAAAAATTATGAGATTTGACTGTAAATTGGCCACAGTTGACTTTTTCCCCAATACAGCTGATTTCTAGGTCAAATGTCCAATTGACTGGGCAAAAATTTGGTTCAAAGCTTGAAACTTGGTATGGGAAATATTATAAGTCCAACATGAAGTATGAAAGTCACATGAGGCATTGGAAGTCCAAAAATCCTTGTGCAAACTCAAACCCTAATTCAGGTCAACAGTGCAAGGAGATGTCTTGAGCAGAACAAACCCTAATTTGGTCTTGAGTCCAAAGAGTCTTGTGAGGGGAAATCTTGATAAAATGAGAGGGAAAATTTTATGGTACAACAGCTGCCCCTGTTCAATCTTCTTGAACCTGAAGAGTTAGATTGGCGAGTTTGCCTTTCGTGACTCGAAGGTAAAAGATGATTGGACACTAGAGTGCCCGTAAATTTGCACTCGTAAAAAAATTGAGGGAATGGGCTTAAAGATGGCATTTGGAGATGATAGAATCTTTCTGGAGATGGGCTTAAAGATGCCATCCAAGAATGTTTGTTAAAAATCAGGAGAATGAACATCAGAATGGTATCCCTATCTGGAACGTATCTGAGTTGTATCTGGAGATTGAATTTGTATGAGAAAAGGAGCGGCGTTTGTGTCTGGAGCGTATCCGAGCTGTAATTGTATTTGATTCTTGAATGAATAACAGAATGACTTCCGTGTCTGGAGTGTATCTGTATTGTATTTGAATCTGAAATCTGAATAAGCGATAAAATGACATCCGTGTCTGGAGTATCTCTGAGCTGGGGAAACATTTGAATGAGTGACAGAATGGCAACCGTGTCTGGTGCGTATCTGGACTGTATCTTGAGTTGAGATCTGTATGAGTAGCAGAATGACTTCCGTGTCTGGAGTGTATCTGAACTTGAAGTTGATAGTTGAATCTGAATGAGAAATAGAATGGATTCCGCATCTAGAGTGTATCTAATCTGTATCTGATTGTTGAAGTCTGAATGAGTGACAGAATGGCATCCGTTTCTGGAGCGTATCTTGACTGTATCTTGACTTCTAATTCTGAATGAGTAGTAGAATGACTTCTGTGTCTGGGGTGTATCCATACTGTATCTGAATAAGAGATCTGAATGAGTAACAGAATAACTTCTATGTCTTGGAGTGTATCTGTACTGTATCTGAAATCTCTGAATATTTGTTAAAGGTAGCTCTTAATCTTATCCTGAAAAGGGTAAAATGTTAGCTGAAACACAAAGTTATGTTGCATGACATGTATGATGCAATAAATGTGCTTTATCAATGTTTATGATATATGAATACAATGTATGCGCATGTAAGCTGATTAGTTGTCTTGTTGAGGAAAATAAATCCTTGATAGCTGGAGATAATGAAATCTTTGACTGCTGCCTGGGAAAATAAATCCATGACCGTTGTTGGAGATTCAAAATATTGATTGTTGAGGATGAGAAATCCTTGGACCACTGTTGGGGATAGAAAATCCTTGGAAACTCGTGGGGATTAACAAGAACTTTGACAACTTCTGTGGGGAATGTGAGAATCCTTCATGACTTTCCTGGGGATACAGGGATCCTTCAAGTCTGCTTGAAAAAACCTACTTGGGGAATCCAGAGAACTATGGCTGGAGATTACATCATGGGAATCCTAACTCGGCTGAGGAATAGGAAAACTCTGACGAATTTCTATTGGGGATTAAATGAATGAAAACCTTGATCTGCTGGAGAAAAAGGAAGACTTCGATGGCTTCTGCGGAGAATTAAGAATGAGAAACTTCGACCTCCTGGGGAAATTGAACCCTTGAGGGCTTCACTGGATAAGTGAGAATGAGAATCTTCGATCTGTAGGGGATTGAAAATTCTGACAAACTCACGATGGGGAGTGGTGAAAAAATCTGACAACTTCACTGGGGAATCAGGAGTGAGAATCTTCAATCTGGTAGGGGAAAATAAATCCATGGGGACTTCAAGCTGAGGAGTTAAGAATGAGAATCTTCATTCTGTTTTGGGAGTAAAAACTCTGTGGGGAATAGCTATACTGCTGGAGAGTAAGCTATCCTGCTGGAAAGTAAGTTCAAGACTCTCTGGGGGAAAAGCTTATTCCTGTTTGGAAAAAGTTCAGGAGTTTGGGTTGTATTCCAATCTACTGGGGAATTATCCTTAGTTGGGGATAAAAGTTAATTGTTATCTAGTTGATTCTCAGATTTTAAGACAACTTGCTGAGGAGATTTAGGAGAAACTGAATGGTTTCCGCCGTGGATTGGTAGTTGGAAACTTGACTCCGTTGGGGAAGAAGGTTTCATCTTTGCTGGGGATTTATGACCCAAAGTTTTGCTCTACTGAGGATTTTAACTCTGATGAGAATTAAAAGTTTTAAATATGACTTCGCTGGGAATTGGGAGTTTGAAGTTTCGACTCTGGCGAGGATTTTGAAATTTAATTCCGCTGGGGATATGTTTTTCAAGGTTTTAGTTCCGCTGAGGGATCTAGATGATGTACTGAAGGGGATTTCTCTTGGAATAGCCTAAAGACGTTTTCCTATCCTTTCATACGGTCAGTAATTATTCTTTCACATTTCGTTTATTTGTTAAACAATGATTGTATTCAAATGCATATGCTTATTTAATAAACCATTGGACGTTTTCAAATAAAACACAAGTGTAAAAAAAAAAGGCAAATAGTTTTCTGCTCTTTGAAGTATCTTTGTATTAACTTTGTGTAAGTATTTTGTACAAAGGAGACAGACATCCTAGTAAAAGAATGTTGTCATAAAAATTGAGAAAAATTTATACAAAGAAAGATGGAAATGTGTAAAAATTCCATGGGGTTCCCATTCTGCTATAGCCTTCGTAACTCTGGATATCTTGTCCATTCGTTGCTTCGCCCGACGATGATTGGATTGATCAGAATCCAGGAGCTTGTTTGTGAAGAGATTGTCCTTAAAGTGATCCGATGAGACATAGTCATACGCTTTAATTCCCTAACTTTTGCCTGGACCGCCCTTTCGGGTTTTCAGTCCACCAGGAAATCATTTTTTGCCCAAGTTGCCCTTTCGGGTTTTCAACTTGTCGGGTCATTTATGCGTAGTATCTTTTGACTATGTCTGTGTTCACAGGGTGCGGCAGGTCATCATCGTCCATGGTGGTCAAGATCATTGCCCCACCAGAAAAGATGTTCTTGATCACAAATGGTCCTTCGTAAGTAGGAGTCCATTTTCCCCTGGGATCACTTTGCTGCAAGATGACCCACTTCATTACAAGGTCCCCGACTTGATATATCTGGCGCCTGACTTTCTTGTTGAAAGCCTTGATCATGCATTATTGATACGCCTGACCATGGCAAACAGTAGTAAGTTGCTTTTCATCAATCAAGTTAAGTTGATCAAGCCGGGTCTGAATCTAATCGTCTTCACTCAAACCAGCATCTTTCATGATTCTCAAGGAGGGAATCTGAACCTCGATAGGTAAAACAACTTCCATGCCGTATACCAAATAATAGGGTGTTGCCCCAGTTGATGTTCGTGCCGTGGTACGGTACCCGTGCAGAGAAAACGGTAACATCTCATGCCAGTCCTTGTAGGTGACAGTCATCTTTTGTATGATCTTCTTGATATTTTTGTTCGAAGCTTCGACAACACCGTTCATCTTTGGCCGATAGGGAGATGAATTGTGATGTTGAATCTGGAACTGCTCGCACAGAGCGGTGATCATAATGTTTTTCAGGTTTGTACCGTTGTCAGTGATGATCCTATTAGGTATGTCTGTTGTACCCCAAAATTTTCCCTCCCATTTCCTCAACATTTTCTCATCACAAGACCTTTGAAGCTCAAGATCCAGTTAGGGTTTCCCCTACTCAAGACTTCTCCTTGCACTGTTAACCCAAATTAGGGTTTGTGTTTGCACAAAGATATTTTGACCTAAAATGCCTAAGATGACTTTCATGCTTCATGTTGGACTCCCAAGTTTATCCACACCAAGTTTCAAGTCTTGATTCCAAATTTTGCCCAGTCAATTGGGCAGTTGACCTAGAAATCAACTGTATTGGGGAAAAAGTCAACTGTGGCCAATTGACAGTCAAATCTCATGAAAATTGACCCACATCAACATTATGAACTCACATGTACCATTTGATCAAGTTTGGATCACAATTCCACAAGAAATTTGATCAGATCATCAAAAGGGCAAAATGGTCATTTTTAGGGTTTTGACTGCACAAAGGCAATTTTTGACTGTTTGACCTAGCCAATGGCAAACCAAACTTACATATGGACTCAAGGACCCCATGGAATTATCTTGACATGCTCAACAAGTTCAAAAGATCCCAAATACACAAGATTGATAGTTGAATTTCCCAGTCAATTGATCAATTTTGACTGTATACTAAAAAGTCAAACTTTGACTTTTTGGTCAAAATCAAAAGTCAAGATTCATTTTTCATCAAAACATGCCAAATCATGAAACTTGTTCACCAAGAAATCAAAAATTGCAAGTTAGGGTTTGAAATGAGAATTTTTCATAACTTAGAATTTTTCTAAGTTATGAAAAACCCTAATTTTTTCCCAACTTTGCCCCACTTTCTCACCAAGATTCATTTGAATTCAAACAAAAGTCAAAACATGAAAGTTGTAGCTTGTTGCATAATCTACAACTTTGATTCACAAAGTTTTCCAAAATGAGGCTTGTATCTCAAGTTACAATTTTTGGAACAAGGGTACCAAATCATTCTTAACTTAGTGAAAATTTGACCTATTTTGGACAAGTTTTTTACCTAACTTCAAGACCATTTTTCATACACTTCCACTTGGAATTTCAATTTGCATCAAAGATGGATTGTAGTACACATTCCAAGCTTTCCAAAATGTCAAAGAACTTCTCAAACAACCTCATGGTTAGGGAGAATTGAATTTTGCAAAATGGGAAAAAGTCACTTTTGTTCTTGGCCAAGACATGTTCATACATTGGTGCCATTTTGAATTCATCAGGCTTAAGCTACATTGCAGGCCTCTAATTCAATTCTCACTCAATAATTCAATGCAAAACCATTGTGCCAAGATGTTGTTCTATGCATTTGGACATTACATGGAGAATTAACCCTTAATTAGAAAAAGCATTATTTCCATTTTGAAAAAGTAGAACTTTATGTCCATTTTACAAATCCAAGTGGTACAGTCCAAATCTTCTTGGCACAAGTTTAGGAGCAAATTGCACTGATCAAGGCCAATGTATGCAGCATAGTGTGAGGGCCTGTACAGGCTAGAAACATCAAGTGGCCATTGCTTGCTTAAAGTTCAAGAAACATTGCATATGACATACCAACTTCCATATCAGTCAACCAAGCCTTAGAGAAAGTTATCACACACATTCTAAACATCAAACACAAGCTGAAGCACGACCCTAAGACCACCAATACCTCCCCATTGCCAAAACCACTCTCAAACTACAAAAACAGAGCAACCTCTGCAGATTGAGTTCCAACTCTTAATCCTTTCAAGCATTCTTTCCCAAACCACTTCAAACACCTTCCCTACCATCAATCCAAACTATCCAAAGCATTAGAAGCAACCTGTAACTCCTCTAATCCTTTTGGCCATTTTCACTTTTCTGATTTGCAGGTGAAGTGCTATAGCACGATTCAAAAGGTTTCATGACAAAGTAAACTTGGAATAGCATCCCTGGACATCAAGGAAGCTATACCGATCATCACCTTGCACTGAAAGCTTCTCCATTGCCAGATAGAACTTCAACTGAACAGGTAAGTTCATGAACTCGTATCTCTCTTATTAGGCATTGTTAGCTTTAGGTTTGTGAAGAGAATATGTCACATTCATAGCCCTGAACATGCCCATGTAATTAGATTTTATTTATATTATGTGTGCTGCAAGAATTTTGAGTCTGAACATGGCATAAAAACTAGGTCAGAAATTGGGGGAGAAGAAATTCTCCCTCATCTTAGAGAGTTAAGTCAAGTTCTTTACATGGTTGGATTCGTCTTCTCATGCTCTACATTTTTCATGTTGTGAGTTTTGCTTGAAAGTCCAGGAATCAAGAGATGGAAAACGCGTGTTCTGGTTGTTCATATAGGTCTGAGGTTGAAGACAAAGTCTTCTTGGGCTGGGCCTGAGTTGACTTTTCTATTTGCACCCTTTTGTTACTTTTACACCCCCCAAGCCCATTTTGCTTATTTTTGTGATTTTTTGACATTTTCTTTTTTGTCCTGACTCATTTATTTTTTCTAACAATATTAAAAATATCAAAAATATTTTTCTCACCATTTTTGAATTTATTAGGCATTTATTTGTTTCTTTTAGTTTTTGTACATAAAATAAATACATAAAACCATTTTTTACTTAAAATATAAAAAATAATGTAAACACATTTATTTTTCATTTTTTATTTTATTTTATCTTCTGAAAATATTTTATACAAAATATACTTTTTTTATAAAAATTAAATATTATTATTTTTGTACATATAATATATATTTAGTAAATAATAATAATGCATACATATTTATTAGTATATTTAAAAAAAATACAAAATATACACATTTTTATTTTTATTTAATATTTAATATAAAAATACCTTTTGACAAATATACTTCATTTTATTTTATTTTTGTATACAATAAATAAATACTTGTACATAATAAATAAATAATGCATTTTATTTAATAGAATTAGGGTTTAACCCTAAACATGAAAAACTCCAAAAAAATAATACTTTCCTTTTTGTTTATTTTGACATATGAAAATACTTTTTTTTCATACATACAAAAAACTATTTTTGCATCTTGCATATTTATTTTATTTAATTTATGCAATTAAATTATCTTGTAAATAATTCAATATTGATGTAATAGTTTAGGTTTAAATTCCTTGTCAAAATCCCCATTTGAACATTTGTACCCCCCTCCCCATATATGGTTTTGTAATAGCTTAGTAAATTTATTTTCGCACTTTATTGCTTTCTAATTATACCATGTTAGAATTAGGGTTTTGTATGCGAAAAAATAACAAAAATAGTTTGACCTAATTTCAAGATAAACAAGCATGAAAATGGACACACAAATCACACTTGCACCCCCTAGGGTATTCCACTTGTTGCCTTTCAAAATTGGGCCATATTGCATGTTAGGTCTCTTTGGGCAAAACAAACACAAATCAAATGATCATAGTCCCTCGATGACGCTTTCAAAATGTTGCCTAAATAAATGATCAAGTCCCTTAAAGAAAAATTGCCCAAAGATACTTGGCACCATTGCAATTATGGTCTAAACGATGACCCGCGCCCGTCCCTTTCACATCCTAACATGAGATTGTCCACCAAATACAATGGTGGAACAAACTTGTTAAAAGGGTTAAAACATAGCAATAAACTTTGAGAAATTTAGGAGTAGATAACCTCTTAGTTACTTGAATCAAACTTGCAAAAACAAAACACTTGCCTATTTTCTAAAACCACACCTCACAACACTTTCAAAACAAACTTTCAAAAACAAATGAAAAACTTTTCAAAAGACCTACACCTTTGTATACATCCCAACATGGATCATTACAAAGGTTGCCACCATATTTGGGCTCTTTTCAAAACAATTTTCAAACACACACACACAAGCACCATTTCAAACAATTTAAAACAAAAGACAAGTGGTCTAAGCAAGTAACTAAGAGCCCATGGATAACCATGGATAGAAAGGGTGCTAATACCTTCCCTTTCTATAATCTACTCCCCGAACCCAAGAAAACATCTCAAAAGGTTTTTGCTGTGCTTTTTAACCTTTCCTTAGGATAAAATAAAAAGTCGGTGGCGACTCTTGCTCAACCGAAACATTTGCGAAAACAAACGCAAAACTCATAGTCAGTTCTCCCACCGTATCACAGAACTGGCGACTCTGCTGGGGACTACTTAAAAGTGGAGTAACCTTAGGGCCTAGATCACCCTTGTTTTCAATTGTTTGCCTTGTTTGCTTTTATAATTGTGGGCTTTGCATCGGAGTTTCATAGATCCTAACCCGGATCTGGGGAATACCCTTTTTTAGGTAGCATAATCTGTGAGGGACCTGTCCGGCGTAGACCGACATGGGTGAAGCAGTGGCTACATTGGTGTGGCACCTTGGTCTGTACCTATATCCTTTGTGTTGCAACGGGGAGAATATAGGTCTTCTAAGGAGTCATTAAACACCAACCGACCTTAGAACCTTAAACTGACCAAAAACTTGGCCATTAGGACAGTAGCAGTATGCTACACTCATTGAGGCTAAACTCTCGCGATGGTTCTGGCCGCAAGAAAAGATTGCGATGCTGGAGTTATGACCGATCGAGGGTAGTCATTGATTTGAGATCCTTTAGAACCCGGTTACTTTTAATAGGATAGGTTTTAACCGACGAAACTAAAAGAGGGTAACACCTAAACTTCATGCTGGCCTGAAACCTAAGGATTGTCTTGTGTGACTTGTGTGCCTTACCATGCTTGCCTATGTGAATACTTGTGGTGTGCTTCATCATAGCATCATGCCATCATACCATTGCATGCATCCTGTATAAAGGACTAACCCATTTCAAAGACAAAAAAGTTTCATCTTTGCTCTGTTTTGTAGGACATCATGATGCCCGTGGGTAGGAATACTATTCGGCTCAACTTTGTTCAACCACCAACTTTGCTCAAGGATTTGGTTGGTAGGATTCCAAACACTTCTTCCTTCATCAACAGGCATGGTTCTCTCCTTGGCTTGGTCACTGCAAAATGGGACCAACAACTGATCAGTGTTCTGACCCAGTTTTATGACCCTCTATATCATTGCTTCACCTTTCAAGACTTCCAGTTGGTTCCTACCCTGGAAGAATTCTCCTATTTGCTTGGGACCTCTATCTTGGAGCAAACTCCTTTCACTGGTTTGGAAAAGACCCCTAGGCCTGAAGAGATTGCTGCAATTCTCCCCTTGACCAAAGAAGAGGTATTGGCTAACTGGGAAACTAGAAGTGGAGTCAAGGGCTTTTTGGTCAAATTTCTGGTCGGCAAAGCTAATGATTTCTGGAATGACTTGGACTTCAAGGCGTACGAAGATATTCTGGCTCTTTTGATCTATGGTCTGGTATTGTTTCCCAATCCTGACACCTTTATCAGTATCCATGTCATAAGGATCTTCATGTCTCGGAATCCTGTACCCACTCTTTTGGGTGATATCCTGCAACAACTCTATGCTCGTACTGCCCGAAAACGGGGAACTCCGTGGTGTTGTGCTCCTTTGCTAGTGAGGTGGTTTATTTCGCACCTTCCTAAGTTCGTGCTGAAGAATGAAGAAGGAAAGGGTTGGGCTCGTAGGTTAATGGCCCTCACTGATAGTGACATCACTTGGACTCTCAGAGGTTTGGATGAGGTAGCTGTTATCGATCGTTGCGGAGAATACCCTAATGTCCCTTTGATTGGTATCCAAGGAGGAATCTCTTATAATCCATGTTTAGCTCTCCGTCAGTTTGGAAGAGCCAGAAGAGTTGGGCCTCATGAAATGTTGGTTCCTCACTTCCATTTTGAGTTTCAGGCAGACAGTGATAAACTACGCCATGGATTCATTAAAGCTTGTGACATAATTCACAAAGCTGACCCACATGAGTTGGGACCAAAGACTTCTCTACCAATGGAACCCTATTGCAAATGGGTCCGCATCCGTGCTCAGAAGTTAGGTATGCCGTACGAAGCTGTCCGACCTATCATTCTCGAATCTTCTGATGAAGATGGGGTTCCCCCAACTGTCCTCCCTCCTCAGATACCTACTGATTTTGACACAATGAAGAGATCTTGGGCGCAGCTAAAGGAAGAACGGGATTTCTATCGGGAAAGGTTCAACGAGCAGGAACAGAAGATTCAAAGGCTGACTAAGCAATTGGAGGAAGAGCGGGTCCTGAATAACTACATCAACACTGAGAAAAGGAGGCCATGGGAGCACTGATGGGCTTTGGATATTTCCTTTTATAGCTTTTATTTCCTTTCCAGTATTTTTCATTCCTGTAATGCCTAAGGGCAAGTTGTTGAACAATTTGAAATTTGAATCTAATGAAGTGCGTTTCCCTTTTGTCTACAAAGTTGAATCTTGTTTGTCTTTGAAAACATAAAACATACGCATTTCATTGCACCATATGCATAGCAGGTACCCTATTTCACAGGTTGCTTAATCTCCTTCACTGTTTATTTTGAACAGTCATCATGAATCCAGACTCATCCAGTGAGCAAGCAATCAAGGCCCTTCAGGCCCAAAGTGCCCAGTTTCAAGAAATGGTCCTGAGCCTGGCCCAAGGTCAGCAAGAGTTTAAGACCCTACTCCTGAAGAAGAAAAAGAAAAAGAGGACTGCGTTGTTCAACACCGGACGCAGGTTTGGGAACACACTCCATAATGAAGCTGAACCAACTACTTCTTCTGCTGAGAAAAACAGTCCCCAAGGGGGAGGAGCTCCTAGTCCTGCAGTCTCTGACAACGAGACGGACTACAATGACGAACAATACCCACCTGCTGCTGACAGATACAAGCAATTGGAGGACCGCTTGAGCGCCATGGAGATTCAGAATGTGCCAGGGCTGGATTTCGGAGATTTGGGGTTATCTTCTGGGGTAGTAATTCCACACAAGTTTAAGGCGCCTGCCTTTGCCAAATACGACGGGGCCTCCTGTCCAAAGCTGCATCTAAGGTCGTACGTAAGGAAGATCCAACCTTACACGGCAGATAAGAACCTTTGGATTCACTTCTTCCAAGATAGCCTTTCGGGGTCACAGCTTGAATGGTTCTACCAACTAGATGGAACTAACATCCGACACTGGGAAGATTTGGCAACCGCATTCTACAGACAATATCAATATAATTCTGATCTCGCTCCTACGCGTACCCAACTACAGGGTATGTCTCTAGGAACGGGCGAAGGGTTCAAAGAATATGCACAAAAATGGAGAGATTTGGCTGGCAGGGTACAGCCTCCCTTGACTGATCGTGAGCTGGTTGATATGTTTCTAGGGACTTTGTCTGGTCCATTTTTCAATCATTTGGTTGGTAACTCCTCCGCTGGGTTTACGGATTTGATTCTGACGGGAGAAAGAATTGAAGCTGGCATCAGGTCAGGAAAGATACAAAAAGATGCCTCCCCAAGTACTGAGAAGAGGCCGTTTAAGAAAGAAGCAAGTGCCGTCTATGGTCCTAGAAGACAAGTCAAGCCAGAAAGTCGCCAAGCCGTCAATGCTTTGGTCATTTCAAAACCTGTTGCTGCTCCTCAGCAGTACAATCAACAAAGAGGTGAAAGGCCCAAGAGACAGTATACTCGGTTGAGTATGACCTTGTCACAAATTTTACCGCAACTGTTATCAACCAACTTGGTGACCATCAAAGAAGCTCCTAAGGTCGTTAATACTGCATCTCCTAAGTATAACCCGAATGCCCGTTGTGCTTATCATTCTGATAGCCCCGGGCATACTACTGATGATTGCTGGGACTTGAGAAACAAAGTGCAAGATCTTATCGACGCAAAGGAAATTCAGTTTGAAGCGCCTGAGAGGCCGAATGTTGTAACTGCTCCTATGCCCGAGCATAGAGTAAATGCCATCGAGGAAGATTTGTATGTTGTTTCAGTGAATGATGTTGCTACCCCTCTTTTGACTGTTAAGAGGAACTTACTACTAGCCGGTTTATTTCCGGGTTGTAGTAAGGGTTGCCTCCTGTGTGCTATTATCCCTACCGGTTGTCCACTGCTGAAATCAGGCATCCAAAGCGTGATGGATAGCAAAGAAATTTTGTTCAAGAAAATTGTTGTTCCGTTTGTCTCCGTTGAAGAAATATCTGTTGTCACAATTTACAATCCTGCCAAAGCTCCCATGAAGAAACCAGTCCAAATTATGTCTATTGCACCCATTACTATTACTATTCCGGGGCCTCTCCCCTATGAGTCTGATAAATCTGTCCCATGGCATTATGGGACCGATGTGTATGTGCTTGGAGTGAAGCAAGAGTTCAACACCAATACCAGTATCAGTAACATCACTGGTCCCGCCAAGATTACCCGCAGTGGCAGGCTCTTCTCGCCTGACATTGCACCGCCAGTTATTCGAAAACCTCTCACCATCACACCCGCAAGTGTGCATGTTCTAATTCAAGTTCCTGTGTCTACTACTGCCGCCGATACTCGGGGCAAGGAAGTTGCTACCGATTTTCCTGCCAGGACGGAGGCATCAAAAAAGACTGCTGTGGAAGCCTCCCAACAAGAAATGGAGGAAATCCTTAAAATCATTAAAAAGAGTGACTTCAATGTTGTTGAACAGTTGGGGCATACCCCCTACAAAATCTCTATGCTATCGTTGTTGCTATGCTCAGAGGCCCATGCAAAAGCCCTGATTTCATTTCTGAAAACGGCCCATGTGCCGCAAGAGACCTCCGCGGATCAATTCACTGACTGTATAGCTAATTTGACAGCTGACAATGGATTGGGGTTCTCGGATGCTGACCTCACCCCCAAAGGGAAAAATCACAATGATGCCCTGCATGTTTCCATAGAATGCAGGGGCACTACTCTCGCACACGTGTTGGTGGATACCGGTTCTTCCCTGAATGTTTTGCCCAAGAAGGCACTGGATCGCTTGGATTGTGAGGGCCTGGAGTTGAAACCTAGTAACATCATTGTTAGAGCCTTCGACGGTTCTAAGAGGATGGTGCACGGTGAAGTAGACATTCCTATTCGTGTGGGTTCCCAAGTCTTTGACTCAACGTTTTATGTAATGGATATTCGTCCATCTTATTCCTGCTTGTTGGGTCGACCCTGGATTCACAAGGCTGAGGCAGTAACCTCCACTCTACACCAAAAGCTCAAATACCCTGTCAAAGGGAAGATTGTTACTGTGCAGGGTGAGGAGGAATACATGGTTAGTCATTTGAATTCATTTCGGTATATCGAGATGGACGGGGAGTTTATTGAAACCCCCTTTCAGCATTTTGAGGAGGTACCTCCAATTTTGGCATCGGATGAAGCAGTGGTTGAAGAAGACTTTCCGTTGAAGATGGCGTCCTTGAAGGATGCCCGGGCTGTAATCGAGAAAGGCAATTGTGCAAACTGGGGTCAGCTTCCTGACTTCACTCAAAAGAATGACAAGTTTGGGCTGGGCTTTACTGCAGAGGCTCAGAGGGCTGTGCGCAAGGAAAGGATCAGAAAGGCTCCGGTGTTTATCTCCCACCCAAGGGTGAATGCTATTGAGGAAGATGTAGAGGAAGCAAAGTTTGACAGTTGGATCTATCCAACCACCAGCAACGGACCAAGCAACTGGACGGCAAAGGATTTTACACCTATCACATTTGTCACGCAGTAATTAATTCTTTTGATTTTCAATTTGTAACAAACAATATGTTAAAACTTTGTTGGCTCGGTGTCCTACCCGGGGCATCGTAGCTCCATTTGTGAGGGCTTTTTGTATGACATTTCCATATATCATCAATCAAAACATTGGATGTTTGTTGCATTTCAAATCTTGTGCTCTTTTTCTTTCTGTGTTATATATTGCAAAACAGCTATATTTACACGCACTCACTTATACAGGTTTCAATCCACTCTGGATCTCACTGGTAACAGCTCTGCTACCACCAGTTATGACTTCGAGAATCCGATCAACTTAGCCGAAGACGAAGGTGAAGATGATTGCGAAGTGCCTGGTGAACTCGCAAGACTACTACTCCAGGAAGAGAGGGCTATTCAACCACATGAAGAGCCGGTGGAAACAGTTAACCTGGGTACTGAGACAGATAGGAAAGAGGTCAAGATTGGTGCCAATCTAGAGCTCAGCGTGAAGCAACGATTGATCCAGATGCTACATGATTACATGGAGATATTTGCTTGGTCCTATGAAGACATGCCTGGTTTGGATGCCGACATTGTAGTTCATCACCTGCCAACCAAGGAAGACTACCCTCCGGTAAAGCAAAAGGTTCGTCGTATGCGCCCAGAGATGTCTGAAAAGATCAAGGCTGAGGTTATGAAGCAATTCGATGCCGGGTTTCTAGCGGTAACTTCTTATCCTTAATGGGTTGCCAACGTGGTGCCAGTGCCGAAGAAGGACGGTAAAGTCAGAATGTGTGTCGACTACAGGAATTTGAACATGGCAAGCCCCAAGGATAACTTTCCCTTACCTCACATCGACGTTCTTGTTGACAATACTTCTCAACACAAGGTGTTCTCCTTCATGGATGGTTTTTCAGGGTATAATCAGATCAAGATGGCCCCGGAAGATATGGAAAAGACTACCTTTGTGACTCAGTGGGGCACCTTCTGCTACAAGGTCATGCCATTCGGGTTAAAAAATGCTGGGGCAACCTATCAACATGCCATGGTTACTTTATTTCATGATATGATCCATCATGAGATTGAGGTATACGTCGATGACATGATTGCAAGGTCTCAAACTAAAGAGGAGCACCTTGATCATCTGAGGAAGCTGTTTGACCGACTAAAGTTATACAAGCTGAGGTTGAATCCCAACAAATGCACCTTTGGGGTGAGGTCCGGAAAATTGCTAGGTTTCATTGTAAGTGATAAAGGTATTCAGGTGGACCCTGCCAAGGTAAAAGCCATACAAGAGATGCCGACTCCAAAGACAGAGAAAGAAGTTAGAGGCTTCCTGGGACGACTAAATTACATTGCCAGATTCATCTCACATCTGACTGCTACTTGTGAGCCAATCTTCAAATTACTGAAGAAAGATCAAGTAGTATGCTGGAACGATGAATGTCAGGCTGCCTTTGAAAAGATAAAAGAATATCTCCAAGAACCACCCATTCTTATGCCACCAGTGGAAGGAAGACCTCTGATACTATACTTGACAGTACTTGATAACTCTATGGGGTGTGTGCTGGGGCAGCATGACGAGTCTGGCCGAAAAGAGCACGCTATTTATTACCTGAGCAAAAAGTTTACCGACTGTGAGTCTCGTTACTCACTGCTTGAGAAAACTTGTTGCGCTCTGGTATGGGCTGCTCGCCGGCTGAGACAGTATATGTTGACTCACACCACTTTGTTGATTTCAAAGATGGATCCCATCAAGTACATATTCGAAAAGCCTGCTCTGTCTGGAAGAATAGCAAGATGGCAAATGATCTTGACAGAATATGATATCCAGTATATAACTCAGAAAGCAATCAAAGGAAGTGTAATGGCAGATCATTTGGCACACCAACCTGTGGACGATTACCAATCATTGAACTTTGAATTTCCGGACGAAGACATCATGGTGGTAACTGACTATGAAGTACCTGGACCGGATGAAGGACCTGAGGAAGGATCCCGGTGGTCTATGCATTTTGACGGAGCCTCCAATGCTTTTGGTAACGGCGTCGGCGCTGTAATCATATCTCCCAAAGGAACTCATACTCCACTCACCGCCCGATTGTGTTTCAACTGCACCAACAACATGGAAGAATATGAGGCATGTATCATGGGTCTGCAAGCTGCAATCGACTTAAGGATCAAATTTCTGAGTGTCTTCGGAGATTCCGCTCTCGTGATCAATCAGATCAAAGGCGAGTGGGATACGAATCACCCAAATCTTATTCCTTACAAAGAGTATGTGTTATCTTTGCTTCCCCACTTTGAAGAGATAACTTTTGAGCACTTCCCAAGAGAGGAGAATCAGCTAGCGGATGCACTAGCTACGATGTCTTCAATGTTCAAAGTTAAATGGGACAATGAGGCTCCCCAGATCATTATCTGGAAGTTGGGCGAACCGGCATACTGCTGCGATCTTGAGGCCGAAAAGGTGACTGAAAAACCCTGGTATCATGAGGTGAAGAGGTACTTGGAAGCTCAGGAATACCCTGAAGGTGCATCTGTCAATGACAAGAAGTTCATGAGAAGGTTTGCGGTAAAATTCTTCCTCAGCAACGGCATTCTCTACAAACGGAATCATGATTCGACTCTACTACGTTATGTGGATAAGGCTGAAGCATAGAAGATCATGATAGAACTGCATGAAGGTACATTCGGGACACATTCCAGTGGACACACCAATGCAAAGAAGATCCTTCGGGCAGGATATTTCTGGTCCACAATGGAAGCCGACTGTTACCAACACTCTCGAACTTGTCATAAATGCCACATCTATGCTGACAAGGTGCATATTCCTCCGGTTCCTCTGAACGTCCTGACGGCACCTTGGCCTTTTGCAATGTGGGGGATTTATATGATCAGTGAGATCCGACCGACGGCATCCAATGGGCATCGCTTCATCTTGGTAGCGATCGATTACTTCACAAAGTGGGTTGAGGCATCTTCCTACGCAACGGTAACCAAGAGCGTCGTGGCACGTTTCATCCGACATAATCTGATCTGTCGGTACGGCGTCCCAGAAAGAATCATTACGGATAATGGTACCAATCTCAATAACAAAATGATCATTGAGCTCTGCAAACAATTCAAGATACAGCACCACAACTCTTCTCCCTACCGGCCGAAGATGAATGGGGCTGTAGAGGCAGCTAATAAGAATATCAAGAAAATTGTGCAGAAGATGACAGTGACCTATAAAGATTGGCACGAGATGTTACCGTTCGCTCTTCATGGGTATCGTACCTCAGCAAGGACGTCAACCGGGGCAACTCCTTTCTCCTTGGTCTATGGCATGGAGGCAGTCTTGCCAATTGAAGTCCAGATACCCTCTCTCCGGATAATGAAGGATGCAGACTTGAGTGAAGATGACTGGATCCAGACTCGACTTGATCAATTAAACCTGATTGACGAAAAGAGGCTCACTACTATCTGTCATGGTCAGACGTATCAAAAACGGATGATCAGAGCATTTAACAAGAAAGTCAGACCACAAGAGTATCAAGTTGGGGACCTGGTAATCAAACGCATCATCCTTCCTCAAAGTGATCCCCGGGGCAAATGGACCCCTACATACGAAGGGCCATTTGTGGTTAAACATGTGTTCTCAGGAGGAGCCATGATCCTGACCACTATGGATGGTGACGACCTTCCTCACCCCGCCAATGCAGACATAGTAAAAAGATACTACGCATGAATAAAAAACCTGCTAGGTTGACATACCTAGGCAAAAATAAGGGCTTCCCGGCGAACCAAAAGGGTTCGGGCAAAAATAAGGGATTAAATGAAAAAAATCTGTACACCCGGCAAGTCGAAAACCTGAAAAGGCGGCTTGGGCAAAAATGGGTATCCCGGTGGACTGAAAACCCGAAAGGGCGGTCCAGGCAAAAGTTAGGGATAAAGCGTAACACTATGTCTCATTGGATCACTTTGCATCCGGAATTCGGCATCAACTATCTGGCTCAGATTTCGGCATCGACCAATCAGCTTCATCTTCAACCAAGTAGCAAAGTGATGAGACGCTTGAAGACATAAAGGCGATAGCAGAGTTGGAACCCAGTGGGATTGTTCACATAGCTGTTTTGTTTTCTTTTCAAAATTGTAAATTCTATGTTATTCGGCGGCGTCCTCTTACTAGGATGTCAGCCTCTTGTACAAAAACGCCTATTCACAGGCAAAATTCAAATCAATACAAATTCACTTGTCCATATAAATTGCCATTGTTTTTCCTTTTTCTGTTTTGTCTTGCGAAGAACGTCCAATGTTCATTTTTGATATATGCATTTGACATTAAATTGCTGATTCATAAATATTTGCATATGAAACAAAAGATTAATTGCAGGTGACATCAGAAACAGGGGCAATGTGAAGTTGTCTGATGCAGTCTGGTTGCTTTGTCTGCCAAGGTACCAAGGTAGATTCGACTGAAGAATGTGACCAAATCATCTCAACTCCCCGCAGAGTAAGACAAGATTCAGCAATACTTTCCCCAAGCGGAGTTGATTCCCCGTCAATCTTGAAAAGGCAGAACATTCCCCGGCAGGTCTTAAAGCTTATCCCCAGTAGATTCTGGAAGCTTGTTCCCTGCAGAATAAGGACGTCTCTCCCGAGCTTTATTCAGAGTTATTCCTCACAAGGGCTTATAACTGGGTCATCCTCAGCTAATTACCACGGAAGATCGCCCTCGACAAAGTTCCTTCAATCCCCGGCGGAGTCTATCTTTGGTATTCCCCAGTGGAGTTTATCTTTGGTGTTCCCCAGTGGAGTTTATCATCATTATCCCCAGCGGAATCCATCATTGAAGTCCTCAGCAGGCCTCTCATCAAAACTTCAGCAAAGTATCTCGGCCACAGAGCAACTCCCCGGCCGATCGTCAAGGATTTATTTTCCTAAAACGAAAATACATTCATAAACATTTCACATTTTCATACATCTTGCTTACATACATGATAAAGTGCATACAACACTATCTCATGTCGAACATCATGACATCATGCATATCATACATCATGACAGTGCATACAACTTATGTTTTTGCCTTTTTCAGGGAAAAAGACAATCTCAAAGACAACTACCTTCAACTGTCACAATTCCAGATTCGATACCTGTATCCAGCCAGGGCACATCTGAGAGTGATCAGTTTCCAGACTCGATTCCTGTATCTAGCCAGGGCACGTCTAAAGAGTTCGAAGATTCGATTCCTGTATCCAGCCAGGGCATATCTATCAACTATCACAATTCTGGATTCGACTCCTGTATCCAGCCAGGGCATATCTATTGACCATATTTCCAGACTCGATTCCTGTATCTAGCCAGGGCACGTCTGAAGAGTTCGAAGATTCGATTCCTGTATCCAGCCAGGGCATATCTATCAACTATCACAATTCTGGATTCGACTCCTGTATCCAGCCAGGAAATATCTATTGACCATATTTCCAGACTCGATTCCTGTATCTAGCCAGGGCACGTCTGAAGAGTTCGAAGATTCGATTCCTGTATCCAGCCAGGGCATATCTATCAACTATCATAATTCCGGATTCGACTCCTGTATCCAGCCAGGGCATATCTATTGACCATATTTCCAGACTCGATTCCTGTATCTAGCCAGGGCACGTCTGAAGAGTTCGAAGATTCGATTCCTGTATCCAGCCAGGGCATATCTGTTGACGACTGTTTCCGGATTCGACTCGTGTATCCATCCAGGGCATATCTGTTGACGACTATTTCCAGACTCGGTTCTTGTATCTAGCCAGGGCACGTCTGAAGAGTTCGAAGATTCGATTCCTGTATCCAGCCAAGGCATATCTGTGAGCAACCGATTGTAGATTCGATACCTGTATCTAGCCAGGGCATATCTGCATAAGGAGATTGAAGATCAAACACCTGTAACAAGCTGGGAAAACATCTGTCTTTCTCAAATACACAAGTTCTCGCTAAGGAACCTCTTGTGCGATCAACACCTCCAAATGGCATCTATAAGCCCATTCCCGACAAGGTTCTGTCACATCTCCAGATGGCATCTATAAGCCCATCTCCCTATCCACCACCTCTCCAAATGGCATCTATAAGCCCATTCCCGACATCACATTGCTGATACTCCAACATGCGAGTGCAAATTTCCGGACACTCTAGTGTCCAATCTCCTTTTACCCTCGAGTCACGAAAGGAAAACTTGCCAATCTAACTCTTCAGGTTCAAGAAGATTGAACAGGGGCAACTGTTGTACCCCAAAATTTTCCCTCCCATTTCCTCAACATTTTCTCATCACAAGACCTTTGAAGCTCAAGATCCAGTTAGGGTTTCCCCTACTCAAGACTTCTCCTTGCACTGTTAACCCAAATTAGGGTTTGTGTTTGCACAAAGATATTTTGACCTAATATGCCTAAGATGACTTTCATGCTTCATGTTGGACTCCCAAGTTTATCCACACTAAGTTTCAAGTCTTGATTCCAAATTTTGCCCAATCAATTGGGCAGTTGACCTAGAAATCAACTGTATTGGGGAAAAAGTCAACTGTGGCCAATTGACAGTCAAATCTCATGAAAATTGACCCACATCAACATTATGAACTCACATGGACCATTTGATCAAGTTTGGATCACAATTCCACAAGAAATTTGATCAGATCATCAAAAGGGCAAAATGGTCATTTTTAGGGTTTTGACTGCACAAAGGCAATTTTTGACTGTTTGACCTAGCCAATGGCAAACCAAACTTAAATATGGACTCAAGGACCCCATGGAATTATCTTGACATGCTCAACAAGTTCAAAAGATCCCAAATACACAAGATTGATAGTTGAATTTCCCAGTCAATTGATCAATTTTGACTGTATACTGAAAAGTCAAACTTTGACTTTTTGGTCAAAATCAAAAGTCAAGATTCATTTTTCATCAAAACATGCCAAATAATGAAACTTGTTCACCAAGAAATCAAAAATTGCAAGTTAGGGTTTGAAATGAGAATTTTTCATAACTTAGAATTTTTCTAAGTTATGAAAAACCCTAATTTTTTTCCAACTTTTCCCCACTTTCTCACCAAGATTCATTTGGATTCAAACAAAAGTCAAAACATGAAAGTTGTAGCTTGTTGCATAATCTACAACTTTGATTCACAAAGTTTCCCCAAATGAGGCTTGTATCTCAAGTTACAATTTTTGGAACAAGGGTACCAAATCATTCTTAACTTAGTGAAAATTTGACCTATTTTGGACAAGTTTTTTACCTAACTTCAAGACCATTTTTCATACACTTCCACTTTGAATTTCAATTTGCATTTCAAATATGGATTGTAGTACACATTCCAAGCTTTCCAAAATGTCCAAGAACTTCTCAAACAACCTCATGGTTAGGGAGAATAAAATTTTGCAAAATGGAAAAAAGTCACTTTTGTTCTTGGCCAAGACATGTTCATACATTGGTGCCATTTTGAATTCAGCATGCTTAAGCTACATTGCAGGCCTATAATCCCATTCTCACTCAATAATTCAATGCGAAACCATTGTGCCAAGATGTTATTCTATGCATTTGGACATTACATGGAGAATTAACCCTTAATTAGAAAAAAGCATTATTTCCATTTTGAAAAAGTAGAACTTTATGTCCATTTTACAAATCCAAGTGGTACAGTCCAAATCTTCTTGGCACAAGTTTAGGAGAAAATTTCACTGATCAAGGCCAATGTATGCAGCATAGTGTGAGGGCTTGTACAGGCTAGAAACATCAAGTGGCCATTGCTTGCTTAAAGTTCAAGAAACATTGCATATGACATACCAACTTCCATATCAGTCAACCAAGCCTTAGAGAAAGTTATCACACACATTCTAAACATCAAACACAAGCTGAAGCACGACCCTAAGACCACCAATACCTCCCCATTGCCAAAACCACTCTCAAACTGCAAAAACAGAGCAAACTCTGCAGATTGAGTTCCAACTCTTAATCCTTTCAAGCATTCTTGCCCAAACCACTTCAAACACCTTCCCTACCATCAATCCAAACTATCCAAAGCATTAGAAGCAACCTGTAACTCCTCTAATCCTTTTGGCCATTTTCACTTTTCTGATTTGCAGGTGAAGTTCTATAGCACGATTCAAAAGGTTTCAAGACAAAGTAAAGCTTGGAATAGCATCCCTGGACATCAAGGAAGCTATACCGATCATCACCTTGCACTGAAAGCTTCTCCATTGCCAGATAGAACTTCAACTGAACAGGTAAGTTCATGAACTCGTATCTCTCTTATTAGGCATTGTTAGCTTTAGGTTTGTGAAGAGAATATGTCACATTCATAGCCCTGAACATGCCCATGTAATTAGATTTTATTTATATTATGTGTGCTGCAAGAATTTTGAGTCTGAACATGGCATAAAAACTAGGTCAGAAATTGGGGGAGAAGAAATTCTCCCTCATCTTAGAGAGTTAAGTCAAGTTCTTTACATGGTTGGATTCGTCTTCTCATGCTCTACATTTTTCATGTTGTGAGTTTTGCTTGAAAGTCCAGGAATCAAGAGATGGAAAATGCGTGTTCTGGTTGTTCATACAGGTCTGAGGTTGAAGACAAAGTCTTCTTGGGCTGGGCCTGAGTTGACTTTTCTATTTGCACCCTTTTGTTACTTTTACACCCCCCTCAAGCCCATTTTGCTTATTTTTGTGATTTTTTGACATTTTCTTTTTTGTCCTGACTCATTTATTTTTTCTAACAATATTAAAAATATCAAAAATATTTTTCTCACCATTTTTGAATTTATTAGGCATTTATTTGGTTTCTTTTAGTTTTTGTACATAAAATAAATACATAAAACCATTTTTTACTTAAAATATAAAAAATAATGTAAACACATTTATTTTTCATTTTTTATTTTATTTTATCTTCTGAAAATATTTTATACAAAATATACTTTTTTTATAAAAATTAAATATTATTATTTTTGTACATATAATATATATTTAGTAAATAATAATAATGCATACATATTTATTAGTATATTTAAAAAAAAATACAAAATATACACATTTTTATTTTTATTTAATATTTAATATAAAAATACCTTTTGACAAATATACTTCATTTTATTTTATTTTTGTATACAATAAATAAATACTTGTACATAATAAATAAATAATGTATTTTATTTAATAGAATTAGGGTTTAACCCTAAACATGAAAAACTCCAAAAAAATAATACTTTCCTTTTTGTTTATTTTGACATATGAAAATACTTTTTTTTCATACATACAAAAAACCATTTTTGCATCTTGCATATTTATTTTATTTAATTTATGCAATTAAATTATCTTGTAAATAATTCAATATTGATGTAATAGTTTAGGTTTAAATTCCTTGTCAAAATCCCCATTTGAACATTTGTACCCCCTCCCCATATATGGTTTTGTAATAGCTTAGTAAATTTATTTTCGCACTTTATTGCTTTCTAATTATACCATGTTAGAATTAGGGTTTTGTATGCGAAAAAACAACAAAAATAGTTTGACCTAATTTCAAGATAAACAAGCATGAAAATGGACACACAAATCACACTTGCACCCCCTAGGGTATTCCACTTGTTGCCTTTCAAAATTGGGCCATATTGCATGTTAGGTCTCTTTGGGCAAAACAAACACAAATCAAATGATCATAGTCCCTCGATGACGCTTTCAAAATGTTGCCTAAATAAATGATCAAGTCCCTTAAAGAAAAATTGCCCAAAGATACTTGGCACCATTGCAATTATGGTCTAAACGATGACCCGCGCCCGTCCCTTTCACATCCTAACATGAGATTGTCCACCAAATACAATGGTGGAACAAACTTGTTAAAAGGGTTAAAACATAGCAATAAACTTTGAGAAATTTAGGAGTAGATAACCTCTTAGTTACTTGAATCAAACTTGCAAAAACAAAACACTTGCCTATTTTCTAAAACCATACCTCACAACACTTTCAAAACAAACTTTCAAAAACAAATGAAAAACTTTTCAAAAGACCTACACCTTTGTATACATCCCAACATGGATCATTACAAAGGTTGCCACCACATTTGGCCTCTTTTCAAAACAATTTTCAAACACACACACACAAGCACCATTTCAAACAATTGAAAACAAAAGACAAGTGGTCTAAGCAAGTAACTAAGAGCCCATGGATAACCATGGATAGAAAGGGTGCTAATACCTTCCCTTTCTATAATCTACTCCCCGAACCCAAGAAAACATCTCAAAAGGTTTTTGTTGTGCTTTTTAACCTTTCCTTAGGATAAAATAAAAAGTCGGTGGTGACTCTTGCTCAACCGAAACATTTGCGAAAACAAACGCAAAACTCATAGTCAGTTCTCCCACCGTATCACAATGTCGTAACGGCAGATGAGGTTCTGCTTGATGAAGCGGGCAACAACATTCTTTGTAATGGATGCGAAGGAAGCATCTTCGACCCACTTGGTGAAGTAATCAATGGCCACCAGGATGAAGTGGTGTCCATTGGATGCTGTAGGCTTGATCTCTCCAATCATGACGGTTCCCCACATCGCGAATGGCCAAGGAGCTGTTAAGACATTGAGAGGAACTGGAGGTATATGTACCTTGTCTGCATAGATTTGGAATTTGTGACAAGTACGGGAATGTTGATGGAAGTCGGCATCCATGGTAGACCAGTAATAGCCTGCCCGTAGAATCTTCTTAGCCATCGTATGTCCGCTAGAATGAGTGCCAAAGGTACCATTGTGCAGTTCAGCCATGATCTGCTCAGCTTCAACCTTGTCTACACAACGAAGCGGAATGTAATCATCATTGCGCTTGTATAGGATACCATTGCTAAGGAAGAACTTTGCTGAGAACCTCCTTAAGAACTTTTTGTCATTGACCGAAGCTCCTTCAGGGTATTCTTGTGCTTCGAGATACCTTTTGACGTCACGAAACCAAGGTCGGTCCACTACTTCATCGGTATTAATCTCGTGACAATGTGCAGGTTCGTCCATCCTTTCAATGGTGATTTGGGGAGCCTCAGTATCCCAGTTAAGTTTAAACATGGATGACATTGTAGCTAGAGCATCTGCCAACTGATTCTCTTCTCGCGGGAAGTGCTCGAAGGTAATCTGCTCGAAATATGGTAACAATGTCAGGACATGTTCTTTGTAAGGGATGAGGTTAGGATGTTTAGTATCCCACCCTCCTTTGATTTGACTGATAACCAAAGCTGAGTCCCCAAATACAATCAAAGATTTGATTCCCAAGTCAATTGCAGCCTTGAGACCAAAGATACAAGCTTCATACTCGGCCATGTTGTTGGTGCAGCTGAAGTAGAGTCTAGCAGTGAAAGGTGTATGGCAACCTTCTGGAGAAATAATTACCGTGCCGATACCATTGCCAAGTGCGTTGGAGGCACCATCAAAGTACAGAGTCCATCGGGATCCTTGTTCAGGTCCGTCATACGGTCTGTTTTCTTCAATGTTGCTCAAAGTCATGATATCCTCGTCGGGGAAGTCGAACCTCATGGATTGGTAATCTTCGACAGCTTGATGGGCCAGATGATCGGCTAGTACACTCCCCTTTATAGCTTTTTGGGTTGTGTATTGTATATCATACTCTGTTAGGATCATCTGCCATCTAGCGATTCTTCCAGATAGAGCAGGCTTCTCGAAGATGTACTTGATCGGATCCATCTTAGAGATCAGCAAAGTGGTATGAGTCAACATATACTGCCTTAGCCGGCGAGCAGCCCATACCAAAGTGCAACAAGTTTTCTCGAGCAGTGAGTATCGGGTCTAACAGTCGGTAAACTTTTTGCTAAGGTAATAAATGGCATGCTCTTTTCGGCCAGACTCGTCATGTTGGCCCAGTATGCACCCCATTGAATTTTCTAAGACAGACAGATACATGATTAGCGGCCTTCCTTCGACGGGTGGCATCAAGATAGGAGGTTCCAGCAAATACTCCTTTATTTTATTGAAAGCAACTTGATAGTCATGATTCCATTTAACCACCTGATCTTTCTTCAGCAGCTTGAAGATTGGTTCACAGGTAGATGTTAGGTGAGAGATGAATCTTGCAATGTAGTTTAGGCGTCCCAAGAAACCTCTAACCTCCTTCTCAGTGCGAGGGGCAGGCATTTCTTGTATAGCTTTGACTTTGGAAGGATCAACCTCGATGCCTTTGTTACTGACAATGAAACCCAAGAGTTTACCGGACCTGACTCCGAAGGTGCACTTGTTAGAATTCAGTCTTAGCTTGTACTCTTTCAACCTGACAAACAACTTTTGCAGATGGTCGAGGTGTTCTTCTTCAATCTGTGAACGGGCTATCATGTCTTCCACGTAAACCTCTATCTCATGATGTATCATGTCATGAAACAAAGCTACCATGGTGCGCTGATAGGTTGCCCCGACATTCTTCAGTCCGAATGGCATCACTTTATAGCAGAACGTACCCCACTGTGTAACAAAAGTAGTTTTCTCCATGTCCTCCGGGGCCATTTTGATCTGGTTGTTTCCTGAGAATCTGTCCATGAAAGAAAATACCTTGTGCTGAGTTGTATTGTCAACTAAGATGTCAATGTGCGGTAGTGGAAAATCATCTTTAGGGCTAGCCCTGTTTAAGTCTCTGTAATCCATGCACATTATGACTTTTCTATCCTTCTTAGGCACAAACACAATGTTAGAAACCCATTGTGGATAGGATGTAACTGCAAGAAATCCAGCATTGAACTGCTTCATTATTTCAGCTTTGATCTTTTCAGACATGTCGGGCCTCATGCGGTGAACTTTCTGTTTGATTGGTGGACAGTCTTCTCTTGTAGGGAGACGGTGAACCACAATATATGTATCAAGTCCCGACATGTCTTTGTAGGACCAGGCGAAAATCTCAACATATTCATTCAACAGCTGAACTAAGCGCTCTTTGACACTTGGCTCTAGGTTGGCACCCACTCTAACTTCTTTTCTGTCTTCCTCTGTACCCAAGTTGATAGTCTCTAACAACTCCTCGTGAGGTAGAATAGACCTTTCTTCCTGTTGTAGTAGTCTAGCCAACTCTCCAGGCACTTCACAGTCTTCATCACCTTCGTATTCGGCATGATTGACCAGATCTTCAGAGTCACTGAAGGCCATAGCAGAATTGTTACCCATGGAATCCGGAATGGATGGGTACCTGCATTGGTGAGTGTGGGTGTGTGTAAAGGATAGACACCTTTAAACAAATAAAATGTAAAAAGAAAGAAAATGAACACAAAAGTTTATATGTGAAAACGTCCATGATTCATTAAAATGGAATATAAAGATGAAAAATCAAACCCTTACAAATGGACTTGTGTACCTCGGGTAAGGAACAAGGTTAAAAGTGTACGAATTGTTTAGGAAATATTACAAAATAACATAAATGTTTGAAAGATAAATTACTGATTGATGAAAGTAATGGGAATAAAGTCCTTTGCCTCCCAATTACATAAGCCTCCTTCAACGGTAGGGAAAATCCAGTCTTCCAGATTACTCTCCTCTTCATCCTCCTCCAAAGCATTGACTCCATGATGGGTGATCTTTACTGGTGGCCCTCCAGCTCAGGAGCGACGCACAGCCTTCTGACTAGCAGCAGTGAAACCCAAGCCGAATTTATCAGACTTGAAAGGAAAATCGGGCAGCTACCCCCAGATTGTGCTTCCTCCTTCTTCAATCACAGCCTTCGCATCTTTGAGTGGCGACATCCGAGGCGGAGGTCGGGTAATCATGGGTACAGAAGGTACTGTCTTGGTGGCCACAATCTCCTCAGAAACCTCGTCAAAATGCTGAAAGGGGGTTTCGATGAATTCACCATCCAATTCCACATAGCAGAAAGAATTAAGATGGCTTATCATGTATTCCTCCTCATCGTAAACTGTCACAATTTTCCCATGGATAGGGTACTTGAGCTTCTGATGCAGGGTTGAAGTAACGGCTCCAGCATGATGAATCCAGGGTCTTCCCAAAAAGCAAGAGTAGGAGGGACGGATGTCCATGACATAGAATATGGAGTTGAAGGTTTCAGTTCCCACTTTAATCGGGATGTCCACCTCCCCGTGGACCATTCATTTAGAACCATCAAAGGCTCTGACAATGATGTTGCTGGGCTTCAAAGTTAGACCTTCACAATCTAGCCTATCTAATGCTTTCTTTGGTAAGACGTTCAGCGAAGAACTAGTGTCCACCAGAACGTGTGCAAGAGTAGTCCCTCTGCATTCCACCGAGACATGCAGAGCGTCATTATGTTTTCTCCCTTTGATTGTTAGATCAGCATCGTAGAATCCTAAACCATTGTCTGCTGTTAGGCTAGCTACACATTCCTAGAACTGGTCCGTGGAGGTTTCCTGGGGCACATGGGTCGTCTTCAAGAATTTGATCAAAGCTTTGGCATGAGCTTCTGAACAAATAAGCAAGGCCAGCATAGATATTTTTGAGGGGGTTTGCCCCAGTTGCTCAACAACATTATAATCGCTTTTCTTGATTATTTTCAAAATCTATTCCATTTCTTTTTGAGAGGTTTCAGGGATGATCAATGGATGAGCCCTCGTCCTGATGGGCTCTTCTTGGATCACTTTCCCTCTATCATCAGCAACAGCAGAGGGGACAACCACAGGAGTAACAATTTCTTCAATAACCGGAGTTCTCGCAGATATGTTGACCGGCACAGGGGTAACTTTAGGAGCGGCTGAGGGTCCGAAGATTGCCTTTGGAGGCACAATCTCTGGAGAGAAAATTCTTCCACTACGGGTGATTTTACCCGTTCCGGCAATGTTTCCAATGTCGGAAGTCTCTTCATCAGAATTCTCTTTGGTCGATTCAATTTGTTTAACACTGTGGTAGAAGATCTCTCCCCCATAGTTCCACGGTATTGATTTGTTGGACTTGTACGGGATAGGCCCCGGCATAGTGATCTTCAAAGGTACAATCTTCGGATCGAATGTAATCTTAACAGGTCTTTTGGAGACCTTGGAAAGATTGGCGGATATGGTAATTATCAAAACATCATTAACAGGAGTCGGTGTAACCGGAGTCTTCTCAAAAAGGATCTCTTGATTATCCATTAGGCGTTGGATGCCTAACTTCAACAACGGACAGTCGGTTGGTAAGGAGGAACAAAGGTAGCAATCTTTTTCACATCCTGGGAAAATCCAAGCCTTCAGCAAATTCAACTTGATTATCGGTAGCGGAGTCATCAAATCATCAACAGTAGCAACAAAAAGATCTTCTTCAACAGCATGGACATTGTGACCATGTTTTGGCATTGGAGCAGAGATCACGTTAGGATTTTCAGGGGCGTCGAATTCAACTTCTTTAGCATCTATTAAATCCTGAATCTTATTTTTGAGGGCCCAACAATTGTTGGTGTCATGCCCCAGGCTGTCTGAATGATAAGCACACTTTGCATTTGCATGGTAGTAAGGAGAAGATGTATTCGGATTCTTCGGTGCCTCTTTCAAACTTGCAAGGTTTAACTTCAATATATGAGGGAGAACTTGAGCAGGCGTCATGTTTATACGGGTGAATTTCCGTGCAGGCCTTTCCACCCTTGCTTGGTTGGTTCTGGGTTGATTGTTTCTAGGCTGATCAACTGCAGACTTCTGAATCATTACAGCCCCTACCGCTGGCCGGCGCTCAACTCTTCCTTGACTTCTTTGGGAGTAGACAACTGAGACTTCTTTCTTGGCTGGAAAAGTCTTTTTGATGGCAGCGGAAGCAGGTGCATCCTTTTGAATTTTCCCACTCTTGATTCCGGCTTCGACTCTCTCACCAGTCAGAATTAACTCGGTGAACCATGCAGACGAACTTCCAATCAGGTGATTGAAAAAGGGGTCTAACAGTGTACCCAAGAACATATCAACAAGCTCCCTCTCAGATAGAGGTGGTTGTACTCGACCTGCCAAGTCTCTCCATTTCTGGGCATACTCTTTGAAACCTTCATTTGATACCATGCCCATACTCTGTAATTGAGTACGGGTTGGTGCTAAATCCATATTATATTGATATTGTCTGTAGAAGGCAGCTGCCAAATCCTCCCAATTGTGCACATCAAACCTCTCTAGTTGGTAAAACCAATCTAACTGCGTCCCCGAAAGACTATCCTGGAAGAAATGAACCCACAGATCCTTATCAGAAGAATGCGGTTGGATTTTTCTGACGTAAGACTGCATGTGCATCTTTGGACAAGACAAACCATCGTACTTAGCAAAAAGAGGCACCCTAAACTTAGGGGGAATCACAATCCCAGCAACCAACCCTAACTCTTCGAAGTCCAGCCCAGGAACTCTTTGTACCTCCATAGCTGCCAGACGCTCTTCCAGATTCTTGTATTTGTCATCTGCAGGAGGGTACTGCTGCTCAGAATAATCTTCAACATCTTCATCTTCTTCTTCCTCAGACTCAGATTGCACCACAGCTCCTTTACCCTTTCCTACCCCTTCATCAGATGTTGAGGGGAAATCCAGGACCCTTCTAGCTTGACCTTCGAATCTTCTACCCATGGTAGCCACACCAACCCTCTTCTTTTTCTTTTTCTCCTTTTCCTTTTCCAGTAGGCCTTTGAGCTCCTCCTGACCCTTTGCCAAGGTCATGAGTAGCTGTTGGAACTGTGAATTATGCGCTTGTAAGTCTTTGACCGTCTGCTCTATATCCATCTTGCTGAAATAAACAGCAGAGAGATAAGGAAACCTGGTGTGAAGACCTGCTTATGCAAATGATGAATGATGTGTATTCATGTAATGCATTCAAGGATTCATAAATTCAAATTTGTTGCAAACAAAAAGAACACACATCATATTAATAAGAAGAATTTGTTAGTACATAAATGCCCCATGGGCAAAATAATACAAAATTCTAATGTAAAAAGATGTTTCACATCCTCTTTGGTTCTATGTAGGTGTTGAGAGTCTGCTCTTCGTGAAGTTGGCGAGTAAGTTCCAAAACCTTCTTCTCACTGGCGTAGAATTGGGCTTCAAAAGTATCGCGTTCTCCCTTGAGCTGTATCCAACTCCTTTGCAAATCTTCAAGTGATGTTGGCATGTCAGGATGTAGGAGGGTGTATGGAACCTCTCCTTCCATAACAAGCTCTTTGATCACATGAAGGATGTGAGGGTAAGGCATCATAAGACTTTGGGCGCGGGTTCGTACCCACTTGAGGTAAGTCTCGAGGGGGATGGAATTCTTGTGTCCCAAGGTCTTACTGTCCACCTTGTTGGGCATTCTCCAAGCTCGGATAAACCTTTGTCGAAGTCCTTGATCGTCGGTGTCGAAGTCAAAAACCAAGTCTGGAATCAGCATGTCATGTGGGCCATCCCTTTGGGCATGCCCAAACTGTCTCAGAGCCAAGCAGGGGTTGTAGGTAATGCCTCCCCTAATGCCAAGTAGAGGGACATTAGGGAATTCCCCACAACAATCAATGATGATAACATTTTCTCTGGATCGAGAACACCAATGAACATCTGAATGTGTAAGATTCATCAATCGTTGTAACCACCTCAAACCCTGCTCATTCTTCAAAAATGATTGGGGAAGGTAAGAAATAAACCACCTTGCTAGAAGAGGAGTACAACACATGAGAACACCTCTTTTCCTCATTGTTCGAGTGTAAAATGAGTGGAGGATATCCCCAAGCAATATAGGCACCGGGTTGCGAGCCATGAAAATCTTGACAACACTTATATCTATAAGTTGGTCAGGGTTTGGGAACAAGACCAACCCATAAATGAGAAGAGCTACAATCTCCTCAAAATCTTGTAAGTCCAAAGAATTCTAGCAGCTTTGGGCTTTCTCAAACAGAAACTTTACCAAGAAACCCTTGACACCACTTATAGTTTCCCAATGACCTATGATATCATATGGTTGCAATTGTAGGGCTTGAGCAACATCTTCGGGCTTTGGATCTCTTTTTGTACCATTGTAAGGTAGTTGATGGAGAATAGGAATCCTCAGGAGTTGAGAAAATTCCTGCAAAGTAGGCACAAGTTGGTAATCAGGAAATGTGAAGCAGTGGTGTAGGGGGTCAAAGAACTGGAAGAGAACTTTCACCATGTCTTCCTCAGTGTTGGTGTTGACTAAGTTGAGAAGACGACCATGCCTCTTGGTGAATGGATAATTCTCAGGAATCCTTGAAGCTAGCTCCTTAAGTTGAGGAGGAATTCTCACAAGGTTGACTTGGATAGTTTTCCTGCGAAGTGAATCCATTACCTACAAAACAGGAACAAAGATGAAGATCCAAATCCTTGAAATGGTTAGTGGATGCATATGATGCTTCAGGATGTCCATGATGTTATGCACAAGTATATATGTACAAAAAAATCACACAAGTTCCTAGTTTCAGGCTTGCATGGGGTTTCATAGGTAAGTACCCTCTTGAAGTTTAGTTGGCTCAACCTGTCCTATAAACAGTAACCGGGTTCTAAGGAGCTCAATATCACTGGATTATTTTCTGTGTTCATTGTTTCAGTTTAGCCACTTTACTGGAGACCGAAATATTCCAAGAAAATAACCATCAATGAGTGTAGTATCGAGTATCTACCAACTTCGGACTGCACCAAAGCCGGTCATCTCACTACCCCTAAAAAGGCCAAGTTGGTCAAGTAAAGGTTCTAAAAGTCCATTAGTGTTTCATGACATCACTCAGCGGCCCCGTATTCTCTTTGATTAACTCAAAGGCTACCGGTACCCACAAATATGTCGCACTAATATAGCTATTGCTTCAACCATGTCGGTATACCCTGCACAGTTTCCACAATGTATTGCTATTTACCTATGAATGTTTCCCAAATCCGGGTAGAGGATTCAAACCCAAACAATAGAACCAAATGTAAAGCAATCAAGTTAAGCAAGATAAGCATGTAAAGGTGATCTAAAACCCTAAGGTAACCCCACTTTTATATTATTCCCCAGCAGAGTCTCCAGTTCTGTGATGTGTTTTTGAAATTAGCAAGGATGTTTGCAAGGTTGATCAAGTAACTAGGAGCATCTACCTACCTACTCAAAAGTATTTCCTACACATTTTTAACCCTTTGACATTGTTGTTTTACCATTGTATTTGGTAAACAACCTTGTTTTTTGATGTTAAACGGGACAGGCGCGGGTCATCGTATGACTATGATAGCAATTATGCTAAGTATCTTTAGCAATTTTTTGAGGGACTAGATCATTTTGTATAGGCAACCAAGATAGCGTCATCGAGGGACTATGATCTTTTATTTTGATTTTTGTTTTGCCAAGACACCTAGCATGCATACCATGGCCATTTTAAAGGCAACAAGTGGATGAAACCCTAGGGGTGCTTGTGTGCATTGTGTTGTCATTTTCATGCATTTTTGTCTTGTGTTAGGTCAAGCTATTTGTTTGATTTTTGTTATCATACAAACCCTAATCTTTCTATCATGCATATTTAAAAGCGATAAAGTGCGTAAAAGTAAATCTACGACTATTACAACATTGATATGGGGAGGGGGGATACAAGTTTGAATAAGGGGGTATTTGCAAGAAAAATAAAACCTTAAATCAACTATTACAACCATATTGAATTCATTGTTCAAATAAATAAATAAGACAATTATTTAAATATGCAACAAAATATAAATATGTAAAATGTTTTTTTTTTTGTATTTATTTTTATATATGTAAAAATAAATTATTTAATGTATTAAAAATGAGAAAATAAAAATGATTATTTTTATTAAGGGTGGAAACCCTAGTTTGTTTTAAGAATATATATATATATATATATATATATATATATATATATATATATATATATATATATATATATATATATATATATATATATATATATATATATATATATATATATATATATATATATATATATATATATATATATATATATATATATATATATATATATATATATATATATATATATATATATATATATATTATAATATTTATTTATTCACAAGAAAATAAACGAAAATATATACAAAATGTTGAAAATGAAAATATGTGAGAAAAATAATATTTAAGTATATAAATAATAAAAATAAAAATATAATATTTTTTGTATTGTTTATGAATTTATTTTAAGAAAATAAAAGTATATATTATTTAATAACTATTTATATGTCCAAAAAAATAATAAAAATAATAAAATAAAAATGAAAATTTAAGAAAATATTTTTGGTAATTTTTTAATGTTTAGAAAAATAAAATAAAGTCAGAAATGTAAAAGAAATAGAAAAATATACAAAAATAATTTAAATGGGCCAAGGGGTGTAAACAACAAGCTAAAGGGTGGAAATAGCATGGAACAGCCAGACCCAGCCCAGATGGACTTCATCTTCAACCTCTGATCAAACAAAAACACGCGCCCTGTTCAAACCTGGAAATCCTGCATACGTGCTCAAAAGCAAAAACTTGCAACATGAAAGTTATAGAGCATAATCACACGATTCTAACCATGTAAAAAACTTAATCTAACTCTCAAAGACTTGAGAGAATTTCTCTGGCCCTAATTTCTAACCTAGTTTTTTCAGAAAGTTCATCATTCAAGTTCTCCCAGCTCAGTTAACTTAAATGAATTATATGCATATGTACAGCTCAAGGGCAATGAGGACTACATTTTTTATTCACAAACCTGAGCCTAATGATTCCTAAATAGAGAGATGAAAGTTTGAACTTTACCTGTTTCAGTCAAGCTCGAGTATGGCAATGTAGGGGTTTTCAGTGAGGCCTGAGATACTTGTGAGCTTGCTTGAAGTTCCTTTGAGCTTCCCCAATGCTTAGCTAGCTTTTAACTTGCTTGAATCTCTCTATAGAACTCAACCTACAAACTCAAAATTCAGAAATGGTGAAGTGTGTAAATGGAGTTACAGTGACTTGGGAATGGTTGGGATAGTTTAGTTAGGTTGTATGGAGTATGTTGAAACTGGTTGCAAGCAAAACGCACGAGTGGTTTGTGATTTGGAAATCAAAATGCAGAACCTGCCCTATTTTGCAAGAAAATGTGATTTTTGTGTACAAGGGTGTTTGAGAGGTTGCTAACTCGTGTTTCTGGCTTAGTGTGATATGCAAAACTTGTTTGAAATGTTTACAAGCTTTGGTTTCATTAGATTTCAAAGTTGTGGTGATTTTGCAAGTTGACTTGGTTTTGAAGAAAAGGTGAGAAGTGGCAATGTTATGTCCTGTACAATCTAGCTCCAAGCATGCTGATAGTTGGTGTACCTTCCCTGATATTTGTGGATGTTGTTTGCTGCAAAAGACTTGGTGCAATGCTCAAGAGAAACAAAATTGCAAAAGTTGTGCTTTATGTAAATGGAATTGTTGCCTTTTTGCCAAAAATGGATTAATCCTTTGTGTAATCTTCTAAAGCTCAGAACAATGCCTCTAACAAATGTGTTTGCATTCAATTTATGAGTGTGGAATGGTTTAAGGACCTGTAAACAAGTACAAACAAGGCTGGACAGAATTTGCAACTTGTAGCATAGTGAAAAATGCCATGGACCAAAGTGATATTTTTCCAAATTCAAACCTTCGATTCTCCCTAACCATAAATGATTTTGAAGAGTTCTTGGACATTTTGGAAAGCTTGTAAAATTATATACAATCCATCTTTGAAATGGATTTTGAAATTCCAATTGGAACTATGTGAAAAATTGTCATGAAGATAGGTCAAAATTTCACTAAGTTAAAAGTTTCATGGACCCTTATTCACAAAATCATAACTTGATATCCAAGCATCTTTTGGGAAAACTTTGTGAATAAAAGTTGTAGATTTTGTGTAGGACTACAACTTTCATGTTGGAAGTTTTGTTTTAATCCAATTTCATCATGGTGAAAATGTTGGGAAAAGTTGGGGAAAATTAAGAAATTTTCATAACTTAGAAATTTTCTAAGTTATGAAAATTTTCCATTTTAAATCCTAATTTTCAAAATTAGGTTTCTTGATGAACAAGTTTCATGTTTTTACACATCTTTATGAAAAATGACCCTTGGCACTTGATTTTGACCAAAAAGTCAAAGTTTGACTTTTCAGTGTACAGTTGATTTTTGATTAGTTGACTGGAAAATTCATCTGTCAATCCAATGCTTTTGAGATCTTTTGAACCATGTGATTAGGTCAAGATGTTGCCATTGAGTCCTTGAATCCATGCTTGAACCCAATTTGCTATTGGCTAGGTTAAAAATCAGAAATTGCCCTTCTGCAGTCAAAACCCTAAAAATGACCATTTTGCCCTTTTGATGATCTGATCAAATTTCTTGAGGAGTTGTGGTCCAAACTTGATAAAATGGTTCATATGAGTCTATAATGTTTATTTGGATAAAAAATTATGAGATTTGACTGTAAATTGGCCACAGTTGACTTTTTCCCTAAAACAACTGATTTCTAGGTCAATTGTCCAATTGACTGGGCAAAAATTTGATTCAAAGCTTGAAACTTGATATGGGAAATCTTATAAGTCCAACATGAAGTATGAAAGTCACATGAGGCATTGGAAGTCCAAAAATCCTTGTGCAAACTCAAACCATAATTCAGGTCAACAGTGCAAGGAGATGTCTTGAGCAGAGCAAACCCTAATTTGGTCTTGAGTCCAAAGAGTCTTGTGAGGTGAAATCTTGATAAAATGAGAGGGCAAATTTTGGGGTACAACAGTTGACCTTGCAGCTATTAGTGTATTTTGAGGCGCAAAAGTTTTCAATACGGATCCAACTCCTGTTTTACTTGCTGATATTTATTATGCACTTCTTACTCGGTACGAAAAGGGGAGGAGTACTCTAAACCGTTGCATCCCAATCTTATATTCTTGGTTCATGAATCACCTCTATAAGGAAGATTACATGATTCAAAATTTGACAAGATACAAGTAGCCTCAAAAATTAAATTCTCTTACTGCTAATTCTGTGTTGTGGTATGCGAGGAAGTTGGACATTAGAGATATCATCTATCGTTTCAGAGACTTTCTGAATGTTCCGTTGATTGGATCCCGTGGCTACATCAATTACAACCCTACCTTGTCCATACGACAACTAGGGTACCCTTTGGAGGATAAACCCTCAGATGAACAACTTCGACAACTGATCATTCATGACATGGGAAAGAACGACCAAGAATTGCTCAACAAGATCATTCGAGCTTGGAGTAGGGTTAATAAAAGAAAGGTTGAAAGAAAGAATGTTGTGGCAAAAGAGCCTTATACTCGATGGGTTTTGGATATGGTTCGAGTTGTTAAGTTACCATTTGACGTAGATCCCAAGTACAAGCCAGATGTCCCAGATTATTCGCATATGTCCTTAGAAAAAATAAAATATTTGAAGAATGCTTTGAAACAAGCTCAAAGGGAGAAAGAGGAATTGGAGCTTAACCTCCATAACTTAACTAAGAAGAAAAGATAAATGCAATGCATACTTGAATCAAAAGACCAACAAATTCAGAAAGATCGTGAGGCATTTGAGAAGGAGAGTCTTAAGTGGAAGCGTTCGACTGAAGGGTTATTGAGTGCTACTTTGAAATTGGATTCCCACAACCAACGGTTGGAGGATGCTACTAGTGAAATCGAGAGATTAAATATATGGTATGAAAAAGAAATGTAGGATAAGAAGTTGATGGAATAAGATCTGAGGGCTCATATCCAAAATTTGGCACAAGCTTCTTTAGATCAAGAAGAACAAATGAAGTATCTTACCACAAAACTCCAAGATAGCCAAGAATCAGAGGTAAGGGAATGCCTCAAAAGGATGGTGGCATAAATATCTCTTGCCAAGAAGATTGATGAATACGAGAAAGTATGTCTTGGGTTAGATAGCCTCTGAAAGGATTTCCTAATACAGTGGAAACTCTATACGGAGGCGAGGGGTGAAAAGTTGTATTGGGAAGAAAAGTATGTGAAGATCGCCAAAGCCGGGGAAGATAATCACATGATAATTCCTGGTCTCTACCGAGAATATCGATTCTACAAGAACAAGCATACAAGACTCGTCTTCTTAGCCAAAAATCCCATTGAAGACATCTCTAGGAGCTTGAGAGATGCAGAAAATATGATGGTCCCTCTTCTGAAAGATGTCGAAGACTTCCTCAAGCTTTACAGGACAATAGTCGATGGTTTCAGAGCAGTCATCCATAGACGCACTTAGAAGACTTTTTGTTTCCTTTTGATTATTTCTTTCAGCAAGTTTTAATGTTTTAAGTTTTAATATTTTTCAATATCTGGATTGTATTCTTTTTAAAGACAGTTACTATTTTAATAAAGGCATTTGTTTTCGTATCTCGTTTGTGTATTCATTTTTTAGATACTCACCAATAAAAAAGAAAAACCTAATATATATATATATATATATATATATATATATATATATATATATATATATATATATATATATATATATATATATATATATATATCCAAGTGAATAAGACATTCAAAAAAATGAAACCTTTAGCATATTTTTACGCATTCATGCATTCACGAACATCTGCATCTTATAAATTCATTAAAAAAACTCATCATTTTTCAAAACCTTCTCCAGTTAAAACCATTGGTAGAAGAAAAGCACCGCCTCTCCGACCACCATATTAGACAAGAGCCCGTCAACAGAAAATGATGGAACAGATCAAAGAGAACCAAGCGGCCTTCAAGGAGGATTTATAGCAAGTCAAGGGAAACGTTGACTCAATAAAAGGAGATATGAGTTTAGTTCTTTTGGCCTTGAAGAACATCATTGAAAGGCATGAACAAATTCCTAGGGCAGTCTTTGAAGAATTATCCCAGACCATTGGTGCATCGAGCAGTCACCAACCAAGAAGAGAACCGGAGTCAGGACCCCAAAAGTCAACTATGGCTCAACAAGAAAAAGACAAGCTGATACTGAAGAGTTTGTCCCACCTCCACCAATGGTAAGGGCGTCTCATTCCTTGTAGATTCCAATCAACAACACATACAACTACTTAGACTTGCAATATGGAGACCATGACTTAGAAGATTTCAATCCAGAACCTCAGAGGACAACCAATGTGCATGCCACTGAAAATCCCTTGGCGCTCAACCAATACAAAGCCCTTGAAGAAAGGTTAAAATCTATGAAGGGTTACGATGCTTTCGATGTCGATGCCCTCGAGATTGGTCTATTTCCTGATGTGGTGATCCCGCCAAAATTCAAAGTGCCTGACTTTGGGAAATACAAAGGGCTCACATGACCAAGGAACCATCTACACATGTATTACAAGGAGATGCATGCATACACTCAAGACCAAAAGTTGATGATCCATTGTTTCCAACACAGTTTAAGTGGGGCATCCTTGGATTGGTACATGCAATTGGAATGGGTTCATATCCAAACATGGGCAGATCTTGCTAACGCTTTCTTGAATTAGTACAAGTACAACTTGGACATGGTGCCTAACCGCATGCAACTCTAGAATTTGTCTCAGAAAAAGGAGAAATCTTTCAAGGAGTATGCTCAAAGGTGGAGAGAAATGGAAGCCCGAGTAAAACCACCACTTCTGGAGAAAGAATTAGTCGATATGTTAATGGGAACTTTACAAGGATTGTATTATGAAAATATGGTAGGAAGCGTCTCTTTCGGATTTTTTGATCTAGTAACTATTGGTGAAAGAATTGAAGCTGGAATAAAGAGTGGGAAGATACAAAGGGCATCATTTATTACCCCTTATAATGCAAAAATATATGTTCCTAACTTCTCGAAAAATAAGGAGGGAGAAATTAATGTTGTAGCCTCGCATCCAAGGGTACAACAACCATCAATAATTCCACGAGAACAACAACAGAACAAATTTGAAAGGCTTCCAAGAAAGTTTGACCCACTCCTTATGCCACCCAGTCAATTAATACAACACTTAGTCAATGCATCATTGATAGAGCTAAAACCTCTAGCTCCTCCTATCGGGGCACTTGCACCAAGGTACGATGCCAATTCCAGATGCGAGTATCATGACAATTCTCCTGGGAACACTATAGAAAAATGTTAGGACTTCAAACATAAGGTTCAAGATTTGTTGGATTCTCAGGATATCACTTTAGATAAACCTAATATCAAGTCAAATCCCATGCCTCTGCATGGCGAACCAGCAATAAATGAAATTAAAGTAGTCACCGACTTTGGGGCAGTCAGAAGAGTAAAGGCCCCAATAAATATTTTGAAGGAGTATCTGTTGGAGTGTGGGTTCCTCTTGGAACATAATAAAGCTTTTGTGAAGATGATATAAAAATTGGGGGATCAAGGGATAGTCCAATTTGGATCATACCCTAAAGAAGAATATGTAGCTGCGATAAAGGAAAGTACAAAGAAGCCATTGGTAATTCCTTGCCAAGGGCCAAACCTTAATAAGAAGACTCTTGTGATTCCATGGGGAAAATCAACAGAAGCACCAAAATTGATTCTAAAACAAACTCTGAGATTACCAGTAGTTCCCAAGACAACTATGGTAATTAGGGGACCATCTCCTACCCCTTACGAAAGTTACAAAGCAGTACCATGGAGTTATGATTCTACTGTGTACATTAATGGTTTAAAGCAAGAAAGTGACCCATCAACAAGTCAAGGACCTACAATCTCAAATATAGCAAGAACAGGGGGCATGACTCGCAGTGATCAAATATTTGGCTCCGAACCACAAAAGTAGAATTATGTTGGGGTGAAAACTAAAAATGATACGTTGGAGAAAGATAAAGGAAAAGCAGTGGTGGAGGAAAGTCAAGAACAAGAGCCTCCAAGCAAGAACTTTACCGATCAAGAGGCGGAAGAATTCTTGAAAATAATCAAGAGAAGCGATTATAGGGTGGTGGATCAACTTCATCAAACCCCAGCCAAAATTTCTATATTCTCGTTTCTCATTAATTCATAAGCGCATTGAGACTCTCTAATGAAGGTTCTGAGTTCTGCTCATGTCACAGAGAAGATTAATGTAAACTAATTTGACAATGTTTAGCAAATCTGAAATCGGGATCATATATGGGTTTTAATGACAATGAGTTTCCCCCACAAGGCCGAGCTCACAACAAAGTATTGCACATATCTATTCACATAGGCACCACAAGCCTGTCCAGGGTACTCACCGATACTGGTTCTGCCCTCAATGTGTTACCAAAATCCAGCTTAATGAAGTTAACACTAGAGGGTGTTGTTATAAGGCCAAGTTCCACGATAGTCAAAGCTTTCGAAGGTTCTCAAAGTTCAGTATTTGGACAAGTGGACCTTCTGGTCAAGATCGGCCCACATATATTTTATATCACTTTTCAAGTGATAGATATAGAGCCAGCGTATACATGTTTACTCGGAAGAGTGTGGACCCATGTAGCAGGGGCAATCACTTCAACTTTACATCAGAAAATGAAGTTCTTCATTGAAGGAAGTTTCGTTATAATCGATGGTGAAGAGGACATCTTTGTAAGTCATATAGAGTCCTACATGTATATCAGTGTTGATGAAGGTTGTATAGCAACACCATTTTGAGTCTTAGAGGTTGCTTCAATGGTAACCCTACCGGTGGAAAAAACCAAGAAACCTATTGTGACTTCGTGGAGATATTTGCAAAGAGCTGTGGAGAACGGTACCTCAAAGGGTTGGGGTAAACTCCCGAAAATACCTGAGAAGAAGAATTATTTTGGTTTGGGCTATGAATTATCAAAGGCTACTCTAAAAGGCAAAGTATGGTTTCCTCCAATCCAGGAGACCTTCATCAACAAAGGAGTAGAGCATGGAGGAAAGGTGGAAATGATATCTCACAAGAGCAACATCAAGAAGGCATCTAATTTCATCCACGAATGCGCCCCAGGCAAAGAACTCAAGAATTGGACATATGTGGAGATTCTGGAGATCTTTTTCTTATTTTTAAAAAAGAACCTGTGTCAAGCCTGAGGCATAGGGGTTTCTTGTAAGGGTCTCCCAATTTTTTTAGACAGTATTCATAATTAATAAAAGTTATATTTCACATTAAATTAAAATCCATGTATTTCTCTTGCATTTATTCTCTTATATTTAAAAATGGCAATACTTTCCTTCATATGTATTTTCCAAATTCACATACTAAGACTGCACCAAAACATGATAAATGCGTAGATCCATGCCTAAAATAACTGATAATGTTACTTCTGACATTCGATATAATTTTGATGCACTCATAAACCAAGCCGAAGAGGAAGATGATAAAGATCTTGAACTTTCTAAAGACTTGGCGAGGGAGATATAGCAAAAAGCTGACAATATACAACTATACCATGAACCTATTGAAACCATTAACCTTGGCAAAAAAGAATATCCGAAAGAGATCAAGCTATGGGGAAACATTGGAGAAAAGCGTCAAAGAAAGACTGATCAAGTTTATACATGAATATATGGATATATTTTCCTGATCTTACAAAGATATGCTAGGATTGAATGCAAACATTGTGGTGCATAGACTACCTCTCAAGGAAGGTTGCTCTCCAGTTAGGAAGAAGCTCAGAAGAACTCGTCCAGACATGTCCAAAAAGATTCGAGAAGAGGTCCTTAAATAATTTGACCTAGGGTTCTTAGCGGTAGTGGATTATCCACCTTGGATAGCTAACATCGTTCCAGTACCCAAGAAGGATGGCAAAGTACGCATGTGTGTAGATTATCAGGATCTGAACAAAGCAAGTCCTAAAGACGATTTCTCGTTGCCTCACATAGATGTTATGGTGGATAATACAACTCAAGCTTCCGTATTCTCATTCATGGACGGTTTCTTAGTCTATAATCAAATCAAAATGACACCCAAAGATATGGAAAAAAAACTACCTTCATGACTCCTTGGGGCACTTTTTGTTATAAGGTAATGTTGTTTGGTCTAAAGAACACAGAGGAAACTTATCAATGGTTTATGGTAACACTATTCCATGATATGATTCACAAAGAGGTTGAGGTGTACGTAGATGATATGATTGCCAAATCTCATATGGGGGAGGATCACATCATACATTTATAAAATCTATTTGAGCGTCTGTGAAGGCTCAAACTAAGGTTAAACCCAAACAAGTGTATATTTGGTGTCAGATCAGGCAAGTTACTGAGTTTTATTGTAAGTTAGTGTGGTATTGAGGTAGACCCCGACAAGGTAAAAGCTATACAACAAATGCCAGCTTCAAGGATGGAGAAAGAAGTTCGGGGTTTCTTAGAACGATTGAGTTACATTTCAAGGTTCATATCGCACCTAACTGCTACATGCAAGCCTATATTCAAATTACTGCGAAAAGATCAGACAATGGTATGGAATAATGATTTCCAGACAGCTTTCAAGAAAATAAAGCAATATTTACAAGAGCCACCAATCTTGATGCCTCCAGTTCCTGGAAGACCGCTCATCATGTATCTAATAGTTCTTGAAGGGTCAATGGGATGTGTATTGGGACAACATAACAAAACGGGTATAAAAGAGCATGCAATCTACTACCTCAACAAAAAATTCACCGACTATGAAACCATGTACTTACTTATCGATAAGACTTATTGTGCGTTGGCTTGGGCTACTAAAATACTGAGGCAATATATGTTAACTCACACCATATGGTTAATATCAAGAATGGATCCTTTAAAGTATGTGTTCGAAAAACCAGCTCTTACAGGAAGGACTTCCTGATGGCAGATGTTACTATCAGAATATGACACCCAATACATTACATAAAATACCATTAAGGGTAGTATACTAGCCGACCATCTAGCTCATCAGCCACTACCAGAATATCAACCAATGAAGTTCGACTTTCCAGACAAAGATGTCATGGTTATAGGTTACTATGAAATACCAGGGCCTAATGAAGGACATGAACCAGGGGCATGTTAGACACTCATGTTTGACGGGGCTTTAAATGCACTAGGGCACGGCATTAGTGCAATTTTGACTTCTCTGGAGAATTTTCATAAACCTTATACTGCAAGGTTATGTTTTGACTGCACCAATAGTATCGTTGAATACAAAGCTCGTATCTTGGGTCTGGAAGCTGCTATCGATATAAGAATCAAACATCTCGAAGTAATTGGAGACTCCACACTAGTCATAAACTAAGTCAACGGCGAATGGGACATTAAACATCTCAGATTAACTCCATATCGGGATCATGTTTTGGAGCTAGCTATGGAATTCACTGAGATTACCTTCAGTCATAACCCACGAGAAGAAAATCAGATGGTTGGAGCCTTGGCAACTCTATCATCCATGTTCAAAGTAACTTGGCCAAACCACGAGCCGTGTGTTACAATAAGACATTTTAAAGAACATGTACATTGCCTTGCTATTGAAGAGGGACTGGATAACAAGCCTTGGTTCCATGACATCAAGAGGTACCTTGAGAAACAAGAATATACAGAAAATGCCTTTATCATTGACAAGCGAACTCTACGGAAGCTAGCCTTAAATTCTTTCTGAGTGGTGACATGTTATACAAAAGAACTATGATATGGTGTTACTCAAGTGTGTGGAGAAACGGTAAGCAGATACACTTATGAGAGAAATCCATGAAGGTGCTTTCGAAACACATACAAATGGACATGCCATGGCTAGAAAAATCCTACGAGCAAGCTATTATTGGCTAACAATGGAATCTGACTACTACCATTATACAAAGACATGTCATAAATGCCAAATCTATGCTGACAAAATGAATGTGCCACCAACTCCTCTGAATGTCATGAGTTCTCCTTGGCCATTTTCGATGTGTGGAATGATATGATAGGCATGATCAAATCGGAGGAATCTAACTGACATTGGTTCATACTAGTTTCCATTGATTACTTCACCAAATGGGTAGAAGTGGCATCCTACGCAAATGTGATAAGTTAAGTGGTTACTCGATTCATCAAGTAGAATCTCATATGAAGATATGGGGTCCCAAGCAGAATCATTACAAACAACAATTCCAATTTGAACAACAAAATGATGAAGGAATTATACGATAATTTCAATATCGAGCATCATAATTCCTTACCATATCGACCCAAGATGAACTGGGCCATTGAAGCTTCCAATAAGAACATCAAGAAAATCATTTAGAAAATGGTAAAGACATATAAAGATTGGCATGAGACAGGTGCAACTCCTTTCTCTCTGGTATATGGCATGGAGGCAGTACTCCCAGTTGAAGTAGAAATTCTGTTACTTTGAGTTCTAATGGAAATAAGGCTTGAAGAAGCAGAGTGGGTTCAGACGCGACTTGATCAGCTTAACCTCGTTGAAGAAAAGCTCTTTACAACTTTATACCATAGTCAGTTATATCAAAATTAGATGAAGAAAGCATTCGACAAAAAAGTTCATCCTCGAGTGTTCAAATAAGAGGATCTGGCGCTCAAGCGGATTTTGCTACCTCGCCTTGATTCACGTGGTAAATAGACACCCAACTACAAAGGTCCATATGTGGTAAAAACGGCATTCTCCGGTGGTGGTCTCATCCTCACAACAACAGATGGGGAAGAACTACCACATCCAGTATATTCAGATGTAGTCAAAAAATATTGTATAAAAAGGCTCTCTAAGTTCAACAGATTGACCAATTGTCCAATTGATTCAAGCATTATCCAAACCAAATTGCCATTTTGGAAAGAAAGTAACCATTCCATTCTAGTAAAGTTGCTTTAATCACAAAGTCAACTTGTCTTGAGCATTAAACTTGTTCTTTCTCCACAAGCATCCCCTACACAATAAGAACAAGCATGTTTAAAGGTTACAACCACCCTACAAGCTTTGTACTTCACATTGGAACAAGATGTTTCAAGATTGCTTCAAAAACAAGAAAAAATCCCATAACTTGTGCTTTTGTGATTCTGACCATCTCAAGTATCCAAACCTTTTCCTTTATATCAAGACACTCTTATACAACTTAACACACAATTTTACAAGCTCTCAAACTCCATCAAACTCCCCAAAACCAAAAATTGCCATACAAGCACAAAAACTTGTTATTTTTGAATCTAATCTCCAAATCCCCTCATGCGTTTCTTGGCCAAACCATCCACAAATTTCTAATACACATATCGAAGCTATCCCAGTCCTTGTTTCATGATTTTAATCACATTTCCATCATCCACCATTTTCGAAACTCAAGCTTACAGCTTGACTTGAGCAGGGAGCTTCAGCCATCCTCAAGGCAAAGTAAGACTTGCAACACATTCAGGGAGGTCCAGGAAAGCTAACCTGATCATCTTCACTCTTCAAAACTTGCTCAAAGTCCATATTCAAATCCAACTGCAAGAGGTAAGTTTTTAAACTTCAATATCTTGATACAAGCATCCTTTGTGCTTACATTCTGAAGTAAAAATGTAGATATTATTGCACTCAAGCTGACCATATCCCTAGTTTGCATTTTACTTGCTTATGCTTGGATAATTTTGCTTCTGACCAAATAGGGCACGCGTTTGGTATCAAACAAAATTAAGTTTAACCTTTGATTTTTAGCTTAATTAAATTATATGGTTAAATTGATGATGAAATTTCGAGCAAGTTTCATGTTTGTACTTTTCAAAATGGTCAAGAAATGAGAAAGTTACAGGGTTAACAATGGTGGATATGATGCACTGCGCACGCATGAAGGAGAAAGAAGATGATTTCAAATATTTAGGGCAGGATTTATGTTATATATTTATTGTTATGTACAAGTTAATAGATGTATCACCACCCCCAATGATTAAAGTGTGCGCCTGTCACCTTTAGGACCAGGGTTCGAGCCCCAGCGTCCGTTTTGCCATTTTTTTCATATTTTCTGTTTTCTCTCTTTTTTGTTTGCAACAGGTGTTGGGCTTTCCTCTTTTTGGGCCTTTATTTTTGCCGACTCCCCCCTGATTATGTTTATACCCCTGGCCCTTTTATTTTTCTTTTTTCTTTTTCTTTTTCTTTATTTTATTTTCATATTATTATTATTATTATTATTATTATTATTATTATTATTATTATTATTATTATTATTATTATTATTATTATTATTATTACTATTATTATCATTATTATTTTTATTAATAAAAATCCAAAAATATGTTTTATTTATTTACATATTTAAAAATGTTCATAAAACAAAAGATTAAAATATTTTCTTTTAACAAATTAATTCTTTTTTTAACAATAATTAATGTTTAGACTTAGGTTAATTTTTACATTATTTTCTTGTAAGTTAAAATTAATTTAGAACTTAGGTTTCTTTTTAATTAATCCATTTTCATGTTATTTTCATTATTTAAAACTTTTTTTCATAAAAAACCCTAAAAAATACTTTTAATTTAAATGCTTTCTTTATTAGTTTTATTTAATTTTTTAACTAATCTTTTTTAACTAGGTTTAGATTAAATCCCCTTTCATAAAAATTCAAACAAAAATCATGTTTCTTTTCCATTTTCATTTGTACATTATTATTTATTTAATTCTTGTACATTTATTCAATATGGTTGTAATAGTTAATTAGATTTAATTTTCTTATAAAATCCCCATTTGTAAATTTGTATACCCCCTCCCCCAATGATGTAATAGCTTAGTATTTTTATTTTCCACAATTTAATGCTTTATATAAATGCTAGTAACTTAGGGTTTGTATGGAAAGATAAAATCAACAAGTTAGCAAACCCTACTTCAAGACCAAACAACGCATGTAAATCAACACACTTACACACTTGCACCCTTAGGGTAATTCCACTTTATTGCCTTACAAAAATGTCCATGTTATGCATGTGGGATATCTTAGCAAAGCAATCAAAAAATACAAGATCATAGTCCCTCGATGACACTATCAAATGTTGTCTTTCAAAATGATCTTAGTCCCTCAAAGAGAATTGCTAAGTTATTTCACAACATTGTTATCATGGCTATACGATGACCCACGCCCATCCCTTTACATCCAAAGATAGGGCTTCTTACCAAATCAACGGTAAGATAGAAATATCATAGGAAAGGAAGAAATGAACTAAGACTTTTGAGTAGGTAGATTGTTCTTAGTTGCTTGCTGAATTTCAAATCAAACACTCTTGCTTATTTTCAAAACAAACACCAACACTTTCAAAAACACTTTCAAAAACACTTTCAAAACATCTTCCAAACTTGAAACATTTTCAAAAGCTCAACACTTTGTATACGTTCTTACGAACGAGAACTATTACAAAGTTTTCCGAAACGATGGCGCTTTTTCAAAATACTTTCAAAAACCACACAAAGCACATTTTCAAACAAAAGCAAGTGATCTAGCAAGAAACTAAGAGCCCATAGATAACTATGGATAAAAGGGTGCTACCACCATCCCTTTCCATAATCTACCCCCCGAACTCAAGAAACAATTTCAAAGGTTTTTCCTGTTCTTTTCAGCATTTCCTTTTGGATAAAAGAAAAGTCTGTGGCGACTCTTGCTAACCGCAACATTTACGATAAAATGCAAAATACCCAAGTTAGTTCTCCCACCGTATCACAGAACTGGCGACTCTATTGGGGAAAAACTTAAATGTGGGGTTACCTTAGGGCTAGATCACCTTTACTTGCTTTCATTGTTTGACTTGTATGCTTTACATTTTGGTTCTTTGTTTGGGCTTAAATCCTCTACCCGGATTTGGGATACCTTATAGGTAAGTAGCAATACCTTGTGGAAACTGTGCGGGGTATACCGACATGGTCTAAGCAATAGCTACGTTAGTGTGACATATTTGTGGGTACCAGTATCCCTTGAGTAGTCAAGGAGAATACGAGACCGCTGAGTGATGTCATCAAGCACTAACTAACTTTTAGAACCTTTATTTGACCAACTTGGCCATTAGGACATAGTGAGATGACCGGCTTTGGTGCAGTTCGAAGTTGGTAGATACTCGATACTACACTCATTGAGGTTTAGCTTTTTGGGATATTTAGGTCGCCGTGAAAGAGGCTTGTACTGAAACAATGCCTGAGAAGACAGACAAGTGATATTGGGATCCTTTAGAACCCGGTTACTATTTTTAGGACAGGTTTGAGCCAACTAAACTTCAAGAGGGTACTTACCTATGAGACTCCATGCAAGCCTAAAACTAATGACTTGTTTGCCTTGTTTGTATATATTTACTTGTACATAACATCATACTCATTCTCACTAACCATTTCAAGGATTATTGGGATTTATTTTTGTACTGTTTTGTAGGATATGGCTTCTATCCGCAAGAAAAACTATCCAAGTCAATCTCGTAAGGATTCATCTTCAACTCAAAGAGTTAGCATCAAGAGTCCCTGAGAATTATCCATTCACCGAAAGACATGGTCGCCTCCTAAACTTGGTTACCTCTAATACTGATGAAGATATGATGAAGGTGCTTTTCCAATTCTTTGATCCTCTACACCATTGCTTCACTTTTCCTGATTATCAACTTGTGCCAACTTTGGAAGAATTCTCCCAACTCTTGAGGATTCCCATTCTCAATCAACTACCCTTCAACAGCATGGAAAGATATCCAAAACCTGAAGAGATTGCTCCAGCCCTACACTTGCAACAATCTGATGTCACAACTAATTGGGAAATAAGGAGTGGTGTCAAAGGTTTATTGGCCAAGTTCTTGTTTGAGAAAGCTCAAGATTGTTGGAACTCCTTGGACTTACAAGATTTTGAGGAAATTGTGGCCCTTCTCATCTATGGGATGGTTTTGTTTCCAAATCCTGACCAACTCATAGATGTAAATGCCGTCAAAATCTTCATGTCCCGTAACTCGGTGCCTACCTTGTTAGGAGATATCCTTCATTCATTTCATTCTCGTACTATGAGAAAGAGAGGGATCCTCATGTGTTGCACTCCTCTCTTGGAAAGATGGTTTATTTTGCATCTTCCCTGATATGTGTTGAAGAATGAACAAGGTTCAAGGTGGTCCCATAGGTTGATGATGCTCAGACATTTAGATGTTCATTGGTGTTCCTGATCCTTGGAGAATGTTACTATCATCGACCATTATGGAGAATTCCCTAATGTCCCCTTGCTTGGAATTAGAGGAGCTATCACTTACAACCCCTTCTTAGCCTTACGATAGTTTGGTTATGCCCGAAGGGATGGTCCACATGAGATGCTTATCCAAGGAGTGGTATTTGACTACGAGAGAAACGATCAAAGCTATCGTCAGAGGTTTATCCGAGCTTGGAGGATGGTAAGCAAAGTGGATAGTAAGACACTGGGACACAAGAATTCCATTCCCCTCGAGCCTTACCTTAAGTGGGTGCGAGCTCGTGCTCAAAAACTTGTGATGCCTTATCCTTCCATATTACCAGTTATCATGGAACCTATGGTTGAAGGAGATATCCCGTACACCATCCTCCATCCCGACATGCCTACCTCTCTCGATGACTTGCAAAAAGGATGGATACAGCTTAAGGAAGAACGATATACTTTCGAGGCTCAATTCTATGCTAGTGAGAAGAGGGTCTTGGAGCTTATGAAGCAGCTATAAGAAGAGCAAAGTGTGAACGCCTACCTTGCGCCGAAGAGGATGCGTTCAATTTTTTTATCTTAGGAAGTTATTTTGTAAGCCCAAGAGGCATAATGTAATCCTTTTTGAAGTGATTAATGAAAAATTGACGTTTGTTCACTCTTTTGTCTATAAAAATTTAAATTTCAGTAATCCTTGAAATCATTTGCATATACATCCTCCATGCATCATAACATGACAAGGGTTTTTTCACATAATAGGTTTCCTTATCTTTCTGCTGTTTATTTCAGCAAGATGGATCTAGAGAAAACTGTGAAGGATCTCCAGGAACAAAACTCTCAATTCCAAGAAACTCTAATGGCCCTAGTCAAGGGGCAGCAATACATGATGGCATTGTTGGAAGTTAGGAAGAAGCCCAAGAAGAAAGCTCTACTCAACTTGGGTAGAAGATTCAAGGATATAGTCCGTCAGATCCAAGTAGGAGAAGACTTATATGAAGAGGACGAGAACCAGATTAGTGAGGTCAAGAGTACTCAGGTTGATTGTGTTAATGATCAAGCATCTGATGATGATTATTTCGATGAGCAGTATCCACCCGCAGATATCAAATACAAGCAGTTAGAAGACAGATTCAAATCTGTTGAAATCCAAGCCGTCCCCGGTTTAGATTTTGATGATTTAGGTTTGATATCTGGAGTAGTCATTCCCCACAAATTCAAAATACCAATCTTCACAAAGTACGATGGAGTTTCTTGTCTAAATCTCCACCTGAAATCTTATGTGCGCAAGATACAGCCGCACACTGCTGATAAGAAACTCTGGGTTCACTTTTTCCAAGAGAGCTTGGCCAGAATGCAACTTGAATGGTTTTATCAATTAGATGGTTCCCATATCAATACTTGGGAGGATTTAGCTACCGCCTTCTACCATCAGTATTAGTATAACACCGACTTGGCGCCAACGAGGGTTCAATTACAAGATATGACTATGGGAAAGAATGAAGGATTTAAAGAATATGTACAAAAGTGGAGAGACCTTGCCAGTAGGGTTCAACCACCCTTGACTGATAGGGAGCACATTGACATGTTCATGGGCACTCTATCTGGTCCTTTCTTTAATCTGTTGGTTGGCTATTTTTCTTCTGGTTTCACCGAGCTAATCTTAAACGGTGAAAGAGTTGAAAGTGGCATCAAAAGTGGGAAGATCTCTGTGGCATCTACCTCCACTTCCAATCCTATCAAGAAACCTTTTGCTACAAAGAAGGAAATCAATGTTGTGTATGGGGCAAGGGCCCATACCAAGAAGAATGAACATCCGTCTATTAATGATGTTTGAATCTCCAATCCAACTCCTTCTCTAAGACCATTTGCAAATCAACAACATTTTGAAACCCCGAGAAGACAATTTACGAGGTTAGGCATGTCATTGTCTCAATCCTTACAACATTTGCTCAAGTCTAATTTGGTGACATTGCGCGACCCTCCTGCCAACCCTGATACCTCTTCGCCAAAGTATAATCCGAACGCTAAATGTGCTTACCACTCAAGCAGCCCCGAGCACGAGACTGACCAATGATAGGCCTTGAAGAACAAAATCCAGGATTTGATTGATAATAAGACTATTGAGTTTGATCCTCCTCTAACTCCGAATGTAATCACCGCTCCAATGCCGAAGCATGACAAGGGTGTTAATGTTGTTGAAGATACAATTTCTGTTTCCTCAGTTGAAAAATTGACTACTCCGCTGAATATTATAAAAAAGAACCTGTTGAAATTTGGGACCTTCCCTGGCTGTGTAAAAGACTGTGTTTGTTGTGCCCAATAACTCAATGGATGTGAAGGGCTGAAGAAAGGCATATAACACCTGATGGATAGCCACAAAATTCTATTCGAGAAAACCCCACTTGCCAAAAGTTTGACTAACAAATGTGAAGACCTCTCCATTATTACCATCTCAAACAAGCCTCTTAGGATCACCTCCAAAGTTCCTATTAGGATTTCAAATGAACCCACTATTTCTCCCTTAATAATTATCAATCCCAGACCAATTCCATACTCTTCAAACAAGGCAGTACCATGTAATTATGGTGTTGAGGTGTTCTATCATAGGATTAAATAAGACGCTTGGATCGAAGAAAAAAAATATGACAATGTTGGTAACATAGCTGGCTCAAGCAAAGTAACCAGAACTGGGAGAACATTTTCACCCAATATCTTGCCACCAGTTGTTACAAAGGCGCTCATCCGCATTACTGCTGCCAAGCCAAGTACCGATACAAGAGGGAAGGAGAAGGTTGTTGAGCCTGATGTGATTGAAATACCCGCAAAGGACGTTGCTGATGAAGAACCCTCCGCTCGTGAGATGGATGAGATCTTGAAGATAATAAAAAGGAGCGACTTCAAGATTGTGGAATAGTTGGGGCTGTAACGCCCATAATTTAATTAATTATTTAATTAAATTATTTTTGGAATAATTAATGTGTTGTGATTAGTTGGAATTAATTATTTTATTAAGTTGTGGAATAATATTAGAATAATGATATTATTTGATGTGGGCTTGTTTTAAAGGAATAGAAGTAGTAAAAAGGGGGTGTAGTAGTCTTAAGGCCATTAAGGAATAAAGAGAATAATAGGGTTATTTTATTATTATAGAAATAATAAGAAAGAAGAAGCAGTAAGAGAGAAAGAATAAGGATTAGAAGAAGAGAAAGAACATAAAAGTTGTTGGAAAGGAGGAAAAGAGGAAGAACGGAAATTCAACCGAAAAAGTTATAGAGCAACCTTCAATCCAAGATAAGGGTGGGGTTCTGACTCTACAATAGGGTTTATGATGATTGGTTTATGGCATTAGATGTGAAAATGTTTTCTTGTTAATGATTGAATTATATGTTGTTGTATGATGAGAATCATTGATTGAAAGATGAATAATGATGCCCTAATGATGTATATTTGATGTAGAATTATAGGATAATTATAATTGATGATTATCCATGAATAGAAGATGCTTTTAGGGCCTAAAGTATGGAAACCGTAGTGAAAACACAGTGAAATCGCAGAAAATATTTGTGACAGAACAGTATGTGTCGGCCCCAAAAGCCATGCGTCGATGCATGAAGGCTTTTAGACTCGGGATGAGTCGATACGAAGGAGTCATGTGTCGATACATGAAGACTTTTAGACTCGGGATGAGTCGATACATGAAGACTTTTAGACTCGGGATGAGTCGATACGTAGGAGCATGTATCAATACATGCAGTGTTGCAGACTCAGTATGAGTCGATACAAGAGAGTATGTGTCGACTCATGTAGCGTGTTAAGTCCAGTACGCATCGACCTAAGACTTTACGCATCGATCCATGTTGTCTGGTTTTTGGCAGAATCATTTGGAAAAGGCTGTAACTTGAGTTTTCGGACTCTATTTGAGGTGTCGTTCAAAGTGTTGAATAGCTAACGCGATGAACTTCATTCTTAAGGATTAAAATGAAGAATAGGAAGGATAACCCTAGTATCCAAATTAGGATTAGAGTTAGTTCTCGCGTTAATCGCTATGTTGATTTTGTGAAGAATGAGTAGGATGAGATGATTATAGATTACTGTTTGGTTTGTAACAGTAGGATTAATGATGATAATGATGTAGTATTACAGAATGAATAATATGTAGAGGTTCGGTAATTTATAAGTAAGCCTTAGATGATTAATTAATTATAGGCAATATCATGTTGTAGGCCTATGGCTAACATTGCGAGATTGACGATATACTGTTGTATTGTTGTACGGCTGAGTTGTTGATGATAAATGATGTTTGATGAACTATGATGTATAAATGACGTTTGATGAATTATGATGTATGAATGATGTTTGACGAATTATGATGATAAAGGATGTTGATGAACGATGTTGATGAAAGATGTTGAGATGCCTCTAATAATTGGTAGTTATTAAGATGTAGGCTTCTGGCCAACGATGATGTTGTGTTGAAATGTTGTTAATTATGGTGTTGTCATTACATTCATGATGGTGTCGCATACATTTCATTTCAAGATGGAGCTTATGCTCGTTAAGATGGCCTGTATTGGCGAATATTAAGATGAAGGCTTATGCCTTGTTGATGCCTCTATTTATTGGAAGATTTTTAAGATGGGAGTTCTTCTCCAATGGTACCACATGCATTAGCATAGTATTGAGTCGCATTATATGGTTGCATAAAGAAGTTGTGCATTGATGCGGTGAATGTGTATTATTGTTGGTATTCTGTTGCGATTATTGTTCTTTATAAGATGAGAAGTGGTGGTGTTATGTGATCTAATTTAATATATTAATTATCATACGTTTTATTATATTGTTAGATATCTTACCCCTTCTGTTTGAATGTTACCCTTACGTTGGTAATGTGCTGGTAATCGAGAGTGAAGGTTGTATACCTTCAGTAGTTCAAGTTGGTGTCATCACTCTGATATGTAACACTCGGGGGGATGAACGCTTGTTGCTTTTGATTGTTGATTATTTCTGTTGTTGAATTTTAATTTGATTGTTGTTAAGTATGTGTTATTTTGAAGTTGCTGTAACGATGGATAAAAATGTTATTAAGAATTCTGCTGCATAGATGTTTAAATTGTTTAATTAAGAGATTAAATTATTATGATGATGGTTCATCCGAAGTTTTAAAGTGTTATGTATCCACGTTGAATGAAATATGTTTTGAAAGTTGAATTTGTGGCATCATGATTCGTTTGCTTGAATGATTATAACTCTGATTTGCATTTATAATTGTCGGGTAGAATTGGGGTGTTACAGGGGCAAACCCCTTCTAAGATTTCGATGTTTTCATTACTACTCTGTTCCGATGTCCATGCTCGTACATTAATCAAATTTCTGAAAAGGCTCATGTCCCCCATGAGACAACAACGGACCAATTTGAGAATTGCGTGGCTAGCCTGGAGGTTGATAATGGCTTGGGGTTTTCAGAAGCTGACCTAACACCGTTAAGGAAGAACCACAATAAAGCTCTAGATGTTTTTGTCGAGTGCAAAGGGAACACCTTAGCACATGTTCTAGTCGACACTGGTTCTTCTCTGAATGTATTACCCAAGGGGGTGTCAGACCATCTAGACTGTGAAGGTTTAGTCTTGAAGCCAAGTGAAAACATTGTAAGGGAATTTGATGGATCAAAGAGGACAGTTCATGGGGAAGTAGATCTTCCAATAAAAGTGGGCTCCCAAATCTTCAACTCCACCTTCTACACTATGGACATCCTTCCTGCCTATTCTTGTTTGTTGGGTCGCCCGTGGATCCATAAAGTTGGGGTAGTAACCTCAACTCTCCATCAGAAACTCAAACATCCAGTCAAGGGAAGAATCGTCGCTGTCTGTGGTGAGGAAGAGTTTATGGTGAGCCACCTTAACTCTTTCAAGTACATAGAGATGGATGGAGAATTCATTGAGACCCCATGTCAAGCCTTTGAGGTTGTACCACCAATGGTTGCTGCTACCAAATGTTCCTCTAATGAGTCCAAAGCTGCTAAGGTCGTGCTGAAGATGGTTTCAGTCAAAGATGCTCACGCGGAAATTGAAGAAGGAAGTTGTGATACTTGGGGGAAACTCCTTGATATCCCATTCAAAGCGGAAAAGTTTGGTTTGGGATTCACCGTCAAAGCTCAGAAGAAAGTGAGGCGTGCTCGTGCTGGAAAGCCACCTCTCTGCATTGGAAGCCATGAAGTCAACAATATGGTTGATTCGGATGAAGAAGCTGCATTTGAAGATTTGGTGTATCCAACTACAACGGAGCTGAAGAATTGGCATGCAAAGGACTTTGTGCCCATCTCCTTCATTGAGGAGTAATCGACTTGTTATTACTTTTCTTTCAATTCAAGAACATTTTGTCTGTAATATTTAACAATGACTTTTAAGCCATGTGCCTGGCCCGGAGCACTTTGGTCCATTTGTCAAGGGTTTTATTTATGTTCATATAATCATATGATCATTCAGTACATTGGACTCTTTTGCATTCAAATATTTGTGTTCATTATCTTTCTTTTCGTTCAAATATATTTTCAAAAATATCCATGTATCTTACATGCACACACGCACATTCTTGCAGGTCCTCGTCCACTCTAGATCCTATTGCCATTGACTCTACTATTACCGACTATGACTTTGAATGCCCAATCAACCAAGCCAAAGACAAAGTCGAGGTAGATTGTAAATACATGGAGAACTAGCCAGACTTCTATTACAAGAGGAAAAAGTTATTCAGCCGCACGAAGAGTCAATTGAAGTCGTCAATCTGGGTACTGAGGCAGATAAGAAGGAAGTCAAGATCGGCGCTAACTTAGAAGACAATGTCAAGAGAAGGTTGGTTCAGATGTTGCATGATTATATGGAAGTATTTGCTTGGTCTTATGAAGATATGCATGGGTTAGATACTGACATCGTAGTTCATCGTCTGCCGACAAAAGAAGAATGTCCTCCTGTCAAACAAAAGGTTCGTCGCATGAGGCCTGATATGTATGAAAAGATAAAAGTTGAAGTGATGAAACAATTTGATGCAGGGTTCGTAGCTGTGACATCGTATCCCCAATGGGTTGCTAATGTGGTGCCAGTGCCGAAGAAAGACGGAAAGGTTCTCATGTACGTAGACTATAGGGATCTGAATAGGGCAAGTCCCAAGGATGACCTCCCTCTACCACACATTGACGTCTTAGTTGAAAACATTGCTCAGCATAAAGTCTTCTCTTTTATGGACGGTTTCTCCAGCTATAATCAGATAAGGATGGCTCCCGAAGACATGGAGAAGACTACTTTTGTTATGCAATATGGCACCTTTTACTACAAGGTCATGCCATTCGGATTGAAGAATGCAGGGGCAACATATCAAAGGGATATGGTAGCTTTATTTCATGATATGATTCATCATGAGATAGAGGTATATGTGGATGATATGATTTCCAGATCACAAACTGAAGAAGAACATCTCGATCACCTGTACAAACTATTCGAAAGGCTGAAAAAGTAAAAGCTGAGATTAAACCCTAACAAGTTCACGTTTGGAGTACGATCTGGAAAGCTTCTAGGTTTTGTTCTCAGCAATAAAGGCATTGAAGTTGATCCTGCCAAGGTGAAGGTTATCCAAGAAATGCCAGTCCCTCATTCTGAAAAGGAAGTTAGAGGATTCTTGGGGCGTCTCAATTACATTGCTCGCTTCATATCACACTTGACTCCTACTTGTGAGCAAATCTTCAAACTCTTGAAGGAAGATCAGGTAGTCAGATGGAATGATGAATGCCAAGCTTCCTTCGACAAAATCAAAGAATATCTACAAGAACCTCCTATTCTCATGCCTCCAATTTAAGGAAGACCCTTGATCATGTACTTGACAGTACTAGAGAATTCTATGGGGTGTGTTTTGGGCTAACATGATGAGTCTGGCCGAAAAGAGCATGCTATTTATTACCTGAGCAAAAAGTTTACCAACTGCGAAATCAGATATTCACTTCTCGAGAAAACTTGCTGCGTTCTAGCATAGGCTGCTCGCCGGCTGAGACAGTACATGTTGACTCATACTACTCTGTTGATTTCAAGATGGACCCAATCAAGTACATTTTCGAGAAACCTACCCTTTTCGGACGGATAGCCAGATGGAAAATGATCTTAACTGAGTACGACATTCAATACACTACACAAAAGGCCATCAAAGGAAGCGTACTAGCAGATCATTTGGCCCATCAAGCTATGGATGATTATTAGTCTATGAACTTTGACTTCCCTGACGAGAACATCATGCTGGTAACCGATTGTGCGAAACTTGGACTGTGTGACGGACCTGAACAAGGATCCAGATGGACTATGGTCTTCGATGGGGCTTCTAATGCCTTGGGCAACAGATTGGTGTTGTGATCATCTCTCCTGAAGGTTTCCACACTCCTTTCACTGCCAGACTTTGCTTCGATTGTACGAACAACATGGCCGAATACGAATCATGCGTCCTGGGTCTGAAAGCTGCTATTGACTTGAGGATCAAGCATTTGAATGTGTTTAGGGATTCCGCTCTAGTGATTAGCCAAGTAAAAGTAGATTGGGACACTAAGCACCCTAGTCTCATCCCTTACAAGGAACTTGTGTTATCCCTGATTCCCTACTTCGAAGAGGTCACTTTTGAGCATTTCCTTAGGGAAGAAAATCAGTTGGTTGACGCTTTGATGACCATGTCTTCAATGTTTAAGGTCAGATGGGATAACGAGGCCCCTATGATTACAATTGAGAGATTCGACGAACCTGCACATTGTTGTGAGCTTGACACTGATGCGGAAAAGCCATGGTACCATGAGGTGATGAGATATCTTGAAGCACAAGAGTATCCAGAGGGAGAATCCATCAATGACAGAAAGTTCTTACGAAGATTTTCAGCCAAATTTTTCCTAAGCAACGGAATATTGTACAAGCGCAACCATGACTCTACTCTACTCCGATGTATGGAAAAGAAGGAGGCAGAGGAAATCATGTAAGACATGCACGATGGACTCTTTGGTACACACTCAAGTGGACATACGATGGCCAAGAAGATCTTGAGAGCTGGTTACTATTGGTCAGCAATGGAGATTGATTGCCATCAACACTCTAGGACTTGTCACAAATGCCAAATCTATGCTGACAAGGTCCATGTGCCTCCTATCCCTCTGAACGTCATGACCGCTCCGTGGCCATTTGCAATGTGGGCATTAATATGATTGGAGAAATCAAGCCCACCGCTTCCAACGAACATCGCTTCATTCTTGTCGCTATCGACTATTTCACCAAATGGGTTGAAGCTGCCTCGTTTGCCTCAGTCACCAAGAATGTAGTAGCCAGATTCATCAAACACAACCTCATTTGCCGCTATGGTATCCCCGAAAGGATTATCACCGACAATGGGACTAACCTCAATAATGCTATAATTACTGAACTTTGCACTCAGTTTAAGATCAAGCATCACAATTCTTCTCCATATAGACCTAAAATGAATGGCGCAGTCGAAGAGGCCAACAAAAACATCAAGAAGATTGTGCAGAAAATGGTGGTAACCTATAAGGATTAGCATGAGATGTTACCGTTTGCTCTACATGGCTACCACACTTCAGATAAAACATCAACTGGGGCACCTCCCTTTTCTCTAGTCTATGGCATGGAAGCTGTTTTCCCATTGGAAGTTCAGATTCCCTTACTAAGGATTATGACTGAAGCAAGCTTAGGTGAAGACGAATGGATTCAGACAAGATTGGATCAGTTGAACTTGATCGACGAAAAATGACGGGCTGCTGTCTGTCATGATCTGACGTACCAAAAACGTATGATCAAGGCTTTCAACAAAAAGATTAAGCCTCGAGTATATCAAGTTGGTGACTTAGTGATAAATCACATCATTCTTCCACAAGGCGACCCCAGAGGAAAATGGACTCCCACCTACGAAGGGCCATTTGTTGTCAAGAGAGTGTTCTCTGGAGGTGCCATGATGCTGACTACCATGGATGGTGAAGACTTCCCACATTCTATAAACGCGAACATAGTTAAAAAATACTACACATAAAAGGCCCGCTAGGTTGACACACCTAGGAAAAATAAGGGCATCCTGGCAAACCAAAAGGTTTGGGCAAAAATTAGGGATATATGCAAAAGATTGTACACCCGGAAAGTTGAAAACCCGAAAGGGCGACTTGGGCAAAAATGGGTATTCTGGTGGGCTGAAAACCCGAAAGGGCAGTCCAGGCAAAAGTTAAGGATTGAAAGCATATGACTATGTCCCATGGATTCACCACAATCAACTTTATCACGGAGGTCCAAGTTAAAATGGTCCAAGATCAATCCAATCAATTTCTGTCAACGGCAAGGGGCACTCGAAGACATTAGGGCAATAGCAGAGTTGGAAGGCAATGAGATCATTTCACATGGCTATTTGTTTTTGTTTTCAATTTTGTTTCCATTTCGACGATTTCCTCTTACTAGAATCTCCGTCTCTTTGTAAAAAAACGCCTATTCATGGGAAAAATATCAATACAAATATACTTTGAAGTGCAAACTTTCTGTCTTTGTTTTGAATGCAAATTTGTCCAATGACTAAAATTGAACAAACATATGCATATGAACATAATTAAAATTGTTTAGCACATATGACCTAAGCAGTAACAAGCATCTCTTTAATGCATATGGAATATCCCCACAGAGTTATTTCATTAACACCACCCTCAACAAAGTTACCCATAAAGTTTCTTTGCATAGGCCAATCTCCAGCCAGAGGCTCAATCTTTTGGCAACTCTTTCCCCAGCTAAGTTGATCCTACAAGTAGAAGCCTCGTGGATATCTTCCTCAAAGAACTCGCCTCGTCAGCAGTTCATCAAGTATTCATCAACAAGGTTTATTTCCCCAACAAACAAAGAGTAGTATAACTCTCTAGCCAAGTACGAAATTCCCCAACTTGGTCTACCTTCTCCAACTGAATATACCTCCCCAAGCTGAATATACCTCCTCGAGCTGAGTCTGTCCTCCCCGACTGAGTCTACACTCTCCTGCTTGAGTTTTCCTTTTAGACTATTGCAAATCATAGGGCTACAACACCTAATCCCCAGTAAAGTCGTCAACAAAACCTTTACTATCTCCAAAAGGTACAATGAAGACTGGACCCGACCAGATATTAGTACAACTTTCAAACTACTATGAAGCCTGGACCTGACCAGATAGTAGTCAACTTCTCAAGTCGCTATAGAGCTTGGAACCGACCAGATAATAGGGTAACCATTCAACTAACTATGAAGACTGGATCCGACCAGATAATATTTAACTTTGCAAGATACTATGAAACCTGGACCCGACCAGATAATAGTTTAACTCTTCAAAATATAGAAGAACCTGGACTCAACCAGACCAAGGTTTAACTTCTTTTTCCCATTAGAGTTTGCCTCTACCCCAACAAGTTGTTTTGAAGCCTGGATCCGACCAGATAGCAATTACCCTCAGAAATTCATTGTGAAACCTGGAACCCGACCAGACAATAACTAAATCCCCAAACAGTTTATTGTAAAACCTGGACCCGGCCAGATAATAATTAATCTCATCAACCTCAGAAATCTCCAAAGCCTGGACCCAACCAGATGTCAGTTTTCAAGAAATTTATTGTGAAACCTGGAGTCCGACCATATTACAATTAACTACGATCCTTAGAGAGACACTGTGAAGCCTGGACCCGACCAGATAATAGTATAACCTTCCAAAAACCATGAAACCTGGACCCAACCAGATAGTAGTTACCACTTCAAGTTACTGCAAAGCCTGGATCCGACCAGATAACAATTAACTTCCTTATCCACGGCAAGTTGTTGTGAAGCCTGGATCTGACCAGATAACTATTCAATTTCAAGAAATTTTCTGCGAAGCCTGGAACCTGACCAGATAACAGTTAATTTGTCTCTTCCCCAGTAAGTTTTCATGAAGCCTGGGACCCGACCAGATAGCAGTTAACTTCCTCATTCTCAGAAAGTTGTGAAGTCTGGATCCGACCAGATAACATTTGACATTCAAGAGATATTCCCCAGCGGAAGCATCTTTTCCACAAAATTTGGAGATATGTATACTCTTCATCCCCAACAGAAATCTGGGAGTCAACTTCCCAAAACTCCTCAGCAACAATCAGGGATTTATTTTCCCAAACAAAAACATACATCTCACATTCATACATTATAGCATGTACATACAAAATGCATCTAGCATAATACCACATCTGGTGAACATCATGCATACATCTGCATTTTACTAACTCTTTTTCTCACAGGTAAAACATCAAGTTTTAGTATAAATCAACAAGAGATTTGTGCTGATACTTCTTCCAGTGTTTACCAACATTCCTCCAAATGGAAACTACAAGCCCATTCACAATCCATCTTCGAGTGCAAATTTCTGGGCACTCTAGTGTTCAATTATCTTTCACCTTCAAGTCACGAATGGCAGATTCGACAATCTAAATCTTCGGGTTTAAGAAGATTGAACAGGGGCAGCTGTTGTACCCCAAAATTTTCCCTCTCATTTATCAAGTAATCTCTCACAAGATCTCCTTTGGTTCAAGATTGCACTAGGGTTGAGCAGCTCAAGACACCTCCTTAAGCACTGATGATTGGAAATTAGGGTTTGATATTACACAAGGATAAATGTACTTTTAATGCCCATTTGACTTTAATGGATCATTTTGGACTCTCAAGATTTCTCATGACAAGTTTCAAGTCTTGAATCACATTTTTGCTCAGTCAATTGATCAGTTAACCTAAAAATCAACTGTATTGGAGAAAAAGTCAATTGTGGTCAATTTACAGTCAAACTTCATAATTTTTTATCCATATCAACATTATGAACTCATATATGTCATTTGATCAAGTTTGGACCACAATTCCTCAAGAAATTTAATCAGATCATCAAAAGCGCAAAATGGTCAAAATTAGGGTTTTGATTGAGAAAGGGAAATTTCTGATTTTTGACCTAGCAAATGATTAATTGGTTTGAGACATGATCTAAAGGGTTCAAATACATCATTTAACCTAATGGCATGGCTCAAAACATTGCTCAAGATCAATTGATTGACAGATGAATTTTCAGTCAACGGATCAAAAATCAAATGTACACTAAAAAGTCAAACTTTAACTTTTTGATCAAAAATCAATTTATTCAAGCATTATCCAAACCAAATTTCCATTATGGGAAGAAAGTAACCATTCCATTCTAGTAAAGTTGCTTTAATCACAAAGTCAACTTGTCTTGAGCATTGAACTTGTTCTTTCTGCACAAGCATCCCCTAGACAATCAGAACAACATGTTTAAAGGTTACAATCAGCCTACAAGCTTTGTACTTCACATTGGAACAAGATGTTTCAAGCTTGCTTCAAAAACAAGCAAAAATCCCATAACTTGTGCTTTTGTGACTCTGACCATCTCAAGTCTCCAAACCTTTTCCTTTATATCAAGACACTCTTATGCAACTTAACACATGATTTTACAAGCTCTCAAACTCCCCAAAACCAGAAATTGCCATACAAGCACAAAAACTTATCATTTCTGATTTTTGAATCCAGTCTCCAAATCCCCTCGCGGGTTTCTTGGCCAAACCATCCATAAATTTCTAATACACATATAGAAGCTATCCCAGTCCCTGTTTCAAGATTGTAATAACATTTCCATCATCCATCATTTTTTAAACTCAAGCTTGCAGCTTGACTTGAGCAGGAAGCTTCAGCCATCCTCAAGGCAATGTAAGACTTGCAACACATTCAGGGAGGTCCAGGCAAGCTAACCTGATCATTTTCACTCTTCAAAACTTGCTCAAAGTCCATATTCAAATCCAGCTGCAAGAGGTAAGTTTTCAAACTTCAATATCTTGAAACAAGCATCCTTTTTGCATACAACTTGAAGTAAAAATGTAGATATTATTGCCCTCAAGCTGACCATTTCCCTAGTTTGCATTTTACTTGCTTGTGCTTGGATAATTTTGCTTCTGACTAGTTAGGGCACGCGTTTGGTATCAAACAAAATTAAGTTTAACCTTTGATTTTTAGCTTAATTAAATTATATGGTTAAATTGATGATGAAATTTCCAGCAAGTTTCATGTTTGTACTTTTCAAAATGGTCAAGAAATGAGAAAGTTACAGGGTTAACAATGGTGGATATGATGCTCTGCGCGCGCATGAAGGAGGAAGAAGATGATTTCAAATATTCAGGGCAGGATTTGTGTTATATATTTATTGTTGTGTACAAGTTAACGGATGTATCACCACCTCAGTGGTTAAAGCGCGCGCCTGTCACCCTTAGGACCTGGGTTCGAGCCCCAACGTCCGTTTTGCCATTTTTTTCTTCATATTTTCTGTTTTCTCTCTTTTTTTGTTTGCAACAGGTGCTGGGCTTTCCTCCTTTTGGGCCTTTATTTTTGCTGACTCCCTCTGATTATGTTTATACCCCTGGCCCTTTTATTTTTATTATTTCTTTTTCGTTTTCTTTATTTTATTTTTATATTATTATTATTATTATTATTTTTATTATTACTATTATTATCATTATTATTTTTATTAATAAAAATCCAAAAATATGTTTTATTTATTTATTTACATATTTAAAAATGTTCATAAAACAAAAGACTAAAATATTTTCTTTTAACAAATTAATTCTTCTTTTAACAATAATTAATGTTTAGACTTAGGTTAATTATTAAATTATTTTCTTGTAAATTAAAATTAATTTAGAACTTTGGTTTCTTTTTAATTAATCAATTTTCATGTTAGTTTAATTATTTAAAACTTTTTTTCATAAAAAACCCTAAATAATACTTTTTAATTTAAATGCTTTCGGTGATACGGTGGGAAGAACTGACTGTTTTTTGGAATGCTGGTTTGCGTTTTGCGTTTATGTTCGCAAAATGTCGCGGTAAGCAAGAGTCGCCACCGTCTTTTATTTTATCCAACGAGGAAAGGAAAAAAGCACAGAAAAATTCCTTTTTCGAGACATTTCTCGGATTCGGGGGGTAGATTATAGAAAGGGAAGGTGTTAGCACCCTTTCTATCCGTGGTTATCCACGGGCTCTTAGGTACTTGCTCATTGTTTTCAAAATTGTTTTCTTTGCGCTTGTACGTTTGAAAAAGTTTTTTATTTGAAACTTCGATTTAACTCTTGCTTCTATCTTCAAGAGCGTAGGAAGTGTTTTTGAAAACTTTGTTCGAAAAGGAGTGTAAGTGTGAAAAAAAGTTTTGTTTTTTGAAAGAGAAAGTATCTAAGAACCATCTATCTACTCGAAAAAAGAATCGTTCTATGCTAATTTCCTTTAGACAATGCTATCCCATTATTAATGAGTAGGTAGCACCGTCGTTGGAGTTTGAGGGTCAATTCGAATGAGGGACATACGGTCACTAAAGCAATGTTAGGATGCCATAGCGGCAACCTTAATGTCTTAGATCATTTGTTTGAGGAAACAATATCCGAGGCAACCGTTTCAAGGCGACTATGATCTTTTAGACAAGAGGGCAACCTCTAAAGCGTCCTATACTCAATGACTGTGTACGAAGGCAACCAAGTGGGGTGTACCCTAGGAGTGCGCATGTGCGAGTGTGTCGTTTTCAGTTATTTTTATCTTTGTACATGTTAAGGGTGATCTAAATTGATTTTAGGTTAAAACATTCAGTCTTGTCATGCAATCCTATTATCAAACATCTAACAGTTATAATTTGCGGAAATAAAATGTGGAATTTAAATTACAAGGCGTCGGGTATTTACATCGCCAAAGACAAACCCTTTAAAAATAAATAAAGCGATAAAAATAAATAAAAGTCCTATTTACTATTACAATCCTGGAGCAAGTACATTATTGGTAAAAGAAAGTAAATCGTGTGCGGGAAATTAAGTCGAGCGCATGATTAGGGTTTTGACCCTTTTGGTTAGAGAAAATGTCTTTTTGTTGTTTTTTTATTTTAAGAAAGAAATAACCTAAATTAATCACTTAATTAAATTAAATAAATTAATTAATAAAAATAAAATATTTTTGAGTTTTTGGTATTTTAAGAAAGAACATAAAATTAATTGAATTAGTAATTAAAACCTAATTAAAACTAATTATTCTTAATTATTTGCAAAATAGGTTAAGATTATTCTAGCATTAAAACATAAATTAATTAATTAGTATTTATTAATAAAAAATAAAAGTTAAAATATGATTGAATAAAAATATTTTTTTTGGTGATTTTATTTTATGAAAAGGAATTTTGATTGGTTAGGAATTAAATTAAAAAAAAATAAAACAATTAATAAAATAAAATAAATAAATAGAAGAGAGGAGGGGTTTGGGCCTGAATGGGTGGTGTGATTAGCAACTGGGAGGCCCAAAAGTGCTGGCCCTTGTTGACTTTTTGGATCTGGTGTGCACGCCTGGACTTTGCCTATGGTGGACTCTCAGCCTTGGACTCTCAGATTTGGCCTTTGGCCATCTGGCCATTGGATGAATGAGGATGTATGGTGTTCTGCAAGCCTAAGTGCGCATAGGAGTACCTGAAGAGAAAAAACATTGAGAAAGTGGGGGACCTGGGGTTCGAACCCAGGTCCTGAAGGAGTTTACACGTGCATGCTTGCCACTACGCTGTGATGGTCCATTTGTTAGTATAATGCATAGAAAACATAATATAATAAAATAAGTCATATGCCAGCAAAATTAAAAAGAACGCGTGCAGTATTTGAAAGGGCCAATGGATGGGGGACACATCATCATCCCTTTCCTGAAACCTGTAAAAGATTACCTGCGGATTTGAATCCGCAGCTAAAAACGCAGGCCTGTCCTAAAATCTTCTCTAGGCCATATAAATCCATTCCAAGAACATGGTTGGGTTCGTTATAGCCTCCTGATCAAAGCTATGCCCTTCTTGTGGATCAATTATTCCTGAAATAGAAAACCCCAAAAACGCTTCCAAGAACCTTAGCTATGGCGTTTTGCATTACATGTTAGATAAACGAAATTAAATGATGCAAATAGCTTGGAAATGTTGTGAGGATTACAAATATGCAGTTAGTTTTCATTATAGATGCAAGAATGGAGAGTTTTGATTTCAAGAACAGGGGTGGTTATCGTAACAATTACAGCGCGTTTTGATGTCTGAACAAGCTTGCTTTGGATTGGTTTGGCTTGAGTGAATGCCTAGGAAGCGATTGGGACAGGTCTTGGCCTCTGAAAATGCCTCCAACTATGATTTCGATCTCAAGCTTTTCTTGTGAATTTTCAAACCTTGGTCTGCCTCTCTCTGCAATTGCCAACCCTGATTCTCGTCCCTTTGGCTTGCTTATGTAATGTCCTTTGTATTAGGGTAACAAATTTGATTCAAATCTTGCTCCAATAATGATTGCTAATTTGATTTGATTCTCCATTATTAAACCTTCCAAATTTGATTTGATTCAATATTTTTGCACATGGTTTGGCTTGATACGAATTTGATGATGATAATGATTGTAATGAAAGCCTGAAACAGCCAAAAAAATCTTATGTTATCAAAATTTTGGATTTTATATGATTTTATTTGATTTAAAATGAATAAATTCAATAAAAAATAAAATTAAATGATAAAAACGAAATATGAGCTCATGGCTGAAGCTAGGACACGTGGGAAACTATGCAAGCTCAAATCAAGTGGAAAAGAATGGGCCCATTTGACAAAATTTGAAGTTTTGGGGATAGTTGACTTTTGGCAATTTTGCAAAAAGGTCCAACTTCAACAATGCATAACTTCTTCCATTTTGAACTTTTGGAGGTGTTCTTGGACTTTTTAGAAATCTTGAGATGTCCTCTAACCAACCCTTTCGGTCTCATCTCATTTTGATATTCCATGCTCAAGTTATAAGCTTTGGAGAAAAAAAGGTGTTTTTGTTGACTTTCAAAAATGACCTACAATGTCCAAATTCATAACTTCTTGTGAGTGCATTTTTTGAACTTGGGGTATGAATATGGATTGTATGAAATTGCATCCTCTTAAAAATGAGCTTTTGATGGGTCATTTCTCATAAAGTATGAGAAAGTTATGCTTAGTCAAAAATGAGTTGACTTTTCCTACAAAACCCTAATTTAGCAACTTTTGAGTCTTGATGAATTTTGAGCAATCCTTGATGAATCATGATAAACCCTTGATCAAATGATGAAATATCCTTAAAAATGATAATGTTGACAAAAAATCTTGAGGTTTGAGTGTTTGTAGGTCACAGTTGACTTTTGCCCTAACATAGTCGATTTTTGGACCCTTTGAGCAATTGACTGAGCAAACTTCCTCTGCAAGGCTTGAAATTTGACATGAATGATCTTGATAACATATTAGGACGTTTGGGAGCACTTGAGTTCATCTTTATTCAAAGATCTTGATGCAACACAAAACCCTAATTTGGGGTTGACTGCCTTAGGGGATAGCTTGTTTGTCCAACTCTTGAGCCACCTTGAGCCACTTGGAGATTTTTCTTGCAATGTTTTGAGAAATATGGGAGGGAAAATTTTGGGGTACAACAGCTGCCCCTGTTCAATCTTCTTAAACTTTAGGATGTAGATTGGCTTCCGTGCCTTTCGTGATCCGAAGGTGGAAGATGATTGAACACTAGAGTGCCCAGAAATTTGCAGTCGCATGAAGTGGTATCAGCCTGGTGATGTCGGGAATGGGCTTACAGATGCCATTTGGAGATTTCCGGCGGGAGGATGGGCTTAAAGATGTCATATGCAGGAGTGTCGATCGCATAAGAGATTCCTTAGCGAGAACTTGCATACCTGTTGTTGTGGAAGATTTTGCTGGGGAAGCCTGATCTTTGTTGAGATGTAGGAACTTACCTGTACTTCAACTGAGAGAGCATCTCTGCTGAGTTTTAAGAATTTATCCGTAATTCAACTGGGGGGAAATCTGTCGAGATTTAGAACCTTATCTGTAATTCAACCGAGAATAATTCAATTGAGATTTAAGAACCGGTCAGTACTTCGACTGAGGAAAATTGTCGAGATTTAGAACCTTATCTGTAATTCAACCGAGACTAATTCAGTTGAGATTTAAGAACCGGTCAGTACTTCGACTGAGGAGAATTGCCGAGATTTAGAACCTTATCTATAATTCAACCGAGACTAATTCAGTTGAGATTTAAGAACCGGTCAGTACTTCGACTGAGGAGAATTGCCGAGATTTAGAACCTTATCTGTAATTAAACCGAGAATAATTCAGTTGAGATTTAAGAACTTGTCCACACTTCGACGGAGGAACTTTGTCGATATTTAGAACCTTATCTGTAATTCAACCGAGGATAATTCAGTTGAGATTTAAGAACCGGTCAGTACTTCGACTGGGTGAAACATCTTCATCGAGATCTAGGAACTGTCTATAATTCAACCGAGGATAATTCTGTTGAGATTTAAGAACTCGTCCACACTTCGACGGAGGAAAATTGTCGAGATTTAGAACCTTATCTGTAATTCAACTAAGGATAATTCAGTTGAGATTTAAGAACTGGTCAGTACTTCGACTGAGTGAAACATCTTCATCGAGATCTAGGAACTGTCTGTAATTCAACCGAGGATAATTTTGTTGAGATTTAAGAACTCGTCCACACTTTGACGGAGGAAAATTGTCGAGATTTAGAACCTTATATGTAATTCAACTAAGGATAATTCAGTTGAGATTTAAGAACTGGTCAGTACTTCGACTGGGTGAAACATCTTCATCGAGATCTAGGAACTGTCTATAATTCAACCGAGGATAATTCTGTTGAGATTTAAGAACTCGTCCACACTTCGACGGATGAAAATTTTCGAGATTTAGAACCTTATCTGTAATTCAACTGAGAATAATTCAGTTGAGATTTAAGAACCGGTCAGTACTTCGACTGAGGGAAACATCTTCATCGAGATCTAGGAACTGTCTGTAATTCAACCGAGGATAATTCTGTTGAGATTTAAGAACTCGTCCGCACTTCGACGGAGGAAAATTGTCGAGATTTAGAACCTTATCTGTAATTCAACCAAGAATAATTCAGTTGAGATTTAAGAACCGGTCAGTACTTCGACTGAGGGAAACATCTTCATCGAGATCTAGGAACTGTCTGTAATTCAACCGAGGATAATTCTGTTGAGATTTAAGAACTCGTCCACACTTCGACGGAGGAAAATTTTCGAGATTTAGAACCTTATATGTAATTCAACCGAGAATAATTTAGTTGAGATTTAAGAACCGGTCAGTACTTCGACTTGGGTAAAAACTTCATAGCTGAGAACTTAACTGCATCCTTCCTGAAAGGTAAAGGTCAGTCGTATGCAATGCATGATATATATCAAACAATGATGTTCTCAAGATAAATGAGATTGTGTTTGTATTATGTGTATATGCATGTGTCATGATGTATGGAAATGTAATGTTTTTAGCTGGGGAAAATAAATCCCGGATAGCTGCTGGGGTATAAAGTTGGATTCTTCGTTTCCGCAGGGGATGGCGAACGAAGATGATTGTGAGAATAAACCTGCAGGAGAAGACAACTCTGTTGGGGCATAAACTAATGAGGAGATTACTCTGTGGGGAAGAGATGCTCTGCTGAGGATTCCACTGATAAATTCCGCTGGGGATGAATCACCGTTGTTGGTGATACTGAATCCCGTTGGGGATTGACTTCTTGTTTGTGAAGGGAATGAACTCCGCTGGGGATGATCTTTCAGTTGCGACTTCACTGGGGATAACCCTTTAGACTCTTATGGGCATAATCCTTTGAACTTTTTGGGGACAATCTTCCAAAGTTTACTGGGGATGATTCTCCAACTTCTACTAGGGAAGCTTTTTCAGACTGCATTGGAAAAATTTCAGACTCCACTGGGGAACATCTTGTACTCTGCCGGGGAATATTCTTATACTCTGTGGGGGGATATTAAGACCTTTTAGGCCTTATGGTAGATAAACTCTGCTTGGGGAGAATATTACCGATTCATTATTGTCTTTCTCTTACTCTGCGGGGAGTGAATGTTACCTTAGCCATATTCTTCAGCTGAATCTACCTTCGTACCTGGCGAACAGAGCAACTGTACAGTTTGGACATCTCTTAGTTCCCCTGCTTCTGACATTACAAGTAATGGTCTTTGTTTCGCATGTAAATATTCATGGGTAGCAATTAATGTCAAATGCATATATCAAAAATGAACATTGGATGTTATTTACAAAACAAAACAGAAAAAGGAAGAAAAAAAACAGTTTGAAATTTCTCTGAAAATGAATTATATTGATTTTGAAGTTTGGCCTGTAAATAGGCGTTTTTTGTACAAGAGGCTGACGTCCTAGTAAGAGAATGCCGCCGAATAATAGAATTTACACAATTTGTGAAAAACTAAACAAAACAGTTATGTGAATAATCCCACTGGATTCCAACTCTGCTATTGCCCCTGTGTCCTCAAGCATCTCATCACGTTGCTACTTGGTTGAAGGTAGATCAGATTGATTAGTGTCGTCCGAGCTTGATAGTCGATACTGAAGTCTGGTTGCAAGGTGATCCAATGAGACATAGTGTACGCTTTGATCCCTAATTTTTGCCTGGACCGCCCTTTCGGGTTTTTAGTCCACCGGGATACCCTTTTTTGCCCAAGCCGCCTTTTCAGGTTTTCGACTTACCGGGTGTACAGATTTTTTCATTTTCATCTCTTATTTTTGCCCAAACCCTTTTGGTTCACCGGGAAGCCCTTATTTTTTCCTAGGCCAGTCAACCTAGCGGGTCTTTGATTATGCGTAGTATTTTTTCACTATGTCTGCATTGACGGGGTGAGGAAGGTCGTCACCATCCATGGTTGTTAGAATCATAGCTCCTCCTGAGAAAATGTTCTTAACCACAAATGGCCCTTCGTAGGTAGGGGTCCATTTTCCCCTGGGATCACCTTGTGGCAGTATGATGCGCTTGATAACCAGGTCCCCAACTTGATACTCTTGTCGTCTGAGTTTCTTGTTAAATACCTTGATCATCCACTTCTGATACATTTGACCATGACAAATAGCAGTAAGTCTCTTTTCGTCGATTAGGTTCAGCTGATCAAGCCGGGTCTGAATCCAGTCATCTTCGCTTAAACCTGCATCCTTCATAATCCGAAGAGAGGGTATTTGAACTTCAATGGGCAAGACTTCCTCCATGCCATATACCAAGGAATAGGGTGTTGCCCCTGTTGACGTTCGTGCTGAGGTACGGTACCCATGAAGAGAAAACGATAACATCTTGTGCCAGTCTTTGTATGTCACCGTCATCTTCTGCACAATCTTCTTAATGTTCTTATTAGCCGCTTCTACAGCCTCATTCATCTTCGGCCGATAAGGAGAAGAGTTGTGATACTGTATCTTGAACTGCTTGTAGAGCTCGGTGATCACCTAATTTGGGGTTGACTGTCTTAGGGGATAGCTTGTCTGTCCAACTCTTGAGCCACCTTGAGCCACTTGGAGATTTTTCTTGCAATGTTTTGAGAAATATGGGAGGGCAAATTTTGGGGTACAACACTTTCTTAATTAGTTTTATTTAATTTTTTAACTAATCTTTTTTAATTAGGTTTAGATTAAATCTCCTTTCATAAAAATCCAAACAAAAATCATGTTTCTTTTCCATTTGTATTTGCACATTATTATTTATTCAATTCTTGTACATTTATTCAATATGGTTGTAATAGTTAATTAGATTTAATTTTCTTGCAAAATCCCCATTTGTAAATTTGTATATCCCCTCCCCCAATAATGTAATAGCTTAGTATTTTTATTTTCTGCAATTTAATACTTTATATAAATGCTAGTAAATTAGGGTTTGTATGGAAAGATAAAATTAATAAGTTGGCAAACCCTAATTCAAGACCAAACAACACATGTAAATTAATACACTTACACACTTGCACCCTTAGGGTAATTCCACTTTGTTGCCTTACAAAAATGACCATGTTATGCATGTGGGATATCTTAGCAAAGCAATCAAAAAATACAAGATCATAGTCCCTCGATGACGCTATTAAATGTTGTCTTTCAAAATGATCTTAGTCCCTCAAAGAGAATTGCTAAGATATTTCACAATATTGCTATCATGGCTATACGATGACCCACGCCTGTCCCTTTACATCCAAAGATAGGGCTTCTTACCAAATCAATGGTAAGATAGCAATATCAAAGGAAAAGAAGAAATGAACTAAGACTTTTGAGTAGGTAGATTGTTCCTAGTTGCTTGCTCAATTTCAAATCAAACACTCTTGCTTATTTTCAAAACAAACACCAACACTTTCAAAACATCTTCCAAACTTGAAACATTTTCAAAAGCTCAACACTTTGTATACGTTCTTACGAACGATAACTGTTACAAAGTTTGCCTAAACGATGGTGCCTTTTCAAAATACTTTCAAAAATCACACAAAGCAGATTTTCAAACAAAAGCAAGTGATCTAGCAAGCAACTAAGGGCCCATAGATAACTATGGATGAAAATGGTGCTAACACCTTCCCTTTTTATAATCTACCCCCGAACTAAAGAAACAATCTCAAAGGTATTTCTTGTTCTTTTCAGTCTTTCCTTTTAGACAAAAGAAATTCGATGGTGACTCTTGCTAACCGCAACATTTACGATAAAACGCAAAACACTTAAATCAATTCTTCCACCGTATCACAGTTAGTACTTTAGGTTTAGTTTTTCCTTTTGACTTTAACTACTTTGAATTTTTATGAAAATAACTAGCTCAACCACAATGATCAATTATTCATATTATAATATGATCACTTTTAAAAATATTAAATAATAATTTGGTGAGTGTTGTATAAATCTCTCAGCAGTGTATAAAAGCTATAAATATGTGAATTATTGTTGTGATTTTTTGGAATATTAATTATATAGTGGCCCAATGCATTGAAGTATTTAAATAATTTTATATTTTGGATTTTTATAAATATTATATATTTAAAATAAATATTAAATAATCATAAGTGAAAAAAATTTAAAATATTAAATATTAAAAAATGATAAGTGAAATAAATTAGGAAAATCATCTTAAAAATAATTATTAGATTTTTTTAAAGATTATTAACATAGTTTTTGGAGTTCATCTTTAAAATTAATATTATTTTTATAAGATAATATTTAGTTTAAGTTCAGCAGTTCATTAATTTAAAAATGAAATATAAAATTCAAAATAAATTAAGTATACTATTTTTTTAAAAAGTATTCATATTATATGAATGTAAATAATTATACTTTAATAAAAATATTATATTCTATTTAAATCTCAATTATATTATAATTATTAATAATTTATTAATAGTAAATAAATATATAATTAATTGTATAATTAAAAGAAAATACAATCTTTGCAAAACTAATTGAAAGATACCATCTTTAGTTTAATTATTGTATAAATAGAATATGATAACACAAAAGTTAATTATGGTAATTCATATTTTTTATGCAAATAAAAAAAATTAGTATCATTTTCTACACTCTAATATATAACTAGTTGTTTAGTTATTGTCATTATATCGGTTAAGCTTAGGGATATAAGCAGATTAGAAAAAATCAATTAAGCCGACAATTCAAACCAAATTAAACCGTAATAAAATCAATTATCTCTGGTTCAATTTTAAAATCGAATAGAACCAATGAAAATCGATTTGATTTGGTTTGATTTTCGATTTAAGTTTTTACGAACCGCCAAACCGATGAACTAAATCAATAGATATAATTATAATATAAATCCTTTTTTCCATGCATCATTAAATCTGAATTTTATATCAGTCCAACCATTCTCCATCTTTATTTGCACCTCATTCATTTTACAAAAACTCATATCTAAAACCAAACTACAAAACATAGAAAATAGAAATCATATGTCACAAAAATTTGCTTTCACAAAACTTCTGCTCTCGTTGCCTATCACAATTGTTGCTCTCTCTATAGTCGTTCAAATATGTTATTGTCTCCTTCATGTTCAAGTTCTCTTCTTTAGTTTTCATTTTTTTTACCTTTTTTGTTTCTTCTTCAACAAAATTCCTTCTAGTCTTGTTACAAAATAGTTTTGATGTGTGAAACATGTTAATTAATGTGTGTTTTATTGTGTTCTATTCGTTAAGCTTTCAGATTCTTTCATAATCTTCTAGTGTCAAGTGTAAACTTTTGTATTTGATAGATAATTTGCTTCATGATAAAATGTAAATCTTGTCACTCTTTCGTATGGATTAAGAGCAACTAGTAATTTGTTTAAAAAATAGAGCATGAAATAAATTACATAAAATATATTTTAAAAAATTAATAGCATAAAATACACCGAAAAAACACGATAGTGTAGAATACACTGGTGATTATAATATTTGTAAAAACATTATAAACCAATCAACCAAACCAAACAAAACCGAACCAAATTGATTAGTTTGGTTCGGTTCCATTTTTAAAAAATCTTAAAACCAAATCAAACCAAATTGATGGAGATATCATTGGTTTAGACCTTTTTTGACGAAAAATCGATCCAAATCAAATCGATAACACCACTAGTTAGGCCAACTCAAAATACTAAGTATTTTAAAAAAAATTGGTACAAGTACTTTTAATAGTTCAATTATTTCCGGTAATACAATCAAAATTTTCTTTACAATAGAGATTATATAATTATTTCTTATTAAATAGTTAAATTATTTATTTCATATGTACTAATAATAATTTATCCACTTATTTTTATATTATCATAACTTCATTTATAAATTATAAATAATTATAAAATAATTTTTTTAGCATAGTATTGTACTCCAATTTTTGCCCCTAAGATCCCTCTATCATCTCATATCAACTCAATCACAACAAGATCACACTAGGGTTTCGTTCTTCTCCCTATCTTTAGGTTTTCTCATGAGAAATCACCAAGGACCTTGATTTGTATAATGTTATCATCTATGTTTTGTATTGATTAACTTTTAACTAATAAGTACAATGAATATTTGCTCTAATTGATGATATTACAGGTAAGGGCACAACACATTTTATCAGGTTGATTCATAGGTTCATGAGTTTATTTACATGCCTTCTTCAACAAAGATTCATTGATATTCAAGCTTCATTATTTCAGATGCTTTAAATTAATATAATTACAAGGTCTACTATGATTTATCATGCCTCAATTTGTCAAAGAAAATCAAAAGATGCAAGAGGTTATTGAAGAAGTTTGACCTAATTGGACAAATTCTTGATTTATTGATCACAAGTGCATAACTCTTTCAATTCTTAATATTTGGAGGTGGCTATTATTGTTATGGGTTCTTATTATCATCCAAAACAACCTCTATTCACATGGTAAAAGTTATTGTGCGAGAAAGTTTGTCAAAATTGAAAAGGGTTTCCAAGTTATTTTGGTGCTTGAAGAGCTAGGGTTTTGAACTTCTAAGGGTTATATCTTTTTCATCTTTTGAGATTTTTGATTGATTCCAAAGATGTGTTTCTCTCTAAAGGGTTATCAACTAATCAATTCAAAAATTTCAAGAAAATTTTATATGGAAGATGCCTAATGATGAAGAAAGATTACAAGTCCTCTAGATAGGCCATCAAATTCCCTTATGTGACTTCAAAAGATCATAACTTAGTCAACTTTTATCTCCTTTAGCCCATTAATTTTCATAATGATCTTAAGGATGTGAAATTCAACTATTCTTTTATGTGTAAAGATTTAAAATGAATGGAAGATGCCTTAGGAAACCAAAAGATTATAGGTCACCTCATGAATTTTCACCAACTTCATAAGGACATAACTTTTTCAATACTTGGTATTTTTGAGTGATTCAAGTTTCATAGTGCTCTTTGAGATATCTAATTCAAGCTATAATTATTGATCAAAGCTCAATTTTGGAGGTAAGCCTTGGTTGAACTAAAAATGTTATAGGTCACTTTTTAAGAAAAACTTAGAATTTTTCTAAGTACAAAAAGTCAGCATCTTTTTCTCAACTTTGACTCATCACAAATTTTAGCTCAGGCATCCAATTGATCCAATTTTTTGCACATTGTGAAATTTGTGACCTTATCTTTCAAATTCTTCAAGAATCATGCCCTAAGGTTCCCTAAATTATGCACACCATGAGTTCAAAGACAGCCACTTGAAACTGATTTTTTCCTCCAAGTCAGACTTTGAAATGCACAATTCAGCTTCTTATCACTAAATTTTTGCGCGTTTTTACTTCTAATCATGTTTAACAATATTTCAGAAGTGATTAGCACCTTGAAACACAAGTTTTGGTTGAGTTTTGAGCAAAATATGAGTCACACTTTTCATGTTTGCAACTTCACACGAATTCCCTCTAAACTTCATCATTCCACACGCTTGAGCATCCCATTTGCTTCCCTATAAATAGAGGACCTCACTCCTCTCATTTCCTCAAGCTTGGATAACCAAAATCACCCTACCAAACTCCCAGCATAGCTCACTTTTCTGAGTTTTCAAATTCTTATTTTCTCCATTTTTCAATCCAATTTCTTCATTGATCCTTCATCCTTGAACCTCCCTGAACCTAACAGAAGAAGAATCAAGCCTTGAGGTGTCTTAAATCGTGCTAACCGAGTCCAGTTTCAGAACAATTTTCAGCTACTTCATTCAGGTATAATTCTCAATCAAATTGAACCAAATAAAGCCCTATTCTACTATATTCATCCTTCGGATTCTCACACTTCTTACGGTTTGCATTTTCATTGAGAATTGAGAGAGATACTTGGGATTTTCGTGCTCGCTATTTTTTCTGGTTTTCTTCTAATTCAGCCTTGCACAGTTTATATAAATTTTGCACGAGGGTACCATTAGAATCATCTTGAAGAAACGAAGCAAATGGTATCGGTTTGGTTCTCTAATTTTACAGTTTATGGAACCTCAATTTAGGGTCAATGATAGTGTGACATGTGATTTTTTGAATTCTATCCAATGCATCTATTTCACCATGCGCGCGTCATAGGAACCCTTGGATCTAATTACTTTCATTAGCCAGACTTCATCCAACGAGCCAGATTTTAAGTCACTTATAATTATTAAAAAATGATTTAGTGTAATTTCCAAAAAAGATCATGATATGCACAGCGCGCCAAATCCATTGGATCTATTTACTAACGCGTTTTGACTCTCATCCAATGGTCCATACTTTTCTGACTTTATTTTTGTTTTCTGATTTTTTATATTTAATTATTTTTAACTTCAAAAAATCATAGAAAATTCATTTATGACCCAAAAATTCTGGAAAAAAATCACAAAAGTATTTTTAAATATTCTCTTTCTGATTTTTATTTTTTCATAATTTTATTTTCAGATTTGATCATTTTTATAATTTTTCCTTTGTTTTGACTTGTTTCTAATTATTTAAAAATACTTTTTGATGTTTTTGAATTCTGAAAAATTCTATAAAAAATCATTTTATCCATTTCTAACCTTCTGAAATTTTTCTAGAATTTTATTTTGACTTCTAATATTTTTTATCTTTTTTTCACTTATTTGAGTGATTTTAATTAGTTTAAAAATACTTTTGTGTTTTAAAAAATTACCAAAAAATTTATAAAAATATTTGAGGTCAACTCTAATTTTTCTATGGTCTTTTTAAAATTTTATTTGATACTTTGAACATAGTTTACTATTTTACCTTTTATTTTCATTTTAAAAATCATTTTTCCTTTTTTTTGTTTTATTCATTAAATGCAAATTATTATTTAATATATTCTAGCTAAGTGATTGTTGATCATAAACTTCATTAACATCATTGGATCTTGAGTATTGAGTTTAAATCCACTAAAATGGATGGATGATTTTATTGATAGTTTGATTAAATTTTTGATTCAAATGTATCCCCTCTCACTTCATCTCATCCTCTTCTCTTTTGTGCTACATGTTGTTAGAGGATGATCTACATATCATCACTCCAAACATATGGCACATACATTACTATTGACCAGCCTCAAAATAGGTGCGACTTCTATATACGTCTACTTCGATTGCTTAACATAACACTAAATTTTGTCCCGATTCGAGAAATGATCATTTGTGGCCCAAACCTATGTTTGCAAGCCCAAGTATGTTTAATTTGAAACCTTTGATCTAATAACCTTGAGGTCCATTGTTAGGAGGCTTTGCTCTTATCAATCCTCTAATGAATCTTCATAAATTTTGGAACTAAGTGAATCATTTAAACATCGTTGATCATTTATTGTTGCCTTGAGATTTTTAAATGAATAATATACTTGACAAAAAGCAAATAAAACTTGTTGTTGAGAGGCTTTGATTTTATCAATCTTCTAATGAGTTTTCAAATGCAAGTTTCAAGATGGTCATTCAACTAACCTATAATTTCTAGCTCATTAACAATTGACTTTTATTTCTATGATTTTACTTTACGCTTTTATTTTAAGCACCATTTATCTTAGCATTTATATATCATGCTATTTTCATTTTTGCTTACTTGAGTATTTATCTTAATTTCATTTTGTTTTGCTCACTTGAGATTTTCATTTTCTTTTTGAAGATACCTAATAATCAACTTGAACAATAAAAAACTTTAAGGTTACTTAGACTATTTGGTTACTATCCTTGGCATGATGGAGTTATGGATTTCTTAGACTTAGGATTAAAGACCTTGACCTACCTTGAGACCTTGTGAATTATATTGTTATTTTGTCTGGAGTTCTTGGGGTTTACTCTGAGACATTGGGTTGTTTGTTTCTTTGCTTGCAGGTTATTTTGATTATATGCTTTATCTGTAATCGGGAATTCATCTGTATACAGTCGTTACTCTGCCCAATTTTTGTGAAGACTTAATGCCTTTTAAGCTTGGTTTTCTTAAGAGGTTTATCATCTTTGTTTTTTTGGTTTCAATCCAAAGGATGGGAATTCTACATTGAATCATTATGTCAAATGTTGGCTTCTTGTTGGTTATATGGTTCTTTTCCCTAGCTTTTACCTTATGCTTTAGGATAGTCCCTTCATCTCCTCCCATCTTTCTTTAATTTCAAAAATATTCTCCCTCCTTTTGAAAACTCTTCTTGTTTTCTAAACTTGAACTGCTTTCATAATAAACTTGGACTTTGGTCCATGCATTTTCAAAATATTTTCTTAATCAAACTTTAACCAGCTTAATAATACTTTGACATTTTTTTGTGAGAAGACTAAAAGTCAATCAATCTCATTCAAACCATTTTGCCATTTTGGATTTTTTACTTTAAACTTTTCTCAAAATATTAGACTATTGTCAATCCTTGTAGTAATGCAAACTACTATACTTCTATGATATGTAGTGAAGTGAGATATTTTCCACTTGGGTGTTGAGCGAGGCTTTGTTGATTTTAAAATCCAAGCCATATCCTCCACTTTGAGATGATGCAAATTCTCCTTTCTCATAATTCCTGATAGTAAGTATGTTCTTCCACTCGAATAAAACGATGATGTCTCGTCTCTTAAAATTAACCAACACACTTGTGTTTTAAAATTTTTAAAGGTGAACTACGAGTACCCTGATCCCCTATTGCACAGAAGGTGGTACGTAGGCACTAAAGTTTTGCAACCGCGGCGGGTGAAAAAATTGCAAAAAATATATTTCTTTTCTCACCTCCATCATCTATTTTCATACAACATTTATAGCCAAAAATACATAGATTTTCAAAGAGGTTCCTGTGGAGTACCGTAGATATTTAGGATGCTAATACCTTCCCTTTGCATAACCAACCCTCGAACTTAGATTCTCTCCCCCTCTTTTTGGGTTATTCTCTCTTTTCCAATTCTTCTGGAAACAATAAAGCGCGGTGGTGATTTTTATTTGATCTATGCGAGTCAAGTCAATCCAATGGCTTAGTCTCAATATTTCTACCGCTACATAAAAAATGGCGACTTCAGTGGGAAAAGATCGATCAAATATTGGTCCATCCCTAAGTGGGTTGAGCTTATCTTTGTTTATATGTATATGTGTTATTATTTGTTGTATAATATGTGTTATATATATGTTTGTTTGGATTTTCCTTGTTTTCAGGGTGCTTGGTGATTTCTCATAAGTCCTCTACCCGGACTTGGGCAAACTTAAGATAGGACGGACGGTATAGTTATGTTAACTTTGAGGGAGTGATACCAAAAAAGGAGGCATTAGATCCCCCACTCAGTGGAGGCCCCTTTGACTGTAGTGTCGTTTACCGAGTAATCAAGAAGACATGCTGCTTTTGACCTAGGAGCATGCTGAAACTGAGGACCGTAGAACCTTTAACCCATCTTGGCCTTTTAGGTGTAGTGCAGAAGCTATGACGGAGTAATTCGAAAATGGTTGTCACGCGATACTACACTCAGATGACTTTTTCTTGAGAATATTACTAATTACCGAGTCAATTGGGACGTTGGTAATATTCGAAGGAAGGATGTAGACTCTAGGAACCTCTTAGAACCTTGTTCGGCAGGTGATAAACTATTAGACCATACCTTGTGGGTAGTACCTTTGACTTCATGCTCGTGAAGTCAAACCTATGAACCCCATGTTTGTGATCTTATGTGTTATTTTTGCATCATACATCCATGTACCCATGAGCATCCTTTAAAACATTTTGGTTCAAGGCACTTAAAGTTGACTTTTTGCGAATATCTCAAGTACTTTTGGTCATGGATTCTGGAAAAAGAAAGACTCGGAAGTACAGTTTCAAGAATCCTAAGATAGATGATTTGATGATTCTAATTCTCGAGATAGAGAGTTCTACAGATTTTTGGAAGAAGTATGGATCCATCGTGTCTCTCGTGAAGCTCAAGATAAAGGAGGGTATTCTCTCGACTTTGGTACATTTCTATGATCTGATGTATCGATATTTCACTTTCCATGATTATCAGTTGATACCTACATTGGAGAAGTACTCTTATCTACTGAGTTTACCTATTATTGATAGTGTTCCTTTCACCGGTTTGGAGGGGGGCCAAAGTCTCATGAGATTGCTGCTATGGTTCATTTCAGGAAGTCTGAGATTGAGGCCCACATAACTACCAAAGGAGGAATTAGAGGATTACCCGTTCAGTTTTTATTAGAGAAAGTTTGTAATTTTTCTAGGATGAAGAGTACAATTGCTTTTGAAGATATCTTTGCTCTACTTGCTTATGGGTTATTCTTATTTCCGAACGTCGACAACTTTGTGGATATCAATGCCATCAGGATCTTTTGATAGGGAATCCAGTACCTACATTATTATGAGATTCTTATTACTCCATTCATCTTCTGGATTCTTATCATGGAGGGATGATCATTTGTTGCACGTCTTTGCTGTATCAGTGGTTTATTTCTCACTTACCCTGGTTCGATGCTTTCTGGGATGTCAAGAAGGAACCTCGTTGGGCTCCAAAGATTATGGCCCTCACTCATTCAGATATTTTTTGGTATCATCAGACTTACCATGATGTAGAGATTATCGATAGTTATGGTAGTTTCCCCAATGTACCTCTTCTTGGTACAAAGGGAGGAATTAACTACAATCCTGTTCTTGCATGACGACAACTTGGATATCCGATGAGAGATAAGCCAAATAATATTCATCTAAGTGGTTTCTTTCTCAATGATGGAGAGGATCATAAGAAGCTAAGGAGGATATTGCAAAGGATTGGCACCATGTTCACAGGAAGAGTAGAAAGGACTTGGGACCTAGAGGAGTTGTTGCTTTGGAACTTTATCTCCGGTGGGTGCAGGCAAGGGCAATTCAGTTGAAGATGCCATATTCTCATAAGGAACTTATGCCTAATATGTTTGTGAAGACCACTCCTCTCCTTTTAGATGATGTGGAAGAGATTTAGCTTGCCTTAGTCAGGATGCAACAAGAGAAAGAGGCTTGGAAGAACAAGTGTCAGACCTTAGAGACGTCTTACCGGGAAGACTTGAAAGAGAATGATGAACTGATCGAGATTCTTGAGAATCATTTTATAGAGATGATGGAGAAGCAAGATGATTTATTTTCCTCTAAATCCCGATCAGGGCTTAGTCATTTGTTTCCAAACTCTGGTGATTGGAAAGAGGTTACCGACAGGTATGTAGAAGAGACCTAGCAGTTGAAGGCTCAGATTGCAAGACTCACGGGAAAGCGTCAGTTTCTGGAGTGATCTTCATCACCTTTTCTTTCTTAGGATTTTAGATTCTATCTTCTTTTGTACTTGGGATTGTTGAAACTCGTACTAAAAAAGTTGTAATCTGTTTTGAAGTTATTACAATGAGATTTTCAGTATTTCAAAATGTGTTAGTACTTTAATATTTGCAAATTGTCTATAATTCTTGAAGTCCCTTGAAATATTAATAATAATAACATAAATCATGTGCATTGCATATCATGCATCATCTTGTACATACTTATTGCATTTCTGTTCATACTCAGGTGTCTTACTGAGTTTCTCTACTTCGTTTAGCAAGTTGTCTCACCAGTACAATACTCGGGCTAATTCCAGGAAGAAAATGGAGAATCTTGAACAGGAGAATCGCGAACTGCACAAAGAAGTTACTTCTTTGAAGGTCGGTATGGAAAATCTGACGGGTTTGATGGAATCATTGGTGGCTGCTCAGAATCAGTCACCACTTGTTCAGCCTCACCAGACAACGGTTGTTTCTGAAGGACCATCAATTCCTGTTTCTGTTACTCCAGTTACTGCTGCTCATAACCGTATGCCTCAGGGTTACCCGTGGGGAATGCCTGAAAACTTCACTCTAGAAGGTTTTAGTGTTGATGCTCCAGTCGCTCCATTTTTTCAAGCTGCTGATACTCTCGCACCTCCTGTGGTGCATGTTATTCCTGCTGCTAGAAATGAGATCCAATATGATGCACCTCCTTCGGTGAATGCTATGTCTTTTGTTAATGATGAAGTTTATCGTCCTGTTCCTCCACTGAGTGAAAGTCTCGGTTTCTATGAATGGTTGGATGATTTTCAGAACCAGTTCAATGAGATGCAGAAAGAAATGAAGGCCCTTCGAGGAAAAGAATTGTTTGGACAGGACGTTAGTGAACTCTATCTCGTTCCCAATGTAAAAGTGCCAGCCAAGTTTAAAGTACCGGAATTTGATAGGTACAAGGGAAACTCTTGTCCTCGTGACCACCTGGTGATGTATATCAAGAAAATGTCTACCCATACTAACAATCAGCGTTTACTCATTCATTTCTTCCAAGATAGTTTAACTGGTGTTGCTTTGAAGTGGTATATGAGTTTGGACAGTAATAGTATCCATACCTTCAATGATCTGGGAGAAGCCTTTATCAAGCATTACAAGTACACTATGTACATGGAGCCTGACCGCGACCAGTTGAGGGAAATGGCTCAGAGAGACAAGGAGTCATTCAAAGTGTTGCACCCCAAAATTTGCCCTCTCATGTTTTCCAAAGTCTTCCCCCTGCATGGTTGATCACAAACCCTTGCCTAAGGAAAAAGAAAATTTTTGAGTGGTGCTTTAAGTACATTTCGATTGGCTTTCTGAAAGACCCTTCGATTGGCATTCTGAAGGAGCATTTCGATTGACATTCTGAAGGAACATTTCGATTGGCATTCTGAAGGAGCCCTTCGATTGGCATTCTGAAAGACCCTTTGATTGGCATTCTGAAGGATCATTTCGATTGGCATTCTGAAGGAACACTTCGATTGGCATCCTGAAAGACCCTTCGATTGGTATGTTAAATGAGCCTTTCGATTGGCATTATGGACAGGCACTTCGATTGGTATTCTGAAGGAGCATTTCGATTGACATTATGAACAAGCACTTCGATTGGCATTATGTCAAGGCAGCTTCGACGGGAACGTTAGCCATGTCCTTCGATTATCATGAACAGCACCTTTCGATTGGCCTGTTAACAGAGCCTTTCGATTGGAATCCTTCGATTGATCTTTGGACAAGGGCCATTCGAAGGAGGTCATCAAGAGGGCACTCAAGTCAAAAGCGTCCAGGTTCATTCAAGAGACACAAATGTTTCAAAAAAGGAAATTATTTAATGTGTTCGTTTCTTGTCTCATGGCATTTAATGGCCTGTTTAATGGTTGTCTCTTGCCATTACTGCACCCTCACACCCCTATAAATACAAGGGCCAGTGGCACATTACAAGACACACAACACACGAAAATTATACACACAAAACTCAACAGGAGAACAAAAAAACATTGGAGTTACGCTGCCAAAAGTCATCAGCACTTCCAGGAAGCCATACCCAATCCTTGCATAAGCCAAAGCATCCACGCCCATAAGCCCCAAATCGAAGGTGCCTACATCCAGGAAGTTCCCAAATCGAAGGTCCAATCTACTGGTAAGAGAGGGTAAACTGTCCAACTTTTCATTTGCATAACATATTATTACTTGTTGTTACCTTTGATTTGCCATCCTAGACAGGAACGAAAGGCCTGGGTTTTGGCACCCAGGCCATGTTTTTCGTTTGCTAACACTTGCTGCAGACATAGCCTGAAGAGACCCAGCAAGCGCATGATCGAAAGGCCTGGGGTTCAATACCCAGGCCCTGCATTTTATTTCGCTAACATGCTTTTGCAGGTATAACATCCCAGATCGAAGGAGAGCCCTTCTCTGGATCGAACCCATTAGCATGCTGGATCGAAGGAGGCATCTCATTCCTGGATCGAAGAAGACAACCCCTTCTCTAGATCGAAGGAGACATTTCCTTCTCTGGATCGAAGCTCCCATTTTTTTCCTGGATCGAAAGTCACCTTCTCTGGATCGAAGCTTCCCATTTTTATCCCTAGATCAAAGGATGCCCTTTGTATTTTTATTTTTTGTTTTCGTTATTTCTTTATTGACCTTATCATTTAAATTAACTTTAAATCAAAAAATCACAAAAAAACATTAGGTTAGTTTTTTATTCAAATTAATTTTGTAAATAAATTAATTAATTATTTTAACTTCATTTTATCAATTTAAAATAAACTAGATTTAGGAGTATTTAATTCAAATATTTTCTTAACCAAAAACAACAAAAAAAGATTTTCTTATTTACTTAGAAATTTCTTAGACGTCTCTTTTCCTTGTTTTACGCGCGTTTATTTTACTGTAACTGCTTACTGGGATGTAATAGCTTAAACTAAGACTTTTACTTTACTGCTTTTATTCCCCAATTTTGGACATGTAAATAATCCCCCTCCCCGAAGCCTTGTAATAGCGTAGGATTTATAATTTATGCACTTTAATTTTCTGTACATATATTAACTGTTTAGATGTATGCTAATTAGGATTGCATGGCAAGATCTATCTTAATTTAAAAACAACTACAGCTCACCATAACATGTACAAAGATAATATAAACTGAAAATTGACACACTTGCACATGCCACTCTTAGGGTATACCTCACTTGGTTGCCTCAAATGTGGTCATTAAGTATAGGATATTTTAGAGGTCGTCCTTTTGTCCCAAGATCATAAGTTGCCTCGAAATGGTTGCCTCGATAAAAATGATCTAAGACATTAGGATTACTACTAAAGAGTCCTAACGTTGCTTTAGTGACCACACGTCCCTTAAACCGAATTGACCCGAAAACTCCAACGACGGTGCTACCTACTCCTCAATAGTGGGATAGCAATGTCTAAAGGACACTTGCACAGTTTAATTCCTTTTTGAGTAGGTAGAGGTTCCTAAGTACTTGCTCCTTTTAAAACAAAACAAAAACTTTTCGCACTTACACTTTCTTCAAAAACAAAACTCTTTTCAAAACCCACAAACACAAAGAAAAGCAAACCTTTTGAAAACATAGTGAGCAAGTACCTAAGAGCCCGTGGATAACCACGGATAGAAAGGGTGCTAACACCTTCCCTTTCTATAATCTACCTCCCGAACCCGAGAAACAATCTCGAAAAGGAATATTTCTGTGCTTTTGTCCTTTCCCTTGTTGGATAAAATAAAATATAGTGGCGACTCTTGCTTACCGTGACACTTTGCAAAAACAAACACAAACGCGAACCAGCATTCCAAAAAACAGTCAGTTCTCATTCCCACCGATCACAGAATTGGCGACTCTGCTGGGGAACATATAAGTGAGGTGTACCATAGGATTAGATCACTTGTGTTTTCAATTGTATTGCTTTGTATGCTTTTAATTTTGTGGGCTTGTATCGGAGTTCTATAAATCCTCCACCCGGATTTGGGGAAACATTCATAGATAGCAATACGTTGTGGAAACTGTGCGGGGTATACCGACATGGTTGAAGCAATAGCTATATTAGTGCGACATATTTATGAGTATCGGTAGCCTTTGAGTCAATCAAAGAGAATACGTGGCCGCTGAGTGATGTCACTAAGCACTAATGACCTAGAACCTTACTTGACCATCTTGGCCTTTTTTAGGGGTAGTGAGATGACCGACTTTGGTGCAGTCCGAAGTTGGTAGATACTCGATACTACACTCATTGAGGATTGTTTTCTTGGAATATTTTGGTCGCTAGTTCAGTGGCTAAACCAAAACGATGAACATAGAAAACAATCCAATGATATTGAGCTCCTTAGAACCCGGTTACTATTTATAGGACAGGTTTTGAGCCAACTACACTCAAGAGGGTACTTACCTATGAAACTCCATGCCAGCCTAAACTTAAGGCTATTTGTGTGACTTGTGTGCTGTCAAACTTGAACTACTTGCACATTCTTGTTATCTGACAACATGAGTTCCTTGCAGGTTTTGTTTACAGTCCTTATCCAATAACTTGGATTTATTGCAGGGCTTACTTGCATCACCTCACACTTTTTGCTTAAACGCATAGCATACACATCATAACATCATACCTTAACATTTCCTTAACCATTTCAAGGATCTCAAGGGTCTGTGATGCAGGTTATGGTAAATCAGATGTCCAGCAAGGGGCAAAGGGGATTTATTTTCCTCTAGCCAAGGTTGTCTAGAAATCCAAGCACAACAACTTGAGTCAGGGGCTATGACCCACTCGATATGGTGAGCTTTACTCTTGAAGAAGGACTCTCAGCAACACGAATTTCCTTCAATCAAGCTACCAGATTCAGATTCTAACAGTTTCTTGTTTACCCCGCGAGATCCTTGAAAACATTGCATACATATATCATACATATCATTGCATTACAGGTACCATTACAGGTTTCTCATCTTCTTCGCTGTTTATTTCAGCAATCATCATGTCTACTGAACCTGCCACTGAGCAAGCTATCAAGGCCCTCCAGGCTCAGAATGCCCAATTTCAAGAGTTGGTCATGAGCCTAGCTAAGGGTCAGCAGGACCTGAAGACCCTGATTCTGAAAGAGAGGAAGAAGAAGAAAAAGAGGACCATCATGTTCAATACTGGACGCAGGTTTGGAAATGGGCAACAGAACGAGGTTGATCTGACCACCCCATCTGAAGGGAAAGACAATCCACAAGAAAGGAGGGCTTCTAGCCCTGAAGTCTCCGACAACGAGACGGACTATGATGAAGAACAGTATCCTCCTGCTGAGGATAAGTACAAACAATTGGAAGACCGTTTGAATGCTATGGAAATACAGAAGGTGCCCGGTCTGGACTTCGGAGATCTGGGTCTATCATTTGGGGTGGTGATTCCCCATAAATTCAAGGCATCTGCCTTTGCCAAGTATGACGGAGCTTCCTGTCCAAAGCTACACCTTCGGTCATATGTGAGGAAGATTCAACCCTATACTGCTGATAGAAATCTCTGGGTTCATTTCTTTCAAGATAGTCTGTCAGGGACTCCACTGGAATGGTTCTGTCAACTGGAAGGGGCTAACATCCGCAACTGGGAGGACCTTGCTGCTGCTTTTTACAAGCAATACCAGTATAATGCCGACCTTGCTCCCACACGTACTCAGCTTCAGGGTATGTCTATGGTTACAGGCGAAGGCTTTAAGGACTATGCTCAGAAGTGGAGAGATCTTGCTGGAAGAGTCCAACCCCCTCTGTCTGATAGGGAGTTGGTGGACATGTTTCTTGGGACTTTGTCTGGTCCTTACTTCAAACACTTGATCGAAAGCTCTTCAGCCAGATTCACCGAGCTAATACTGACCGGCGAAAGGGTCGAAGCTGGCATCCAAAGTGGGAAGATTCAAGAAGAAACTCCTTCTGATGCTCAGAAAAAGCCCTACAATGGGAAGAAAGAGTCCAATGTTGTGTATGGTAAAAAGAGTCGTCATGATCAACATGTAGGGGCAACCCTGATCTCCAATCCCACGCCTGTTCAACAAAGACAGAGCAATAGGCGTAGGGTAAGATATCAAGAAAGGCAGTATACTAACATCAACATGCCTTTGTCTCAAGCGTTACAACATTTGCTGGAGTTGAAGCTAATTACGCTAAAGGATCCTCCTCAAAATCCTGATACTTCCTCTTCCAAGTATAACCCGGGTGTGAGATGTGCCTACCATTCTGACAGTTCTGGACATGACACCGACGACTGTTGGACTTTGAAGAACAAGATCCAAGACTTGATTGATGCCAAGGAGATCAAGTTTGATCACTGATCCTACACCAAATCATTGAGAATGTCTTTGTTTCATTTGAATTTTCAAGTTGTAATTTCTTTGTAATTCAAACAATTATCTATTAATGTCAAACTCTGTTTCATTAATGCATTGCATATGTTTGTCTTGAATTCATCCTTTCATTACATTTAAACTATGCTTTTTACTCACTTTATGACATTCAACTCTTGCTAAAAGTTACAAGCCTTTAGAGGGAGGATGACGAAACAATACCACAATCTCTACGGTATGCTTTTGGAAAAACCTTGCTGACGATGTACAGGCATTGTTTCAAATCCTAAACACTGGAGTTATAAGGAAGATAATCCCTAGTCAACCCCTTCGAGCCAAATAAGTAGGAGCTTTCTGTTTTTAAACAAATTGAAACCTTTAATTTAAACCTGGGGCAGGGTAGTCTCTCAGTTGATTCAAAAAGGTACGCATTGAAGTCGCAAAACTCTCAGTTCATAATATAACGAACGACATCAAAAGCATTCCTCTGGAATCAAAAGACAGTGGTGGTTCCTTGTTTCATAGGCAGTCAATCTCTCAAAAGAGAAAAGCCCATTGAACTAAAACCTATAAAGGAAGCTTAAGAAAGTTGGGGCATCCCGCTGACTGTAATCTGGAAAACAGGAACAGTCAGGCAAAAGTTAGGTATAATAAATCAAAAGAACGAGGTCGCTACAAATCCTCGACAACATGAAAAATGTTGCAAAAAAATGACTGCCTTCAAAAATTCAACTTGTGTGAACCATCACCAAAAACATCGTTCCAGACTCATTTGGAGTTCAAATGCACAATTAACTGAGCTTAGGATTGAAGAACATCACGAAGAGCGGGTGGGTACAAATATACTTTGAGCCTTTATCCTTTGTTTCTTAAACCGTGAACCAAGCCACGTTACAACCCTTCAAAAGTCCTAACTGAAGCATGGGTTAGTTCGAAAGCATACTGTTACAAAAGGTATCCTGACTCCTGTAAGGCTTTGTCCTAAATCTTGTGTTGAATTTGTCTTATAAAAAGTTTTCTGCTAAAAAACGCATTTTTCAAAACTTCGAGACAAGCATAAACTTTGCATTATTTGAATATCATTGTTTGCATTTGGCTATTTGTTTGACAGAGAAATTCACACAACGAATATCCGATGAACGAAAGCCCTCTCAGTGAACAAAATCACTTCAAAAAGGATGACACTTTTAATCAAGGGGCGTGGCATGTCACTATCCAGCACACCTGGGGCAGTCCAGTCATGATTCCAGGAAATCTCTGAAGAAGTGCAGAGTAACCAGGGGAAAGTCTCCATCTCCGTCACTGGGGGCATTGAACATCAATCTCAGTGGAGGGTTACGTACAATTAAACATTTTCTGGCAATGTCATAAACACTTGCTACTAGGGGCAATGACAAATATCCCCAAAATCCTTCTCATAGGATGACTCCCAGCAAGGGTTTAATCTCTGTAAACCTTTCCCCAGTTGAACCAACCTCGAGGACTTCCCCCAATGAAGATGTCACCTCTCTAGCAGACTGACGACAGGGTTTATTTCCCCAACAACACCAGGATTCCCCAGCTTGAGTTTTTCTCTCCGACTACTACAAATCAAAGGACCACAACTCCTCTTCCCCAGTAGACTACTCTGCAATCCCCAGCATGTTACTGCGAAACCTGGACCCGACCAGATGTCAGTTTAACTTTGACTCCCCAGTAGAGCAACGGACAACCGAGACTCCTGAACTTGTTCCCCAAGAATGAATCAATACTCTCCACAGAGTTCACAACTTTCCCCAATGGAGTTCTCCTCAACAAAACAAGGATCCTCAGTGGAAGCATTCTAAGCAAAGTTTGAAGACATACCTACTCTTCAACAGCAGTCCGGGATTTAATAATTCCCCAACACTTGTCAAGAATTTATTCTCCAAGACAAAATTACATTTCAATAAAATTCATAGCATATGCGTACAAAATACATATAACATAAATCTCATTTATTTTGAGAACATCATTACACAATGCATACATCATGACATTGCATACAACTAACTCTTTACCTTTTCAGGAAAGATCGATCAACAGATAAAAGTCATTACTTTTTGGAGTAGCAGTCGTCAAAGATTCCTTCGTCATCCTGTTGAGGTAGTAATCGTCCAAGATTCCTTCACCATCCCGTTGAGGTAGTAATCGTCCAAGATTCCTTCACCATCCTGCTGAGGTAGTAATCATCCAAGATTCCTTCACCATCCTGCTGAGGTAGTAATCGTCCAAGATTCCTTCATCATCTTGCTGAGGTAGTAATCGTCCAAGATTCCTTCACCACCCTGCTGAGCTAGTAATCGTCCAAGATTCGTTCACCATCCTGTTGAGGTAGTAATCGTCCAAGATTCCTTCACCACCCTGCTGAGGTAGTAATCGTCCAAGATTCCTTCACCATCCCATTGAGGTAGTAATCGTCCAAGATTCCTTCACCATCTTGCTGAGGTAGTAATCATCCAAGATTCCTTCACCATCCTGCTGAGATAGTAATCGTCCAAGATTCCTTCATCATCCTGCTGAGGTAGTAATCGTCCAAGATTCCTTCATCATCCTGATGAGGTAGTAATCGTCCAAGATTCCTTCATCACCTGCTGAGGTAGAAGTCATCCAAGATTCCTTCATCATCCTGCTGAGGTAGTAATCATCCAAGATTCCTTCATCATCCTGCTGGAGTAGCAATCGTCTCAGATTCCTTCATCACACATCATTATCAAAAAAGACCTCCTCTGGCTAGATTTATTTTCTTCCAGTTAATGACAGGCAATCAGAGACCTTCAAATAACAGTCCATATACGATCCAGATTCGGATGTAATTCTGTCACTCATTCAAATACAGTCCAGCAATCGCCCCTGGACGGCATCTTTAGGCCCATCTCCAATGATTATCCATTACCTCTCCTGCAGATGGCATCTATAATCCCATCCTCCTACCGTCAATCTCCAAATGGCATCTGTAAGCCCATTCCCGACATCACAATGCTGATACCACACCATGCGAGTGCAAATTTCTGGGCACTCTAGTGTTCAATTATCTTCCACCTTCGGATCACGAAAGGCTAGAAAGCCAATCTATATCCTCAGGTTTAAGAAAATTGAACAGGGGCGACTGTTGCACCCCAAAATTTTCCCTCTAATATTTTCCAAAGTCTTCCCCCTGCATGGTTGATCACAAACCCTTGCCTAAGGAAAAAGAAAATTTTTGAGTGGTGCTTTAAGTACATTTCGATTGGCTTTCTGAAAGACCCTTCGATTGGCATTCTGAAGGAGCATTTTGATTGACATTCTGAAGGAGCATTTCGATTGGCATTCTGAAGGAGCCCTTCGATTGTCATTCTGAAAGACTCTTCGATTGACATTCTGAAGGAGCATTTCGATTGGAATTCTGAAGGAACACTTCGATTGGAATCCTTCAATTGATCTTTGGACAAGGTCCATTCGAAGGAAGTCATCAAGAGGGCACTCAAGTCAAAAGCGTCCAGGTTCATTCAAGAGACACAAATGTTTCAAAAAAGGAAATTATTTAATGTGTCCGTTTCTTGTCTCATGGCATTTAATGGCCTGTTTAATGGTTGTCTCTTGCCATTACTGCACCCTCACACCCCTATAAATACAAGGGCCAGTGGCACATTACAAGACATTGGAGTTACGCTGCCAAAAGTCATCAGCACTTCCAGGAAGCCATACCCAATCCTTGCATAAGCCAAAGCATCCACGCCCATAAGCCCCAAATCGAAGGTGCCTACATCCAGGAAGTGCCCAAATCGAAGGTCCAATCTACTGGTAAGAGAGGGTAAACTGTCCAACTTTGCATTTGCATAACACATTATTACTTGTTGTTACCTTTGATTTGCCATCCTAGACAGGATCGAAAGGCCTGGGTTTTGGCACCCAGGCCATGTTTTTCGTTTGCTAACACTTGCTGCAGACATAGACTGAAGAGACCCAGCAAGCGCAGGATCGAAGGGCCTGGGGTTCAATACCCAGGCCCTACATTTTATTTCGCTAACATGCTTTTGCAGGTATAACATCCCAGATCGAAGGAGAGCCCTTCTCTGGATCGAACCCATTAGCATGCTGGATCGAAGGAGGCATCTCATTCCTGGATCGAAGAAGACAACCCCTTCTCTGGATCGAAGGAGACATTTCCTTCTCTGGATCGAAGCTCCCATTTTTTTCCTGGATCGAAAGTCACCTTCTCTGGATCGAAGCTTCCCATTTTTATCCCTAGATCAAAGGATGCCCTTTGTATTTTTATTTTTTGTTTTCGTTATTTCTTTATTGACCTTATCATTTAAATTAACTTTAAATCAAAAAAATCACAAAAAAACATTAGGTTAGTTTTTTTATTCAAATTAATTTTGTAAACAAATTAATTAATTATTTTAACTTCATTTTATCAATTTAAAATAAACTAGATTTAGGAGTATTTAATTCAAATATTTTCTTAACCAAAAACAACAAAAAAGATTTTCTTATTTACTTAGAAATTTCTTAGACGTCTCTTTTCCTTGTTTTACGCGCGTTTATTTTACTGTAACTACTTACTGGGATGTAATAGCTTAAACTAAGACTTTTACTTTACTGCTTTTATTCCCCAATTTTGGACATGTAAATAATCTCCCTCCCCGAAGCCTTGTAATAGCGTAGGATTTATAATTTATGCACTTTAATTTCCTGTACATATATTAACTGTTTAGATGTATGCTAATTAGGATTGCATGGCAAGATCTATCTTAATTTAAAATCAACCACAGCTCACCATAACATGTACAAAGATAATATAAACTGAAAATTGACACACTTGCACATGCCACTCTTAGGGTATACCTCACTTGGTTGCCTCAAATGTGGTCATTAAGTATAGGATATTTTATAGGTCGTCCTTTTGTCCCAAGATCATAAGTTTCCTCGAAATGGTTGCCTCGATAAAAATGATCTAAGACATTAGGATTACTACTAAAGCGTCCTAACGTTGCTTTAGTGGCCACACGTCCCTTAAATCGAATTGACCCGAAAAATCCAACGACGGTGCTACCTACTCCTCAATAGTGGGATAGCATTGTCTAAAGGACACTTGCACAGTTTAATTCCTTTTTGAGTAGGTAGAGGTTCCTAAGTACTTGCTCCTTTTAAAACAAAACAAAAACTTTTCGCACTTACACTTTCTTCAAAAACAAAACTCTTTTCAAAACCCACAAACACAAAGAAAAGCAAACCTTTTGAAAACATAGTGAGCAAGTACCTAAGAGCCCGTGGATAACCACGGATAGAAAGGGTGCTAACACCTTCCCTTTCTATAATCTACCTCCCGAACCCGAGAAACAATCTCGAAAAGGAATTTTTCTGTGCTTTTGTCCTTTCCCTTGTTGGATAAAATAAAAGACGGTGGCGACTCTTGCTTAACGCGACACTTTGCAAAAACAAACGCAAACGCGAACCAGCATTCCAAAAAATAGTCAGTTCTCATTCCCACCGATCACACAAAGAATATGCACAGAGATGGCGCGAGATAGCTGCCCATGTGGTTCCACCTATGGGAGAATAAGAAATGACCAAGGTCTTCCTGAAAACCCTTGGACCATTTTATTATGAAAGGATAGTCGCCAGTGTGCCAAGTGATTTTAACGAAATGGTAAGCATGGGTGTTTGTTTGGAAGAGGTTGTTAGATAATGGTGCTTGATAAAAGATGAAGGGACGAAGAAGTCGTCATACGGGTTTTCTTGGAAGAAAGAAAGTGAAGTGGATGCTGTTATTTGGGAAAGGAAGGTTTAACCACCTAGAAGACATCATCGGTATCAGCAACAGGTTTCTTCTGTGACTCCATTTGTTAATGTAGCTCCAATCACTATTTCCTATCAGAGACCATCCCCTCAGGGAAATCATGGGCAGAGTCAGAAGAGAGGGGCTTTTGACTCTATTATAATGAGTTATGCAGAGTTATTTCCGTATTTGATTTAGAAGAAGTTGGTTCATACCAGGCTGCCCCATGTTATACCTTCACCTTTATCCTGGTATTATAAGGTAGATCAGACATGCGCTTTTCATTAAGGAGCCCCAGGGCACAACATTGAGAAATGTTATCCTTTGAAATATGAAGTACAAAAGATGGTGAGATCTACCCTCCTATCCTTTAAAGATGTTGGCCCTAACGTGAAAGATAACCCTTTGCCAAAGCATGGAGGAGAAAATGCTGTAAACATGGTTGCTGGTTGTCCAGGGGACTTTCAGATTTTTGATATCAACCTGGTTATAGGGGATTTGGTGAAAATGCATGCTGACCTCTGCGAGTTCAGTTACTATACTCACGAACATGCTGGTTGTGGTGTTTGCAGTACAAATATCTAGGGATGTGATAAGATAAAAGTTGATCTTCAGAAAATGATGGACAAATGCCTCATTCATATAATCAGGCCTAGAGAAGAGTACGAATAAGATGTGAATATGGTATATGGATGTCCTGGAGAATTCTGAATTTTTGACGTGAATCATATGAATGATGATTTGGTGCAGTTGCACGCTACCTTCTGTCACAGGGATGGGCAAGAAGAACACCATTATGGGTCTTGCCAGATCTGCTGCAGAAATTCTCGTGGTTGTTCCATAGTGAGAAAGGGGTTCAGTTGTTATTGGATAATGGTACTATCAAGATTTCAGGCAATAGAGATTATTACAATGGAAGTAACGTGATTGAGGATTGCTTGGCCGAGATTGTGTCTGATGATGAGTATGCTTCTGTAGATGAATTCTTTTCCTCAGATAAAGATATGTTCTCCATCAATGATTTTGTGATGTCTAAGTATTCTGAAGAAGGGGTAAATGTTATTGTGCCTTGTTTTGGTGTTCCCGTCCCTATAGAGATTGAGTACCATAGTAAGCCAGTTGTTACTCCAGTGGTGATTTACTTGTCGGGTCCTGTTCCTTAGGAATCAGACAAAGTCGTACCATATAAATACAATGCTACAATATTTGAGGATGGTATGGAAATCCCCATCCAACCTTGGTTTGATGTCAAGAATATTGCTGAAGCCAGCCGAGTAACCCGCAGTGGCCGTATTTTCGCACCTGTCATTTGAGGGAATATTAATGCTGATAAAAAGGCTGTTGAAAGTACTGAACCCAAGAAAGCAGTGGGGGAATCTTGTGGTACTACTCTGGAAAAAGATATGGACGATATATTAAATATTATCAATATGAGCGACTACAGGATCATAGATCAATTGTTGCAGACATCATCAAACATATCTATTCTAGCCTTGCTAATAAACTCTTCTGTCCATAGGGAATCTTTGATGAGAGTATTGGATCAAGCTTTCATGGAAAGTGATATGCCTTTAGACCAATTCAGTAGTGTTGTTGGGAGTATTACTTCCTGTAATAACTTGAGTTTCATTGATGATGAGCTACCTGATGAAGGAAGGAATTATAACTTGGCTCTCCATATCTCCATGAATTGTAAGAACGATTCATTGTCAAATGTGCTGATTAACAATGGGTCCGCTTTAAATGTCATACCAAGGAGCACGCTCATGAAGCTGAAGTACCAAGGAACTCCCATGCGCCCGAGTGGCATAATTGTGAAAACTTTTAATGGATCGAGGAAGTCTGTCATCGGAGAAGTAGATTTGCCTACTCACATAGGCCCACACTTATTTTAGATTACTTTCCAGGTTATGGATATTTTTCCTACTTACAGCTGTTTACTGGGACGACCGTGGATACACGAGGCAAGGGTTGTTACTTAAACTTTGCACCAAAAGCTGAAGTTTGTTCGTGAAGGAAAGGTGGTCATCATAAATGGAGAACATGTTAGCATCTCATTTATCCTCTTTCAGTGTTGTGGAAGCGGATGAATATGCTATTGGAACTCAGTTCCAAGCTTTATCCATTGATAATGTAAGGTAAAATGAGAGTTATATAGCTTCGTTTAAGGATGCTTAGGAGGTAGTGCATAATGTCCCTAGTAAGATATGGAGGCAGATTGTTGATCCGCTTGTGAATAAGAATAGATTTGGTTTGGGGATTCTTTGTGAAGAATGGTAAAGGTGAGAATATGAATATGAAGTCTGCTTTGGGAAAATATCATAATATCTTTCACAGCGGAGGTCATCTTCACCCAACTGTTCCTAGGATCAATGTTATTCTGGAAGGTGAATCGGAGCAAGAGATGCTGAAATACGTGACACGTGGAGTCAGAGTCCAAAACCATATCACTATTGATGTTCCCTCTTGCATTCATATTTCAAATTAATTTGTTTTTTGTCTTAATATTTTCCAAAATCTTTCACTCTTCCCAAGGGAAAGTATTGATGTTGTATGGGCTTATCTGTTGCTTTGATCTTTAAAATAAATAATAAAAGTTGTCTTTGATTCCCAAATTGTGTCTTTATTTTATGATTTTTATTGGAAAATGGTAATCATAAAAAACCTTTCAAAATAAATAATAATTGTAAATAAATCTGCACAATCACTTGTTATATGTGTCAGTTTCTAAAAGCAATCATAAATCATATGTGTAGATTAATTAAAAAACTCGTTGATTACAATGACCCTGCACCCTCTCCCAAATTTGAATATCCTGTGTACGTGGCCAAAGAAGAAGAATATGATGAAATCCCAGAAGAGGTTTCACGGTTGCTTGAGCACGAGGAAAGTGCCATTCATCCATATAAAGAGTCGTTAGAGACGGTTAATTTGGGTACAGATGAAGATCCAAAAGAAGTAATGATTGGAGCATTACTTCATCCCGACGTGAAGAAAGGTTTGATTGAATTGTTGAAAGAGTATGTGGACATCTTTGCTTTGTCATACCAAGACATGTCGGGATTGGATATTGATATTGTGGAACATCATTTGCCACTAAAGCCAGAATTCCCGCCAATCAAGCAGAAATTGCAAAGAACTCACCCTAATATGGTAGTAAAAATTAAAGAAGAAGTTTTAAAGAAGATTAATGTCGGTTTTCTTATGACATCAGTGTACCCTCAGTGGACTATCAATATTGTCCCAGTACCAAAGAAAGATGGAAAAGTTCGCATGTGCGTTGATTATAGAGATTTAAACAAAGCCAATCCAAAAGATGACTTTCCATTACCATATATTGATATGTTGGTTGATAGTACAACCAAATTCAAAGTATTCTTGTTCATGGATGGATTTTCCAGATATAATAAAATCAGAATGGCTCATGAGGACATGGAAAAAACAACGTTTATCACACCCTGGGGAACATTCTGTTACAGAGTGATGCCCATCGGGTTGAAGAACGCTGGTGCAACGTACCAGAGGGTTATGACAACCCTATTCCATGATCTGATGCACATGGAAATTGAGGTATATGTTGATGATACCAGACTGAAGAAGGGCATATAGAGGATTTGTTAAAATTGTTTCAGCATTTGAGGAAGTATCATCTCCGCTTGAGTCCAAATAAATGCACCTTTGGTGTCTGATCACGGAAATTGTTAGGTTTCATTGTCATCCAAAAAGGGATTGAAGTTGACCCTAATAAAGTCAAAGTAATTCAAGAAATGCCAGCACCAAGAATTGAAAAGAAAGTTAGAGGCTTCCTCGGGCGTTTGAATTACATTTACAGATTTATTTCCCATATGACTGTTACGTGCGAACCGATATTTAAGTTGTTAAAGAAAGATCAAGGTTGTGTGTAGATAGATGATTGCCAAAGGGCATTTGAAAGTATTAAAGAGTATATGCTTGAACCTCCTATCTTGCTCCCGCCTATTGAAGTAAGATTGTTGATCATGTATCTGACAGCGTTAGATAATTCTATGGGTTGTATTTTAGGACAATAAGATGAAACATGAAAGAAGGAATATGCCATTTATTATCTCAGCAATAAGTTTACTGACTGTGAGTCGCGGTATTCTATGCTGGAAAATACATGTTGTGCTTTGGCCTTGGCAGAAAAGTGGTTGCGGCAATATATGTTGAATCATACTAGTTGGTTAATTTCCAAAATGGATCCAATTAAGTATATTTTTGAAAAGCCTGCTTTTATTGGGAGAATTTCCCGTTGGCAGATGCTGTTTTCTGAATATGATATTGAATACCGCACTCAGAAGGCTACAAAAAGAAGTGTAATGGCAGATTATCTTTCTCACCAACTGGTTGATGATTATCACTCTGTTAAATATGATTTCCCTGATGAGGATGTTATGTTTCTGAAAGTAAAAGATTGTGATGAGTCGTTGCCTGAGGAAGATCTTGATCCTGAATCTCATTGGGGCATGGTGTTTGATGGAGCTGTGAATGCTTATGGGAAAGGAATTGGTGTTGTGATTATCACTCCCCATGGATCATATACTGCAAGGTTGGCATTTGATTGCACCAATAACATGGCGGAGTATGAAGATTATATCATGGGACTCAAAGAGGCTATTGATCTCAGAATCAAAATTCTATATGTGTATGGTGATTCAGCTTTGGTAATAAATCAGATTAAAGGAGAATGGGATACTCGTCACCCTGGATTGATTCCCTACAAATACTATGCTAGAAGATTATTACCTTTCTTTAATAAAGTTGAATTCCATCATATTCCTAGAGATGAAAATCAGACGGAGGATGATTTGGCCACTCTGGCTTCTATGTATCAAGTGAATACCTGGAACGTGTGCCTCGTATCACAGTACAACGTCTGGATAGGCCACCTCATGTGTTTTCAACAGAAGAGACGTCAAACGAAAAACCTTGGTATTATGATATCAAGCATTTTCTCCAGACTCAGGAACACCCGGTTGGTGCGTCAATAAAGATAGAAAGACATTGAGAAGGTTGGAAGGTAGCTTTTTCCTTAATGGAGATGTGCTATACAAAAGAAATTATGACATGGTCTTGCTCATATGTGTGGATAGACACGAAGCAGACATGTTGATGCATGAAATCCATGAAGGCTCCTTTAGCACTCATGCCAATGGACATTCGATGGAAAAAAAAAGATGCTTAGGGCAGGTTATTATTAGCTGACAATGGAATCTGACTGTTACAAATTTGCCAAGAATTCCATAAATGCCAGATTTATGCTGACAAAATTCATGTGCCTCCGATGCTTCTAAATGTTATTTCTTCCCCATGGCCTTTCTCTATGTGGGGTATTGACATGATTGGAATGATTGAACCTAAGGCGTCAAATGTACATCGTTTTATCCTGGTGGAAATAGATTACTTCACCAAATGGGTGGAAGCAGATTCCTATGCTAATGTTACTAAGCAGGTGGTAGTACGTTTTATAAAGAACAATCTTATATGTCGGTATGGTGTGCCCAGCAGGATTATCACCGACAATGACTCGAATCTGAATAACAAGATGATGACAGAACTTTATGAAGAATTCAAGATTGCCCATCATAATTCATATCCTTACATGCCAAAGATGAATGGGGCTGTTGAAGAAAACATCAAGAAGATCATCCAGAAGATGGTTGTTACCTATAAAGACTGGCACGGGATGCTCTATTTTGCTTTGCATGGGTATCGTACATCTATTCGCACTTCAATAGGGGCAACCCCATTCTCTCTTGTGTATGGTACAGAAGCAGTGCTCCCTGTCAAGGTTGAGATTCCCTCTTTACGTGTGATAATAGAAACCAAGTTGTTAGAGGCTAAATGGGTCCAGAACAGGTTTGACCAATTGAATTCGATTGAAGAAAAGAGAATGGTGGCCTTGTGTCATGGTTAGATATACCAGAAGAGAATGAAGAAAGCTTTTGATAAGAAGGTCAAGCCTCGTGAATTTAGTTAAGGTGACCTTGTGCTCAGAAAGATCATTTCTTTTAACGCTGATTTTAGGGGTAAGTGGACTCCCAATTTTGAAGGTTCATATGTTGTCAAGAAAGCCTTCTCTAGCGGTGCAATGATTCTTGAAACTGTGGATGGCGAGGAGTTCCCACGTCCTATGAATGCTGATGCAGTCAAGAAATACTTCGCCTAAAGAAATAAAAGTATAGCTCGCTGAGTCGAAAACCCAAAAGGGCGGCTTAGGCAAAAAGGAGCGTCTCGATAGGCTGAAAACCCAAAAGGGCGGTCTAGGCAAAAATTAGAGACATAAACAGAATAGATTATTCCCGCTAGGTTGAAAACATGCAAGGGAAACTTAGGAAAAAGTTAGGGATTTCTTGGCAAGTAATTGCGTCAAATAAGACTTGATCATTGAAGCAACAATCTTCTTAGACTCTCACCATACTTCAACAGAAGTCGCTGCTTAGGAATTCAAAGTTGTTAGGGAGAATAGTGGTCATTGTATTTCAATGTATCTTTTCCAATGTATTACCATTTTCCTAACTTTGTAATCATCTGTGGGGTCTCTCCATTCATAGACTACCATCCTATTAATAAAGTTTGAGTTTTTATCCAATTCTTTGCAATTCTTATTTTATTTTGCTTACAAATACTCCATTTGTTATTGATAGTAATTTTCAAAACAAAGAGATTTAATAATAAAACTGTTTTTGAAAAGAATTTACAAATTACTTTTTACTTTAGATTTTGTGACTCAAGAAAAACAAAAATAGTGATTCCAAGGATGGACGGGCTCTGAAATTTTGGAAGTATATGTTTCCCCAGGAAAGTTCTCTCAGGTCACTCTTGTTGGTGCGTGCATGGTCTCCTTGTGTTTCTCAAATAGTTAGAGATGGTACCGATTGATGTACGATGCAGTGTTGGGTTTGTGATCCGATTTTCCATAGTCAAGTCTTGATTCATCTCTTCTCCAGGTTGATTATTTTGATTTCGGGTTTGCATGGTTTGATACCTTTATCCCAGATTTCCCAGTAAGGTCTTCGCTCATTTGACGGAAGTTCCTTTTCCCTTTTGTGTGCTAAGGTAGAATCATTTTCAAAACATCACACTTTTGCAGTGTTGGCATTATTGTTGTTTTTTGGCAACTAGACAAGGGCAATATCTTTTCTAAGAAGTGTTGAAATAGTTGTCTTTTTTTTGGGTTTTCTCCCGCCAAGTGTTGGGTTTGATTTAAAAATCCCCATAATTTTGATTTCTTGCTGTATTGTTTGACTTCTTAAATCTCCAGGTAAAGTTGAGATAACTTCACTTTCTGAAAGTTGTTATCCCCACGTGGTTTCATAATTTCTCCCCATGGAAGTTTGTGTAATCATCACTCTTGGTATTGAAGAATGTATTTTGGGCTCCTCTCGATGATGTGGTGTCGTACTCCCCAATGAGGTCAGCACAGGATCTCTAGTTGATATCTCGACGACATGGTTTTCATCTTCCCTAGAGAAGCTAATATTATAATCTCTAGTGGAAATCTAGACGTTGAGACATTTCTTTTCCCCATTGAAGTCTGTGTGATGTTCCCCGGTGAAGCCTAGAGGAGGATGTTATATCCCTGTATTCGTACTGATTTATTGTTTTGATTTGTTTACTTTCAGATTGTGTTTCTTCCCAGTGAAGTTAAGTCGTGGAATAGGAATTTGTTTCCTCAGTTGGTGCTTACTTACTTATAAAACTTTCCTCCTGGATGTGATTTAAGTCGAGTGTTGACTTTACCTAAGCTGGTTTTTTCTGGCTGTTCCCATTGTTGTATGTATGTTTTGTCAGCATATACATAATAAGATTCATACATACATCATGCATAGCTGAATTAAAATTAATTGCTCATTTGCATTTATTATAATTTTTGTTGGCATATTACCCTATTTGCAGAGTTATATTACCCTCTCTCTCTAATAGATTGTCAACCTTAAGCAGAAAGTGTATATCCTTTGAATTTCCCCACTGAGTTATCCCTCGTGGAAGAATTTTGCTTTAGCCTTTTTATTCAGCTTATTACCTGGGTAGAATGTGATCCCCTTTTGAGTTTATTTCTCATTGAGTGCTGCCTTGGTCGATTGTGTCACTCTGGTTTATTTCTGGTTTGAATCTGTGGTTCCCGGTAACATTATTATTTTGATTTCTACAGGCTTTGAGCCCTGGTTTGAGAATGTGCATTTATTTTGCACAAAAAGATTTTATCTCCTCAGAAAGAATATATTGGCATGTCCGAGGAAGTCATTATTACAACTCCTTTTCATAACAGCAAGTGGCAGATCTCTTTATTTGAACAACCCATACTTCCCTAGTAAGTCTGTTAGTTCCCAGAGAAGATTCATGATTTTTATTACTCCAATGGATGGTAGTCTCGTCATTATGGGAGATAGTTCGTCATTGAGATTTGTTACTTCAATGGATGGTAATCTCGTCATTATGGGAGATAGTTTGTTGTTGAGATTTGTTACTCCAATGGATGGTAGTCTCGTCATTACGGGAGATAGTTCGTTGTTGAGATTTGTTACTCCAATGGATGGTAGTCTCGTCATTATGGGAGATAGTTCATTGTTGAGATTGTTTACTCAAATGGATGGTATTCTCTTCATTATGGGAGATAGTTCGTTGTTAAGATTTGTTACTTCAATGGATACTAGTCTCGTCATTATGGGAGATAGTTCATTATTGAGATTTTTTACTCTAATGGATGGTAGTCTTATCATTATGGGAGATAGTTCGTTGTTGAGATTTGTTACTCCAATGGATGGTAGTCTCGTCATTATAGGAGATAGTTCGTTGTTGAGATTTGTTACTCCGATGAATGGTAGTCTCGTCATTATGGGAGATAGTTCATTGTTGAGATTTGTTACTCCAATGGATGGTAGTCTCGTCATTATGGGAGATAGTTTGTTATTGAGATTTTGTTACTCCAATGGATGGTAGTCTCGTCATTATAGGAGATAGTTCGTTGTTGAGATTTTGTTACTCCAATGAATGGTAGTCTAGTCATTATGGGAGATAGTTTTTTGTTGAGATTTTGTTACTCCAATGGATGGTAGTCTCGTCATTATGGGAGATAGTTCCTTGTTGAGATTTTGTTACTCCGATTAATGGTAGTCTCGTCATTATGGGAGATAATTCGTCGTTGAGACTCACTTTGCTCTGAAGAGTTCGTATGTTTCTAGTCGTAAGTACTGATGCTGGTCATTTGTGACTTACTTTAATATTGATGTTTGCTGGTATTATCCTACCACTTCTTTCTCCCTGTGGGTCAACATTACCTTTTTTGCTATCTTCTTAGTAAGTGGATAGTTTGCGGTTATCTGTCGGTCATTCTTATCCTTTATTTTTCTCCTCAATGTTTGAGTTAATGTTACTTCGTATCCTCCTTGGGCTTTACCCCAATAGAGTCGAATCTTCTGTTCACTAATGATTTATTTTCCTGGTCTAATTCTCTTTTGATCTTTTATTTTTTTCCCCAGTGGTGTCTCGTGTCACCTTTGGATCTGTTTACTTTCATGCACAATCATAAGCATTGCATGGCCTCTTAAGGCCAAAAATAGGGTTTACTTTATATTTAAGTATCTTCAATCGCGTCGACACGGAGATTTTTAACCTTCGTATCTCTGGATAGAAGACACTTAAATAAGGGCAGCTGTTGTACCCCAATTTTCCCCCTGAGATTCCTCTATCATCTCATATCAACTCAATCACAACAAGATCGCACTAGGATTTGGTTCTTCGCCCTATCTTTAGGTTTTCTCATGATGAATCACCAAGAACATTGATTAGTATAATGTGATCATCTATGTTTTGTATTTTTTAACTTTTAACTAATAAATACAATGAATGTTTGCTCTAATTGATGATATTATAGGTAAGGGCACAACACATTTCATCAGGTTGATTCATAGGTTCATGAGTTTATTTCCATGCCTTCTTCAACAAAGATTCATTGAGATTAAAGCTTCATTATTGAATATGCTTTAAAGTAATATCATGACAAGGTCTACTATTATTTGTCATGCCTCAATTTGTCAAAGAAAATCAAAAGATGCAAGAGTAGATTGAAGAAGTTTGACCTAATTGGGCAAGTTCTTGATTTCTTGATCACAAGTGCATAACTCTCTCAATTCTTAATATTTGGAGGTGGTTATTGTTGCTATGGGTTCTTATTATCATCCACAACAACCTCTATTCACATGGAAAAAGTTATTGTGCAAGAAAGCTTTTCAAAATTGAAAAGGGTTCCCAAGTCATTTTGGTGCTTGAAGAGCTAGGGTTTTGAACTTCTAAGGGCTATATCTTGTTCATCTTTTGAGATTTTTGCGTGATTCCAAAGATATGATTCTCTATAAAGGGTTATAAACTAATAACTTCAATAATTTCAAGAAAATTTTATGTGGAAGATGCCTAATGATGACGAAAGATTATAAGTCCTCTAGATAGGCCATCAAATTCCCTTATGTGACTTCAAAAGATCATAACTTGGTCAATTTTTACCTCCTTGAGCCCATTCTTTTTCCAAAATCATCTTAGGGATATGAACTTAAAATCTTATTTTATGTGCAAAGATTTAAAATGAGTGGAAGATGCCTTAAGAATCCAAAAGATTATAGGTCACCTCATGAAATTTCACCAACTTCACAAGGCCATAACTTTTTCAATACTTGGTATTTTCTAGTGATTCAAGTTTCACAATGCTCTTTGGGATATATACTTCAACCTAGAATCATTAATCAAATCTCGATTTTGGAGGAAAGCCTTGGTTGAACTCAAAACATTATAGGTCACTTTTGAAGAAAAACTTAGAATTTTTCTAAGTACAAAAAGTCAGCATCTTTTTCTCAACTTTGACTCATCACAACTTTTAGCTCAGGCATCCAATTGATCCTATTCTTTGCACATTGTAAAGTATGTGACCTTATATTTCAAATGCTTCAAGAATCATGTCCTAAGTTTCCCTAAATTATGCACACCATGAGTTCAAAGACAGCCACTTGAAACTGATTTTTCCTCCAAGTCAGAATTTGAAATGCACAATTCAGCTTCTAATCACTAAAGTTTTGCGTGTTTTTACTTCTAATAATGTTTAACAATTTTCCATAAGTGATTAGCACCTTGAAACACAAGTTTTGGTTGAGTTTTGAGAAAATTATGAGTCACACTTTTCCTTTTTGCAACTGCACACGAATTCCCTTCAAACTTCATCATTCCACACGCTTGAGCATCCTATTTGCTTCCCTATAAATAGAGGACCTCACTCCTCTCATTTCCTCAAGCTTGAACAACCAAAATCACCCTACCAAACTCCCTGCATAACTCACTTTTCTGAGTTTTTTGAATTCTTATTTTCTCCACTTTTCAATCCAATTTCTTCATTGATCCTTCATCCTTGAACTTCCCTGAAGCTAACAGAAGAAGAATCAAGCCTTGAGATGTCCTAAATTGTGCTAACCAAGTCCAGTTTCAGAATAATTTTCAGCTACTTCGTTCAGGTAGAATTCTCAATCAAATTGAATCAAATAAAGCCTTATTCTACTCTATTCATCCTTTTAATTCTCACACTTCTTACAGTTTGCATTACGGTTTGCATTTTCATTGAGAATTGAGAGAGATACTTGGGATTTTCGTGCTCGCTATTTTTTCTGAATTTCTTCAAATTCAGCCTTGCACAGTTTATATAAATTTGGCGCGAGGGTACCATTAGAATCGTCTTGAAGAGACGAAGCTAATGTACCGGTCTGGTTCTCTAATTTTACAATTTATGAAACCTCAATTTAGGGCGTCTGGAAGTTGAAGACAACCTAAATGCCGTGCTTCATCCAATGATAGCGTGACATGTGATTTTTTTAAATTCTATCCAATGCATCTTGTTGTACCCCAAAATTTTCCCTCTCATGTTTTCCAAGGTCTTCCCCTACATGATTGACCACAAACCTTTGCCTAAGAAAAAAATAAATTTTTGAGTGGTGTTTAAGCACGTTTCGATTGGCCACGTGACAAGCCTTTCGATTGGCATTGTGTCAAGACCTTCGATTAGCATTCTGAATGCCTTTCGATTGGCATCTCCAAAATGCCTTTCGATTGGCATCTCCAAAATTACTTTCGATTGGCATCTCCAAATTGCCTTTCGATTGGCATCTACATAGCACCCTTCGATTGGCATGGACAAAGGTCCTTCGACTTGCCTGTTAACAAGGTCTTTCGATTGACATTTTAACAAGTACCTTTCGATTGGCATGGTAACAATGTCCTTTGATTGGAATTTCAACAAGGTCTTTCGATTGGCATGGTAATAGTGTCCTTCGATTGATATTTCAACAAGGCCTTCGATTGGCATTCCAAAAGTTCCATTCAAAGAAGCTTTCAAAAGGTCCATTCGAAGAACATGTAAAGGTCCATTTGAAGAAGCCATCAGCCCCTTCGAAAGGGAGCATTCGAAGGCCAGTTACATATCATTCAAAATTCAAAAAAAGAGACAAGATCCCATGTGTTTAGCCAACGTTACAAATTCTCATTCATGGCTTTCAAACATAATCAAGGTTGTTTAAACCTTTGCCTTCTTGTCCCCTCTACCCCCTCTATATAAAGAGATCAAAGTGTTGCATGAGGAAAAAGAATGAAAAACATTTGAGAGACGCTGCCCACAAAATCCATCAAAGGTTGTCATAATTTTCCAAGCCAAAGCCACCCTTCAACAAAAGTATCCAAGCCCAGAAGTTCCAGATCGAAGGTGCTCACATCCAGGAAGTGCCCAAATCGAAGGTTCAATCTACTGGTAAGAGAGGGTAAATTGTCCAACCTTGTATTTGCATAACACATCCATACTTGTTATTACATTCGATTTGTCATCCTAGACAGGATCAAAGGGCTTGGGTTTGGCACCCAGATCATGTTCTTCATTTGCTAACACTTGCTGCAGATTTAGCCTGAAAAGACTCAGCGCGCGCAGAATCGAAGGACTTGGGTTTTGATACCCAGGTCCTGCATTTTATTTTGCTAACGTACTTTTGCAGGTATAGCATCCCAGATCGAAGGAGATGCCTTCTCTGGATCGAAGCCATAGTCTCTTGGATCGAAGAAAGCATCTCCCCATGGATCGAAAGACGTTCCCTTTCCCAGGATCGAAGGGCAATCCCCTTCCCTGGATCGAAGGCTATTCACGCCCACTCCCTAGCCCAATCGAAAGAAGGCATCTCCCCCTGGATCGAAAGACGTTCCCTTTCCCAGGATCGAAGCCCCCACCTTTCCCTGCAATCGAAGGGTGCCCCCATTTGTATTTTTACTTTTTGGTTCATTTTTCTATTGACTTCTTTTTTTAATATTAAAATCAAAATCACAAAAATATTAGGCTAGTTGTTTTTCCAACTAAATTAATTTTGTAAATAAATAAATAAATTATTTAACATTTTTTTCTTAAAATTAAAATTAAATACACTTAGGCCTTGTTTTCTTTTATACCAAAAACAACAAAAAAGATTTCTTTTCTTTAGGATTTTTAGACGTCTTCTCTATTTCTTGTGCGTTTATTTAATTTCGTATTTTGTTACTATTATTGTATCTTCCTACCGGATGTAATAGATTAAAATTAGGATATTTACTATTTTATCCCATTTATCCCTGTATAATGTAAATCCCCTCCCAAAAGCCTTGTAATAGCGTAGGATTTACAATTCCCGCACTTTAAATTCATGTATATATATTAATTGCTTAGATGTATACTAACTAGGATTGCATGACAAGATCTGAAAACAAACGGTAGAACACCTAAATGTTTAAAGATAAAATAACTGAAACACAACACAATTGCACACAAGCACCTCTAAGGTACGCCCACTTTTGTTGCCTTTAAGAAACAGTCATGAGGCAGGAACACTTTAGCAAAGACCCATAAAATCAAAAGACCATAGTCCCTCGATGACCCTACAGTTGCCTTCTCGGTAAATGATCTAGTCCCTAAAACAGAATTGCTAAAGTGTCTCCATAAGTTGCCTTCGTGACTGTAACGTCCCTCCAATTGTCCCTCAAAAACATCTAACGACAAGGCTACCTACTCACTAATAGTAGATAGCACTGTCTAAAATAAAAGAGGAAAAGAACGACCATTTTCGAATAACAAAGTAGATAGATGTTAGAAGTTTGCTCAAACTATTTTTGCACTTACACACAAAAACTACTTTTCAAAAGACATTTCAAAACACTTTGTATATTTTCTCCACTATTCTGAAAAATATTACAAAGTTCGCCGTACTAAGTCATTTTCAAAATATTTTCAAACACACAAAGCACAAAGGTATTTCAAAATGAGCAAACCTCTAAGAGCCCGTAGAAAACCACGGATGGAAAGGGTGCTAACACCTCCCCTTTCCATAATCTACCCCCATTACTCAGAAAACATCCTGAAAAGCTCTTTTTCTGTTCTTTTCAACCTTTCCTTAATTTGGATAAAAGAAAAGACAGTAGCGACTCTTGCTTACCGTACATTTGCGAACAAAAAACGCAAAACCAGTATATAACAGCAGGTTCTGTCACCGTATCACACATCTATTTTACCATGCGCACGTCATAGGAACCCTTGGATCTGATTACTTGCATTAGTCAGACTTCATCCAACGCGCCAGATTTTAAGTCACTTATAATTAAAAAATGATTTGGTGTAATTTCCAAAAAAGACTATGATATGCACAGTGCGTCAGATCCACTGGATCTGTTTACTAACGCGTTTTGATTCTCATCTAATGGTCCATACTTTTCTGACTTTATTTTTATTTTATGTTTTTTTTAATATATAATTGTTTTTAACTTCAAAAAATCATAGAAAATTCATTTCTAACCCAAAAATTCTGAAAAAAATCACAAAATTATTTTTAATTATTCTCTTTCCGATATTTATTTTTTCATAATTCTATTTTCATATTTGATATTTTTTGTAATTTTTCCTTTATTTTGACTTGTTTCTAATTATTTAAAAAATACTTTTTGATGTTTTTGAATTCTGAAAAATTCTATAAAAATCATTTTACCCATTTCTTACCTTCTGAAATTTTTCTAGAATTTTATTTTGACTTCTACTATTTTTAATCTTTTTTTACTTATTTGAGTGATTTTAATTGGTTTAAAAATACTTTCCTGTTTTGTAAAATTTCCAAAAAATTTATAAAATTTTTGAGGTCAGCTCTTATTTTTATATGGTCTTTTTAAATTTTTCTTTGATACTTTGAACATAGTTTACTATTTTACCTTTTTTTTTCATTTTAAAAACAATTTAAAAAAATTTTTTCTTTTTTTTTCTTTTATTCATTAAATGCAATTTATTTTTTAACATATTCTGGCTATGTGATTGTTCATCATAAACTTCATTAACATCATTGGATCTTGAGTGTTGAGTTTAACTCCACTAAAATGGATGGATGATTTTAATGATTGTTTGATTACATTTTTGATTCAAATGTATCCCCTCCGTCTTTATCTCATCCTGTTCTCTTTTGTGCTACAGGTTGTTAGAGGATGATCTACATATCATCACTCCAAACATATGGCACATAGATTGCTATTGACCGACCATAAAATAGGTGTGACTTCTATATAAGTTCACTTACGATTGCTTAACATAGTGCTAAATTTTATCCCGATTCGAGAAATGATCATCCGTGGCCCAAATCTATTCTTGCAAGCCCAAGTATGTTTAATTTGAAACCTTTGATCCAATAACCTTGAAGTTCATTGTTAGGGGGCTTTAGTATTATCAATCCTCTAATGAATCTTCATAAATTTTGGAACTAAGTGAATCATTTAAACATCGTTGATCATTTATTGTTGCCTTGACATTTTGAAATGAATGATATACTTGACAAAAAGCAAATGAAACTTGTTGTTGAGAGACTTTAATTTTATCAATCTTCTAATGAATTTTCAAATTCAAGTTTCAAGATGGTCATTCAACTAACCTCTAATTTCTAACTCATTAACAATTGACTTTTTTTCTATGCTTTTATTTTAAGCACCATTTATCTTAGCATTTACATTTCATATTATTTTCATCTTTGCTCACTTGAGTATTTATATTTATGTCATTTTGTTTTGCTCACTTGAGCTTTTCATTTTCTTTTTGAAGACACCTAATAATCAAATTGAACAATAAAAAACTTTAAGGTTACTTGGACTATTTGGTTACTATCCTTGGCATGATGGAGTTATGGACTTCTTGGACTTAGGATTAGAGACATTGACCTACCTTGAGACCTTGTGAATTATATTATTATTTTGTATGGAGTTCTTGAGATTTACCTCGAGACATTGGGCTGTTTGTTTCTTTGCTTGCAGGTTATTTTTATTATATGTTTTGTCTATAATCGGGAATTCATCTGTATACAGCCGTTACTCTATCCAATTTTTGTGAAGACTTAATGCCTTTGAAACTTGGCTTTCTTAAGAGGTTTATCATCTTTGCTTGTTCAGTTTCAATCCAAAGGATGAGAATTCTACATTGACTCATTATGTCAAATGTTGGCTTCTTGTTGGTTAGATGGTTCTTTTCTCTAGCTTTTACCTTATGCTTTAGGATAGTCCCTTAATCTCCTCTCATCTTCTTTAATTTCAAAAATCTTCTTCCTCCTTTTGAAAACTCTTCTTATTTTCGAAACTTGAACCACTTTCATAATAAACTTGGACTTTGGTCCATGCATTTTCAAAATATTTTCTTAATCAAACTTTAACCAACTTAATAATACTTTAACATTTTTTTATGATAAGACTAAAAATCAATCAATCTCATTCAAACCATTTTACCATTTTGGCTTTTTTACTTTAAACTTTTCTCAAAAGATTAGACTCTTGTAAATCCTTGTAGTGATGCGAACTACTATACTTCTACGATATATAGTGAAGTGAGATATTTTATACTTGAGTGTTGAGCGAGGCTTTGTTGATTTTAAAATCTAAGCCATATCCTCCACTTTGAGATGATGCAAATTCTCCTTTCTGATAATTCTGGGTAGTAAGTATGTTCTTCCACTCGGATAAGACGATGATGTCTCGTCTCTTAAAATTAACCAACACACTTGTGTTTTAAAATTTTTAAAGGTGAACTATGAGTACCCTGATCCCCTATTGCATGGAAGGTGATACGTAGGCACTAAAAGTTCGCACTCGCGGCGGGTGCAAAAATTATAAAAAATATATTTCTTTTCTCACCTCCACCATCTATTTTTATACAACGTTTATAGCAAAAAATACACAGATTTTCAAAGAGGTTCCTACGGAGTACCGTAGATGTTTAGGGTGATAATATCTTCCCTTTGCATAACCAACCCCCGAACTTAGATTCTCTCCCCCTCTTTTTGGGTTTTCACTGTTTTCCCATTCCTCTAGAAATAATAAAGCGCGGTGGCGATTTTTATTTGATTTGTGCGAGTCAAGTCAATCCAATAGCTTAGTCTCAATATTACTACCGCTACACATAGAAGATTTTATCCCATATCTCAACATGATATCAGAGCATTTGGTTCGAGAAAGGGACCGCTCACACTTGAGGGGGAGTGTTGGAATAATATAGCAAGTGTGAGTAAGTGGGGAAATAGTCCCACATTGGATAGGAATGTGGAGACTTAAGCATATATAAGTGGGAGAACCCACTCACATATCACTTTAAGGTTTTAGGTGGAAAAGTGGTGTGTCTCTCTCAAAGGTGCTTGTTCCTACACTATGCATAAATGCTCATAATAATCTCCCCCCAACATGGTATCATGAGCCTTTGGTTCGAGAAAGAGATCGAAAGGAACTTGTATCGAAATTCGCCCAAGAAGTGGTGTGGTACAAGTGGGGGAGCATTGTGGACTCACACTTGAGGGGGAGTGTTGGAATAATATAACAAGTGTGAGTAAGTGAGGAAATAGTCTCATATTGGATAGGAATTTGGATACTTAAGCATATATAAGTGGGAGAACCTATCTCCCCTTAACATGGTATCAGAGAAAGTTGGGGGAGATACTAGGAGCATCGATACATAGTGTAGAAATAAGCACATTTGTAAGTGGGAGAACCCACTCACCTATCACTTTAAGGTTTTAGGTGGAGAAGTGGCGTGTCTCTCTCAAAGGTGCTTGTTCCTACACTATGCATCAATGCTCCTAATAATCTCCCCCCAACATGGTATCATGAGCCTTTGGTTCGAGAAAGAGATCGAAAGGAACTTGTATCGAAATTCGCCCAAGAAGTGGTGCGGTACAAGTGGGGGAGCATTGTGGACTCACACTTGAGGGGGAGTGTTGGAATAATATAACAAGTGTGAGTAAGTGAGTAAATAGTTCCATATTGGACAGGAATGTGGAGACTTAAGCATATATAAGTGGGAGAACATATCTCCCCTTAACATGGTATCAGAGAAAGTTGGGGGAGATACTAGGAGCATCGATACATAGTGTAGAAATAAGCACATTTGTAAGAGGCACACCACTTGTCCACCTAAAACCTTAAGGTTATAGGTGAGTGGATTCTCTCACTTATATATGCTTAAGTATCCATCCACATTCCTATCCAATGTGGGACTACTTCCCCCACTTACTCACACTTGCTATATTATTCCAACACTCCCTCTCAAGTGTGAGTCAACAATACTCCCCCACTTGTACTGCACCACTTCTTGGGCGAATTTTGATACAAGTTCCTTCTAGTCCCTTTCTCGAACCAAAGGGTCTGATACCATGTTAGGGGGAGATACTAGGAGCATTGATGCAAAGTATAAGAATAAGCACCTTTGAGAGAGACACACCACTTCTTCACCTAAAACCTTAAGGTGATAGGTGAGTGGGTTCTCCCACTTATATATGCTTAAGTCTCCATATTCCTATCCAATGTGGGACTATTTCTCCACTTACTCACACTTGCTATATTATTCCAACAAAAAGAAATATCAAACAGATATTATATATATATATATATATATATATATATATATATATATATATATATATATATATATATATATATATATATATATATATATATATATATATATATATATATATATATATATATATATATATATATATATATATATATATATATATATATATATATATATATATATATATAACATCTGTTTGATATTTCTTTTTTACGAATCCTTTAGGAGTGGGAATCCCCCTAAGATTGAGGTGAATATCATACTGACAAGGGATCTTTTACTTCACAGAGATTCGCTCCTAGAGTAAATTTTCAAGGAGAATTTGTGTACATCTTGGTGTCTCCTCTTTGACCATCTTACTTCATATACCTTCTATGTTTTCCCTTCGTTGTCAATTATTCAATTACATCGTTGAGGTGGACGCACTTGACGATCTTGTGCCTGTGGTACTTGTAAAGCCTGCGATATTGACTTGTTGGCGAGCTGGGACTCAACCACGACTTAGGGGATCTTCACTTGGTTTTATTTTAAACTCTATTATGGCGCAATCCTATGAGATGATTTATTTGGATATGTTCCAATGGTTATATATTAGAAATTAATATATAATTAATATTCATGAGTGTGTTCAAATATGAAAAAATTAAAGAGGATAAAAATGTTCTATAGACAAAAATAGAAATTGCCTTCAAATCCATCTGAATGAATTTTGGTCAGTTTTTGCATTAAACATTTACTAGTGAAAGTTTGAATTTCGAATTCAAAATATAAAACACTTCATGAAGTGGTGCATAATGTAACTATAGACGAACCATTGCAATCTTATGTTGAAAATATATTGTTTCATCAAGAGTTGCAAACTTGTGAAACAACACATGCATGGTCTATAAATACATTACTCAGAATCCGAAAAAAACAGTCAAATCATAATCCTCTTCACTATTTCAGACACTTTTCATTGCATTTGAATTCTTCATTAGTCTTATGCAGACTCGATTCAAAGATTGAATTATTCTAGATATTCTTGCATTTCAACTCTAAGACATATTGAGAGTGTTTGAAATATTTATAAGAAAAATGATTTCATTCACAATTCTAACCTCGATCTATTTGAATCGAATTTATTTTTCTGACAATCTTATAACTATTTAGTATAAGAGCAATTGATACATCTCTTTCAAACATCGACTTGAAATACTCATTATTATGCAGGAATATTAAGGTCGAAGAGAAGGCCAATAAATTTTGTATAACATCAGACTTCGCGCACTCGTACTAAAATAAAAATCATTGGCGTTGATAAAGCATTTAACTTCACCACTTCAAACTTATGCATCTCTATAGTCACATGGATATACATTTTATTATGCAGACATAATATATATCTAATACAAAGCCATGTGGCATAACGTTGTAAAAATGAAAAGAAGGCATGAACGGATGCCTTACTTAATAATTTATCGTGAAGCCTTAAATAATGAATTTAAATTAAATTAAAGTTATAGGTTTTAATTTAATTTTTTTGCAACACTTTATGATACTGTATCTGTTTGGAAATGATTCCAAAATAATATAAATGCCGCTATCTCATCCTTGAACGGATATTAAAACAAAAAGGAATAAATAATGTCATTATGTTTTCATTGTGAGAATTTGATTACGGTACTTAGGATCATTTAAATTTAATGTCTGCTGCAATATCATTAGTTTATATATGCATGGTCATATAGATGAAACTGTGGTTGTTTTGCTCTATTAAATAACATATATACATGAGGTTGTTTTGTTCAAAGCAAATAAAATAAAAATATGTCATATTGCAGTATAAATAAATCTCTGAATTTGAATTTTAATATAATTATTGAATTCTGAAATATAAAATTTTGAAAATTTTATTATAGAGGATAAGGAATTCGAAGAATCTTGTAAGGAAGAATCTTCACAGATAACTGAAATATAAATCAAAAGTTCTTTATGAATTTCTAAAATATATCTCGAACTAAGGATAAATAGAAAGTCTAAAATGTTAAGAATCTAGGATCGAACAAAATCGATTTTTGACTTATTTCTCTTGTGTAGAAGGAAATAGTGAGAGCTTTGTTCGAATAATTCCTATTATTCTTCAAATGGAAGATGGTCTTAATATTTACAAGAAGCAACTTCAAAGGATTCATCTCTTTAGCATGATGTTATCCAAGACGAAACGGATTCGTTAATGTCAAACCATATTGAAGAACTTGTTGATCTACCTAAAGGATCAAGACTCGTTGGATGCAAGTGGGTGTTTAGAAGGAAGTATCATAGTGATGGTACACTAAAAAGCTATAAGCATATATTAGTAACCAAGGATTTTAGACAAAATGACGGTGTTGATTATTTTGACACATATGCACTAGTAGCAAGCACAACAAAAATTAGAGTATCGTGTGCATAGTTTCTTTGTATGACCTTATAGTTCATCAAATAGATATCAAAATAATATTCTTTAATAGAGATCTTGATGAAGAGATTTTCATGGAGAAATCATAAGGTTATATACTTCCTGATAATAAACAAATAGCGTGCAAGCTTGTAAAATCCTTGTATAGATTAAAATATGCACCGAAACAATGACATCAAAAGTTTTATTTTATCGTCGTAAGATTCACCAATTAAGGGGGACACACAACTTAAGGGATACTTCTCAATCTTATCAAAACATGAATTTAAAAAGTTTGTCTTCATCAAAAGGGGGAGATTGTGAAGAATACATCTTATATCTAGTTTTGATGAAGACAAAGATCATCAAAGAAGGAAAGGATCAAAAGTGTCATCCACATGAATGAAGAAGTTGATGAAGAAGGTTTAGCATAGAAATTCAAGTGAAGATTTGAGAGAAGTGAAAATAACTAAGGTACTCAGTACAATTTATTATACTATTTTAAATTGCTCATAATTTCATCTCTCACTTCATCTAAAAACCTTCTTGCATCATCATGCATGATTATCTAAAAATCTTCTTCATCTAATTCTTGTGACAAGTGTTTGTACTCAAAGTTGCGTGAGAACATTGTGACATTCATTTGTCTTCGTGTTGATTATATGATTGATCATTATTAACGAGATGAATGGAATCTTAGAAATAACGAGCTTTCTAGATTTTACATTCAAGATGCAAAGATCTTGAAATAATGGACACCATTTTTTCGATCAAAGTAAAGCAAAAGAGTGAGGGTTAAGAATATATATTGAGAAAATTTTTACATTCAAGATGAAAGATCTTGGACTAGTTGACACTCTTTTGGAGATCAAAGTAATGAAAAATAGTGGGGGTTATGAACTTAGTCAAATACACTTTATTGATAAAGTTCTTGATAAGTTCAAACTGTCACATTTCAAGAAAGTGAATATTCAATTTGATCTTAGCTTCAAAATGATGATGGAAGAGTTGTGGCTATATTAGAGTACGCAAGTGCAATTGGTTTCTAATGTAATAGACTTGACATAGCATTTGTAGTTAGTAAATAAGTAGATTTACTAGCAATACAAATGGTGAGCATTGAAAGGCCATCACAAGGATTTTCTATTATCTTTTAAAAACTAAAATCTTGACCTCCATTATAGTAGGTGCCATATTCGAAGGATATGCCAATGCAGGTTGGATATCGAGTGTTGGAGATCATAAATTTACAACTGAGTAGATAATTACACTAGATGGAAGTGCAATTTCTTATAAGAGCAAGAAACAAACATGGATTAATCTTTTGACCATGGAATTAGAGTTGGTGGCTCTCGTTTCTATTGGTTAAGAAGATGAATGGTTGAAGGACCTTCTGTTAGAAGTTCCATTGGCAAAAGACAATGTTTCAAAAGAGTTTATACATTACAATAGTCAAACTAATTTATCTAGTGCATTCAGCAAAGTGTATAATATAAAGTCTAGGCATTGAGGCCTTAGGCATTCTTTCATAAGAAAATTGATTAAAGATGTAATCATTTCATCCACATATATACAATCGATCTATAATTTAGGAAATTAATTTACTAATCCATTATCCAGAGACTTAGTAAAACAACCTTGGCAGGTATGAGGTTGAAACGTCTTGAGTAAGAGTTCTAACAGCAGAAGCAACCCATTCTTACGTTAACAGAACATTAACCTCAAAATTCAATGGGTAACAACAAATTGTTGATTTGGATGATTGTCGAACATTTTGTGATAATGTTGACCTTAAAGTGAGGGTTGAGTTTTCTTTTAAACTCTTAATAAAGTTTAATACCGAGGGTACGTGTCTCATGGAAAAAGACACAACATGAACTTCACCTATGTGAATTTTGAGATGGTGTCGTCTCAAAGTGAGAGTTGGAGTTTCTCTCATGAAAAATTCATGAAACGGGATATCATATGGCCATAAATAAGTGTTAAGCGAGATATGTAGGGGAAGAACCCTTAAAGAGTGTGTGTGTGTGTGTGTGTGTGTGTGTGTGTGTGTGTGTGTGTGTGTGTGTGTGTATGTAAGGTAACATCGGTCTAATCATATGAATTAATGGTTTTAAAGCACTTCTACTAAACATTCCGATTAAACTTTACGTTGTCCTCACTTAGGTTAAGTTTTAAATCGAAAGATACCTAACTATATTAACACTCTTTATACTTTATTTTCTGGAATTAGACTTATCATTATTAGAAAAGTGGGATATTGTTGGAAATTAATGGATAATTAATGCCCATGGGTGTATTCAAATATGACAAAATTAAAGAGGATAAAAGTGCCCCATAGACAAAAGCGGAAATTGCCTTCAAATCTGTCTGAAGGAATTTTGGTAATTTTTTGCACTAAACATCCACCAGTGGAAGTTTGAATTTCAAATTCAAAATATACAACACTTCATAAAGTGGTTCATAATGTAACTATAGACAAACCACTTCAATCTTATGTTGAAAATGTATTGTTTCATCAAGAGTTGAAAACTTGTAAAACAACACATGCATGGCCTATAAATACATTATTCAGAATCTGGGGAAAAAACAGTCAAATCATAATCCTCTTCACTGTTCCAGACACTCTTCATTTCATTCGAGTTCTTCACCAGTCTTGTGCAGACTCGATTCAAAGGCTGAATTATCCTGGGTATTCCTACGTTCTAACTCTAAGATATATTGAGAGTGCTTGAAATGCTTATAAGGAAAATGATTCCATTCACGATTCTAGCATCGATCCATTTGACTTGAATTCATTTTTCTAACAGTATATTCTAAGAAAAGGACATGGGTCCCATGTTCCTCTCTCTGTATGCATTTTTGCAGCATTAGTTGCCCCTATTTTCTCTTGATGTTTTAGTCTTCTTGATTTATTTAGCCATTAACTTATTCTTATTGTTAATATATCGTTGAGGTCTATTTAGTACGCCATTCATGATATATGGCCTCAAACCTTTCTCAAAGATCCAATATTTTAACTTATCATTTTTTCTTTTCACATCTACATCTCTAGTAAATCTATCAATATATTCACACAAGGTCTCATTTTTTCTTTGTAAAATGGTGTTGGGTATAGTCTTCGACTCACACTTTTGGGAGGTGAAATGAGATGTGAATTCTATGTAAAGTTCCCTCCATAAGTTGGAAGAGTTTTCCTTCATACCTTTAAACCAAGCCATGGTGTCCCATTTCAAAGTTAGAATGAAAATATTACGTTGTACCATGATCTTAGCTTGATGGAAGTACAAAGCATGTCTTTCACGTGCTCGTCAATGCCATAGTTTGATAATATAGTTAAGGTATTCCCAAAATATTCTAGCATGGTGTATTAAATGATTCTCCTTATGAATGTGTTGAGGAAGATATAGTTAAGGAATTGATATCAGATGACGAGGATTTGTTGTTGAAGCATGTGGATCTTGTTGAGGAAGATCCTTACTAACTTGGGATAGAACTGATGTAAGATTGTCTTGAAGGACCCGAACTAATGATTGAAGATGTTATTTGATAACATTTCGTCCACGAGTTGACCTTGAACTAGCCATTAGAGATACAACTTAATATAGTTACGATACGAGATTGAAAAGACTTTGAAAAATCGAAAGGTGATTCTCACGTACGGTGCCAATGTCGCATACTAGAACATAAGATATATGGTCTAGTGATGGATACCATAATGGAATGGTTATGGTGCGATAGAGATGAATCTCTTGTTATTATGGAAGTGTTATTATGGAAGGTATTTATAGAAAAGATTAGCACTCTCACCATCAAACCATCAAATTAGCAAAATGATGAGGTGGAACTTTGCATGTGTGTAAAGAATTATATTTGGGTGTGACTAAGAGTAATACTATTGACAATATGTATATAAATCATAATAAATAGATTTTCTAAAATTTAAAACATTATGTATATAAATCATCTCTTTAATACATCAAACATTTATGTCATTTATAATAACTTTCTTTTGTTATCTTATTAAATATATAAAAATTGTTTCATTGAACCATGTAAAATCTAGACTATTTTATAACAAAATGACATTGCCTTAAAATTTAAAATAAAATAAAATAAACACGCCTTTAAAAAACCAAATTTGAAAATGTAAAAATAAAACTGCCAAACCATAGTTGATGAACGTGCGTTGAAAGTGCCTTGTTGTCCGTTTATTCAGTTTGTTTAATCATTGTGAGCCTTTCAAACTTCCTATTCTTCTCTCCCCTCTCTCTCTCTCTCTACTTTGAATTTTCATCCATGTACCTTTCCTTCAACTTCAGCCCATTTTTCTTTCACCATCTTTCAACGGTTAGTGTCCTAAATCCTAATTCATCTCTTTCATTTTAACTTGTTAAGTTTCTACTTTCTGATTATTGATTTTTGCATTATGGAGTAGGTATCTGGTGGTGCTGATCGGTTATTGGAAATAAATAAATAAATAAAGTAAATTAATATGGCTTACAAAGTAGATCATGAATATGATTATCTGTTCAAGATTGTACTCATTGGAGACTCAGGTGTTGGAAAATCCAATATCCTCTCTAGGTTTACAAGGAACGAGTTCTGTCTTGAATCTAAGTCTACCATTGGTGTTGAATTCGCTACCAGAACAATACAGGTTCCATTTCTTTGACTTTTACTTTTACTTTTTATTCTCTTTTAATTCCCGTTAATTTCTCATAAAATACTAAAATCGTTGATGGTAATTACGATTCTGGTAATTACATGAATGTTTGGAACAGGTGGAAGGGAAGACAGTGAAGGCACAAATATGGGACACTGCAGGTCAAGAGAGGTATAGAGCAATCACAAGTGCATATTACCGAGGCGCTGTTGGTGCATTATTGGTGTACGACATAACAAAGAGACAAACATTCGAGAACGTGCAAAGGTGGCTTCGCGAACTGCGAGACCATGCAGACTCCAACATTGTTATCATGTTAGCAGGAAACAAGTCTGATCTGAATCATCTAAGAGCAGTATCTTCTGATGATGCACAAAACTTGGCTGAGAAAGAGACTCTTTCGTTTCTAGAGACATCGGCATTGGAAGCCTTGAATGTTGAGAAAGCATTTCAAACCATTTTGTTTGATATATATCAAATTCTAAGTAAAAAGGCACTTGCAGCACAAGAATCTGCTACTACTACTAGCCTTCCTCATGGTACTACCATAAATGTGTCTAATATGTCTGGTAGTGTTGAAAAGAAATCTTGTTGCTCCAATTAATTACAGGTTGTAATTTGTAGAAAATTTGAGGAGGAATCCTTCCTTTTTTTTTTTTTTTCTTGTTGTATTTGAAACACACAATTTACTTGAAAATATAGTTTGCTACAATGAAGTTAGTTTAAAAAATCACAATAGAAAATGAATATGACAGTATCAGTTTTTCATTTGCATTATATTAGATGGTTTGGCATATTGATTCTGAAATATTATAAGTTCTAACAAATTATATATCTCATCACAAAAAATAAAAGATTAGCTATGTTAAAACAAATCTATCCATATAAGAAAATAACATGTGGCGGAAAACACATTCTTATCCCTTTTTCCTATTCTGCCAACAAACCAAGTTAAGGACAATTTGTGTCTAAATATTACTTTTTTTAAACCAAAATCTGCACAATGTTTGCTTCCAACGATAATGTTAGTCTTTTGTGTTGGGAAAATAACAATCATAGAGAAAAAAGAAGAACAAAGTAACAAAATAACACAAGGATATAACGTGGAAATTCTAAAATTGGAGAAAAAATCACGGCTGTTGTCAATAGACAACTAAAGAATAACACTTATGTGAAAATCGTTACAACACATAATATACCCTCAATTGACTCAGACTCCCAATACATACACACCTTCCAAAAAAAATATTTAACTACATCTCACAATACTCTAATACAAGAGCCTAAGAGAACAAAGAAAGTCAATACATACTTAAAGTGTTTTTGACTGGTGTATCTTGTAAAGAAAAACTTGAATCCTATATATAGCATTGGACTCTCTTTTCATTAACAAAAATAAGCAATGTGGAACTTTTTCAACATGTATATTTTCAACCAACTCCAACAATCTCTACATTGATTGAAAATAATACATAAGCTTCCATTGTCTTTACCGACAATCATACTCCACCATAAAGATTATAGTCACTTGAAGCTACAGCACTCCAAGAATTTTCAAATTGTCTTCACCGACAATCATAATTTTAAAAACTATCATACTCCACTTAAAGAAGAGTATACTTCACTTGAAACTAAGCATACTAAGAACTTCTATCCCTGGATCAGAACCAAAAGCCCGGTTACCAGTTGTTGGGAAAATAACAAACATAGAGAAAAAAGATGAACAAAATAACAAGAATAATAACACAAGGATATAACGTGGAAACTCCAAAACCGGAGAAAAAACCACAAGCGTTGTCAATAGACAACCAGAGAATAACATTATGTGTTATAACACATAGTATACCCTCAATTAAACCAGGCCCCCAATATATCCACACCCTTCAAAAGAAATATTTAAGTACATCTCACAATACTCTAATACAAGAGCATAAGAGAACAAAGAAAGTCAAATACATGTTTAAAGTGCTTTTGACTGGTGCATATTGTTAAGAAAAACTTGAATCTTATATATAGCCTTGGACTCCCTTTTCATTCACAAAAATAAGCAATGTGGAACTTCTTCGACATGTATATTTTCAATCAACCCCAAAATTTTGCACTCTCAACCACCTATCATTCCATAAAATCGGGTTTTGTTTCAATCATATGGTCAATTTCTCTTCTTCAACTTCCAACCATACATTCTACTAAAACTCTAACTAGTTGTAATGTCTTATCAATCCAATCACTACAATACACCATCATTATGCGATAAAAAATGTGCAACACACCAATTCTCCACCATCTTCCCCTTTCTCTCTATCACACCCTTTCAAATATCTGGAAAATTTTCTGATTTTTTCCATTACATTCTGATTCTTTCTTCCTTTTCCTCATCACAAATTTCGTTCAACAATGATGCGTCCTCTTGAGTTGATAAAATATATAACTGATAAGAATGAACTATAAAAACTTGATGTGAAGGTTCATCATAGATTGACGGTCTTATTTAACTACAAAGAGCACATCATCATTGATAAACAAATAGGGTTCTTTCAACTTTTACAGGTTTACTATTATTGACGGTTAGGGTTTTTCAATTTTATGAGTTTCTCATATTTGTCAATATTTTCTATTTAGAGTTTTACATTTTTAGGATTATCAATTTTATGGTTTACTATGATTTTTTAGATTATAAATAGAGACAAATTTTTTTATTTCACTTCTGATTTTCTTTATTTATGCTTTTAAATCACTTTCTTCATTATGAAGACCATATCTTTACGTTTTCCAACTTCTGAAATTTGCAAAGAACTGATATTAATGTCATTACCTCAACCTTCTACAAAGCAGCATTTGATTCGGTCATAACTGCCAATAACACATGTACAATCGCTAATGGCCAAGTTCAAAATAATGACTTGATGTTCAAGACGACTGACCATAAGTATCTCCTCGAGTTTATTGGTGGAACCATAGTTCCAGATGTCAATAAACATACAATACCTAATCTAAAGTTGCACTTTAAACCACTTCCTGATATTATTTCTAAAAAATGGAACAAGGATCGCTTGTTAAACTATGGTTGTTTTCAATTGGAAATAGTCTTTTTTGTTGATTTTTAAAACAATTTATGAAAAGAGATTTAGTACTATAACTTCTATCCTAGACTTACTCAATACTCACATAGGTTCTTAGTTATGTTAATTACGAGAAATATGTCTTGTAGAAACAAATATAAAATAGTTGAAATATCTACTTTCGTCAGTTGATTATCCGATCCTAAACCAATGAACTACCTACTTTCGTCAGCACAATTTGTTTGTTTAATATCCTTTAGCTCAAATGTTGAAAATGTAACTTTTTGTCAGTAGCCTAAGACATTTTTGTAGCCTCAGGCGTAACTATTTAGATTTTCTTATTAGGATATCAATCATAACTTTTAGTATATGATTGATATATACAAATATCCCTTTGGCCACAGATACATATGAGTTGAAAACATAAAACTAAAACAAGCATGAATGTCTCGTTATGAACATTATAATAGAGAAACTACATAAAGTTTGTCATTTAAAGAGTCCTCGCATCCTAAATCCTAAAGAAAACTAATCACACATATTTGAAAATGAAAGTGAGCGTAATCATATATAAAAGCATAGACATAATGTAAACTAAAAACATATGAACTATAAATATTCAGGATCGGTCAAATGCCCGATATTGGTAAGACCTGAGAGATGAGGACAATATGGTGAAGCCCATTAAAATTATCTATCATATATAATTGATATGCGAAAAAGACAAGGTACACACACTATTTCCATGCTTTTCACTCTATCCCATTAAAGACTTCATAATTGAATTGAGTGTTGGAATGCTAACCTTGCAGATCCACCATCCACTACTAAAAAATTTGGATATAGAGACAGAACAGATTCATCTCTAAAATATTAAAAATCCGTCACTTTGGATGTTAGAGACAAAGTTCGAGATGGATTAATATTTGTTGTTGCAGAATTCGTCTCAGACTGTTCAGAGATGGAAATGTTGGTCTGTATCTGACCAGAGATGAATATATACTGTCTCAGGCAATCTAATTTTGTCCCAAACATTTGATATGAGATTTTTCTAAATCCATCTATGTAGATACAAATATATGTCTCTGAATCTTATTAGTTTGTCTCTGATATTCCGTTTCAAACACGTATAATTTTTCCTCTACCTAGACAAAAATTTAACATTTTCCATCTCGAATTACGTCGCTGGTAGAAGATTATTATTTATTATTTATTTTAATAAATACTATTGTACCCTAAAATTTGCCCTCCCATTTATTATTTATTATTTATTTTAATAAATACTATTGTACCCTCAAATGATTTTCATGGTCCTTAATATATCTTCAAAAATGTCCATGCCAAATTTCATGCCTTACACTACAAATTTGCTCAGTCAACTACTCAAGTGTTTGAAAATCAACTGTATTAGGTCAAAAGTCAACTGAACTTTGACCAGACATAACTTTCACATACTTCATCTGTTTTGCCCCAACCAAAACTCACTTTGAAGAGAATCCAGTTCCCTACAACTTCTCTTTTATACTCAAGTTCAAGAAATGCACCAAGCTCATACATTACAACTTCCAATATAGAGGGAGGACTGGAACAATATTCTGGAGGTTCACTGAAGCTACCACAGCATCTTGAAAGAGGTTCAAATTCAAAACAAATGATTAAGGCAGAAAGACTGCAGCATGAGTCGACACATACCCACATGAGTTGCCTCATTCTAGTGAAAAAATAGGGTATGAATCAACACATGGCCTTATGCATCGGCTCATATTATAATCCAACTCAAAAACATAAGGATAAAAGGTGCATGAGTCGACACAAACGTATATGTGTCGATACAAACAGGGTATGAATCGACACAAAGCCTTATGTGTCGATATATATTGTTATCCAGGATCCAAAATAGAGGGATGAAAGGTGCATGAGTCGACACAAAAGGCGTATGTATCGATATAAATAGGTGCATGAGTCGACATATCCCATTATTCATCGACTCATATTGAGCTGATTTTATTTTTACAGGAGCAAGAAGAGTTATGTGTCGATGCATAGCAGCATTGTGTCGACACATAATAGTTCAAAATGCAATTTTTCCTGTCTTTTTACACTGTCTTTACAATTTTAACATTACTGTCTGTTCTACCCCAAAATGTGCCCTCTCATTTCTCAAAGGATCATCCTGGACCCTCAGGTTTGCTTCCATCCAATTTCAAGCCTTGAATTACAAATTTTCCAAGAAAGTCATTCACAAGGGCAAAATGGTCATTTGCACACTAAAAAGTCAAACTTTGACTTTTAGATCAAAATCAAGTTTCAAGAATCATATTTCATCAAGGCATGAAATTGGTTCATCAAAAATCAGAAGTCAGAAACTACTTTGAAAAATCAGATTTCTAAATATTTAGAAAATTTTCTAAGTGTTAAGAGAATATGATACTTCAGAACTTCTGGGCCAGCCTTCACGCAAGTGCAACCAGAATTTGTAAGCATGGTTCAGAACATGACTCATCAATCAGAATGTATGGAAACTATGTCCTTAAATTAGAACGTGACCCTTCAGCATATGGAGGTTATGTTTTGTGTTTCAATCAGAGCCTCACCCTTCAAATCTCACTTTGGTCTTCTGCGATCAGAACATCACCAAATCCCAAAACCTTGTTTGAGCAACCTGCTGCACTACTATAGCACAGTCCTACCACCAGCTGCCACAACACTCCAAGGTGTTGTTGATCCAGTCCACGCCTGCGTTTTTCTCAAACCCCATAATTGCACCAAATTAGCATACGAAAACTGTGTTTAAAAAGAAATGGAACAATATGCCAAAAAGGAAAATCCCATTTTCCCCCAAAACCACAACAAACCCGTCTATAAATAAGTTGCTCCATCACACATTCAAGGGGTTGGCTTTTGAGGAGAGAGAGAATTGTCAAAAGAGAGAGAAGAAAACTGTGAAACCTTCGTAAAAATCCAGAATTGCCAAACAGAAAACCAAACCTTTGTTCTTCCCTTTGAATCAAAGAACTTAACATTTTCTCTTCTGTTGTTCCTACTGACTCCAAAACATCTGAAGGCAGTAGTTCAAATTCCAAGCACACGCTCCATATTCAAGGTAAGTCTTTTATGACTTTGCATCTTTTCATTCAGAACATCATTAAATATGTAAATATCATAGTATTGATGTTGTCCATATCATTGCATAAGTAGGAAAAAAACTGTGGATCAAAACTTCTTGATTAAGGATAGGCTCAGAATTAGGATCAGAACTTCTATAAATTGTTGTGCTTTTATCCTTCTGATTTGTTGTTTGTTAAGAACTGAATAAATTGCTGATGTGCTGATTAATATGAGGAAAGAGTTGAAATGCAACACATAACGTCTGAGTTCTCCTCACTATTTTAACACACATAACTTCTATAATTTTCTCACTGTTTAAACACATTGAACTTCTGATGTTCACTCGCTGTTAAAACACATTGAACTTCTGATGTTCACTCACTGTCTTAGCACATACTGAACTTCTGAGTTCTCTTCACTGTTTTAATACACAGAACTTCTAAGACTTTCTCACTGTCCTAACACTCAGAAGTTCAGCACATAGCAACCCAGAACTTCTGTGTTTTTCCTCTAACGTTTCTTGCAGGACCTCAGAGTGTATCAATCCTGAACTTCTGACGCTTCTTTCTGAACCACAGCGCGCCCGGTATCAGAACTTCTGATCCCCTTTGTTTTGCTTTCAGCAGCAGGCTAATTCTATATCTCATTATTTCCTTTTTTTTATCATTTTCAAGATTAATACCCTTTTTATTAATATAAAAAAGACATAAAATATTTTATTTTTATTAATTAATTTATTTCTTTTTCTTAATTCATTAAAACAAAATACTTTTTCTAAACAAATCCTTTTTCTTTCTTGCATTGTACACTTCAATATGGTTGTAATAGTTAATTAGGATTTAAATTCTTGCAACCCCCCATTGGTAAATTTGTACCCCCATCCCTACATGATGTAATAGCGTAGGACTTTACATTTCCGCAATTTATCGCTTCCAAATATAAATGCTAGTAATTAGGGTGTGTATGGAAAGATATGAAATCAAAAAATAGATAACCCTAAATCAAGAATAAATGCATGTAAATAAAACACACTTGCATACTAGTACCCTTAGGGTAATCCCACTTTGTTGCCTTTCGTAAAAATAGTCATGTCTCTCGAATATGGGCGTTTTAGCAAAGAACCTCGATAAAAGATCGTAGTCCCTTGATGACCCTCAATATGGCCTTCGATAAACAATGTAGTCCCTAAATGACATTACTAAAATGTCCCATAGGTTGCCTTCTATGACTATACAAACATCCCACGCCCGTCCATCCACATCCAACGATGGGGCTTCTTACCAAATCGATGGTAAGATAGCAACATCTAAAGGAGGAGGAAAAGAACATCTAAGACCTTTCGAGTAGGTAGATTTTCTCCTAGTTCCTCGCTTGCTCACGACCAAACATTTTACACCAACACTTTCATATTAAAACCTTTTTAAAGACAAAAGCTTTTTGTATATGTTCTTATAGAGACGAGAACCATTACAAAAACATCTTTTCAAGAATACTTTCAAAGCTCACACCACAAGCACACATTCAAACAAAAGAAAGTGATCTAGCAAGCAACTAAGAGCCCATGGAAAACCATGGATGAAAATAGTGCTAACACCTTCCATTTTCATAATCTACCCCCCAAACTCAAGAAAATATCTCAAAGGTCTTTCCTGTTCTTTTCAGCATTTCCTTTTAGATAAAAGAAAATTCGATGGCAACTTTTGCTAACCGCAACATTTGCGATCAAACGCAAAACAACCAAGTCAGTTCTCCCACCGTGTTATAGAACTGGAAACTCTGTTGGGGACTATTTTAAAAGTGGGGTTACCTTAGGGCTAGATCACCTTTAATTGCTTTACTTGTTTGACTTGCATGATTTACATTATGGTTCCTTGTTTGGGCTTGCTTTGATCCTCTACCCTGATCTGGGACACCTTTTTAGGTAAGTAGCAATAGATTATGGAAACTGTACGGTGTAAACCGATATGGTTGAAATAATGGCTACGTTAGTGTGACGCATTTGTTGGTACAAGTATCCCTTGTGTTGAATCGAGGAGAATACGGGGCCGCTGAGCGGCATCATGAAGCACTAACTAACCTTAGAACCTTAATCGAACAAACTTGTCCAATTAGAACGTAGTGAGATAACTGGTTTCGGTGGAAAGCTGAAAATTGGTTTATACTCGATACTACACTCATTGAGACTAGACTTTTGGGATATCTCGGCTGCAAGAAAAGATTGATTGTGCTGAGACAATGCCTAAAAGAAAGGTCAGTGATATTGAGATCCCTTAGAACCTTGTTACTATTAACTAGGACAAGTTTGGGCCAACTAAAATTCAAGAGGGTACTTACCTATGAGACTCCATGAAAGCCTAAACCTAAGGACTTGTTTGTTTTGTTTGTATATACTTACTTGTACATAACATCATGAACATCATAACATCATACACAATCTCACTAACCATTTCAAGGATTTATGAATTTATCTTTGTTTTTATTTTGTAGGCCATGAACTCCGTCCGAAGAAACACCATCCGAATCAGCTTCATGAAAGCACACCCTTAGCTCCAAGAGTTAGCATCAAGGGTGCCCGGAGATTCCACTTTTACCAAGAAATATGGACGACTCCTCATTTTGGCTACTTTCAACTTCCAAGAAGAAATGATGTGCATGTTCTTCCAATTCTTTGATCCCATACATCATTGCTTCACCTTTCCTGACTATCAGTTGGTACCTACACTAGAAGAGTTCTCTCTACTATTAGGAGTGTCCGTGCTTGATCAGATACAGTTCACCGGTCTATAAGGGATCCCAAAACCTAAGGTCATGGCCGAAGCTCTACATCTGAAGAGAGCCGACATCATAGCAAATTGGGAGACTAGAAGTGGAGTCAAAGGGTTCCTAACCAAATTTCTATTAGAGAAAGCTTGTTTGTTCTGGGAAGATATGGATTTTCAAGCCTTTGAGGATTTCCTGCCCCTTCTCATCTATGGTTTGGTTCTTTTCCCCAACTCGGACCAATTCATAGATGTAAATGCCATCAGTCTTTCTCTCCCAAAATCCTATACTTACCTTGTTGGGAGACATCTTACATTGCATCCATACCCGTACCATGAAGAAAAGAGGCACCCTTTTGTGTTGTATTCCCCTACTCGCCAAGTGGTTCATTTCGCACCTACCTCGATCAACATTTAAAAACGAGCAAAGATTGACATGGTCTCAAAGGATGATGTCCCTCACCCACTCTGATGTTTATTGGTGTTCAAGATTCTAGGATGATACTTCTATCATTGATCGTTGTGGGGAATTCCCTAATGTCCCTCTACTTGGAATTAGGGGGGCATCACTTACAACCCTTGCTTAGCTTTACGACAGTTTAGGTATGCCCGAAGGGATGGTCCTCACGAGATACTCATCCAATGTTTGGTGTTCGACTACGAAAGTGACGAGCAAGGCTACCGTCAGAGGTTCATTCAAGCTTGGAAAATGGTAAACAAGGTGGATAGCAAGACACTGGGACACAATAATTTGATCCCTCTTGAGCCTTACCTCAAATGGGTACGAGCTCATGCTCAAAGTCTTTTGATGCCTTACCCCTCTATTCTCCCGCTCATCAAAGAGCCTGTTGTGGAAGGAGATGTCCCATACACTATCCTGCATCTTGACATGCCCACCTCACTCAAAGACTTACAAATGGATTAGATACAGCTTAAGGGGGAGCGAGACACTTTTGAGGCCCAATTTTACGCCAGCGATAAGAAGGTTCTGGAACTCACCAAGCAGCTTCATGAAGAGAGGAGCCTGAACGCCTACATCACACCAAAGAGGATGCGTTCAACTTTTTTATCTTAGAGTTTTTGTATTTTATTTGTAAGCCCAAAGAGGCATGATGTACTCAAACTTTGATTTATTAATATAACGTGTGTTACCTTTTTTGACTAAAGCAAATTTAAGTCTCTAATTTCCTTGAAATCATTTGCATATGCATCTTCATTCATCATGACATAAATAGGTTTCTTACAATAGGTCTCCTTATCTTTCTACTATTTATTTCAGTAAGATGGATCTTGAGCAGACACTAAAAGATCTCCAGGCACAGAATGCTCAGTTTCAACAAATGTTCTTGACTCTAGCCAAAGGACAGGAGGATTTGAAAACTTTGCTGATCGAAAAAAAGAAAAAGAAAGCAAAGAAATCAATCGGTGTTCTGAATCTAGGAAGAAGGTTCCCTGGGCCAGCCAGATGGACCCTAGACTTCGCAACATCATCGGGTGAAAAGGACAATCAAGAAGGGAAAAACAAGGAAGTGATTGCCCATCCAGAATCTGAAGAGGAAGAAGAAGAGGATTACTCTGAAGAGCAGTATCCTCCGGCTGATGAGAAATACAAACATCTGGAAGAACGTCTAAGTGCAATGGAGATTCAGGAAGTGCCCGGGCTGGACTTTAAAGAGCTGGGTTTGGTGTCTGGGAATGTTATTCCACCAAAGTTTAAGGCACCAGTGTTTGCTAAGTACGACGGGGTTTCATACCCCAAGATGCACCTCCGATATTATGTGAGGAAGATACAGCCTCACACTGCTAACAGAGATTTATGGGTCGACTTCTTTTAGGATAGTCTATCCGGGACTCAACTAGATTGGTTCTATCATCTGGAGAGGCCCAATATCCATAATTGGGAAGGCCTGGCCGCTACTTTTTATAAACAGTATCAATACAACGCAGACCTTGCTCCCACCCGTACTCAACTCCAAAGTCTGACTATGGGTTCGAACGAGGGTTTCAAAGACTACGCTCAGAAATGGAGGGACTTAGCGGGAAGAGTCCAGCCTCCCCTGTCTGACAGGGAGCTAGTAGACATGTTTCTAGGTACCCTATCCAGTAATTTCTTTAATCATCTAATTGGAAGCTCCTCAGCCGGTTTCACTGAATTAATCTTGACCGGGGAGAGAGTGGAAGCTGGGATTAAGAGTGGGAAGATCCAAAAGGACGCATCCTCCAGTGTCGTGAGAAAACCATTCATTTGGAAGAAAGAGGTTGGTGCTGCATACCATTAAAGGAATCAGGATAGAACTGAACACCTTCCAACGGTAGGGGCCATCATGATCCCTAAGCATGCACCTACTCAACAAAGGAATAACTAGCATAGAACAGAAAGACTGGTAAGACAGTTTAGCCAGATAAATATGACATTGTCTCAAGTCCTGCCACATTTATTGAGATCTAATCAGGTAACTTTGAATTAAGCCCCGAAGAATCCCAACACCGCCTCCCCTCATTACAACCCTAATGCTCACTGTGCTTACCATTCAAAAAGTCTAGGCCACGATACCAACAACTGATAGGCTTTGAAAAACAAGGTGCAAGACTTTCTCGACGCAAAAGAAATTGAATTGGATGCTCCTGAGATCCCAAATGTTATCACCGCTCATATGCCCAAGCATGGCCGTAATGTTAACATTGTTGAAGATGATGTGTTTGTTACTGTTGTTGATGAACTAGTTACTCCTCTCCTGACTGTCAAGAGGAACCTGTTGAAGGCCGGTTTATTTTCGGGTTGTGGCAAAGGCTGCCACCTCTGTTTATCCCTACCAACTGGTTGTCATTTATTGAAAGCAGGTGTCCAGCGCCTAATGGATGACAAATAGATTTTGTTTGAGAAGACTCTCGTTCCCACCATTTCTTACAAATATGTTTCGATAGTAACCATTTCCGCTAATCCTTCCAGTTTCTCCACCAAAAGACCCGTTAGGATCACATTTGTTCCTAAGGTGATTCCACTGATAATTACTATGCCAAGACCGACCTCGTACTCCTCAGATAAAACTGTCCCCTGGAACTATGGGAGTGACGTCTACTATCACGGCGTCAAGCAGGATTGGCTGGCTGATGAAGACTCGATTTTTGAGAAGGCTGACCCTGATATCGGCAACATTGCGGGAACCAGAAAAATAACCCTAAGTGGAAGAGCATACTCCCCAGAGATTTCCCTTCCGAAAAATGTTACCGATCATGTGATCATCCCTGCTTTTGTTCTTATTGACACTACTACTACAGTCCCTATGGTTACCCCTACTGACACCCCTACTACCGAGTCGACCGAGACTCGGGGCAAAGGCATTTTGGTTGAGCTTGTCCGGATGAAGGCGCAATCAGTATCTATCCCATAAGCCTCCAAAAAAGAGATGGAAGAAATTCTAAAAATTATAAAGAGAAGCGACTACAATGTAGTCGAACAGCTAGGGCAGACTCCTTCAAAGTATATGTTGACTTTATTGTTATGCTCCGAGCCTCATGCGAAAGCCTTGGTGAAATTTCTTAAAACTGTCCATGTTCCACAGGAAACCTCTGTTGACCAATTCCAAGACTGTGTGGCCAGTTTGACCATCGATAACGATTTAGGCTTTTCTAATGTTGACCTGACACCTAGAGAGAGGAAACACAACGATGCATTGCATATCTATGTCGAATACAGGGGCACTACTTTGGCCCATCTCCTGGTTGATACTGGTTCATCTTAGAATGTGCTGCCTAAGAAGGCTCTGGATAGACTCGACTGTGAAGGTTTGACCTTAAAACCTAGAAACATAGTGGTAAGGTCCTTCGACGATTCAAAGATAATGGTGCATGGGGAGGTGGACATCCCCATAAAAGTTGGAACTCAGACCTTTGATTCAACTTTCTATGTGATGGACATTCGCCCTTCCTATTCCTCTTTATTGGGACGACCTTGGATTCATGATGCTGGTGCCCTCACCTCTACATTACATCAGATGCTAAAATACCCAACCAAGGGAAAAATCATTATTGTCCATGGATAGGAGGAATATATGTTCAGTCGCCTGAACTCCTTTAGATACGTGGAAATGGATGGTGAATTCAATGAAACTCTGTGTCAGCATTTCGAAGAAGTCCCACAAACAGTGGCAAACTGATTCCCAAATTCCGAAGATTACCAGACCTCCGTTAAAGATGGCTTCTCTGAAAGATGCCAAGGCAGTAGTCGAAGAAGGTGGGTGTACTATTTAGGGCTAACTCCCAGATATCCCCTACAAGTCGAACAAATTTGGTTTGGGTTTTACTTCAGGAACCCAGGAAGTTGTTCGTCGTGCTTGTACCGGGGGATCACCTTTGTAGATCAGTAACCATGGAATCAACACAATGGAGGATAGTAATGACAGCTGCGACCTGGAAGAATGGATTTTCCCAACTATCGGTGGAGGACTCACCAGCTGGGAAGCCAAAGATTTTGTCCCAATTACTTTTATCCAACAGTAATTGTCTTTAAATTTTTGTCGGACTTGTAATAATTAAACAATTCAGACTTTTAAAACCTTGTGTCTTACCCGAGGCACAACAGTCCATTTGTAAGGGTTGTTACTTCATTTTCATATGCCATCAATGAATCATGGACGTTTTGCATGCAAAATTTGTGCTCTTTGTCTTTCTTTTTCTACATTTTTATTTCTTTCAAAGATAACTATGCTCTTACACACACTCACATATCAAAATGCAGATATACATCCACTCAGGATCCTATGGGTAACGATTCTGCTATGGCCTATTGTGACTTTGAAAATATAATCTACCAAGCTGAAGACGAAGGTGAGGAAGATTGTGAAGTGTCAGGGGAACTATCTAGGTTACTACAACAGGAAGAAAGGGCCATACAACCCCATAAAGAACAGGTTGACACAGTTAACTTAGGTACCAAAGAGGACAAGAAAGAAGTCAAGGTAGAAGCCAATATGGAACCTAGTATCAAGAAGCGCTTAACTCAGTTACTACATGACTATGTTGAGGTATTTTCCTGGTCGTACGAAGACATGCCAGGACTTGATGTTGATATTGTGGTCCATCGTTTACCAACAAAATAAGACTGCCATCCAGTAAAACAGAAAGTCTGTCGCATGCGGAAAGACATGTCAGAGAAGATCAAGACTGGATTCATGAAACAATTCAACGTCAGATTCTTAGCCGTCACCTCCTATCCACAATGGGTCGCAAATGTTGTTCCAGTGCCTAAAAAGGACGGAAAAGTACGCATTTGTGTGGATTACCGGGATTTGAATAGGGCAAACTCTAAGGATGATTTCCCACTTCCCCATATCGATATTCTGGTAGATAATACCGCACAGCATAAGGTGTTCTCATTTATGGATGGTTTCTCAGGCTATAATCAAATCAAAATGGCACCTGAGGACATGGAGAAAACGACCTTCGTCACATAGTGGGGCACTTTCTGTTACAAGGTTATGCCATTCGGGTTGAAGAGCGTTGGGGCAACTTATCAGCACACCATGGTAGCTCTATTTCATGACATGATCCATCATGAAATAGAGGTCTATGTGGATGACATAAAAGCCAGATCTCAAACTGAAGAGGAACATCTTGACCATTTGCACAAACTATTTGAAAGGCTAAAGAAATACAAGCTAAGGTTGAACCCAAATAAATGCATATTTGGGGTGAGGTCCGGTAAACTCCTAGGCTTCATCGTCAGCTGTAAAGGTATCAAACTGGACCCTGCCAAGGTAAAAGCCATACAAGAAATGCATGCTCCTCGCACCAAGAAGGAAGTCAGAGGATTCTTAGGACGGCTAAACTACATTTACATATTCATTTATCACTTAACCTCTACTTGTGAACCAATCTTCAAATTACTGAAGAAAGATCAAGTAGTCAGATGGAATGATGAATGCCAAGCTGCCTTCGATAAGATCAAAGAGTACCTACAAGATCCTCCTATTTTGATGCCACCAGTCAAGGGAAGACCTTTGATCATGTATCTAATTGTCTTGGAAAATTCAATGGGGTGTGTGTTGGGGCAGTATGACGAGTCTGGCCGAAAAGAGCATGTTATTTATTACCTGAGCAAAAAGTTTACCGACTGTGAAACAAGATATTCATTGCTCGAGAAAACTTGCTGCACTCTGGCATGGGCTACTCGCCGGCTAAGACAGTATATGCTGATCCATACTACCCTATTGATATCCAAGATGGATCCAATTAAATACATATTCGAGAAGCCTGCCCTCTCTGGAAGAATAGTGAGATGGCAGATGATTCTGACTGAATACGACATTCAGTACATGACCCAAAAAGTAATAAAGGGCAGTGTGCTAGCCAATCACCTTGCTCATCAGGCTGTGGATGACTATCAGTCCATGAAATTCGAGTTCCCAAATAAAGACATCATGATGGTAAACAACTATGAAGAATTCAGACCATATGAAGGACCTGAATAAGGATCTCGATGGACCTTGGTTTTTGACGGAGCCTCCAACGCACTCGGCAATGGAATAGGTGTTGTAATCATATCCCCTGAAGCATGTCATACTCCCTTCACTGCAAGACTTTGTTTCAACTGTACCAATAACATGGCAGAATACGAAGCGTGTATTTTTGGTCTCAAGGCTGCCATAGATTTGGGAATCAAGTCCTTAAGTCTATTTGGAGATTCAGCCTTAGTCATCAGTCAGATCAAAGGAGAATGGAACACGAAGCACCCTAACCTCATCCCCTACAAAGAACATGTGTTGACATTAATCCCATATTTCGAGGAAATTACCTTTGAGAATTTTCCACGAGAGGAAAATCAACTAGTAGACGCGCTAGCCACCATGTCATCTATGTTTAAACTCAAGTGGGGTAACGAGGCTCCCCAGATTACCATTGAGCAGATGGACGAACCAGCTTACTATAACGAGATTGATACCGAAGAAGTAGTGGACCAGCCTTGGTTCCATGAAGTTATGAGGTATCTCGTGGCCCAAGAGTATCCGGAGGGAACTTCAGTGAATGATAAGAAGTTCTTGAGAAGATTCTCTGCTAAGTTCTTCCTCATTAATGGCATTCTCTACAAGCGCAATCACGACTCTGTTTTGCTTCGTTGCGTAGACAGAGTTGAGGCAGAAAAGATCATGGCTGATCTACATGAAGGCACTTTTGGCAGCCATTCCAATGGGCACACGATGGCTAAAAAGATCCTACGGTTGGGGTACTACTGGTCTACCATGGAAACAGATTGCTATCAGCATTCTCAAACCTGTCACAAGTGTCAGATCTATGTTGACAAAGTACATGTGCCTCCAGTTCCTCTAAACGTCCTGACTGCTTCCTGGCCATTCGTGATGTGGGGCATCGATATGATTGGAGAAGTCAAACCTACAACTTCTAATGGGCACCGCTTCATCTTGGTGGCCATTGACTACTTCACGAAATGGGTTAAGGCATCTTCTTTCGCTTCTATTACCAAGAATGTTGTGGCCCGATTCATCAAACATAATCTCATATGTCGGTACGGTATCCTAGAGAGAATTATCAGACAATGGTACGAATCTCAACAATACTATGATCACCGCACTATGCGTGCAATTCAAGATCCGGCACCACAATTCTTCTCCTTACCGGCCAAAGATGAATGGTGTTGTCGAAGCCGCAAATAAGAACATCAAGAAGATCATACAAAAAATGACAGTAACCTACAAAGATTGGCATGAGATGTTACCATTTTCTCTCCACGGTTACCGTACCACGGCGCGCACATCAACAGGGGAAACTCCCTTCTCCTTGGTATACGACATGGAAGTTGTTCTATCAATTGAAGTTCAAATACCTTCTCTGAGAATGATAAAGGATGCATGGTTGAATGAAGATGATTGGATCCAAACTCGACTTGACCAGTTGAACCTAATTGATGAGAAGAGGCTTACGGCTGTCTGTCACGGCCAGATGTACCAAAAACGTATGATCAAAGCTTTTAATAAAAAGTTCAGACGTCAGATATATCAGGTTGGTGACTTGGTAATCAAGCGTATCATATTGCCACAAGGTGATCCCAGGAGAAAATGGACTCCTACATACGAAGGATCATTTATGATCAAAAGCATATTCTTCGATGGAGCAATGATCTTAACCACTATGGATGGCGATGACCTTCCACACCCTGTGAATGCGGACATAGTCAAAAGATACTATGCATAAGAGACCTTCTAGGTTGACACACCTAGGCAAAGCAAGGGCATCCCGGAGAACCACAAAGGTTCGGGAAAAATTAGGGATAAAATATAACAAAAAAATTTGTACACCCGGCAAGCTGAAAACCCAAAAGGGCGGCTTGGGCAAAAAAGGGTATCCCAGTGGACTGAAAACCCGAAAGGGAAATCCAGGCAAAAGTTAGGGAATTAAAGCGTATGACTATGTTCTGTTGGATCACCTTACAGACAACCTTTAGCATCGAATGACAAGCTCGAACAGGTCTAATCAATCTAATCAACTTCAGACAAGGCAACAAGTGCACAAGATGCTCAGAGAAACGAAGGCTATAGCAGAATAGGAACCCCATGGAATTATTTCACATAGCTATCTTCTCTTTGTATCAATTCTCACTTTCTACGACGACATTCTCTTACTAGAATGATCATCTCATTGTACAAAAATACTTATTTAAGTTAATACAAAGATATCCCTTTGAAAATGCAAAACTATTTGTTTTTCTTTATTTTTGTGTTTTGTTTACAAAAACGTCCAATGATTTATTTTTAAACATATGCATTTGAATGTAACTACTGTTTATAAATGAGAAAAAAATGAACAAAAATAGAAAGACTCACTAATGGCTTTAAGAAATAGGATAATATCTTTAGACTATTCCATAAAAAAAACCCGCAGATACCTTTTCCAACAAGAACGGAAATCAGGGAATCCCGCTGTAGGATCTCCATCATATCTCTAGTACGCATCCTAATGGTATCAAGTGCTCTCACATCCCCAACGGAACAAACTTATGGTTACCGCTCCTAAGATTCCTCAGTGAAAGTCGCCCGGTTTCTCAAGATTCCCCTGCAAGACTTCGCGAGGTCTACAAGCAATACATGACATTTCCCTTACACAACAAAGTTTATTTCTCTAACAATTGGGAACTCATCAGCACTTCAAAACATGAAGACTTGCACTCCTCATTCTCAACAATGCTCAGGGATTTATTTTCCCCGACTCCAGTAATGCTGCGACATGACAATTAACATGTCCATACATTGCATCCATACGTCATAGCATTGACAGCACAAATGCATACGAAACAATCTCATTTATTTTGAGAACATCATTGCACCATACATTTCATACATTATGACATTGCATGCAACTAAATTTTCATTTTTTTTCAGGAAAGATCAATAAACAGAGAATTATCGTAAAAATTTTCAACAAGTCAATTACAGATCAATTCCCAAGAAAGGACTGGTCAACCCTCTACATAACAGATATTTCTTTCAGACCCCTGCCAGTTCAGTTTAAATCTCTCAACAATTTATTCTAATTCTTCCCCGCAGACGTCTTCTCTGGTTCAAATAAATCACTCAAAGATTTACTCTGATTCTTTCTAGTTAAAGAATATTCAAGATCTCTTTTGGTTCAGTTTAAACCCCTCAACGGTTTATCCTGGTACTTTCCAAAGGAACACTTCGAGTTCAGATAAATCTCTCAACGATTTATTCTGATTCTTTCCCGCAGACGCTTTCTCTGGTTCAGATAAATCACTCAAGGATTTACTCTGATTCTTTCCAGTTAAATAATATTCAAGATCTCTTTTGGTTTAGTTTAAACCCCTCAACGGTTTATCCTGATACTTTCCAAAGGAACACTTCGGGTTCAGATAAATCTCTCAACGATTTATTCAGATTCTTTCCCGCAGACAGTTTCTCTGGTTCAGATAACTCGCTCCAAGATTTATTCTTATTCTTCTCTAGACCACTGCTGGTTCAGATAAATCTCTCAACAATTTATTCTGATTCTTTCCCGCAGACAGTTACTCTGGTTCAGATAATTCTCTCCAAGATTTATTATGATTCTTCTCCATACCACTGTTGGTTCAGATAAATCTCTCAATGATTTATTCTGATTCTTTCCCGCAGACAGTTTCTCTGGTTCAGATAAGTCGCTCCAAGATTTACTCTTATTCTTATCCAAACCACTGTTGGTTCAGTTTAAATCTCTCAACGGTTTATCCTGATTCTTTCCCGCTGACAATTTCTCTGGTTCAGATAAGTCGCTCCAAGATTTATTTTGATTCTTCTCCAGACCACTGCTGGTTCAGTTTAAATCTCTCAACGATTTATCCTGATTCTTTCTCGCGGACAGTTTCTCTGGTTCAGATAAGTCATTCCAAGATTTATTCTGATTCTTTTCCAGTGGAAGTCAAGTTTAGACTTAATCTAGTTTCCATTAACAATCACCTTCAAATGGCATCTTTAAGCCCATTGCTTACACAATCAACCACCACATCATCGAGTGCAAATTTCTGGGCACTTTAGTGTTCAATCATCTTCCACCTTCAAGTCACGAATGGCAGATGCGCCAATCTAACTCTTCAAACGTAAGTAGATTGAACAGGGGCAGCTGTTGTACCATAAAATTTTCCCTCTCATTTCTCAAAGGATCATCCTGGACCCTTAGGTTTGCTTCCATCCAATTTCAAGCCTTGAATTATAACTTTTCCAAGAAAGTCATTCACAAGGGCAAAATGGTCATTTGCATACTAAAAAGTCAAACTTTGACTTTTACATCAAAATCAAGTTTCAAGAATCATATTTCATAAAGGCATGAAATTGGTTCATCAAAAATCAGAAGTCAGAAACTACTTTGAAAAATTAGATTTCTAAACACTTAGAAAATTTTCTAAGTGTTAAGAGAATATGATACTTCAGAACTTCTGGGTCAGCCTTCACGCAAGTGCTACCAGAATTTGCAAACATGGTTCAAAACATGACTCATCAATCAGAATGTATGGAAACTATATCCTTCAATTAGAACGTGACCCTTCAGCATATGGAGGCTATGTTCTGTGTTTCAATCAGAGCCTCACCCTTCGAATCTCAATCTGGTCTTCTACGATCAGAACATCACCAAATCCCAAAACCTCGTTTGAGCAACCTACTGCACTGCTATAGCACAGTCCTACCACCAACTACCACAACACTCCAAGGTGTTGTTGATCAAGTCCACGCCTGCGTTTTTCTCAAACCCCAAAATTGCACCAAATTAGCATACGAAAACTGTGTTTAAAAAGAAATGGAACAATATGCCAAAAAGGAAAATCCCATTTGTTTTCCCCCTAAAACCACAACAAACCCGTCTATAAATAAGTTGCTCTATCACACCTTCAAGGGGATGGCTTTTATGGAGAGGGAGAATTGTCAAAAGAGAGAGAAGAAAACTGTGAAACCTTCGTAAAAATCCAGAATTCCCAAACAAAAAACCAAACCTTTGTTCTTCCCTTTGAATCAAAGAATTTAACATTTTCTCTTCTATTGTTCCTACTGACTCTAGAACATCTGAAGGAAGCAATTCAAGTTCCAAGAACACGCTCCAAATTTAAGGTAAGTATTTCTGACTTTGCATCTTTTCATTCAGAACATCATTAAATATGTAAATATCATAGTATTGATGTTGTCCATATCATTGCATAAGTAGAAAAAAAATGTGGATCAGAACTTCTTGATTAAGGCTAGACTCAAAATTAGTATTAGAATTTCTATAAACTGTTGTGCTTTTATCCTTCTGATTTGCTGTTTGTTAAAAACTGAATAAATTGCTGATGTGTAGATTAATATGAGGAAAGAGTTAAAATGCAACACAGAACGTCTGAGTTCTCCTCACTATTTTAACATACAGAACTTCTATGATTTTCTCACTGTTTAAACACACTGAACTTCTGATGTTCACTCGCTGTTAACACACATTGAACTTCTGATGTTCACTCACTGTCTTAGCACATACTGAACTTCTGAGTTCTCTTCACTGTTTTAATACACAGAACTTCTAAGACTTTCTCACTGTCCTAACACTCAGAAGTTCAGCACATAGCAACCCAGAACTTCTGTGTTTTCCCTCTAACATTTCTTGCAGGACCTCAGAGTGTATCAATCCATAACTTCTGACGCTTCTTTCTGAACCACAGCGTGCCCCGACATCATAACTTCTGATCCCCTTTGTTTTACTTTCAGCAGCATGCTAATTCTATATCTCATTATTTCTTTTTCATATCATTTTCAATACTAATACCCTTTTTATTAATACAAAAAATACATAAAAATATATTTTCTTTTTATTAAATAATTTATTTCTTTTTCTTAATTCATTAAAATAAAAAAATATTTTCTAAACAAATCCTTTTTCTTTCTTGCATAGTACGTTTCAATATGGTTGTAATAGTTAATTAGGATTTAAATTCTTGCAACCCCCCATTGGTAAATTTATACCCCCCATCCCTACATGATGTAATAGCGTAGGACTTGAAGGTTGAGAAAACACTTAGAAGGGGGGTTGAATAAGTTTTCTTTTCTTTTCTTTTCTAGCGCAATACTAATGGAAGGACACTGGTAATTTTATCCTGGTTTGTTTGAAACTAAAACTACTCCAGTCCACCCGCCAAGGTGATTTCGCCTCTCTCAACGAGGACTTAATCCACTATAATCAAACTGATTACAAGCGCACAACCAAACTGGTGTGACTAACAATACAATACACAAGCTAAATGCAAGTGACTAACAATACAATGCACAAGCTAACTGCAAGTGACTAACACCTCTAAGAATTAACTAGTCCTAGCCCTCTTGAGAAATCTGACCCAACTGGTCTCTCAAGGAACACTTACAAAATTGTCTCTTAATAGTAGTGAAAAAGATTTGCTTCTAAAAAGCTTTATCACAACTGTGATTTTTTACTTAGATTGTTTCCCAATACTTAAGAACTACCCATTATACAGTATTAGTTTACAAGTATGAAAGCAGTGAGTGTAAGTATATTTTACGTAAGTCAGTTACCTTTCTTTGATCCAAAAGGTCTTCTATATATAGCTTCCAATTGACCGTTAGTGCCTTTGATCATGGTGCATGCATTTAATGAAGCGTGTTTGCAATGATGCCTTGGTCTTTATGTTTCCAATGCTAGTGCGCGTAGTATACTTGAGTGTGTTAGACGTATTAGCATTTAATAACCAACGGTACTGTCAGAGCTTGTCTATGGAAGTTGAAGTGTTTGCTTGCAGCGTTGCTAATTCAGAGTTTACTATATCTATTCTTCTATCAGAGTATTCTTCAATATGTGATCTTAAGAGTTTGCTTTAATCTTGCATTTATCAGATGTTGCTTTCAGCGTGCTTCTATCAGATCTTTGCTTCAGTATGTGATCTTCAGAGTTTGCTTTAATCTTGTATTTATCAGATCTTTGCTTCAGTATGCTTTATCAGAAGTTTCTTAGGATTGCTCTTTATCAGAGTTTGCTTTGGAGTGCTTCCTTCTGAGTTTGCTTTATACCTGCGTAGAATGTTGTTTCTTTCTAAGATGCATAAGACAGGACTTTATTTGAACTTAGAGAACATACAAGTCAGAGTATAGAATATATATATAAAAATTTATTTCTTTTGTTATCATCAAAACTCTAAGATATGATTAAAACCAAACTTTGTTCTAATAATCTCCCCCTTTTTGATGATGACAAAACAATTCAGATTTTGATTAAAAAGAAATTTTGTGCAAGTATGAGGATCTCCCCCTAAGATAGATAATCTCTTCTTCTAAAATAAAGAATAATTAAAAAGCATAAGGGAAACATCCTGAGATTTGTTCTTCAGAGCTTTTAGACTTTTTCTTTCAGAGTTTCTTTAGTAATTCTTTTCCTGATGATGTTCAGAGCTTAGTCTTTCAGAGTTTCTTGAATTCCTGCATATCTCTTAAGCAAACATTGTATTTCATTAGAAATGTTTGAGACTTAATCCCATGGTTGTTTCATGGATCAGATCAAAATCTCATTTCTCCCCCTTTTTGTCATAATCAAAAAGTAAAAAATGTAAAGAAATCCAAAAATGTCATATGTTGAAGATTTAAAACAAAAAACAACAAGAAAAAATTAGAAATAAAATCTAAGAACGACGAGAAACAAGGGAAAGCAGAAGATTCTTGATTTCATTTGAGGAATCCTCTTGTTTCTACATCCAAGATCTGATTTCCTTGTTAGTTTCATCTTGTTTATCCAGACGTTCGTGGATGGCCTTATTGTCCTTCTTCAGTTCATTCAGAGTGTCCAGCAACAGTAAGGGTGCCATAGAAGTTGAAGCAGCTTTAGATAATACAACCTTAGGAGCAGAAGTAGCAGAGCCTGAGTACACAGCATTTGAGAGAAAGGTACCAGGATCAATCAGCAGAGTAGGCAATTTCTCAAGGCTAGCTTTAACAGAGGGTTGGTGATACAAAGTCATGGCCAAAAGGATGTGGTTCAGACGCATCGTCATCTTCTAATTCATCTTCTGATATCTCCATGGGGTCAGCAGGAGGTAGTGGAGCACCAGTAATCTGTAGTGGAGACCTCTGATCCCAGATGTTTATTACTTCCGTCAAGAAAGTATTCAGATACTTGGAGAAATTCTCAAGAACCCGAGCATAGCACAATTCTTGCAAATTGAGGATTTCATCATTTATTTTGCTTCTGAAAGCGTCCTACATAAAATCACACGCTGTTGGATTAAGGCTGCTGGCACTGTCAGCTTTCAGTAGGTCAATCCACGTCTACATTTCTGTTATGAAGTTCTGGCATCGTACAGGAACTTCTGATTGATCAGATTTTGGAGTTGGTTTGGGAGAGGCCTTTTTGGTGGATTTTATTTGTAGATAACATAGTGATTCAAGATGAACTACAGTTCTGAGAAAGTCAGAAGGGACAGAGGGTTCAGGAGGTTCTATTGAGGATGGACTAGGGATTGATTCTAGAGAGAGATGAAGAGGTTTCAGATGATGAAGGGAATGAAATTTCTGGTGAGGAAGGTGGTGTGACATCAGGAGATATGATGATTTTGGTTTGAGGTGAGGAAGGAGGAGAAGGTGCTGGTGATAAATTCAGGGCGAAAATGTTTTCAAATGGTAGGATGAAGGATGGTGGTTGTGTAGCCAGAGGAACATTTATGCCAGGTAGTCTCCAAGAGCCATCATACCACTCAGAGGGTCTTGGTGATAAAGGTCTGATGGGGGATATTGGTAGAGGGTTGTGAGCAGGATTATTTGGATTCTGATGGTGAGGAGTAGAAGGAGGTATTTGAGTTTGAGGTTGAGTTTGTTGAGGTACTTCAGCAGCAAAATTATCTATGTCAGATAATACTTGGTCAATTATAGGGTTGTTATCCAGGGGCTCAGATGTTTGTGTTAGGTCTATGTCAACTTCTATATTTTCTAGGGTTTGAGGTTCAGCAAATGTTTCCACGTGCACAGAATCATTAATAGAAATGGTTTTAGAGGTTGTACCTACTGATTTCTTCTTCTTCTTCTGAGGTCTAGCAGAGGGGCCAACTTCAGCTTGCCTTTTCTTCTGGTGGAAGGAGATTTCTTCCTTGAAGCCAAGCAGGGTCAATGGGGATACCACTTTCTTTGCATGCTTCAATGAAGTGCAGAATGATCTCTGGATGATCACCAGAGTTGAATAAGGGAAATCTTCAATGGGGATTCTCCTGCTGGTGACTGTTGCTGAGACGTATGGTGTAGGTTCTACCAGAAGTTTCTCAACCAGCTTCCTCTTCAGTAGGTTCTTTCCGGTCAGAGGTTTTCCACACATAGGCTCCAACTCTCCAAGTAAGTTTGCATCTTCTAAGTGGGCTATCAGACCATTCTCAGTCAGAATGTTTGAAATTAGTCTTCCCAGAGGGATCCAGTTTCTCTTTGATTTAGGGTTTCTGACCCTCTCAGCTTCCATAGTTTCCTTCACATGTGTCCACAGATGGTTGAACAGAAGGTATGGAAGATCAATCTTTACATTTGTTCCTAGACAGAACAGAAGGTACTGTTGATCAGCATTAATGTAATCAGGAGAACTAGTTTCCTTCCGGTGATGTATGCAGCCATGGATGATTCTTGCCCAGATTTTATAGTAGCTCTTTAAGTCTCTGACCTTGTTTGAAGCTTTCCCAGAAATAAAGATTTCAGCATAGACCTTAGACATATCCTTTCATCCACTAGAGATTCCAGTAACGCCATGTCCTTCAAAACCTAGAAGCTTCCTGATGAGATTCTCAGTTATAGAAATCTCTTTGCCCATAACAAACGACAAGATGACTTTTGGGGAAGCAATAACATGAATCCAGAATTCCTTAAATAGGTGAGGGAATATTGGTCCTACAAGACAATCAAATAAGTTTTTCCAACCTTGGAACTCCACAACTGGGAGCAAGTCAAACCCATTTTCCTTCAGATTATCAAAATCTACCATAAGTTCAGCCACCACTTCCAAGCTGTCCACTGGAATCAGTGTCGTTCTCTCAGGAGTAACATACCTTTCTGCTTGTTGAGCGCTGTTTGAGGACATAGGAATGCTTTAGGAATGATATGAAGATGAAGCCATTTGAATGTTTAGGTTTTAGAATTTGAGAAGGGAGTTGAGAGAGTTTGCACAAAAACGTAGAGGTGTTTTGAAGTTTGAGAAAGAGAGTAAAAAATAGAACAGGGATTTTACAAGGGTATTTATAGCTAAAAAGAATCTTTAAAATAATGAATAGTTTAAGAATTGGAAACGATTTAAAAAACATAATAATTATAGACAATAAATGAGATTTGACATTAAAGGGAGTGCGTGACTTTGATCAAATCTGAACAGTTACCTAGGAACGGTGTCTCAATAGCAGTGCACACATGCGTGACCTTTCAGAATTGAAACACGCGTTCAACTTCTGAGGGTAGCGGGAGATAGCTGGTTTAATATAATGAACTTCTGACCATTCTAGTAATGAAGTGTTAGACACATTTCAGAACATGATGAATGGCTTCTGATGTAACTCCTCTTCTAACTTCTGAAGAGCAGTCAATCAGAACATTCATTTCAGAACATTCTGGAAACACATATAGAAGAAAAAAATATTTTTATTTAGGAAAAAATTCCATGCTGATGTTTTTCAGAATGAATTTGAATCTATCTTCAGCAAGGGGTTTGGTAAAAATGTCAGCCCATTGATGGTCTATGTCTACAAAATTTAAGTTTAAAATTCCCTTCTAAATGTAGTCCCTTATGAAATGACTTTTGATTTCTATATGTTTTGCCTTAGAATGTAAGATGGGATTTTTTGAGAGACAGATAGCAGAGGTATTATCACAGAAGATAGGAATCTTACTTTCATATAGATGATAATCTTCCAACTGGATCTTCATCCAGATTATCTGAGTGCTACATCCAGCAGCAGATATATATTCAGCTTCATTTGTTGATAGTGCAATAGTAGCTTGCTTCTTACTATACCATGAGATGACGTTATCACCCAGAAACTGACAGCTTCCATAGGTGCTTTTGTGTTCTATTCTATCTCCAGCAAAGTCAGCAACACAGTAACCTACTAGTTTAAAATCTTTGGATATTCTATAACATTGTCCAAGGTTAGTAGTACCTTTCAGATACCTCAGAATTTGCTTAACAGCAGTTAAGTAAGATTCTCTAGGATTTGATTGGAATCTAGCACATAGACATACACTGAATAGAATATCTGGTCTAGATGCAGTCAAATAGAGAAGAGATCCAATCATACCTCTGTAGAGTTTCTGATCTACCTTCTTACTTACCTCGTCTTTTCCCAGAGTGCATGTGAGATGCATTGGGGTCTTTGCTTCTTTACTTTTTGATAGCTGGAATTTCTTCAGAAGTTCCTTGACATACTTTGTCTGATGTATGTAGGCATCTTCTGGCGTTTGATTTATTTGAATTCCTAGAAATAATTTTAGTTCTCCCATCATGCTCATCTCAAATTCAGCCTGCATAGATTCAGCAAATTCTCTTCCAAGAGAGACATCAGAAGTTCCAAAAATAATATCATCAACATATATTTGACAAATTAAAATGTCATTTTTAAATGTTTTTCTGAATAAGGTTGTGTCCACTTTGCCTCTGGTAAAATTCTTTTCTAAAAGAAAGTTACTCAGACGTTCATACCAAGCTCTGGGAGCTTGTTTCAGACCGTACAGAGATTTTTTCAGTTTGAAAACATGTTCTGGAAATTTTGAGTCATCAAAACCCAGGGGTTGGTGGACATAAACTTCTTCTTCTATGTAACCATTTAAAAAGGAACTTTTAACATCCATTTGATATAATGAGATGTTGTGTTGAACAGCAAAAGAAATTAATAATCTAATTGATTCCAACCTGGCGACTGGGGCAAAGGTTTCATTATAATCAATTCCTTCTTGTTGACTATATAACCCTGAGCCACCAGTCGTGCTTTGTTTTTGACAACCTCTCCTTGCTCATTCAGCTTGTTTCTGAAGACCCAATTAGTTCCAATGATATTAAATCCTTTTGGTTTTGGAACAAGATCCCACACATCATTTCTTGAAAATTGATTTAATTCCTCTTGCATAGCTAAGATCCCATCATTATCCAGCAGAGCTTCATCTATTGAAGTTGGCTCAATCAGCGAGACCAATCCAAACAGTGATTCTTCATTATTTCTGAAGGAGGATCTTATTCTGATGGGATCTTATTTCTTTCCTATAATCACATTTTCTGGATGTGCGGATGTGATTCTGGGGAATTTATTCTGAGAGGATTGTTCATAGATTCTTAGGTTTTCCAGAGCATTTTCAATTGGAGGATCTTCTGAGATTTCTTTTGCTTCTGACTCATCAGAGTTTGTAAGGTGGTCTTCTGTTCCTGCAGAATTTTCAATTTGCTTTGGCTTTTGCTGGCCAAGCTTATCATCAAATCTGACTTTGATTGATTCTTCAACAATCAAAGTTTCTGTGTTGTATACTCTATAGCCTTTTGAGCGTTCAGAATATCCAAGCAGAAAGCACTTTTGTGCCTTAGAATCAAACTTGTTCAGATTATCTTTAGTACTCAGAATATAGCAAGTGCATCCAAAAGGATGGAAATATGAAATGTTGGGTTTTTTGTTTTTCCATAATTCATAAGGAGTCTTTTCAAGAATAGGTCTTATAGAGACTCTATTTTGAGTGTAACACGTTGTGTTCACTGCTTCTGCCCAAAAGTGTTTAGCCATATTAGTTTCATTGATCATGGTTCTGGCCATTTCTTGCAAGGTTCTATTCTTTCGTTCTACAACTCCATTTTGTTGGGGAGTTCTAGGACAAGAGAAATCATGAGAAATGCCATTTTCTTTAAAAAACTTTTCAAAAAAATGATTTTCAAATTCTCCTCCATGATCACTTCTAACTTTTATGATTCTAAAATCCTTTTCATCTTGAACTTGGATGCAGAAGTCAAAGAACACATAATGTGACTCATCCTTGCGTTTTAAAAACTTAACCCATGTCCATCTGTTGTAGTCATAAACAATGACCAATCCATATTTCTTGCCTCTGATGGATGCAGTTTTAACTGGTCCAAACAGATCAATCTGAAGAAGTTCCAATGGCCTAGAGGAAGAAACAACATTTTTTTTATTTAAAAGAAGGTTTTGAAAATTTTCCTTTCTGACAAGCTTCGCACAGAGCTTCTGAGTTAAATTTTAGATTAGGGAGTCCTCTGACCAAATTAAGTTTGTTAATTTGAGATATTCTTCTCATGCTAACATGTCCCAATCTTCTATGCCAGACCCATTGCTCGTCACTAACAGACATAAGGAATTTTAAATTTTGAGTTTTAAGATCAGAAAGATTAATTTTATTGATGTTGTTCTTTCTCTTGCCAGTTAAAAGGATTGTTCCGTCTTTTTGACTAACAGCTCTACAGGATTTTCGATTAAAGATAATGTCATAACCGTTGTCACTTAATTGACTTATGGACAACAAGTTATGAGCTAATCCTTCTACTAAAATAACATTATATATAGAGGGAAGGTTACCGTTTCCGATGGTTCCAGAACCAATAATCTTTCCTTTTTGTTTCCTCCAAATTTGACATCACCTCCAAATTTAAGTTCCAGACTTTGGAACATAGACTTTCTTCCCGTTATATGACGTGAGCATCTAGAGTCCAAGTACCATGACTGGTGTTTCAACTGAGTTGGTAAGGACATCTGCAACATATATTATTTTCTCCTTAGGTACCCATTTCTTTTTAGGTCCTTTTTGGTTAGAGTTTCTATGGTTCAGATTGAACTTTGATTTTGCATAGGAATTTTCAGAGTGATAAGTGTATTTGATATCATGTGTGTGCCTAAAATTTAAATTGCTTGTGTAGTGGTTTATATGATATAACCATTTCCTCAACGGGCTTAGGTTTATATATTTCTTTCCCTCTGGAAGCTTTATATCCAATACCTCTTCTGTCATTTCCACTAACACCATAGATCATTGAAGCCATTTTGCTTATATCTATGCTTTTAGCGAGAAACGTTTGAAAACTGGAGTCATATTCTTTTAGAATATCTTTTGAGCTTGAAGCAGAATCTGAAATAGAGTTCTTTTCAAATTTTTGAACATCTTCTTTGAGTTTAAAAAAGTTTTCTTTAAGTTCAGAGTTTTCTGTTTCAAGATTCTCAAGATCAGATTCAAGATTCTTTTTGAGTTTCTTGTATTTGATTTTGAGTTTACTGTAGTTTTCAAGCAGTTCAGATAGGCTTTCAGCAAGTTCCGTTCTAGAGAATTCAGAGAATACCTCTTTGGGTTCTGAGTCAGAGTCTGAGTTATCTGTTGTGGTAGCCATAAACGCTAGATTAGCGTGTTCATCTTCTGAGTCAAATTCAGCTTCAGATGATTCTGAATCATCCCAGGTGGCCATCATGCCTTTATTTTTACCAAACTTTTTCTTGGGTCTTTCTCTTTGTAGCTTGGGACAGTCACTTCTGTAGTGTCCAGGTTCTTTGCATTCATAGCAGACTACATCTCTTCTGCTTGACTTCTTATGTCCAGAAGATTCTGGTTTATCTTCTTACCTCTTGTAGTTCCTGAACTTCTTTTGTCTATGCTTCCACATCTGATTTATCCTTCTGGAGAGTATAGATAACTCGTCTTCTTTTGATGAAGAATCTTTATAGTTTTCTTCTTCTTCCTGAAAAGCGTTAGTTTCAAATTTTTTAATAGATTTAAGAGCTACAGACTTACCTATATTCTGAGGCTCATGTTCATTAAGTTCTATCTCGTGACTCCTTAAAGTGATGATAAGTTCTTCTAGGGAAACGTTATTCAGATCTTTTGATACTTTGAATGCAGTGACCGTAGGTGCCCATCTTCTGGGTAAACTTCTGATGATTTTCTTCACATGGTCTGCCTTGGTGTATCCTTTGTTCAGAACTCTTAGGCCAGCAATCAGAGTTTGGAATCTTGAGAACATAACTTCAATAGACTCATTTTATTCCATTTTGAATTCTTCATACTTATGAACGAGAGCCAGAGCTTTTGTCTCTTTTACTTGAGCATTTACTTCATGAGTCATCTTAAGGGATTCAAACATGTCATGTGTCGTATCTCTGTTGGTGATTTTCTCATATTCATTTTTCGAGATAGCATTCAGAAAGATGTTTCTGGCTCTGTGGTGATTCTTGAAATCTAGTTTTTGTTGTTTATCCATGTTCCTTCTGTCAATTTTGTTTCCGTCTTTATCTTCTGGATGAGTGTACCCGTCAAGGACCAAATCCCATAGATCAGCATCGTGACCTAGAAATAAACTTTCTAGTCTATCCTTCCAGTATTCAAAGTCTTCTCTATCAAACATAGAAGGTTTGGTGCTGTTGTTGTTGTTTTGTTCAGATACCATAGTGTTTTCCTTCAGGATCTTTTTCTGACACTGTTAGGTGTTTGCACCCAGAACTAGAGCTCTGATGCCAATTGAAGGTTGAGAAAACAATTAGAAAGGGGGGGGGGGGGGTTGAATAAGTTTTTTTTCCTTTTCTTTTCTTTTCTAGCGCAATACTAATGGAAGGACACTGGTAATTTTATCCTGGTTCGTTTGAAACTCAAACTACTCTAGTCCACCCGCCAAGGTGATTTCGCCTCTCTCAACGAGGACTTAATCCATTATAATCAAACTGATTACAAGCGCATAACCAAACTGGTGTGACTAACAATACAATGCACAAGCTAACTACAAGTGACTAACAATACAATGTACAAGCTAACTGCAAGTGACTAACACCTCTAAGACTCAACTAGTCCTCGCCCTCTTGAGAAATATGACCCAACTGGTCTCTCAAGGAACAGTTACAAAATTGTCTCTTAATAGTAGTGAACAAGATTTGCTTATAAAAAACTTTATCACAACTGTGATTTTTCACTTAGATTGTTTCCCAATACTTAATAACTACCCACTATATAGTATTAATTTACAAGTATGAAAATAGTGAGTGTAAGTATATTTCGCGTAAGTCAGTAACCTTTCTTTGATCCAAAAGGTCTTCTATATATAGCTTCCAATTGACCGTTAGTACCTTTGATTATGGTGCATGCATTTAATGAAGCGTGTTTGCAATGATGCCTTGGTCTTTATGTTTCCAATGCTAGTGCGCGTAGTATACTTGAGTGTGTTAGCCGTCTTAGCATTTAATAACCAACGGTATTGTCAGAGCTTGTCTCTGGAAGTTGAAGTGTTTTCTTGCAGTGTTGCTAATTCAGAATTTACTAGATCTATTATTCTATCAGAGTATTCTTCAGTATGTGATCTTCAGAGTTTGCTTTAATCTTGCATTCATCTGATGTTGCTTTCAGCATGCTTCTATCAGATCTTTGCTTTAGTATGTGATCTTCAGAGTTTGCTTTAATCTTGTATTTATCAGATCTTTGCTTCAGTATGCTTTATCAGAAGTTTCTTAGGATTGCTCTTTATCAGAGTTTGCTTTGGAGTGCTTCCTTCTGAGTTTGCTTTATACCTGCGTAGAATGTTGTTTCTTTATAAGATGCGTAAGACAAAACTTCATCTGAACTTAGAGAACATACAGTCAGAGTATAGAATATATATCACAAAATTTATTTCTTTTGTTATCATCAAAACTCTAAGATATGATTAGAATCAAACTTTGTTCTAACAGGACTTTACATTTCCGCAATTTATCGCTTCCAAATATAAATGCTAGTAATTAGGGTGTGTATGGAAAGATATGAAATCAACAAATAGATAACCCTAAATCAAGACTAAATGCATGTAAATAAAATACACTTGCACACTAGTACCCTTAGGGTAATCCCACTTTGTTGCCTTTCGGAAAAATAGCCATGTCCCTCGAATATGGTTGTTTTAGCAAAGACCCTCGATAAAAGATTGTAGTCCCTCGATGACCCTTAATTTTTCCTTCGATAAATGATCTAGTCCCTAAATGACATTGCTAAAACGTCCCATAGGTAGATTTGCTCACGACCAAACATTTGACGCCAACACTTTCATGTTAAAACCTTTTCAAAGACAAAAGCTTTATGTATACGTTCTTATAGAGACGAGAACCATTACAAAAACATCTTTTCAAGAATAATTTCAAAGCTCACACCACAGGCACACATTTAAACAAAAGCAAGTGATCTAGCAAGCAACTAAGAGCCCATGGAAAACCATGGATGAAAAGGGTGCTAACACCTTCCCTTTTCATAATCTACCCCTAGAACTCAAGAAAACATCTCAAAGGTCTTTCCTATTCTTTTCAGTCTTTCCTTTTGGATAAAAGAAAAGTCGGTGGCGACTCTTGCTAATCGCAACATTTGCGATCAAATGCAAAAAAACCAAGTCAGTTCTCCCGCCGTGTTATAGACCTAGCGAATCTACCGGGGACTATTTTAAAAGTGGGGTTACCTTAGGGCTAGATCACCTTTACTTGCTTTCCTTGTTTGACTTGCATGCTTTACATTATGGTTTCTTGTTTGGGCTTGCTTTGATCCTCTACCCTGATCTGGGACACCTTTTTAGGTAAGTAGAAATAGATTATGGAAACTGTACGGTGTAAACCGATATGGTTGAAATAATGGCTACGTTAGTGTGACGCATTTGTTGGTACCGGTATCCCTTGTGTTGAATCGAGGAGAATACGGGGCCGCTGAGCGGCATCATGAAGCACTAACTAACCTTAGAACCTTAATCGAACAAACTTGTCCAATTAGAACGTAGTGAGATAACTGGTTTCGGTGGAAAGCTGAAAATTGGTTTATACTCGATACTACACTCATTGAGACTAGACTTTTGGGATATCTCGGCTGCAAGAAAAGATTGATTGTGCTGAGACAATGCCTAAAAGAAAGGTCAGTGATATTGAGATCCCTTAGAACCTTGTTACTATTAACTAGGACAAGTTTGGGCCAACTAAAATTCAAGAGGGTACTTACCTATGAGACTCCATGAAAGCCTAAACCTAAGGACTTGTTTGTTTTGTTTGTATATACTTACTTGTACATAACATCATGAACATCATAACATCATATGCAATCTCACTAACCATTTCAAGGATTTAGGAATGTATCTTTGTTTTTGTTTTGTAGGCCATGAACTCCGTCCGAAGAAACACCATCTGAATCAGCTTCGTGAAAGAACACCTTCAGCTCCAAGAGTTACCATCAAGGGTGCCTGGAGATTCCCCTTTTACCAAGAAATATGGACGACTCCTCAGTTTGGCTACTTTCAACTTCCAAGAAGAAATGATGTGCGTGGTCTTCCAATTATTTGATCTCATGCATCATTGCTTCACCTTTCCTGACTATCAGTTGGTGCCTACACTAGAAGAGTTCTCTCTACTATTAGGAGTGCTCGTGCTTGATCAGATACAGTTCACCGGTCTAGAAGGGATCCTGAAACCTGAGGTCATGGAAGAAGTTCTACATCTGAAGAGAGCCGACATCATAGCAAATTGGGATACTAGAAGTGGAGTCAAAGGGTTCCTAGCCAAATTTCTATTAGAGAAAGCTCGTTTCTTCTATGAAGATAGGATTTTCAAGCCTTTGAAGATGTCCTGGCCCTTCTCATCTATAGTTTGCTTCTCTTCCCCAACTCGGACCAATTCATAGATGTAAATGCCATCAAAGTCCTTATCTCCCGAAATCCTATACCTACCTTGTTGGGAGACACCTTACATTTCATCCATACCCACACCATGGAGAAAAGAGGCACCCTTTTGTGTTGTATTCCCCTACTCGCCAAGTGGTTCATTTTGCACCTACCTCGATCAACATTAAAAAACGAGTAAAGATTTACATGGTCTCAAAGGATGATGTCCCTAACCCACTCTGATGTTCATTGGTGTTCAAGATCCTCGGATGATACTTCTATCATTGACCATTGTGGGGAATTCCCTAATGTCCCTCTACTTGGCATTGGGGGGGGGGGGTATCACTTACAAACCTTGCTTAGCTTTACGACAGTTTGGGTATTCCCGAAGAGATGGCCATCACGAGATACTCATCCAAGGTTTAGTGTTCGACTACGAAAGTGACGAGCAAGGCTACCGTCAGAGGTTCATGCAAGCTTGGAAGATGGTAAACAAGGTGGATAGCAAGACACTGGGGCACAAGAATTCCATCCCTCTTGAGCCTTATCTCAAATGGGTATGAGCCTGTGTTCAAAGTATTTTGATTCCTTACCCCTCTATTCTCCCGGTCATCAAAGAGCCTGTTGTGGAAGGAGATGTCCCATACACTATCCTGCATCCTGACATGCCCACTTCTCTCAAAGACTTACAGACGGATTGGATACATCTTAAGGGGGAGTGAGACACTTTCGAGGCCCAATTCTACGCCAGTGAGAAGAAGGTTCTGGAACTCTCCAAGTAGCTTCATAAAGAGCGGAGCCTGAACGCCAACATCGCACCCAAGAGGATGCGTTCAACTTTTTTATCTTAGAGTTTTTGTATTTTCTTTGTAAGCCCAAAGAGGCATGATGTACTCAAACTTTGATTTATTAATATAACGTGTGTTCCCTTTTTTGACTAAAGAAAATTTAAATCTCTAATTTCCTTGAAATCATTTGCATATGCATCTTCATTCATCATGACATAAACAGGTTTCTTACAACAGGTCTCCTTATATTTCTACTTTTTATTTCAGTAAGATGGATCTTGAGCAGACAGTAAAAGATCTCTAGGCGCAAAATGCTCAGTTTCAACAAATATTCTTGACTCTAGCCAAAGGACAGGAGGATTTGAAAACTTTGTTGATCAAAGAAATGAAGAAGAAAGCAAAGAAATCAACTGGTGTTCTGAATCTAGGAAGAAGGTTCCCCGGGCCAGCTAGACGGACCCTAGACTTCGCAATATCATCGGGTGAAAAGGATAATCAAGAAGGGAAAAACAAGGAAGTGATTGCCCATACAGAATCTGAAGAGGAAGAAGAAGAGGATTACTCTGAAGAGCAGTATCCTACGGCTGATGAGAAATACAAACATCTGGAAGAACGTCTAAGTGCAATGGAGATTCAGGAAGTGCCTGGGCTGGACTTTGAAGAGTTGGGTTTGGTGTCTGGGATTGTTATTCCACCAAAGTTCAAGGCACCAGTGTTTTCTAACTACGACGGGGTTTCATGTCCCAAGATGCACCTCCGATCTTATGTGAGGAAGATACAACCTCACACTACTGACAGAGATTTGTGGGTCCACTTCTTTCAGGATAGTTTATCCGAACTCAGCTAGATTGGTTCTATCAACTGGAGAGGGCCAATATCCATAATTGGGAAGACATGTCCGCTGCTTTTTATAAACAGTGTCAATACAATGTAGACCTTGCTCCCACCCGTACTCAACTCCAAAGTATGACTATGGGTTCGAACGAGGGTTTCAAAGACTACACTCAAAAATGGAGGGACTTAACAGGAAGAGTCCAGCCTCCCTTGTATGACAGGGAGCTAGTAGACAAGTTTCTGGGTACCTTGTTTGGTCCTTTCTTTAATCATCTAATTGGAAGCTCCTCAGTTGGTTTCACTGAATTAATCTTGACCGGTGAGAGAGTGGAAGCTGGGATTAAGAGTGGGAAGGTCCAAAAGGACGCATCCTCCAGTGCCTTGAGAAAACCATTCATTAGGAAGAAAGAGGTTGGTGTTGCATACCATCAAAGGAATCAGGACAGAACTGAACGCCGTCCAACGGTAGGGGCCGTCATGATCCTTAAGCATGTGCCTACTCAACAAAGGAACAACCAGCCTAGAACAGAAAGACCGGTAAGACAATTTACCCGGATAAATATGACATTGTTTCAAATCCTGCCACATTTGTTGAGATCTAATCTGGTAACTTTGAAGGACGCCTCCCCTCATTACAACCTTAATGCTCACTGTGCTTACCATTCAGAAAGTCCAGGCCACGATACCAACAACTGTTGGGCTTTGAAAAACAAGGTGTAAGACGTTCTCGAGGCAAAAGAAATTGAATTTGATGCTCCAGAGATCCCAAATGTTATCACCGCTCCTATGCCCAAGCATGGCCGTAATGCTAACGCTGTTGAAGATAATGCATTTGTTACTGTTGTTGATGAACTTGTTACTCTTCTCCTGACTGTCAAGAGGAACCTGTTGAAGGCTGATTTATTTCCGGGCTCTGGCAAAGGCTGCCACCTCTGTTTATCCCTATCAACTGGTTGTCATTTATTGAAAGCAGGTGTCCAGCGCCTAATGGATGACAAAGATATTTTGTTTGAGAAGACTCCCGTTCCCACCATTTCTTACAAATATGTTTCAATAGTAACCATTTCCGCCAATCCTTCCAGGGTCTCCACCAAAAGACCCGTTAGGATTACATCTGTTCCTAAGGTAACTCCACTGATAATTACTATGCCAGGACCGATCTCGTACTCCTCAGATAAAATTGTCCCCTGGAACTATGGGGGTGACGTCTACTATCACGACGTCAAGCGGGATTAGCTGGCTGATGAAGACTCGAATTTTGAGATGACCCCGACATCGACAACATTGTGGGAACCAGCAAAATAACCCGAAGTGGAAGAGTATACTCCCCAAAGATTTCCCCTTCGAAAACTATTACCGGTCCTGTGATCATCCCTGCTTTTGTTCATGTTGACATTACTACTACAGTCCATATGGTTACCCCTACTAACACCCATACTGCCGAGTCTACTGAGACTTGGGTCAAAGGCATTTTGGTTGAGCCTATTCGGATGAAGGCGCAATCAGTATCTATCCCAGAATCTTCTAAAAAGGAGATGGAAGAAATTCTGAAAATTATAAAGAAAAGCGACTACAATGTAGTTGAACAGCTAGGGCAGACTCCTTCAAAGATTTCTATGTTGGCTTTACTGTTGTGCTCCGAGGCTCATGCGAAGGCCTTGGTGAAATTTCTTAAAACTGCCCATGTGCCACATGAAACCTTTGCTGACCAATTCCAAGACTGTGTGGCCAGTTTGACCTCCGATAAGGTTTAGGCTTTTCTGATGCTGACCTGACACCTAGAGGGAGGAAACACAACGAGGCATTGCATGTCTATGTCGAATGTAGGGGCACTACTTTGGCCCATGTTCTGGTTGATACTGGTTCATCTTTGAATGTGCTTCCTAAGAAGGCTCTGGATAGACTCGACTATGAAGGTTTGACCTTAAAACCTAGAAACACAGTGGTAAGGGCCTTCGACGGTTTAAAGAGAATGGTGCATGGGGAGGTGGACATCCCCATAAAAGTTGTAACTTAGACCTATGATTCAACTTTCTAGGTGATGGACATTCGCCCTTTCTATTCTTGTTTATTAGGCCGACCTTGGATTCATGACGTAGGTGTCGTCACCTCTATATTACATCAGATGCTGAAATACCCAACCAAGGGAAAAATCATTACTATATATGGAGAGGAGGAATATATGGTCATTCACCTGAACTCCTTCAGATACGTGGAAATGGATGGTGAATTCATCGAAACTCTATGTCAGCATTTCGAAGAAGTCCCACAAACAGTGGCATCAACCAAGACTGATTCCCAAATTTCAAAGATTACCAGACCTCCGCTAAAGATGGCTTCTCTGAAAGATGCCAAGGCAGTAGTCGAAGAAGGTGGGTGTACTATTTGGGGCTAAATCCTAGATATCCCCTACAAGTCGGACAAATTTGGTTTGGGTTTTACTTCAGGAGCCCAGAAAGTTGTTCATCATACTCGTACCGGGGGACCACCTTTGCGGATTAGTCACCATGGAATCAACGCACTGGTGGATAGTGATGAAAGCTGTGACCTGGAAGAATGGATTTTCCCAACTATCGACGAATGACTCACAAGCTGGGAAGCCAAAGATTTTGTCCCAATTACTTTTATCCAACAGTAATTGTATTTAAATTTTTGTCGGACTTGTAATAATTAAACAATTCATACTTTTAAAACCTTGTGTATTACCCGAGGTACAACGGTCCATTTGTAAGGGTTGTTACTTCATTTTCATATGTCATCAATGAATCATGGACATTTTGCATGCAAACTTTGTGCTCTTTGTCTTTCTTTTTCTACATTTTTATTTCTTTCAAAGATAGTGAAACAACCGGCTGAAAATCATCAAACAATAAAGTCGCCATTGAACGTCTTTTATCCCACATGTAGGGAAAGGTAAACATCGAGAAAACATGAGAAGGGAGAAGTCACGGTCTTGCAATTGACAGATCGGGTAAGGGAGTCTGTTACACGAGGGGAAGGTATTAGCACCCCACACGCCTGTAGTACTCTACGGTATCCACTCTTGTTATCTATCTTATGTGTGTGTTTAATATATGCTTATTGTTTACTATACTACTGAGGGGAGAATGCATGCAAAAGAAAGGGGAAAAGAATGTAGAGAAAATAAAGTTGTACTCGCTTGGGCCCTACCCTAATGCCTACGTATCATTTTTGAGGAATCAGAGCTACCGTAAATCGGCTCACATGTTTTTGTTTGTTTGTGTTTTTTATGGACAATGTTAACCCCGCCTTCTGCCGCGGCTCGACCTTTGGAGACTTATGCGTTGGCACAGAAGTAAATTAATCATGTCCTTACCTGAAAAGGGTTTTAGAGAAAAAGTGCTCGAGCGCTCAAAATGGTTTGAATTGGTTTGTGTTTTATTACCTTGAAGAAAGGGTTTAGGTATGATTAGCATGTTTTTGATTTGCTAAGAAAAAAAGTTTTTATTTTAGATGCAAGGATGCAAAAGGGGAAGAAAAGAATATAGGGGAGACTAGCCTATTTCTAACCTAATGTTATCATACAATGGTGGTCCTAAGGTTTGGATTGACAAAAGGGAAAAGTCTATCTAACGTTAGCATGCATGGTTTGCAACCTAAGGTCTAACTTGCATCTGAACGGAGCAAGCATATCCTAAGGGAACATGGTATGTACAAGGATAAAGCAAACAAGGTAATAAGCTCAAGAGAACACGCCTAGAGATCCTATTTGGGTTAGCATGCTGAAGAAAATCTAACAAAACTATCCTATAGGGAACATGCAATAAGAGCAAAGTCGTGATCTCAATTTCTAAATTGAGTGACTCATCGATCAACAAGAAATAAAGGAAAGCGATAAAGTCCTATAGGGAGCATGCACTGAGAGTGAAGTCGTGATCTCGATTTCTAAATTGAGTGACTCATCGATCAATAAGAAATAGAGGAAAGTGATAAAGTCCTATAGGGAGCATGTACTGAGAGCGAAGTCGTGATCTCAATTTCTAAATTGAGTGACTCATCGATCAACAATCACAGAAACAAGCACCAGCACAACACACATAGCAAATGAAATGCGGAATGCCTGCTACAGGTCTTTAAATAGCGACTTCGAGCGCACGCTCTTTATTTCCTACTTCTTATGGTATTTAGAAAAGAAGTGAGTAAGCATAATAAAGTGCGAAGAAATACGAAGGTAGTAGCGGCAACTACCAAAGTGAGCAAGTCGTCAAGAGCAGACGAAAGCACTGGAGAAGCAAGGAGTACGCGTCAAACAAGCTTCACCAAGAAACAAACAAAGTCAGGAATAATATCCAACTAAGATAAAGGCAAACGCGTGTTGCAAATGCAATGCGTAATCAGAAATTCCTGCACAAAACTCATAAAGTATCGCATGTATCAGGATAACATATGATAAGATATGAATTCCTCAAGATGATGAGACATAAGACATGTCGCATCAAAAACAAGCATAAGTCGTATGCTTCGATCACATAACTACCTGTTATATTACATGATCGAAAATACATAAATTTACCTTGCACAATGAACAAACGCGTCAAAATATAACATGGAAAAACGACACGAAAATGCGGATAAAAACTAAAAGAGAAAAAAAAGTATTTTTTTTATTAGTTTTTATGTAAGGAAAATTCTAAAAAACTAGAGAATTAATTCCTAAAATTTCTATTAAAATCTACTATTTTATTGATTTTATCACCATTTTGTCATAATAAAAAAAAATCTAAAAAAAGGATCCTAAATATTAACAAGGCAAGGGGCATCAAGGGGTGAGAATTGGATTTCAGGGAGTGTGATAGAAGCCAAGGAGTTAGGCCCAACCAAATGAGTCCAAGAAAAGGTTTTTTGTACTAGCTTCAGACTCCAAAAAAATGTTAATAAACCTAAGGGATGCAATTTGGTCCATTTCATTTACCATATCTCTATTTCAATAAGTAAAAATAAACAAAATTTGGAAGGGGAAGAAAATCCACACGGTGCCGTTTCAGGTAGTTAAGCTAGGGTTAGCTACAGTGACCCTCGAACTCCTCAAACAACCTTCTTCTTATCTCTCGCGGCGCCCACTCTCTTCCTTCCATACGAACAATACCTTTCTGTAAAACACCACTGTCGCCAGGGTTCTCTTCATCACCGGAGACGGCGGAGCCCCATCCTTCTCCAAACCTCTTACATATTTTCCCATCTTCCACTCTGTTCTCTCTACCTCGCTTCGAGCAACCTCTGTTCGGTCTCATCTGAATCCGTCGGAGCCTCCGTCTCGTTTACCTGAATCATACCTCCCTCGCGATCCTCCATCTCCGATCGTCCACCACCACAAACATCATGGCACACACACCAGACATTTGTCACCTCCAATTTCCATTAAAACGAAATTTGATTCGTAGAATCCGCGTGTCCAGAGAAAATAAGTGGTAAATCAAAGTTAAGTGAAGGAGATTACGCTTTAAGATTTATAGAATCCAATCATAGTTCATAAGAATTAGAGTAAGCTCTTATGCGAAGGCGATGCAGGAAAGAGATATCGAAGCCTACCTATTGGAGATCGTCCGGTGCTACTTCGACGATGACGAGAAAGGGTTGAGGGATTGAAGCTAGTCTGCCGAGTAAGCTCTTCATTTTCCATAATGATTCATTGGACGTTTTTCATTGATAAACTGCTGTGTTCATTTTCTTTCCTTTTGCATTTTTGTTTGTTTAAGGATGGCTATCCCTTACACACACCCACACTCACAAATGCAGGTACCCATCCACTATGGATTCTATGGGTGACTATTCTACTATGTCCTTCCTTAACTCTGAAGATTTGGTCAATCAGGCTGAGTATGAAGATGATGAAGATTGTGAAGTACCAGGAGAGCTAGCCAGACTTCTACAACAAGAAGAGAGGGCCATCTTGCCTCACGAAGAGTTGTTGGAAACAGTCAACTTAGGAACAGAGGAAGATCGGAAGGAAGTACAAGTGGGTGCCAATTTGGAACCAAGTGTCAAAGACCGTTTAATACAGCTGTTAAATGAATACGTGGAAATCTTCGTCTGGTCTTACGAAGACATGCCGGGTCTAGACACAGACATAGTGGTTCACCGTCTCCCTACAAGAGAGGATTGTCCACCGATCAAGCAAAAAGTCCACCGAATGAGGCCCGACATGTCTGAGAAGATTAAAGCAGAAGTAATGAAGCAATTCGACGCTGGCTTTCTGGCTGTTACATCCTATCCACAATGGGTTGCTAACATTGTGCCAGTACCTAAAAAAGACGGCAAGGTCAGGATGTGTGTGGACTATCGGGATTTGAATAGGGCTAGTCCTAAAGATGATTTTCCGCTACCGCACATCGACATTTTGATTGACAACACAACTCAGCACAAGGTGTTTTCCTTCATGGATGGCTTCTCGGGCTACAACCAGATCAAAATGGCCCCCGAGGACATGGAGAAAACCACCTTTGTTACACAATGGGGTACCTTCTGCTATAAGGTGATGCCGTTCGGACTGAAGAACGCAGGGGCAACTTATCAGCGCGCCATGGTAGCTTTATTTCATGATATGATACATCATGAGATCGAAGTTTACGTAGACAACATGATAGCTCGATCACAAACAGAGGAAGAACACCTTGAACATCTGGAAAATCTGTTTGCCAGGTTGAAGGAGTACAAACTCAGGCTGAATCCAAGTAAGTGCACTTTTGGAGTTAGGTCTGGTAAACTTCTAGGATTTATTGTCAGCAACAAAGGCATTGAGGTCGATCCAGCAAAAGTGAAAGCAATACAAGAAATTCCTGCTCCCCGTACTGAAAAGGAGGTTAGAGGGTTCTTAGGGCGCTTGAACTATATTGCCAGATTCATCTCTCATCTGACTTCTACCTGTGAGCCAATTTTCAAACTATTAAAGAAAGATCAGGTAGTCGAATGGAACGACGATTACCAAGCTGCTTTTGATAAGATCAAGGAGTATTTGCTAGAACCTCTTATTCTGATGCCACCCGTCGAAGGAAGACCGTTGATCATGTATCTGACCGTCTTGGATAACTCAATGGGGTGTGTTTTGGGCCAGCATGACGAGTCTGGTCGAAAAGAGCATGCTATTTATTACCTTAGCAAAAAGTTTACCGACTGTGAGACTCGCTACTCACTGCTTGAGAAAACTTGATGCGCTTTGGTATGGGCTGCTCGCCGACTAAGGCAGTATATGTTGACTCATACCACCTTGCTGATTTCCAAAATGGATCCTATCAAGTATATCTTCGAGAAGCCTGCTTTATCTGGAAGAATAGCTAGATGGCAAATGATCCTAACTGAGTATGACATCCAGTATACTACCCAAAAAGCTATAAAAGGGAGTGTACTAGCTGATCATCTAGCTCATCAAGCTATCGAAGATTATCAACCCATGAGATTTGACTTCCCAGACGAGGACATCATGAATTTGGACAACATTGAAGGTAACGGACTGTATGACGGACCTGAAAAAGGATCCCGATGGACCCTGTACTTTGATGGTGCTTCAAATGCACTTGGAAACGGTATCGGTGTGGTACTCATTTCCTCGGAAGGTTGCCACACACCTTTCATGGCCCGACTTTGCTTCAGCTGCACCAACAACATGGCTGAATATGAAGCTTGCATCTTTGGTCTCAAGGCTGCTATAGACTCGGGGATCAAATCTTTGATCGTATTTGGGGACTCGGCTTTGGTTATCAGTCAAATCAAAGAAGAGTGGGATACCAAGCATCCTAATCTTATCCCATACAAAGAACATGTCCTGACATTGTTGCCTCATTTCGAGCAAATCACCTTCGAGCATTTCCCGCGAGAAGAGAATCAGCTAGCAGATGCTCTAGCAACAATGTCTTCCATGTTTAAACTCAACTGGGATAACGAGGCTCCCCAAATCACCATCGAGCGAATGGATGAACCTGCACATTGTCATGAGATTAATACCGAAGAAGTAGTGGAACAACCCTGGTTCCATGAAATCAAAAGGTATCTCCAGACTAGAGAATACCCCGAAGGAGCTTCCGTAAATGACAATAAGTTCCTAAGGAAATTTGCTGCCAAGTTCTTCCTGAGCAACGGCATCCTCTATAAACGCAGCCATGATTGTGTTTTACTCTGATGTGTAGACAAAGCTGAAGCAGAGCTAATCATGACCGAGATACACAGCGTTACATTTGGCACCCACTTGAGCGGGCATACGATGGCTAAGAAGATTCTAAGGGCAGGCTATTACTGGTCTACCATGGAAGCAGATTGCCATCAGCACTCCCGTACTTGCCACAAGTGCCAAGTCTACACCGACAAGGTACACATCCCTCCTGTTCCTCTCAACATTCTGACAGCTCCTTGGCCATTTGCAATGTGGGGCATTGACATGATTGGAGAGATCAAGCCCACAGCGTCTAATGGACATCGCTTCATCCTGGTCGCCATTGACTACTTTACCAAATGGGTCGAAGCTGCTTCCTTCGCCTCTGTTACAAAAAATGTGGTTGCCCGCTTCATCAAGCAAAACCTCATATGCCGGTACGGTGTTCCCGACAGGATCATCACGGACAACGGTACAAATCTGAATAATACTATGATCACCGCTCTATGTGAACAGTTCAAGATTTATCATCACAATTCATCTCCCTATCGGCCGAAGATGAACGGTGTTGTTGAAGCTGCGAACAAAAACATCAAGAAGATCATTCAGAAAATGACAGTCACTTACAAGGACTGGCATGAGATGTTACCGTTTGCTCTGTATGGATACCGTACCACGGCACATACTTCAATCGGGGCAACCCCATTTTCTTTGGTATATGGCATGGAAGTTGTCCTGCCCATGGAAGTTCAGATTCCTTCTTTAAGGATTATGAAGGACGCTGGTTTGAATGAAGACGATTGGATTCAGACCCGACTTGATCAACTCAATTTGATCGACGAGAAGCGACTCGCCGCTGTCTGCCATGGTTAGACGTATCAAAAACGGATGATCAAGGCTTTCAACAAGAAATTCAAACGTCAAGTGTATCAAGTCGGAGATCTCGTAATCAAGCGGATTATCTTGCCGCAAAGTGATCCCAGGGGAAAATGGACTCCTACATACGAAGGACCATTTGTAATCAAGAGTATATTTTCTGGTGGTGCAATGATTCTGACCACCATGGACGGCGACGATTTGCCGCACCCTGCGAACGCAGACATAGTCAAAAGATACTACGCATAAAATAACCCGACAAGTCGAAGACCCGAAAGGGCGGCTTGGGCAAAAATGGGCATCCCGGTGAACCGAAAACCCGAAAGGGAGGTTCAGGCAAAAATTAGGGATAAAACAAAAAAATCTGTACACCTGGCAAGTTGAAAACCCGAAAGGGCGGCTTGGGCAAAAATGGGTTTCCTGGTGGATCGAAAACCCGAAAGGGCGATCCAGGAAAAAGTTAGGGAATTAAAGCGTACGACTATGTCTCGTCGGATCACTTTAAAGAACAATCTCTTCATCAACAAATTCCAAGCTTCTGATCAATCCAATCATCGGCAGACGAAGCATTGAATGGACAAGATATTCAGAGTTGTGAAGGCTATAACAGAATGGGATCCCATAGAATTGTTGCACATAGCCATCTTTCTTTTGTATAAAATTTTCAAATTTTTACGACAACATCCTCTTACTAGGATGGCTGTCTCCTCTGTACAAAGATACTCATAGAAAGTTAATACAAATACTTTTCCAAATACAGAAATTTGCTTTGTCTTCTTTTTGCTTTTTTACACTTATGTTTTATTTGAGAAACGTCCAATGTTTTGTTAAATAGGCATACACATTTGAACATAATCATTTCCTTGCAATTCAAGAAAGATGATGGCTGATAGGTTGAGGGTACAGATAGATATCTTGTTGCCCTTTCAGAAGGAATCCCCAGCAGAATTAAACTCCAAATTCCTCGACAAAGTCAAAATCCAGAACTTAATTCCCCAAACAGAATTAAACTTCAGGATCCTCAGCATGAAAAGCTTTCTCAAAACTGATTTCCCCAGCCAGAGAGCCTTCCAGAACTCAATTCCCCTCAGAGTTAAGTTTCAGTATCCCCAGTGGAGCCTTAAAAATCTGAAAATCTTATCCCCAGTTGAAGTCAAAACTGTTAAACCCCAGCGGAGCTAAAACTTCCAACTGTCAATCCCCAGCGGAACCAGACTAGTAAACCTTCTCCCCACAGAGATACTTCCCATCAGATTGAAGATCCTCAGTCTTACTTCTCCAGCATGAGCCTCCCAGGTTTTGGACTCCCCAGTAGAGATCATCAGATATCTCATTTTTTTCACAGGTCACCAAGGATTTTCTATCCTCAGCAGTGGTCCTAGGATCCCTCACACAACTGAAGATCTTACTCCCCAAGCAATCAGCAGTCAGCAAGATTTCTCACCCTCAGTAACCAAAGGATTTTCGAAGCCCCAACTTCGGTTATGGATTTATTTCCCCAACATTTGTCGAGGATTTATTCTCCAAAAACAGATTACATTTCAAGTTGATCGGTCGTTCAAAAGTTCCTTCATCGCCTGTTGGAAGTTACGTTCGTCAAAGATCAATTTCTCACAAAGTTCAAGTTATGAAGCCCGGAGTTGACCGGATAGTATCTTGATCTCTACAGCATATTGTGAAGCCCGGAGTACGACCGGATAACAATGTCAGACTAACGCCAAGCCTGGATCACGACCAGATAGTGGTATCCTCCAAATAGCAAGCTATGAAGCCCGGATTCGATCGGATAGTAGTTTAATCCTCAACAAATTTCTGTGAAGCCTGGATTACGACCAGACAGCAGTCAAGAATACTACGAAGCCTGGAGCCGACCAGATAGTGGTATATCTTCAACACAAGCCGTGAAGCCCGGATTTGACCGGATAACAGCTTAGCTATTGTGAAGTCTGGATTACGACCAGATAACAATACAAATTTCTGTGAAGCCTGGATTACGACCAGACAGCAGTCAAGAATACTATGAAGCCTGGAGCCGACCAGATAGTGATATATCTTCAACACAAGCCGTGAAGCCCGGATTTGACCGGATAACAACTTAGCTATTGTGAAGCCTGGATTACGACCAGATAACAATACAAATTTCTGTGAAGCCTGGCTTACGACCAGACAGCAGCCAAGAATACTATGAAGCCTGGAGTCGACCAGATAGTGGTATATCTTCAACACAAGCCGTGAAGCCCGGATTTGACCGGATAACAGCTCAACAAGCTATGGTGAAGCCTGGATTTCGACCAGATACCAATACAAGTTTCTGTGAAAGCCTGGAGATCAACCAGATGACAGTTAATCGTCAGCAGAATGAGGACTCTCGTCCTTGAATCCCCAGTAGATTGGCATACAACCCAAACTCCTGAATCCCCAACAGTGGTCCCAGGACTTCTCCTTATCAGCGATCAAAAGGTTCTTGCTTTCCCCTGCAGCGGTCAAGGATTCACTTTCCCTGGTAGCAGTCAAGATCCTTTTATCTCCAGCTATCCAGGATTTATCTATCCTCAGCAAGGCATGTCATCAGCTTACATGCGCATTCATTACATTCATATCAAAAACATTGATATAACATATATTGCATCATACATTTCATGCAATATAACTTTGTGTTTCAGCTAATCTTTTACCCTTTTCAGGATAAGATTAATAAGCTCCAACTTTTGAAAACAGTTTACGGACGCTTCCCAACATGGATGCTGCTCTATTGCTTATTTAACTTCAAGACTTCTGAAAACAGTTTACGGGTTCTCCAGACACAGATGTCAACCTATCGCTTGTTCAGATTCTTCAACTTCTGAAAACAGTTTACGGGTTCTCCAGACACTGATGTCAACCTATCGCTTGTTCAGATTCTTCAACTTCTGAAAACAGTTTACGGATTCTCCGAATACGGATGTCAATCTATTGCTTATTCAGACCCCCAGTTCAGAGATGTTCCAAAACATGGACACCTTTCTGATACTCATTGCTTTCACCTACAACATGCATTCCAGATGGCATCTTTAAGCCCATCCCCGACAAGATTCTATCACCCCTCCAGATGGCATCTTTAAGCCCATCTCCAAATGGCATCTCTAAGCCCATTCCCGCATCCATTGTTTTGACGAGTGCAAATTTAAGGGCACTCTAGTGTCCAATCTCCTTTTACCTTCGAGACGCGAAAGGCAGACCTGCCAATCTAACTCTTCAGGTGCAAGAAGATTGAACAGGGGCAACTGTTGTACCCCAAAATTTGCCCTCTCATTTCATCAATATTTTCTCACCACAAGACCCTTGGAGCTCAAGATCAAGTTAGGGTTTGCTCTGCTCAAGACTCCTCCTTGCACTGTTGACCCAAATTAGGGTTTGAGTTTGCACAAAGATGTTTTGACCTAAAATGCCCAAAGTTACTTTCATGCTTCATATTGGACTCACAAGTATATCCATACCAAGTTTCAAGCCTTGATTCCAATCTTTGCCCAGTCAATTGGACAGTTGACCTAAAAATCAGCTGTATTGGGGGAAAAGTCAACTGTGACCAATTGATAGTCAAACCTCATGATTTTTGACCCACATCAACATAATGAACTCATATGGACCATTTGATCAAGTTTGGATCACAATTCCACAAGAAATTTAATCAGACCACCAAAAGGGCAAAATGGTCATTTTTAGGGTTTTGACTGCACAAAGGCAATTTTTGACTGTTTGACCTAACTGATGGCAAACCAAGCTCACATATGGACTCAAGAACTCAATGGCATGGTCTTGACACATTCAACAAGTTCAAAAGATCTCAAATGCACAGGATTGACAGATGAATTTTCCAGTCAACTGGTCAAAATTTGACTGTTTACTGAAAAGTCAAACTTTGACTTTTTGGTCAAAATCAAGTGCCAAGATTCATTTTTCATCAAGACATGTCAAATTATGAAACTTGTTCATCAAGAAACCCAAAATTGCAAATTAGGGTTTAAAATGAGAAAATTTCATAACTTAGAATTTTTCTAAGTTATGAAAATTCCTTATTTTTTCCTAACTTTGTCCCATTTTTTCACCAAGATGCAAATGGATTCAAACAAAACTCAAAACATGAAAGTTGTAGTCCATTACAAAATCTACAACTTTTATTCACAAAGTTTCCTCAAGAGAAGCTTTTAGCTCAAGTTATAATTTTTGGAATAGGGGTGCAAAACATTCTTAACTTAGAAAATTTTTGACCTATTTTAGGCAGGATTTTTGCCCAACTTCATGGCCACTTTTCACATGCTTCCACTTGGAATTTCAACTTTCATTACAAATATGGATTGTAGTACACATTCCAAGCTTTCCAAATTATCCAAGAACTTCTCAAACACCCTTGTGGTTAGGGAGAATCGAATTTGCAAAGTTGGGCAAAATCCACTTTTGTTCTTGACCAAGGCATGTTCATACACTTTGCATTTTCAAACTCAGCATGGTTCAAGCTAGATTACAGGCCTCTAATCCCATTCACAATCAATAATTAAATGCCAATCCATTGTGTTCTAGCATTATTTTGTTCATATAGTCATTACACAAAGAATTAACCTTTAAATGGAAAAAGCAAGTTTGCCATTTTGAAAAAGCAATGCTTTATGTCAAAGTCCATATCTTGGAAGTACAAGCAGAACTCTGAGGCACAAGTTTGTGGACAAATCCCACTGATCAAGAAGAGAAAATGCAGCATGCTTGAGGGACCTGCATTGGCCTATAACCCAACTTGACTATCTTTGCTTATCTGAGAAGGAAACTTGAATATTGAACCATAACTCACATTCCTGCAAAGACCAACAAAAACAAACTTTGTAAACACATTTCATACTCCCTAACTGACCTAAAGCACGACCAAAATACCCTTGATCCCTCCTCATACAGAAAATCACAGTTTTGTGGCAAAACAGGGCATAGGCTGCAACTTGAATCCCACAGTCCATTCCTGTCGTGCATTTTGGCTAAAACCTCTTCAGACACATTCCCTACCATCCATTAAAGCTATTCCAAGCATTGAACTTGAACTGTAACATCCATAACCAAGGTTGCCATTTTCATTTTTCAGCTGTGCAGGTTGACTTCTATAGCTCGATTCAGTTAGTTTCAAAGCAAGCTAGAGGTTGGAGGAGCATCCTTGGACTTTAGGCAAGCTGTACAAATCCTCAAACTCCATTGAAGGTACCTCCATTGCTGCACACGACTCAAGCTGAATAGGTAAAATTTTGAACTTCTATCTCTCTATCCAGGCATAGTTAGGCTTGAGTTTGTGAAGAAAGCATGTCCTACTCATAGCCCTGAAGCCATCCATGTAGTTACTTTTCATTTATATTGTGTGTGCTGTGAGAACTTTGAACTTAAACATGGAAGAAAAGTTAGGTCAGAAATTGGGGGAAGAGAAATTCTCTCTCGTTTCTGAGAGTTAGAACAACTTTTTTATATGTTTGAAATCGTGACTTGATGCTCTACATTATTGATGTTGTAAGTTTTTGTTAAAAGTCAAGGAATCAGGATCTGTGATTGACAAGAAGAAACGCGCATTTTTGTTTCTGTTTGAATGGCTAGAGGTTGAAGACAAGCCACTTGGGCTGGGCCTGAGTTGTTTTTCTGTTTGCACCACTTTTCTCATTTTGCACCCCCTTGGCCCATTGTGTGATATTTTGATTATTTTTGACTTTTTATTTTTTCTTCTGACTTGATATTTTTTGTCAACACATAAAAAACATTAAAAATATTTTTTCACATTTATTTTATATTTTTTTGGCATTTATTTGATTATTTAAACATGTGCATGTAAATAAATATATATACTTTTATTTAAGACACTAGAAAATAATACAAAATATATTTATTTTCAGTTATTATTTTATTTTACCTTTTGAAAACATTTTCTCAAAATATACTTTTTTTTGGTAAATAATAAATATTTTATTTTTATACATATTTAGTTTATTAAATATATATAAATATACTTGTACATATTTATTAGAATATTTAGGACAAAAACATAAAAATAATACTCTTTTATTTTTATTAACATTTGACATCAAAAAATACTTTTTATAATATATTTTTTATTTTTGTATAAATAAATATATAAATATTGTACATAATTAGTAAATAATTACTATTTATTAAAAAATTAGGGTTTTGCCCTAAAATCACAAAATATCCAAAAAAATTGACTTTTTATTTTTGTTTATATTTCACATAGAAAAATACTTTCTCATACATAAAAAACCATTTTTGTGCATAATACATTTTGCATTTTATATTTGTTGTACAATTTATTATTTGTCTATTCAATATGGATGTAATAGTTTAGATTTAAATTTCTTGTTAAATATCCCCCATTCAAACATTTGTACCCCCATCCCCATAATTATGTTGTAATAATTTAGGATTTTAATTTTCCGCATTTAAAAGCTTTCCAATTATGCCATGATAGACCTAGCGTTTGTATGCAAAATCAACCAACAAATAGCTTGACTAATTCAAAGACAAAAAAAAAAGCATGAAAATGGACAACACAATACACACTTGCACCCTTAGGGTTACTCCACTTGTTGCCTTCAAAAAAGGGCCATGCTTGCATGTTGAGTATCTTTGGCAAAACAAAACAAATCAAATGATCATAGTCCCTCGATGACGCTTTCGAAAGTTGCCTAAAAATGATCAAGTCCCTTAAAGGAAAAATTGCCAAAGACACTTGGCACCATTGCATTCATGGTCTAAACGATGACCCGTGCCCGTCCCGTTAACATCCTAACACAAGATTGTCCACCAAATACAATGGTGGAACAATACTGTTAAAAGGGTTAAAACATAGGAAAGATCTTTGAGAAATTTAGGGTAGATAGCTCTTGGTTACTTGACCAACTTGCAAAACAAATCCTTGCCTTTTTCAAAAAAACACACATCACTACACAACTTCAAAACCAACTTTCAAAACCTTGAAACATATTTTCAAAAAGACAAACACCTTTTGTAAAACATTCGAGTAAAGAATTGTTACAAGGGTTGCCTAGACAAAGGCATCTTTTTCAAAACATTTTCAAAAACCACACACACAAAGCACCATTTCAAACAATTGAAAATGCAAGGCAAGTGATCTAAGCAAGTAACTAAGAGCCCATGGATAACCATGGATAGAAAGGGTGCTAATACCTTCCCTTTCTATAATCTACTCCCTGAACCCAAGAAAACATCTCAAAGGTTTTTGCTGTGCTTTTTAACCTTTCCTTAGGATAAAATAAAAAGTCGGTGGTGACTCTTGCTCAACCGAAACATTTGCGAAAACAAACGTAAAACCTCAAGTCAGTTCTCCCACCGTATCACAGGGATGCTAATACATATCGGCATTGGGAACCTACAGTACCAAAGATTGTCGGGGATACCGGGAAGAATTTGCACTGGGGAGCTCACAATACTGCAGATTATTGATGACTCTGTTGAAGATTGAATTGCTGACAAAGCGAGTCTTCAGGTACGCTGCTGGATTCTGAATCGTACCGTTGGGGAAGAGACAATCTGGATAGACTTCCACACATCCTGAACTGAAGAAGATGGTAGAATTGAATATGTCGAAGAATAGATACTGAACACCATGTGAATCTTTCGGAATATATGCCCCAAGTTTATGCACACTGGGGAATTATCTCCTGAATCACTTGGGGATAAGAGATGGGCATATACACATGTGAATGCCCCGGTTTAATTTTGCGGGCGCTTTGGTTTAGCTCCGCGAATGCCCCGGTTCAGCTATGTGAACGCCCCGGTTTAGCTATGCTGGGGACGTACTCGATTAACTCCACTAGGGATGCACTTACGCGTGCCGAGACAAACGTCGACTCTGAACTTTCTGAATTCACTTGGGGAATCAGGTTTGAAATTGTATGTTGGAGATAAAGGCGGCTTCATGCACTGGCTAGGTCAGGGTGACCGCTACAAATTGCTACCTACAAGGAAAAATAACACTTGGAATGCATATGACATTCCCACATGGTTATATATCGGCGTAAAGTCAAGTTTTATCTCGGCTTGAGGATTTTTATTCCCCATGTTTCTAATGCAATGTTTAATAACAAATAAAACACATTCTACATACTAAAACATTTTATGACAGTAAGAGGCAAATTTTGATGAAAGCATATTTTATTGATTGGCCTATGAGTAGGCATTTGTACAAGGATGCAACTCCTATATGAGGTAGCTGCAAAATAGAAACGGGAATTACAATAAGTATAAATGGAAATGAGAGATGCTCGAATTTCCATTAAAATCGGTATTGCTACGGTTCCCATATCCTAAGTAGTCTCAATGCCTTGCCTCTGAAGAGTAGCAGTTGGACTGGTTAATTCACTGCCAAGGTGTTATAGATGTGCATGGGTCATTCGTGAAGAGAATTCAGACTACAGCCTCTCGCTTAAGATCCCTAACTTTTTCCTGGATCGCCCCTTCGGGTTTTCGATCCAACAGGATACCCATTTTTTCCTAAGTGGCCCTTCCAGGTTTTCAACTTAGCGAGTTATTTTTTGTATCCCTAATTTTTGGCTGGACTTTCGTGTCCACCGGGATGCCCATTTTTTCCTAAATCGCCCTTTCGGGTTTTCGACTTAGCGGGTCTCTTTATGCGTAGTATTTTTTGATCGAGTCTGAATTGACTGGGAGTGGAACGTCTTCCCCATCCATGTCTGTCAGGATTAGAGCACCTCCTGAAAAAGCTCTCTTCACGATATATGGTCCCTCGTAATTGGGGGTCCATTTTCCCCTTGGATCGGAATGGCTTTGCGCGATGACCCTTCTCAAGACCAAATCACCAGGATAAAACTTCCGAGGATGAATCTTTTTGTTGAATGCTCTCTTCATCCTTTGTTGGTACAACTGGCCATGACAAATGGCCACCAAATGCTTTTCATCAATCAGATTAAGTTGGTTGAATCTTGTATGAACCCATTCTGCCTCATCAAGCTTGGTTTCCATCAGAACCCTCAACGAAGAAATTTCTACTTCGACAGGAAGCACCGCATCCGTGCCATAGACAAGCGAAAATGGAGTTACCCCTGTTGAAGTATGCACAGACGTTTTGTAGCCATGCAGAGCGAAAGGCAACATTTCATGCCAATCTTTATATGTTTTGACCATCTTCTGGACGATCTTCTTTATGTTCTTGTTAGCAGCTTCGACTGCACCGTTCATCTTTGGTCGATACGGCGATGAATTATGATGTTAAATTTTGAACTCTTCACACAACTCCTTCATCATGTTGTTGTTAAGATTATAACCATTATTAGTGATGATTCTGTGAGGAACTCCGTAACGACATGTGATTTCTTTCCTGATGAAGTTGGTAACGACCTGTTTGGTTACATTCTTGTAAGAAGATGCTTCCACCCACTTGGTGAAATAATCAATAGCCACTAGAATGAACCTATGACCATTCGAAGCACTTGGTTCAATCCTTCCAATCATGTCAATTCCCCACATCGCAAACGGCCATGGGGAAGTCATAACATTCAAAGGAGTCAGAGGAACATGAACTATGTCGGTATACACTTGGCATTTGTGGCACAATTTTGCATATACACAACAGTCTCTCTCCATTGTCATCCAGAAGTATCCTGCTCGTAGGATTTTCTTCGCCATAGAATGCCCACTCGAATGAGTCCCGAAATAACCCTCATGAATTTCTTTTATGATCGACTCTGCTTCGTGTCTATCCACGCATCTCAGCAGGACCGAGTCACAATTTCTCTTATACATGACATCTCCTGATAAAAGGAACTTGGATGCTAACCTTCTAAACATGTGCTTATCACAAATTGTAGCATTTTCGAGATATTCTTGCTTCTCAAGGTACCATTTGATGTCGTAATACCATGACTTCTCATCAAACATATCTTCGGTTGAAAGACAATGGGCAGGAAAGACATGTGCCGACTCTTTGACCTGAGGATGCGTATGTTAGGTGCCTGATTTGGAAATCTCACCAAGAACATCGATGCTAAAGTGGCTAAAGTGTCGGTCAGCTGGTTTTCGTCTCTGGGAATATGTTCAATGGTGATTTCATTAAAAGCGGGTATTAGTTGCAAGATGTAGTCTTTGTATGGAATCAAACTGGGGTGTTTCGTCTCCCAATCACCTCGTACCTGATGTATGACCAAAGCAGAGTCTCCAAAGACTTCAAGGATTTTGATTTTAAGGTCAATGGTTGCCTCTAGACCCATCACACATGCTTTGTATTCCGCCACATTGTTCGTACAATCGAAACATAATCGGGCCGTAAATGGTGTATGAGTATTTCATGGAGAAGTCAGTATTGCCCCAATGCCATGGCCTGCAGCATTCGAGGCACCATCGAACGTAAGAGTCCATCGCTCTTCTGGATAGACCCCATCATAATCATCAAGTTTCATAAAATCTTCATCAGGGAAGTCAAATTTCATTGATTGATACTCTTCCAACTGCTGATGAGCGAGATGATCCACAAGAACGCTACCCTTGATAGCCTTTTGTGTAACATACTGAATTTCATATTCAGATAAAAGCATCTACCATCGAGCAAGCCTACCTGTAAGCGCTGGTTTTTCAAAGATATACTTTGTCGGGTCCATCTTTGATATCAGAAAAGTTGTGTATGTCAGCATATATTGCCTCAGACGTCGAGCTGCCCAAGAAACCGCACAACAAGTTTTTTTAAGTAAAGAATATCTGGATTCGCAATCGGTAAACTTTTTACTCAGATAATAAATGGCATGCTCTTTACGTCCTATTTCGTCCTGCTGCCCGAGCACACAACCCATGGATCCTTCCAGCACCGTCAAGTACATGATGAGTGGCCTCCCAGGGACTGGAGGGATAAGGATTGGTGGCTCTTGGAGATACTTTTTTATTTTTTCAAAGGCTTCCTGGCAATTATCATCCCATCGGACATCTTGATTCTTGTGCAGCAATTTAAAGATGGGTTCACAAGTAGCTGTGAGATGAGAAATGAACCTGGCTATGTAGTTCAATCTCCCAAGGAACCCCTCACTTCTTTTTCATTTTTTGGTGCTAGCATATTCTGTATTGATTTTACTTTGTTGGGATCTACCTCAATTCCTCGTTGACTCACGATAAAACCGAGTAGTTTTCTGGATCGCACCCCGAAGGTTCACTTATTCGGATTAAGCCTTAGTCTAAACTTTTGTAGGTGCATAAATAACTTTTGCAGATGGACCAAGTGTTCGTCCTCGGTTTGTGATTTTGCAATCATATCATCAACATATACTTCGATCTCCTTATGAATCATATCATGGAAGAGTGTCACCATGGCACGTTGATACGTTGCACCAGCATTTTTGAGGCCAAAAGGCATGACCTTATAACAGTAAGTACCCCATGGAGTAGTGAATGTCGTCTTTGTCATTTCTTCCAGGGCCATCTTTATCTGATTGTATCCCAAAAAACCATCCATGAAGGAGAAAACAGAGGACTGAGTCGTATTATCAACCAATACGTCGATGTGAGGTAATGGGAAGTTATCCTTTGGGATCACTTTGTTCAAATCTCGATAGTCCACACACATGCACACCTTCCCGTCTTTCTTAGGGACATGTACGATGTTGGTGATCCAATCTGAGTATTCACATACCAACAAAAAACCCGCGTTCAACTGCTTTTCAACTTCTTATTTGATCTTAAGAGACATATCTGGACGAGTTCTCCTCGGTTTTTGCTTTACCGTAGGACATTCTGGTTTGAGTGTTAAATGGTGCATGACTATATATGTATATAAACCAGGCATATCTTCATACGACCAGGCGAAGATGTCGGAGTACTCTCTGAGGAGTTCAATCAACCCCTTCTTTACATCATCTTGCAAAGCGGCCCCTATCTTGACCTCTTTTTTCACTGTGTCGGTGCCAAGATTGATGACCTCAATAGCTTCTTGATGAGGCGAGATCATTTTCTATTCTTGTCTCAACAGTCTTGCCAATTCCTCTGGAATTTCACAATCTTCCCCACTATCCTCATCGGCTTGGTCATTCAGATTTCCAAGGATATTGGTGCAAGGAACCGTACCATCATCTTTTTTTATGGAATTCAAGGAAGATCCAGCCTTACACTGCTGATAAGAACTTATGGATCCATTTCTTTCAATACAGTCTCTCAGGGACTCAGCTTGAGTGGTTCTATCAGTTGGACGGAGCCAGTATCCGCAGTTGGGAAGATTTGGCTACTGCATTCTACAGGCAGTATCACTACAACTCCGACCTCGCTCCTACACGTACCCAACTCCAGGGTATGTCAATGGGAACGGGTGAAGGATTTAAAGATTATGCTCAGAAGTGGAGGGACCTCGCCGGTAGGGTACAACCACCCTTGGCTGATCGGGAGCTTATTGACGTGTTTCTGGGGACCCTGTCTGGTCCATTTTTCAACCACTTGATTGTAAGCTCTTCATCTGGGTTTACAGATCTTATTTTGACTGGTGAGAGGATTGAAGCTGGTATTAAGGCTGGGAAGATACAGAAGGGTGCCTCATCGAGCACCGAGAAGAAGCCGTTTAAGAAAGAGTCCAGTGTTGTCTATAGTGCAAGAAGACAAAATAGACTTGAACACCGGCAAGCTGTCAATGCGGTTGTTATTTCAAAACCTGCTGGTGCTCCTCAGTACAACAATCAACAAAAGGACGAGATACCTAAGAGGCAATTCACTCGTCTCAGCATGACCTTATCTCAGATTCTGCCACAGTTGTTGAAGAGTAATCTGGTGACTCTAAGGGAAGCCCCAAAGAATTCAAATACAACGTCACCAAGGTATAACCCTAACGCCCGTTGTGCTCATCACTCCGATAGCCCGGGGCATAATACAGATGATTGTTGGAGTCTAAAAAGTAAGATACAAGACTTAATTGATGCAAAGGAGATTGAGTTAGAGGCGCCCGAAAGGCCTAATGTCGTGACTGCTCCCATGCCCAAACATGGAGTGAATTTTATAGAGGAAGACTTGTTTGTAGTTTCTGTGGATGACATTATTACCCCTCTGATGACTGTCAAGAAGAACCTATTGCTAGCCGGTTTATTTTCGGGCTATGACGAAGGTTGCCATATGTGTTCTGTTTTATCTACCGGTTGCCCATTCCTGAAGTCAGGTATCCAAAACCTGATGGATAGTAAGGAGATCCTGTTTGAGAAGACTGTTGTTCCTTCCATTCCTACTGAAGAAGTCGCCATCATTACCATTTTCGACAATTCTTCCAAGGCTCCCTCGAGGAAGCCTGTTAGAATTACATCTGTTCCGAAAATTGCACCTGTGATCATCACTGTTCCGGGGCCCATCCCCTACACCTCTGATAAAGCTGTCCCTTGGCACTATGGGGCTGATGTTTATTTTTATGGAGTTAAGCAAGAGTTAGATGTTGATACTGGCGTTAGCAACATTACTGGACCTGCTAAAGTCACCCGTAGCGGAAGACTTTTCTCACCTGATATTGCTCCACCAACATCCCGAAGACCTGTCGTTATTACACCTGCAAGTGTACCTACCACTATTCCTGATCAAGTCCCTATTCTTACCCTTGTCGCCGAGTCATCTGACGCTCGGGGCAATGGGATCCCCACTGATGTGCCTGCCCAGATGGAGGCACCGAAGACAATTAATGTTGAAGCTTCCAAACAGGAGATGGAAGAGATTCTGAAGATTATTAAGAAGAGTGATTACAACGTAGTTGAGCAACTGGGGCAAACTCCATCCAAGATTTTTATGTATGTTGTCACTATTGCTGTGCTCAGAGGCCCATGCCAAGGCTCTGATTACCTTCCTGAAGACTGCCCACGTGCCACAAGAGACATCAGCTGATCAGTTTACAGATTGCGTGGCCAATTTAATTGCTGACAATTGATTGGGTTTCTCAGATGCTGACTTGACGGCTAAGGGGAAGAATCATAATGATGCCCTGCATGTCTCCATTGAATGCAGGGGCACTACTCTTGCACATGTATTGGTTGATACTGGTTCCTCATTAAACGTATTGCCTAAAAAAGCTCTAGACCGGTTGGATTGCGAAGGGTTGGAGCTAAAACCAAGTAACATCATTGTCAGGGCCTTTGATAGGTCTAAAAGGATGGTGCACGGTGAAGTTGATATTCCAATTAAAGTTGGTTCTCAGGTCTTCAATTCTACATTCTATGTGATGGACATTCGGCCATCCTACTCTTGTTTGCTGGGTCGTCCATGGATCCATAAAGCTGGGGCCGTAACCTCGACGCTCCACCAGAAGTTGAAGTACCCGGTCAAAGGGAAGATTGTGACAGTAAAAGGGGAGGAAGAGTACATGGTCAGCCACCTCAACTCGTTCAGATACGTAGAAATGGATGGGGAGTTCATTGAAACCCCATTTCAGCACTTTGAAGAGGTTCCCCAGACACTGGCATCAGCTGAGACTGTGGTTGAAGATTCTCCTATGAAGATGGCTTCCTTAAAAGATACCCGGGCTGTTATTGAGAAGGGTGAGTGTGCAAATTGGGGCCGACTCCCTGATTTTACACAGAAGACTAACAAATTTGGTTTGGGTTTCACTGCAGAAGCTTAAAGGGTTGTTCGAAGTGCAAGGATCGGAAGACCTCCCGTGTTCATCAGCAACTCGGGAGTAAATTCCATTGAAGATGATGTGGAAGAGTCTGAATTCGACAACTGGATCTATCCTACGACCGACGGTGGACCAAGCAACTGGACAGCAAAGGACTTCATCCCTATTACTTTTGTTACCCAGTAATAAAACCTTCTGTTTTGAATTTGTAATAGACAATGTTTTGAAACTTTATGGCCCCGTGTCTTACCCGGGGCACCGTGGCTTCATTTGTGAGGGCTTTTGTGTGACATCTTCATATATCATTAATAAAAGCATTGGACGTTCTTACATTTCAAATTTTACGCTCCTTGTTTTTCTTTATTATATATTGCAAAACAGCTATTTTACACACACTCACATATACAGGTCCACATCCACTCTGGATCTCACTGGTAACGACTCTGCTACTGCCAGTTATGACTTTGAAAATCCGATCAACTTAGCCGAAGACGAAGGTGAAGATGATTGCGAAGTGCCTGGTGAACTTGCAATACTGCTACTCCAGGAAGAGAGGGTCATTCAGCCACATGAAGAGCCAGTGGAAACAGTGAATCTGGGTACTGAGACAGACAAGAAAGAAGTCAAGGTTGGTGCCAATCTAGAGCCTAGTGTGAAACAACAGTTGATTTAGATGTTGCGTGACTGTGTTGAGATCTTTTCTTGGTCTTACGAAGATATGCCTGGTTTGGATACCGACATTGTGGTTCATCGCCTGCCTACCAAGGAAGACTGTCCTCCCGTAAAACAGAAGGTTCGCCGAATGCGCCCAGAAATGTCTGAGAAAATCAAGGCTGAAGTTATGAAACAATTTGACGCCGGTTTTCTAGCAGTGAATTCTTACCCTCAGTGGGTCGCCAATGTGGTTCCTGTGCCGAAGAAGGATGGGAAGGTTCGAATGTGTGTTGACTACAGGGATTTGAACAGGGCAAGCCCCAAGGATGACTTCCCTCTACCCCATATCGACGTTCTGGTTGACAACACCGCTCAGCACAAGGTATTTTCCTTTATGGATGGGTTCTCCGGTTATAATCAGATCAAAATGGCTCCCGAAGACATGGAGAAGACCACCTTTGTTATTCAGTGGGGTACCTTTTGCTACAAGGTCATGCCTTTTGGGTTGAAAAATGTTGGGGCAACGTATCAACGTGCCATGGTTGCTTTGTTTCATGACATGATCCATCATAAGATTGAAGTATACGTCGACAATATGATTGCAAGGTCCCAGACTGAGGAAGAACACCTTGACCATCTACAGAAGCTGTTTGACAGGTTGAAGTTGTACAAGTTAAGGTTGAACCCGAACAAGTGCACCTTCGGGGTGAGATCTGGTAAGCTACTGGGTTTCATCGTGAGCGACAAAGGTATTCAAGTAGACCCTGCCAAGGTGAAAGATATACAAGAGATGCCAGCTCCCAGAACAGAGAAAGAGGACAAAGGCTTTCTGGGACGACTGAACTACATTGCCCGTTTCATCTCGCACCTAACTGCTACTTGTGAGCCAATCTTCAAGTTACTGAAGAAAGATCAAGTGGTACGTTGGAACGATGAATTCCAGGCCGCTTTTGAAAGAATCAAAGAGTATCTCCAAGAGCCGCCTATCCTGATGCCACCATTTGAAGGGAGACCTTTGATCTTATACTTGACAGTGCTCGACAACTCAATGGGGTGCGTGCTGGGGCAGCATGACGAGTCTGGCCGAAAAGAGCATGTTATTTATTACCTTAGCAAAAAGTTTACCGACTGTGAGACCCGATACTCATTGCTCGAGAAAACTTGTTGCGCTTTGGCATGGGCTGCTCACCGACTGAGACAGTATATGCTGACTCACACTACTCTATTGATTTCAAAGATGGATCTAATCAAGTATATCTTCAAAAAGCCTGCCTTGTCCGGAAGAATTGCAAGATGGAAGATGATCTTGACTGAGTATGACATCCAATATACGACCCAAAAGGCTATCAAGGGATGTGTGTTGGCAGACCATTTGGCACATCAGGCAGTGGAGGATTACCAGTCTATGAACTTTGAATTCCCGGACGAGAATATCATGTTGATAATTGATTGTGAGACACGTGGACCGGATGAAGGACCTGAGGAAGGATCCCGATGGTATATTTACTTTGATGGAGCTTCGAACGCTTTGGGTAATGGCAATGGCGCCATGATCATATCTCCTAAAGGCTCTCATACTTCGTTCACCGCCCGACTATGTTTCAACTGCACCAACAACATGGCGGAGTATGAAGCGTGCATTATGGGTCTTCGAGCAGCAATTGACCTGAGGATTAAGTTTCTAAGTGTCTTCGGAGATTCCTCTCTCGTGATCAGTCAGATCAAAGGCGAGTGGGATACGAAACACCCAAACCTTATTCCTTACAAGGAGTATGTATTAACGTTGCTTCCCCATTTCGAGGAGATAACCTTTGAACACTTCCCTAGAGAGGAGAATCAGTTGGCGGACGCGCTGGCTAAGATGTCTTCTATGTTCAAAGTCAATTGGGACAATGAGGCTCCCCGGATCATTATTGAAAGATTGGATGAACCTGCATATTGCTGTGATCTTGAAACTGAGGAGGTAACAGAAAAGCCCTGGTAGCATGAGGTGAAGAGGTACCTTGAAGCTCAAGAATACCCCGATGGTGCATCTATTAATGATAAGAAGTTTCTGAGGAGGTTCGCGGTGAAGTTCTTCATTAGAAATGGCATTCTTTACAAGCGTAACCATGATTCGACCTTACTGCGTTGTGTGGATAAGATTGAAGCAGAAAGGATCATGGCAGAGATGCATGAAGGTACTTTCGGAACTCATTCCAGTGGACATACCATGGTAAAGAAAATCCTCCGGGAAGGATATTACTGGTCCACAATGGAAGCCGATTGTTATCAGCATTCTCGGACATGTAACAAGTGCCAGGTCTATGCTGATAAGGTGCACATACCTCCAGTTCCTCTGAATGTTTTGACAGCACCTTGGCCTTTTGCAATGTGGGGCATCGATATGATCGGTGAGATCAGACCTACGGCATCCAGCGGGCATCGTTTCATCCTGGTAGCTATTGATTACTTTACGAAGTAGGTTGAAGCAGCTTCCTTTGCTACTGTAACCAAGAACGTCGTAGCACGGCTTATTCGGCACAATTTGATTTGTCGGTACAGTGTACCAGAGAGGATCATTACGGACAATGGTACCAATCTCAACAACAAGATAATCACCGAGCTCTGCGAGCAATTCAAGATACAGCATCATAACTCTTCTCCCTACCGGCCGAAGATGAATGGGGCTGTAGAAGCGGCTAATAAGAACATTAAGAAGATTGTGCAGAAGATGACAGTGACATACAAAGATTGGCATGAGATGTTACCATTTTCTCTTCATGGGTACCGCACCTCAACACGGACGTCAACAGGGGCAACACCCTATTCCTTGGTTTATGGCATGGAGGCAGTCTTGCCCATTGAAGTTCAGATACCCTCTCTCTGGATCATGAAGGATGCAGGTTTGAGTGAAGATGATTGGATTCAGACCCGGCTTGATCAACTGAACCTAATCGACGAAAAAAGACTCACTGCTATTTGTCATGGTCAGACATACCAAAAATGGATGATCAAGGCATTTAACAAGAAAGTTAGACGATAAGAGTATCAAGTTAGGGACCTGGTAATCAAGCGCATTATCTTACCTCAAGGTGATCCCAGGGGCAAATGGACCCCTACTTACGAAGGGCCATTTGTGGTTAAGAACATTTTCTCAGGAGGAGCTATGATTCTGACCACCATGGATGGTGACGACCTTCCTCACCCCGTCAATGCAGACATAGTGAAAAGATACTACGCATAAATCAAATACCCGCTAGGTTGACTGGCCTAGGCAAAAATAAGGGCTTCCCGGCGAACCAAAAGGGTTCGGGCAAAAATAAGGGATGAAAATGAAAAAAATTGTACACCCAGCAAGTCGAAAACCTGAAAAGGCGGCTTGGGCAAAAATGGGTATCCCGGTGGACTGAAAACCCGAAAGGGCGGTCCAGACAGAAGTTAGGGATCAAAGTGTAACACTATGTCTCATTGGATCACCTTGCATCCAAACTTCGGTATCGACTATCAAACCCGGACATCACTAATCAATCTGATTCACCTTCAACCAAGCAGCAAAGTGATGAGATGCTTGAGGACATAAAGACAATAGCAGAGTTGGAACCTAGTGGGATCATTCACATAGCTGTTTTGTTTCTTTTTACAAATTGTGTAAATTCTATTTATCCGGCGGCGTTCTCTTACTAAGACGTCAGCCTCTTGTACAAAAAACGCCTATTTACAGGCCAAACTTCAAAATCAATACAAATTCATTTTCAGACAAATTTCTTTTTTTCCTTTATCTGTTTTGTTTTGCAAAGAACGTCCAAAGTTCATTTTTGATATATTCATTTGACATTAATTGCTGATCATAAGTATTTACATATGAAACGAAAGATGAATTACTGGTAATAATAGAAACAGGGGTAAATAAGAATTGTCCGAACTGTACAAGTTGCTCTGTCCACCAGGTACCAAGGTACATTCAACTGAAGAATATGACTACGATACCTTCACTTCTCGCAGATCAAGACAGTAATGGAAGCTCTCCAAGCTGAGACTTGCAGCTTTGAACAAATCAGCAATATTCTCCCCAAGCAGAGTTCATCCACCATCAGCGCTAAAAAGGTTTGGTATCCCCATAAGGTCTTAATATTACCCAGAGGAGTATAAGAATATTCTCCAGCAAGTATAAGTGTATCCCCGATAGTCTTAATATTCCTCAACGGAGTATAAGAATGTTCCCCGGCAGAATACAAGATACCTCCAGTGGAGCCATTTTCCCAGCACAGTCTAAAAAGCTTCCCCAACGGAGTTGAATCATTCATCCCCAATAGACTCTGGAAACTTATCCCCTGTAGAGCATAAATAAGTATCCCCAGCCAAATTCAGAGGTTATCCCCCACAAGAGTCTAATAGAGTTATCCCTAGCAAGTCGCAACTGAAAGATCATCCCCAACGAAGTTCTTTCCTTCCCCAAGCAGGAGTTCAATCCTCAACAGATCCAGTGTCACCAGCAACGGTAATCCATCCCCAGTGGAGTTCATCATTAAAATCCCCAACAGAGCTTATCAACGGAACCCCCAACGGAGTTTATCGTTAAAATCTTCAGCAGGATATCTCTCCCCACAGAATAATTCCCCACATAGTAATCTCTTCATCAGTTTATTCCCCATCGGAGTTCTTTCCTCCTGCAGGTTTATTCTCACAATCATCTTCGTCCACCATCCCTGGCGGAAATGAAGCATTCAACTTTATTCTCCAGCAGCTCCGGGATTTATTTTCCCCAACTAGGACATTACATGTCCATACATCATGATACATGCATATACGCATCATACCATACAATCTCATTTATATTGAGAACATCATTGTTTGATCTATATCATGCATTGCATAAGACTGACCTTTACCTTTCAGGAAAGATACAATCAAAATTCAAGTTAAGAAGCTCGGGTACAACCGGATAGTATCTTGATTTCTACAGCATATTGTGAAGCCCGGATTACGACCGGATAACAATATCAGACTACCGCGAAGCCTAGATTACGACCAGATAGTGATATCTCTCAAAAGTAAGCTATGAAGCCCGGAGAACGACCGGATAATAGTTTATTCCCCAGTGAGCCATGAAGCCCGGATTATGACCGGATAGCAGCTCAGTAAGCACCATGAAGCCTGGATTCGACCAGATAGTGGTATATCATAAACACAAGCCGTGAAGCCCGGATTACGACCGGATAACAGCTCAGCAAATTATTGTGAAGCCTGGATTACGACCAGAAAGAAATATAAGACCATGAAGTCGGGATTACGACCAGATAATGGTAGAAGATGTTGTGAAGACTGGATTACGACCAAATAGCAACCAAGAGTACTACGAAGCCTGGATTTCGACCAGATAGTGGTATGATACATCATGAAGCCTGGATTACGACCAGATAGCGTTAAGGGACACTATGAAGCTTGTATTACGACCAAATAATAGTTTACCCAGCCAGTTACTATGAAGCCCGGATTCGACCGGATACTAGTAAACCCAACAGTCAAAGGGAAGCCTGGATGCGACCGGATAACCACTTGATTTATTCTGAAGCCTGGATTTCGACCAGATAAGAAGTGAGGTATTGTGAAGATTGGATTCGACCAGATAGCAGTACACGAAACAATGAAGCCTGGATTCGACCAGATAATGGTATAACACATCGTGAAGCCTGGATTACGACCAGATAGCGGTACAAGGCACTATGAAGCTTAGATTCTGACCAAATGGCAGTTTACATGGACAGTTACTAAGAAGCCCGGAGTCGGCCGGATATTAGTGTGCCCTAAATTCAAGTTGAAGCCCGGATGCGACCGGATAACCACTTGATTTGTTCTGAAGCCTGGATTTCGACCAGATAAGAAGTGAGGTATTGCAAGCCTGGATTACGACCAGATAGCAAGTTTAAATCTCATCTCCCCAGTAAGTCACTGTAAAGCCTGGATTACGACCAGATAGCAGTTGGTCTTATCACTATGAAGCCTGGGTTACGACCAGATAGTAGTTCACTCTCACCTCTTCAACAGAGATGATTCCTCAGTAGAATAACGGACAACCGAAGCTCCTAAATTTCTATTTCTCCTAAGACAAAGAACAACATTCCCCAGCGAAATCTCCCTCAACAACAGGTATACAAGCTCTCGCTAAGGAATCTCTTATGCGATCGACACTCCTTCGGATGGCATCGTTAAGCCCATCTCCCATCATCAATCTCCAAATGGCATCTGTAAGCCCATTCCCGACATCACAAGACAAATACTACTTCATGCAAGTGCAAATTTCTGGGCACTCTAGTGTTCAATCATCTTCCACCTTCGGATCACGAAAGGCCCGAACGCCAATCTATATCCTCAAGTTTAAGAAGATTGAACAGGGGCAACTATTGTACCCCAAAATTTTCCCTCCCATACTTCTCAATACATTTCATGAATCATCTCCAAGTTGTTCAAGATGGCTCAAGAGTTGGACAGTCAAATCACCTCCTAAGGCAGTCAATTCAAAATTAGGGTTTTGTGTTGCATCAAGGTCCTTGCATCCAAATGGCCTCAAATTCTCCCCAATGTCCTAATATTATCTCAAGTTCATCCATGAAAAATTTCAAGCCTTGCAGAGAAAGTTTGGTCAGTCAATTGCTCAAGAGGTCCAAAAATCGACCGTGCTAGGGCAAAAGTCAACTGTGACCTACAAATAGTCAAACCTAAATATTTTTTGCCAACATTCTAATTTTGAAGGATAATTCATCATTTGATCAAGGGTTGATCATGATTCATCAAGGATTTCTCAAGATTCATCAAGATTCAAAAGTTGCTAAATTAGGGTTTTATAGGAAAAGTCAACTAAACTTTGACCAAGCATAACTTTCACATAATTTATGAGAAATGACCCATCCAAAGCTCATTTTGAACAGGATGCAATTTCCTACAATATATCTTCACACCCTAAGATCAATAAATGCACTCACAAGAAGTTACAAATTTGGACATTATAGGTCATTTTTGAAAGTCAACAAAAACCCCTTTTTTTCCAAAGCTTATAACTTGAGCATGGAATATCAAAATGAGATGAGACCAAAAAGGTTGGTTATAGGACATCTCAAGGTTTCTAAAAAGTCCAAGAACACTTCCAAAAGTTCAAAATTTAAGAAGTTGTGCATTGTTGAAGTTGGGCATTTTTCCAAAAGTGCCAAAAGTCAACTATCCTCAAAACTCCAATTTTTAACAAAAGGGCCCACTTTTTTCCACTTGATATGATCTTGTCACACCACACACGTGTCCTATCTTCAATTTCATGACCAATCATTTATTTTTCTATTTTATTTAATTTTTATTGATTTAATTCATTTTAAATCAATATTAATTCAAATAAAATCCAAAAATTAATGGAATGAGATCTTTGTGATCATTACAGCTTTCAAATATCATGATACACTAAATTAAATTTGTATCAAGCATTGTTGTGCACAAAATATCAGATTTGGTACAATTTTGGAAACTTTATCAATGGTGATCATATCAAATCCCAAACCTTGAATGCACATGGATTGAAAGCCCAGCTCTTGACCTAATTCATTCCCATATACACACATAAGCTAGGCATACAGAGAACACAACCTAAGGACTGCAGAAATGGCCAACTCAGAATTGAAAAAAGTATGAAAAAGTGAGAGATCGAATTCTTGTTTGGAGATGTTTTCAAGGCAAAATCTTCACATAGCTCTCTTGTTGGCAATCACCTGAAGCTGTAGCAACCAAAACCAGGCCTTGAGACCACCTGTAACGCGCTGTAAGTGTTCTTGAATATGCCTCTGTACACGAAAATATAACTCCTCATTCTTGCATCTTTTTGACCAAACATTATTATATTCTTGATCCTTGTTTGATTTCGAAGCTTTCTACATCATTTAATTTTATTTTCGTGGCTTCTAACGTGATACCTGAATCTAGGGTTTCCAAGCTTTGTTTTTAGGCATTTTTGGTACAGGTACAATCAAGGCAAACCATGGCCATATTCGTGCTCAGGGAAGAGAGACGATCACATTAATACCCTTAACTTGCGTTTACATGGCCTAGGAAGGATTTTTGAAACATCCCACGAACTTTCCTGCGGATAAAAATCCGCAGGTAAATAACCAGGGATATTTGGAGAAGATGATAACGTGGCTAGGCGTAATTGGCCAATTCAAATTATTGGCGCTTATTTTTTTTATTCCAGGCTTAGTGCGTTGTTTTACATATAATATTTGTTGATTATTCTAATAACAGATGAGTAAGCCAGCTGAGTTGGTGAGGGAGGCGTGTCAAAACCCCTTGGGACCTGGGTTCGAATCCCAGGTCCCCCAAAACACTTTATTTGATTTTTCTTCAGGTATTTCTATGCAGTGCTCAGAAGGGGGTCTACCATGCTCCTCAAATATCAACACGCCAGGTGGCTTCAGATCTAATCCAGTGGCCAAGGATGGAAGACTACCATGGTCTCAAGTCAACAGGCATGTGGGCGATCCAAAAAGTCAAGCAGGCTGAACGTTTGGGCCTGGAATTTTGCTGAACCAACCTCCTTTCTAGGCCCACACCCCCTGAGTATTTCTTTTACTTTTTATTTCTTTTTCTTTATTTATTTAGTTATTTTGTTAACTATTATTATTATTATTATTAAAAATTAACCAATTAACATTTTTTCATAAAATCAGAAAACCTAAAAAAATAATATTTTTATTAATTTCACTATTTCATTATTTTTGTAAATAAACTTTAACCAATTAATTTAGTTTTTAATTAGGTACAATTTTAATATCTTTTGCAATAAATTAAAATTAATATAGAATTAGGGTTTTTAATAACTTTTAATCATTCTTATTTTATTTCCTTATTTATAAAAAACCAAAAAATATTTTTATTTAATTAATTCAATTATTAACTTAATATTAATTTCCATTTAATTCAAAAAAAACAAAAAAATCTCTTTCTTTAATAAAAAGGGTCAAAACCCTAAAAATGCTCCTATTTAATTTTCTCGCACGCGTATTATTTTTATCCAATAATGTAATTGCTTCGAGTATGTAATAGTTTCAAATAGGACTTTATTCATTTATCGCTTTTATTTACTTTCCGCAATTTAAATTAAAGGGTTTGTCTTTGGCGATGTAAATACCCGACGCCTTGTAATAGCTTAGATTTAATTTCCCGCAATTTAATTTCCACAATTATTAACTGTTAGATGTTTGATAAATAGGGAATGCATGACAAGATCCAATGTATGAACTTAAAATCAACATAGATCACTCATGACATGTACAGATAAAATTAACCGAAGTAACACACTTGCACATGCCACTCTTAGGGTACACCTCACTTGGTTGCCTCGAACGTGGTCATTGAGTATAGGAAGTTTTAGAGGTCGCCCTCTTGTCCAAAGATCATAGTTGCCTCGAAACGGTTGCCTCGGAAAAATGATCTAAGACATTAGGGTTACCACTAAGGCATCCTAACATTGCTTTAGTGACCACACGTCCCTTAATCTAATTGACCTGAAAACTCCAACGACGATGCTACCTACTCCTCAATAGTGGGATAGCATTGTCTAAAGGACATTAGCACAGTTTAATTCCTTTTTGAGTAGGTAGATGGTTCTTAAGTACTTGCTCCTTTTAAAACAAAACAAAACTTTTCGCACTTACACTCTCTTCAAAACAAAAACTTTTTTTTAAACCCACAAGCACAAAGAAAAGCAAACTTTTGAAAACACAATAAGCAAGTACCTAAGAGCCCGTGGATAACCACGGATAGAAAGGGTGCTAACACCTTCCCTTTCTATAATCTACCTCCCGAACTCGAGAAATATCTCAAAAAGGAAATTTTATGTGCTTTTGTCCTTTCCTTGTTGGATAAAATAAAAGACGGTGGCGACTCTTGCTTACCGCGACATTTTGCGAAAACAAACGCAAATGCGAACCAGCATTCCAAAACAGTCAGTTCTCTTTCCCACCGATCACAGAACTGGCGACTCTGTTGGGGATTATTAAAGGTGAGGTGTACCTTAGGATTAGATCATTGTGTTTTCAATTGTATGCTTTGTATGATTTATATTTGTGGGATTGTATCGGAGTTCTATAGATCCTAACCCGAATCTGGGGATACCCTTTAGGTAAGTAGCAATAAATTATGAGGGAACTGTCCGGCGTAGACCGACACGGTTGAAGCAGTAGCTACGTTGGTGTGGCACTTTAGTCTGTACCGATATCCCTTGTGTTGGAACGAGGAGAATATGGGTCTTCTAAGGGGTCATTAAGCACCAACTGACCTTAGAACCTTAAATTGACCAACTTGGCCATAGAATAGTAGCAGTATTCTACACTCATTGAGACTAAACTCTCGTGATGATTCCGGCCGCAAGAAAAGGTTGCTAAACTGGAATTATGACCGATTGAGGGTAGTCAGTGATATTGAGATCCTCTAGAACCCGATTACTATTTCTAGGACAGGTTTAAACCAACTCAACTGAAAGAGGGTAGTACCTAAGCTCCATGCCAGCCTGAAATCTAAGGGCTCTCAGTGTGACTTGTGTGCCTTTACCATGTTTGCCTTTTGTGGATATTTGTGGTGTGCCTTTATCATGACATCATGACATCATAACACTGCATACATCTTGCATAAGGACTAACCTATTTCAAAGACAAGAGGGTTTCATCTTTGCTCTGTTTTGTAGGTCATCATGATGCCCATGTGTAAGAATACTATCCGGATCAATTTGTCCAAGTCCCTACCTTGCTTAAAGAGTTGGTTGCCAAGATGCCTGACACTACTTCCTTCATCAGGAGGCATGGTTCTCTTCTCAGTTTGGTCACCTCCAAGTTAAACGAACAAATGATGAGTGTCCTGGTCCAGCTTTATTATCCGCTGTACCATTGCTTCACTTTTCAAGACTATCAGCTGGTTCCCACCCTAGAAGAGTTCTCTGGGCTGCTCGGTATCTCTGTTCTGGAGCAGACTCCGTTCACTGGTTGGGAGAAGACTCTTAGGCCTGAAGAGATTGCTGCAGCCCTTCATTTGACCAAAGAAGAGGTAATGGCTAATTTGGAGACTAGAAGTGGAGCTAAGGGTTTTCTGACTAAGTTCTTGGTGGGCAAGGCTAACTACTTCTGGGATAGCCTAGACTTTAAGGCCTTTGAGGACATTTTGGATCTTCTGATTTATGGTCTGGTATTGTTTCCGAACCCTGACACTTTTGTTGATATTAATGCTATAAAGATTTGCATCTCTCAGAATCATGTACCCACTCTCTTGGGTGACATTCTTCATCAGCTCTATGCTCGTACTGCCCGAAAGCGGGGAACCTTGATGTGCTGTGCTCCTTTATTGTCGAGGTGGTTTATTTCGCACCTCCCTAAGTCAGTGCTGAAGAACAAAGAAGGAATGGGCTGGGCTTATAGGGTGATGTATCTTTCTCATAATGACATTATCTGGACTCTCAAAGGTATGGATGAGGTGACTGTCATTGATCGCTGTGGAGAGTATCCTAATGTTTCGTTGATAGGAACCCATGGAGGAATTTCTTACAACCTATGCTTAGCTCTCTGTCAGTTTGGAAGAGCCAGAAGAGAAGGGCCTCATGAGATATTGATGCCTCATATCATCTTTGATTTTCAGGGAGGTAGCAACGAGCTATATTGTAGATTCATAAGGGCTTGGGACAGAGTTCACCAATCAGATCCACATGAGTTGGGCCCAAAGACTTCTCTGCCAATGGAGCCATATCTTAGATGGGTCCGCATCCGTGCCCAGAAGCTAGGTATGCCATATGAAGTTGTCCGGCCTGTCACTCTTGAAGTTGCTAATGAAGACGGGGTTCTTCCAACCATTCTCCACCCTTATATGCCCACTGATATTGGGGCACTGAAGAGATCTTGGATGCAACTGCGTGAAGAACGGGATTCTTATCGGGAGAAGTTCAACGAGCAAGAGCAAAAGATCCAGAGGTTGACCAGGCAGTTAGAGAACAAGCGGATTCTCAACGATTATGTCCGCACTGATAAGAAGAGACCGTGGGAGCATTGATGGACCTTGGATGATTTCTTTTACAGTCTTATTTACTTTTCAGAATTTCCATTTTTGTAACGCCTTAAGGGCAATTTGTTGAACAATTTAAATTTTGAGGTTTAAATCTAATAAAGTGTGTTTCCTTTCTTGTTTACAAATTTGAATCTCGATTGTCTTTGAAATCATAAATCATACGCATTTCATCCCATGCACTTCATAAACAGGTACCCTTTTACAGGTCTCTTATCTTCTTTGCTGTTTATTTCAGCAATCATCATGTCTACTGAACCTTCAACTGAGCAAGCTATCAAGGCCCTCCAGGCCCAGAATGCCCAGTTTCAAGAGCTGTTCATGAATCTAGCTAAGGGTCGGCAGAACCTGAAGACCTTGATTCTGAAGGAGAAAAAGAAGAAGAAGAAGAGGACAATCCTGTTCAACACAGGACACGGGTTTGGGAACAGGCTACAAAATGAAGTTGATCTGACCACCTCATCTGGAGGGAAAGATAGTCCACAAGAAAGGAGGGCTCCTAGCCCTGTGGTCTCCGACAACGAGACGGACTACGATGAAGAACAGTATCCTCCTGCCGAGGATAAATACAAACAACTGGAAGACCATTTGAGCACTATGGAAATTCAAAAGGTGCCCGGTCTGGACTTCGGAGATCTAGGTCTATCATCTGGGGTGGTGATTCCCCATAAATTCAAGGCACCAGCCTTTGCCAAGTATGACGGAGTTTCCTGTCCGAAACTGCACCTCCGGTCATATGTGAGGAAGATCCAGCCTTACACTGCTGATAAGAACTTATGGATCCATTTCTTTCAATACAGTCTCTCAGGGACACAGCTTGAGTGGTTCTATCAGTTGGAAGGAGCCAGTATCCGCAGTTGGGAAGATTTGGCTACTGCATTCTACAGGCAGTATCACTACAACTCCGACCTCGCTGCTACACGTACCCAACTCCAGGGTATGTCAATGGGAACGGGTGAAGGATTTAAAGATTATGCTCAGAAGTGGAGGGACCTCGCCGGTAGGGTACAACCACCCTTGGCTGATCGGGAGCTTGTTGACATGTTTCTGGGGACCCTGTCTGGTCCATTTTTCAACCACTTGATTGGAAGCTCTTCATCTGGGTTTACAGATCTTATTTTGACTGGTGAGAGGATTGAAGATGGTATTAAGGCTGGGAAGATACAGAAGGGTGCCTCATCGAGCACCGAGAAGAAGCCGTTTAAGAAAGAGTCCAGTGTTGTCTACAGTGCAAGAAGACAAAATAGACTTGAACACCGCCAAGCTGTCAATGCGATTGTTATTTCAAAACCTGCTGGTGCTCCTCAGTACAACAATCAACAAAAGGACAAGAGACCTAAGAGGAAATTCACTCGTCTCAGCATGACCTTATCTCAGATTCTGCCACAGTTGCTGAAGAGTAATCTGGTGACTCTAAGGGAAGCCCCAAAGAATTCAAATACAACGTCACCAAGGTATAACCCTAACACCCGTTGTGCTTATCACTCCGATAGCCCGGGGCATAATACAGATGATTGTTGGAGTCTGAAAAGTAAGATACAAGACTTAATTGATGCAAAGGAGATTGAGTTCGAGGCGCCCGAAAGGCCTAATGTCGTGATTGCTCCCATGCCCAAACATGGAGTGAATTTTGTAGAGGAAGACTTGTTTGTAGTTTCTGTGGATGACATTATTACCCCTCTGATGACTGTCAAGAAGAACCTATTGCTAGCCGGTTTATTTCCGGGCTGTGACGAAGGTTGCCATATGTGTTCTGTTTTACCTACCGGTTGCCCATTCCTGAAGTCAGGTATCCAAAACCTGATGGATAGTAAGGAGATCCTATTTGAGAAGACTGTTGTTCCTTCCATTCCTACTGAAGAAGTCGCCATCATTACCATTTTCGACAATTCTTCCAAGGCTCCCTCGAGGAAGCCTGTTAGAATTACATTTGTTCCGAAAATTGCACCTGTGATCATCACTGTTCCGGGGCCCATCCCCTACACCTCTGATAAAGTTGTCCCTTGGCACTATGGGGCTGATGTTTATTTTCATGGAGTTAAGCAAGAGTTGGATGTTGATACTGGCGTCAGCAACATTACTGGACCTGCTAAAGTCACCCGTAGCGGAAGACTTTTCTCACCTGATATTGCTCCACCAACAGCCCGAAGACCTGTCGTTATTACACCTGCAAGTGTACCTACCACTATTCCTGATCAAGTCCCTATTCTTACCCCTGTCGCCGAGTCATCTGACGCTCGGGGCAAAGGGATCCCCACTGATGTGCCTGCCCAGACGGAGGCACCGAAGACAATTAATGTTGAAGCTTCCAAACAGGAGATGGAAGAGATTCTGAAGATTATTAAGAAGAGTGATTACAACGTAGTTGAGCAACTGGGGCAAACCCCATCCAAGATTTTTATGTATGTTGTCACTATTGCTGTGCTCAGAGGCCCATTCCAAGGCTCTGATTACCTTCCTGAAGACTGCCCACGTGCCACAAAAGACATCAGCTGATCAGTTTACAGATTGCGTGGCCAATTTAACTGCTGACAATGGATTGGGTTTCTCAGATGCTGACTTGACAGCTAAGGGGAAGAATCATAACGATGCCCTGCATGTCTCCATTGAATGCAGGGGGACTACTGTTGCACATGTATTGGTTGATACTGGTTCCTCATTGAACGTATTGCCTAAAAAAGCTCTAGACCGGTTGGATTGTGAAGGGTTGGAGCTAAAACCAAGTAACATCATTGTCAGGGCCTTTGATGGGTCTAAAAGGATGGTGCACAGTGAAGTTGATATTCCAATTAAAGTTAGTTCTCAGGTCTTCAATTCTACGTTCTATGTGATGGACATTCGGCCATCCTACTCTTGTTTGTTGGGTCGTCCATGGATCCATAAAGCTGGGGCCGTAACCTCGACGCTCCACCAGAAGTTGAAGTACCCGGTCAAAGGGAAGATTGTGACAGTACAAGGGGAGGAAGAGTACATGGTCAGCCACCTCAACTCGTTCAGATACGTAGAAATGGATGGGGAGTTCATTGAAACCCCATTTCAGCACTTTGAAGAGGTTCCCCAGACACTGGCATCAGCTGAGACTGTGGTTGAAGATTCTCCTATGAAGATGGCTTCCTTAAAAGATACCCGGGCTGTTATTGAGAAGGGTGAGCGTGCAAATTGGGGATGACTCCCTGATTTTACACAGAAGACTAACAAATTTGGTTTGGGTTTCACTGCAGAAGCTCAAAGGGATGTTCGAAGTGCAAGGATCGAAAGACCTCCCGTGTTCATCAGCAACTCGGGAGTAAATTCCATTGAAGATGATGTGGAAGAGTCTGAATTCGACAGTTGGATCTATCCTACGACCGACGGTGGACCAAGCAACTGGACAGCAAAGGACTTCATCCCTATTACTTTTGTTACCCAGTAATAAAACCTTCTGTTTTGAATTTGTAATAGACAATGTTTTGAAACTTTATGGCCCTGTGTCTTACCCGGGGCACCGTGGCTTCATTTGTGTGGGCTTTTATGTGACATCTTCATATATCATTAATAAAATCATTGGAAGTTCTTACATTTCAAATTTTACGCTCCTTGTTTTTCTTTATTATATATTGCAAAACAGCTATTTTACACACACTCACATATACAGGTCCACATCCACTCTGGATCTCACTGGTAACGACTCTGCTACTGCCAGTTATGACTTTGAAAATCCGATCAACTTAGCCGAAGACGAAGGTGAAGATGATTGCGAAGTGCCTGGTGAACTTGCAAGACTGCTACTCCAGGAAGAGAGGGCCATTCAGCCACATGAAGAGCCAGTGGAAACAGTGAATCTGGGTACTGAGACAGACAAGAAAGAAGTCAAGGTTGGTGCCAATCTAGAGCCTAGTGTGAAACAACAGTTGATTTAGATGTTGCGTGACTGCGTTGAGATCTTTTCTTGGTCTTACGAAGATATGCCTGGTTTGGATACCGACATTGTGGTTTATCGCCTGCCTACCAAGGAAGACTGTCCTCCCGTAAAACAGAAGGTTCGCCGAATGCGCCCAGAAATGTCTGAGAAAATCAAGGCTGAAGTTATGAAACAATTTGACGCCGGTTTTCTAGCAGTGACTTCTTACTCTCAGTGGGTCGCCAATGTGGTTCCTATGCCGAAGAAGGATGGGAAGGTTCGAATGTGTGTTGACTACAGGGATCTGAACAGGGCAAGCCCCAAGGATGACTTCCCTCTACCCCATATCGACGTTTTGGTTGACAACACCGCTCAGCACAAGGTATTTTCCTTTATGGATGGGTTCTCCGGTTATAATCAGATCAAAATGGCTCCCGAAGACATGGAGAAGACCACCTTTGTTACTCAGTGGGGTACCTTTTGCTACAAGGTCATGCCTTTTGGGTTGAAAAATGTTGGGGCAGCGTATCAACGTGCCATGGTTGCTTTGTTTCATGACATGATCCATCATGAGATTGAAGTATACGTCGACAATATGATTGCAAGGTCCCAGACTGAGGAAGAACACCTTGACCATCTACAGAAGCTGTTTGACAGGTTGAAGTTGTACAAGTTAAGGCTGAACCCGAACAAGTGCACCTTCGGGGTGAGATCTGGTAAGCTACTGGGTTTCGTCGTGAGCGACAAAGGTATTCAAGTGGACCCTGCCAAGGTGAAAGCTATACAAGAGATGCCAGCTCCCAGAACAGAGAAAGAGGTCAGAGGCTTTCTGGGACGACTGAACTACATTGCCCGTTTCATCTCGCACCTAACTGCTACTTGTGAGCCAATCTTCAAGTTACTGAAGAAAGATCAAGTGGTACGTTGGAACGATGAATTCCAGGCCGCTTTTGAAAGAATCAAAGAGTATCTCCAGGAGCCGCCTATCCTGATGCTACCAGTTGAAGGGAGACCTTTGATCTTATACTTGACAGTGCTCGACAACTCAATGGGGTGTGTGCTGGGGCAGCATGACGAGTCTGGCCGAAAAGAGCATGTTATTTATTACCTTAGCAAAAAGTTTACCAACTGTGAGACCCGATACTCATTGCTCGAGAAAACTTGTTGCGCTTTGGCATGGGCTGCTCGCCGACTGAGACAGTATATGCTGACTCAAACTACTCTATTGATTTCAAAGACGGATCTAATCAAGTATATCTTCAAAAAGCCTGCCTTGTCCGGAAGAATTGCAAGATGGCAGATGATCTTGACTGAGTATGACATCTAATATACGACCCAAAAGGCTATCAAGGGATGTGTGTTGGCAGACCATTTGGCACATCAAGCAGTGGAGGATTACCAGTCTATGAACTTTGAATTCCCGGACGAGAATATCATGTTGATAATTGATTGTGAGACACGTGGACCGGATGAAGGACCTGAGGAAGGATCCCGATGGTCTATGTACTTTGATGGAGCTTCGAACGCTTTGGGTAATGGCATTGGCGCCATGATCATATCTCCTAAAGGCTCTCATACTTCGTTCACCGCCCGACTATGTTTCAACTGCACCAACAACATGGCGGAGTATGAAGCGTGCATTATGGGTCTTCGAGCAGCAATTGACCTGAGGATTAAGTTTCTAAGTGTCTTCGGAGATTCCTCTCTCGTGATCAGTCAGATCAAAGGCGAGTGGGATACGAAACACCCAAACCTTATTCCTTACAAGGAGTATGTATTAATGTTGCTTCGCCATTTCAAGGAGATAACCTTTGAACACTTCCCTAGAGAGGAGAATCAGTTGGCGGACGTGCTGGCTAAGATGTCTTCTATGTTCAAAGTCAATTGGGACAACGAGGCTCCCCGGATCATTATTGAAAGATTGGATGAACATGCATATTGCTGTGATCTTGAAACTGAGGAGGTAACAGAAAAGCCCTGGTAGCATGAGGTGAAGAGGTACCTTGAAGCTCAAGAATACCCCGAGGGTGCATCTGTTAATGATAAGAAGTTTCTGAGGAGTTTCGCGGTGAAGTTCTTCATTAGCAATGGCATTCTTTACAAGCGTAACCATGATTCGACCTTACTGCGTTGTGTGGATAAGATTGAAGCAGAAAGGATCATGGCAGAGCTGCATGAAGGTACTTTCGGAACTCATTCCAGTGGACATACCATGGCAAAGAAAATCCTCCAGGAAGGATATTACTGGTCCACAATGGAAGCCGACTGTTATCAGCATTCTCGGACATGTCACAAGTGCCAGGTCTATGCTGATAAGGTGCACATACCTCCAGTTCCTCTGAATGTTTTGACAGCACCTTGGCCTTTTGCAATGTGGGGCATCGATATGATCGGTGAGATCAGACCTACGGCATCCAACGGGCATCGTTTCATCCTGGTAGCTATTGATTACTTTATGAAGTAGGTTGAAGCAGATTCCTTTGCTACTGTAACCAAGAACTTCGTAGCACGGCTTATTCGGCACAATCTGATTTGTCGGTACGGTGTACCAGAGAGGATCATTACGGACAATGGTACCAATCTCAACAACAAGATAATCACCGAGCTCTGCGAGCAATTCAAGATACAGCATCATAACTCTTCTCCCTACCTGCCGAAGATGAATGGGGTTGTAGAAGCGGCTAATAAGAACATTAAGAAGATTGTGTAGAAGATGACAGTGACATACAAAGATTGGCATGAGATGTTACCATTTTCTCTTCATGGGTACCGCACCTCAACACGGACGTCAACAGGGGCAACACCCTATTCCTTGGTTTATGGCATGAAGGCAGTCTTGCCCATTAAAGTTCAGATACCCTCTCTCTGGATCATGAAGGATGCAGGTTTGAGTGAAGATGATTGGATTCAAACCCGGCTTGATCAACTGAACCTAATCAACGAAAAAAGACTCACTGCTATTTGTCATGGTCAGACATACCAAAAACGGATGATCAAGGCATTTAACAAGAAAGTTAGACGACAAGAGTATCAAGTTGGGGACCTGGTAATCAAGCGCATTATCTTACCTCAAGGTGATCCCAGGGGCAAATGGACCCCTACTTACGAAGGGCCATTTGTGGTTAAGAACATTTTCTCAGGAGGAGCTATGATTCTGACCACCATGGATGGTGACGACCTTCCTCACCCCGTCAATGCAGACATAGTGAAAAGATACTACGCATAAATCAAAGACCCGCTAGGTTGACTGGCCTAGGCAAAAATAAGGGCTTCCCGGCGAACCAAAAGGTTTCGGGCAAAAATAAGGGATGAAAATGAAAAAAAATGTACACCTGGCAAGTCGAAAACCTGAAAAGGTGGCTTGGGAAAAAATGGGTATCCCGGTGGACTGAAAACCCGAAAGGGCGGTCCAGGTAGAAGTTAGGGATCAAAGTGCAACACTATGTCTCATTGGATCACCTTGCATCCAAACTTCGGTATCGACTATCAAACTCGGACAGCACTAATCAATCTGATTCACCTTCAACCAAGCAGCAAAGTGATGAGATGCTTGAGGACATAAAGACAATAGCAGAGTTGGAACCTAGTGGGATCATTCACATAGCTGTTTTGTTTCTTTTTACAAATTGTGTAAATTCTATTTATCCGGCGGCGTTCTCTTACTAGGACGTCAGCCTCTTGTACAAAAAACGCCTATTTACAGGCCAAACTTCAAAATCAATACAAATTCATTTTCAGACAAATTTCTTTTTTTCCTTTATCTGTTTTGTTTTGCAAAGAACGTCCAAAGTTCATTTTTGATATATTCATTTGACATTAATTGCTGATCATAAGTATTTACATATGAAACGAAAGATGAATTACTGGTAATAATAGAGACAGGGGAAAATAAGAATTGTCCGAACTGTACTGGTTGCTCTGTCCACCAGGTACCAAGGTACATTCAGCTGAAGAATATGTCTACGATACCTTCACTCCTCGCAGAGCAAGACAGTAATGGCAGCTCTCCCAGTTGAGACTTGCAGCTATGAACAAATCAGCAATATTCTCCCCAAGCAGAGTTCATCCACCATCAGCGCTAAAAAGGTTTGGTATCCCCATAAGGTCTTAATATTACCCAGTGGAGTATAAGAATATTCTCCAGCAAGTATAAGTGTATCCCCGGCAGTCTTAATATTCCTCAACGGAGTATAAGAATGTTCCCCGGCAAAATACAAGATACCTCCAGTGGAGCCATTTTCCCAGCACAGTCTAAAAAGCTTCCCCAACGGAGTTGAATCATTCATCCCCAATAGACTCTGGAAACTTATCCCCTGCAGAGCATAAATAAGTATCCCCATCCATATTCAGAGATTATCCCCCACAAGAGTCTAATAGGGTTATCCCTAGCAAGTCGCAACTGAAAGATCATCCCCAGCGAAGTTCTTTCCTTTCCCCAAGCAGGAGTTTAATCCTCAACAGATCCAGTGTCACCAGCAACGGTAATCCATCCCCAGCGGAGTTCATCATTAAAATCCCCAACAGAGCTTATTAACGGAACCCCCAACGGAGTTTATCGTTAAAATCTTCAGCAGAATATCTCTCCCCACAGAATAATTCCCCACAAAGTAATCTCTTCATCAGTTTATTCCCCACCGGAGTTCTTTCCTCCTGCAGGTTTATTCTCACAATCATCTTCGTCCACCATCCCTGGCGGAAATGAAGCATTTAACTTTATTCTCCAGCAGCTCCGGGATTTATTTTCCCCAGCTAGGACATTACATGTCCATACATCATGATACATGCATATACACATCATACCGTACAATCTCATTTATATTGAGAACATCATTGTTTGATCCATATCATGCATTGCATAAGACTGACCTTTACCTTTCAGGAAATATACAATCAAAATTCAAGTTATGAAGCCCGGGTACAACCGGATAGTATCTTGATTTCTACAGCATATTGTGAAGCCCAGATTACGACCGGATAACAATATCAGACTACCGCGAAGCCTGGATTATGACCAGATAGTGATATCTCTCAAAAGTAAGCTATGAAACCCGGAGAACGATCGGATAATAGTTTATTCCCCAATGAGCCATGAAGCCCGGATTACGACCGGATAGCAGCTCAGTAAGCACCATGAAGCCTGGATTCGACCAGATAGTGGTATATCATAAACACAAGCCGTGAAGCCTGGATCACGACCGGATAACAGCTCAGCAAGTTATTGTGAAGTATGGATTACGACCAGAAAGAAATATAAGACCATGAAGCCGGGATTACGACCAGATAATGGTAGAAGATATTGTGAAGATTGGATTACGACCAGTTAGCAACCAAGAGTACTACGAAGCCTGGATTTCGACCAGATAGTGGTATGATACATCATGAAGCCTGGATTACGACCAGATAGCGTTAAGGGGCACTATGAAGCTTGTATTACGACCAAATAACAGTTTACCCAGCCAGTTACTATGAAGCCCGGATTCAACCGGATACTAGTAAACCCAACAGTCAAAGGGAAGCCCGGATGCGACCGGATAACCACTTGATTTGTTCTGAAGCCTGGATTTTGACCAGATAAGAAGTGAGATATTGTGAAGATTGGATTCGACCAGATAGAAGTACGCGACACCATGAAGCTTGGATTCGACCAGATAATGGTATAACACATCGTGAAGCCTGGATTACGACCAGATAGCGGTACAAGGCACTATGAAGCTTGGATTCCGAACAAATGGCAGTTTACATGGACAGTTACTAAGAAGCCCGGAGTCGGCCGAATATTAGTGTGCCCTAAATTCAAGTTAAAGCCCGAATGCGACCGGATAACCACTTGATTTGTTCTGAAGCCTGGATTTCGACCAAATAAGAAGTGAGGTATTGCAAGCCTAGATTACGACCGGATAGCAAGTTTAAATCTCATCTCCCCAGTAAGTCACTGTAAAGCCTGGATTACGACCAGATAGCAGTCGGTCTTATCACTATAAAGCCTGGGTTGCGACCAGATAGTAGTTCACTCTCACCTCTTCAACAGAGATGATTCCTCAGTAGAATAACGGACGACCGAAGCTCCTAAAGTTCTATTTCTCCTAAGACAAAGAACAGCATTCCCCAGCGGAATCTCCCTCAACAACAGGTATACAAGCTCTCGCTAAGGAATCTCTTATGCGATCGACACTCCTTCGGATGGCATTGTTAAGCCCATCTCCCGTCATCAATATCCAAATGGCATCTGTAAGCCCATTCCCGACATCACAAGACAAATACTACTTCATGCAAGTGCAAATTTCTGGGCACTCTAGTGTTCAATCATCTTCCACCTTCGGATCACGAAAGGCCCGAAAGCCAATCTATATCCTCAAGTTTAAGAATATTGAACAGGGGAAACTGTTGTACCCTAAAATTTGCCCTCTCATATTTCTCAATACATGTCAAGAATCATCTCCAAGTTGTCCAAGATGGCTCAAGAGTTGGACAGTCAAATCACCTCCTAAGGCAGTCAATTCAAAATTAGGGTTTTGTGTTGCATCAAGGTACTTGCATCCAAATAGCCACAAATGCTTCCCAATGTCCTAATATGCTCTAAAGTTCATCCATGAAAAATTTCAAGCCTTGCAGAGAAAGTTTGGGCAGTCAATTGCTCAAGAGGTCCAAAAATCGACCGTGCTAGGGCAAAAGTCAACTGTGACCTACAAATAGTCAAACCTCAATATTTTTTGCCAACATTCTCATTTTGAAGGATAATTCATCATTTGATAAAGGGTTGATCATGATTCATCAAGGATTTCTCAAGATTCATCAAGATTCAAAAGTTGCTAAATTAGGGTTTTATAGGAAAAGTCAACTCAACTTTGACCAAGCATAACTTTCTCATAATTTATGAGAAATGGCCCATCCAAAGCTCATTTTGAAGAGGATGCAATTTCCTACAATATATCTTCACACCCTAATATCAAGAAATGCACTCACAAGAAGTTACAAATTTGGACATTATAGGTCATTTTTGAAAGTCAATAAAAACACCTTATTTTCCAAAGCTTATAACTTGAGCATGGAATATCAAAATGATATGAGACCAAAAAGGTTGGTTATAGGACATCTCAAGGTTTATAAAAAGTCCAAGAACACTTCCAAAAGTTCAAAATTTAAGAAGTTGTGCATTGTTGAAGTTGGGCATTTTTCCAAAAGTGCCAAAAGTCAACTATCCTCAAAACTCCAATTTTTGACAAAAGGGCCCACTTTTTTCCACTTGATATGATCTTGTCACACCACACACGTGTCCTATATTCAATTTCATGACCAATCATTTATTTTTCTATTTTATTTAATTTTTATTGATTTAATTCATTTTAAATCAATATTAATTCAAATAAAATCCAAAAATTAATGGAATGAGATCTTTGTGATCATTACAGCTTTCAAATATCATGATACACTAAATTAAATTTGTATCAAGCATTGTTGTGCACAAAATATCAGATTTGGTACAATTTTGGAAACTTTATCAATGGTGATCATATCAAATCCCAAACCTTGAATGCACATGGATTGAAAGCCCAGCTCTTGACCTAATTCATTCCCATATACACACATAAGCTAGGCATACAGAGAACACAACCTAAGGACTGCAGAAATGGCCAACTCAGAATTGAAAAAAGTATGAAAAAGTGAGAGATCAAATTCTTGTTTGGAGGCGTTTTCAAGGCAAAATCTTCACATAGCTCTCTTGTTGGCAATCACCTGAAGCTGTAGCAACCAAAACCAGGCCTTGAGACCACCTGTAACGCGCTGTAAGTGTTCTTGAATTTGCCTCTGTACACGAAAATATAACTCCTCATTCTTGCATCTTTTTGACCAAACATTAATATATTCTTGATCCTTGTTTGATTTCGAAGCTTTCTACATCATTTAATTTTATTTTCGTGGCTTCTAACGTGATACCCGAATCTAGGGTTTCCAAGCTTTGTTTTTAGGCATATTTGGTACAGGTACAATCAAGGCAAACCATGGCCATATTCGTGCTCAGGGAAGAGAGACGATCACGTTAATACCCTTAGCTTGCGTTTACATGGCCTAGGAAGGATTTTTGAAACATCCCACGAACTTTCCTGCTGATAAAAATCCGCAGGTAAATAACCAGGGATATTTGGAGAAGATGATAACGTGGCTAGGCGTAATTGGCCAGTTCAAATTATTGGCGCTTATTTTTTTTATTCCAGGCTTAGTGCGTTGTTTTACATATAATATTTGTTGATTATTCTAATAACAGATGAGTAAGCCAGCTGAGTTGGTGAGGGAGGCGTGTCAAAACCCCTTGGGACCTGGGTTCAAATCCCAGGTCCCCCAAAACGCTTTATTTGATTTTTCTTCAGGTATTCCTATGCAGTGCTCAGAAGGGGGTCTACCATGCTCCTCAAATATCAACACGCCAGGTGGCTTCAGATCTAATCCAGTGGCCAAGGATGGAAGACTACCAGGGTCTCAAGTCAACAGGCATGTGGGCGATCCAAAAAGTCAAGCAGGCTGAACGTTTGGGCCTGGAATTTTGCTGAACCAACCTCCTTTCTAGGCCCACACCCCCTGGGTATTTCTTTATTTATTTAGTTATTTTGTTAACTATTATTATTATTATTAAAAATTAACCAATTAACATTTTTTCATAAAATCAGAAAACCCAAAAAAATAATATTTTTATTAATTTCACTATTTCATTATTTTTGTAAATAAACTTTAACCAATTAATTTAGTTTTTAATTAGGTACAATTTTAATATCTTTTGCAATAAATTAAAATTAATATAGAATTAGGGTTTTTAATAACTTTTAATCATTCTTATTTTATTTCCTTATTTATAAAAAACCAAAAAATATTTTTATTTAATTAATTCAATTATTAACTTAATATTAATTTCCATTTAATTCAAAAATAACAAAAAAAATCTCTTTCTTTAATAAAAAGGGTCAAAACCCTAAAAATGCTCCTATTTAATTTTCTCGCACGCGTATTATTTTTATCCAATAATGTAATTGCTTCGAGTATGTAATAGTTTCAAATAGGACTTTATTCATTTATCGCTTTTATTTACTTTCTGCAATTTAAATTAAAGGGTTTGTCTTTGGCAATGTAAATACCCGACGCCTTGTAATAGCTTAGATTTAATTTCCCGCAATTTAATTTCCACAATTATTAACTGTTAGATGTTTGATAAATAGGGAATGCATGACAAGATCCAATGTATGAACTTAAAATCAACATAGCTCACTCATGACATGTACAGATAAAATTAACCGAAGTAACACACTTGCACATGCCACTCTTAAGGTACACCTCACTTGGTTGCCTCGAATGTGGTCATTGAGTATAGGAAGTTTTAGAGGTCGCCCTCTTGTCAAAAGATCATAGTTGCCTCGAAACGGTTGCCTCGGAAAAATGATCTAAGACATTAAGGTTACAACTAAGGCATCCTAACATTGCTTTAGTGACCACACGTCCCTTAATCGAATTGACCCGAAAACTCCAACGATGATGCTACCTACTCCTCAATAGTGGGATAGCATTGTCTAAAGGACATTAGCACAATTTAATTCCTTTTTGAGTAGGTAGATGGTTCTTAAGTACTTGCTCCTTTTAAAACAAAACAAATCTTTTCGCACTTACACTCTCTTCAAAACAAAAACTTTTTTTAAACCCACAATCACAAAGAAAAGCAAACTTTTGAAAACACGATGAGCAAGTACCTAAGAGCCCGTGGATAACCACGGATAGAAAGGGTGCTAACACCTTCCCTTTCTATAATCTACCTCCCGAACCCGAGAAATATCTCAAAAAGGAATTTTTCTGTGCTTTTGTCCTTTCCTTGTTGGACAAAATAAAAGACGGTGACGACTCTTGCTTACCGCGACATTTTGCGAAAACAAACGCAAACGCGAACCAGCATTCTAAAATAGTCAGTTCTCTTTCCCACCGATCACAAGGTGTTTCATGAACTTCCCCATCCACTTCGATATAACGGAAAGAAGTAACATTGTTGATCACGATATCTTCCTCTCCGCTAATGACGATGACCTTGTCATGGACGATGAACTTCAAACATTGGTGCAGAGTTGAAGTAACGGCCTCTGCCATATGGATCCACTGGCGTCCTAATAGGCAAGTATAAGATGGACGAATATTCATGACATAGAACGATAGGTAGAACACGTGGGGGCCGATTTTGATGGGCAAGTCAACTTCCCCTTCCACAGATCTCCTTGACCCATCAAAAGCTTTGATTGTCAACGTGCTAGGTTTCATCATAACCCTGTCCATGTTAAGTTTGAATAGAGTATGTTTAGGAATCACGTTCAAAGAAGACCCAATATCTACCAGGACTCGAGACATCACAATGTCTAAACATCTGATGGAAATATACAACGCTTTATTATGAGCTCGGCCCTCAGGCGGGAGCTCGTCATCACTGAAGCCCAGACAGTTCCCTGCGGAAATATTTGTAACAACCCCTTCAAATTGGGCCACATAAATTTCAGGATTTACATGGGAACCATGCAGAATTCTCATCAAGGCGGTTCGATGAGCTTCGGAGTACAGAAGGAGGGATAAGATTGAGATCTTTGCAGGCGTCTAGTTTAGCTAGTCAACCACCTTAAAATTACTCTTCGTGATCACCCTGATTAGCTGTTCTACCTGTTGTTCAAAAGACACCCCGGGAGAATCATTGACTACTTGTTTCCCTTTATCTCTAACAGGAATCTCTTTTATAACTTCTTCAAGAGGTAGTGGAGTAGGTGCAAAGACTCCCCCGCTTCGAGTTATTCTGCTAGTCCCGGCAATGTTTGTTATATCTTTATTTTCAATCGGCGGATAGATAACTTTCTTTCCACGAATGTAAACAACATTATATTCCCATGGAACTGCCCTGTTATCAACTATCGGAGCAGGTACTGGATTTAGGAGTGCTGATGCTTGGATTGGCAGAGAAGCAATCGGATTCTGATCTGGCGCAGGGAACGTTGGAACTTGTATTACCAATGTAACCCTTGAGGTGTTCCTCTAAACATTGGCCGGATAATACGGAATCTCTAGAATAGCAACATCACCTTTGGGGATGACTTTCTCAACTCTAACAACCCCCTCGTCCATCAGTCTCTGAATGGAATCTTTCAAGTCATCACACTCGTCCAGATTGGATGAGAATTTCAAACAAAAGTCGTGAAGCTCTTGTAGAACTTCATGCTGCAAAAGATGCTCTCTTAGAACTGCCACTGACATCTGAACCTCATCAACCTGAGTCACTAAGTCATGACCATCATCGAACCCGATTGCATTGGCAGTAGCCCCATGGTGGGGAGGCATTGGGTTGCTCTGAACATTAGGGCCTATAAGAGTGAAGCTTAACTCATTGGCATCCAAAAAATCTTGCACCTTGTACTTTAAAGCTCTACAGTTTTTGATTGAATGACTTGGAGCTCCTGAATGAAACTCACAACGTGCATTTACATCATAACCCCTTGGAAGTTCTGCTGGTGGGGGAGCTAATACTCGGAGTTATACCAACTGACCAGCTAGCAATTGTGGAAGTAATTGGGTGTACGACATTGGGATCAGATCCAACTTCCTCTCGGGATACCTTTGCTGCCTTTGTTGACCCCTTTGCCCTTGGGGCCTTTGATTTTGTTGATAGTTTCACGGCGGTGCATACTGTTGTTGTGGAGCAGTAACAGGAGTTTGGAAATACGAAACCTGTACAATGGCCTTCCCCTTATCATCAGAGGCATTGCTCACTTCTCCTTCCTTTTTCTTGACAAAACTGCTAGAGTACGGTTTCTTCCCACCACCTGAGTTGTTGTTACCATTTGTGCCAAATGCACCTGTAATAGTCCCTACCTTAATACACATTTCAACCCGCTCCCCGATGATGACCATATCTGAAAATGAATCAGAAGTACTGATGAGCATATGTTGTAGGTACGGGCCTCGGAGGGTACTCATAAACAGATCTACCAGTTCTCGGTCCAGGAGAGGAGGTTGAACCCTTGCTGCCAAGCTACGCCACCTCTAGGAATACTCTTTGAAAGACTCACTAGTCTTTTGAGACATACTCTGCAGCTGTGCATGGCTAAGTGCCATGGCGGTGTTGTAATGATAATGCTTTAGGAAAGAATCGACAAGCTCGCCCCAAGTACTAACATGAGTTTGCTCCAATTGCATGTACCATTCTAATGGAGCTTCAGCAAGACTGTCCTGAAAGAAATGCATAAGCAACAGCTTGTTGCTAGCATAAGCATCCATCTTTCTGCAATAAGATCGAAGATGAGTCTCTGGGCATGTAACCCCCTTATACTTTTCGAAATCAGGTACCTTAAACTTTGGTGGAATCAAAATCCCTGGAACCAAACACATAGCAGCGGCACTGAATCCCGATTTCTTAGAAGTATCCATAGCCTTCAGGCGTTCTTCCAAGGCCTTGTAAATCTTAGCAGTTTCAGACAAATCAGCCGTAGGATCCTTCGGGGGGTCATCGAGATCGATGACATCATGGTGTTCATCCACAATCGGTCGTGGGTTTTCCTTAGGAATCCCCCCATGGTCATTCCTGGGTCCGCCATTCTCGGACGTGGAGGCACTGTCAACCAGCTTAGTAACACTTAGTCTGAGCTCTTCCTGCCCTTGGATGACGGCATGAAGAGTTTCCATGAGCTGATTCATCTGATTGCCCATGGTGTCCATGTCTTTGCAGAGAGCGGCCTGGTTCTGCTCAATCTGTTCCATAATCCTCAACTTATTGGCTCGAGTGCAATAAGGGTGTAAGGAAGTTGTCTTGTAGATTCTGATAACAATAGGCAAAACCATCAGATAAGAAATCCCGCAAGAAAACCTGTAATTCATGAAATGCATGATATGTATGATGTATGAAATGATTGTCCATTCCGATTTTCCACGGCTCAATCACCGTCAGCGGTAATCGAGCAACATGATTATAAGAATGATCGTATGAAGAAAATATCCAGAAATAAGAGAAATTCCCACAGAATTGAATACAAGAAAGTTATGGGAGTACAAGATGAACAACTCTGTCTAACAAGCTTGTCGATAATCAAAGTAACAATATAATAATCAGTCTGAAGGTAGGCTACCATTCTTCCTCCATTTCTATCTCACATCATCAAGGCCCAAATAAAGTGCCTTAGCAATAGCTTCAAAAGCATGCTCGTTCAGAATAGCAACAAGTGTGTGCTCGATAATCTTGAACAAACGAGAGTACTTTTCTGGAGTTGGAATGATCTGATAGCCCTAGAAGGTGAAACAGTGTAACTCGTAGTCGTAAAACTGAAGTGGAGTCAAAGCACCACCATGTCGTCAAATAAGTTTTTTTGCATTAGGGCGGACTAACGGTCTTTTAAACTCTTCAAAGAGGGCTAAGAACTTGAGAGGAAAGCTTGGGTAGCACGGATAAGTACAATCGTCCCTCCTGGTCCTCTTGGGAACATTACCGTTGCTAGACGCCACTGACGGAAACTATAACTTCGTGAAGTAACCCGGAATGGACGTGCACATGCAGGGTTAGTATATAGTTTTATTTTTCTGACATTTCTTTTGGAAAATAAATATGATATGATGTGAGTGCAAATGATCATGGGGTTACTACTTCCATGATACAGGTCTCTGTTGTAATGTTTCTGCAGTCTGTAAGTACCAGGATCACAGGTTCGGAACATAAACCAAAGAACCTCATGGACAGATTTGAAACCCAGAAAATAAATCTGAGAATTTCCTAGTTACTGATAGAAATCCAGGACATAACCATTAGAGCCAATAGTCACCGTCTGTGAGAAACCATCTGAACATAGTCACCATCTGAGCATAATCACCATATGTACCTGTGATAATAATTCCCTCCCCACTCACGGGTGAAAACTAGGTCAAGGTAAGGTCGTGGTAACTCAGAATCGAGGGTACTCCTGAAAAACTATCGTCGTATCACCTATGTGAAAATGATATCCCCTCATTTGTACCTCATCTGAGCGTGGACAACATGGCGGTGATAGTGAGACCTAAGTCAACTAGTCGTTCATGTTCCACTCTATTCCTAGGGTCCTAGTGCACTCTGGCCTGGGTATTAGGCCTTTTACCTCAATAGTAACACCCACCCAATAAGAAGCCGATCCAGTACAACAGTAGTATATGGAAGATAGTAAAATGCAATGCATACATATGCTCAAGTATATACAAAATGAATGAATAAACTGAAAGCATAAAATAAACACCCAAATAAAAATAAACAAGAGCTAGGAGAGACTCTGGGATGGACCGGGATTTGGTCGATCTGTCCCCAGTGAAGTCGCCAGCTAAAACAACCGGCTGAAAATCATCAAACAATGAAGTCGCCATCAAACGTCTTTTATCCCACATGTAGGGAAAGGTAAACATCGAGAAAACCTGAAAAGGGAGAAGTCACGGTCTTGCAATCGAGAGATCGGGTAAGGGAGTCTGTTACGTGAGGGGAAGGTATTATCACCCCACACGCCCGTAGTACTTTACGGTATCCACTCTTGTTATCTTTCTTATGGGTGTGTTTAATCTATGCTTATTGTTTACTATACTACTGAGGGGAGAATGCATGCAAAAGAAAGGGGAAAAGAATGTAGGGAAAATAAAGTTGTACTCGCTTGGGCCCTACCCCAATGCCTACGTATCCTTTTTGAGGAATCAGAGCTACCGTAGTTCAACTCACATGTTTTTGTTTGTTTGTATTTTTATGGACAATGTTAACCCCGCCTTCTGTCGCAACTCGACCTTTGGAGACTTATACGTGGCACAGAAGTAAATTAATCATGTCCTTACCTGAAAAGGGTTTTAGAGAAAAGGTGCTCGAGCGCACAAAATGGTTTGAATTGGTTTGTGTTTTATTACCTTAAAGAAAGGGTTTAGGTATGATTAGCATGTTTTTGATTTGATAATAAAGAAGTTTTTGTTTTAGATGCAAGGATGCAAAAGGGGAAGAAAAGAATCTAGGGGAGACTAGCCTATTTCTAACCTAATGTTATCATACAATGGTGGTCCTAAGGTTTGGATTGATAAAAGGGAAACATCTACCTAACGTTAGCATGCATGGTTTGCAACCTAAGGTCTAACTTGCATCCGAACGGAGCAAGCACATCTTAAGGGAACATGGTATGTACAAGGATAAGGAAAACAAGGTAATAAGCTCAAGAGAACACACCTAGAGATCCTATCTGGGTTAGCATGCTGAAGAAAATCTAACAAAACTATCCTATAGGGAACATGAAATGAGGGCGAAGTCGTGATCTCAATTTCTAAATTGAGTGACTCATCGATCAACAAGAAATAAAGGAAAGCGATAAAGTCCTATAGGGAGCATGCACTGAGAGCGAAGTCGTGATCTCAATTTCTAAATTGATTAACTCATCGATCAATAAGAAATAGAGGAAAGCGATAAAGTCCTATAGGGAGCATGTACTGAGAGCGAAGTCGTGATCTCAATTTATAAATTGAGTGACTCATCGATCAACAATCACAGAAACAAGCACCAGCACAACACACATAGCAAATGAAATTCGGAATGCCTGCTACAGGTCTTTAAACAGCGACTTCAAGCGCACGCTCTTTATTTCCTACTTCTCATGGTATCTAGAAAATTAGTGAGTAAGCATAATAAAGTGCGAAGAAATACGAAGGTAGTAGCGGCGACTACCAAAGCGAGCAAGTCGTCAAGAGCAGACGAAAGCATTGGAGAAGCAAGGAGTACACGTCAAGCTAGATTCACCAAGAAACAAACAAAGTCAGGAATAATATCCAACTAAGATAAAGGCAAACGCGTGTTGCGAATACAACGCGTAATCAGAAATTCCTACACAAAACTCATAAAGTATCGCATGTATCAGGACAACATATGATACGATATGAATTCCTCAAGACGATGTGAAATAAGACGTGTCGCATCAGAAACAAGCATAAGTTGTATGCTACGATCACATAACTACCTATTATATTACATGATCGAAAATATAAAAATATACCTTGCACAATGAACAAACGCGTCAAAATATAACATGGCAAAACGACACGAAAATGTGGATAAAAACTAAAAGAGAAAAAAAGTATTTTTTTTATTAGTTTTTATGTAAGGAAAATTCTAAAAAACTAGAGAATTAATTCCTAAAATTTCTATTAAAATCTACTATTTTATTAATTTTATCACCATTTTGTCATAATAAAAAAAATCAAAAAAAAGGATCCTAAATATTAACAAGGCAAGGGGAATCAATGGGTGAGAATTGGATTTCAGGGAGTGTGATAGAGCCAGGGCGTTAGGCCCAACCAAATGAGTCCAAGAAAAGGTTTTTTGTACTAGCTTCAGACTCCAAAAAAATGTTAATAAACCTAAGGGATGCAATTTGGTCCATTTCATTTACCATATCTCTATTTCAATAAGTAAAAATAAACAAAATTGGGAAGGGGAAGAAAAGCCACACGGTGCCGTTTCAGGTAGTTGAGCTAGGGTTAGCTACAGTGACCCTCGAACTCCTCAAATAACCTTCTTCTTCTCTCTCGCGGTTCCCACTCTCTTCCTTCCATACGAACAATACCTTTTTGTCAAACACCACCGTCGCCAGGGTTTGCTTCATCACCGGAGACGGCGGAGCCCCATCCTTCTCCAAACCTCTTACATATTTTCCCATCTTCCACTTTGTTCTCTCTACCTCGCTTCGAGCAACCTCTGTTCGGTCTCATCTGAATCCGTCGGAGCCTCTGTCTCGTTTACTTGAATCATACCTCCCTCACGATGCTCCATCTCCAATCGTCCACCACCACAAACATCATGGCACACGCACCAGACGTTTGTCACCTCCGATTTCCATTTAAACAAAATTTTATTCGTAGAATCCGCGTGTCCAGAGAAAATAAGCGGTAAATCAAAGTTAAGTGAAGGAGATTACGCTTCAAGATTTATAGAATCCAATCATAGTTCATAAGAATTCGAGTAAGCTCTTATGCGAAGGCGATGCAGGAAAGAGATATCGAAGCCTACCTATTGGAGATCGTCCGATGCGACTTCGACAACAACGAATGGATGCATAAATTCAGAAATCTTCATAGGTAATGCTTCACGATTCCCTTACTTGCTAATCGATATTCCCCTTCTTCTACTATTTACATTTCTGTTGCTTGTGATTTTGTGAGTTTATGTTTTCTTCTGTGTGTTGGTGCATTGATGCAGGAACGTTACTGCGTGTGATGTGTTGTGTTGTTGCGTAAAAACAATCGAAGGTTAGAGAAGATACATATTGAAGTGCGGCAATGTTGACGTGAAGCAGAGATCCCATTCTTGAGATTTTTTCTGGTGATTTATGGAAAATATATTGTGAAGATTGAAGTTATTCTGCCGAGAAAGGGTTGAGGGATTTTTGGCCAAGATTGGAGGAGATAAAGTGGAGGTAGCTTTTTGAATCTTCTGTAACTAACTCTCTGTTATGCTTTCTGCTCTCTTTTTTTCTCTCTCGTTATTCTGTTACAGTCTGTTATACTTGTTAGTCTGTTATACTTGTTACAGTTAGGAAGTTAGTTCTGCTAGAAAGTCTGTTAAGATTTGTTAGTAACAGTTAGGGAATAGTTTTGGATAGGAAGTTGTGAAAATCTGTTTGGGGAAAATGGTTGAGAGTTTGTTATGATGTTTTTGGATTCTGTTAGAGATTTTTTGGATTTTGTTAGTAACTGCTGCAGGTTAGTTTAACTCTGTTAGACTTGGTTGGGTATTGTGATGAGTTGTTAGAATAATTAGAGGGTTTGTTACTTGCAATTAGTTTTGGAAAAGTTTAGTTAGGGAGAGGAAAAAAATTAGTTAGATATCTAACTATGCTAACAGTATTTTTAATTAGAAACGAAGTTAACTGTTTCTCCTGATTTTTCCTGAACAGGCCGATTTCTTCTGGATTGGTTTTTGTTTTCTTCAAGATGGCAGGGCTACCACGGTTTTAGATCATGGCTTGAAGTCGCAAAGTGCAGATTTTGAACCGGCTCATGTTACGGGTTGTTTCTTTTGTTTACTGATGCAGGTTATGTGAATTAATACCCAGATTATGGAAAACTAGAATATTATCGAAGCAAGTGGAAGTTTGGTCATGAAGAATGAAGACACCAAGAGGATAAAAGTCAGGAGCATAAAGACTATGGAAGAATTATGAAATTGCTCATGAAGTTTAAGAACTCGTTGCTCAGATTTTGCAGGATAGTATCTCTTGAATTAAACTCTTGTATGGAACTTTGGTTTTAATGGAGAAACTCCACCTATTTCTTATTTTTTTTTCAAATTGAGCTCTGCTTATAGTTTGGTAGCGTGATGAAATTAGGAGCACGATGTTCTTGTAGATCCTTTAAAATCTTTTGAATTCAACATCAATTTTCTCAAACGCTCAAAGTATTGCCTTTTATTTTCCCTGGAATTGTAATGATATGATTACTCAAATGTAAATTGTAATGGTCATGAATACGAAGTCAAGTATGGTCAAGGCATGGTTTTTAAGATCGTCTTGTAAAACAAAGTTGAATGATAGCTCCTTTTTCATGGCTTATTACTTGAACTCCAAGGAAACCCCCTAAGTACATCTCCCAACTTTGTATACTTAACGAATAAAACATGTAGCTTTGCTTCCGTTTGGACAAACTTGAACAAAACTGAATCTTTGGTATCAAAACTTGAATGAACACTTCACAGTCCTAACTCAGTCCAATGAACCCTTAATTCCTTTTGATTTTTTCAATTCAACCTAAACTGCATGCTAAGCACAAATATCCAAAAGAATGATGATGCTTCGCAAACCATAACATCTCTTTGACACAACCCTTTCCTTATAGATGGTGTTAACATAATGACTATGCCCTGAGGGATTCTTTGAAGATGAATACGAAAACTGGGACATTGGGAATACTTTGATATAGAATGAACCTCAAGTAGAATGTCGACAAGCTCAAATATGATAAGATATAAACCCTAATCCTTAGCTTCATCACATAAAACCTTGCAACTTGATATTGAGAAGAAAAGAATAGCCTCGTAGCTTGATGATGATAAAATCCATGAAATGGAAACCTAGCTTCAAACAAATGATCGATGGAGAAATCAATTAAAACAAGCTTCTTCGAAGATGAGAGTCTTAAAGTCATACAACAACCCTAATTCCACAATACCATTGATCTCACGCAAAATTATGTTATTAAAGAATGTATGCAATGTTAAATGTCCTAATGAAAGTTATATACACGAGAGGAATGCGAGACGCGTAAGCCAGTTAAAGCGATAAGGGTAGGACAAATTTGAGGTATTACAGATAGATATGCTCTTACACACACTCACATATCAAAATGCAGATCTACATCCACTCAGGATCCCATGGGTAACGATTCTGCTATGGCCTATTGTGACTTTGAAAATCTAATCTACCAAGCCGAAGACGAAGGTGAGAAAGATTGTGAAGTGCCAGGGGAACTAGCTAGGTTGCTACAACCGGAAGAAAGGGCCATACAACCCCACGAAGAACAGGTTGACACAGTTAACTTAGGTACCAAAGTGGACAAGAAAGAAGTCAAGCTAGGAGCCAATCTGGAACCTAGTGTCAAGAAGCACTTAACTCAGTTACTACATGACTATGTTGAGGTCTTTTCCTGGTCGTACGAAGACATTCCAGGACTTGACGCTGATATCGTGGTCCATCGTCTACCGACAAAAGAAGACTGCCCTCCGGTAAAACAAAAAGTATGTCGCATGCGGCCAGACATGTCAGAGAAGATCAAGACTGAAGTCATGAAACAATTCAACGTCGGATTCTTAATCGTCACTTCCTATCCACAATGGGTCGCCAATGTTGTTCCAGTGCCTAAAAAGGACGGAAAAGTATGCATGTGTGTGGATTACCGGGATTTGAATAGGGCAAGCTCTAAGGATGATTTCCCACTTCCCCATATCGATATTCTGGTTGATAATACCGCACAACATAAGGTGTTCTCATTTATGGATGGTTTCTCAGGCCACAATCAAATAAAAATGGCACCCGAGGACATGGAGAAAACAACCTTCGTCACACAGTGGGGCACTTTCTGTTATAAGGTTATGCCATTCGGGTTGAAGAACGTTGGGGTAACTTATCAGCGCGCCATGGTAGCTCTATTTCATGACATGATCCATCACGAAATAGAGGTCTATGTGGATGACATGATAGCCAGATCTCGAACTGAAGAGGAACATCTTGACCATTTGAAGAAATTGTTTGAAAGGCTAAAGAAATACAAGATAAGGTTGAACTCGAATAAATGCACATTTGGGGTGAGGTACAGTAAACTTCTAGGCTTCATCGTCAGTGGTAAAGGTATCGAAGTGGACCCTGCCAAGGTAAAAGCCATACAAGAAATGCCTGCTCCTCACACCGAGAAGGAAGTCAGAGGATTCTTAGGACGGCTAAACTACATTGCCAGATTCATTTCTCACTTAACCGTTACTTGTGAACCAATATTCAAATTACTGAAGAAAGATCAAGTAGTCAGATGGAATGATGAATGCCAAGCTGCCTTCGACAAGATCAAAGAGTACCTACAAGAGCCTCTTGTTTTGATGCCTCTAGTCGAGGAAAGACCTTTAATCATGTATCTAACTGTCTTGGAAAATTCAATAGGGTGTGTGTTGGGGTAGCATGACGAGTATGGCCGAAAAGAGCATGTTATTTATTACCTGAGAAAAAAGTTTACCGACTGTGAAACAAGATATTCACTGCTCGAGAAAACTTGTTGCGCTCTGGCATGGGCTGCTCGCCGGCTAAGATAGTATATGCTGACCCATACTACCTTATTGATATCCAAGATGGATCCAATTAAATACATATTCGAGAAGTCTGCCCTCTCTGGGAGAATAGCGAGATGACAGATGATTCTGATTGAATACGACATTCAGTACACGACCCAAAAAGCAATAAAGGGCAGTGTGCTAGCCGATCACCTTACTCATCAGGATGTTGATGACTACCAGTCCATGAAATTTGAATTCCTAGATGAAGACATCATGATGGTAAACAACTGTGAAGAATTTAGACCATATGACGGACCTGAACAAGGATCCCAATGGACCTTGGTTTTTGACAGAGCCTCCAACGAACTCGGAAATGGCATAGGTGTTGTAATCATATCCCCTGAAGGATGTCACACTCCCTTCACTGTAAGACTTTGTTTCAACTGTAACAATAACTTGGCAGAATATGAAGCGTATATTTTTGGTCTCAAGGCTTCCATAGATTTGGGAATCAAGTCCTTAAGTGTATTTGGAGATTCAGCCTTAGTCATCAGTCAGATCAAAGGAGAATGGGACACGAAGCACCCTAACCTCATCTCCTACAAAGAAGATGTGTTGACATTAATCCCACATTTTGAGGAAATTACCTTTGAGCATTTTCCACAAGAGGAAAATCAACTAGAAGATGCGCTAGCCACCATGTCATCCATGTTTAAACTCAAGTGGGGTAACGAGGCTCCCTAGATCACCATTGAGCGGATGGGTGAACCAGCTTACTATCACGAGATTGATACTGAAGAAGTAGTGGACCAGCCTTGGTTCCATGAAGTTAAGAGGTATCTCGAGGCCCAAGAGTATCCGGAGGGAGCTTCAGTCAATAATAAGAAGTTCTTGAGAGGATTCTCTGCTAAGTTCTTCCTTAGTAATGGCATTCTCTACAAGCGCAAGCACGATTCTGTTTTGCTTCGTTGCATAGACAAAGTTGAGGCAGAAAAGATCATGTTTGATCTACATGAAGGCACTTTTGGCACTCATTCTAGTGGGCACACGATGGCTAAAATGATCCTACGGGCGGGGTACTACTGGTCTACCATGGAAACAGATTGCTATCAGCATTCTCAAACCCGTCACAAGTGTCAGATCTATGATGACAAAGTACATGTGCCTCTAGTTCCTCTAAACATCCTGACTGCTCTCTGGCCATTCGTGATGTGGGGCATCGATATGATTGGAGAAGTCAAACCTACAGCTTCTAATGGGCACTGCTTCAGCTTGGTGGCCATTGACTACTTCACGAAATGGGTTGAGGCAGCTTCTTTCGCTTCTGTTACCAAGAATGTTGTGGCCCATTTCATCAAACAGAATCTCATTTGTCGGTATGATATCCCAGAGAGAATCATCACAGACAATGGTATGAATCTCAACAATACTATGATCACCGCACTATGCGTGCAATTCAAGATCCAGCACCATAATTCTTCTCGTTACAGGCCAAAGATGAATGGTGTTGTCGAAGCCGCAAATAAGAACATCAAGAAGATCATATAAAAAATGACAGTAACCTACAAAGACTGGCATGATATGTTACTATTTGCTCTCCACGGTTACCGTACAACGGCGCGCACATCAACAGGGGCAACTCCCTTCTCCTTGGTATACGGCGTGGAAGTTGTTCTACCAATTGAAGTTCAAATACCTTCTCTGAGAATCATAAAGGATGCAGGGTTTAATGAAGATGATTGGATCCAAACTCGACTTGACCAGTTGAACCTAATTGATGAGAACAGGCTTACGGCTGTCTGTCACGGCCAGATGTACCAAAAACGTATGATCAAAGCTTTTAACAAAAAGGCCAGACGTCAGATATATCAGGTTAGTGACTTGGTAATCAAGCTGTGATACGGTGGCAGAACCGACTGTTATATTGGTTTGCATTTTGTATTTGCATATGTCGCGGTAAGCAAGAGTCGCCACCGACTTTTATTTCATCCAACTAAGAAAAAGGAAAAAGAACAGAAAAACCTTTTTTCGAGATATTTCTGAGTACGGGGGGGGGGGGGGGGGGGGGGGGGGGAGGGTAGATTATAGAAAGGAAAGGTGTTAGCACCCTTTCTATCCGTGGTTTTCCACGGGCTCTTAGGTACTTGCTCATTTTTAAATCGCTTGTGTGCTTATTTTGTAAAGGCTTTACTTCTTGATGACTCTTGTATCAGTCCTCAAGAGTGTGACGAAGTTTGTTTTGGAAAGTGTTTGTGTGAAAAGTTTCATTTGAGCAAGTACCTAGGAACTAATCTACCTAGTCGGAAAAAAAGTCTGTTCGTTTTCTTTTAGACAGTGCTATCCTATTATTAAGGAATAGGTAGCACCGTCGTTGGAGTTTTAAAGGGACGTTCGAACGGACGAAATGGTCTCTGAAGGCAACAAGTAAAGATACCTTAGCTTTTCGAAGGGACTATCGTCATAAGATCAATTCATAGGCAACTCGAGGGACAAGAAGGGACTATGATCTTTATGACGACTTTGAATCGTGGGTCATTGCTAAGGTATCCCTACATTCGATGGATACGACCATTATTTCCGAGGCAACCGAGTGGAGTAAACCATATGAGTGAACATGTGCAGCAGTGTGCTTTTTTCAGTTATATTTATCTTGCAGTTTAGTGATCTACGATTTATTCATTAATCATACACGCCTAGGTTACTAACAATTATATACAAGCATACAAAATATAAAAGCGAGAAAGTAAAGGTCATACGCTATTACAAGGCTTCGGGGTAGATACATAAAGAATTGACTGAAAGCAAAATGCGGAAATACAACCCTAATTAAGCTATTATAAACCGGGCACAGTTACATCAATAAAGAAAATAATCGTACGGCAAAATAATAACGCGCGAGAATTAAAGCTGGAAAAAAGTTCAAAACCCTAAAAAACTAATTTGCTCATTAAAAATATTTTTTGGATTTTTTTATGAAAAAAGATTTGAATTTAACCTAACTTTTCTAATTAATTTTAATTAATGAAAAGTAAATTAAAGTTGATGAAATTAATTTATTTACAAAAATTAATTTATAAAAAAAAGGAAACTGAGTTCTACTTTTGTGGTTTTGATTTTATGATTTTATGAAGAAAAAAATTGATCAAAAAAATAATTAAACTAAATAATGAATAAACAAAATTAATTAAAAATAATGAAGAGGTTAGAAAAATGGGCCTGAGGGGGTGTGAAACCCAAACTAGAATGGTGTTTGTTGAATTTGCCTAGGCTCATATCTGGTTAGCCCATTACAAGTGTTGGATCTGGCGTTATTGGACTGGGGACGTCCACCATGGGGCTGCATCCAAGAGTATTAGATCTGAGTGATGCATGATCTGATGATGATGGTGTGAAGTTATATGGTGCATTTCTATAGCCTGCAAGCGCCGGATCCACAAGAATTCATTTGGAAAATAGAAAAACGTTGGACCTGGGATTCAAACCCAGGTCCTCTCTTTACCAATGCGCATCAACACCAACTGAGCTGCCAAGTCATTCATACATATAACAATAATATATATATATATATATATATATATATATATATATATATATATATATATAAAAGAAAGCCAGTATAAATGAAAATGTGCGCAGTTTCAAATGAGCCGACCAGGTTGTGTCACGCCTTCGTCTTCCTCAGCTGGTTGTCGTTTTAGCCTAGGGACTTTTACCTACGGTCTCATGCCTATAACCACAACCCTGCGTTATTCAAAAATCTAGCACAAGCAATTTAAATTTCATTGGAGACCATGAATCAACTGGGCTTGAAGCCCTGAACCTCATAGTGTCCATGCCTAGCCCTAATTTTGCCTGTAGAAGGAAGCCCTAAAACAAACTCAGAAACCCTAAGAATGGAAAACCGTGATTCCTGCACTTAAAACTCAATTAAATGATTCAGTAAGCATCGAGAATTTGTAATAAACAAGAATGTATGATTGAATTCCATAAAAAAAGCATGTATGCAAATAATAAAAAATAAAAAATAGTTGGATAACAAGGTTGTGGATTTTACGATTCAAGGTGTTTTAGTGCGTGCAAAAGGTGCATTTAGCTTCAGGAGATTGCCAGGAACGTGTTGCAACCCTTAAATCTCCTTGAGGATGGTTGTAGTATGGAATTTGATCTGAGATTTTTTTGACAAAAGTGCACTATGTTCTTGGCCGTTTCACACTATTTTTCCCCTCCTCGTGCCTTTCATTTGTTGTGTATATGTACTAGATTGTATTAGGTTAACAAAAAACATGCATATCTTTGCCAATTATCAAGATTTGATTTGATTCCATCTTTGCATTATTTCTTTCTATATCAAGCCAAATCATACCATTTTCATCCCAATAACCCTTGGCACGATTTGATTTGGTTTGACAACATATTTGCATTATAATTCCATTCAAAATCAGATCAAAAACAAATCTTTCATATTTTATATCATTTATTTGATTTAATTTGACTTTTAAATGATAAAAAATCAAAATAAATTAAATAAATAAAGTTAATAATATGTGGTAGAGTGTTTGGGTCGCGGACATTGTTAGAGGCATAATGCAAGCATAAAAAGTTAGGCCCATTTGGCAAAAAAATGCAATTTTGGGCATATTTGACTTTTGGCGATTTTCCAAAAATGGTCAACTTTGACAATGCATAACTCTTCCAATTTTGACCCTAAAGAGGTGTTATTGGACTTTTTAGAAATCTTAGGATGTGCCCTAAACAACCCTTTTGGTCTCATCTCAATTGGGTCTTCCATGTTCATGTAAGAAGCTTTGACCCAAAAGGTGTTTTTGTTGACTTTTCAAAAGGACCTATAATGTAGAAATTCATATCTTTTTATGGGTGCATTTCTTGAACTCGAGGGATGAAGATGAGTTGTAGGGAATTGAATCCTCTTCAAAATGAGCCTTGGATGAGAAATTTCTGATGAAGTATGAGAAAGTTATGCTTGGTCAAAGTTTGGTTGACTTTTCCTAAGAAACCCTAATTTTGCAACTTTTGAGTTTTGATGAATTATGAGCCTTTCTTGAGGAATCATGATCAAACTTTGATCAAATTATGGATATAACTTCAAAATGTTGATGTTGACCAAAAATCTTGAAGTTTGACTGCATGTGGACCACAGTTGACTTTTGACCCAGTACAGTCGATTTTCAAGCATCTGAGCAGTTGACTGAGCAAACTTCTTGTGCAAGGCTTGAAATTTGACATGGAGGGTCTTGAGAACAAATTAGAACCATGGAGAGCATATGAGGTCTTTGGAGTTTACCCATCTTGATTAAAATGGAAACCCTAATTAGAGGTTCATTGTTTTAGGAGGGAGTTTGTCTGGTTAACTCTTGGGCATCCTTGAGCAAGTTAAGTATCTCAATGCACATATATTGAGTAAAGTGAGAGGGAAAATTTTGGGGTACAACAGCTGCCCCTGTTCAATCTTCTTAAACCTGCAAATGTAGATTGGTCGGTCTGCCTTTCGTGGTCTGAAGGTAGAAGAGGATTGAACACTAAAGTGCCCAGAAATTTGCACTCGCATGAAGTAATACTTGATTGGTGATATCGAAAATGGGCTTACAGATGCCATTTGGAAGTTGTTAGAGAATCTTCGGAGATGGGCTTAACGATGCCATCCAGAAAATATATCGGTTGCATGAAAGATTCCTTTGCGAGAATTCCTGTACCCTGTCGTTGAGGAGGACTTTACTGGAGAATGTTGATTCACGTCTTGGGAAATAGAGGCTAGGAGCTTTTTTTGTCCATTACTCTACTGGGGTTAACTTCTGATTGAGGAAGTGGAAGTGAACTGCATATCTGGTCAGGGTCCAGGCTGCACAACGACTTACCAGGGAAAGGTGAAATCGACCGTAATTGGTCGGGTCCAGGCCTTACCGTGTTGTAAAATGTTGTCTGGAGATAAGAGGGAAAGAACCAAGATAGTAGGGTTGCTTAGAAAGGAGAGCCTGGATAGTAGGGCTATGAGAAGGAACCTGGGTCGTAGGGTTACTTCGAAATGAGATCCTAGATAGTGGGGCTACGGGAAGGAACCTGGATAGTAGGGTTACTTCGAAACGAGAGCCTGGATAGTAGGGCTATGAGAAGGAACCTGGGTCATAGGGTTACTTCGAAATGAGAGCCTGGATAGTGGGGCTACAGGAAGGAACCTGGATAGTAGGGTTACTTCGAAACGAGAGCCTGGATAGTAGGGCTATAAGAAGGAACCTGGGTTGTAGGGTTACTTTGAAATGAGAGCCTGGATAGTTGGGCTACGGGAAGGAACCTGGATAGTAGGGTTACTTCGAAACGAGAGCTTGGATAGTAGGACTATAAGAAGGAACCTGGATCATAGGGTTACTTCGAAATGAGAGCCTGGATAGTGGGGCTACGGGAAGGAACCTGGATAGTAGGGTTACTTCGAAACGAGAGCCTGGATAGTAGGGCTATAAGAAGGAACCTGGGTCGTAGGGTTACTTCGGAATGAGAGCCTGGATAGTGGGGCTACGGGAAGGAACCTGGATAGTATGGTTACTTCGAAATGAGAGCCTGGATAGTAGGGCGATAGGAAGAAACCTGGATAGTAGGGTTACTTCAAGGTGAAAGCCTGGATGGTAGGGCTTATGGGAAGAAACCTGGATAGTAGGGTTACTTCAAGGTGAAAGCCTGGATGGTAGGGCTTATGGGAAGAAACCTGGATAGTAGGGTTACTTCAAAACGAGAGCCTAGATAGTAGGGCTTATGGGAAGAAACCTGGATAGTAGGGTTACTTCAAGGTGAAAGCCTGGATGGTAGGGATCATGGGAAGAAACCTGGATAGTAGGGTTACTTCAAGACGAGAGCCTGGATAGTAGGGCTATGAGAAGTAACATGGGTCTTAGGGTTACTTCGGGATGAAAGCCTGGATAGTAGGGCTTATGAGAAGAAACCTGGGTCGTAGGGTTACTTTAAAATGAGAGTGTAGATTAGTTGACCTGTTTGGTTTAGGGAACTGAGTTTCCACTAGTCGTCTGCAGACGTGACCCGTATAACTGCTAGATTTGTTGAAGCTAATCGTCTTTCCTGAAAAGATAACAGGGTTAATTATGTGCGATGCATGAAATGCATGGTGAGGTGATGTTCTCAAAATAAATGAGATAATGCTGTATATGATATGTATGCGCTTGTCATGATGTATGTACATGAAATTCTATCGGAGTATGTCTGGGTTTGGGAAAATAAATCTCTGACTGCTGCTGGAGATTTATGAATATTCTGTCAGGAAGAGATTCTGCTTAATAATAAACTCTGCGAGGAACAAACTTAGAAAGTGAATTTCTGTAACTGAAGTAGTGAGCTCTGTCGGGGATTGAGCCTCTGCATCCAGAGAAATAAACTCTGCTTGGGGGATGAAATTTACTGACCCGTCTGCAATTTTGAAATTCGGCTGGGGGATATAGCTGCCAGGTCTCTGAATGACCCTGGCTGGGGAGGTTACGTCCTGTTTCGGGAAAGCCGACATCAATGCTTTTGAATACTTTTACTCCATGGGGAGTTTATGTTCTAATGATTATGCTCCAAAGTTGACTCTATCCTGGAACCTGCAGGGCAGAGTAACTGTCGGGTTTGGCACTTCTTGTTTTTTCCCCTGTTTCTAGAATTACGAGTAATTGTCTTAGTTTCTCATGTAAATATTTATGAGCAGCAATCATATTCAAATGCATATATCAAAAATAAATCATTAGACATTCTTGTAAAACAAAACAGAAAAAGAAAAACAACTCGAAGTTTCTTGTGAAAATGATTTTGTATTGATTTTTAAAGTTTGCCTGCAATAGGCGTTTTCGTACAAGGAGGCTGACGCTCTAGTAAGAGAACGCCGCCAAAAAAATAGAAACTATACAATTTGTGTAAAAGAAAACAGCTACGTGCAACAACCCCATTGAGTTCCAACTCTGCTATTGCCCCTATGTCTTCGAGTGTCTCATCACTTTGCTGTTTGTCTGAAGTTGATTAGGTTGGTTGGCGTCGTCCGAGCTTGATAGTCGATACTGAAGTCTGGTCACAAGATGATCCAATGAGACATAGTGGTATGCTTTATATCCCTAATTTTTGCTTGGACTGCCCTTTCGGGTTTTCAGTCTACCGGGATACCCTTTTTTACCCAAGCCGCCTTTTTAGGTTTTCGACTTGCTGGGTGTACAGTTTTTTTATATATTTTCATCCCTTATTTTTGCCCGAACCCTTTTGGTTTGCCGGGAAGCCCTTATTTTTGCCTAGGCCAGTCAACCTAGCGGGTCTTTTGATTAGGCATAGTATCTTTTCACTATGTCTGCATTGACAGGGTGAGGAAGGTCGTCACCGTCCATGGTGGTTAGAATCATAGCTCCACCCGAGAAAATGTTCTTAACCACAAATGGCCCTTCGTATGTGGGGGTCCACTTGCCCCTGGGATCACCTTGCGGCAGTATGATACGCTTGATCACTAGATCCCCAACTTGATATTCTTGACGTCTAACTTTCTTGTTTAAAGTCTTGATCATTCGCTTTTGATACGTCTGACCATGACAGATAGCAGTAAGTCTCTTCTCATTGATTAGATTTAGCTAATCAAGCCGAGTTTGGATCCAGTCGTCTTTGTTCAAACCTGCGTCCTTCATAATCCTGAGAGAAGGTATCTGGACTTCGATGGGTAGGACTGCCTCCATGCCATATACCAGATAATAGGGTGTTGCCCCTGTCGACGTCCGTGCTGAGGTACAGTACCCATGAAGAGCAAATGGTAACATTTCATGCCAGTCTTTGTATGTCAATGTCATCTTCTATACAATCTTCTTGATGTTTTTGTTAGCCGCTTCAATAGCGCCATTCATCTTTGGTCGGTAGGGAGAAGAATTATGATGCTATATCTTGAACTGTTTACAGAGATCAGTAATCATCGTGTTGTTGAGGTTCGTACCATTGTCAGTAATAATTCTCTTTGGCACACCATATCGACAGATCAGATCATGTCAGATAAATCGTGCCACAAAGTTCTTGGTTACAGTAGCAAAAGAGCCCGCCTCAACCCACTTCGTGAAGTAATCAATGGCCACTAGAATGAAGCGATGTCCATTGGAAGCAGTGGGCCTGATTTCCCCGATCATGTCGATGCCCCACATTGCAAAGAGCCACGGAGTTGTCAAGACGTTTAAGGGAACCAGAGGCACATGCACCTTATCAGCATAGATTTGGCACTTATGACAAGTTTGAGAGTGCTGATAACAATCGGCTTCCATAGTGGACCAGTAATATTCTGCCCGTAGGATCTTCTTAGCCATGGTATGTCCACCAGAATGGGTTCCGAAGGTACCTTCATGTAGATCTGTCATGATCCTCTCTACTTCGCTCTTGTCTACACATTGTAGTAATGTAGAGTCATGATTGCGCTTGTAGAGGATTCCATTACTAAGGAAGAATTTCGCAGCGAACCTTCTCAGAAACTTCTTATCATTGACAGATGCCCCTTCAGGATAATCTCGAGTCTCGAGATACCTCTTGACTTCGTGGAACCAGGGTTTGTCTGCCACCTCTTCTGTATCAATTTCACAGCAGTGTGCTGGTTCATCCAACCTCTTAATGGTGATTTGGGGATCTTCATTGTCCCACCTAACTTTGAACATAGAAGACATGGTAGCTAGCGTGTCCGCTAACTGATTCTCCTCTCGCGGGAAATGTTCAAAAGTTACTTCCTCAAAGTGTGGGAGCAATGTCAGTACGAGCTCTTTGTATGGGATGAGATCCGGATGCTTCGTATCCCATTCGCATTTGATATGACTTATTACCAAGGCTGGATCCTAGAAAACGTCCAAGAACTTGATCCTGAGGTCGATAGCGGCCTTGAGACCCATGATACAAGCTTCATACTCCGTCATGTTGTTGGCGCAGTTGAAACATAGTCGGGAAGTGAAAGGAGTATGACAACCCTTAGGAGATATGATTACCGCGCCAATGCCATTACCGAGTGCGTTAGAAGCTCCATCAAAAACCATGGTCCATCGGGATCCCTCTTCGGGTCCTTCATCCGGTCCCGGTTCTTCATAGTCAGTCACCAGCACAATATTCTCATTCGAGAACTCAAAATTCATGGACTGGTAGTCATCGACGGCCTGATGGGCCAAATGATCAGCCAATACACTCCCCTTGATTGCTTTCTGGGTTGTATATTGTTTATCGTACTCAGTTAAGATCATCTGCCATCTTGCTTTTCTTCCTGAGAGAGCGGGTTTATCGAAGATGTATTTGATTGGATCCATCTTAGATATCAACAAAGTAGTGTGGGTCAGCATATACTATCTTAGTCGGCGAGCAGCCCATGCTAAAGCGCAGCAAGTTTTCTCGAGCAATGAGTATCGTATCTCACAGTCGGTAAACTTTTTGCTATGGTAGTATATTGCATGCTCTTTTCGACCAAACTCGTCATGCTGCCCAACACACACTCTATTGAATTGTCTAGCACTGTTAAGTATAATATCAAAGGTCTTCCTTCAACCAAAGGCATCAGAATCAGAGGTTCTTGTAGGTATTATTTGATTCTTTCGAAAGCGGTCTAGAATTCATCATTCCACTTTACCACCTGGTCTTTCTTTAGAAGCTTGAAGATGGGCTCACAAGTAGCAGTCAGTTGTGAAATGAACCTGGCGATATAATTCAAGCGTCCCAAGAAACCTCTAACTTCCTTCTCTGTACGGGGAGCCGGCATCTCTTGTATGGCTTTTACCTTTGCAGGATCTACTTGAATGCCTTTGTTGCTGACAATGAAACCCAGAAGCTTACCAGACCTTACCCTGAAGGTGCACTTGTTTGGATTCAACCTCAGCTTGTATATCTTCAATCTGTCAAACAACTTTTATAGATGATCAAGGTGCTCTTCCTTAGTTTGAGACTTGTCTATCATGTCATCAACATAAACTTTAATCTCATGGTGAATCATATCATGGAACAAAGCGACCATGGCGCGCTGATAAGTTGCCCTAACATTCTTCAACCCAAAAGGCATCACCTTGTAGCAGAAGGTGCCCCACTGTGTGAGAAACATTGTCTTCTCCGTGTCTTCAGGAGCCATATTGATATGGTTGTAGCCAGAGAAACCATCCGTGAAGGAGAAGATTTTGTGTTGCACGGTGTTGTCAACTAGAACATCAATGTGAGGAAGTGGAAAGTCATCTTTGGGGCTTTCCCTATTCAGATCTCTGTAATCCACACACATTCATACCTTACCGTCCTTCTTAGGTACCGGAACGACATTAGAAACCCACTGTGGGTAAGAAGTGACAGCTAAGAATCATGCGTTGAACTGCTTCATGACCTCTGCCTTGATCTTCTCTGACATTTCAGGGCGCATACGGCGGACCTTCTATTTAACCGGGGGACAGTCTTCTTTGGTCGGAAGACGATGAACCACAATATCAATGTCTAAGCCTGGAATGTCTTCATATGACTAGGCAAAGATCTTAACGTAGTCGTGCAGCATTTGTATCAACCGCTGTTTGATCTTAACTTCCAAATTTGCACCAATCTTGACTTCTTTTCTATCTGTTTCTGTGCCTAGGTTTATCGTCTCAATCGGCTCTTCATGAGGCTGTATAGCCCTTTATTCCTGCTGTAATAGTATAGCAAGTTCTCCAGGCACCTCACAATCATCCTCACCTTCGTCTTTGGCTTGGTTGATCAGATTTTCGAAGTCATAACTGGCAGTAGAAGAGCTGTTATCAATGGGATCCAGAGTGGATATGGATCTGCAGTATGAGATGTGAGTGTGTGTAGGAGCATAGCTGTTTTGATAAAGTGAAAACAGAAAAGAAAAATAGAGAGCGTAAAATTTGTATGCAAGGAACGTCCAATGCTTTATTAATGATATATAAAATGAAAAATAAGAGCCCTCGCAAGCAAAGCCAATGTGCCTCGGGAAAGGCGCAAGGTCGTATAGTTTTAAATTGTTTATTACAAATCTCAAAACAGGTAAGATAAATTACTGCAGAATAAAATAAACTGGTATAAAGTCCCTAGCCATCCAGTTACTCGGTCCACCGTTGGTAGTTGGGTACATCCAGCTGTCAATGTTTGAGTCTTCCTCGCTGTCTTCAATAGCATTAATTCCCTGATTGCTGATGCGTAGGGGAGGTCCTCCAGCCCGAGCTCGTCGAACAACCCTTTGAGCTCCTGAAGTAAAGCCCAAACCACACTTGTCAGTTTTATGAGTAAAATCAGGGAGTTGTCCCCAGTTGGTACACCCACCTTTTTCAACCACTGCTCTGGCGTCTTTGAGGGAAGCCGTCTTCAAAGGAGGTTTGTTGGTAGTAGTTTCAGCCGATGCCAAGATCTGGGGAACCTCTTCAAAGTTCTGGCAAGGAGTCTCTATGAATTCCCCATCCATCTCTACATACCTGAAGGAATTGAGGTGGCTCACCATATACTCCTCCTCACCACGCACAGTGACAATCTTCCCTTTTACTGGATACTTCAGCATTTGGTGCAGTGTAGAAGTAACTGCTCCAGCTTCATGGATCCAAGGATGACCCAACAAACAAGAGTACGACGGCTGGATGTCCATTACATAGAAAGTGGACTCAAAGGTCTGGGAACCTACTTTGACGGGGATGTCCACTTCTCCATGCACCATTCTCTTCGATCCATTGAAAGCCCTCACCATAATGTTACTAGGCTTTAAAGTCAAGCCCTCACAGTCCAACTGATCCAATGCCTTCTTAGGCAGAACATTCAGCAAAGACCCAGTATCTACCAGCACATGAGCCATAGTGGTGCCCCTGCATTCAAGCGAGACATGCAGAGCATCATTATGCTTCCTTCCCTTCAGTGTCAAGTATGCATCTGAAAAACCCAGCCCATTGTCAGCAGTCAGTCTAGCCACACAATCTTTGAATTGATCAGCTGAGGTCTCCTGCGGCACATGCGCAGTCTTGAGGAATGCAATCAAAGCCTTCGCATGGGCTTCGGAACACAACAGCATAGACAACATGGATATCTTTGAGGGGGTCTGCCCCAACTGCTCGACCACATTGTAGTCGCTCTTTTTGATTATTTTTAGTATTTCCTCTATCTCTTGCTTAGAGGCTTCCACGACAATTTTTCTAGGTGCCTCCGTCCGGGCAGGCTCACCTATAAATTCTTTGCTGCGGGTACCAGATGATTCTCCGGCAGGGGTAATAATTGGAGTAAGAACAGGAGCAGTGGTTGATTTACCAGTAGGAACAACAGACAGAATGACAATAGGCCTGTTGACAGTCTTCGGGGAAATCTTGGGAGAGAAAAACCTTCCACTTCGGGTAACCTTGCTGGTCCCGACAATGTTACTAATATCAGGATCAACCTCTTCATTTTTCAGATCTTGTTTGATGCCATGATAGTACACATCAGCACCATAATGTTATGGGACAACTTTGTCCAAGGCATACGGGACAGGACCAGGAATAGTGATTATTAGCGGAACAATTCTTGGAACAGATGTAATCCTAACAGGTCTTCTCGAGGAGACCTTGGAAGGGTTGGTGGAAATGGTTATAATAGCAACGTCTTCAGATGGAACAACATGAAACAAAATTTTCTCGAACAAAATTTCTTTACTGTCCATCAGGCACTGAACACCTGACTTCAGCAAAAGGCAACCAGAAGGCAGAGATGAACACATGTGGCAACCTTCACCATAACCCGGAAATAAAACAGCCAACAACAAATTCTTCTTCACAGTAATGAGAGGAGTAGAAACTTCATCCACCAAGGTCACAAACAAGTCGGTATCTACAACATTAACTCCACGATTGTGCTTAGGCATGGGAGTAGTTATGACATTGGGCTTTTCCAGAGCATCAAACTCAATTTCCTTGGCTTCGATCAGATCTTGTACCTTATTTCTTAGAGCCCAACAGTCATTGGTATCGTGGCCAGGACTCCCAGAATTATAGGCACACCGAGCATTTAGATTATATCGGGGAGATGTGGTGTTCGGATTCTTGGGAGTCTCTTTCAGTGTGGTCTTTTAGTGTCATGTTGATTCGGGTAAACTGTCATTGTGGTCTTTCCACCCTTTATTGATTGTTGTGTTATGGATCAGCCGCAGGCCTAAGTATCATTACGATACTTACTGTCTGAAGATGTCCAGCCCTGCTTTGGCCCCTCGGGCTATAAATGGCACTGGCTTCCTTCTTACCAGCAAAAAGCTTCTTTACCGAACTCGAAGAGGCATCCTTCTATATCTTGTCGCTCCGAATCCCAGCTTCTACTCTCTCTCCAGTCAGAATCAGCTCGATGAAACCAGCTGATGAGATGCCGATCAAATGATTAAAGAATGGGCCAGATAGCGTCCCCAGAAACATATCAACCAACTCCCTATCAGACAACGGGGGCTGGAATCTTCCAGTCAAGTCTCTCCACTTCTGTGCATAGTCCTTAAAGCCTTCACTTGCACCCATGGACATACTCTAGAGTTGAGTACGAGTAGGAGCAAGGTCGGCGTTGTATTGGTACTGCTTATTAAAAGCAGCAGCTAGATCTTCCCAATTTCGGACATTGGCTCTCTCTAGTTGGTAGAACCATTCAAGCTGAGTCCCTGATAGACTATCTTGAAAGAAGTGAACCCAAAAATTTCTATCAGCGGTGTGGGGCTGAATCTTTCTGACCTAAGAGCGGAGATGGAGTTTTGGGCAGGACACCCCATCATACTTTGCAAAAATTGGAGCCTTGAACTTCTGCGGGATGACCACTCCCGACACCAATCCCAATTCTTCGAAATCAAAACCAGGTATCCTCTGGACTTCCATAGCACTCAAAATATCTTCAAAATGCTTGTATCTATCCTCAGTGGGAGGATATTGTTCATCATTATAGTCGGTATTATTGTCAGAAACTTCAGGACTGTGGTCCTTCTCCATTGTCTCTTCTTCTTGATTCTCCCCTTCTTTGGATGAAGAGGTCTGATCGACTTGTTGCTTCAACGGCTCTCTAAACCTTCTGCCCATATTTAGAATACCAGCAACCTTCTTCTTTTTCTTTTTCTCTTTCAGGATAAGGACTTTCAGATCCTCCTGCCCATTTGCCAGATTTATGAACATCTGCTAGAACTGGGCGTTTTGTGCCTGAAGATCCTTGATGCTTTGTTCGGAAGACATTTCTGCTGAAATAAATAGCGAAGAAGATGAGAAACCTGTAATGGTACTTGTACATGCAATGCTATGAATGGGATGTGTATGCAATGATTTCAAGGACTTTGGGAAATTTAAATTTGCAAACTAAAATGAAACAAAGATTTTATTAGTTGAATTCAAAGTTCAAATGCCTTTTAGACGTTACAATTAAAAACGATTCTAAAACTAAAAAAAATAAAAAATCCCATGGATGCTTCCTCTTCGTGCCGAGATATACATTAAGTCCTCTTTCCTCATGGAGCTGCTTTGTGAGATCTAAAACCTTCCTCTCCTGGGTATAAAACTGATCCCTGTAAGTATCCTGCTCTTTCTTCAACTGAATCCAAGACCTCTGTAATTCTCCAAGATCAGTGGGCATATCAGGATAGAGAACCGTGTAAGGAATACCCCCTTCAGTAGTGGGTTCCATAATCACTGGTAAAACGGCCATATAGGGCATCATAAGTTTCTGGGCGCGATCTCGTATCCATTGGAGATAAGGTTCCATAGGAATGGACGCTTTTGGCCCCAAAGCCTTGGCGCCAGATCTGTTTACCATGCTCCAAGCTCGTATGAACCTCTGGTGATACCCTTGAACATCATCCTCATAGTTAAATACAATTCCCTCGATAAATAACTCATGGGGACCATCTCTTCGAGCGTAACCAAATTGTCGCAGAGCTAAACAAGGATTGTAGGTTATACCCCCTCTAATGCCAAGTAATGGAACATTAGGGTACTCCCCACAGCGGTCAATAATAGCAGTGTCTCCCATAGCTCAGGAACACTAGAGAATATCCGTGTAAGTGAGTGACATTATCCTTTGTGACCAACCCAAACCTTCTTCATTCTTTAGTATGGACTTAGGGAAGTGAGAAATAAACCACCTCAACAGTAATGGCATGCGGCATATAAGAACCCCTCTTCTCTTCATGGTACGAGTATGGAGAGCGTGCAAAATATCTCCGAGCAAGGTAGGCACGGGGTTGCGAGAGAGGAAGATCTTGATAGGATTCACATCTATAAATAAGTCTGGATTAGGGATTAATACTGACCCATAGATTAGAAGGGCCAAGACCTCCTCAAAAGCCCGAAAATCCATATCATCCCAAAACAGCTGGGCCTTGTCTATCAGGAACTTGGATAGAAAACCCTTGACTCCGCCTCTTGTTTCCCAATTGGATACCACATCGGCCCGTTTCAGATGCAAGGTTGAGGCAATGACTTCTGGCTTAGGAACTTCTTCTAGACACGTGAAAGGCAACTGTTCAAGAATGGGTATATCCAATAGCTGAGAGAATTCTTCCATGGTAGGCACCAACTGATAATCTGGGAAGGTGAAGCAGTGTTTCTTGGGATCAAAGAACTGAAAGAGTACACTCATCATCTTTTCATCAAAGTTTGCAGTAACCAGGTTGAGAAGTCGACCATGTCTCTTAGTGAACGCAAAAGTTTCAGGGACTTTTGATGCTAGCTCCTTGAGTTGGGAAGGTATTTTCACAAAGCTGATTCGAATAGTGTTTCTACGAGCAGAAGCCATAATCTGCAAAACAGAACAAAGATAAATTCCCTTGGTCCTTGAAATGGTTAGTGTAATAAGAATGGATGATATGTTATGATGCATGATGTCATGTTCAAACAGGATAAATCACATATAAGAAAAATACACAATAGACCTTAGGTTCAAAGGCTTGTGTGAGGTTAAAGGTAAGTACCTCTTGAAGTTTAGTTGGTTTCAAACCTGTCTTAGAAAATTAACCGGGTTCTAAAGATTCTCAATATCACTGATCATCCTTTATCGGGCATTGTTTTAGCTCAAGCAATCTTTTCTTGCGGCCGAAATATCCCGAAAGTCTGATCTCAATGAGTGTAGCATCAAGTATCAACCAATCCTCAGCTTTATACCGAGGCCAGATATCTCGCTACTTTCTAATGGCCAAGTTTATTTAACTAAGGTTCTAAGGTCCGTTAGTGCTTTATGACACCATGTTGCAGCCCCGTATTCTCCTCGTTTCCACACGAAGGATACCGATACCAACCAAAGTGTCACACCAATACAGCCATCACTTAAAACATATCGGTCTACGTCGTACAATCTCCACGATCTACTGTTGTTTACCTAAAAAGTGCCCCAGATCCGGGTGTAGGATCTTTAACAATACCCAAGAAAAACCCTTCATGAATAAAGCATACAAAACAAACAAGAAAGCAATTAAAAAAATGACCTAAATCCTAAGGTATACCCCACTTATTCATTCCCCGGCAGAGTCTCCAGTTCTGTGATACGGTGGCAGAACCGACTGTTATACTGATTTGCATTTTGTATTCGTAAATGTCGCGGTAAGCAAGAGTTGCCACCGACTTTTATTTCATCCAACTAAGGAAAAGGAAAAAGAACAGAAAAACCTTTTTTCGAGATATTTCTGAGTACGGGGGGTAGATTATAGAAAGGGAAGGTGTTAGCATCCTTTCTATCCGTGGTTTTCCACGGGCTCTTAGGTACTTTCTCATTTATAAATCGCTTACGTGTGCTTGTTTTGAAAAGGGTTTACTTTGTGATGACTCTTGTATCAGTCCTCAAGAGTGTGACGAAGTTTGTTTTGAAAATTGTTTTGAAAAGTGTTTGTATGAAAAGTTTTATTTGAGCAAGTACCTAGGAACTAATCTACCTACTCGAAAAAAAGTCTGTTCGTTTTCTTTTAGACAGTGATGTCCTATTATTAAGGAATAGGTAGCACCGTTGTTGGTGTTTTAAAGGGATGTTCGAAGGGACGAGATGGTCTCTGAAGGCAACAAGTAGAGATACCTTAGCTTTTTGAAGGGACTATCATCATAAGATCAATTCATAGGCAACTCGAGGGACAAGTAGGGACTATGATCTTTATGACGACTTTGAATCGTGGGTCATTGTTAAGGTATCCCTACATTCGAGGGACATGACCATTATTTCCGAGGCAACCGAGTGGAGTAAACCCTAGGAGTGAACATGTGCAACAATGTGCTTTTTTCAGTTATATTTATTTTGCAGTTTAGTGATCTACGATTGATTCATTAATCATACACGCCTAGGTTGCTAACAATTATATACAAGCATACAAAATATAAAATTGAGAAAGTAAAGGTCCTACGCTAATACAAGGCTTCAGGGTAGATACATAAAGAATTGACTGAAAGCAAAATGCGAAAATACAACCCTAATTAAGCTATTACAAACCGGGCACAATTACATCAATAAAGAAAATAATCGTACGACAAAATAATAACGAGCGAGAATTAAAGCTGAAAAAAAGTTCAAAATCGTAAAAAACTAATTTGCTCAATAAAAATATTTTTTGGATTTTTTTATGAAAAAAGATTTGAATTTAACCTAACTTTTCTAATTAATTTTAATTAATGAAAAGTAAATTAAAGTTGATGAAATTAATTTATTTACAAAAATTAATTTATAAAAAAAAATGAAACTAAGTTCTACTTTTGTGGTTTTGATTTTATGATTTCATGAAGAAAAATTGATTAAAAAAAATAATTAAACTAAATAATGAATAAACAAAATTAATTAAAAAGAATGAAGAGGTTAGAAAAATGGGCCTGAGGGGGTGTGAAACCCAAACTAGAGTGGTGTTTATTGAATTTGCCAAGGCCCAGATCTGGTTGGCCCATTGCAAATGCTGGATCTGGCGTTATTGGACTGGGGACGTCCACCATGGGGTTGCATCCAGGAGCATTAGATCTGAGTGATGCATGACCTGATGATGATGGTGTGAAGTTATATGGTGCACTTCTAAAGCCTGCAAGCGCTGGGTCCACAAGAATTCGTTTGGAAAATAGAAAAATGTTGGACCTGGGATTCGAACCCTGCAACGCGCATCATTCATACATATAACAATAATAATATATTATATATAAAAGAAAGCCAGTATAAATGAAAACGCGCGTAGTTTCAAATGAGCCAACCAGGTTGTGCCACGCCTTCATCTTCCTCAGCTGGTTGTCGTTTTAGCCTAGGGACTTTTACCTACGGTCTCATGCCTGTAACTACAATCCCGCGTTATTCAAAAATCTAGCACAAGCAATATAAATTTCATTGAAGACCATGAATCAACTGGGGTTGAAGCCATGGACCTCATAGTGTCCATGCCTAGCACTAATTTTTCCTGTAGAAGGAAGCCCTAAAACGAACTCATAAACCCTAAGAATGGTAAACCGTTATTCCTGCACTTAAAACTCAATTAAACTATTCAGCAAGCATCGAGACTTTGTAATAAACAAGAATGTATGATTGAATTCCATCAAAAAAGCATGTATGCACGTAATCAAAAATAAAATATAGTTGGATAACAGGGTTGTGGATTTTACGATTCAAGGTGTTTTAGTGTGTGCAAAAGGTGCATTTAGCTTCAGGAGATTGCCAGGAACGTGTTGCAACCCTTAAATCTCCTTGAGGATGGTTGTAGTATGGAATTTAATCTGAGATTTTTTTGACAAAAGTGCACTATGTTCTTGGCCGTTTCACACGATTTTCCCCCTCCTTGTGCCTTGCATTTGTTGTGTATATGTACTAGACTGTATTAGTAAAACAAAAAACATGCATATCTTTGCCAATTATCAAGATTTGATTTGATTCCATCTTTGCATTATTTCTTTCTATATCAAGCCAAATCATACCATTTTCATCCCAATCACCCTTGGCACGATTTGATTTGGTTTGACAACATATTTGCATTATAATTCCATTCAAAATCAGATCAAAAACAAATCTTCCATATTTTATATCATTTATTTGATTTAATTTGACTTTTAAATGATAAAAAATCAAAATAAATTAAATAAATAAAGTCAATAATATGTGGTAGAGTGTTTGGGTCGTGGACATTGTTAGAGGCATAATGCAAGCGTAAAAAGTTAGGCCCATTTGACAAAAAATGCAATTTTGGGCATATTTGACTTTTGGCAATTTTCCAAAAATGGTCAACTTTGACAATGCATAACTCTTCCAATTTTGACCCTAAAGAGGTATTCTTAGACTTTTTAGAAAGCTTAGGATGTCTCCTAAACAACCCTTTTGGTCTCATCTCAATTGGGTCTTCCATGTTCATGTACGAAGCTTTGACCCAAAAGGTGTTTTTGTTGACTTTTCAAAAGGACCTATAATGTAGAAATTCATATCTTTTTGTGGATGCATTTCTTGAACTTGAGGGATGAAGATGAGTTGTAGGAAATTGGATTCCCATAAAAATGAGCCTTGGATGAGAAATTTCTTATGAAGTATGAGAAAATTATGCTTGGTCAAAGTTTGGTTGACTTTTCTTGAGAAACCCTAATTTAGCAACTTTTGAGTTTTGATGAATTAGGAGCCTTTCTTGAGGAATCATAATCAACCTTTGATCAAATGATGGATATCACTTCAAAATGTTGATGTTTACCAAAAATATTGAAGTTTGACTGCATGTGGACCACAATTGACTTTTGACCTAATACAATCGATTTTCAAGCATTTGAGCAGTTGACTGAGCAAACTTCTTGTGCAAGGATTGAAATTTGACATGGAGGGTCTTGAGAACATATTAGGACCTTGGAGAGCATATGAGGTCTTTGGAGTTCACCCATCTTCATGAAAATGGAAACCCTAATTGGAGGTTCATTATTTTAGGAGGGAGTTTGTGTGGTCAACTCTTGGGCATCCTTGAGCAAGTTGAGTATCTCAATGCACATATATTGAGTAAAGTGAGAGGGAAAATTTTGGGGTACAACACAAGCGTATCATATTGCCATAAGGTGATCCCAGGGGAAAATGGACTCTTACATACGAAGGACCATTTGTGATCAAAAGCATATTCTCCGGTGGAGCAATGATTTTAACCACTATGGATGGCGACGACCTTCCACACCCTGTGAATACGGACATAGTATACTACGCATAAGAGACCCGCTAGGTTGACACACCTAGAAAAAACAAGGGCATCCTGGCAAACCACAAAGTTTCGGGCAAAATTAGGGATAAAATACAAAAAAAAATGTGCACCTGGCAAGCTGAAAACTCGAAAGGGTGTCTTGGGCAAAAAAGGGTATCCCGGTGGACTGAAAACACGAAAGGGCGGTCCAGGAAAAGTTAGGAAATTAAAGTGTATGACTATGTCCTGTTGGATCACCTTACAGACAACCTTTAGCATCGACTGACAAGCTCGAACGGGTCTAATCAATCCAATCAACTTCGGACAAGGAAACAAGTGGACAAGACGCTCAGAGACACGAAGGTTATAGCAGAATGGGAACCCCATGGAATTATTTCACATAGTTATCTTTTCTTTGTATCAATTCTCACTTTCTACGACGACATTCTCTTACTAGAATGATCGTCTCATTGTACAAAAATACTTATTCAAGTTATTACAAAGATATCCCTTTGAAAGTGCAAAACTATTTATTTTTCTTTATTTCTGTGTTTTGTTTACAAAAACGTCCAATGATTTATTTTTAAACATATGCATTTGAACATAACTACTATTTACAAATGAGCAAAAAATGAACAAAAATAGAAAGACAATCACTAATGGCTTTAAAAAATAGGATAATATCTTTAGACTATTCCATAAAATCCCCCGCAGGTACCTTTTCCAACAAGAACGGAAATCAGGGCATCTCGCTGTAGGATCGCCATCATATATCTAGTACACATCCTAATGGTATTAAGTGCTCTCACATCCCCAATGGAACAAACTTCCGGTTACCGCTCCTAAGATTCCTCAGTGAAAGTCGCCTGGTTTCTCAAGATTCCCCAGCAGGATTTCGCGAGGTCTACAAGCAATACACGACATTTCCCTTACACAACCGAGTTTATTTCTCTAACAATTGGAAACTCATCGGCACTTCAAAACATGAAGACTTGCACTCCTCATTCTCAGCAATGCTCAGGGATTTATTTTCCCCGACTCCAACAATGCTGCGGCATAACAATTAACTTATCCATACATTGCATCCATACATCATAGCATTGACAACACAAATGCATACGACACAATCTCATTTATTTTGAGAACATCATTGCACCATGCATTTCATACATTATGACATTGCATGCAACTAACTTTTCATTTTTTTAGGAAAGATCAATCAACAGAGAATTATCGTCAAAATTTTCAACAAGTCAATTACAGATCAATTCCCAAGAAAGGACTGGTCAACCCTCTACATAACAAATATTTCTTTCAGACCCCTGCCGGTTCAGTTTAAATCTCTCAACAATTTATTTTGATTCTTCCCTGTAGACGTCTTCTCTGGTTCAGATAAATCACTCAAAGATTTACTCTTATTCTTTCCAGTTAAAGAATATTCAAGATCTCTTTTGGTTCAGTTTAAACCCCTCAACGGTTTATCCTGATACTTTCCAAAGGAACACTTCGGGTTCAGATAAATCTCTCAACGATTTATTTTTATTCTTTCCCGCAGACGCTTTCTCTAGTTCAGATAAATCACTCAAAGATTTACTCTGATTCTTTCCAGTTAAAGAATATTCAAGATCTCTTTTGGTTCAATTTAAACCCCTCAACGGTTTATCCTGATAATTTCCAAAGGAACACTTCAGGTTCAGATAAATCTCTCAACGACTTATTCTGATTCTTTCTCACAGACAGTTTCTCTGGTTCAGATAAGTCGCTCCAAGATTTATTCAGATTCTTCTCTAGACCACTGCTGGTTCAGATAAATCTCTCAACGATTTATTCAAATTCTTTCCCACAGACAGTTTCTCTAGTTCAGATAAGTCGCTCCAAGACTTATTTTGATTCTTCTCCAGACCACTGCTGGTTCAGATAAATCTCTCAACGATTTATTCTGATTCTTTCTCGCAAACAGTTTCTTTGGTTCAGATAAGTCGCTCCAAGATTTATTTTGATTCTTCTCCAGACCACTGTTGGTTCAGTTTAAATATCTCAACGATTTATCCTGATTCTTTCCCGCAGACAGTTTCTCTGGTTCAGATAAGTCACTCCAAGATTTATTCTGATTATTCTCCAGACCGCTGCTGGTTCAGTTTAAATCTCTTAATGGTTTATCCTGATTCTTTCTCGCAGACAGTTTCTCTGGTTCAGATAAGTCGTTCCAAGGTTTATTCTGATTCTTTTCCAGTGGAAGTCAAGTTTAGACTTAATCTAGTTTCCATCAACAATCACCTTCGAATGGCATCTTTAAGCTCATTCCTTACGCAATCAACCACCACATCATCGAGTACAAATTTTCGGGCACTTTAGTGTTCCATCATCTTCCACCTTCAAGTCACGAATGGCGGATTCACCAATCTAACTCTTCAAGCGTAAGAAGATTGAACAGGGGCAGCTGTTGTACCCCAAAATTTTCCCTCTCATTTCTCAAAGGATCATCCTGGACCCACAGGTTTGCTTCCATCCAATTTCAAGCCTTGAATTACAAATTTTCCAAGAAAGTCATTCACAAGGACAAAATGGTCATTTGCACACTGAAAAGTCAAACTTTGACTTTTAGATCAAAATCAAGTTTCAAGAATCATGTTCCATCAAGGCATGAAATTGGTTCATCAAAAATCAGAAGTCAAAAACTACTTTGAAAAATCAGATTTCTAAATATTTAGAAAATTTTCTAAGTGTTAAGAGAATATGATACTTCAGAACTTCTGGGTCAGCCTTCACGCAAGTGCAACAAGAATTTGCAAACATAGTTCAGAACATGACTCATCAATCAGAATGTATGGAAATTATGTCCTTCAATCAGAACGTGACCCTTCAGCATATGGAGGCTATGTTCTGTGTTTCAATCAGAGCCTCACCCTTCGAATCTCACTCTGGTCTTCTGCCATCAGAACATCACCAAATCCCAAAACTTCGTTTGAGCAACCTACTGCACTGTTATAGCACAGTCCTTCCACCAGCTGCCACAACACTCCAAGGTGCTGCTGATCCAGTCCACGCCTGCATTTTTCTCAAACCCCATAATTGCACCAAATTAGCATACGAAAACTATGTTTAAAAAGAAATGGAACAATATGCCAAAAAGGAAAATCCCATTTGTTTTCCCCCCAAAACCACAACAAACCCGTCTATAAAAAAGTTGCTCCATCACACGTTCAAGGGGATGGCTTTTGAGGAGAGAGAGAATTGTCAAAAGAGAGAGAAGAAAACTGTGAAACCTTCGTAAAAATCCAGAATTCCCAAACAGAAAACCAAACCTTTGTTCTTTCCTTTGAATCAAAGAACTTAACATTTTTTCTTCTGTTGTTCCTACTGACTCCAGAACATCTGAAGGCAGCAGTTCAAGTTCCAAGCACACACTCCAAATTCAAGGTAAGTCTTTCTGACTTTGCATCTTTTCATTCACAACATCATTAAATATATAAATATCATAGTATTGATGTTGTCCATATCATTTCATAAGTAGGAAAAAAAACTGTGGATCAGAACTTCTTGATTAAGGCTAGGATCAGAATTAGGATCATAACTTCTATAAATTGTTGTGCTTTTATCCTTCTGATTTGCTGTTGTTAAGAACTGAATAAATTGCTGATGTGCTGATTAATATGAGGAAAGATTTGAAATGCAACACAAAAACATCTGAGTTCTCCTCACTGTTTTAACATACAAAACTTCTATGATTTTCTCACTGTTTAAACACACTGAACTTATGATGTTCACTCGCTATTAACACACACTGAACTTTTGATGTTCACTCATTGTCTTAGCACATACTGAACTTCTGAGTTCTCTTCACTGTTTTAATAGACAGAACTTCTAAGACTTTCTCACTGTCCTAACACTCATAAGTTCAGCACATAGCAACCTATAACTTCTGTGTTTTCCCTCTAACGTTTCTTGTAGGACCTCAGAGTGTATCAATCCAGAACTTCTGGCGCTTCTTTCTGAACCACAGCGCGCCCGGCATCAGAACTTCTGATCCCCTTTGTTTTGCTTTCAGCAGCATGCTAATTCTATATCTCATTATTTCCTTTTTTTTATCATTTTCAATATTAATACCCTTTTTATTAATATAAAAAAGACATAAAAATATTTTCTTTTTATTAATTAATTAATTTCTTTTTCTTAATTCATTAAAACAAAAAACCATTTTCTAAAAAAATCCTTTTTCTTTCTTACATTGTACATTTCAATATGGTTGTAATAGTTAATTAGGATTTAAATTCTTGCAACTCCCCATTGGTAAATTTGTACCCCCATCCCTACATGATGTAATAGCGTAGGACTTTACATTTCCGTAATTTATCGCTTCCAAATATAAATGCTAGTAATTAGGGTGTTTATGGAAAGATATGAAATCAACAAATAAATAACCCTAAATCAAGACTAAATGCATGTAAATAAAACAAACTTGCATACTAGTACCCTTAGGGTAATCCCACTTTGTTGCCTTTCAGAAAAATAGCCATGTCCCTCAAATATGGGTGTTTTAGCAAAGACCCTCGATAACAGATCGTAGTCCCTCGATGACCCTCAATGTTGCCTTCGATAAACGATCTAGTCCCTAAATGACATTGCTAAAACATCCCATAGGTTGCCTTCTATGACTATACAAACGTCCCACGCCCGTCTATTCACATCCAACGATGGGGCTTCTTACCAAATCAATGGTAAGATAGCAACATCTAAAGGAGGAGGAAAAGAACATCTAAAACCTTTCGAGTAGGTAGATTTACTCCTAGCTGCTCGCTTGCTCACGACCAAACATTTTACACCAACACTTTCATATTAAAACCTTTTCAAAGACAAAAGCTTTTTGTATACGTTTTTATAGAGACGAGAACCATTACAAAAACATATTTTCAAGAATACTTTCAAAGCTCACACCACAAGCACACATTCAAACAAAAGCAAGTGATCTAGCAAGCAACTAAGAGCCCATGGAAAACAATGGATGAAAAGGGTTCTAACACCTTCCCTTTTCATAATCTACCCCCCGAACTCAAGAAAACATCTCAAAGGTCTTTCCTGTTCTTTTCAGTCTTTCCTTTTGGATAAAAGAAAAGTCGGCGGCGACTCTTACTAGCCGCAACATTTGCGATCAAACGCAAAACAACTAAGTCAGTTCTCCCACCGTGTTACACTATCCAACTATTCAATATGGGTTGATGTTTGGATTTGTTTCAAGACCCAATTTTTGTGCAAGATACATTAGAGAGGACCAGGTTCATGCAAAGACCAAAATGGAAAAGAGAATCACCCAAAATGGCATGTTTTCTTCACAAATATGACAAAAACTCAAAATTTGATTATGACTTCAATTCAGGAGTTAAAGGCCATATTCTTTATTAACTCCACCTCCTCTATATAAGGACCATTTCTGCAAGCAAATCAGGCACAAATACTGCATCAGAAAACCACACGAAAATTGCAAAAATTCATAAGGTTGTCAAAACTCAAATAGCAAGTTCCAGCCACCCTCAATTCATTCCAAAGGTTCCATCACCACCCTGAGGATCCTAGGAGTGCATACCACCCCTCCTTGATGCGTAAAGCATCCTAAAACAAGCAGACCTCGTTGCTCTGTTAGGGTAAGATTCCCACGCTCTAATCTTGCAGTTCATGCAATTTAAATAGATTTGATGCATATATCGACGTTAGTATTGTTGTTTGGGTTGGTTTTAACGTATTACATGTAAGGTTTAAGGAAGGAATCAAGAACCACCATTGTTAGGGCAGTCTGTGCCGTTTTGATCGTATCTCCCTGTGCAAGCACTTTCAGTCTAAACCAATGCCATGGTTAGATTTGCAGCATACGATTTAGGGGGAGGGGGAGGCTTGATCTGTGGTTTCGAATCTCTCTATTTTGCAGGTTAGGTTTTACTGGCCGAAGAAGAAGGTGGTTAACCACCGTAGATTGTGATTTGACCTCTCTTGAACTGGCGTGGCAAAATAACTTTCCATGATTCGTCCGTTCAAATATAAGCAGGCCAGCACACACATTTGATATTTAAACATATTTATGTTTGACTTTCATTTACATATTTATTATTGTGTTACAATTAACAAATGAACAAGAAGCTCAGATGGTAAAGAGGAAGGGTGCAAAAGGGGAAGGACTTGAGTTCGATACCCAGGTCGTGTATTTTGTTTTTCTAACAAACTTGTTGCAGATCCAGTGTGTTGCGTTTCAAACACTTCCCATGCGCCTTCAAGCTTCAGCCAGTAGATCATAAGGAGACCAGATCCAATGCCCCCGGAGTGCCTCTTCATGATGGACCCTCAAGGGTCAACAACAGAGGATCCAGCGCAGCCTGGGCTTCCCCCTGACTTGGGCCTAACAAAATCCAATTCTAACCCCCCATTGTTGTTCCATATCAGGCCAGAGTGCATTGTCTCTTTATTTATTTGTTTTAATTGTTTATTTCTTTTAATCATTTTTTTAATAACAATAGAAAAAATCATAAAAAAATATAGTTTTAGGTTTTTTTTTAATTAAATTAATTTTGTCAATTAATTAATAATTATTTTAAACATTTAATTTAATATTAATAGAACTTAGGATTTAATTCATTTAATTTCTTTTATTCATAACAAAAATACAATAAAACTTAGAATTAATTTCTTTTTAAATTTCAATTTTCTTTAATAATTAATATTTTTTCTTTAGATCTAGATTATTTAATTAATTATCAATTAAACATTTTCTTACATAAAACAAAAACAAACAAAAAGATTTTCCTTTTTAAGGTTTAGACATTTCTTCTATTTCGCACGCGTTTGATATTTCTACTTTATTTTCATATTAATGTACTTGCTTATGGGATGTAATAGAATTAAACTAAGACTTTTACATTTACTGCTTTTATTTCCCCCATTTTGGACATGTAATTAATCCCCCTCCCCGAAGCCTTGTAATAGCTAGGTTTTATCTTTCCGCATTTTAAATTTCTGTAAACCATTAACTGTCTAGATGCATGACTAATAGGATTGTATGGCAAGAGTTTAATAAAACAAAACACTAGCAAACCTAACATAAGATAAAAATAACTGAATACAACACACTCTCACATATACACCTCTTGGGTATCCCACTTCGGTTGCCTTCGGAAAAATAGTCACATCTCTTGAAACGTAAGAGATTTTAGTGACTACCCTCCGGTTTAAAGATCATAAGTCCCTCGATGACTCTCTCGATGTTACCTTGGTATGATCTTAAAGCCCTAGGGTAGTTATTAAAGTTTCCTGCACAGTTGCCTTTGTGACTGTATAAACGTCCCTTCGAATGTCCCTCAAACATCCAACAATTAGGGATACCTACTCGCTAATAGTAGGATATCACTGTCTAAAGGAAAAGAGGAAAAGAACGACCTTTTAAGTAAAGTAGATAGTTGTTAGATGCATGCTCAAACAATTTTTACACTTACACAAAACTTCTTTCAAAAACATTTTCAAACACTTTGTATACGTTCTCTACCATTCTGAGAAACATTACAAAGTTCGTCGCACTAAGGCACTTTCAAAAATACTTTTCAAAACACACAAAGCACAAGGTATTTAAAAATGAGCTAAGCATATAAGAGCCCGTAGATAACTACGGATGGAAAGGGTGCTAACACCTTCCCTTTCCATAATCTACCCCTTACTCAAATAATATCGAAAGATCTTTTTCTGTTCTTTTCACCCTTTCCTTTGTTGGATAAAAGAAAAGTCGATGACGACTCTTGCTTACCATAATATTTGCGAACACAAACGTAAAACCAGTATAACAGTCAGTTCTGCCACCGTATCACAGAACTGGCGACTCTGCTGGGGAGTACTAAAAAAAGTGGGGTTACCTTAGAGTTAGATCATTTTAAATTTTGCTTTACATTGTGTGTTTTGTATGCTTTACTTTTGAAGGCTTGTTTGGATTGTTACTAAAGATCCTACACCCGGATCTGGGGCACCTTATTAGGTAAGTAGCAATAGATCGTGGAGACTATGTGGGGTATACCGACATGGTTGAAGTGATGGCTACATTAGTGTGACATATTTGTTGGTACCCGGTAGCCCTTTAGTTTAGTCAAGGAGAGTACGGGGCCGCTGTGTGGTGTCATGAAGCACTAACTGACCTTAGAACCTTTAATTGAACAATTTGGCCATTAGGAAGTAGTGAGATATCCAGTTTGGTGCAGTCTGAAGTTGGTTTATACTCGATACTACACTCATTGAGATCAGACTTTCGGGATATTTTGGTCGCCAATAAAGAGGCTTGTGCTGAAACAATGCCCGATGAAGAAAGATCAGTGATATTGAGATTTCCTAGAACCCAATTACTTTCTAGGACAGGTTGAACCAACTAAAATTCAAGAGGGTACTTGCCTATAAACCCCTTGCAAGCTTAAACCTAAGCTCTTGTGTGTTTTGCTTGTGTGTGGTTAAATTGTTCAAACATAATATCATGCATCATAACATCCATGCTCATTTCACTAACCATTTCAAGGATCTCTAGGGCATATGATGTAGGTTATGATGAACCAGACGTCTAGCAAGGGGCGAGGGGATTTATTTTCCTCTAGTCAATGTCGTCAAAACACCAAAGTACGACAACTTGAGTCAGAGGTTATAACCCACTCGACATGGCGAGCTTGATTCTCGTAGAAGGACATTCAACGAGATGAAGTTCTTCAATCAAAGCTACAGTAGGATTCTAACATTTTCTTATGTTTACCCCACGAGATCCTTGAAAATATTGCATGCATGTCATTACATAACAGGTCTTCCAGTACAAGTTTCTCATTTTCTCGTTGTTTATTTCAGCAAGGAAAATGGCTCTCGAACAGAACAACATAGATCTCCAAACTCAAGATGCTCAGTTCAAGGAATTGTGCCTGAATCTATCCAAGGGGCAAGAAGAATTGAAAACACTCGTCGCTAGGAATATGGCCGAGAAAGATCCTGAATATAACAAGGATGATCAATTGGAACAACTGCAAGCTGAGATGGAAAGGATGAGAATCCAGATGAGTAGTCAGATGGCTCTTATCCAAGATTTAGATTGGGGACAAGAAGATTTGAGAATTCTCATAAACAAGTTTCATCAAGACATATACGACCGTCTAGGGAAAACTGCTAGAATTTGGGGCCTAATCAATGATCAACCTCTCTTGGAAGATAGGGAATTGGGTAACATGTTCATGTGGGAGCATGTTTAAAATAAACTCAAGAGCGGTGAAATTTAAGGGATTGCATCTTCAAGTACTAAGAAGAGACCATACCATGGGAGGAAGAATTCCAATACCATGTACAACCAGAAGGGCCGCAATAAGAGTAATCTCAACCAATTTGTGGGGGTAGTGCGGATCTCTAATCCATCACTGATATAGAAACAATGACAAGGCATCAACATAAGCAGGACACTCCCAAAAGGCAATTCACCAAAATTAACATGTCCTTGGCTCAAGTATTACAACACATGTTGAAGATGGAGTTGATTACGTTGAGGGATCCTCCTCGGAATTCCAATACCTCCTATCCTAGCTATCATTCTAATGCAATGTGTACATACCATTCCAATAGTCTTGGACATGATACGAATAGCTGTTGGGCATTGAAAAATAAGATTCAAGACTTGATCGACAAAGGGGTGCTGTAGTTCACACAAGATTGTCAGACTGAATTCTTCTGCCATCCCCTAAAGGCACACCATCTGAAGTGACAAGTTCAGATAAAGAGGCTTTTTTTGTTCATTAGAATTTTCAAGTTGTAATTTTCTTTTGATTGTTTAAACACTTATTTCATGTCAAACTTTGTTATTCCATTAATGCATTGCATGTGTTTGTCTTGAATTAATCCATTCGTTTTCACTATGCTTAAGCTATACTTTCATTTCCTTTTTATGATATTCAACTCTCGATTGAAAGTTGTAAACCTTTAGAGGGAGGATGGCGAAAAAGATACCCCAATCTCTACAGTATGCTTTTGAACAGACATTGTTGATAATGTACATGCGTTGTTTCAAATTCTAAACAGTGGAGTTATAAGGAAGATAATCCCTAGTCAACCCCTTTGAGCCTAAGAAGTAGGAGTTTTCTTTTTCACACAAATTGAAACCTTTAATGATAACCTGGGGCAGGGTAGTTTCTTAGTTAATTCAATGGTGTATTCAATCACAAGCTTTCCCTTCGTACATGACGAGTAGTGTCAGAGGTATCCTTCCAAAACAAAAGATGGTGATGGTTCCAAAAAATCATTAAAGCAGGAAGTCATTACCTCTCAAAAGAAAAGCCCGCTAAGTCAAAACTTATGAAGAAGACTTAAAAAAAACAGGCGCACCCGCTGGCTGTGATCATAAAAGAAACTGTTCAGGCAAAAGGTATGGATAATAAAATAAATAAAAAGAGGTCGCTATGAATCCTCAACAAAAAAAATATTACAAAAAAAATGATGACTTCCTTCTCGAATAAACTTTCAGTATCCGAACCATCACCGGAATATCAGCGAAAAGATTCCAGACTCAATTGGGATCTAAACACACAATTAACTGAGTATAGGGCCGAAGAACATCACGAAAAACGGGTGGGTACAAATAAATTTAGAGCCTTTATCCTTTGTTTCTTAAACCGTGAACCAGGCCACTTACAATCCTTAAAAGTCCTAACTGAAGTACGGGTTAGTTCGAAACCATAATGTTACAAAAAGGTATCCTGACTCCTATAGGGCTTGCTATAAATCCAGAGTTGATATCACATTCTTGCAAATTTTGTTTTACTAAAAAATGTATTTTCAAAAACTTCAAGACAGACATAAGCTTTGCATTTTTAATACCACTGTTTTCATATGACTAATCGTTCGGCAACAGAGAAATTCGCACGACGAATATTCAATGAATGAAAATCCTCTCAATAAACTAAATCACCTCATATGGAAAGAAATTTCCAATAACATGCCTTTTATAATCAAGGGGCATGGCATGGTATCCAAATGATCTGGGGGCAGTCGATTCAAGATTCAAAGAATTTCTCAAAAGTGCCAAATAGCCAGGGACAGATCTCCATCTGAATCACTTGGGGCATTAGACATGAATTCCACCAAAGGGTCACATGCATATTTTATGGCAGTGCTACAACACTTACTACTATAGACAGTGACAATTATCCTCACCCTGTGAACACGGACATAGTCGGAAAATACTACGCATGAAAAAAGACCCGCTAGGTTGAATGGCCTAGGCAAAAATAAGGGCATCCCGACAAACCAAAAGAGTTCGGGAAAAAATTAGGGATATATAAATAAAATTGTACACCTGGCAAGTCAAAAACCTGAAAAGGCATCTTGGGCAAAAAAAGGGGTATCCCGGTGGATTGAAAATCTGAAAGGACAGTCTAGGAAAAAGTTAGGGATTAAAGCGTACGACTATGTCCTGTCATCTCGTCACATATATATCAGTAGAAGGCTTATCACCCTGATCAACATTTACTCAAGACTCTATGAGTTAGGATAACATTCAAGATATCCACAAAATCCCCATGGAGTAACCACCCCTAGGGGACTATCTTCGTAGAGTTCGTCATCAGTAAGGATACGTTTCCCAGTAGGTACAGAAACAGAGACGTCTTCCTGCAAGATCACTACCATATCTTCAACATACAACCTAATGATGACAGAGGTTTTGGATGGTCCATTGGAAGAAGAAGTCTACGTTACTCAACCACCAAGTTTCGACGTCAAATGGAAGGAGTCGAAAGTTTACAGATTAAGGAAGGCTCTCTATGGCTTGAAGCAAGCTCCTAGAGCTTGGAATAAAAGGATATATAGCTTCCTAATTGAAGTAGGTTTCATAAAGTGTGTCTCTGAACATGGAGTGTATGTAAATGATGTTGAAAGTGTCAATCGAATAATTTTATGTCTCTATGTTGATGACTTACTCATTACAGGAGCAGATGAAGCTGAGGTAGTGAAGGTAAAGTCGAAGTTAATGCAGGAATTTGAAATGTCTGATTTAGGGAATCTCTCCTATTTCCTGGGAATGGAATTCAAAGACATCGAAGAAGGAATTTTCTTGCATCAAATGAAGTATGCTCAAGATATACTAAAGAGGTTCAATATGAGCAACTGTAAGGCAGTTGTTACTCTATTAGAGACTGGAGCAAAGCTGAAAAAGGAATCGAATGATGAGTTTGTAAGTTTGACCCTTTACAAACAAATCATTGGATCATTGAGGTATCTTTACAATACTAGACCAGATATCTGCCAAAGTGTAGTATTGTTGAGCATATTTATGGAGAAGCCTCAAGAATGTCATCTCATCGCAGTAAAGAGGGTGTTGAGATACATAAAAGAAACTATTGATCATGGTGTGCTGTTACCAAAAAAATCGAAGAGCAGCACATATGTCGAAGTTCATGGATACACTGAATCAGACTTCAGTGGAGATCAAGACGAAAAGAAGAGTACTGTAGAATACATTTTCATGATCGAAGGAGCTCCAATCTCCTGGAGTTCGAGGAAGCAAAACATTGTGGCTTTTTCATCATGTAAAGTAGAATATGTGGCTGCATCATATGCTGCGTGCCAAGCAGCATGAATCGAAATGCTACTTGAAGAACTCAATAATGAAATCAAAGATGAAGTTGTTTATTGATAACAAGTCAGCTATAAACCTTGCGAATCACCCAGTGTGTCATGGTAGAAGTAAGCACATTGAAAAAATGTATCATTTTCTGAGGGATCGAGTCAACAAAGAGAAGCTTGAAATAAAATATCGCAAGACTGAAGTGCAACTAGCTGACATATTTACCAAACCTCTGAAGAAAGTGAGGTTCGAAGAGTTAAAGAAAGACATCAGGATGAGAAGTCTTGATAACATGAATTAGGGGGTGTGTTAGTTAGTTAATTCTTGTTATATAGTTATTTGGGCCTGAGCACTTTGCTTATATAAAGGGCTATTATGTTTGTAATGAAGTAGCTGCAATAATAATATATTCCGTTAGAAAGTTAGTTACACTTAACTAACTCATATTCTCTCTCTCTCTCTCTCTCTCTCTCTCTCTCTCTCTCTCTCTCTCTCTCTCTCTCTCTCTCTCTCTCTCTCTCTCTCTCTCTCTCTCTCTCTCTCTCTCTTCTTCTTCTTCTTCTTCTTTTTCTTCTTATTTTTTATAAAATCATCTTTCTTGAATCCTCTGTTCCAACAATTTTAAGTATATAAGTGGTGTGTTTCTCACAAAAATGCATAATTCTCAACTACAAAAGGTACCTAGTGCAACGGAACCCCTTTTCTCCCATCTTTTGATATTCTCTTTTTCTTGTAAAAACAAAAATTTCTACAAATTTGTATTGTGAGTTATTGTTTCTGTTTCAAGATTTTTTTGATTCACTGTTGGTCTTCTTCTTCAATAAAGGGACATTGTATTGCCATTTCTTCAGATGGCCATTGTTTTAAAATTGTCAGATTAGTAAAAGAAAAAAAAAGTAATTAATTAAAGTTTGAATGAAACAAGATTGATAAAATTAATAATATAAATTGTTAGAAAGAGGAATGGTTATATATATATATATATATATATATATATATATATATATATATATATATATATATATATATATATATATATATATATATATATATATATATATATATATATATATATATATATATATATATATATATATATATATATATATATTTTTTTTTTTTTTTTTTTGTGTAAAAGAATGTGAACTTTTAGTGTAAAAGTCACGTGTGAGAGAACTGTTTACAATTGTGTGTGAATGTGGGAAAATATGTGTTAATTATTAATAAATTATATAATTAATTAATTTGAAAGGAAAAAAGAGACCATAACGATTAAAGATGAAAAATAAAATACAAAAGCAAAGAAAATTGTGAATTTTGTGAATGAAAATTGTAAGACTTTTTAAATAAAAAAAAAGTGTATGGAGAGATTTGAGATTCGAAAAAAGGTTTTGAAAGCAAAAATAGGTAGTTTTTAGAACTATTTATAGTGTAGGAAAATCAAGTTAAATGATAAAAAATATAATAAAATTAAATTGATAAATCATAATTTTCTTGAAAGCATAATGATTAATCAGAAATTGAATATGATACAAGTTGATACAAATTGATATCTAAGAAATAACTAATCTGGAAAAAAAATATTTTTGATATTTATTATAATTTTTACATTTCTAAAATTAAATAAATAATTAATTAAAAAAAAAATCTCTAAAATAAGACGAAAATTAAAATAAAAACATTTAATTTAATTTTATAATTTTTAAATATAATTTAAAATAAAAATAAAGTTAATAACAAATAAAAGAAAAACTATTTAAAAATATAACAAGTGAGATTCAAAAGATAATGTTAACAATGTATTCTTAGAACATATGTTAAGAAATTTCAGAATAGAAAGTTTGTGTTGAAAAGAATAAATTAAATTAAATTATATATTTTTAATAAATACAGTGTATAATTTCCTAGAAAAATATTTTTATATTTATTTCTTAACATTTATTCTAAGGAGTCATGTTAAAGATTGGAAACCTAAATGTCCAGCCTTTATTCAATATTTATATTTATTATTATTAATGTTAATATTGCAATATTTTAAACCGTGTGTTATAATCGGTATAAAATATTAACGTATTGTATTCGATCAAACCAAATATCATTAGTTGCAATCATTTGATTATGAACTAAAAAGGTCCATTTCATAATTTTTAAACAAGATTTTAAAATTATTAGATTCATTTAAATTCCTGTATTATATTTGCAGCTTCATTTTCAACAATGCATAACAAACTGAAGAGGTAATTCCCTTTACACATGCACTTCAAACGTCACTCCCTAATGACATCACCAATCATAGAAACCACACTTCCTTTTCAATTGTGTATATAACAAACCCTTGAACTTGTCTCTTCCATTTGTAAAGATGAAGCAAGATATGGAGAAGAGAAAAGGAGAAAAAAGTGAACAAAGTAATGAAGAAAAATGGGTGTATGATGGTTCTTTTGATTATAAAGGAAGAGTTCCTCTCCGCGGTTCGACCGGTGCATGGAAGGCTTCTCTCATTGTCATCAGTAAGATATCATTAGTTTATTTCATCAACGGTTAAATTGTGTTCAAGCATGCATGTTGAATGAATAACAAGAAGAACCTTTTATTTGATTTTGAGCAGTGGTTGAAATTAGTGAAAGAATGAGTCACTATGGAATATCAATGAACCTTATAACTTACCTGACTGAAGTGATTCATGAAGACCTCAAAACAGCTGCTAAGAATGTAAACAACTGGTATGGAGTAACAACTCTAATGCCTCTAATAGGAGGATTTGTTGCTGATGCGTACACCGGTCGGTTTTATATGGTCCAATTGTCATCCCTAATATATATGATGGTAAATATTTTAAACTTTTTTAGCGTACTTTTTATATAGAAACTTATTACGTCCATTATCACCTCGTTTATCCTAACTTAGATAAAAAGCAGGCTGAACAAGGTGATACGCAAACACTGATATACATGTTTCCGTGAAAAATAAGCCTAATTTATAGTTGTGAAACTCAAATCAGGGGTTATGCTTGTTGACGATGTCTCAATACATCCCAAGTCTAAAGTCATGCAATACGGGGATATGTCATCGGCCGAGGAAAGTTCACGAGGTGGTTTTCTTTCTTGCCATTTACGCTAAATCCTTGGGAACTGGAGGATTTAGACCATGCTTACAAAGCTTTGGTGCTGATCAATTTGATGATGGTCATTTGGAAGAAATGAAGAAGAAACTGTCTTTCTTCAACTGGTGGAACTTTGGATTGTGCTTTGCAGTGCTGATTAGTTCTACAGTGATTGTTTATGTTCAAGACTTTGTCAACTGGGGAGTTTCAACTCTAATACTTACTAGCTTTATGGCTATTGCTGTCATAACTTTCTGGCTAGGTAAGCCATTTTACAGGTACCGAAAGACGGAAGGAAACCCTCTATTGCCAATTTTACAGGTCCTAGTTGCGGCCATAAGGAAAAGGGGTTTGTGCTGTCCTTCAAATCCAGATTTATTGTATCAAGTTCCAATTTCAGATCAATCTCAAGGAAGACTTCTGAGCCATACCAGAAGATTCAGGTATCAGTATCACATATTCACCTTACCTAACTGAGACGAATTGTTGAAATTACGAGTAAGAATAGGCCAGATTGTTCAAAAAGTACTTATGGCCTAGTCTATTTAAAGCTTAGCTTGGCCCGGCTCGAACTATTTATCAAAAATAAAACAGATCAAACCTTAAAATAAGCCCATGACAGTTAATAGGTTAGACTCGGGCCTTGCGAAGCTTGACTTAGATTATCCTATCGTATTACCACTACTTATCAAATATTAATTACTTGAAAAAATGAACAAATAGGTTTCTTGACAAGGCTGCAATAATCGAAGAGGAACATGTTGAGCAGGAAGTAAATCCATGGAGATTAGCAACATTGACAAGAGTGGAGGAGACAAAGCTTGTATTGAACATAGTTCCTATATGGATAACTTTGTTAGCATCTGGAGCATGTGGAGCACAAGGCACAACTTTCTTTGTCAGACAAGCGGCTGCAACAGATTTAAACATAGGCCACGGTTTCAAAATTCCGCCAGCTTCCCTAAATTCTGTTTCTGCCATTGGCACCTTAATTGGCGTCCCCATTTACGATAAGGTTTTTGTTCCAATTATGAGGAAAATCACCGGAAATGAAAGGGGCATCAGTATCCTTTGCAGGATAAACATCGGCTTGATACTGTCAGCTATGATAATGGTTCTTTCAGCCTTAGTAGAAGTTAAGAGACTTAGAATGCTTGATCATGAATTCTCGAGAACACGGGAAACAGAGCTAAACACTATGAGTGTGTACTGGTTGATACCACAAAACCTGATCGCTGGTGTTGGGGACGCGTTTTCTATGGTTGGTATGCAAGAGTATTTCTATGATGAAGTTCCTGACTCAATGAGAAGCTTGGGATTGGCATTGTATTTTAGTGTGTTTGGAATTGGAAGCTTCTTAAGCACTTTTTTAATCATTGTGGTGGACAATGTAACCGCGAAGAGTGGCAAAAAGTTGGATTGGGAAGGATATAAACTCGAGCCGTTTGGATAAGTTTTATTGGTTGTTGGCAGTTATAAGTTTTTTGAATGTGCTGGTCTTTCTCTTCATAGAAAAGAGGTACATTTATAAGAAAGTACAGATGAAAGCTATGGAAACTAATGGTTATAAGAGTGATGATGATGACAGTTTCATGGAGGATACTAAGGTCTAGTCCTATTTTATATATTCATGTGAATCAAACCTTTGATTCATAATGTATGTGTAATAATTTGATGTATAATATCTATAAGGATTTAATATACGCATACTATAACTGTAAATAAATTACAATGTTATTAAATGTTATATGTTATCGGATACGAAGGACGCACTCCAACACGGACACGGGGACACAAATGATATATAATGATCAAAAGGAAAGTCATCAAATAAGAAGAACATTCTCTTGAATTAAAACAAGGAAGGTATAATAGTAGTGAATTATATTATACTTATTGGATATAAACCTATCCAACGTCAAACTCTATAATACAAACTCCTTATAGAAGATGTTCTTATTACATTGGAACTGACCAGTCAAACGAATTATGGTCGAGAGTACAACGTAAGCCGTATTTATTAACCGCTGCATTAGCCGATCTAAAGCCTCCACCATAAGCTGGGGAAGAATCATTAGCAATCTGGTTCATGAAAAACTCACCCAATTTATTTTCGACTTTGGATTTCACACCTTTCTTTGACGAGTAGGAGGAGGAGGAGGAGGAGGAAGAAGCCGCTGATATCGATGGCATGGTTCTAGAACCTGACATAACTTCTGCGTCAAGCCACATGTAAGAAAGAACCTGACAAATACCCTCCTCTACTGCTGGATCAAGGTTACGGTAACCTGCTTAGTTTAAGATTAATGAGATGAAAATTAAGTTATGTAATACTAAGGAATTTGATGCCGAGAGAAAAATCGAAATGTATATAAAATATATAACCTTTAAGGCGTAACCAACCGTGCATCAACTCGTGCGCGAGGATAGCACCTGTGAGTAACCTGCATCCCATAAAAATATCAGACTTCTTGTTATAAAGTCTTAACATCGTGACAAGCATAAAGTAGCTACCTCGGAAGACCATAGAGAACAAGAATAGCTGTAACTTCACATTTTCGAATCAACTTTTGAGGTTGACCTCGCATCCCAATTAATCGATGGCCACCTATTTTTGACCATCTATGTACCTGAAAGAACAGAAAATCAGAAATACATGTAACTACATTTAAGCGCGTTTCAACATTCTCTAATCTGATAAAACAAAAGCAAAAGACTTTGAAAATCATACACTGGTGACAGTTTGCTCTTCTGAAAGGCATAAGCCTCTTGTTTCCGGAACATGATGGTAACCCTGGACGAAACTATCCAATTAGAAAGAGTAAGAGGAATTAGATTAATTTCAATGACTGAAAAACAAAGAATGGATGTTTCATTACATTCTTTTCTCCAACAATGGCTTCATTAAGTGCTTCTCTCCCAACTAGAAGCATCGGGATTTGTTGATCAATTCTCATATGCATTCCTTCATAATAGTCTCGAATAGCATGATAAAGAGGTTGACATTCACCGGTATCTGTTATAGCAGATTCCATGCACTCAAAGCACAGAATCCGTCCATCATCCAATCTAAAGTATCTCTCTCCACGAGACTTCAAGGAAAAGATCATTCAAAATTTACATATCAGAATAAGGGAGAATCATATATTTAGCAAAATCTCATCTCTTAGATCTTAAAAAAGAAATGATAAAATATATTAGTACCTCTAATCTTTCGCAGCTACAACAGCGAGCAGTATTGTCATATTCATGAGATGGACAGTACTTTTGGTTCCAATAAGGGTGACACCTATACTCAATCAAACCAGAACCATTTATAGGTATCTGCAAGTGAAATAAATTATCATGTGTTAAAGATTATAGGTCAATTGTAATAGACACGGCTGTTTTTGCAGTAACGGACCATTTTTTAAACCTTGTGACCCTAACTATTGAAGAAAACTAATAACAAAGTAGGACAGTATGAATAAGCAAAGGAAGAGGAAGACGAACTTACATAATGATGACAAACTTCACATTTAGGATGGCTTAACTCTTTAAAACAATATTTGTGATATGGATGCTTCCCTG